>JAIUSX010000082.1:3161967-4463935 GCA_026573805.1 Hesperophylax magnus
CCTTGATAAAGGGAGAATGCGGTCGGAGTCTCTATACATTTAATATTATGAACCAAGGGTTCGGTTTGCCAAAATACAAGGAATAATATTTCTTTTGTGAGTCAAGGTAATGGAAAGCAAATCAGGAGAAAAGAAGACATCAAAAAGATTTTAAAGCCCTTGGAAATAGGAGTCGATTGTCTTTTTACTGACTCGAGGAATCTTATCACATTGGTTCTGATGTCGCATTCAAATTTCGTGTTTGTTCTTGCGGAATATTTTGAATAGGCGCCTTTAGTGGGTATTTATTGGATATTTTTTTAATGTTTGTGTAAGGAAAGTAGGGTTAGAATTGATATATGATTTGAATGACACCATATTATAGCCTTCGTAGAATAGCGGTTAAGATTCTCCACTATGTATCCAAAGGTCGTAGATTGCCGCATGCCCAAGAATTCCGCTGCACGCTTGATACGCAAAATATATATATATAGCACTTGGTTTCAACTTAATTACTAAAGAAATAACTATTTTTATGATAGGAGATAATAAAATATGCATTAAAGTTCTATTTTTCTCAATTAAAGTAAAGTTTGATGGTCAGGAAATATGTATAAATTATTAAAATAACCCAAACTAAATCCTAAAAACCTATTTTGTGCATGTGCGACATTAACCCCCGATTCAAATACTCCATTAGATAAAGAAGTTCAAATCAAGTGTTGTTTATTTAAGGAGCAGTAAACTATACCTTTTTCTAAACCCACGCGTGTTTTTTCCCATAAAATACAAGGCGATGTAACATCTTAAAAGGTCATTATTTTTTTTTACACGTTTTGTAGGTACATCTTATGCCAAGGTTTCTATGTTACACGTTTCGTAGGTATGTCCTCTGCCAAGGTTTCTTTGTTACACGTTTCGTATGTATGTCATATGCCAAGGTTTCTTTGTTACACGTTTCGTAGGTATGTCTTCTGCCAAAATGTCTTTGTTACACGTTTTGTAGGTGTATCTTATGCCAACGTTGCAGGTTAACACAGGAAGGAAATAATAATCTTTAACAGGGAAGATCTTTAAAATGGAGTTATTTGATAAATCTAATCGTTAATTTAAAAAAATTATTTCATTTAATCTATGTGATTCATTTATTTCTAGAGCTTCCAGATTATTCAGGCTCCATTTCCTATAACTGGCTATCCAGTTTTTGTCATCAAAGCTCAAGCCACTTTTCAATTCTCAAAGGTGGTTTTTCACCAGTTCGATACTGAGGGTTTCTTCCAGGCACCGAAAACACACCATATATTATTTTTTAAATATATTGATTGTAATTTTACCTTTTTTTTGTAATGAATGAATGCAAATATTAAAAGCAGAAATTAACCCAGTTTTTTTACTTTCGATCACGCTTAGCCTCGGCAGATAGACTCGTTATCGATCATTTGGTGGCAATCACGTAAATACTCGTACACGGACATATTCACGTTTCTCAGAAATCGGATGACATTACAGCATTTATTACGAAATAAATGTCGGTCCTATACGATCGGCATTTGGCCTGGTTGGTAAAGTTGTCGATTTCAGTTCCTGGGTAGAAAAGTTCAATTTTCAGTCAAACCAATTTTTTCATTTTTTTAAGTTTTAAGACATTTTAAAATAGACGTATTGTACAAAATTATTTTTCCAGGTTGATTTTTTTATGAATTAATTATGAAACATCACAATTAAGTAAACGTAATTAAATGGAGAACGCCGGGATTAATCCAGTGTCTTCCTAGTACTTAGTCTAAAACCTTGCCTCTCCACCACGGAGGCCTTCAAAACCGCCGTTACTCGTCTTTGTTTTAACAGAAAAAAATCATATAAATACTAGGTACGTATGGAATATTGTAGTATTTGTGGCATTGTTTTATCTCCATACGTTCAAAGTAAACAGTTCCTTTATAAATAAATATGACGTTGCTTTATCGATGTGTTCTGAAAGGTAAATTGAAGTATACCTAGTATGGAAATTAACCCCTCGCGAGTGGAGAGACTCAGACCTACTTTCCCTGCAAACTGTATATTGTACAACCAACCCTTCCAGCAAAATTGAACTCACGTATGATTGATGAGAATATCAAAAAGTGATTTATGTTGAAGATTGCAGAGATCTGTGAGATATTGAGGGATGAGATATGAAAAACCTTTAAAAATGCGATTTACAGACCGTTCGGCGAAGGTAAGAATTTCATTCGGATCTTGTGGGAAGGGGGAGTATTTTGGTGTGATGGAAAAAACGTGACTTTTTAAAACGATAATTTAATGAAGGGAAAAAGAAAGTTATGGATTGCTGATATCGCCTACCGATTCTGAAAAGTGAGGTAGGCAGCCATGTATAATACTTCAATTAGGCAAACTTAGTCAGTGTTATTAAGTATGTTAAATCTCTTTCGATATCATTGAGATATTTTCAATATTGTACGTCAGTGAGAAGAAAATCTAAATAAAAATTCATTGATTTTTTAAATTATTTCTGCTCATTGACGGGATCTTTACCACACCCACGCAACGGCCTGTTAATTTGTTTTGAAATTCGTTGCTTAATGTTTTTTAATGATTTTTTTACAAATATTGCATGTAATTCACATATATTTTAAACTAAAAGATTGTTATGTAAAATAAATTTTATAAGAATTAAAAACCTAAGCTTGAATTTAAGTGTAATAATAATAATGTTTGTTTATTTCAGCTGAACAGAACAGTGAGTGCAATACTATGTCTGCCATATAAAAGTGAACATCTATATAAATTACATGATGACAAAACAAAAATAAAATATTTAGCGCTTGTACTACGGTGGCTTGTGGGAAATTCTCCATCTATTGTTTAGAGTTGTTCCCTGCCACTGGGCGACGGCCTGGACAAGAGTATTTTCCGATCTCCGGTAGCGATAACTCGTTCCGCCTACTCATTCAGTACCCATGCCCCCTTCCCTCTGCGAACATCTGTGAGGTGCTGCATATAACTTAATTTTTTCTTTTCACTTATATTTATTTATCTTGACATACATATTAATAATAAAAAAATACTGAATATTGTTTTACACGCTAACTGCGTTGTGGATGACTTTTTAAATGATAGCTTACTTAATAACAACAGTGGAATTAGTTCAAATATATTTATAAAAATGTGGACTTATGACTAAGGTATAATATATAAGAAAAATAAACTATTTATAATCAAAATATGAAATCAACTTCTTCATAGTTTGTGTGGTAAATTATTTCATTATCGCCCTGGGTCGAAGACTACCTTTCAGAATCGAAACATTGCTTGAAAGGGATTTATCCACGTTTAAATCTTTCAGAATCAAAACGTTGCTTGAAAGGGATTTATCCACGATTAAACCTTTCAGAATCGAATCGTTGCTTAAAAGGGATTTATCCACGTTTAAACCTTTCAGAATCGAAACGTTGCTTGAAAGGGATTTATCCACGTTTAAACCTTTCAGAATCAAAACGTTCCTTGAAAGGGATTTATCCACGTTTAAACCTTTCAGAATCAAAACGTTGCTTGAAAGGGATTTATCCACGTTTAAACCAGATCTAAGTAGCCAGGTACTTCACATTTTCGTCTTCTCGGTATCCTTTTTTTCTCTACTCTCTTCAGTCTCACAACATAATTATTTTTCCACTGACTTTGGACAGTCAAGACTAGTTTGGACTCTTTTGACCCTTTTTAAGGTGTTAAAGAGAATCGTAGTAGGCACATTCATTGACATAATCAAGATAAATAAATTTCGAGTAACCTTTAAGTAAAAATAAAATTGATGGTAAGTAAAAAAATGCATTAAAATTCGTTAGAAAAAATTAGCACGGTTGTTTCATTGGTAAAGAAAATTTTCGATTTGAATATTTTCCATCGATTATTGTGGCTTCAAGTTTTATGGCCGTAAACATAGAATGAAGTATTACACAAGAAGTGCATTGCGGGTGTGTTTGTGATCCAAATATTAACTTAGATGGAGGTCTACGAAGTAAAGCGAGTGTAAGCGAAAGGAGCGCTGGGCCATTGGTCTAAATAGAACATTATTTGCATGGAGAGCACTTAGCGTTATTATTTATTCCGTGGCCACAAAACAAGGAATTTTATAATTATTTTCATATAAACCCATTTAAAGGCCTTGGCAATGGTCAGTGCAACTATTTGGTCCCACCTTACGAAGCTTTAGTGTAAAACTTTCCAATATTAGTATAAAAAATTGAGACGTAAGTTTTGGCTGCGTTTGTCTTTATATTGCTAATAATTCACTAATAAGTTTAAATGATTTTATAGTATTTGTAATGTTCGTTAAATGTTTGGATTCTAAAAATCATTCATGCCATAAATTTGCATGGCAGACGTTTAATCAACAGACTAATTAAAACATAACATAAGTCGCACATTACTATTAATTTGATGATTTATCTTATTATAATTATTAACGATGTGTTTCATAACCCTGCAATCGGAAGGGATTGAAATTTTGCCTTTGAGCCTTTGAATCACTTTATGAACTATTCGTACTATCGAAGATTGAGAAATTCTAATACCAGCCTTTCTATTGATAATTTGGCGTCATTCCCCCTCGATTACTGATACCGGAGAATTAATTAATTAATCAAAATCCAATTATCGAAGTTAACCGGGTAAGTACGTACTTGCGTATGCACTGAACCGAAAATCAATAGATATGTTATGTTATTAATACCAGTTATTTATACTATGTAATTTATTTCATGTAATATTGTAGACTGGGTTTTGGGCCATCCGCCCAGTCCTGCTGGAATAAAAACTCAAATAAACAGTGACATAAAATAAATTTTGCCAATTTAAATTAATACAAGACCTCTTGGTTTTGCTCCGGTGAAAGGTCACTGTATCGAAC
Organism: Hesperophylax magnus; assembly: GCA_026573805.1. Taxonomy (NCBI): domain Eukaryota; kingdom Metazoa; phylum Arthropoda; class Insecta; order Trichoptera; family Limnephilidae; genus Hesperophylax; species Hesperophylax magnus. The sequence goes on from JAIUSX010000082.1 coordinate 3,166,853, forward strand.
GTCATCAGCATCATTTAATATAACATGTACATCAAATGCAACAAAATGCCGTCATATTTACCACTGTCGAAAACTATGTAAAACCTTCCATAAAACTAATGTTGATAAACCTGACCTACATATAGGTAACTCATGTTTAAAAACCTGCCCTGCCATTTGACGGTAAATTTTATCACAACGTTTGAAAGAGCAGTTGTCTCACCTTAACGCAAGTAACTATCTTACTCTCACGAAGCAAACGCTCAATGGCTGAACGAAAGCCCGCTCTCCCGTCAACAGGCAATGAGAGATTTAGAAAAAATACTAGAATTTGCAAGCCTTTTCTGTAATAATAGGAGACAATGTTAACTAAATAGTTTTATACAAAGATACTTACATGTTAATTAAATAAGCTTGAATAGAAATAAAATATGATACACGTAAGATAATTATGTACTCAGCGAAACTCTGAAAATGTTACAGAGATTTGACCACTTTTATTGTAGAATATGTCTTATTATAACCAAATAAAAAATATTTCCACGACGTGGTTTTGGCAAAACGATAGCGGCAGACAAGGTCTAATATTATAAAATTCTCTCATATTTCTGAGAAAAACAGATTTTATCATTAAAACATTTTTAATTTGTATTATTATACTTAACATAAAATTGACCACTACAACACGGGCATGTGCCTAGTGTGGTGGCCAAAAATTTACCCGTTTACTGTAATGTATAAACTTTACTGAATAAAGAACATATAAAAAAAAAAATCCTGTGGCGAGCTTCATAGCAAAAAAAAGCAACCGTCTTTACGGGAATTTGATATTACAAACCAGGGTCGGTGAAGCGGTCTTAATGAATCTTATAAATACGCCGCAAAAACCAGTCCCTGCCCCATTCCGCTTCAAGCCTTGGACCGAGCAACATCTATCGCTGCCCGCTCTGCTCGTACTAGTTTTGCTACCTGGGAACTAACTCGCTGTGTTTGATTTCAACCCGGCTCCCCCCCCCCGCTCCACTTCCGCTGTCTACTGAACCAGCCTGCTAGCCAACCTCGGAGAGAGGATTTACTGTTGCCTACTGAGCCGGCCTGCTCACTGGCCCCGACGTCGCAGACTCGTTACCGACTGAGCCTTCTCAACAGCCAGCCTCGGAGAGGGGATCTGCCATTGCTTACTGAACCCGCCCGCCAGCCAGCGCCCCGCAGAGCCGTTACCGACTGAGCCTGGAGGGACGCATTTGTTTATGCAAACATATTACAAGAGTCGATATTCCCTGCATTTTTATGGTATTTTAAATAACTCTGAAATGGTTCAAATGAAATACCTCAAGTGCTTTATTTGAATCATTACAAAGGACAAAGGTAAATGTGTGCCGGTGCTTATATTTTACAGTTTTTTCTTGTGCAGGCAAACACGTCCCGTACAGTCACCATCCAGAATCGATACGTTGCATAGATGAAAATGGTTTTAGCCTTGGATATCTATATTGATCTATATTAGACTTGCCCCAATGTAAAATCACGGAATGATTTCTACGAGCTGGAGGCAAAGCATGTGACCATATTTTTGGCACCAGGAGGGTTAGAGAATGCTTTGAATTAACTAAAACATCAGTCGTTGGTTGTCTGCCGAAGAGCGCACATTGAAATAACCAGACGCTCCGCAGAAAAGCAAAGTTCGCTCTGAAAAGCAAAGTCTGTGGCGCATTCTATTGTGGGACTTTTCTTTGCAGGATATGTTTTAATTGTAACCGAACCGCCTAGCGTAGCGGCGTTTAAAAATGGGTGAGGAACGGAAATTATAACGTATTTGTAAAAGTATAAGAAAATATTCAAATTTGAAAACAAGGCCGAACTACCCCATATTTATTTACCCTATATAGGATTTGTAGTTAAGGTTTTTACACATCAAGCAAGTTGCGCGCCATTGACTAGTAATTAGTAACTATTTAGGCATAATATATTTTCGAGGACTAAATAGTGTTTATTTTAATTCGAGTTGCCTGTATAGTGTCAGATTCATTTCGTTTTCCATGAATGGATGGTCTTGTTAGGTTCGTGGAGTTGAGGGCCCCCAACGAGCTACTTAAGTTTCTGGACCTACCTTCTGCCAAAAAGGGTTCACGTCGCATTCAGTTACCAAATGAAAGAAATATTGTGTTATAGCGGGTTTAATAAATCAAGCAGTACATGGCGTCATAATATGAGACAGACATTATTAGTTTTAAACAACACAAAACATGGGCGATAAACATCTTACCATTATCCTATCTTATTTCTCTATGGGCTCCGGGGTACTGAAGTTAATATTATGGCAAGACACGACACATCAGGGGAAAAAACAGATTAATAACGGACTCACGTGCATCTTGAGTATTGCGTTGGTTGAGATTTTGTCAATCCTTCGAGTCGGCCACGCAGGTAAGAATGGACTACCTACCCGTCGTCTGGTTTATTCAAATAAGATGCCCATTCAATTTAAATGAGACTGGCCGCTATGCGGCGGGAGGCCTTGTCACAAAGCGTTCTAGATAGACGCGGGAACTTTGACATGCCCGAGCTCTAGGAGTGTCGGTTTTGTACAGGCGGGTCACGGGTCATGGCCGCGGGTCTAGTTTGTGCCGCGTTCGAGTTTGAGTTCGTGTTTGTGGCACATGTTGGAACTATAAACTGGTAGGGTTTTATCCGGCACTCTGGGAGTCCGTAACCATGGCTTTACGTTACGTAACAGTCTATAAATTTGAATGTCTATGGATTTAGATTTGTTTGATTACCATACCTGAATGATCAGGTACTGTAAAATTTTCCTCTTGCTTAGCTCCTTCCCTTCTGGTTCCCACAAAATACTACAATCGGACAATCGATAGTTGTGCCAGTTGATATTCTTAATAAATTCATCAACATCATCAGAAGAAGGACAAAATTGAGTTTACTTTGGGCATACGAACACCAACATGCACATAATACACTTCTTACGGTTTATTTCTTCACTGGGCATAGGCTTCATAACTGTAGGAGATGTAATACTAACTCAATTTACAACACATCACGATTTTCGCGACGAAACTTTATGACTTTTTTATATGCAAATTAATTATTGATGAGTTTACTTCACTGTTATATATTATATTTAAAATACGTATCGTGATCAAAAAATATTATTACTTACCAAATTATTGAACATAATATACAGAATTTTCAAAGATGAGGCCGTGTGGAGTGGAGAGAAAAAGAAAAGAAAAACAATCGTCTTTTAACAAACTCGAAGAAAGTCGAATACCTTTCAATAGGTAATACCTACTGAAAAAAGTCGAATACCTTTCAATAGGTAATACCTACCGAAAAAAAGTCGAATATCTTTTAATAGGTTATACAAAAGAAAATCGAATACCTTTCAACAGGTAAAACAGAAGAAAGTCGAATGTCTTTCAATAGGTAATACCGAAGAAAATCGAATTCTTTTCAATGGGTAATACCGAAGAAAGTCAAATGCCTTTCAATAAGTAATATCGAAAAAAATCAAATATCTTTCAAATAATGGTTTACCAAAGAAAATCGACTACCTCTCAATAGGTAATACCGAAAAAATCGAAAACCTTGCAATATTACCTTCTGCAAGGTATTGCCTTTCAATAGGTAATACCGAAGAAAAACAATTACCTTTCAATAGGTAATACCGAAGAAAGTTGAAAACCTTTCCATAGGTAATACCGTAAAAATTTGATTACCTTCCAATATATTATACCGAAGAAAGTCTAATATCTTTCAACAGGTTTATAATATTTTCACCTTTTCGCCATCCTTTTTATTATATTAATACAATATAAACTTTTCTTCTCTCTTGGCTATGATCGATATATCTTTTTTTTCTAAGGCTTTGCATATGTGTTCGCAGGGATGGAAAATTCCTCCCCTACAACACATAAGCCTCCATGAAAATTGGACCCTTAATTTCTTTGATAACTACAGAAAGCTACTTAAAGCTCTCTTGTACTGTATATCTTTATAGACATATGTACTTAACTAATTAATACGTTATTTACGATCTTGAACGCAAATATATTCGTATTTATATTGTAATTAAATTCCATCAAACGCTGTGTAATTTTTTTGGTTTATGATATAGGATTTTATTACTTTCATTTTTGTGGTAACCCTTTTGATTCTGATCAAGGCGTTGAGTTTCAAAATTGAATTGGTCCTTCCATTGCAAGTCTAAATTTAAATGATTTCTCTGAATGAGCTAACTTTCCCTATGTAACTATTCTGATTCCCTGTACCCTAACGAAGTCTAAGATAATCGATGGTACAGGATGTTATACATGTTTATTTGGACAGGTAATTAAATATAACTCAAATGGTTAATTGTTAGTAAATTTGATTTTGGTAAACTCTTGTATCTGTTCGGCGCCACCCCTTTATGAATCTGCTGCTATAAGGTACATGTAAAGATTGATTTAGTAGGTTAATGTAATTAGTTAATTGTATATTTGACGAACTCGGAATAGCCCTTTGCTTGCAAAATTTGGCTCCAATCCTCCTGCAAGTAAACAAGGTGATCGGGAGTCGACTAGAAATTCACACAATCTTGTGACACGATTAAATTGATTGGTACCTAAGTTACCGCGTCCCAATAAAATCTTCCATCGTCATCATGCACTGCCTTCAAGTCTTCCCTCGAGCCTTGAAACCCCCAAATTCCTACCCCTCCTTGGACTACAATTTACTTAGGGCGAACCGGTTTCGTCCTATATACAATCATATACTCACGGTTGGTGTGGACTTACGGGTCGTGAATCCTCATTCCACGTTTAAGAGAAAATGCGAGAGTGGTCCACAGACCTAAATGCAAGCTGTATGCAGGTCCGCATTCTCCAGTAAACAGTACATACGAATAAATATATGTATACATACAGTTTTGGAAAGGTTTATAACTTGCAATACGAGGCTAGCTGCTTCGCATCCCAAGCTCGGATCTCGTACCAAGAGTTCTGCGAAACTCTAGGCTTGGTGACCGAATAAATACGTAAGAATAAGGTGACACGAATAAATACTAGTAAAATAAGATCTTATTGATAGTTTGTTTTGGAGAGCTATCGAACTCCAGGCTTTTTGTTTGGTTTTGACGTTTTTATTTAAGAGAATCGCCATCTCTATTTTGTTTGGTTAATGGTCTTGTTATAGGAGCGACCACTGCCTCCTATCGGATGAACTGTATTTATTTTTAATTTTTCCTCCAAGGTTCAACATTAGATTTAGTTCATCATATCCCGTGATTTTTCAACTGTTTCATGTAATTGATTGCCACATAAGAGGGTACACGACTCTAAACTGTCTCAGGCAACTGATGGGATCTATGCGAACACTCCATCAATAATATTCAAATGTTTCGTATAATTACTCAATATAAATCTTACTAACCCGTGATTTTTCAATTGCCGTTTGTGAATGATAGATATTTTGTGAATACGCAAGTCGCTACACATTGTTCTATGACATCCTGATGATTATCCTTATAACCCTGATAAATTATCTAGTTACGGCCAAGGTCGTTTTCATACTATGCTGTTGACCCAGTTCCCCAGTGTACGCTTTATTTGTAAACAAACCGATAATCTAAACATCTCCTGACACACTAACCTAAATGTGAGATTTGTTTATTTTAAAAATTCCTTAGAAGTCACTTGTGCCTCTTTACTTTTATTGTGCATTATTAAATAAAATAAAAAATAAAAACTATAGCAGACTTAAGATCATGCGACGACCAGTGTTTTTTGATATAGTGTCCTCTGCGTGCAGTTCTATCTTTTATAAGCATAAACTTTTTAATATAAGTGTGTTTGTTGGAAGTGACTTGCCAGGTAAGTATGTTTTGGTATCTTTTCTAAATAAAAAATGTAGATCCTAGGAAATAAATTGTACAGCGCCCTTGAGGTGATTTTTCACAAAAACGGCGCTCTACAAATTATCCAATTATTATTATTATTATTATTATTATTATTATTATTAATTCAATATTATTTATTTTTTTATTCCTTTTTTGTTAAGCTATTTATTTCATTTTCCGAATTTAGTAAATTTACTAGTGGTTAAATGAAGAATAAATATGAATATATATAAGAACACATATCTCGATTGCCAAAATATGTTAAATAAGAGTACATATATTAATAAATAAATATAAGATATATGATTATACATAAACTTGAATATTAATAAATACATATTTTCTTTTTCAATAAAATAGGTATGTCCATGGGTAGGTATTTAAAAATCGTTACCATTCCGATGTTTTCATTAATAAATAAAATGCATATATATAAATACATTACACATATATATATTCTTTATATACAATATATTATTTCATATTTATATATATACATAAATACACAATATACATATTTTAATGTGTAATTCCTTTTGTTGTTTTAATAATTTAATTGGGATACCATAATCAGCTGTATCTCCTCACTCCAAGGGCCTGAAAATTATTTATAAAAGGAAAACTCATCCCCTTCAAGATTTTTCCGGTTGGGATCTACACAACAAATCTTGTCAAAGAAAACCTACCTAATTAACTGTATTTTTCAACTAATTTCAAAATAAATCTTTTCGACTATTTATTCCTATTTAATATTTTATTCCTGCTTGATCCATATAAATTAGCTAATATTTAATATTTTGTGATATAGATGTGCCGGAAAATTATAAATTATTTAGGTCGAACTATTTTTGTTATTTTCACTCTTTTTTTATTTTTTATATAAATTTATAAGAAAATTCATTCCGAATTGCGCAAACTTTTAATTATTTCGATTCTGAATAAATTAAATATCTGTTAAAACTTTCTTCTAAATTGCACTGTTTCCACCAATATTTTAAAGTATCTACAATTAATTTTTTTTTCGAACTGTTACTTTTAGAACAAAGGTTTGAGCGTTTATTATTGTTTCCTTTTTGTTTTGTGTTTCTTTTAAACTAAGATGTAAGTATTTACTATTAATATTTTTAAACAAAATAAAACTCTCAATTGGATTTGAATGTTTTCACTTTGAATGAAATAATTATTTTTAAATTTTAATAATTTACTAATCACTTTTTGCACTTTTCACTTTTAACACTTTAACACTTTTAAGCACTGAGTTTAAACTCTATCTTTCTTTATTAACACTGTTTGATTAAATTAAACTAACTTATCAAAATTTCACTGACTCTAGTACTTGTACTTTTCCCGAAATTTTCTAAGTCCAGGGACTTATTTAAAATTTAACACTTAGAGATTTTTCACTGTTAATCCTACCAAAGAACGTAGTACTGCCACGTAACAACTTTTCAAATCCACGGCACGACTGTCTCCTGACTGATGTGCACCATATTTTATACCCCTCTCAGGTTCCAAAAGACGTATCTGAATTTCTCTTGATGCTTAATTCTATCTCCTATCAACTCGTAACTTTGAACATCCCTGCCACTAATATCGATTGTGCATCCATACGATCTTCTGTTGTCCAGCTCTGGGCGGCGGCCTGTTTTTATCTCATGACTCTAACTCGATAGGGTCCGAATTGAGTAGGTCGGCATTAATTGCCCAAACTTCCTTTGTCCCATGGTTCATACAAAATGTAGTTAAAATATCATGATTTTGTGTTCCCTTTTTTCCTCAATTCGCGATAGGTCCGTCCTCAGTAACATATATATAGATCTCAATTTTATGCATCTTTTGCCAAAAATGATTAAATCCATGTCGAAATCTTTACTATGCAGTTTTGAATTTCAATTTGTCTAAATTCTACTTAATTTTATTGTCACCTATGTGAGCTTTTCCATTTTCACCAGCACTTTCTCTTTTTATGTCGCAGACTTGAGTTTTCCCTTTTTCCTCTTGAATTTTCTTTATTCAGACGTTTCTCTACACAAATTTCTTCTTTATTCTTATGTTATTTCTCATAACTCTATAACTAATTATATTCCAAGCCGTATTTATTAATTTTACGGATAACTTAGAATTGTATCGCTTTTCTCCACTTGGATCATTCCTTATCCCCGTTCTCTACCCTTTCCTTTCTCTTTTTCTCACTTTTCCCGATGTGTGTGGTCTCCAGGAAAATTTCATACTTCATTTATTATTAATTAATATATAATTTTCCACACTTCTATGGGAGATATACCTATTTTGACCCTGGGATATCTGTCATTTGTATTGTTTTATTCAGTCTCCGCCCAATTTTCTATCTTTCTCATACCAGGATTCACATAAAACATACGCATTGACACTTGTTTACGTCTCAAATTTTGGAACTACACTCGTAAATTTAATTTAATTTCAAACCTATTAATTTTAATATCTTTTGCTTTATATAAACATATCATAAGCCCTACGTTAAACTTAATCATTTTCTAATGGATTATTACTGTAACGTAAACAAAAATCATGTTCGAATTTCGATTGTTTATCCTCTAAAATACACATGAGATCGTCAACCTTTTATCTCATGTCACTTCTTCTGCAGTCTTGTGTAACTCTAATATCTATCTACCCTGATGATCATGTAAAATGCCTACGTTTCCTGAATTTAATCTATCGCTATATGTTTAGTTTTATTGCCTTCCTTTGGTACTCAATTATCATATTCCTAGGACCTTTGTAGCAGCTCAAAATCTCTGAATTTTCCCTTCGTCCAGTTGCTGCACTGTTTCTAGAATGTCTATTTTAATGCGAGATTTTCATTCCCAATCGTTTTCCTAATACCCCCGCTCCAACTAGAATTGATAACGATTAGTTTCTAATGTCCCTAACACTTTCGTTTTCCTTTTTTACGATTTACATCGAACTCGACACCCTCCTTCTATCATAAATAATTGCACTACAGTTAAAAATTCTGCCAGTAACTTTCCTTCGTTTTTCCGCCCTTCTTTTATACTATTTCGTTTATAATTTTTCCATTGCATTTTTGCGTGGGTGTTTTTCAACTTGTAAGGTCCCAAAGCCCTCGATTTCAATGGTTCGCTATCTCATAAATGTCTCAGTTATTGTAAACATTCCCAGGACTTGTTCCCTTGAACGTCGATTGTTTACTCTATAGTGCGTTCGCCTCTAATTTCTGTGAGAATAAAGAAGTCATTACTTTTTTCTTTAATCGCTGGGTCCAAAGTTCATTTCTTTGTCTTTCGTAGACACACGCCTTTCCGTTCACTGATTGGTTATTCAAAATTTTATAGCTTTCATTTAGATCTAATTGGTTGACACCCTTCAATGTTTATTTTCAGGCCTAAGAAAAAGGGGAATCCTAGTCGTCCTAGACGATTTTACGACCTCTCTGGTTTCGTCCTAGAACCTCGATATAATTCCAACTATTACAGGTGCCTACTGCAAACAAACTGAATCAATTTTAAACTCAACAGATGTCGCTAGAATGACGGTTTTCATAAATAATTGGTATATTTTTAATCCACGAAGTGGGAAGCAACGGTTTATCTGTTTTCACTATGATTTAAGCCTTTCATCACAGGTTGCACCAAAGAAATTCGAATACCAGTCAATAGGTTATACCGTAGAAAGTCGAATACCATCCAATATATAACCCTTCGTTGAATCTTTTACGCGGAAACAGAAAATATACTAATATACCAATATTATTCCTCTTCAAACCATGTATTTAAATGTATTATTTTAGAGTTTATAAAATAATTAAATCAATAATTTACCGTAAACCTGCAGAAGATGGTTTTTATCGCTGAAGGTGTAATCCAGAAGTCCAGAGGGTACCTATTGTATTTTTTCCATGTGACATTAGGTTAATCTATAATTAGATTCAAATTACAAAAAAAAAAAAAAAACAACGAGAAATCTATTAAAAATCCTCGAATACCTGTAAAATAAAACTATGTGTTAAAAAATACTTGAATTTTCTACTGAAAAATGAAACATGTGAAAAATTTTACACTTAGGCATTTTAAGCTTATGGATATTCTATTCCAACATACAACATACAATGAACATCTTATTGAAATATTTTTTTCATCTTTTTTGTTTATATTTATAATTTAACTTTAAAAATTCAGATTACTACAACAAAATATTATGCTTCATTATAAAATCTAAAAAACTTTTCCAAGAACAAGATACGTAAACACCAACGTAATTAATTTGGACTGTTTTTTTTAAATTATAATAAATTGGTTTCTTCATCATTGTTTACCGTGAAAGGTCTGAAAAATTATTAGAAAATATTAGTTTTACAAGAAATTTAAGGTTGAAAAATATAAAACTAATCTAAAAAAATCGTGTTAAACGTGCTGAATTACAGACGATATAAAAACATGAATATTGAGGAGGTTTGTCTTTATTTTATTTTTGGTTTTATGCCGTGCTGCGGTTCCTCCTTCTTTAGCCAACTTTTCTAACAGTACATCATTAGGGTATCTGACAATACTGGCAGTAAAAATTTCAAATTATAGCTGAGTAACCCTCCGATGTGGGACAAGTTCTGAAGAGACCTCTTCGATTTTGAAAGTGGCGTAACTTTTTTGTTTTGTTAAAATGAAACGGTTTCATGACTTCCTCAGAGTCAGTGCGGCTATGCAAATTTAGTATGGAAGACACTTCTGGTTTTCTTCTTTACTCTATAGTAACTAGTTGCCTCCGAATAATACTTAAATTTTAAATTTAAATCTTAAATTATAATAATAACGTTTGGCTAATTTATACAGCGCCGTTTTCATGAAAAATCACCTCAAGGGCGTTATTCAAGGGCAAATATACAGCTGGAAAAATGAATTTACATAAAACTTGTACATTACTTTAATATTCCTTTATTTTGTGTAGATGCGTAGGCAGGTGCCGTCGGTAAATACTGTAGGTAGGTACTGAAGAGAGATACTGTATATGTAGGTATATGCATCAATACACGCAATCCCAAGAGCGTGTATTGTGTTGCCTGCAACGGGCAAAAAGGTAATTGTGGTTATACACTCCTAGTTTTATCCACATATAAACATCATATCATAAATATGAAATTAAGCCCACACATCTTGCTTCATCCACATTCAAACATTTCATCAAACTTTTGTTTATTTATGTCAGCAACTGGCAATAAGCTAAATATTGGCAAACACTCCTTGCTTCGTCTAAATTCAACCATACATATTTTAATATATTTGAAGGAACACACTCCTCGCCTCATCCTAATCAAACAACAAAACTTTTTTTTTGTTTTACATCCGTTTACACAAATAGTTTTTTTTTTACTTCTTTTGCCTGCAATGGGCAAAAAGCTAGTCTACTTTTATTAACAGAGAAAAACATTAAAAAGTTGAGAGAAATGAGTTTTGAAGGAAGGTTCCACCGTCGAAATTCATCTTCGTAAATTGTGGCAGCGAAAACAAATTTGTGAGTTGGTCCCGTCACCGACTTGGTACATAATACATGGGTAAAAATATTAAAAACGTCGAGAAAATCCTTAAGAAGATGTGAAAAAGAAAACTCTGGTGTAAATCCTATGTACATGTACAGTCTCTCAACAAAATGTGGAGAGGCCCTGCGATTGATTTAAATGGTATTAAAAAATGGCAACGCCAAGATAGCTTGCAAAATTTTTTTAGAAAGCAGTATGGTCCTGCCCAAATTAGTATTTTTAAAAAGCAGTATGGTCCTAGTCCAGATTAGTATTTTTTGCATCAATATCGACGGAATTTATAATTTATTATAATTCGGTGATTTTCCATCTTGTTCTAGGGAAATTTCATATTTTATATTGTTTTTTGGAACGTACATATCGAGTATATAAGTCATTATCCAACATACCAAACGCTGGTCTGTCTGTCAATGATTGTAACTCTGGTTCAATAAACTTAAATTGATTAGGATTTTAGTGTAATTTTCAAAACTGGAACTGATAATTTCAACAATTCATTAAACCTGTAAAGTACCTATTTATAATATAAAATTTATTTTATTATTATTATTTAATCTCCAGCAGACAGCATTCTGCTAATGTGCTCATATCTGGTTTCTCAATACGGGTAACGAGCATTAAAGTACATTTCAAGTCAGATTTCGTGATTTATCAAGGATAAGCGCTTTTTAGCTAAAACGCAATTATCAATTCTACAATTATAATATATTCCGTGATTTTTCACTAATTTATTATAATTTACCAAATCGAATTAAAAAGCAACAGAATTGCTCATTTTTCCCATACAGTCAACCTCAGTTTCGAAGTCTAAATATGTTTCCTCGCATTTTTTTCGTTAACCTTACACAGGAGGGTCGGAAAAAAATAATTTCCAACAGGGCTTATATCATATTTTGGGATGCTGTGTAGGGGTCTTTTTTGAGGAAAGGAAGGAGAAGAGGTTCTAGGAAGGTAAAACGAATGAGAGGTGAGTTGGAATTTAAGGATCACTGTGTCCAGGAGTGACGGACTTATGAACATATCCTTCCCAGTGCGGCGCAAGGCTATGGGTCGATAGACCAGTTGAAGGGGTCAAAGGGTCTCCCCAAGCCGCACGCTCGCAGCTGGTGGGTAAGCGCATCAGGAACAAATACAGGGCACCTCTTGGGTGACCTATGGCAGAAGTGTTGGTTGTATAATAAATGGTTTTCGGGGAGGCGGTACCCAAATCCAAGTTGAGTTTGTATTTATTATAATGTTTGTTCTAAAAATAATGTGGCCATAGAAATTAGATAATACAATTTATATTTTGTGTAATTCCTAGATTATGTTGACATACTGTACCTGGTGACCGGATAACTCACCAAAATGATAATTCATCACATCCTTAAAAAGTTATATAAGTCACGGAAAGTGATGAAACAAAAACTTTATTAACTAGGGTAAGTAGGTTAGGTTAGGTTAAGTTTAAATTATTATTCTTTTATCGTTTCTAATGACTTTATATCACGACACTCCCCTGAGGAATGTTGAAGAACTCAGTGGCAGACTTTGGACGTGAAAAACATTTACCCTGTTGTGGGCCCAACTATTAAACTGCCGGAGTTCTCTCGTCCTCGGAAGACGTAGTCCTCACCAAACCGCATCCGGTGCGATCTAAGCCGTTGTGCAAATATGCTGTATAAATGGTGCCTGAAGAGTTCGGAACTACGAGTATGTGAAAATAGACAAATTAAAACACCAGAACACATCTTTATCAGTTCCCTGGAGACACGTCTATGTTGAACCAAGTGAATTCCGATCGTCGACTGGCAGAATAATCTCAGCTATCCACTTTGACCTTCAACAACTGAAATGAAAATTCTGGATGGTGCTCTTTTAAAAGGGCTATACTTAGATTGTCTTTCAATTTGGGAGGCGAGTTAGGGTACCGCCGCCCCGGAACCATTCATTAGATAACCAACACCTCAGCCACATGTCACCCCGAGTGATCCGCTACGGTTGGTGATTTAGCAGGGTTGCCCGGGTATACCGAGTGAGGTACGTTTAGGATACGCCTGCCCACCAGCTGCGTGGCGTGCCAGATCTGGAAAGGCTGGTTTAGGAAGCCCATTTGACCTCTCCAGCTGGTCTCTTGACCCATCGCTTTGTGCCTCAGTTGGAGGGATATATCCATACGTCCGTCATTCCTGGATATACTGATCCCTAGATTCCTACCAAACTCTCTTCTTCTCCTTCCTTTATTAAAAAAAACCCTCGACACAGCATCCCAAAAGATGAAATAGGGCCCTGAAGGAAAAAAATCCTGAGGGCCTCCTGCATCGGGTTAGTCTAAAAAACTTCAAAACTGTAATGTGCCGCAATTATATTATGTATAATTTTAAATTAATGAATTCTAAAACATTCAAATTCTATGCTCTTCCGCATTGTTTAGTAAAAACTAACTTTCCAATATTTTTTTGAGTTTTTGATTTAACTATTCGGCAACACCAAAACATCTACTAAGGATAATATTTGAATCATTCTAGACACCCATCCCTTTCACCATGGTGTCAACCGGAAGGTTGTTTGTCAAATTTAGGTTTATAAGAACAACATCAACATTGTTGGTACCACCCAAAATCTACAACGTATCGAAACAAATATTTATTGACAAGTTGGGATTAAAGAGGAAAACAGTAGTGACTGGAATGAGTAATGACAAATGAACTATATTCAAAATCATTATGAAAAAAATAATTAATAATATATTTCAATCCAACGGGCTATTTGTTTAATGCTTTTGGTATTTTGTAAGTGCCATCGATTACTTTATCAAATATGAAAAAAACCTTTTTTTACGTCAGATATACATTTTTCTGGTGGTAGGTTATTCTATATCGCTATTGCCGCACATCTGAAGAGCTCATTTCTGAAGAAATTTTTGTTATTTAAAAGTATCAAGAGGTTTCGCATAAATCTTGTTACACATTGATGTAAATGAATTCCTAGAAATTTGTCTGGAGATGACCGCATTAGTTGACCTGGCGCTTTGTGAATATTCTAGTATCACTGAAAGCAAGCTGCTTACTCAGAGTGGTCTCTTGACTTAAGATTACCGAAATGTATTTTATTTTAAAATTTTACATTTTGGCTAGTTAATGGGTCCTCTGAGCCTACATTTTGTAATAAAAAAAGGTCTTAAGTTAGGTACTTTATTTTGTTGGCTAAATAAATATACATATATGGGCATTGTTACTTTGGGGTAACTCATGTGTCAGTGAATTATGATCTGGGAAACATATTATAAAGTGAAGTTGGATTATCATTAATCCACCCTGATCTATAAAATGATGTTGGATTTATCATTAATCCACCCTGATCTATAAAGTGAAGTTGAATTTATCATTAATTCACCCCGACCTATAAAATGAAGTTGGATTTATCATTAATCCACACTAATCTATAAAGTGAAGTTGGATTTATCATTAATCCACCCCGATCTATAAAGTGATGTTGTATTTATCATTAATTCACACAGATCAATGATTCAACAGTTGCATAAACATTATGGTTTATAATTAAACAGGTGGGTATTTTAGTACCTACTTATAATTAAAAAAAAATTATAAACATAATTTTTGGACTCAAGAATCAAAAAGTGGTTGTTTTGAGTGATTTCTGACTTTATGTCCGGGTTAAATCTTCCCCATAGGAAAAACTAAACACTTCCACATACTTTTCCACAAATGATCATCTAGTCAATCAACATTATGCAAGTGCATTATATAAGCAAAATAAATAGCAAACAATACAAGAACAACACTTCAACTCACCAGAGATCAAATGGGAAAATAATTCACCGACTTTTACAATATTTTCATATCAGGGGGTTTGGCCGGGTAGAACTCCTAACAGGGCCTATAAATCCTACTGATCCCTCAACATAAATATTTAAAAAAACTTTCGTAATCCTACATGTATTTAAAATGACTGATTTTTGCATTTTAATTTATAATTTTTTGATAGATCTAATACGCCTAAATTTTTAATGAGGGAGCTAGTGATAATGCCAGTAGCCGAAATAACAATTGGTAATATTTTTATAGTCTGAGAATGCCAAATTCTTTTAATTTCATTTTAGAAATCTGTGTATTTTCTTATTTTTTCATTAGCAGATTTTTTAATATTACAGGAATTCGGAATAGCGACAGCATTGATATAAGTTATTAGTTAATTTTGTCATGTAAAACTATATCAGGTCTATTATGACTAATCGTTCGGTCTGTGAGTATAGTTTTATCATAATTTATTTTATAAAATTCGTTTTCTAAAAATGAATATGGTTGGTATTCATAATATGGTATTAATTACGGCAGTCAATCAAGTTATGTTTAATTGCCAAGCTTTGGTGAATTATTTTTAAAAATTGATTGTGCCTAAATGTATACTCGGACGGTGATAATACAGAACATCCCGATATAATATGTTCTATAGTTTCCGGAAAAGCCAATCATTATACTATATTATTATTTATTAATCTTAGTCTCTATTAAATGGCTGTTCATCAAAAAAGTATATCGTAAAAAACCAATACAAATACCGTTTCTCAAACTTAATGGAAAAGTACAATAAACTTAAAGACAGATAATTTGAGATGATTTTTCGTTAAAAAAGATATTTAAATATCATAAAACTTTATTTTTATTTATTTAAAATCAAATTAAATAATATAATTATTAAGTTCTGCAAGTATTTTTTGGTTTTTGTTATTGTTACAGCTTTTTTGGCTTTCAAGGCCATTTTCAAACCGTCTATCATAAAACATTATAATTTTAAATGTACAACAAACAATAAAAATATAAAATGTTTCAACTAATTTATAAATTTAAATTTAAATCAAGAATATCAATTATTTGAATACTTTGAATACACAAGAAGACGCTCACAACTTACTTATTCTGACTTAATATACATCTAATTAGTCGAAGTTTTGAAACGCAATAATAAATATGTGGTTACCTATATAGAAAAAATGATTCAGGGTGAAATTTAATTTTTTTTAAAACGAAAAATGTCATTTCTAAGTTCATTAGTAAGTTTTTTTTGCAAACGACAAATTAGCCACCGAGAATCAAATGACAACAAACTTTTTTCAATTTAGAATGTTTTAATTTCGAAAATGAAAACTGCAAATACTTTTTTTTTCGCTTTAAATTTGTTCCACTTCGCTTTTCAAACGCATGCTCGATTGAGTCGTCTCCGTAGAGAGTAGTTTATCACCTCGAGGGGTGTGTAAATACATAGGGTTGAAAAAATAGATTTATTATCCCTCAAACTGCCTCCAAGCCTAAAAAAATTCAAGAAAGAGTATTTCAGAATAATGTGGATATCTGAATTTCAATGTATTTTATTCACGCATTAGATTTTGTTCACAAAAACGACATTGGGCGCGTGGAAACTTAATATGTTGGCTCGTTAAGGTTCTTATTTACTGAAAAATAAACCTTTGTTATGCGCTTTATAAATTCAGGAATGCGATTGTTGCTAAGAAGTTTTATGACGCTTAGGAGAAGTTGTGGAATATTTTTTTTATCGTATAGTGATGATGGTGTTATTACGTTGACTTTAAGCTTGGTGTTGCAGTTAAGATCTATTATAATAGATGTTAACTGCAACACCAAGCTAGTGTTATGACGTTTCTCCGAAGTTGACATATCGTTTGAAAAAATTAAAAATAGTTTATATTACATTGCTTGGAAGTTATTATCAGGTTGTCATGTTGTTGTTCAATGTTTGTGTGGATTTATTTACTTATTTACAATTAACGGCGCAAGGAGATTATATAAGTTGACAAGAAAAATAATGCATATTAGTGCAATGTTATTATAAGAAATAAAGAAGAAACAAAAAAACAGAAAACGTGTTATGCAGTGATCTCGTTAAAATATGCACTGATAAAATGTTAAATCAGTACAGATTAGATAGAGATGTCGATAGAGGCATATTGAAGACATCATCTAACATAGCATATGAGTTACCAGTGGTGTGTAATCTATTTATAACAGAATTGTAGCCTGAAACCGTACTATATTTGTAACAATAATACATACCTTGACTTAATGGTAAGAACATGAAAATTAATCAACATTAATATATCAGGGCTATCCAACTGATAATATACAATTCTGTCACTTTACTTCCACAATTTCAAAGAATGTAATAAAAACTCAAAATCCATTGATTCTAAAGGAATTCCATAAAATTAATTCACCTTACAAAATTGCGTTAGACTCTTATGAACCAGGTTTATTTTGACAATATTATTACTATGTTTTTTAATTAATAAAGTCATAATTTTTTAGTTAGTATAATGGCTTACACATATAACATCGGGTCAGGTGTAGGGCTGCCAACTCAACCAACATTCCTGTACTGCCCCGGATTCTAACTCTTTATTCCGACACTCTCCCGGCTTCCGCCATCAAAGAGAAAATTCCCGGAATTTTTGCACATAACTAGTAAAAAATTCACATTGGCGGCGTTATTTGACTGAGTTTATAGCATCGTCAAAGAATTTTCAACAATAGTTACTAAGGACAAAATGTTGTATCGCATAAAACACGGAAAAGGCTACTAAAAACTATCAAATAAATGCGCTAGGAACTTTAAAGCCAAGTTGTGAGTGGCTTCTAAAAGGGCAAGTGTCAGTTTTTTTTCAAATTTCACGAGACCTGTATAGAATTGCTCTATTAGCAAGTTTTAATTTTGGTTTCTTAAGTGTAACGATGATTTTCGAAGATCGGAAGATCCATTCTCGTTCTTTTAAGGTGTATACCCACGCACGTTGATGCTCGATGGCTTTACGCTTATTCTAACATGTATAAACGTGTGTACCTTCTTGTTGGATGTTTTTGTTCGATATCGAGCCGTTTACTCGATACAAAATTTTTTTCAATAGCCGTAATTCTTGCTCGACGTTTGACAGAAATTTACGATTTGACTGAGCGTGTTATTGGTCTATCTACGGTGTCTTGTGTCTAGCTGCTCGAGTATGTGAATGCAAAAACAAGCTCGGTTCCAAGTCAACATGTTCGATCGAACCAAACCGTCGAGCATGAATTACGTGTGTACATAGCTTTAGAATAGGCCACTTACATAAACTAACTAACTAACCATCACGCCGTTTCCCCGCAGGAGTAGGCAGAGAGGACGGACCGCCAAACAACTCGGTCTAGGCACACACTCCTTGCCTCATTCACATTCATACATCGTCTCATACATACTCTTCTATTGTTCTGACTCTTGACATGGCCCGACTCAAGTATCTGATTCATTTGGTCGTGCCATGTCTTTCTCGGGCGTCTCCGACTTCTGCTACCATTCACATTTGCATCGTATATTCTCCTTACACTCCTTTCTTCGCTCATTCGCTCTACATGCCCAAACCATCTAAGCGTCCCTTTCTTGATCTTACTCATTACGCTTACATCAGCCTTGCACTCTTTGCAGATATCCACATTCCTCACACGATCATACATGGTTTTACCACACATACGCCTCAGGGATCTCATTTCAACAGCATTCAGTCTACTTTCATCCTTTCTTTGCCAGTTCCATGCCTCACTTCCATACATCAGGGTAGGTACCAGCACTCCATTGTGGACTGCTAACGTCGCTTCTTTGGACAATTTTTTGTTAGCGCCAACTGCGTTCAGTCCTCTATTAATGGAGTTACCTGCATTTACTCTTCTTTCAATATCTCTATCAGCCTTCCCATCTCTCGTAAACATGCTTCCTAAATACACAAATTCATCCACCTGCTCCAAGTATTCCTCATTCACAGCTATATTGCACACTGTTTTCGTACTTTCTCTTTCAAACACCATTACTTTAGACTTACTTACATTCATCATTAACTCATTCTTCACGCATACTTCGTTCATCCTAGACACGAGAGACTGCAGATCATCCATACTATTAGCAATCAGCACCGCATCATCAGCATACAACAGGCAACATACTTTCAGATTACTCAAATTCGCGCCCAATCCCACCTCTTTCAATTCTTGCATACAATTATCCATGTTTAGATTGAATAACCACGGTGACATTACGCAGCCTTTTTTAACACCTTTTGTGATATCAAACCACCCCGTAAAACCACCGTTCACCCTAACACATGCAACGCTTCCCTCATATAGAGACGCAATTGCCTGAGTCAGATTCGCATTCACTCCATACTTGGACAACACCTTCCATAGCTTTTTCCTGTCGACTCGGTCGTATGCTTTTTGTAGATCTACAAAGGCACAGAAAAGTTTCTGTTTTTTTGCCAGAAACTTCTCGGTGAGCATACGCAATGAGAAGATCTGGTCCATGCACCCCCTTCCACTCATAAAAGCACCTTGCACATACCATATTTTATTCTTTGTTTCCTTTCTTACCCTTTCAATCAAAATTCTACCATACAGCTTGCCGACTGAACTGAGCAGGCTAATAGCCTTATGATTCCCACATTCCATACGTGACCCTTTACCTTTGTATAATGGCATGATCACTGCCCTTCTCCAATCTAAAGGCGTGTAACCTTCCTTTAAACATTGGTTAAAAATATTGCACAACCATGTGAGAATTATAGGGCTACCTTCTTTATAATATTCAGCAGCAATATTGTCGAAACCGACAGCCTTACCATTCTTCATACACTTAATTGATCTTTCTATCTCATCCATGCTAATTTCGGTAACATTCAGTCCATCATCATTCATATCTGATTCGCCGCTAGAATCACTGTCACTCACTTCGCTTTCAAAGACTTCCTCGAAATACTTCATCCATCTCTCTTTTATTTTTTCCTCATTCGTCAACATTTTTCCGTCTTTCGATTTTATTACTTTCATGCTTCCGGTTTCAGGGCCACACCGGGACCTTTTGACTTCCTTCCAAAACAACTTAATGTTTTCTTGGAAATGGTTTGTCATTTTCATTCCTTCTTCCTCTTCCAGGCGTTTCTTTCGTTATTTCACTCCAACTCTTACTTTTTTCTTACATTCCTTATATACTTCTTTCGCTCGATCCTTCTCTTTGCTGGAAGCACTGCCAGCCGCAATCAGACATAACCATGCTTTCTTTTTCTCTGAGACCAGTGCTTTAATCTCATCATCCCACCATGCATCACCTTTCTTCCTACCTTGCGTACTTATTACACAAACCTCTCTAGCAGATTCACAAAGACTCACTTTTATGTGGTTCCATGTTTCGTCTATGCTTAGACCGTCCATTTTCTTCTCATTCAATCTCATCTCTGCACAATTCACATACTTACTTTTCTCACTATCGTTTTGTAGTTTTTCTATTTTGATTCTTGTTGGAGTTAGTACCGTTTTCACTTTAGAGCGCCAACCGCGAAAGAGGTTTACTCTCGACACCACCAAAAAGTGGTCAGTTTCAACCTCTGCCCCTCTGAAAACTCTCGTGTCCTCGGTAACGGCTCTCAACCTAGAGTCAATTACTACAAAATCGATAATTGACCTCTCATTTCCTCTTTCCCACGTATATTGGTGGATACCTTTATGATCGAAAAAAGTATTGGACACAAACAGGTTCCACTCTAAACATACTTCAAGTATTCTGTTCCCGTTGTCATTCGTTCTTTTATCCCCAAACATACCTAAGGCCGATTCAAATCCGTTACATCTAATTCCTACCCACCCATTCAAATCGCCTGCCATTATAATCCTTTCATTAATATTTTTCAGTCTCATCACATCATTCACACCAGTCCAAAAATCATCTTTCTCTTCGTCACTCTCGGAATTGACAGGGGCATAACAAACAACAAGAAACACCCTTGTCAAAGCGATTTTGAACCTAATCCACATTATTCTCGGACTTACACATTCATACTGCAACATACATTCAATCATTCTGGGAGACAGTAGTGCTGCAACACCCTGACACGCCCTCTCCGTATCTGGTCTCCCAGACCAAATGACGAGCCTATCATTATGCTGCATTGTACCGCTCCTTTTTTTCATACTCTCTGTTACACAAAGTATGTCCAAACATTTGCTAACCATTGTGTCACACAATTCATTCATCTTTCTTTCCATACCTCCTCTAATATTCCACGTACCAATTCGACATTGTTTGAGTTCCTTCCTCCTCTTTGCGCCACCGAAGGGTTGGCGATGTGAAGGATAGCGAGCCTCATCGACACCTGTGTCGGCCATTCCCTTCTACGAACTGCTTATCTAGTCTAACATACTGATACTTAGGTATAAATCACTAACATACAAATTAGTATAATATTTAACTTAATCCTAACGCCATCAAAACTGTTTCCGATGTCCAAATGAAAAAACTTTATTCTAAAACAAAAAGTATCGTATCACTATAACAATAAACTAATCACTGCATAATTGTTTGTAATAGTTCATATTGGCAGAAGACAAAAGACGCGGCTTCATTTCGATTTCGTCCTTCCTAGGGCGTAGGGGCACGGGGGCGGTGCAGCAGGGGTGTAGAAATTGCCAGATGATTGTCTTGTACGGGTCATCTTGTAAGGGCGATGGTCGTGAGCGATTCAGTGACAGATCCACGGACAGGTCATATGCCCGACAGACGTCTATAACGGCGCCGGTGAAGGTAACGGCGAGCATGGTGGCGGCAGCGGGGGTTGAAATATCGGTATGCGACGGCCAATGAGGTCTCCACATCTGGTAAAAATTATCAAATGCCAAAACTCGGGCTCACTGACACTGCATTTTTTTGCGGCACCGGGGGTTGACGTATCGGTACGGGGTGGCGAGAGACACAGGTTGCTGCAACCGCCGATGAGATGTCCACATCTGGTAAAAATTCCGGACTCGGGCTCACTAACACGGGTAGGTTGCTGCAATTACACAATCCCTTGGGATAAACAATCTTGCTTATTATTCTTAAAACTCGTCATTCTTCCACACATGTCACCGTAAAATTATTATAACTGCACTAACGTAACTGACAGACAATAAGGCACATTTACGTGTACTTTTAACGGCGGAATATATTAAATATCCCTATAAATTAGGGAAGGATAGCGAGACCGACGAAGAACACGTCAGGCTGTTCCAAGAGCCCGACCTAACCAACCAATTTTTTTTTCGGCTCAGAAAAAAAAGTATTTTTGAAACCACGATGATTTTTTGAATATTGAAATCTGCGAAATCGGACCATTTTATCATAAGCCGGAAAGACGGGACATAATTCATGAATCTGATATTTTTTATTAAATAGCCAAAATCGTTTAAAAAAAGCCAGCCAGTTCAGAATAAAGAACCAATTAATGGGAATATCTCCAGATTGCGGGGAATTTCTGAGAATTTAAGCCGATTTGGGTATTTTGTGATGCGTGAAAAATGCGGGGATTATACAATATGAGAACTGATGTAACTTATATCATTTACAAGAGCACTTTTGGTTTTCCAACTATATTGAAAAATAATATTACAATTACATGTTAAAATAAACTATAATTTCGTTTTCTTTCGCAACAAATTATGGAACAAATTTCTATTTTTAAGCTTGAATTCAAAAGAAAATCCGAAAATGACTAGAAAATAAAAAATAAACTCACTTACGTAGAATTTTGTTTAAATTTTGAGGTAAAGGAACTTGTGGGGAATTTGTAATATTTGGGTATTTTAGAACATATTATATATTGGCAACCCTTGTTATACGGCTTATAACATATTATATATTGGCAACCCTTGTTATAAAATTATACCTTTTTTAACGGCTTATAACATATTATATATTGGCAACCCTTGTTATAGTCTACAATGGAGTGCTGGTACCTACCCTGATGTATGGAAGTGAGGCATGGAACTGGCAAAGAAAGGATGAAAGTAGTTGAAATGGATGAAAGTAGTTGAATGCTGTTGAAATGAAATCCCTGAGGCGTATGTCTGGTAAAACCATGTATGATCGTGTGAGGAATGTGGATATCCGCAAAGAGTACAAGGCTGATGTAAGCGCAATGAGTAAGATCAAGAAAGGGACGCTTAGATGGTTCGGGCATGTAGAGCGAATGAGCAAAGAAAGGAGTGTAAGGAGAATATACGATGCAAATGTGAATGGTAGCAGAAGTCGGGGACGCCCGAGGAAGACATGGCACGACCAAGTGAATCAGATACTTGAGTCGGGCCATGTCAAGAGTCAGAACAATAGAAGAGTATGTATGAGACGATGTATGAATGTGAATGAGGCAAGGAGTGTGTGCCAAGACCGAGTTGTTTAGCGGTCCGTCCTCTCTGCCTACCCCTGCAGGGGAACGGCGTGATGGTTAGTTAGTTAGTTAGTTAACCCTTGTTATAATATTATACCTTGTAATACGGCTTATAACATATTATATATTGGCAACCCTTACTATAATATTAAACCTTGTTTTATGGCTTATAACATATTATTTATTGGCAACCTTTGTTTTAATAGTATACCTTGTTATACGGCTTATAACAAATTATATATTGGCAACCCTTGTTATAATATTATACCTTGTTTTACGGCTTATAACATATTATATATTTTACCAACCATTGTTTTTATATTATACCTTGTTATACGGCTTATAACATATTATATATTGGCAACCCTTGTTATAATATTATACCTTGTTTTACTGCTTATAACATATTATATATTTTACCAACCCTTGTTTTTATATTATACCTTGTTATACGGCTTATAACATATTATATATTGGCAACCCTTGTTATAATATTATACCTTGTTTTACGGCTTATAATATAATGCCTTTAAATATCAATGACAAAAGATCGCTTATTGAAAGACTACGCGTAGTAAGTATTATTAGTCGGGCAAAATACATTGGATACGTCAACAGTAAAATGAAAATTATAAATAAATACGGACAACGGACTTTTTCTCATCTTGTGGCTACAATATTTAATAAGATTCCAATGGACATAAAAATTCAATCAAGTTGCACCACCGAATTAAAAAATAAAATTACAAAATGGTTAATAGATCAAGCTTTTTTATACTGATATTGTTTATAATCTTATGCGTATATATATATATATGTATATATGAATATGAGTAATTTGCCTGTGTTACAACTGACTGTCTTTGTATTTTATTCTTTTGTATTGTAGTAAGTTAAAAGTTATTCTATTGTATCTTTTTTATCTATGTCTTTGTATTGTAGTTATTTAAGTTATTCTTCTGTATCTATTTTAAATATTGTGATTTCTCGTTATATGTATGCTTTAGTAATTTATTAATATTGTAAAACTGACCTGCTGAAAAACTGTTTTGGCAGTTTAGCGGGTGTAAAAAATAAATAAAATAAAGAATTGTCCACACTATTTACATATACATAGTAAAACACCTTATAGGCATTCATAAATGTTAGTGGTTTATTTGGGATTACTATCCTCTTGATGAAATGTAAGTTAAATCCAATGACATTCGCAAATTCTTTCGCGACTGACCGTTGTTTACAACAAAAGTTTGCGCGGTAAATGCAGCGTCATCTTTGAATGATCAAATCATCTGATTTCATCAAAAGACTACTTTATAATTTTGTAAAACAACGCTTGCACAAGTGAAGTAAATGATGTCATCATAAATAAACCACTCACGATATCATGTAATGTTAAATATATTGAATATTTTTGCGTAGATGTCAAAAACAACGGAAAAGAGTAATGCTATATATAAAAGATAATCAGTGTGGAATTTCATAAAAAAATATACCAAAGACATGTAATTTTTATGAATTGACATCACAAGGTGAAAAAAAAAGATTTATTTATTTAATGATTTAAAAAATATATAAATTTCTTACCTTTTTAGGTACATTTTCGTTATCTTAGTAGAAGAATCGTCATAAAATGCAAGTGACCTATTCAGAAGATAATCCAATTTTGAGGAGATATCGAGAACCGACATAGGCCCTCTTGGAAGTAATATACATATATATCGGTTCAACGATACTGGTTACTTACCGACTCTTATCAATTATTATATTTTTTTTATTTATTGATTTTATTTTAGTAATTTGTACATTTAAGATTACAAATGACTAATTAATTATTACATTTAAATATACTATTTTTTTTTTCTTTTTTTTTTTCTTTCTTGATGCGGCTCCTACACAACATCTTAAACTTTTCAATTGGGGCAGACTTAAGGTTTTCCGGCAGCGCGTTATAGTATTTCATCCCTTTATATAATATACTATTCTGGGTATTCGCTTTGTCCTTCTTTGGTAGCCTGATTTCATTGCACGTCCTAGTTTTATGTTGGTGTATGTCCTTGTTGTATACAATTTTATTCGAAAAATATTTGGGTAGCAGGTTGTTTACTATTTTGTGTAAAAATATCATCGTGTTCAAGGTCAACATCTGTTTCACCATTAGCCAATTTAGTTCGTTTAACATTTTATTTACTTTTGAATATCTATTTCGTCTGAGTATTGTTCTCATTGCCCTATTTTGGAGAATTTGAAATTTATGTTGCTCTCGGTCGTTACACAGGAAAAAGATAGTTGAGCAGTAATTAAAATGTGGAGCAATAATGGAGTTATAAATGGTGATTGCAGTTTTTTCGGACAGTTTTTGGCGAATTCTTCCCAAAAAAGATATCTTTTTTCCAATTTTCTTTTGGGTATATTCCGCATGTTTGTTAAAGTTGAGTTTGGGTGAGTTTGAGTTTTTTTTTTTTTTTTTGATTTTGGTGGTGGTTCCGAAGACAGTTTTGATGTTTTCTTTTCTAAGCACAAACTAAATAAGCACACACTCGACAACCAACAATTACACATCTTCGGATCTGCCGGATCTGCCCTGATGATGGACACTGCAACGATGTCCGAAACGTCGGCTAAAGAAGGAGTTAGCGCAACACGGCATAACACCCCAAAAACAAACAACAAAAATATCTAAATTTTATTTTAAAAAAATACTTTCATCTAGCAGCAGTGGGTACGAATCAAGAACTTAGAGAAATAAATATAAAATTTACATTTCCGATTTAGGAATATTTACACTTCGCAATGTCCCCATAACGGAACATATTATATTATTTTTTACTTATTGTTTATTGTAATGACTGAAATCTTTTTTAAAACCAAAAGGGGTACAGTTTCTGGTTACAAATAACCTGAAAATATTTGAAAATCTCCTACTACCACCACAGTGAACGGAAAATGTTTCTTGTGTTGTGATGGAGGACTTAGCCAACCGAGGAATTGAACGTAGTCCATACGCCTGGGTGGGACCCAAACGCGATGTCAACTCAGCCACGTTAGGCGTTATTCAATCATTTGCAAATACGACCTCCTAGGCTTTATTCAATAATTAATCATTTATAAATATGACTCCTTAGGCTCTATTCAATCATTTACAAATACCCTAGTGTGTAAACCCTAGTGTATCATACGTATCCAGACATCCAGAATTTTTCAAGAAAATTCATATTTACGTAAAAACTGCAAGAACACTCAAACCCCGAAACCGCTTGATATCGTATCGCCGACACAATTGGAAATCTTTACATCATAATTACTCAATCAAATGATGAGCTATATGTGACTTATCAAGATAATTACATAATGATATAACAGCAGAACCTGAAACACATCTGAAAATAACCATCCACTACCTCACTCAGAGCCACAAATCCACGAAATGACCACCGCTAAGGAAGCGACTCAGTATTTACGTTGACCCCCCTCCACTACTCCCCGGATGGAATTCCATGATGGCCGCCGACTTCAACCAATCACAGCACAGCATATTCCATTGAGATTTTAATCAAACAATGATTACAAAATTCAATGTGACTATTTGTGATAACATCAGACTCAATTTACGGGAAAATGATGGAAAATATAACCACGGAATAAATATCAACATCAAGAAATGATTATATGCTAACATAATAACATGAAAAATTATACCTAAATATATTTGTTACTCTTTGGGAAATGTTCAAACCAAAGATATTTAACTTCAAACCCAATATGAAAATTTGTATTATTTATTATAAAATAAATAAATGAGACTGGGGGAGATGGTTTTAGTAGATTGAAATGACTCGGTTAAAGGTATCATATAAAAATATAACTTTCCTCTCAACAAGCTAATTGCGGAGAGGAAAAATACCTAACCAATTTACACCTCACTAAAGAGGAAAAAACTCCTCCGAGAGGGCCCGATTTGGAAACGTTCTATAAATAGAGAATCGAATTCCATACAAAGTCAGTTCAACAACTACCTCTGAAAGAGAATCCTCTCTCCTGAAGAACCATCTCCAAGTCTCCAAGTCTCCAAGAAATATTTTCTAGTGTTTTTATTCAGTATTAAATTCAGTTTTTGCCAGTAATAAATTATTTTCGTCAGCTCAGATTTGGAAATAAATTCCTCTCCGATCTTGGCTTTAAACTACACTACAAACCTCTGCAACATCCACCAAGACTGAAACGCTGACAAGTGTACCCAGCCACCTTCGTATTTACAGTTATTTTACGGACGGTAAATTGTCTCGTACACCTAGGTTCTATTCAATCATTTATAAATACGACTTTTTAGGCGTTATTCAATCATTTTCAAATACGATCACCTAGGCTTTATTCAATAATTAACAAATACGTAGCCCTAGGCTCTCTTCAACCATTTATAAGTACGACTTCCTAGGCTCTATTCAATTATTTACAAATAAAACTTCCTAGGCGTTATTCAATAATTTAAAAATATACAGACAATATTCTTAACTTTTATTAAATAATTCACCTGTGCTATTCTCTCTTCGAACTTTTTTTTAAAAATAAACTTTAAAAAAAATTAAATTTGCATCTAATCGTCAATCCAAATAGTACAACACAACAAAGTCAAGGTTACCCTTAAAATGATTTTTCCTGTATCAAAAATTAAATTCGTTACTAGCATATTTGTATTGTGTACTAAATATTGTTATTTGTGTACTAAAACCATATTTACCCGAAGAGTTCAACTCAAAGGGTGGAAAGCCCAAACAATTTATTTTTATTGTTGTCTTTCACTTTGAAGTTCGAGTTACATTATTACGGTAAAGGTTGGAAAGCTTTTATCAAAGTACTCCCTACTTCCTACTTCCTATTGACTTTGTTATTATTTGAAATCCCGGAAATAAAATGTTTTGGAGTTATCCATTATGCTTATACATACTAGTTATATAATATATTCATGAAAACAGCCAGTATAAATATTGCAAACGAACACCGATTGTCTAACTAATACAAATTATTCCTTTTTTCCATTTACGTGAATACTGAATACCAACTTATTGATGCAAATCAAATTTATTAATGATTTTATTATGTTTATAAAGTATTTTAGTTTTTCATTATTGTGATAAGCATTCCATGGAAGTTTTTGACTGCTCTTTGACCGCACTTAGACGACTTATTTATATGTTTCTATTTACCCTTTTGTAACAATAACAATATAACATAATTTAATAAGTTAATAGCAGTCACGTCATTATTAAACAATTGATCACCAAGAAAATTTCTTTTTTAAACGTAGTAGTAATGAACCTTGGGGATAGATTATTTATCGTGCTCGGAAAGTAATGTGTTAAAGACCGGGAATACAGCAATCATACGGTGTTATTGCATTTTTACTATAAGTCCAGTGCAATTAGCGATTCGCGATCGTAATTATTCCGGTAGTCCCAATTTTTTTATATTTTTTATAAACTGGACCCCTGATGTAAAATCTGAGTTTCCGACCTTGGCGCACCTGCGCTCGCGCCGCCATTTTGAAAAGAACGGCCGAAATCGTACCAAAGTCTAGTTTTTTCCGAATATCTCATTTCCAATGCAAATTTTGGCTAAAGTAGCTTGAAAAGTATAATAGAACATAAAATTACCTACAACTTTTGTGCAAACAAATTTGTTCTATCTCTAATAGGTACCGAGGTAGAAAGTCTTAAAGGTGCGTATATTTTTGAAAAAACGAGTTTTTTGCGACTAGGATTGGTTTTTTGTAAATACCTACAATTCCAGTACAATTTTGTGATCAATTTATTGCCACTAATTTTGTAGAAAATGAAATTTCATATATGATTTATGTTTTTTTATGTATATTACATATCCATGATCCAATCCACTAAAACCAGGCCAAACATTGAAACAGAGGTAAAGTGTTTTAAGTTTGGCATCCATTGATTTTATTTTTCTTTCACAATTATTGTAGAAATAACATATACGTTGACAACAATCGTCATGCCTGTGTCAGACCTAGCTATAAATTCAATTATTTTAAATTCAAATAGCATTCCCAATGGGAGGACCACTAAAATAGGCCAAGCCCCTACATTTATATTCGCAGCTAGGTCTGAATACGTGTGATCATCGTAATCACAACATAAATTTAAGATATTATTGTAGAAAGCAATCACTTTGTGGTTTGACATATTTAATAAAATAAAATACTTTTTTGTTTTAAAACCATGATATTTATTAATTTAAGAACCGACCGGTTTCGCTTTACTTAAGCATCATCAGGGTACAAATTAATACTAGTATTAATTTGTACCCTGATGATGCTTAAGTAAAGCGAAACCGGTCGGTTCTTAAATTAATAAATATCGTGGTTTTAAAACATAAAAGTATTTTATTTTATTAAATTTAAGATTATCAATATAATTAAGATGATAAGGTTTATAAAAAGAGAAAAATTTGTATTTTCGTAAAATTAAGATAAATTGACATTCTTTTTTTTTACTTAAGTTGTCAGCATAACAAAAAATAAAATTAAAGGTAGATCATAACAGAAAAACGAGCCCTTGACTATAGTTTCTTACTCCTGGCCTTAAATAGCTTCTTCATCTGTCTCATCACCCAAATTTGTGGCGATTGGGTCATCATAGGTGCGTACAAAATAATCTGTTTTTAAATGTAGACAAATGCAAAACCCTGACTTTCTGCAGAAATAAAAATCCTGTTTTATTTGAATACATATTCCATTAACAATACAGATTTAGAAAGAGTCACGGAAATGAGAGATCTCGGAATAATTTTGGATGAAAAACCAAGTTTCGCCAATCATATCCACTAAATTGTAAACAAAGGCATGAAAACACTAGGCTTCGTATTAGGAACAACTAAAAACTTTAACTCCATACAAGCCATTAAACTGTTATACATATCTCTAGTTAGAAGCATAATTGAATACAACTCAGTAGTTTGGTCCCCCTCTTACAAAATTCACATTAATAACATTGAGCGAGTACAAAAAAAAATTCTGCGTTTTATAAATTTTAAATTAAATATCCCACTAGAAGACTTACAATACCATTTCTTATTAAATACTCTAAAAATACACACATTGGAAGACAGTCGTAAAATAAATTACTTAACTTTTTTATTCAAGATTCTAAACTCTAAATTCGACTGTTGCAAACTTCTGCAACTCATAAACTTACGAATACCTACAATAACAACACGACAAAATACACTATTCCACTGCAACAAACATAAGCGCAATTACATTGCGAACTCCCCAATACAACGGTTTCATACTATTGGAAACCAATACTAAGGTGATGTCGAAATATTTGATATTAACTTTGCGAATTTTGTGGATTACGTAAAAGACTTATTTCAACACTATTCCTAAATGGAAGTTATATTTTTGTAAACCAGTCAAATCGCTGTATTTTTTAATTTATGTTCTTGTTAGTTTAAATTTTGTTTCTTGCATACATTATTTTTTAATGTAATTTTATTTTTATTATTTCTTTCTCATGTTTCAAAACTGTCTGTCATTAAAATTGTACCACCTACATGTAAAAGCCCTCTGGGCGTTAAATAAATAAATATAAATATTCCTCGTCATCGTCATCAACGAAGGTTTCTACAGCATGGAGTTGCCATTGCAATGAATGCAGAGTAGGGAGCATTTCAAACCCGACTTTCTGCAGGTGCACTTTCCAACGCAATCTATTTTGCATTGACATGATATAAAGTTCAGCAAGGCCTGAGGTGCAGCTTCCTTCAACATTAATACTGGAGTTAGTAACCGAACAGCATCCCTTTTCGACTCCCATTCAGCCGGATCTTTATCGCGACCAAGCCAAGTCTGCACTTGCAAGTATATTCTTGAAGCGTGTTGCTGTACTGCATCTTTGGTGGGTGGGGTAGCCTGGATAAATTGAATTGGTTATTTTTTACTCCTTTGACAAAAATGATGTACCGTAAGTTTTCCAAATTTGATTTCTCATCGCCGCTATACAAAAGTGCAAATAATTGTTCGGCAGCCAAATTGATTGTTTCTGGCTTTGCTTTTGGATCTTGAAATGCACGAAAAAGTTCATTCACTGAGTGGTTCTTGAGAAGAATATTACAAAATTTATGTTTGCCTTGACCGAACAAAGCTCCAGTTGTATCGCAACAACTAATGGCATGAATGAATAAAATGTTTTCAACTATTTCAATGTGTTTAAAACATTTGTTCGAATTTTACCTTTACCCACTTTTGGTAATATACGTTGGGAGGTGGGAGAGATGTGAGGCGTACCAGCAGGTCAATATCCTGACCAACAATTATGCGACTAAGCAACGACTGCATCATGTTGAGATGACAACGAGTGTGCTGTGGTTACCATAACAACGTCAGCATCCTCTTCAGCTTGTACTGTCGTTATGTGGGATCGGGCAAATGAGGTTCTAAGTAGGGAAATAAAACGATACTTGTTCTTCTCATTTCCCAGAAAATTTTCCTGTAGCACTTGTGGATGCATGCTTTCAAAAAACAAAACTTCAGCAGAAGTTGTAACTCTGGCACGACGTGCTCTTTCCACCTCTTTAGTGCTTTTCTTTTCTGTAGAATCTGGGTATTCATCGAAGACCACTACTGCACTGGATCCATAATGATTTTGCACACACCTGACATATTGCTGGAAAATCACTGAAAAAGGTTGAACACTACCCCATACAGCTTTGTGCAGTAAATATCCTCCATCACTTACGTGCATTTTATTGCTTTCCAAATCTGTATTTGGTATAGGGTTGAATGATAAGTAAAATATAGACTTCGTTCGTTTGCGCATTCCTTCTTCTGAGAAAAGAGACAATGGGACAAGAGTAATTTCATATTGGAAATATTCTTTAAGTTCACTTTCAGACCTTTTGGCAATACACATACGATGGAATAGCATTAACGGATCTATTGCCACAGTCACACCCTGATTTTTGACACTGCTGGTCAACGCCGCAAGAGAAACTATTTCATCATTACGTTTTAAGTGTAGGTTTTCAAAGTTCTGGTTGATAACTTTAGACATTCCAAATTTCCCCATCTTTTCAGCCATGTGACAAGTGACTTTGCTATCCCTGATCGTGCCACTGCTAATAGACATAATCACGTTTATTTTAGGAAATGGTTCACGGCAAGCAAACTAATCAATGAGTTTGAACGTCTTGATCGTCCCTCTTAATTCTTGTAAGCCTCATCTCTACATGTTGCTCTGACGTTCATGATTCAATCCCACAGAATGACTCGATACTCGATACCCTCACAAATGTTATGCAGATAAACGAATCGGAGTAGGAGGGGGGGGGGGGGGGGGGGGGGTATATCCCACCATACCGATGTGCCCTCTAGTAAATTTGTAGATGTATGTATTTAAAATCCAAACACAAATCTAATAACGTGATAATAAACCGTTATAGATTTTTGTGCGTTACTAACGTAGATTTGTTTATACCTACTTTATATCGGTAAAAAACTATAAAAAACATAAAAATTGCACATCTTTTTGAAAATTTTATGTTCTACATAATTGTTATCAATAATTATTATTTTTTGGTAAACTAATGTTTAAGACAAGATTTTTTATGCATAGCACAAAGGGTAACAATTATTATTTTTTTTTTACGGGCGTCCCGTTGGCGTCATGTATCTTTTATCAGGAGATTTTTCAATGTGGATGATTGTTTCAGGCTTATAATTATTGCTTATAAAAAAAAATAAAAAATAATAAATAATAATAATAATAATAATAATTGTTATCAATAATTTTTTCATGAAATTCCACTGGAAACGAGGCATTTACGATAAACCAAACCTAGTCGCGCAAAAAAACTTGTTTTTCAAAAATATACGCACATTTATGACTTTCTACCTCGGTACCTATTAGAGATAGAAGAAAAAAAATTCACAAAAGATGAAGGTAATTCAATGTTCATTTAATGGTAATTTAATTTACTTGTAAAGCTACTTTCGCCAAAATTTGCATTGGAAATGAGATATTTGGGAAAAACTAGAGTTGGCGCGATTTCGGCTGGTTTTTCCAAAATGATGGCGCGAGCACAGGTGCGCCAAGGTCGGAAACTCAGATTTTACATCAGGGGATCAGTTTATAAAACATATTTAAAAAATTGGACTACCGGAATAATTATGATCGCGACCCCCTTTGGCGCTAATTGCACCGGCCTATATCGTGCTGTCTCTTTCAAACTTATGCTGATACTTATAGGTTTTCCGTTTGGTTGCTAAAGGATATGTAAATAGCAACACTCTCAAACTCTTAAAACCACGAGTATCATTATATGTATTTGAGAAAAAAAACTTTGTTCTTTTATAAACAGTTTGTTGTGTTTTGTACCCATACCTTTATGAAAAGACTTTTTGAACTTTATGTTATTCTACGAAAAAAAATTATTTGAAAACCTACGAAAAAACTAAATGGCAGTTATTTTTTTGACATTCAAAACCAACGAAATTTAATTTAATTTAATCAAGTCTTCTCGAGCAAAGTATGGTATCAGCTGGTGTTACGTCAAACATTATAATCTGAAATGAAATTGGCCAAAATAATAATGAAAAAAATACATCCAAGAAAAGCAAAATAACATTTTGTAGATTGTTTCCAAGAAGATAAATATTTAATGTAATGTTATGTAAGTGCAAAAGAAAATAGTGGGTGGAAGCTACGGAAGATAAAATCAAACTAATTTTGAACATTCTTTTCGTATCAGTGGTTTAAAGATTCTTTTTTTATGTGCACGAGATTCCAAAATGCTCCCAATCGTCGGGAGCCAGTGAGACTATGGCATCCCCATTTGGATGATGTTGGTAGTGAGGAAGAATGTAGTGGAGAGAGAAAGGAGGTGGGAAAGAGGAAGATGGAAAAGTACTTGGCTATTCAGATCTGGTCACCAATCACAGCTAAAGCGACTTCAAGCAACGTTTCAATACTGAATAGTGGTCTTACATCAGGGCAATTACAATTTGAGAGGAGGGTATGTGCTCTGCCGACCTGAGAACCATTTATTGGATAACCAACACCCCTGCCATAGGTCATCCGAAGTGGTTCGCTACGTTTGGTGAATAAGCGTAGGTATCAGGGTTCATGGGGCTGAAGTTAGTCTAGATCTTAGCGACGTATGCATTAGCCCTCTTACTGCGTGGCGGTTCAAATCGGGAGAGGCCGGGAGACCTTTTGACCTCTACAGCCTTACTCTGATTCATACGTCCGTTATTCCTTGACAGATTGACCCCCAGATTCAAACCCACCTCGCATACTTTTTTCCTTTCCAGAACTTTCTCTTTTTTTTTTTTTTAAAAAGACCCTCCACACGGCATCACCAAAGACGACAAAAGCCTTGAGGGATTTTTTTCCTCAGGGCTTCTTGTGTGTAGCTTATTTAAAAATGGGCGATACTGAGAGTATCTTCCACTCTGGAATCTGTTTTTTTTTTTATTTCTTCATGTTCTCCATAAAATATTTATAACGATACACTGATGTAATATTATTACGGAAAAGATTACAAATTTAAGGTACAAGAAAGTATAAAAAGGTCATAAGGCCAATTTAAAAAAAGGTGTCTAAATATGGTTGCTGCACTATCTGTAAGTGACGAAAATGTCGGTGATCAATATAGAAGCAGTCGCTCTGTTGATTGGAGTGTCTTCAGAGGCGGAAGTTTTCGCTTTTGGAGCATAAAAAAAGTACATTTGATCTTTCACAGTGTACTTATGTAATGTTAAGCACTTGTAAGCTTAGCTCTTTCATAAAAAAATATTAATTTTCGTTGATTGGTGGTCGACTATGTAATGTTTTTAAGGTTTTCCCTTCAATTTAAATCGAAATTGAAGTAATATAATTTCTTCCGTAGGCTCCTGGCCACTGCACCACTGTAATGTTTTTAATTGTCTGCTATAATTATCTAGCAATATAATTTCTTCCGTATGCTCCGGTCCACGGCAGCCACTGAAATGATTTTAATGTTTTACTCGCGTATGATTTGGGTAAGTACCCCTCTCCCGCGCAAAACGAATCACTGATTCTACCTTTTCACTTCGTGAAAAGTAATGATTTCTCCCGTCTGATTTGCAACTTCTCGCGGTACATCAACCCTTCAATCTTATCGAATTAATATGTCACGTTGTGTCAATTTTTTGTTTCGACAGTGATTAATTCATTGAAGGATCTCTTTAATTGGTTGTGGTAACTTTGGTTCTTTTTAGATGAGGCGTGTTACATTCTGTATGGTTTAAAAATAGGACAATGACCGACTACCCTGATTTTAACTACCTTTTTCCTACCTTGTTTGCTCGCCAAAACGATTCCGGTTACTGCAGTCGATGATGAGCTAATACAATGGGACAATTAAATGCAAGTACATGAAATTCTCAATAGACAAATTCAATTCAAGATGCACAAGATTCTAGGTTAATGATTTGACTATAAGTTGTTAATTTTGTGAGTTATTTTTACGAGTAGGTATTTTTAGGAATAGCTAGAGACAAAACATGTGTTGCTTTCGATTGGTCTCCGTCCAAATCCCATCCATCAACGTGACCAGCTCGAGAGCAGCCAAATTGATGGTGCAATCCCAACTCCTCCAGAAATTAATTGAATATCGCTCAGCGACAGATGAAATAATGACATGTTTTGCCTCCTGCCGGAGAGTGATGAAGGTAGGATTCCTTTGAATTCTGATATGTGGGTCCTTGTTGGTAAATGATGATGTTGATGATGACGATGATTGATGAAGATCCATCTTATACCGTTAGGTACAAGGAGCCGCTCCGGTCCGGTGGCATTATAGCCTGATGTCAGGAACCATTTGGGTCACGTGGGTAGCGCGAGGTTTAGGTCGCGTCAACCTCCCCCAAATCGATGATGAGTTAAGCTCCGCCAGCATGCCGAAAGTTAGGAGTCCACTCTACTAACCTCAAACACAAACATATACTGAAGTGGTTTGCATCAGCAACGTCAGGAGTTCGGGAGTCCCGTGAAAACCCCTCTGGTTTACGCTCGTAAGAATAAGTTAAATCCAGCTTCAGTTTGTTCGCCTTTGCCTCTGCAGTCACGTTACTCCAAATAGCTCCTGGCTCCAGACTATGCAGCTTCTCGTTCCAGTAGAGGTAATGACACATGTTTATCATATGTGCAATACAGAACATACTTCAAGTCTTTCGTCCACACGTAAAATAGTCATATCAATATTTAATTTGAATGAGGGCATCCATTCGACATAACGAATGTTTCCGGGACGGGAGATCTTACTCCACTTTTAAGTCATGGTCACTCGCTCTATCGTTGGTTACCTTCCGTTCGCTTCAAATATCAAAGAATGGTAGAAAATGGTGTCCTCGACTTCCGGCGCTAAGAATCAGGGATACAGGAATTATCAGGTCGTGAATCTGAAATCATCCGATCGCCGTCACCTCAAACGGTTTCAGTCAGAGTCAATTCCCAACCTAATTCTAGATGACTTCTCCTCCTATAGTGGGGTAAATATTTATTGGATTTGACAGAAGGGCTGTCGGAAGATCGTCGAAACAACTTCATATTCGTCACGATCCCTTCGTTCTGCCAAACGAGAAAATCCTCCCCATACAGAAAAATTGTTGTCAGAAAAGGATAGCATAGCCATTATCCGCTTTTTTCCTTCGTCTACCAAGCTAACTCAAGTAGGAAAGCCCATTGGCAATCTTCGATCCATTCGATTGGAACTCCGTGAAAGCGTCCTCTCACCAGCTGAAAATACTCGAAACAGGGGTCTATCCAGGGTAACCATCTTAGGCTGGTCCTCCAACACCTTCGACAGAAACCGATGCTTTTACGGGAATAACTCAACCACATCAAGGGCACGGGAAAAGCCGGCGCTGCCCTACTGAAATAGACGCTCTTCCGGTATCCAGGGTTTTCGAATTTGCTAACACACAAAAGTCCCTATTATGCAAGCCAATTATCAATTTCGATTCCTTCGCTTTTGTCGCTTTGATAAAATAGGACAGCCTACGGAAAATTCGTACACTTCGTCCCAAACCAAACTTATGTGAATGAAAAAAACAAATTTAAAAGCCACCTAGTGAGGCCTACATTACTGAAAACCTTGAATTGTAAAAAATATTGTACCTAATAAAATCAATAAATAAATAAAATCTCACTTGATAGAATAGGGAAGCTAGACAGATGCATTCTCTCGGCGACTACCTAAATCATCGAATCATCTAAATGCGTTTAAGATTGACGATTGATTTTATTCATAAATTTCATTCATTTAACATATATATCCAGCTAACAATAAAAACACCCTAATATAATAGAACTTCCTTCTTCTTCTGGCGTTAGTAAGATTAGATTATTAATATTAATTTTAGTTGTAAGTTGCTTAATATGTAAATACTTGTACATATGACGTTAGATAGTAGTTATAGGCCTTAGTCGTAAGTCACTAGATATAAGTCTTAGAGATAAGTCAGTAGTTCTAGTATTAACTATTTAAGAAATATATTTGTACAGCGCCCTTGAGGTGATTTCTCACGAAAACGGCGCTATATAAATTAGCCAAATATTATTATTATTATTATTACCTTCAATCCGCTGTGTTAATTCCGTAAAGAATAAGTTGAATTTCCAAGGAGAATACGATAACTTATTGTTAAATAACAGGTACTAAAGCACATAATTAATCGTTCTATCCGTTACTATTCCGCCTATAGGTATCTGATTGTTTCGACTAATAACCGTTCGCCGGATTATAAAACGTCGCATAAATAAAATGGTTTATATTTTATGAATTCCGTACAACCTAGTCGTTAAGTATTACTACTGGAGAATTATTAAATCATTTTAAATTGCGAAAAATAGTCTAACTCGTAACTAATGCCTATTGTTCAATAATCTAAACGTGTTTTTAGAGTAACCGCTCTTCTTCCTTTTTGTAATGGCTAAGACCCGGTCGGCTTCTTCACAATATGTGATTTATGACCCCTTTTTGTAAAAGGGTCCGGACTTTTGTTCTTCTGTCTTCTGTTAAAATCTTCTGTTGAAGATTTTAACATAATTACCTATAATATCCATGTTAAATACCCTCACTTCAAAAAACAATTGAATTATTTTGTTTACCCGTATTGGAGCGAATCTATTTCTCTAAGAAATCCACAGGAAATGAGGGTTAATAATTAGATTATAATGAGACTTACCAATTTAACATCTTAGTGCATTCCAAATAATTATAAGAAACAAACACAGTCACATGCAGTAATATACCCATGCTTTTAGAAAAATCACACTTCCTACACTAAATGATTTTAGCCGTGTTCGTGTCCCGACGATAAATTCTTTGTTGGCGCGTCTCCTAGCTTTTAATCGCCTTGACTACATTACAACGCTGACCGATGCTGGCTATGCTTGACCGTCTCCCAAACCTTGAATCTCTGACCCCCTTGACTCTATTCTGCTTGACTCTATTTGACCACCTTCCAACGCTTTCCAAACCTGACTATCCGCCCGCGCTTTTTAACCAGGACTATCTCCTTGCGCTCCTCAATCTAGACTCCCCTCCGTTTCAACCCTCGCGCTCCCCCACCCCCAAATCAACTCCGCCTTTCTCCATATGGCGATATCTAATTTATGTTTTTGAATTCTCGAAATTTCGTGTGTTCAAGGACAGAATTGCACTAAAAGGACCACACATAGATTAGAAGCACTAGAATCCGTCACATTAATTTCCATCGTTTCAAAACCAAAAAATTGTTGCTTCTTAAATAACCTGTCAAATTCTTTGCCAAGGGATGAAATTTGACTCTCCTCAGTCCAGTGGCGTGTCGGCCCACCAGCTTCCTAGCCCTCTTTTCAAATTATCAACACGGTCTAGGATGTAGTAAATAATTATGATGTAATAGTTTTATTTTTAAATCTTCTTGCTAGATTTTAATTTAACTAAGCACTTCCAAACTCGTCCTGTTAAAATGTTATTTATCTCGCTATTCATAATTTTAATTCGTCTAAATCCTTAGAAAAATCACGTAACTATATTTAACGGCGTATTTCCTACTTAAAAGGCCACTTAGTAGCATTGCTTAGCGGAGTTTAATTGTATCTTATTGACTTTGTTAGGGTTTTTTTTCTATCCGCCCCAACCCGCCAAATTCACTGCTACTGCACTGGAATAAGTCTGAGAATTCAAAGTACCATCACGGAGGTCTCTGACGATGCAGTGCATGTTCCTAGTTTTTTGCTAACATCATAAATTTAAGCACTTGTTTTTAGAACAGCTATAATGCCAACATCTGGTATCGTCCTATTTCGTGAAATCAACTGAAAAATTCTTACCCACCATAATAAATCAATAAGGTAGGCGTAGCCTGTTTATTTCGAACTTTGATTAGGCTTCCCTGATTGGTTGCATCTTAACTTTTGGCGTAGATAAAAAAAAACGACACGCCTCGGTTCCCTCTAGTTCCCAGCAACTTAAATAGATGTCACCTCTGACCACGTTATGTTTGGAGAAACCAGAATTAATTAATTCCTACAATAAACGGGAAAAATTTATCCCAGGGCAAGTTCATCACAACTATAATGCCTTTATAAAATCAGAGTGAAAGACCGCTTAGTCAAGTACCTCCCAACCTTCTTTCTCTTCTATCTTTATCCCTTCCCCACTCCTCTTAGCCTCACAACATACCTACTCCAATTAGTGATGTCATACTCCCATTGGCTCTGTACAATGTAATGTAAAAAAATGTATACATTACATAAATATCGATTTTGTTTGTTCGCATCATAAACTTCCTTATGCTGTCTTTTGTATGACCTTTAGGGAATCAAGCCATTTATTTCACCGCATTATCCAAAATTTTGGACTGCCTTGTAGTATCGATTATCAGTGCAGATCAATAACTGTGTGGTCCAATTCGATCGAAGCGCCCTCTCCAATAAAGACTCCATTGAAATGCTAAGAGTAAGTATATCAGATCGGCTAAAGTATCGGGTCTCTATAGAAGCCCTCGTATATCCGGCTACCAAGAAACCGGGCATCTTGCATAAGGCTAACAGAGTCTTCAATGGTAACCAGCTGCTCACCCTATACAAATTTCAAGTAAACCCAACAAAGGAGGGCGAACCGTCTGATTTATCCATTGTTCACAGACCTATTACCATATCCAATGCACAGACGCAGTGTGCGCATGCTGAGTCTGTTCTACATGTATTTTAATGATTTTATCGGTGAACGTTCGTGAAACTCAATATACGCTAACGAAACACCCTAGAGTTGATGTTAGCTTCATGAGAAAGGGCTGATTTATTTAATCGTTTTTGTTTAAGACTGCTCGTATATGGAACGAACTACCAGGATCTGTTTTTTCCTTCCTCGTATAATCCAGGCCTCTTTAAGACCCGCATTAACATATCGCTTCCTACAGCCCCTACGCAGTGACGATATAGCTCCCTTGCCTTTATACTGTACTGACATGGCCGCTCTTGTCAAGTGAAATATTTTTAAAAATACCAAAAATTGAACGGCGTAAATCACACGTTTCTCGAGTATCTTCAAAGATATCAATTTTTAGACAAAGTAAATGACATTACGAAGAGTCAATAAATTATATGTCCTTAGACAAAACTACTTTTTATTTTACTTCAGCGTATCTTACCGGCTCTATTTATAATATACCAATGTTAGTTATTGAGTTCTTCTAACTAATAATTTTAACTATAAACAAAATTTGCATCGAAGACGTTGAGCGAGTCTCTAAAAGTTTAGTATACTGAACTAACATGGCGGCTAAAGTGTTGAAAGCTTATCTCAAGTTACATTAAATTTAAGACTTCCGTGTGTTTTAATATATTCTAGTTAGATGATGTATATTTTATAGGTACATTTGTACACTATTATTACGCTTACAAAATTACTGCCTCAGCACGGGAGAGCTTAGTGAGGTGGGATATGGGATACCTCAACTAATAACTATGCATTTCAATTCATTGCATATTATCTACTGTTGTTATATGTTGCTATATAACAAGAAAAAGACATCAACACATGACCCCGAAGATAATTAATACAAGCTATGGACAAAGACATTTTCATAATCTGGCCCCAAAACTTTTCAATTTAATGGAAAAAGATATCAAAGACCTGGCAACAAGTGTAAATATAAGAAACAAAATCCACAAATGGATAGTCAACAAAGGCATTGTATACTGCGGACATCTACAATACTATAAATTATAGCACACTTCACGCCTGAATTTTTCTCTTTTGTTCTCCTTCATTTATTTGTATTTTCATTTTTTCTTATTTTTTAAATTTATTTGTTATCTATCTAATTATTTATCTTTTTTATTTATCTTTTCTATATATCTTTTTATTTATATCTTTGATTATATGTAAATTCGCATTATCTAAAATTAGATCAAACTCCCGCCACCTCGGAACAGGCTCAGCCTAGTGAGGTGGATTCTACCAAAAAAATTATGTTAATTTATTGGTTAATAAATAATAAAAAATAAAAATATATTATTTTCTATTGTTCATTTTTTGTATTTTTTATAGTATTGCGTCACCTGAAGGAAACGAAAAGTCTCTTTTTTTGGGTTATGTCTCAATGTTGTGAAGTCCAAAATATATTACTAATGTAAGGAGTAGAATATTATTAAAGAGTTCTAGAAAAGATATTAAATGTTAATAATTTTAAAGCTAAATAAATATTTTTTGAAAATAAGAGTTAGTAAATAAAATGTTTATTTGTTTATTATTTGTGTTTTTACAATAAATATACAATTTTTACAAGTCATACTGTTTTAATTTATACTACACTTCCATTAACAGCATTTGCTTGTGGATGGAAGAGGAGTGTACATTTGCGAAAAAATAATATAACTAGGTTACAAAGTAAAAAAAAATTACAAAATTAAAATTCATTCAAATTATTGTATTTGGAAGGAATAAAAAATATATATTATGGAGGATAAATATAGTATAGTAGGATAAATTGTGAGATTTTCAAATGAAACTAGGGGAATCAGTTTTTTTGTTAACGAATTCCCTAAAATATTTTTTTTATATGGTTCAATATTTTCATTTTATCATTAATGCTTCTAATTTCTTCTGGTAATTTATTAAAGAAATGTTTTCTTTGGTGGGTATTATGGGGCTGGGCAAAAGAAGTGTGTAGTTTAGGGCATGCAAATATATATTTAAGTCTGGTTCGATTTTCAGCTATGAATGAGTATTTATCTTTTTCTATTATAATTTGAATAATTGAATTTTTCATAAATAAGTGTTTAAATGTAGTAACTTTGAATTCTTCGAATACGCGTTCAGTGGGGAAGTCTGGAAGTTTTTTCAGTATTATTTTTATTATGACTTTTTGAACAATTTCTATGGGGGTCAGGCTAGTTTTGTAAGCTGCTCCCCAACTAATAATGGCATATTGCAGAACAGACTGTTCTAATGCATAATATATTGAATACAGATTTTTCATTGATAAGAAATTTCTGATTCGTAAGTGTACGGGACGTGTTTGCCTGTACAAGAAAAGACTGTAAATAATAGACACCGGCACACATCAGTCCTCAACCTGGGTAATTACTTAAGTAATACACCGTAAGGTGTTCTATCCAAACCATCATTAAAGAAAGACGATTCAAATCAAAATTCACAATTTAATTACAAGTATTGTACTGGTATACAGAACGTACACAGGGATGAAGCTTATAGGTACTTCCTATTTTTTACAGCCAACCCAATTCACAAGAAATAGTTATATGTATTTCAATACAACTTGGATTTTAAACACAGATAGAAAACCGAGACAATCGGAATTCTTTAAGCGATAATTTCAGATTAGAGCACATTGTGCATCATCGCGCCATACAATACAGCAAATGGCGTAGGTGACTGCTGGAGCAGTGGCCAGTTCAATTGGTAGCCGAAATTGGCCGGCCTCTAGGTTGTCAGCATCTATGGCTAATTCAGTCGGTAGCCATGAAGAATTGGCCGGCCTCTAGCTTGTCAGCATCAATGGCTAATTCAGTTAGTAGCCAGGAAGAATTGGCCGGCCTCTAGGTTGTCAGCATCAATGGCTAATTCAGTCGGTAGCCAGGAAGAATTGGCAGAACTCTAGCTTGTCAGAATCAATGGCTAATTCAGTCGGTAGCCAGCAGGTATTCGTCAGCCTTTAGATTGTCAGCATCTGTGGCTGGTTCAGTCGGTAGCCAGGAGGAATTCATCAGCCTCTAGGTTGTCAGCATCAATGCAGCAGGGATTGGCCAGCCTCTAGGTGATCAGCGGCAGTGGGAAGTTCAGTCGGTAGCCAGCAGGTATTCGTCAGCCTTTAGGTTGTCAGCATCTGTGGCTGGTTCATTCGGTAGCCAGGAGGAATTCTTCAGCCTCTAGGTTGTCAGCATCAATGCAGCAGGGATTGGCCAGCCTCTAGGTGATCAGCGGTAGTGGGCAGTTCAGTCGCAGGAATTCAGCGGCGACATGGTCATTTGATTATAAGAGCCAGCACACGGAGACGTCCTATTATTGTAATGATGACAGATGCGTCTGGCTCAGCTGATATAGTGCCGGCCGTAAATAGCTCGTTGCAAATAGATGTAATCTTTAAAATGATTGTGCCGTGATGGAAGAACAGAAGCCACTACAGATTTCAGGTGACACTCAGGAATTTATAATTTTTTAAATTATAATTAACAGATCGCGTTTTAACTGGAGGTGTTCCATCCATTCGTGGTTTTTAAACTTGAATGAGCCAATATTGTGTTTTTGTTGCTATTTATAATTTCTCTTACAAG
Organism: Hesperophylax magnus; assembly: GCA_026573805.1. Classification (NCBI taxonomy): domain Eukaryota; kingdom Metazoa; phylum Arthropoda; class Insecta; order Trichoptera; family Limnephilidae; genus Hesperophylax; species Hesperophylax magnus. The sequence continues at coordinate 3,211,309 of JAIUSX010000082.1, forward strand.
TTCTTGTGACGTCAATATCATCACCACAACTTGTTTATCGTTCCAGACGCAGGTGTTTTTAGGTGCGAATAATATTTCGCCCGGCGGCGACTGGTTTTGTCGATATTTTAATTTCGTTTTAGAAAATAGGGTTATCGAACTGTTTCATGTTAGATTCAGTATTTTTGCCGCCTGGTAACTGGTAAAGTGATGTAACATTTGCTATTGCATCTTGTGTGCTTTATGTTTTTATGAAACCGTATTGATTGCAGTGTAATATTTTATTTTCCTTCAGAAAATCTACTAATTGTTTATTCACAATCTTTTCAAAAAAAATTCCTATATTCGATATTAGAGATATCGGTCTATAATTTGAGACATTTTGTAGGTCACCAGTTTTAAAGATAGGCGATATTAGAGATTTTTTATAATTTCTGGGAAATATGCCTTTGGTCAGACTGAGATTAATAAGGTGATTAAGAGGTGTAAGTAAGTACATTTTAATAGTTTTGAGTATTTTTACAGGGATATGGTCAAAACCTAGAGAAGAGCCGCCTTTCATGTTTTCTATTATATGTTGTATTTCGGATTCTTTATTTTTCTTAAAAACGGATAGTGTATTTCGGTTTTGTGTATTACTGGTTTGCGGGTTTAGGCATGTGTGGAGGCTTTGAGTTTTTTTGAGCGAGGTTATTTCCTACTTTAGAGAAATAATAATTAAAAATGATTTATGTTTTTTTAGGGTCTCTGGATACATCTATTATATTATTTTTAATATTTTCGTGCTTAATATATTTAACAGAATTTTTTTTTATTGTTTTCGATTGCATAATTTACCGTTTTCCAAATAGCTTTCAGATTGTTTTCAGAAGTAGTAATATTTTTTTTGAAATAGTCATCCTTACTTTTTTCACTACACTTGTTAATTTATTTCTATATTTTCTGAGAAAGGTCTTCGACTTTTCACCAAGTGAATATTTAATTGTAGTTTTATATAATTTTTCTTTTTCTCTAATTGATTTTATAAGACCGCAAGTGATCTAAGGTTTTAGACGTCCGAATTTGGAATTTGTGTGTAATGAGACCTCTGTCGTAGAATTTTCAATATGATCCCTAAGTTTTTTTATCAAACATATTTGAACATTTTTCGACATCGTTGGAATGTAATATCGTATACCAAGTTTCTGCTTTTTATTTTTCTTCTAATATCGAAAAACTTGTAATTTTTTTATTGGGTGATTGGGACATTTCTTTCCGTTTTCATTTCATAATTATATAAACATAAGCATGTATGTTGGTCGGTAATATTTGTTTGCCAAACCATTTTTTTAATTTTATAAAGGTTTTGTAATTTTAGATTTACCCAAATATGACGTAAACAGGAAGATTTTTGCCCGTAAATTTCTCGAGTATTTTTGTTTATACTTGATTTAAAATCTAATTCAGTCATAAAGTTTATAAACTAATTTTTAAAAGCACTTTCTAAATTTTCATTAATATAAATATTAAAATCGCCAACAACGAAAAAGATTTTTTTTTGTAGTGTTAATAAAAAAATTTTCATCTGGTTTATGAATAATGAAATATTTGATTCGTGGGTTCTGTAAATGGCAATTATATGAAAAATATATTTATCAAGTTTTATTTCAATTTGAATGCAGTTAGTAAGAAATAACGGGTGTTCTAAAATAGTGACAATACTGAATTTAGTGTGAATGAACACTGCAATTCCGCTATTCTTATTAATGTTTATTGTTGTCGGGATGTAATTATAGTTTGGTAGGTGATGGGCGGGTGATTCATAACTTGTGAAAGTTTCTGTTAACACTATGCAGTCCGGTTGAATTATTGATTTTAATAATGAACTCATCGGGATATACTTCGAATATTTTAGTGAATTATTAATAAACCGTTTAAATTGGAGGGGAAAAAATCATAACATGTATTAGTGCTTGTACATTCATATTCCCAAATTTCGTAAATATTTTCTTATTGTTTTGATATGAAATGATCCATTTTAAATTAGTATGGTGGATGGTTTATTTATGGGTAACATGAGTTTATTCCGAATCGTAATCGATTTTTGTTTAGCAATGTTTGACATGTAATTTCTAAATTTACATTTTTCACTATTTGGTAGGTGATCGGTTGGGTAAATTAGTTTTTTCTTTAGATTGGAGTTCCAACAGTTGGCACATTTGGGGGGTCGGTCCAGAGATTTACATTCCCGGTATTGGTGGTCTTAGGCGCTTTGCATACATCTTGGATTCTAGGTTTTATTTAGGCATTTATGTGCAGTATGTCCAAATCTTAAACAGTGGTAGCATTGTGTTAAAATGTTTCAGTCTTCGACGTATATTCTGAAAAATCCTAAATTTACACGTATTTTAAATTTTTTCTTTGTGAGGAAGTTTTTCATTATTCCCTTGGTTTCCACAATTATGTTATGACGGTGTTTTTTTTGTTCTCAGTCATGGCCTTCACCTGAAATATTTCAAGATTTTGTTCTGCCATTATTTTAATGTCTTCGTTTTGGAAATTAGGTCATCTAGGAATTCTTCTTTGGTATATTTTGTTTCAATAAATTTAAAAATTAGACATGGTTTTTTCTTTGGTATTTCTTCAGCCTTTATGTCGTTTTTAGAAATTTTGTTGATTTCATTCTCAGTTTGGTTGCATCTTCTTTTTTAGGGCAACTTATAATCAATCGATTGTTGGTTATTTCTTTCATACTGCTTACTCCAATACCCAGAGCAGATATTTTAATTTTATTTTGTATAGTTTTCTTGAGTTGATCTTGATTTTGGTGGGTACTTAGAGGTGTAATTATAATAGAGAAGTTTTTTTCAACATTCTCAGTTTCTTGGTAATTGGATTTTAAAGCAGACGCATATGTCCCTCGTTCATTTTTTATTTTCAGCATTTCTTTCATCATTTTATTTTGATCCTTTAGTTTTGTAAGATCTATCGCCATATGCGAAATCTTTTCCATGATGAAGTTTATTTTCTTGAAGATTTCTATTTTTGTTTTTTTCGGGATTCTTTAATTGCTTCGTACGAAAAAGAAAATCTTAAAGTTGCAGCCCATACGAGCAGCTAACAGAATATTGCTAATGTTTGCATTCCCGTTCAGTTTTCTTCTGAAGCGCCAGGATGTTATGTATGAACTCTTTCTTAAGACAGAAAGTTCCACAGTTGACGCACTTTGGAGAAAACCGATACCGGCCAGGATTCTTTGGCATTCACTTAAAAAATTCTAATATGTATTAAAGATAACGGAATAACAGAACAACATTCTTATTTTTGCCTAAATTGTGCTACGACATGTCATAAAGAGTGTAAAGTAAAGAAATTATGAGTGAGAGAATAAAATGATATATGTTTGTACATGTCAGAGTATAAAATTCAAGAGAATTATTTAATAAAAAACTAAATGATTAACTTTTGAATTTGTAGCTTTACACGACAATAGATAATCCCACTATCAATTTTCCTTTCACTATCGTATTTATTTCCGTTCTGTAGACTTGAATACAAATACCCCTGTTCACTTATCTAGTTCGGGGAACAGCACACGGAGATCAAACTGAAGTTCGGTAATCTGCTTTGGGGTTATACAAGCTGTAGAATTTCGCAAAGCGCATCGCCTCAACAACGGGGATCCGTTATATGCATTCAAAAGATCTTAGCACGCTAATAAAAAAGAGCGTTTATAATTTTTAGACGTAAGCGACTGTTGTGAAAACATTTAAAAAAAAAACTAATTTATTAAAATAGAGTGAAAATCTATTGATATCTGATCTGAAAGAAACACTGAAATTTTTTCGCACCTATAGGTAACATGTTAAATAAAGGAGCTATTTGTTAATATGTTTATTAACTAAACGGATCTGCGATATAAAAATTTTCACAAGTGAAAAAAATTCGCCGGGTCCCATGGACTCTACTGTGGTATAATTTTACCAGGAATGATGAGAATTTATATTCAACTCTTGATAAATGTTCCTCGCAGGTGAATTCTCTGCTTTGATGATAAAGTACAACACCTTGTATATAACAAAACATATTTAGTTGAAATAAAAAGTTACCTAAAAGTAGTTTCCCACATTCTTGCCTCCCTACTTCCTCCAGTCTTAGAAAAAAAGCCAAACTGGGAATGACCGTACTTCCCCACCGCCCACTTCTGTTATTATTAAAATTTCTGAGGTAGAGAGCTATATTTTCGATTGCTTAAAATTTTATTTATTTATTTATTAAAAGCCCGAAATTAGGCAGATGCTCGTATTGTGGTGGTAAGATATAAGATATATATATATATATATATATATATATATATATATATATATATATATATATATACCTATATTGGGTTAAAGACGGAATGGTTGGTCATTATCTCTTCTTAGATTTGTGTCTTTCTCCATGATTTCATTCGGTTCCAATTCTGTTTTGCCAGTTTCTATAAGGCATACCGTAATTCGCTTCTCAAGATGGTTTGTTTTATTCTTACTGCGTTTCTATTTTAACCCATTATGCACCTTCGGAGCTGGAAATACATGAAAACGTTGTCAAAACCTTTAATAATTTAATGTGAAACATTCTCTTGACTCATGGAATACACAACGCATTTACCAGAATTTGGTCAAAAACGTAGAGTGCCAGTTCATTTGTGAGCATTCTCAGTCTCATAACCTAGTTAAACTGGAGTCGGCTGCAACGTCTTAGTGACTTATTTCTAGGAACCAAGAAAAGGACTCTTGACTCTTAAGTCATTTTCAGTACCCAGGTACCAAGGCTGCAACCTATGGGCTACCTACTGTCAGGCTCAGTCTCGGGGTCTACAGAACCTAAACACGGTACTTTTTATATGTGAATACCGCACAAGGAGCCAGTGAGACTGTGGCATCCCCACCTGGGGTGTGTTGTGAGGCTGAAGGTATCGGAAAGGGAAGTAGATGGAGAAGAGGAAGGTGGAGGAGTACTTGGCTATTCAGGTCTGATCACTAAAGACAGCTAAAGCCATTTCAAGCAAAGTTTCGTACTTGAAGTTGATAGATCTTTGATGTTTTAACACTTCTAAAGAAAAACCACTTCGTTAAACGGTCTTTTTGTTACACATGGTACATGGTCTGTATAAAGACTGTAGAAATTTTAATACGAGTTGGTCCAAATAAAAAATTATCTTTAACTGGGCATCGAAAGAACTGGCAACATAAAAAAGTTAGGTTTTTTCGGACCAATTATTCTTAAATTGAATTAAGAATACTATGAAAATTAGGTTTTTTTAATAACACAAATGTTTTATGTGTGTTTAGGTAAGTATAAATCAACTTTTATATTGCACTTGCAATGAAATCAAAATCTAATCATGTAGGAATTATTATAATATATATATTTTTTTAATTTTGTATTGTAAAACGTGATTAAAAGTGAGTTGACAGTTTTCTTACAGATTCCATAAATAAAAGGAATCTGTTTTCAACATTTCTCTCAATTTTTCGACGTTTGGAGTAAAAATATGTTTGTTTTTTTTTCCAACTTTTTTCATATTTCAAATTAAAATATTAAAGTTTATAAATATTCAAGTCTATTTCAAATACAATAAAAATAAATAAAAATATAATCTAGATTCTTAAGATGGTATTTGTTTTTGTGACGTCTTCAAAAAAAAAATATATCGCACATTTAAAATAGGTACTTTGGAAATATTCAGAAATTCGATGAGAAAGTATATACAATAGATAAACAACATTTGACTATGTTTACAATGTATATATCTTTCCATGGACTCTTTTAAATCAAATTCTTTATTAGTAATGTTTTCAAATACACGGTCGTTTGAATAAAATCAATTGAATAAAAATTTTCACTACGTTTTTTAGTAAGACTGTATGTCTTTAATAACATAATATCAAGAATACATCACAAATAAACAATACACATTTTCCAGAACAGAAGAAAAATTTTAAATTCAAACTATTATAGAATACAGCAGAGGGAGAAACAACAAACTCAGCTATCAGTCATATGGAAATTACACAGAAAACTACCACAAAGACAACACTTAAAAACATAGAATGATACTGACCAAATATTTAACATGATTGATGTTCTAGATATACGACAAAAATACATAAAAATACTATTAAAGTACATTTTTGACCAAAAACTAAATTTCAACAAACACAAATTAACATTAATAGACCAGTTAGAAGAGCGTACATTCAAAACATAAAATTTCCGTCACTAAGCATACGCTTTGTACAAAGACACCACAAATATCATGCAATAAAAGCATTCAAAATTCTTACACTTGACACTAAAAACGAGGGAGACAAAAAACATTTCACAAACAAAGTTCAAACATGGGTTAAAAAACAAACAAGTCTTTAATAGAAAGAAAATATCTTAAAAAATTAAAAATTATCTGAAAAGATTAAAAAATATACCTACACAGTTACACATTATACCTACACAACTGGACCAATAGTCAATTTGTAAAATTAAATTGTAAAATGGAGGCCTCAGCACGTGTAAAGCATCAAGTAAGGTTCACATTACCAAATACACCAAAAAAAACACTTCTAATTTATCTTTTTTTTATTATGTTTTTATGCAGTAAATATCTTGACATTTTTCTTTGCTTTATGAGCTGTTCTCTCCACATTTTGTGTCATTTGATTCACCCGCTATGTAACGGTACTACCGCTAAGAACTACATTGTAGTGAGTGAAAATAAAAGTATACAAAAGAAAATGTATTTTTTTTACAAATTTCAAAGTAGTTTGCACGCGATAAACTCGGCGATAGGTTTCGTTAAAACATATTTGTATTAAAACAATTTTTACCCATGTCCCAGTAACTAAGTACTTCATATTATTTAATTTTTTAAATATAATGTATGTAGTTTGGAATACAATGTTTGTAGGTCCCTGTCTTTGTTATTATCCAGTACAAAACACCGCATCCCACAAATAACGTTCCCAGCCGTAACATTATTGTTGTCATGTCCGTTATACGCGTCTCCTGTAGGCTGACTACCAGCGACCAGTGGTGTGCCAGATTATTCGTCATACATAATTGTGTACGTAAAAAATAATAATAATTTTTCTTAGTTAATTATTTTGCAAAAAATATTATGTTTTTTAATTTTATTAAGTGTTTTTTTGTTTAATTTTAATTTTTGCCGCTTTTATATTTTTTCTTTAAATATTGATTTTAATTTATATTTATTTTTTTATTTTTTATACTTCTATTTCTAAAATTTTTTATTTGTTTATTATTTTATTGAGAAAACCAACAATTACAATAATTTGCAATGTTTTGTAAGCTATGTAAAGTAATTGAACTAATGTTTAAATGATTAGTGATTACAAAAGAGTTGCGATAGCTGATGGTGATGGGACGGTGGGAGGAATAGGAATGGGATGGATCTGGTCTGTGTAGAGTAATATAATAGATTGACACAACTTTTGAATACGTAAATGCCGCCCGGTCCTATCGTTTATTCGGTTCATACAGTTTTATTTTTTAATGTTTGTCTTTTTCATACATGAGCAACATTTGAATTGAGAATTTAGTGGAAACATAAATCAATTCAAGCGCTCGCTTCAATATCTGTAATATACACTTTGTCTAACCACTCGAGTGCTCGTGTCAGTAACTGGAATATACACTTTGTCTAACCACTCTAATGCTCGTGTCAGTAACTGGAATATACACTTTGTTTATTCACTCGAGTGTTCGTGTCAGTAACTGGAATATACACTTTGTCTAATCACTCGAGTGCTCGCATCAGTAACCGGAAGATGAGTGTGATTGGCATTTGAGTTGGAAATTTCTCACCCTCATTTAAAAAAAAAAATCTGAATTTTAATACTGAGACATATATATAGATTAATGTGCAATATAGCCAATGAATTCTTCTATATTTTTCCGTTCATCCTATATTTTTAGGATTTATAAACACATGAAAAAAACATAAATACGCGAATACTGCGAATCAAAAACGGCAAATTATGGCGTGCGATCTCTCAAGAAGTATTGCATAATGTTTATAAAAAAAGGAAAGTCACATAATTTATAGAAAACACATAAATCATTTCACCTAACAAATAAGATGAACTACCTTAATATTTATTTTATACAGAAATCAGATGTGGTAACTTGAAAAGGGCACCTTTGTTCAACCTTCACATATAAAATATAATTATAAAAACTACTAGATGATAATTTATACATTTGGATGTTAAATAAGTGTGCTAGTTTGGTTATGAAATATTTATGGAAGCTAGTGAAAACGTTCAAGATTATTAAAAATTCGAATACTCATGAAACTAGTGAAATGGAACTTATTTCGAGACCAATAAAAAAATAATAAAATTTAAAATAAAATAGAATGGAAATGACAAACGTAAAGTATCGTTTGACTAGACGCGGTAAGCAGGTTATTATGAAAAACCCGTCGTCTTGAACTAAACATGGTGAATTAAATGATATATTTAGACTTTTGAGCATTGCAGACAAGAAACACCTTTTCAACTGTAGTTTTGCACAAATAATAAAGAAAAGATCAGAACTCAATTAGAATGTGGTTGATGACAACATCAGAGGTACTTAAACACACACAACAGAGCTAAAAGGTACTACATTCATATTCTTATACCTAAATAGGAACATATGTAACGACCTTTAATGAGATCTCGAGTTGGCATTCTAGTGAACTTCGTCGCTCCGAAACTATTTAAAAATAAAGGGTGACAAATTTTCGAAGGTTAATTGTCCCCCTCTAAACTCTTCTGGAACTTGAAAGCGCTGAACAATTTGTAGTTCTAGACTTAAATCTTCATAACTAATTGTTGGCTAGCCATTTTTTACTATTTCCTTGACCTTTTATCTAAACAATTAATTTGTACTCGAATATGTTTCAACGTTTATCGATGATTTTCCCTTTTTGTTTTTTTAAACCTTTGCGTTTCACAAATTCTTTTTTTTCCGAGAAATCTTCTTCCAAAAAATCTGGAATTCTGCTCTTTTTAATATTTCTATTTTTGAGACCGATAATTCGTGGTGGAATTCCATTATAATATATTATAATAAAACAAATAAAAAACTTTATTCCACTTAATTTTATTTTGACCGTAACCGGTTTCAGCTCGTCAAAGCCATCTTCAGACTGGTCACCAGTGTGAAGTCTGAACCAGTCTGAAGATGGCTTTGACGAGCTGAAACCGGTTACGGTCAAAATAAAATTAAGTGGAATAAAGTTTTTTATTTGTTTTATTATAATATATGGAATTCTGCTGTTTCTTTTTGATATTTAAAGGAACTTTGGTGAGAATTTTTGTTTCTTTGTCTTCTCTCTGTTTTTTTGAGGCCGTATATTTTTAATTTAATCCTCGAGGCAGTGATTCACTGAAAAATATTTCTTATTCACATGTGCGACTTTATTCGATGTGATGTCTTTAACTACGTCGTTTACATGTTTTCTCTACTTTTACCTGCTTTTTTTTTTTAATTTCAATCTACTACTCTTTTTTTTTAAATAGTTGAGGGAGTTCTTTGGCTATTTTCGTATTTACTCTCACTGGGCTCTTGCAATCGTGTCTACAATGCTGAAAAAAATTTGTGATTTCTGCCATCTCAATACAAAATATTACTTACGTATTGTACTGACTGTTTCGTAATACTGTAGAATAGTACCAAATTGTTTTTAACCTGTGCATATTTTTATTGTTTACGTAGCCTGAACTCGGCTAGCTTTTTTTCGTTTGTTAGTTTTTTCTTCGGCTTTGAGATACTAGTTTTTATTTATTAGAAGCATCGTTCAACGGATAATTTTATTTTGATAAATTTTACAGGAGAGCCCTAAAATTCTTACTACCAAATTTTTTTGTGTATTTTTTAATTTTCGTTCTCTAATTTCTTACTTTAAATACTAAAAAATGCATAAGTAGAAATATCGTTCTTAATCAAAAAATTAACGCTAGACTCTTGATATCTCGCTACGAATATTTATTCTCAAATCTGGTTTTAATTGGAAACATTAGATTTTTTTTAAATTCGTCAGTTTTGATAGAAAATTGAATATTGTTGTGGCCGTAAGGTGGGAAATTAAATCATTAGTTTTGAATAAAAAATCGATTTTCAAACAAAGATTTGAAAGGTATTTAGTAAGTTTTGAGAGAATTTTTTACCAAGTTTTTGGTTTTCTATATCAAAAAAGGTCAAACAAAATATATATTTTCACAAAACTGAAATTATCCGCTTTTGTTTGACAATTTCTCGAGTATCTTTGATGCCAGAATGCAAGAAATTGGTTATCATTGATATTATTAGCTTATATTAAGCTCCACAGGTCCCAGACGCAAAAATAAACAAAACAAAAGTTTCATTACCCTCCACATCACTTCATTACCAAAATCTGGAGGGTACGGAAGGTAATGTGAGGTTGATGAAATTCTGTTAATCTTTCTTCAATTACTCGCATAATAATGACATTCCAAATCAATAAGATACAATCAAAAATAATCCGTCTAAAAATAGTTTACTGAGATATATATCGATTGTCTAAATCATGTACTTACTTAAAGAAAGGCTTGAAAGTGATGCTGCCTCGTCGGTTAAAAAGTAATTACTGATCAAAGAGATCGCAGAAATTTCCATCTTCAGCGATGCATGTCACCCTCTGTCTAGATGTAGTGATACACTGACAGAACAGGGACAAACGCAGTCAAATTTGAATAAATTAGTAACATACAGGTGTAGTCATTTTACTTATGCAAACTGTTTTATATTGTGGGTCAGTTTACCGATCCTTCCTGGGGAAGGGGAAGGTAATGAGTTTTTTGTATGTTTTTTGTATATTTAAAAGTAATTAAGTAAAAAATATTTGTTGCAACAAATACTAATTTTTCCTTTCTTAAATAGCTTTATTTTCCAATAAAACTATCTTGAAAAGCATTCCCATGCATACCATTTTATTGCGGGGAAATGCGATTTGAACGAAACGACGAAATGAATATACTTCTTAAACCAGCTTTTTAAGTGAACCAAAACAGGGCAGATGTGTGATGATGATGATGGACACTGTAAAGTTGTCCGAAACGTTGGCTAAAGAAAGAGTTAGCGTAACACGGCATAACACCCCAAAAACAAATAACAAAAATACTTTTGGCCGTGAAAATCAAGTTTGTACAGCACGCGATAGGGAGTATTGCAATATTATACACATTTTCACCACCTGGTGGTGTGAGAAAACATTCTCTTAAAGTACATAATATACGTACTAAACTTGAAAAACAAATCAATTACTTTAGTTTCCACAGCACGCCACTGCTCGTTGTCCATCCGTGTACAGTCACGGTATTCTGTGATAGCCTTAACAACATGCATGTATATTATAATAATATATTATGTCATCTGTCAGTTTGTGTTGTAGCCCGAGGGTTGAGGGAGTGGGAAGGGGCTGGGAAGGGGATGGAAAGAGGTCGGGCACAAAAGGCACGAAACTGGCAATTAAATGGCCTGAAAGCTCTTCAATTATTGTTGTTTGATATTACTTTTATATTTTATTGCGTGATGTCAAATGAAATTTTTATTTGTTCTTGTTACTTCTTGATGTGTTATTATTTGTTTGAGTTTGAATACATATGAACAGAGCTATTATTGTGTGTGCTGATGATATTGCTTTAATATCGCAAAAGACACTTACTACTTATTGTTGTCATTTGTTAACAGATGCGTACACAATTATTAGAGACCAAACATTTTCTAGGATAACCTAAGCCAACCTTACTATTTTCCAAATTTTCTTCTTCGATTCCTTCAAATTGATACAACCGACATAATAAAAATTCAGTTTAAACTACACTAACTTGTGTATAAAATAAAATAATTTCTAAAACAGATTTGTAGGGTCTTTTGCCGTGTTCCGCTACCTCATTCTTTATCCAACCTTTCACACAGCATTACAGTGCCCATCATCAAGGCAGGTGTGAAATCGAGGTTTGATTTAAAAAAATATATTTTATAGATTCTTGTTTTCCATGAAGTGGTGAATCATTTAAATTTACTGAATTTAAAATTAACGTTCATTATGCATTATACATTCGTATGTTATTTAAATGTACCTATCAAATCATTGGTTAATGGTCTACAATCCCGTTATGCACCTCACAAGTTTTACCCCATGGATAGATGTTTTAAGTATTACCTGACTATTATAAACATAGAATCCTTGTATTTATTATTATTATATATATATATATATATATATATACAGGGTGTATCGGCACTAACCCGACAAAATTTAACCAGCTATTCCTTAGCACATTTGGAGTAAAAAATGTTATGGGCACTTTGCTGTCCGGTAGCATTTTTTTTTTCAATTAAAAACAAAAAAATTAAAAATTTCCACACTACATCACTGTCATTGGCATTGCTTTTCGTGATCAACAGCTGTTATAAGCAAGTATGTCGAAAAGCGTCTTCGCTCTTTCGCACACACTAAATAATAATAGTTAAAAATGAGACGAATGGTGCCGTGCCATTTCGTTGTGATTGTAAAAGCGCGCCAATATAGGTACACACGTACATTATTCAACGGAATTCGAATAAAATATTGCCAGATCGGTTTTCAAACTTTGACAAAGGATAAAACAGTGGTGACATGTGGTAAAAATATGAATAGTAAATTTTTTATTTAAAAAAAACGTTACCGGACAGCAAAGTGCACATAAGATTTTTTACTCGAAATATGCTAAGGAATAGCTGGTTAAAGTTTGTCGGGTACGTGCCGATACACCCTGTATATATATATCTATATATATATATATTACACACGTGTCGGTTTGTGTTGTGCTGAGATTGGGAATTTTCGAGGAATTCCTCCGCATTCGCTTGTTGTATTAAGGAAAACTAACAGAAATCCTTAATCAGAAGGAAGCGGCCGTTTGTCAACGCGAAACTGAGGCGGCCTTCTGTAACATCACTATTATGATGTTTTTGTAAGGTGCTTGTGAGTATATGTCAATTTTTATGATAATATTACCGATGGGAAAATAAAAAGATGTATACAAAAATATTATATAAAAATACATATAAACGTTATATGATGGGATGGGATTTTGCACCCTTGAGGTGATTTTCTCACGAAAACGGTGCTATTTTTATTTTAATTTTATTGATACATAATTTAGAGAGTTTTTGGTGATATTTCGCCCTGCATGCTACTAGGGATGACCCTGAGTTATGGTAATATTAATCTAATCATTGTGGAAGTCGGGTGATTAGGAAATACCTTTTGCTCGGTCCCCGTCTGAATCAGGTGAATTCCAGTTGTGTTTAGGTAGTATCTGGGTATATCTGAAAATAAAGTCGCTAGGTGAATAGAATTGTTGGATTTAAGTCATATTATGTATTAAATGTCTGCATATGGCCAAAGTGTGTGATGCTTCCCTGTATGGGAATGGTGTAGGATAGTACCGGACATATAAGAGAGTAGTAATAAGCAAGGAGTTTGGTTCTGGGAGGTAGCGGACTATTCTGCTGGAAACGAGGTTCATTGTGCCGATAAGTTAAATTTCTATAGGGTGAAAACTTACCGATATAAAATTGTGCGAATTTATTAAGAATCTATTACGATGTATGAACCAGTATCAATAATTATAATTATAATCGGGTGGTATAAGGGAGAAATTATGGTACAAAGAATTTTCCCACGGCAATGAAAAGTTTTTTCGAGATGACTAGTAGCCTATGTCTCTTCTCAGTTCACAAGTATCCATATGCGAAAAATCACGTCCATCGGTTTCTCCGTTGCGAAGTGAAAGAAGAACAATCAAACACACTTTTGAATTTATAATATTAGTTAGGATAATGGAATTGTCTCCTACATGAAGATTTCGTGTAATTTATGAACGAATCATATTAATTACAGCATATTTTGTTTATTTTTTTTTTTAAATCTGAATAATACCTACCGAATATATGACAGCAATTAAATTTTCAAAAAAAATAAATTTCAACATACACAAAATAACACTACAGACCAGTTAGACAAGCGTACAAAGAAAACATAAAAACTCCGACAGTAAATTCAAGCTTTGGGCAAAGACACTACCAATACCATGCTATGAAAGCTTTCAACAGTGTAAAACTTGAAATTAAAATTGAGGAAAATAAAAATAAATTCACACACAAAATTACAAGAACAAAAAAGACAATATTACCAAAATTTCATAGCATAAAATAAAAATAAAACGTACACGTAACACACAAAACCAATATAAACACACATCACTCACAAACACACAAGATTATTTTCAGTGTATTATTTTTTGATTTTAAATATATTATTATGTATTTTTAATTTTAAATGTATTATTTTCTCTTTAAATGTATTATGTAGATTATATTTTTATATTATAAAATGAAGGCCTCAGCACGGGTAAGCCACCCAGTGAGGCCAACATTACTGGAAAACTTAAAATGTAAAAAATATTGTACCAAATAAATAAATAAATTCGTTGATATTTTCAACCGGCTGAAAAGCGTGGGACTTTACGATATAAGTACTGCAACACTGTCATTCGATGCGTATGACGTTCAGAGACACAAATGCATTAAATACATCTATTTGAATTTCGATTGTGTTTCCACCAAAGATATTAGAAGAACGAGATATGCTATGTTGGCCGCCGGACCGTAGGCGGAGTACTACCTAATTAGGGTACTTTGAACGGTATCGGGACGTGTACGCACAGAAATCTGTTCTATATATTAGTGCGGATACCTTAGCGTAAGCGAAGGTGTGCAGTAGTATTGGTGAACAAAACCGGCGACACTCGGCAAAACAATTCCACACAGTATGAACTGCTCATAGCACATCTCGTTCTTCTAATATCTTTGGTTTCCACGAATGAATGAACGCAAAACTTGGAAGTGTATATTAACCCACTTCCCGATCGAGCTGAAACTCGGCAGATAGACTCGTTGTCGATGACAATACATTCTTTTGGTGGTAATCACATACAAAAGCTAGGACATGAGCGCATATCTTCAAAATTGTCTGACATTAAAGCGGTTAATATATTTTATTTCACTCTATATATCTAGATTCTTTTATACAGTAAACAATTCTGTGTTTTTGTTTTGTTCGTTTTTTTCTGAATGTTTCTTTCTGGCTTGTATGATGTGTGTGAAAGTCCTTATTGTACTGAAGTCTGTCTCTAAAGTAGGATAGTATTTTTTTCTATATTTTTACGTTTTCTACTACACGGAGAAAAATTTCCTGATAAAAAAATTTCATTAATTAAAAATCTCATAAAACAATTTCTAAAACGGTTAAAAACGGGATTGCAAGCGTTTAACGAATGAATTGACAGATTCCCTAATAAGCATTCCTTAAAACACGAATGTTTTATTGCGACATCGGTACACGTAATTATAAAAATTTAATGGTTTCCGCATTTCGTCATTGTATATTATCAGGACAAACGCAAGTGCATGAACACGTATTCCGATATATTATGGATGTTCTGAGAGTTTTTTAGGAAACGGCCTGCAATCAAATTATAACAGGATTTTAATAAATCAGCAATACTCATTTTTCTCTGTGCAATTCAAAGCTAGGCCCGGGTATAGGTGCGACTTCATCTTTCCATTCATTGACGTGTCCTCACATGTGATGTGGATTTTGAAATCAGGTGTACATGGTGGCTTAGGATTTGGTGTAGTTTAGCTTGTATATTGCAGCCATGTGTGCGTGAAGCGAGGAAACGTAGTTCGACATCGTCTGCATACTTAGATAGCTTGCATCTCTTGTCTCGGGGATGTCACGTGTGAATATGATGAAGATAATTGGGCCCAGCAAACTTCCTTGTGGCACCCCTTTTAGAATCTCAAGTATTGACGATATAACGTTCCCGCTGAAGACTCCAGGATCTGTTCTTTAGGTATTCTTACACCACGTTTGTCAGGTTTACGGGAATTATAGTTCTCTGCAGCTTATGCATGAGCCCATCTCCATACAGCGTTGTATAACACCGGTTACTTCTCTCCAGTTCAGGAGGGCAGCGGCGGTGAAACGGTTTTAATTGAGATTTTTTGCTACTCGGGTGAGTTGGTGGGTGGTGGAGCGGCTCTTTCTGAACCAAAATGCACTAATTCATATAATCCCATTAATTCTGATAAAAGCGACGGGGCTCATCTCAATAATTCCTGATATCTGGTAATTGACGGTTACATTAAAACTAAACGCAGAAAACCATCATATATTATACCAGCTCTTAGAGGGTTGGAGCTGCTAACGCGGTGCCACATCTACATACATAAGCACATACTTCACCTCAATCTTTGATTTGTAGGGTTTTTATGTTACAAATTTTACCCTACCGAGAAAATACAAGGCCTCTAGGTCTATAATAGCCAGGTAACATTCAAAACATCCATATGAGGTAAAAATTGTGAGGCGCCATGACGCCGTTTTATTTATATAAAAAACAGTGACTATTACAAATTCAGTAAATTTAAATGATTCACCACGTCATGGAAAATAAGAATCTAGATAATGGAAAAAGTCAATCTGTGATAACACATTAATTTAATTTATTGGATTTCGATTAATGCTGCCCGAAACGTTGGCTAAAGACAGATGTAGCGCAATGCGGCATATAATCCTAAAAATAAACCACTGCATTTTTTAAACAATTCAAGATCATACAGAACGACAAGAGGCGTCTTGTAGTAGCAGTTGGAATGGAGAAAAACATTAAAAAAAATTATGTTTATTATTAATGCTTTCCCGTAATACCCAGTAACCTGATGAATTTTGAAAAGGCAACGGGGAAAACATTGATTACTAGCGACATCTATAATTCTTTATGTAAAGTTAAAAGGAACTCCTTGTATTCCAAATAATGTTATATTTCAGAAAACGCTAAAAACGCTAAAAGAAATGATGATGCCAGTTTGATTTCAACACAATAAAATAAACAGAATTTTAAAATAATTGTTTGACTCTCTTACTTTAGCGGTGCTCCATGAAAATTATTTACTGGTTTTGATCATCGCTAAAAAGGGCTTCGGTGACATCTAGCGGAAGGAAGAACAAACAATCAGCTGGTATATAAGGAATGGAAAATTTCAAATGAAAATGTTTCCGAGTAAAGCAACGACTGGTAAAAGTTATAGTAAATGATATCACCAAAAAATCACAGAGGTCAAGCAACATTCCTACGGGGTTTTCATATAATATTAGGTAAAACAGACAATAATTAATATTATGCTTCAGATTTTTATGTCCGGGTTAAATCTTCCCCATAGGAAAAACTAAACCCTTCCACTCACTTTTCCACAAATGATCATCTAGTCAGTCAACACTATGCAAGTGCATTATATAAGCAAAATAAATACAAAACAATACAAGAACAACACGTCAACTCACCAGAGATCAAAGGGGAAAATAATTCACCGACTCCAGATATTTTCATATCAGGGGGTTCGGCTCGGTAGAACTTTCGTTATCCTACATGTATTCAAAATAACCGACTTTTGCATCTTTATATATAATTTTTTTGATAAATCTAATACGTCTAAATTTTTTATGAGAGAGCTAGGTATAATGCCAGTAGCCGAAATAACGAATGGTAATATTTGTATAGTCTGAGAATGCCAAAATCTTTTTATTTCATTTCCTAAATCTGTGTATTTTCTTATTTTTTCATTAGCAGATTTTTGAATATTACAGGAATTTGTAATAGCGACATCAATGATATAAGTTATTTTTTTTTAATTTTGTCATGTAAAACTATATCGGGTCTAGTATGACTAATCGTTCGGTCTGTTAGTATAGTTTTATCATAATATATTTTATAAAAATGAATTTGCTTCGTATTCGTAATATGGTACATAATATTATTAATATATAATATTATGTTAACACTTAAGTTAATTATTATTAAGCTACCTGCATATTATTTTTTTATATTTTACTAGGTAGGTACCGCTGTAAGATATATTTCTTGTAAATCCTTCTGGTTTGTTTTCAATTATATTCATTTTTTAAAGTAATGATGTACAAGGCACATTTTGGTGCATTTTTTGTACACCGTACTAGGAATATTCTTGTGTTATTGTGAATAATTGCATAATATAATAATATTAGTTCCACAAAGCAGGTCAGAGGAAAATAATTTCCCTCTGAGCCTGTGACATCTTTGGGGATGTTGTGCGGATAGTATTTTCAAGGAATAAAAGAGATAAAGTTCTGGTGAGGAAAAAGGGGTGGGTAGGAATCTGGTGGTTAGTGTGTCTAGGAATGACAGATGTATAAATCCATCCTGCTGGAGAGATCAAAAGGCCGAGCACATCTAATAAGTCACCAAACGTAGCGAACCACTTGGAGTGACCTATGGCAAAGGTGTTGACTACCCAATAAATGGTTTTCGGTGCAACGGTATCCATACTCGCCTTTAAAATTGATATGGAATGTGTTGTGAGTCAGAATAAAGAAACGAAGGGAAAACATGAGGGAGGGAAGGAAAAGCGTAAGAGGAAGGTTTTAGTCTAGTAAGATTTGGTTTCAAAACATCGCCATAGTAATTTCAAGCAATGCGAAAAGACTTTTCCTCTATTATTAATTATTCCTTAAACTATAATAATTTTGCAATAAAAATATTAAATTGATTTTATATCATCAATTAATTAAATATAATTAATAAAATTTAATCAATAAATTAAATATTATTAAATATAATCAATAAATAAAATAAAATCAATAAATTAAATATAATCAATAAATTAAATGTAATCAATACTCGTAATCTTCAATAATAAATATTTTAGTTTTGAATAAAATACAGTAATGAATTTATTAATAATAAAGGAAAAAAAATAGGTGAGATGCCTTAGGAATTAGGTGAGATGCCTTAGGAATTAGGTGAGATGCCTTAGGAATTAGGTGAGATGCTTTAGGAATTAGGTGGGATGCCTTAGGAATTAGGTGAGATGCCTTAGGAATTAGGTGAGATGCCTTAGGAATTAGGTGAGATGCCTTAGGAATTAGGTGAGATGCCTTAGGAATTAAGAAATAATAAGTCGAGTCGTTTATAAATAAATACAAGATATAATCCCATCTTACATAATATGTTCCCATTCACCGTCCATTCTATCTTCCCCATCCACTCTTCGCTAACCCCCACTTTAACGCTTAATAATATATTATGTTCACCCATCCAGAGTGAAAGAAACTCTCAGTAACGCCCTGGTGTAAGACCACCATTCATATTTGAAACGTTGCTTGAAATGGCTTTAGACGGGGTTTGGTGACCAGGTCTGAATAGCCAGGTACTTCCCCACCTTCCTCTTCGCCATTTCCTTCTCATCCCAACTACCTTCAACCTCACAACATACCCCAATCGGAGGTGCAATAGTCTCGCTGGCTCCATATGATTGGGAGCAATTGGGACTCTTGTATGGTATTCACACAATCTCTGTTAGTATATCGAATTATGTTGTTTCTAAAATTGTGTATATTGAATTATGTTAATTTGTGTGTCGAATTACGATTGTAACTATTTAATAAGACTGAATATTGTCTACACTTCGCCTTTTAAGCGTTATTTTCTTTTCGAATATACTTACTCTGCCCATAAACACGAGCTCCTGGAGAACGTCTTATGGAGTAATAGAATTAATAGTTCTGGAATAATTAAGAAAAAAATTCTTTTGTACACTCTTATAATTTGAAATCTTGTATTATTTTGTAATAAATAAAATACATATATTTTCCCGATATATGTTCCGAAACCGGTCGGGTTTGATATAAAAAATGTGTTTCAAACACAGACATAGGAATTAATAGACGAGAAGATAATGGCGAGGGGTAAAATCAACTGTTGAAGAACGAAGGGCGTAAGGCTGACTTTGATTCGTCAATAAATCAATCTGACAGTAAATAGGCATCTCGCATTATAATATCACCATTTACTTCTTAAAAGTAAGATCTGCTTTTGAATGAATAGACATTTTTACATGGGAGCGCAAATTACTCGCCACGTTATGAACAGATTTGCGAAGTCCAAATTCGGCAAAAAAATTCGGTTCTATTTTCAGAGTCCAATATTTCGTTTAAGTATTTTAGTTAAGACACTTTTATAAATGTTCATAATTTACTTCCCAGCAACCAACCAGCATTGTGATTCGCGTCCAGACGTTCCTCGATGTGATAGTAACAACTGATCTATATTATACGATGTGAATATGCTTAAAATAAAGTAAAATAATGCTTATATATGGAATGTAATACGACAATTGGGTTTATTCTCTTTTTCACATCTATTTATACAAGTTTTCATAGCACAAGTCAACATTCTGCCGTGTTATTTCGTAAAATGAACCGATGATGCCTCGACCATAGTTCGCACAAGAATGATGACGTCACGTTTTCAAATTTCACTTGAGGCCATACGCGAGCACAGCCGGCTCCAATGGAACCGGTATGGGGAGTGGGGATAATACGCTTTTAATCACTTAGGGCAGGTCTACTAATATTCATATGTCTATGGTTTCAAACAAACTAATTTTGTTTAATATATTACCGAGTGATAACCACAAATTTATAGCTTCATTCAAAAGTATAGAATATTATAGGTTCGTTTTATGATTAATTCAACTGGATATAACAAAACATCATCGGTGAGTATTATTTATAGTTTATTAATATTTTATTTACTTTGTTTCCTTTAGTGCATGCAAATAAATATAAGTATGGCACGATTATCAGATGGAAATGAATCTCTTTCTTTTACAATTTTAATAAGTCTTTAAATGTAGGAACATTGAATTCTTCAAATAGGGTTCAGTTGCGTAGTCTGGAGGTTTATTTGGTATAATTTTTATTATTATTTTTTATTATACTTGCGGTGAGATACCCATATTCAACGAATGGGAGGCGAATTAGGGGCATATTTTCATTTGCCAGTGGGTGTATTTTCCTCAAGGAATATTGCGTGGGCTCCTTTAACCGCTCTCAGCCATTATGATCTCATTTCTGAATGCTAGAAATGGGTATAAATTTTTGATTATATAATTATCAAAACAATGGTTAATGCCAAATCATTCTGTGTTTTAGGTAGACCAAATTAGAGGGGGGGTTTTCAGATGAATCCACAACTTTAATTTTATCTGTGAGCGAGTCCCAGTATAATTAGCATTAGTAAAATTTAAGTTAAAAGGAGTATCGCCCATTTATTTGTGTCTAAACTGCTTTTAAGTAACTTAGGTGCTTACGTAAGTACCTGTCAGCTACCTCTGGATTTTATAATAATGTCTTAATGTATCTGAAATACCGCGTTTTGAAAGAATTTATTCATTTTTTGTGGTCAGTTCCGCAAGTGCTCCGCACCAAAAAGCCTCGCGGGCCGCAGGTTCCCCACTCCTGAGTCCTGTAGTATGGGAGATAAATCTTTTTTTAATATTACAGCCGCGGCTGTAAGAAGATGGCGGATGCTGATTATTATGACTATGATGAATGAGTCCAACGTGTGCATGAAAAACCAACACTATTTGTCGGCCGATGTTGCAGGTCAACGCGTTGCAATGGCCGATATACGCCAAGTGGCCCTGTATACGTTGGACTAGCGCATTGGCCCAACGTGTACTGGCAGCTTAATGTAATTTTTTTTTAAGTTTCTTTATTCTATAAAATTATTAGTTACATGCATTGAGGAATTTTTCGACCACCATGCTAGGCACATGCCCGTGTTATGGTGGTCGATTTTCTATACATTAACATAAAGATTGTGCGGGAATATAAAATAAAATAACATATTTAAAATAATGTAAATGACTATAGTAATATAAGGAAGTTTGGAAGAATACAGTAGAATATAAAAATATAATAGCATAATATTAATATAATATAATAGTACAATATAATAATATATATAATAATATAATATAGTATAATAATATAGTAGTATAATAATATAATATTTTTTAGTTGTTGTAAGTGTTATTTTTAGATACATAATACAATAGTATTTTGAGGAAATCTCATTTAGGTAAATTACATATGTATTAATGAACCACATTGTAAACTGTTGATTTCCCTAAAGTAAAATAGATACATAAAAAAGAATATAAAAAGGATATAGTTATAAAATCAAACATAGTACTATAGAGTAGGCAAATGAGAAAGGATTATTTTTACTATGGAAATCTATATGTGCTTGATTAAATTGGTAGGTACATTATTTTGCAGCAGTTTTGTACAAATAAATCAAAGTTAGAAAGTTAGTTTCAAGTCCGGCGAATTACACTGAACACTGGAGTCAATTATTATTGTTACGGTGGTTTAGTCAGCTGGTAGCTAAGGTGGTACAGTAGGTACATGGAACTTGTATGCCGTAGGTACAGTGGTGCCAAACAGTTTTAAGTAGTTTATTTAAAGTTTTTAAACTTTCGGCCATTAATATTATAGTAATTATATATAGTTCTTTACAAACAAAAACTTTTATTGGTGGTATAACCTACGTTCTTTAAAGAAATTCTTTAAAGAAATACCTCAAAGAAATTCTTTAAAGAAATTTCGACCCTTTCCGGATATCCATTTTTGGACACCGGCTGCAAAGTGAGTAAGTGTACTGGATCTTTTGATGTCGTTATTTAGTGAATTGTATATTTTTGGTGCGATGTATGTGTATTGTCTTTGTGAGAAAGTGGTTTTTGTTATGGGGATTGTGCATTTTCCATGCGTTGAGTAGCGTGTATGTATATCTTTTTGAGTAGAATTTATCAAACCATTTTTCCAGATATGGATGAGAACTATCTTAATATATAGTTGACGAATGTCCAGGACTGCTAGTTTCTTGAAGAGTGGCTCTGATGGGTAAGAACGGGAACATTTGAAGATGATCCTTAACAAAAGTTTTTGAACAGTCACTAGAGGGTAGAGAATGGATGCAGCACAACCTCCCCATCCTATAATGCCGTACGTAGCTATAGATTGGAATAAAGCAAAATAAACACTTTTGAGTGTTTTTATATCGAGGATTGATCGAAGAGAATAAAAAATATAGCATAACTTACGGAGTCTTTTTGTTATGGAGTTGATTTGGGCCTCCCAGCGTAAATGGTTATCTATAATGACACCTAGGTATTTTATTTCAGTTGACGGTTTAATAATTGGGCATGAACAGCTTGTAGTGAGAGATAGTGGGGGAGTGTCTAGATTTTGTGGGCAAGTGTGAATAATTAGTTTAGGAAGGTTTTCTGAGAGAGTTAATTTTCGGATTGAAAAATGTATATATTGTGTTTTTTTAATATTTAGGGTGAGGAGGTTGGAGTCCAGCCATTTTTTAATTTTGTTCAGTCCAGAATTCGCCTTCTCAATTGTTGTTCTCCACATTTTACTCGTAAAAATGATTACCGTGTCATCAGCGAAAGATATTATATTACCTTCAATATCCAAATTCAACAAGGAGTTCATATATATTAGAAATAAGAGCGGGCCTAGAACACTTCCTTGGGGTACACCGTAGGAGATGGGTAAACAATTACTCCTGTATTCTTGATCGGAGTGGATGACGGTTGTTTGTGATCTCTGCGTGAGGTAGTTTTTAAACCATTTCAGGGCAGTACCGTCTATCCCAATCTGTTGCAGTTTTTTTAGAAGAATGTGGTGGGAAATAGTGTCGAAGGCTTTAGACAAATCTAGAAAGACAGCAAGAGGTTTATTGCCTTTATCGAGGTTATCTGATATAATATTGGTAAAGGTTGCAATTGCATCAGCAGTACTACAGTCTTTGCGAAAACCGTATTGGTTTTTGGAAAGGATTTTATTGTCCTCGAGGAATTTGAGGAGTCTTATTTTTACTACTTTTTCAATGATTTTGGATATAGTGCTCAATAGCGATATAGGCCTGTAACTATTTAGGGAAGATCTGTCACCTGATTTGAAAATAGGGATGATAGAGGCATGTTTAAGTGATTTTGGGAATAAACCGGATTGGAGGCTTAAGTTAATAACATGTTTGAGAGGGCTGGCAATAAGGGTTTTTAAATGTTTTGTGAGTTTAGTAGAGATTTTATCTATTCCTGTTGAGTGACTATTTTTTAATGTTGAGATGATTTTTGTAATTTCCAATTCTGTGGTAGGTGTGAACATAAATGGAGTATAACTGAGATGAGCCAGGGTTATTTCGTTTGCAAGGTCATGTTCCGAAACATTATTTCTAGTTAGAATATTATTGGAAAGGTTAGATCCGACTGAGGTGAAAAATTCATTGAAATGGTCTGCGATTTTTATTGAGTCATTACGTGTATTTGTTAATGATCGGCCTTCAATTTTAATCTTATTGATAGGTGTAGTCGTTTGTCTAGTGTGGGATATGTCCTTAATAATACTCCATATTTTTTTCTTGTCATTTTCGGCGTTTTTGATTTGTTTTTTATAGTAATCTTCTCTGGCCTTAGAGGTAATTTTTTTGCAGACATTTCTGTATTTCTTGTAAAATATGTAGGATTCATGATCGTTTGGATTTTTTTTACAGAGCGCGTGGAGTTTATCACGCTTACGTATAGAATGAAGGATACCTACAGTTATCCAAGGTTTGAGTTTAGTGTCAAAATGTTTTGTTTTGTGTGGTGTGCTGGATGTAGCGTTGGTTAGGTGGTTATGTAGTGTTTCGACAAGAGATTCGCAGGCTAAATTAGGATCATTTTGTTTGTAAAGATTTGACCAATTTTCTTGTGAGACCAGCTCAAAAAGTTTGGTATAGGATATTTTATTTTTTGGAATTTCATGCGGTTGTGGTTTATCTACTTTGTAAGAAAGAGAAGTTATGGTAGCGTAGTGGTCTGTGATGGTGCATTGGTATACAAGAGATATAGTTTTTAATTTACATTTTGAAAAAACATGATCAATACAACTTACAGACGAGCCAGATACTCTTGTAGGTGCTGTTATGGCTGGGACGAGGCCATGAAGAGTTAGCATATTTATATAATCATTGGCTTGAGGATGCATAGAATTAATTATATTTATATTGAGGTCACCAATAATAAGGAGATTATCACAATCACTCACACAAGATAGAAATTGGTTTAGTGAATTTAGAAAAGGGGTTATGTTAGACGTGCCTGGTGATCGATATATAGAAAATATGGTTACGTGTTTATCTATTACAATTTTGAGACAGTTAGATTGACTGATTATGATTTCGTTTACTGAGTGAGATATGTGATTTTTTATGTATATGATAACTCCATCGTTTTGGGTTATGTTATTCTGTGTATTGTAGTGGGTGTAGTTTGTTATGTTTTTGGGAAGGTAATTTTCATTGATCCAGCATTCACTCAAAATGATTATGTCAAAGTCGGAGTTCAGGTCTGTGAGAACTATCAATAATTCGTTAAAATTATGGTTTATGCTTCTGATATTCATTGAGAAAATTTTTAGGGCCGATAGAGTTAATATTTGTTGAACTTCTAGAGAACTGTTTGTTTCTGTACATGGAATTGGAGACAAATTGTCTAGTTGATCGGCTATTTCTACCATTTATAAAGTTTGTAACAAAACACAGTAAGTGGCATAAAAAATAGCAATGATTTTGACACATCGTTTAAAATAAAAATGAGAGGCTCCACATATTCATATGATAGATTCAACTTAACATTTAAGACAGTGGTGATAACAAGACCTATGATCAAAAATAGTATCTTTGGGCTAGAGACATACAATAATAATTTACTGCTGTATATAATGAAGAGTTTTAAATAATAATATAAAAATACATAAAAGAAAATTATGTTGCTCAGCGAGCATTGTTTACGGGTTAATGGGTGAGGGTGACAAAAGGTGTTTATTTTTGTCACTAATAATAATGACAGGTGTCCCAATATCTCGCCGTACATAGACTTGACCCCCTCTGGTCCAAGCAAATTTGAAAAGGTTTGCACGTTTGGCCTTGCGGGCAAGAAACCACAGGTGCTTCGCCTGAAATGTTAGATGTTCGGAAATGTATATAGGGGAACCTGGTCCTGCCATTCCGATTAGGGTGGTGTTAAGTGTGTCCTCACGATTTGCAGCTTGTTTATTGAACCTTTTTACATCTTCCAGAAAATTATCACGGTCGATATTGGACTTGAATTTTATTAGGATGGGCCTGCATTTATCTTTGGAGACTTTTAGTGTAGTGCGGTACGCCGTATCGATATTGGTAGCTTCGTTTGAGTTTATGGTTTTTTTTATGTTGAATATAATATTATTTAGGTTTTCGCCGTTGGTTTCTGGGATTCCTCTAATCTCCACATTTTTTGATCGGTTTAGTCTATCCATCTGTTCCACGTGGTTTTCAATGGCTTCAAGTCTCGCTTCGAGGTTAGAGTTCTTTTTTTCAAGTGATTTATTTTTATCCTCAAGGTCGTGAACGCGAAGTAGAATCTCTTGGTATTGTTTACTCATTGTTTCCAGAGTGGCTAGAATTTGAGTGTTTTGTTCCATTAGTTTGGTAAGTAGTTCACTCTCCGGAGGTGTTGTACCGCTGGCTTTAACAATAGGTACTGCCGATAGACATTGCTTGCATCTGATCTGTGCGCGGCGCTCCTTACTGAGTCTACGGTAAGAGCTCTCCGCCACTCCACCACAGTGTAAATGAAAGGTCCCTTTGCACAGGGCGCACACAAAAACGGACTCGGCCGAGACAGTAGGCTCTGAACACGTATGGCAAGGATTATTCATATTGATGTGTTCGTTTAGTTAGTACTTGTTAGTTATTAGATTAGTATGTATTGCACTTCGGTAAGAACGTGTGTGTGCGTATGAGATTATCACTTGCTGTTGACAGATTTAATTATTGTGATATTTATTTTTTTAAATTTTGGTTTATTTACCAGTTGTTCGTCTTGGCACAAAAACTTTTCACACACTAGATTACTTCCGTACGCCGTAGATGCTAATTGAGTAGGCAAAATAATATAATATTTAAAGAGAAATAATAATAATGTTGTGTTTATTGATTGCTGTTAATTTTGTTTTAGAGAGATGATTCCTACTTCACCGATTCAAAAACACTTCGTATAATAATTTAATTATTGTTAGCTAATTTTAAATCAATAGAATTTGATGTATTTCGCTAGACAATTTGAAATCGTATCTGGTAACAGACAATGAACTGTCACTTTTTGATTGTCACTTCACTTTATCATTGGATTACAAATGTTTATTGATGTTTCTCAGTACACAACTCACTTTTGAATTGAATTGAATTGAAATCCTTCACTGTAAACACTTCAAACACCGCAAAAACTTTTTACTTTGTATTTCATGGGTTAAAAATCATATATTTTTAAATGTTTGTTCGGAGCGATTAAGATGCGTGTTTACTGTTGCACTATCCATAGACTATATGTTCTTAGAATATTTACTTAGAATGTTGTTCGCATTTTGAGAATCTCTCTTGTAAAGTCATGTCAACGTGATGTCAGTTGAGATCGCGTTTGGGTCCCACCCAGGCGTAGTGTGTTCAATTCCTCGGCTGGATAAGTCCTCCATCACAACATAAGCAACATTTTCCGTTTACTGTGGTGGTAGTAGGAGATTTTCAAATATTTTCAGGTTACTCATAACCCAAGAATGTTTGTCTTACTTTAAAAAAAAATAAAATAATAATATGAATAATTAATTTACCTCTTTCAGTATACTATGATTGGGAATCTTTTCATGACTTTTGCCTTTCATTTAATTGCACAACGTTATAATTATTAACAACATGGCTGCAATAAATTATTACGACGAATTAAGTTTATCAGTGGCGTAGGCTGTTTTTGATCAAAAATAATATAAATGTCTCCTTCTATTCATGAAAGCCATACAAAATATCCCTATGCTATAGGCATAGTTGAAGCAGTTTAAACTAGGCGGAATTCACATAAACCTGGACTATCCTTGTGTTGTTTGGACTCCGCACCGAACTAAATACCTAAATATGCTGGAAAAAATCCAGAAAATATACGGAAGTGCGGAAGCATAGAACATATCCGATGTTCACGCACCATATGAACTAACTTAAAGGAAGCATAGAAGATATCCGATATTCACGCACCATATGGATTAACTTAAAGGAAGCATAGAACATATCCGATGTTCACGCACCATATGAACTAACTTAAAGGAAGCATAGAACATATCCGATGTTCACGCACCATATGGACTAACTTAAAGCAACGAATAGATTTAACCAAGAAACCAGACTTTATGCAAATCTTGCAATACTTCATTTCAATGTAGTGTAAATGTATCGATAGCCCATTTCTCTTCAAATTTCGTATCACGTATGTACCCGAAAATTTCGGCCGTAGTCGTCAACATGATTTGTTTAAGATATTCTAGCACGCCATAGCTTGACAAGTGGAACGGTGCTTTTGATTGAAATTTCACAAACAATAGATGTATATAATTTCTTATTTTTTTTATAATGATAAACTAATGTTTATAAGACAAGGTTTTATGCATAGCATAAAGGATAACAAATAATTATATGCAATAATTAGTCATCCGAAATACTAATACAAATTGAAAATATCTCCCGAGTAAATCTCCCCGTTGGCGGTAGGTATTTTTACTCGGGAGATATTTTCAATTTGTATTAGTATTTCGGATGACTAATTATTGCTTATAATTATTGCTTATAATTATTTGTTATATAATTTCTCATTAAATAATTGTTACAGTACGGGAGCTGCCAATGTTAAAGTAAATATTTGAGTAGGTGTCACAGAGATTCAGTTTATCTTCTTTGGCACCAATACCACATAACATTATACTGCCAAATTGTTTGTGAGGGCTGAAGGCTTTTTATTTGAATTTATGAAATATAATGAAATACATTGAGAATCACCCAAATGATTACTTCAAAACGAGCCGGATCATTAGATTAACTAACTAACTAACCATCACGTTTCCCCGCAGGGGGGGGCAGAGAAGACGGACCGCCAAACAACTCGGTCTTGGCACACACTTCTTGCCTCATTCACATTCATACATCGTCTCATACATATTCATCTATTATTCTGACTCTTGACATGGCCCGACTCGAGTATCTGATTCGTGAAGCAGATCGTTAGATCTGCTTCACTATTGGCTTTACGGGAAATTTAACAGACGTTTATAAAATTAAATCCATTTGCTCTTTTCCCCTTATGCAGATAATTTATACCCCCGCATGCCCAATTTCTACCGATTTATAACAAGTTTCTCGTTAACAGGCCACTTGCATCATATTTTTTAATTTTTTTTCCGGTTAAGGAAAATATTCTAATACATTCTGTATTATTATTATTTTTTTAATCGTAATTTTGAAACCCTGGGGATTTTTTGAAAATTTCAATCCGAAAAATCAGACTTTTTTTTATAAACCGGAAAGGCGGGACATAATTTTATAGGTGAGAAAAAACAATGATTACATAGCCGAAAATCATTTTAAAAAAAAGAACGTTTTCCACACGAATGACACAGCAGAATAACGAGGCATACCAAAAATATTACATCTCATAAATATTTTTTTCCTTGATCCATCTTATTGATCATAAATCATTATAATGTACAACGTCTATATTAATAAATCCAATGTAATATACTTGTACTTGTAAATTATAATAATAATAAGAATATTATAAAATTTGATTTTGATAAAATCAGCACCATAACCATTATACCTCTAAAACACGTACCGACATCTAAATTGTACGGGGTTCTCTTCACATCTGTCAAAAATTCAAACCAAATGAAAAGTTCGCAGAGAACAAACAATAAATCTAGTGAACGAATTCAAAAATTCGCCTGAAATCAAAGTGATGCCATATAAAAAAATTAAATCAGTGTGGAATTTTACAAAATTAATGGGAACATTTTCAGTAGACGGGACATTTTCATGTAGTGACGACACGAGCCCAAATAATGGATTTATTTATTTAAAAATAAAAATAAATGTACATTTCTACAAAATTTTACTAACATTTTCGTAATCTTAGTAAAAAGATCTATCCACACGATTTTTTCCAAGTCGTTATGAAATCCATGCAAGTGGCCTAGTGTTTAATTTTCAAAGTTCAAAAAAAAAAAGTTGTTTTCTAGAGATTTGTTATGCAAATTAAATGTTATGCCGAAACGTTAATTATATGAAATTCCCTAGATAAAAAAAAAATCGCAAAGTGTTCTCCGAAAATTATTTAAAACACGTTATGTTCTTTTATTTAATATGTTATTGGAATAAAAAAAATCTCAGTGTTTCTTTAAATGCTACTAAAGCATTTGTCCAGAGATTGTTGCTATATTTAAAACGAGTGGTGTTTTATTAAATATTTTCACCATTTACGCTTATTTTTTATCATTTTTTTTAAATAAAAGAGCGCTCCCTCTAACATTCGAATTTACATATCTCCCATCTCCCTTTCAAACCATCATTTAACGCTTACTACGGGGCCTTAAGAAGTGACGAAAAGGAAGTTGGCGCTCTGTCGCTAAAATAACAGAACTAAACTTCATGTCGAAAAAGGAAGTTGGCGCTCTGTCGCTAAAACAACAGAACTAAACTTCATGTCGAAAAATATATTAATTTACGGTCAGTTATTTATTACTGCCTTAATAAATCTAAACGGGGTTAGTTGACACAAATTAATGATTTATGGGTTTTAGTTAGGAAAATATTTTTATTCACAAAGCACTATTATTTTCATAACACATAAGTTACTTATCTTCCCAAATATTAAGAATTTTAAACTATGAAATCTTGTACTGATAATGGATAATTAATCTCTCGTTCTATAATAATTGAAAAAAATATGAATTTCAGACTCGAAACAACTTAATATCGAAACCGAGGAGAAATTAATACTTCTATAACCTTTGCTATGACATTCATCAAGTATGGAAGCTTCTCATAATAATAAGTACTGTTTCTGGAGTAAGTTAATACAGTTTAAAGAAACGCCGATGTTGGCACCGCACTGCATAATGGTAGAACCACCGAAACCTAACCGTACACGACGGGGTAATCTTTGAGGGTGACGACGTAAAAACTTTTTATGATTCGAATATTAAATTTTTCACACAGCAAGGGCGAATATTACGTTTTATCAAGAGTGTGGAGGATATGTTACAATTTGATATTAATTACAGAAATCATTATTAACGAATTATTAATCATTATAAATTGCCATGGCCGATAATCGAACTCAGCAACCATGCCGACCTTTTATTACAGCACCAACTTGGCTGCATCAAATGGCTGCATAAATTCACCATACACATTCACTTAAGATAAAAATTTCGAATACCATTTAAATTTTTAAATAATAAATTATAATGTAGTAATTATAGTGAAGTTTGTATCAAATTCCCGCAATCAGTTATCAAACAACACCGAAAAATGTTAGATTTTGAGAACATAAAAGAATATTCGACTGTTGTAAGTAAGGATCTCCGTAAATTGGAAATGGCATCCGATAATTATAATAGACAACAACCGTTTTGTTTATCGATAATATTCTGAACGTGACGATCTTGCGTATGTTAAAAAATATTTGACCCTTTTTAAATTTACAGAAATAGAATTTCAAGGATTCGAAGGTTTTTCGGGATATCACGGCTATTGATATAATTACTGATAAGCAACATCGTAGGTGCTATATTATATTATATATTATCATTTTTATGCTGTCCACATTCGACGCATTGAATCTGTTCAACATCGGTTCTTAAGAGGGATTGCTAGGAGGATAGGATTAGAAAAAGGCAAATACTCATATGATGAAATTGAACTAACTCTAAACCTCTCTCCTTTGGAAGTCCGTCGGGAAAGAAATGACCTCATTTGCTTCTTCAAAATTATAAATGGCATTATTGATTCACCTACTCTACTGCAACTTATTCCCTTCAATATCCCCTCGCAAAGACTCAGAAATAATGAACTGCTCTTCCTCAACCATCATTCGACAAATTATGGATATTATTCACCATTGTCCAGAATGTGTAGACTGGTCAACTCGAGTCCTTAACGTTTTTGGGATAAGTCTGATTGATTTTTGCCAGTCGCTAAACAAGTGACGGAATAGTCGCTATATAAGTGTCCTGTGGTCTTGAACCACGGCGTTGTCTTGACTTGATTTGACTTGTCACTTTATTTTCTTATATTATATCTGCCTTATGTCTTTGCTTTCATGTACCTTTGTCTACTCCTGTATTTTTCATTTTACTATATTCGTGTTATTATTTTGTAATTTGGACGATGTCCGTTAATAAATAAATAGCCGGGATATATATAGGGAATTATTATTATTTGGAAGAAAGTAGGAAAGAGTATGAGAGATTTGTTTTACAAATTATATCACATTGCATTATGAAAATAATATGAGTATGACGAACAGAACTTTAAATCTTTTTTTTAACTACTATTAAGTTACTCATTAGTTTCACTCATTAGAGTAAAATCATTCATTTTTTGCTGCCTTTTCTACAGTTATTCGATTACAGAATATAACAAGCAAAGTTAAGTCGTGCAAAGTAACCCCGAGTCACACGTTAGGTTTTATGACATTTTAAATATATTTTTTACTGCATGCCATGGCATATGCCACGAACTTGCTAGGTCGTATAATATTTTTGTTTCAATTGATTTATTAACTTCCTTTTTTGCTTGTTGAAATTTTGAATGATTTTAACTTTCAAACAAAAATAAAGTTAATTTCATCGCTATTATACACAGTACTGAATTATTTAAGTTCAAAACAAGTTCGGTGAAAGTGAATGGAGGAAGCAGTACAGTCCCCTGACAATTGTTTGATATGGCCACCCACATGTTTTATCTAATTCTTAATTCCAGACCTATTTAAACATTTAAAAAGTGGTAGGTTTCTCTCAATAATTAATAAACTCACACTGGCTATTGTTTCTTTGAACAGGACTTTTCACCTTTTCCCGTGTCTTAAAATATCAAAAAAAATATTTTCACTGATATTTTTTTTTTTGTACAAAAACTTTTTAAAACATATTATATGTTGTTAAAATGAATAATCACACTTAATTTTTTTATAATTTCGCTATCTGTTTTCTTTAAAAAAATAATCGTGTATAAAAATCACACGTGTGCACTCCCTGGTGACAGAATGTGTACTTACGTAAAATAAAACGGCTTCAAGAAAAGCAGTATTGCTTGGACAATGAGTTGAAACCATTATTATTCCTTTAAGATATTGGTATATTAAATAAATATACACATAAATGCAAAAAAAATACAGTGTGTGGCAAGCCTACCCACTACGGAAGTGAAAATTTTAGTATTCTTCTCTCTCTCTTTTCATTTCATTCTCTCTTTTTTCTGTCTATTGACATATTTATAAGTAGCATGTGATAAAAAAAAATTAAAAGTTATAAAAATATGGGATTCGAAACCGGGTCCTGCATAACGAGTGTCGAACGCTCTGCCTCTAGACCGCGGTTATTACGTATTCGACCAAAATATCATATAGTCAAAATATCTAAAAGTCGCAACACGAGAACATTTTATCACTTAAAAAAAATTATTATTAAAAAAATCACAAAAAGAAAATACAAATCGTTGAAAAAAAAAATTAAAAGTTATAAAAATATGGGATTCGAACCCGGGTCCTGCATAACGAGTGTCGAACGCTCTGCCTCTAGACCGCGGTTATTACGTATTCGACCAAAATATCATATAGTCAAAATATCTAAAAGTCTTTTATCACTTTTAAAAAAAGCATTTTATCACTTTAAAAAAAAATATTATTAAAAAAATCACAAAAAGAAAAAAAAATAGTTTAAGCGGGGATCGAACCTCGGTTCTTCACGACGAGAGTCGCGCGCTCTGCCTCTAGACCGCGAAGCTGAGTTTGGAGGGTGACCTAAAAAAGGTATATAATATTGGCTAGGCTCCTATAGCGAAATGAACACGGTTTTTCATGACGGTCATGAGTTGGTTTTACTCCTGTCCTCGAAATTGCATAACGCGCTTAAAGAATTTTCACTTCAAAAACACACGTAAGAAAAGTAAATTTGTAGAAAAATAAAAATAAATTATTGTCATATTAACATATATTATTTACTGTAATGTTTTTACGTTTTCCGTTGGGTTTATATCAAAATTGAATTAATATAATTCAATCCATAAGCTCCCGGCCACGGCCGCCACTGAAATGATTTTAATGTTTTACTCGGGTATAAATGTCGGTAAATACCCCTCTCCCGCGCAAAGCGAATCGCTGACTCTATTTTCTCACTTCGTGAAAAGTAATGATTTCTCCCGCCTGATTTGCAACTTCTCGCGGTACATCAACCCTTCAATCTTATCGAATTAATATGTCACGTTGTGTCAATTTTTTGTTTCGACAGTGATTAATTCATTGAAGGATCTCTCTAATTGGTTGTGGTAACTTTGGTTCTATTTAGATGAGGCGTGTTACATTCTGTATGGTTTTAAAATAAGACAATGACCGACTACCCTGATTTTAACTACCTTTTTCCTACCTTGTTTGCTCGCCAAAACGTTTCCGGTTACTGCAGTCGATGATGAGCTAGTACAATGGGACAATTAAATTCAAGTAGATGAAATTCTCAATAGACAAATTCAATTCAAGATGCACAAGATTCTAGGGTAATAATTTGACTATAGATTGTTAGTTTTGTGAGTTATTTCTACGAATAGGTATTTTTGGAATAGCTAGAGACAAAACATGTGTTGCTTTCGATTGGTCTCCGTCCAAATCCCATCCATCAACGTGACCAGCTCGAGAGCAGCCAAATTGATGGTCCAATCCCAACTCCTCTAGAAATTAATTGAATATCGCTCAGCGACAGGTGAAATAATGACATGTTTTGCCTCCTGCCGGAGGGTGATGAAGGTAGGATTCCTTTGGATTCTAATATGTGGGTCCTTGATGGTAAATGATGATGTTGATGATGATGATAATTGCTGAAGATTCATCTTATACCGTTAGGTACAAGGAGCTGCTCCGGTTCGGTGGGCATGATAGCCTGATTTCAGGAACCATTTGGGTCACGTGGGTAGCGCGAGGTTTAGGTCGCTTCAACCTCCCCCAAATCGATGATGAGTTAAGCTCCGCCAGCATGCCGAAAGTAAGGAGTCCACTCTACTAACCTCAAACATAAACATATACTGAAGTGGTTTGCATCAGCAACGTCAGGAGTTCAGGAGTCCCGTGAATACCCCTCTGGTTTACGCTCGTAAGAATAAGTTAAATCCAGCTTCAGTTTGTTCGCCTTTGCCTCTGCAGTCGCGTTACTCCAAATAGCTCCTGGCTCCAGTCTATACAGCTTCTCGTTCCAGTAGAGGTAATGACACATGTTCATCATATGTGCAATACAGAACATACTTCAAGTCTTTTGTCCACACCCAAAATAGTCATATCAATATTTAATTTGAATGAGGGCATCCATCCGACATAACGAATGTTTCCGGGACGGGAGATCTTACTCCACTTTTTCACGTTTGTTACCTTCCGCCCGCTTCAAATATCAAAGAATGGTAGAAAATGATATCCTCGACTTCCGGCGCTAAGGATCAGGGATACTGGAATTATCAGGTCGTGAATCTGAAATCATCCGATCTCCGTCAGCTCAAACGGTTTCAGTCAGAGTCAATTCCCAACCTAATTCTGGATGACTTCTCCTCCTATAGTGGGGTAAGTATTTATTGAATTTGACAGGAATAGCATAGCCATAATCCGCTTTGTTCCTTCGTCTACCAAGCTAACTCAAGTAGGAAAGCCCATTAGCAATCTTCGTTCCCTTCAAATGGAACTCCGTGAAAGCGTCCTCTCACCAGCTGAAAATACTCAGAGCAGGGGTCTATCCAGGGTAACCATCTTAGGCTGGTCCTCCAACACCTTCGACAGAAACCGATGCTTTTACGGGAATAACTCAACCACACCAAGAGCACGGGAAAAGCCGGCGCTGCCCTACTGAGATAGACGCTCCTCTGGTATCCAGGGTTATCGACTTTGCTAACACAAAAGAGTTCCTATTAGGCAAGCCAATTACCAATTTCGATTCGATATGATAGGACAGCCTACGGAAAATTCGTACACTCCGTCCCAAACCAAACTTATGTGAATTAAAATCTCACTTGATAGAATAGGGAAGCTAGACAGATGTGTTCTCTCGGCGGCTTCCTTCAATCCGCTGCGTTAACTTCGCGAATAACTTTGATAATACCAAATATATTGGATGTCCAAGGAGAATACGATAACTCATTGTTAAATAACAGGTATTGAAGCATATAATTAACCGTTCTATCCGTTACTATTCCGCCTATAGGTATCTGATTTTTTCGACTAATAACCGTTCGCCGGATTATAAAAACATCGCATTTATACAATGGTTTATATTTTATAAATTTTTGACGCTAAATAAAACTACTGGAGAATTATTTTAAACCATGTCAAATTGCGAAAAATAGTCTAACTCATAAATAATGCCTATTGTTGAATAATCTAAAGCGGTTTTAGAGTAACCGATCTTCGTCCTTTTTGTAATGGCTAAGTCTCGTAATTTATGGCCCCTTTTTGTAAAAGGGCCCGGACTTAAAATTCTTCTGTTGAAGATTTTAACATAATTACCTATAGTATTGAAGTTAAATACTCCTACTTCAAAACACAATTGAATCATTTGGTTTACATAAGGGAAATAAGGGTTAATAATTAAATTATAATAAGACTTACCAGTTCATCTCAGTGCAATCCAAATAATTATAAAAAACCAAACACAGTCACATGCATTAAAATACCCATGCTGTTAGAAAATCACACTTCCTACACTAAATGATTTTAGCCGTGTTCGTGTCCCGACGATAAATTCTTTGTTGGCGCGCCTCGTAGCTTTTAATCGCCTTGACTATATTACAACGTTGACCGATGCTGGCTATGCTTGACCGTCTCCCAAACCTTGAATCTCTGACCCCCTTGACCCTATTCTGCTTGACTCTATTTGACCGCCTTCCAGCGCTTTCAAAACCTGACTATCGACTTCCTTCTCCCGTTCTTCCACGCTAACTATCCGCCCGCGCTTTTTAATCACGACTATCTTGACTCTATTTGACCGTCTCCCAACGCTTACAAAAACTGACTATCGACTTCCTTCTCCCGTTCTTCCACGCTAACTATCTTGACTCTATTTGACCGTCTCCCAACGCTTACAAAAACTGACTATCCGCCCGCGCTTTTTAACCACGACCATCTCCTTGCGCTCCTGAATCTAGACTCTCCCCCGCCCCCTTGTCTCCTCCCCCAACCACCAAATCAACTCCGCCTTCTCCATATGGCGACACCTAATTTATGTTCTTTGAATTCTGAAAACTTTGTGTATTCAAAAACAGAAACGCACTAAAAGACCACATCAATTATGAGCTCTAGAACCCGTCACATTAATTTAAATTGTTTAAAAACCAATAAATTGTTGCTTCCTTGATAACCTGTCAAATTCTTTGTTCAAAGGATGAAACTTGATCCCCTCAGTTCAGTGGCGTGTCGGCCCACCATTTTTTAGCCCCTTTTCAAATTACCAACCTAATTCTAGGATGTAGTAAATAATTATGATGTAATAGTTTTATTTTTAAATCTTCTTGCAGGATTTTAATTTAATTAAGCAACTTCCAAACTCGTCCTGTTAAAATGTTATTTACATCGCTATTCATAATTATAATTCGTCTAAATCCTTAGAAAAATTACGTAACTATATTTAACGGCGTATTTCCTACTTAAAAAGGCCACTTAGTAGCATTGCTTAACGGAGTCGAATTGTTTCTTATTGACTTTGTTAGGTTTTTTTTTCTATCTGCCC
The DNA here is from genome assembly GCA_026573805.1 of Hesperophylax magnus. Classification (NCBI taxonomy): domain Eukaryota; kingdom Metazoa; phylum Arthropoda; class Insecta; order Trichoptera; family Limnephilidae; genus Hesperophylax; species Hesperophylax magnus. The sequence goes on from JAIUSX010000082.1 coordinate 3,249,161, forward strand.
CAATCCGCCAAATCCATTGCTACTGCACTGGAATAGGTCTGAGACTTCGAAGTACCATCACGGAGGTCTCTGACGATACAGTGCATGTTCCTATTTTTTTCTCTAGTACCATAAATTTAAGCACTTGTTCTTAGAATAACTTTAACGCCAACATCTGGAAGTCTCTATTTCGTGAGATCAACTGAAAAATTCTTTCTCACCATAATAAATCAATAATAAAAAAAATTATCCCAGGGCAAGTTCATCACATTACATACATATGTAATTTCTATTATCTCTGTGTATTTTCGCGGAAAATCGGCGTGATACCCTATTTTAAAGAAATATAACTTCGTTATGCTCTCTTTCACACAAATTGTGCCTGTATAAATATTAGTTTTGATATTTACTTTTTTTATTTTTTCAAATACATTTTAGTCTCTGTATTTTCATAAGGTCTAAAATTCAATTTCTTATGTTATTCCATTTTGTTTTTGTTGTAATGGACATAAGGATATACAATTATACAATGGAGCTTTCAGTGGCAGAAAAAAATACCCAGCCAGATTTGAAACTATACGTGATAAGAAAAAGGTAAATTCAGTCGCTTCTAACGTCTTAATGCACTTAAGGCTGGCCGCATAATACGTTTTTCGTATTCGATTTCCGAATTCGTTCTCCGTATTCGGACATCCGAATGCACGGAATCAGTAGAAAATACATAAACTGCCGCACACGTTCGTTTTAGTTCCGAACGGAACAAATTCCTTACGCACGTTCCGAATGCGAGCCGGTGCGTTCGGAGAAACCGGATGGAAAAAACCTAATGACGTCATGTAGAACGCAGCTATTGCATACAGTTTGTTTGTGCCGACGCAAACGCACGGAAATTTCCGTTCGTAATACAGTGTTGCCAACGGATCTTGACCTAATATCGCCGTTACTCATACATAAGGTAGCGTAAAGTAGCCGAATTTGCTGTTAGGTGGGACATGTTTAAAATTGATGTTTTTACGTTAAAATAAAAATTTCATGGGGGGGGGGGTGGCTAGAGAATTTCAAAAAAATAAATTTGTCCCCAAAAAATAAAAAAATTCATGGGGAGGGTGGCTAGAGAATTTCAAGAAAATATAAAATAGAAAAATAAATTTCATGGGGGGGGGGGTGGCTAAAGAATTTCGGGACATGTTTAAAATTGATGTTTTTAATTTAGCTTAATAAACCAGTCGCCTTTTAGATTTTTTCGGCGCCGATTCTCGCTCTGAGTAGCCTAAATGGCGATATATCGCCCTTGTTGGCAACACTGGTACTGACGTTTATACATTCCGAATGAAGAAAAACGAACGTTTGCGCTAGTCTCACGGAATTCCGAATACGGAAAACGAATTCGGAAATCGAATACGGAAAACGTATGTATGCGGCTAGCCTTAATTGGGATATTTATCTAACCGCATCTATATTCTTCCCTTTGTAATGTCCGGTTTTGAGATCCATAGCTTTGACAAGGCGTCTCCAGGAGTCCCCATCGTTGGCTTTTCCTCGACGTCTGTTGATCGCGAGCCCAGTCTCTCTTCGCACAGATCTAGAGTTACTTTCCATAGATTTGTGTGGGGTGCCAGACTGGTCGCCTACCCTCTGTTCTAATGTATGAAATAATTGGCAGAAAGATAATTTATTTAAGGTCTTTACAATTATTTTTACAATTTCTCAGATGAATTCATTAATACAATCACTACCCATATTATAATTCAACATCCCCAATCCTACAATCAGAATGCAATTTCAATGCGGCAAGGGAGCTTTTTTCATTGGAAAAATATTATCTATTACGGAACAAAATGAATGGAAGGTTTTGTTTCTCATTCCACCACTTGGACGAGGTACAATGTAAAAGTTTGAAAACAAAGATAAAAAAATAAATAAATAAATACTTGGTTAGCCAGATAATGCCTATTAAATCATTAAGACATACAAAGTTTTTGTCGGCAGTGAAAAAATAGTAGGCTCAAATGTGTTTGGTTTAGGTTTGGTAAGGTTAAGTTTGGTTGGGTAAAATTAGGTTAGGGGTTGACATTATTTGCTGATCAATCTAGTTTTATTTGCTTACTGCAAGTAGCTGCTCAACTGACTATAAAACAAACGGAATAAGATATTTTAGAGTTAACCAATACCTCAGTAATACTACGCTGACTATTAAAATGATAGTCGTACTGTTTTTAATTTCCAATATACATATAACGAAGCCTACTGATTAGATAATCTCTGGAAAATATTTACCTGACAATGAATTTGAAAGAAACAGGTTAAATTCCTGTTTCTTATTAATTAATCAATATTTTTATGCAAATATCGCACATAGAAGAATGCCATGTTTCTTTTAATTATGAAATGTCAAAAAATCTGCGGTAAAAGAAGATTTTTTTATTCACCAGAGCCATTATTTGCGTTACTTTGAAAAAAAATCAAACTTTTGTCAAAAAGTCACTTTTGGGAAACTGTTCTTCTTTTTTCGTATGGTGTGGGGTCAGAAGGGGACATCTAGGTCTTTGAGCCATTCTTGGGCCTTAGGCGTCGCCATGTGAACCTCATCAATCCCGCCGGGGAATAAATGGAGCGGGCATTCGTTGACCACATGTAAAACATGGGAAACTGTGATTTGCTAAATGAGCTTTTTGGCAAAAATGAAAAGTCACTTCAAAACGGTTGTTCAGCTGTTGATAACACGAAGTATTGATATAAGTATATCTATCTAAATGATTTGAACAGAAAGCCATTAGTATGAGGAGTAATGTTGTAATACAAGTAGGTTTGGAAGAGTGAGATTGAGAGTGTGCACAAGTTTTGATACACGGTGCTATTTTATGATTTAGAGTTACATATCGTGTTTGTATCGTTAAAAAAGTTAATAATAATGTAAAAAGTTTTTGGAACAATAATTGTTTTTCTCTGACACGGCTTAAATCAAGGATATTATTTATTTAATAGTTATATCCTCATATATGAATGGTGTAAGAAAAATTAACACAACGTAATTAATTACCTACACCTTTAAATACTAGCATGAATTGGTGATTCAAATTTTCTAAGCTGCAAAAGTTTACTGACGGGTTTAATAATTTAATAAAACTAGTAAAATGAATATTTAACTGTCGCACAATCAATTCGTGAAGTTTCCATGAAGTTTTTTGCACGTGAGCTCCTATGCCTTTGACAATTATAAAATAGGTACTTTTTGTATAAAACTGTACGCTGTATAAAGGATTTTAGTACTATAATGTGAAGAATACTAAAAATTACACAAAGGTTAAAACTATATACTTTAATGTTAAACTGCACAAGAGCCCCAACTGCTCCCTACCATCCGGGGCCAGTAAGACTATTGCATCCCCAACTATGGTCATTTTTATCCATGCAATGTGACGTTTTTCTCTTCTACGTCATCTGTTTAATCAGTATTTCGCTACATTATTAATTGAATACATTTATTTATTTTATTTTCTTTAAATTGTCTTGAAAGTAATTAGTCATTTTTTTATGACATTTTCACAATTTTTAGTTAAATAAATTACTATCCTCAGGGTCTATTGTCTATTTCATCTTTAAGGATGCTATTTGTATGGTTTTTTTTAATTCAGTGAGCTGAAAAAAAAAATTGTTATTCGTAATCAACTACTGGATTATTTAAATCCCAACAATATCTTTAGTAGTATATCATATCTTAGAAAGAAGTCAGATTGCACCTCTTAGAATTTTCAGCAAGCCACGTTTGCACAACTTCAAGCTTATTCCAGTTTCATAAAAGTGAACATCCCCCACCCCTTTTCCGTTACGCCCCTGAACCGGCATAAGAGCAAAAGACTATGTTAAATTTTCATATCGGGAATAGGGTTCGGATGGTCACGGACGTTACGAGAGTTTTCCCTGCCCCAGGGCGCGATGTTTGACAGGTCTCATATCTCATTTTTTTCAATGGAAAGTAGATTGAAAATTCTTTAGTATATCCTTTCAATGAAAACAAAATTCCACGAATTTCGGTCGATTTTTTGCAAAAACAACATGTTTTATCTTCCGGCTATAAACTCTGAACCACGAGTTAGTTGTTTTTTCTTCCAGCTATGAACGCTGAAGCACGAGTTGGTTGCTTGCTTATGTGTCCATCCAATCTTTGAGTTCTTTGTTAATATGTTTATCTTTTCAAACCGGAGATTTGCAAATATTTTCTTGTTACATTGTTATCGTGTCGAGATTCTGATAGTCATCAGAAGGCCGTGCGAGGTACACAGCTTGGTCTCTTTTTAGTGTCGGTATTGTGAAAACATTAATGCAGGACTGTTATAATCAATTTCTATGTTATATTATATTGGTACTTTGTTAATTATGGTGTCTACCACGTAATTTTATTTTGGAATTATAAGTCAAGGACACCAGAGAAATAATGAGCATGGCCAAATAAACCAATTACTAGTATCGGATCATGGTGAGTGAGAAAAACGTGAAATATTTCATTAAAGTTTTAGTTGATGCCATATTCCTATAAATACTGCAGAAAAAAAGTAGCTGATTCCCTATTTGGTTGAAAATTTTTGTCCTACCACAAATAAATGTATAGTAAATATATAAATATATAATTTGTAAGGGCAATAGTTACAAATAAATATAAATTTGTAACGGCAATAGTTACAGCACTGCTTTTTATCCTGTTCATACATACTAAACGAGCATTTATATTAAAAATTTGGCTAAAAATTCAACCATTTTAAAAACAATATCTTCTGCGGTATTCAGTTTCTACTTTCTTCCAATATTAGACCCAAAACTTAACAGACTTTGAAAAGGAATCAAAAAAAATATATTAAAAAGTTACCTTGAATATATGTAACTATATTGAAATAGTTGAAATCTTACATCAAATTGCATGAACAGAAAAATATATTTTTAAATTCTATAAATTAATTCCATACAGGAGGGATTTGAGTTATTTTTGAGCATGCTGTGAAGACGGCATATAAGTAGGAAGAAGTGTACCAAGGTATCGAAAATATTCATTTTTTGAATAAGGAGAAACTCAAACGCTGGCAACATTATTTTAGAACCGAGATCTTGAAGTCTCTCGACGGGATTAGTTATGTCATTAGTTAGAGGTTTCTTTTGGAAATTCATATTTAATAATAAAAAAAAAATCACAACGAAAATAATATATTCCAATGAGAAAAAAAATAAAATTCTGGAATTCCGCCCAACGCACAAATTATACACTATACTAAATGACTACCTAATAACTTAACTTAACTTAATAACTTCCGCCGGGAGATGGTTAAAAGACCTTATTTTAATAGTTTTGGTGCTTTATTTTTTCTTGTTAGCATCCTGTGACGTCAGCCGGAAAGTTCAGTTTCAATCGAAATTATTACAAAAGAAATTATTTATATAACCCAAATTAAGAAATTATTAACGAATCTATTTTGTGAATGTTTTCCATCTTCCCCGACGTATATGGTTATTTTTGTAGTGATTAATTTGCAATGAAGTATTATTTAAATAATTTTGGCGTTTGTAGGGTGAAGAAAAATTCTAGAATCTTACAAAAAAGATTTTGGGCAAAAGAAGACAGAGATTTTATTTTAATTTTATGCATTAGCTCCATACAGGAGGCCCCGAGAAATATTCTTCAGGGCCATGTCATCTTTGGAGATGCTGTGTGGAGGGTTTTTTTAAGGAAAAGGGGTATAAGGGGTGGGTTGGAATCTGAGGTTCAGTGTTTCCAGGAGCGGTGGACGTTTGACTTCATCCCTCCCACTACCGTGCAAGAGAGGTCTCTCCAAATCCAGCCCGCCGCACAGTAGGTAGGACGTATCCACAGCCAAGACCTAGACAATCTTTACCCCCATGGACTAGGGCACCCCTGCTGTCACCAAACGTATTGAACCACTTGGGGTGACCTATGGCAGAGGTATTGATATCCAGTAAATGGTTCCCGAGGCGGCGGTATTTATACCCGCCTCCCAAATTAGTCCCCATCTAAGAAATTTTTAAAGGTAATACGAAATATTGATCATTAACTTGTTTTAAATTCTCAATTAAATATTTTCCAACTAAATTGAGCCATTTGCACGCACATTTCCAATTTTAAATGAAAATAATCGTCTGGCGTAAATAGCCCGTAACCACACGTAAGTTTATTTATTTTCAGATTTTATAGGCTTCATCGTTCTACGATTCACTTTTATAAAAATACTTGAATATATTATATTGATCGGCGGTTGCTAAGCTTTATGACGTGAATAACTTATTAACTTTTCTAGTCATCATTAATTATAAATTATTAGCTTTCAACGAAATTGCATGCTGCGGTTTTAATGAAATCTTAATAACTATTTATTTTGTTGGAAAAATAATTGTGCAATATTCGTTGGAAATAATGCTGAACGATGTATAAGATTTAAATTGAAACAGATGTAAGAAAAAAATAATTCAAACCACTTTATTTTTCTACATAATCAACTTGTTTTGCAGACGATGTCCATTTCTTCAGAAATGACAGTAAAGGTACTAAAGTTTAAAATTCAAATGTAGATCAACTTTAGAGAGGAGAGGTAAGAGGAAGGTGATAGCAGCCTGTATTTACGAGTAGGTTTGACGGCCTCCGAGGGTTAAGAGCAGTCCGGAGGTGGCGGGTTCAAATCCTGGCGTGGTCAAGTAAATTTTATTTATGTGTAATTTTGTTTTAATTCATGCATTATTTATAATTTAGTTGTTTACAGAATAAAGATTCTTATTTGCGGGTCCTCGTTTATTTTGATTACTCTTATCACGTGAACAAATGTTCTACAAACCAATGTAAACATTGAAATTTATAGTAATTCTTCGATTTACGTGGACAATTGAGAATTTAAAAAAATTTAACATAACTATATAAAAATACAACGCGGGGCATGAAGTCGGAATAGCAGTATACTTGACTTGTTACCAAGGTGTTGTTGTAGTTCAACGCCCATTAACCATAATTTTAAGACTGGCTTAACTATTAAGTAACTTAACTATTCCAACGCGGAACCAAAGCATAAGGATTCAATAATGACGTCGGATTAGGTTTATCAATTTTTTGTGTTCGGGTATGGGTTTGTTTTTTGAAAACCTCCAGAGGGAAATTCTTCTCACTTGTCCTTTAAAACGGGAAGAAGGTTACTGTCTACATAAGATTTATAAAAAAAACACCCGCTTTTCCCAACCTTAGAACATATTTTTTATACTTCTTGATGAAATGTTGCACAATTGATGTTCAATATACGGAAAAATTACTTACTGCATAAAGTACTTTTTTGTGAATGTATCAAAACCGGCAGAAGTTGCTGGAGCGGGTTTTGCATCTCCACGACTCATTTCGAAAAACTTTGTGTAATGTCCTTGCGACGCCTTGGAATTCAACTTGTTCATTATTAACACATTGTTACAAGGGCGGATAAATAAATACCTAGAAATACCCAGGTACACATCTTTTAGAACTTCACCTTTGCTTACGGTAATAAATGAATTCAAATCTTGGAACCGGATATTAACTCACTTCGCGACAAATGGTAGAGCAGAAACTCAGCAGACAGACTTGTTGTCAATGACAATGCATTCTACAAACTTTTGGTGGCAATCACAATCACATCATTACATACACGGACATATACGCTTTTCTCTGAAATATTTATGACTTTATAGCTGTTAATATAAGCAATAAAAGTCGGTCTTATCCAATCGTGATTTGGCTCGGTTGGTTGATTTGACGACTTCAGTTTCTGGGTAGGAAGGTTAATGTTTTAAAACACATTAGAAAACAGATGTATAGTAAAAAAAAACTTTGTTTTTTAACGGTTGATTTTTTATAGTAAAGTTTCTAGTAAGAAATCTTTAAGTTTATATTTTAATTTAGTTTGATCTGAAAGAAGTAGATTTGTTGTTCCCGGGACGGTCTTTATAATAATACCATACTTTTGCGCCTCTTTCAAAGGGGATCTGATTTTATTTCCAACTGTTTTCTCCGTAGCAATCCCTCGAGACTCTGTTGAGATAACTCAATTCAATTTTGTGAGAATTTTATTTTGTTTGTATATTTTCATTTTTAAAACTTCTCTTTTTCTAAACATTTAAATGTGTATCTAAAGAAGATGGATAACACAAATGTATGTCAATTACAATTTAAGTACCTCACGTAGTTTTACCCTCTTAACCATTCAGGCCTCTGACATATTGACCGATACATTTCTTAAAGATTCTGTCAGAAAGTCGGAGAATTTGAGTGTATTTTCAATTATCAGTAAAATCCAAATAAACGAGATATTTCTGAATGTATCCGAAAATAATTGACTGTTTTTGAAAGGCGATACAATACGCCTTCTAATTTTATTATAAATAATAAAATATAACGAAAAAATAATTGGATTATTGAAATAGAAAAATTACTTTGACCTCACTTTTTGTCGTTTCATATAAAAGTAATTTGTAAAAAAATCACGAAATTTCTCTCAAATTGCGGTCGGAACCTTTGGTTTTATAGAGAGGATATATTTTAATTATATCTTTTATATTTGAATGTAAATTTTGTTTTTTTTTTCTTTTGTTACACCACTTATTTTTATTAATACTCTAACGGTAAGGGAGACACGATTTCCATGCACCATATGAGCTGTTCCGAAAAGCGATCATATTAACATTACAGCCGTTTGTTCAAGAATCCGAGCAAATTGGCCGAGTAAATTAGGAGGTAATAAAAACAAAAATAAAAATTATCCAGACATTGTTTTGTAGGCATAAAAATACACTGATAATATTTGAGTTCTATAAGACGTCACTACTTCTTTTCTGGTGTTCTGGAAATCTTGATTTGTTAATTAAGGTTATCACTGTGTTTGTGGTATAAACATTAAATCAATTGTACGTAACCGATAAACAACTATTAATGTAAAGAAAACATACAAAATTAAACACACAAGGTGAATAATTGCCAAAATTTGCAACTAAAATCGCGTAAAATCGATTTGTTTAGCTGTTCATATTTTATAATTTGAAACACAAATACATAATAAAGTACGTATCCATACTCGATTTTTGCTGCACCCTTTGATAAATAAAATAATATGTTTTTATATAACCCTGATGAAGGTTCAGGGGGAACCGAAATCGGTTTGTTGAAATAAATACAATACAGCGATGTTAAAAACAAAGTTATTCTATTCTAATTATTATAATTTAAAATTAAACAATAACTTTGTAAACATCACTTATAGGTAAATACTTAATGCCGACCGGGTTTCGCTACAACACGTAGCCTCATCAGGGCAGTATAATACTAACAATCTAAAAATTTAAAATTAACATGTGTGGATTTTACAGTAAGTGGACAGTCTGGGCTACAGTGGAAGAGGTAGGGATATGTGGGAGATTGAGGGGCGAGTGTTCTTTGTCAATAGGGAACAATCTGAGGCTACTACAGTGGAAGAGGTAGGGATATGTGGGAGATTGAGGGGCGAGTGTTCTTTGTCAATAGGGAACAATCTGAGTATAGTCAATATAGTATAGTCAATCCCTATACTCAGAGTATACTATATATACAATCCCTATACTATATGAGTATAGTCAATCCCTATACTCAGATTGTTCCCTATTGACAAAGAACACTCGCCCCTCAATCTCCCACATATCCCTACCTCTTCCACTGTAGTAGCCTCAGATTGTTCCCTATTGACAAAGAACACTCGCCCCTCAATCTCCCACATATCCCTACCTCTTCCACTGTAGCCCAGACTGTCCACTTACTGTAAAATCCACACATGTTAATTTTAAATTTTTAGATTGTTAGTATTATACTGCCCTGATGAGGCTACGTGTTGTAGCGAAACCCGGTCGGCATTAAGTATTTACCTATAAGTGATGTTTACAAAGTTATTGTTTAATTTTAAATTATAATGTCACATCACAAAGTAACCGCTTCATATGAAGAAAAAAAAAAAAAAAAAAAAAAAAATCTAATTATTATAATTATATAAAATCACAAATTGTGTGCCACATGTGAAAATTTAAATAAAATAATTATTCAGTGTGGTTGGGTATTTTAGGCTCAAATTCAAATTTAAGTTTTGTATGAAAAAGGCTGTCTAGTCGTTCTCCTTAAGGTCCCATGTGATGGCGGATTTACGATGCCATACATAATGTTGAGCAATCTGAAGCAGCTGCTTTGAGACAAACAAAAACGTTCCGCCAGAAGCTCGATTCTTTCGCTAATTTGACAAACGAAGACTTTGTCAGGAGACGTCGGCTGGTAGTCATTGTGTTTCCATTCATAACACCCCCTTCCCGTTTTTCAGCTCTAGACATAAATAAACCTCTCATTAAATGGGCTTTTTGGATGAAAAAAATTGGCTCTGTATTTAACCATAGATATGCCAATATTTAGACAAATTTTATGCGTGCGCCAACACTACGCCACACAACTTCGACGAGGATAGCGAAACTAAGATAATTTCTCATTCGGAACCTACTTAGTATTAGCCAAAAATATTTAAAAAATAAAAATGTTTAAAATATCAAAATATTACTTCACGATAGGAAAATGAAAAACTCAGTTACATGTTAAGCATTTTTATTTCCGAAAATCAATAAAAGATAGACACAGTTTAAAGCATTAATGAAAAGGTAAAACAATGGAGTTCTACCTAGCATTGTGTAATCACAATCCAGTACGGCCTTACAATATGCACATTCCTGACAGGATTCCGTCTGAAAAGGAAAAAATATCATTTCTGCGATAAGTTCAATTAAAGCTATTACAATTTAGAAAATTAGGAACAAAACAAATAGAGATTCTCACCTATTTTTCGGTTAAGGCCGAGTGTAGACCTGTCAAAATCAACTATTTTCGACACACACGAACTCTGTTGTTCATTTCCAAAACAATATTTTTTCTAACTAGAATTTATTTTAAAAACGTTTGCCTGAAAACAGTAAGATGGCGGTAATGTAAATCTTCATTATCATCGTTATAAAAGTTATGAATTTCAGTTACCAGATGGCACTATTTTTTTGTATTATTACGCATGGTAAAAAATATACCTACATTCCCCTCCTAGCATCCCATGTTTGTATTGACATAAAAAAGATAGTGCTATGTATTTGTCTTTGAGAAAGGAATGAAGCAACCGCAAACAACGGATAACGCTGCTTGCGGTTGCTTCTTTCCTTTCGTTTCAATGTGTTTATAAATTAATACTGTCACTTTTTCATACAACATTTTACATTTTATCTTTGTTGACACCTATAGCGGAGCGGGTGGGACTTCAACACTTCTCATTTTAAGCAGCCATATAATGTTGGAGATTTATTGCTTTCCCTACTTGAGATAGACAATAGATAAGCCACCACCATTCTCGCCTTAACCGCCGCCGTTATAGACATCTGTGGGCCATATAGCCTGTCCGTGTTTCCGTCACTGAATCGCCAAAGACCATCGCCCTTACAAGAGATTCATCTGGCGATTCCTGCAACCCCGCTGCACAACCCCCGCGTCCCTACGCCCTTGGAAGTAAGAAATCCAACTGAAGCCGCGCCCTTTGTCTTCTGTCGATACGCAGTAATATTTTCAACAGTGAAATGACGATGAAATTAAAAACCGATTTTCTTAGAAAATCATCGAGTGAAGAGTGCCTCACCATGAGTACCGTTAATTTACCCCCCCCCCTTCCTTTAATCATAGCTGGTTGATTTTAATTTCTTTGTAATATACAATTACATTTTTACAGCATAACATCCCTTTACTACTTTGTTTTCTTGCAAATCATCGATCTTTTACTATGTTCACCAATTCATTACTACGCGGATGACAAAACAGTTCATGATAGATTTTTGTTTGACAAGCCCCCGAAGGGCACGAGGGAAGAGTTTTTTTTATTAAATCTATTTTTTTAATTGTTTCATCTACCTATTCTTAATCAAGGTGTCAGATGTTTGTTTAAATAAGCAGAGCTTGGTATGTTTATTTAATTTTTAAATTTGTTTTAAACACTCGAGAATTTTTTGGCATACAAATATGGCGTGTTTGCAAAACATCTTAGTAGTACTACTAGGTACTACCTAGAGAACTTATAGAACCTGAAAATATAGACGAGCCAATTTTGTAGAAAAAACTCCAAGTTAGGACAAATAACGGTAAAAGGTCTGTGAATGTTTTTTTTTCATGACCAGACTTTTTCATTATTACTTCGACGGTCTCCGTGGTCGAGGGGTATGGCTCTCGACAAGCAATCCGAAGGACGCGGGTTCAAATTCCGGCATGTGCAAATAAATTTTATTTGATTATTTGGTGTTATTTCACAATTTAATTAAATATAATATATAGAATATTTGCAGCACGTTCCATAGTGCAAGATACTCTCAGTATCGCCCTGGTGTAACACCACCATTCAGAATATTAAGCTAGCTTGGAATGGCTTTAGCCGTGTTTGGTGACCAGCACTGAATATCCTGGTACTTCCCCACCTTCCTCTTCCTCGTCTCATTCCCCTCACCTACCTTCAGTCTCACAACATTCTCCAATTGGGGATAGGCCATAGTCTCACTGACTCCAGACGGGAGCGATTGAGACTCTTGTGTGGTATTCAATTCAAAAATGTACTGCTAGACGTAAAAAGTAGAAGAAAAAAATAATATAACTGGAAGTGGGTGTACAAGCGTGTCTCCTGGGCCACGGAAAAAATATCATTGTGGTCCTGCCCCATGGTTGACCTTGGTTAATCTCGGTAAACCATGGTTATCGTAATAAATATTTAGAAAAAAAAAATCTACTTATTTAGCCCTGAGGGGTTTTACATGTAGGTAGTACAATTTTAACATCATTATTTAAATTTAGACCGCAGAACGGGTATTATTTATTGAATAAGTGAATCTACCTGGCTATTCAGATTTGGTCACCAAACACGTCTAAAGCCATTTCAAGCAACGTTTCAATTCTGAATGGTGGTCTAACACCAGGCGATACTGAGAGTATTTTTCACTATGGAACGTACCGCGAATATACCATCCGTATTCGATCCCGCAAACTTCGAGTCGAGAGTTTTACAGTATAGTGTACAGAATAGCATAACCTAAGCCAGTGCCAGTGGCCGTTTGGCTTGAATAACTGAAACCGATTTATACCTTGAATATTGGCTTATGGACATGGGAAGAGTCGAGAGCGAACTCATGCTAACACAAACTCACATACCTAATAGGTTAGATTTTTTTTCTCTTTTTCTTTTTGTACTTATTTAAGTACTTTGATATAAAAAAAAACAAATTCCTGTAATATCGAAAGATCTGTTTTTTAAAAAATAATAAAATAATTAACACAGATTTGGGAAATGAGTTCAAAAGAATTTGGCATTCTCACTATAAAAATATTACCATTTGTAATTTCGGCTACTGGCATTATACCTAGCTCTCTTATAAAAAATTTAGGCGTATTAGATCTATCAAAAAATTTATATATAAAAATGCAAAAGTCAGTCATTTTAAATACATGTAGGATTACAAAATATTATCATATTATTCATATTTAATTTTTAAAAATATGGTATAATATCATATAATTTAATAATAATAATATTTTAATATATTTTAATTATAATATATATTTTAATAATTATCATATAATTTAATAAATAATAACTTAATAATATAATCGGTTTGAAAAATAAACAATAACCAAGACTCCGACCATGATAGCGCCATCTGTTGGGATATTTAAAAGAAGCTTTTAGCCACCAGACGGCCTATTTTAAAAGTAATTAAAAATCTAAGTGTTCTTTCTTAAATTATAGTATAAAAAATATTAAATTAACTTTAAAAAATGAAAAAATATAATACCAATAATTTATCGTTTAGTTTTGTTAAATAAACGTATCCAAAGTTTTATAATCTGCATTTTAAAAACAAGAACAATTAGTGTTTATGAAAAAATTAAACTACGAACCTATTTTATTTATTTTTTAGTTTTTTTTTTCGTACGTTTAAAGAAAACCCCTTCAGGTATTTTTTGACGATATTCAGCCTTTAATAGTATTTTTTAAAACGCACGTATTACGGTCTGAAAAAGGTCATATTTTCGATTTGATTTTGATAATTACTAAGCCTATATTAATTTTAAAAATGTATAAATTTTTTTTTACTTGTTGAAAACACTATCATTATCGATTTGCTTAGTAATATTATCATTATTTTAAATTAATAAAAAACTACACTTGGCCTTAAAACCACGTGTTCTATTTTGTTTTCAAAATATTAAGATTAAGCGTTGGCAATGCGTAATTTAATAACGGACTAACTAAAACTAATACACTTGAAAATACCACACAGAACAACGACTTATTCCATATTAGCCGGTCACGCACACACTATGGTGTCAGGTATCCAATCAGAAGAATCTGCAAAATGTTTAATCAAAAATTAAAATTAAATTGATCTATTCAGTACTTTAAGAAGCAAATTGATATTTTTCCTTAAAAAAAAAAATAACCTTGACATACTTCCTTCATGCATTATATACTTTCTCATTTTTCTGTTTAAAAACATTTTTGAATGAATTGATTATTATCCCTCAATTCTCTAAAAATCATTTGTATACATTAATTAACAGATATTGTATACTTTCTCCCATTTATTCAAATACGATATTTTTCTTATTTAAATAGCTATGTACATCTTTTTTGCTCTTAAATTTATTTAAAAACAATTTGGCTTAAAGGCTTGTTAGAATTATTTTTGACAGGTGTTATATAAATCTGTGAGAAACAGTTAGGATGCAGGCGAGTTCTCCAATTCATGTTTTTTACTTTCTTGTTTATTAATGTTTGTATCTGTATTTTCTACAGTAAAAAATTAACCAATTGTGTAACGGACGTTGTTGGCCATATTTTCACATTTTCAAAAAATATGTTAACTTTTATAAAATGTGACAACTCCACGCCACTGGCAAATTCATCACTCCCCGCCACTGCTCATTCATTGTCCGTTTCGGCCAAAATTGCCCGAAATTTCTGACTCCGAAAAGTATCGATACCGCGCACGTACCCCGGCCGAGCAGTACGATGTTCAGTTTTTTCTATGCAAATTTCACTAACTAATTATCATTTACAAATATGTTAATAATACCTGTTTTAACTTGTAAATCTCCTCAGCGGTAGTCAAATAAAAACTATTTGCGATTTGCTACCACTGAGGAGATAATATTTAAAATGCCTTTTTTTAACAACAACATTTACAATTTTATTTTACAAACATTTTTTATTTTTGGTCGTATCTTAACAATCTAAAAATCTAGTTGTAAAGATACAAAACGTTATAACTACTATGTTATAAAACTATGTAATTGTAATACAGGCGAGCTTGCAAAGTCTCAAATTTAAGCGTCCGCCTTCAGCAAACCCATCGACAAAATGAATGTGCAAAATTTTGCGGTGGCTTATCCACTGGAACGATTTCGGTCGAAAAATCGACCACTTTTATTTTTCTGCGATTGATATCGGTCCAAAAATGGACCGATTTTTCTACCATTCGTAAAATATTTATTGTAATTATTTAAAACGCTTCCTTGGCCAGCTACTTGTTTTATCGAATAGCTGATAATATATTCTCTTTGTCTATGAACTTATCCGTTGTCTTTGAAGTGATATTTAACGAGTTTTCGCGGTTTTATAAGGCGTCCTGTCAAAAAACAAAACCATAAATTTTTAACATTCACGAAATTTTGGACTCTTCCTAAAATGCCGTAAGTAATTAATTTATTGGGTTTTTAACGCATAATTATATATTTGTGTTATTGTGATTGACTTATCTATCTTTGAAATGCGTTTTTAATTAGTTTGTTTCTAATATATTGTTTTGGTTGAAGTTTTTGTGTAAGAATACGTCAACTGAAGACGTCATCTGTTTTTGATTTACAATAATGTCTTATATACTGCACTCGCGCATTTGAAATATAGATATTCCATCACAGTGATTCAAAACAAAGAGATATATATAAGTTTTATTTGAATTGGTTCATTATTAATACAGATATTTGTTAACCAATTATTTTAAGTCATATGTCAAAAAGTTGACTCTTTTTTACATGTAAAATGGTGTAAAGCCTTCGTCACACAATAAAAATTTAGTAATTTAGTTGTATAATTAATTAATTTCTTCACTTTTACCAAATTTGTGCAGAAACAAATGTCGTCCAGGGAAAGGGAGCACTCCACGACCCAATAATTATTTTCAAATTTTATATTAGTGCAATATTTAACAAAATTTAAACATTTAAGTACTTACATTAAGTGTTTTCAATTTAAAATATATAGAGTGGTGCTGACTGCAAGAGGAGGCAGAGGAAGAGGGAGAGGTGGGGTACGAGCTGGTGCCAGACTACCTGCACGTGGACGTCAACGCAGAGCTGCAATTGCAGCCTCGTCTGGAGTGTTAGTATTTTTTAATGTTTTTTTATGAAAGTACTTTGCTGTGGCCGTTGAACTCATCATATATTTGTATTTATTTAAACAGCGACCCTGCTTTGCTACTGGTGCGAGAGGATCGCGTCAAGGCCCTAAAGGCTGTTAGGGCCCTGCCTGCTTCCTTCCGGCTAGAGCTGGAAAGCCGAAAATTCAAGAAGCAGGCGGCGCGCATTTTGCTCCCTACCGCACCTCCAAGAAAAACTAAACAAAAGTAAGCAATCGTATTTAGATGCTTGATACAATATTATTGTTTTTTCCTGACAGCGTTCCACTCTTACAGTGATAGTTGGTAAGATCAGCGCTCTGTGCATTTGGCACATTCAGTGCATATTTTACAGAGTTCTAATTTTATTGTTTATTTACATACTGTACTTACTGTTTCACACGTGAATGAGAACAATTTATATGATTTATGTAAATGTTTTCAGAATTCCATCTCCGGAGAGAACAACGTGTCCCTTTTCACAAGGGACGCCTTCACCGTTGCCACGACCCGTACCACCACCGTGGATGTCCACTCCCGCACAGATCCAATCAACGGCTCCCAATGCACCAATTATGCCTATCCGTGCAGCATCTCCCGAGCCGTTACCTGGGACATCGCGGAGTGGGGAACTCTTCTCTCCGGAGGCCCGCTATCACAGCGAGCTGTGGGTGGACGTGCCATTCTACCAAGAATTATCGGCGTTTGGGAACGGTGAGTTTATTTTTTAAAATGTCATACCAGGGGCTCAATATAAAATCAATTATCTATATTTTATATTGATATCTTTAGCACAGTTTCACTGTTGGTATATTGGCAGGAAATAAGCATAGTACTTAAAAATTCCACATAACAAACATACAAAATGTATTGTTGTTATGACGTGGATGCATCATTACACATCTTTTTTTTTCTGTAACGGGTATTGCAGAGTGAGAAATAAGACATGCCGAACTTCTTTGCGAGGATTACATTTGATTCACCGGCTTCTAAACGGTGTAATACAGCATTTTTTTCTTAAATTGAAAAAACACTTTCGCTTCACGGGACTCATTGTGTCGAGCTTCCTAGTCAAAAGCGAGGCTGTATTGGTAGGTGGGTTTTGTAACCGGACAAATTATCATTAAAATAGGTCGCTTTACGTAGTTGGTCACTTTAAACGGATACGTTTTCCTACTAAAAGTTATGAAACCTTACTAGAGTTTACATTATCGTCACTTAAAACAGTAGACCGTTAAATGCAAAGTCATTATATCCAAATTCTACTGTAAATTTGTGTTTTCTTTTATTTCAGAGTCAGACATGGGCAGTAACGTGGACGAGGCAGCTGTACTAGAAGAGTCTGTACTTGGAAACCGTGAGTTATAAAACTAACTAACTTACCTTCACGCCATTTCGGTAGGCAGAGAGGATGAACCACCATGCAACTCGATCTTGGCACACACACTCTTTTCTTCATTCCATACCTACCTGACTGTGCTATTCTGACTCCTGACATAGCCCGCCTCAAGTATTTGATTAACTTTTTATTTATTTTTTTATATGAATACCTCACAAGAGCCTCATCTGGAGCCAGTGAGACTATGGCATCCTCAATCGGGGTATGTTGTGAGGCTGAAGGTAGCGGGGAGGGGAAGGAGGTGTGGAAGAGGGAGGTGGAAAAGTACCTGGCTATTCAGAACTGGTCACCAAACACGGCTAAAACCATTTCAAGCAACGTTTCAATTCTGAATGGGGTCTTACACCAGGGCGATACTATGGGTATCTTCCACTCTGGAACGTGCCGCAAATATAATATATATTATTTTAAATGAATTTTGTGTGAAAATAACACTAATTATTCAAATATAATTTATTTGATTTGATCCCGCGACCATCGTATTGCGAGTCATAAGCCGTACCAGAGGCAGTGGGTTATCGTAATATAGACACATTAAATTAATTTGGGTTTTCTGTTGTTTCAGAAATGGACAGATCGAGCGACGAGGATGACGAAGCGAGTGACGTCGACCACGAAGAGAGCGATGAGGAT
The DNA here is from genome assembly GCA_026573805.1 of Hesperophylax magnus. NCBI lineage: Eukaryota > Metazoa > Arthropoda > Insecta > Trichoptera > Limnephilidae > Hesperophylax > Hesperophylax magnus. The sequence goes on from JAIUSX010000082.1 coordinate 3,267,657, forward strand.
ACCTTCTGCATGCCACCAATACCTTATCATAATATTATCAACGTTTCACCTAACTCCGCTATGGCCATAGACTTTAGTAGACAAGACCAGGTAGATAGTGAGGCAATGCGTTCGATTCTGCCGCCTGAAGGTTACTCTTTCGATTGGTCTAAAGATATCTTACGTTTTACTGGGATAAGGGAGACTTTCACAGGCACGCCGGGACCAACTTTCAATACCGACGAAATGGGCAAACCTGTGGATGCCTTTCTTAAAATCTTTGATGCAGATTTCGTTGAACTGATCGCGAGAGAGACCAACAGGTATGCAGATCAATGGATTGCGAAAAAACAATTTAAGCGTCATGCGCGTACCAATAAATGGGCTCCCACGAATAAAGAGGAAATGTATGTATTCTTGGCAATTTTAATGTATCAAGGTATTAGTCCCCTTCCTGTTGAAAAAGACTACTTCTATTCAAAAAAACTCACCGCCATGCCTTATTTCAGCCGAGCCATGGATTATAATCGTTTTCTTCTAATTAAAAAGTTCCTTCACTTCACCAACAATGAAAGTCTTTCTTCTGATGCACCATTATCTGTGCGAAGGTTACAAAAGATTCAACCCGTCTTGGACCACCTCTCAAATAAGTTTGAGACTTTATACCTGCCCGAGCAAGACATCTCTCTGGATGAATCCTTACTCTGCTATAAAGGCCGTTTGGGATTCGTCCAGATGATCAAAACCAAAGCGGCCAGTGCGGGTATAAAGTCTTACGAGCTTTGTGAGTCCAAGTCTGGCTATCTTTGGAAATTCCAAATTTATACGGGGAAGACCATTTCCAGACAGGCTGAATCGACAAATCCAGACCAGGAAGATATGACGGAAGACATAACGGAAGATATGACGGACGACATGACACAGGCCAACTTTTTGGGTGCTCACAATATCTGCCCAGTTGGGGCCACTGCAAAGATAGTATACGACCTGGCCAGCCCTCTGTTTAACAAGGGGTATACATTAATAATGGACAATTTTTATAATAGTCCATTATTGGCACGATGCCTCAAAAGAAATGGGATGGACTGCATGGGCACATTGCGGTTAAACCGAGAATTTGTGCCCTCTGCATTTAAGTCCCATCTCCGGTCCAAACTGAGGGAAGGTGAGGTTGTATACTCGAACTGCGGGGACCTCAATGTAATGGTTTGGTTGGACAAAAACCTGGTAAGTATGTTGTCCACCTACCATAAGGCAGAAATCGGGGCAGTTGAAAAGTTTGGTACCTGGACTTACAAACCTCAACTCGTACTAGACTATAACAAGGTAATGGGGGGGGTTGACCGAAAAGATCAGCTTTTGTCAGGCTTCCCCATTGAACGACAGCGAAACCTGGTCTGGTACAAGAAGCTTTTCAGGAGACTACTAAGCGTTTCGGTGCAGAATGCGTATATATTGTACGGCTCAAAGCTCCGCAAGGAAAATAAACGCATTTTGTACCGAAACTTCAGGAGTGAGGTTGCGGATGAACTCCTTCTGCTGTTCTGTCGTAGTCAAATTGACACGACTGTGCGGACCATTGGCCTAATAGCTGAAGGAAAGACTCTGCGACCTATCCTGAAAGGCAACCACTTCGTGGTCCGTAGCGGGAAAAAGGTGAAATGTGCCTGGTGCAACATAAATAACATTTTCAAAAGGACCCTTACAAAGTGTGATGTGTGTGATGTGGCATTATGCTATGATTGCATGAAGCCATATCACACTACAATATAGATTTGCTGAGGGTTTTTTTTTATTTCATTTTTTTCTTTTTTGGTTTTTTAGTTATGAAATTCTAATTTATAAATTTAATTAAATTTGTTTGAACATCAATTATGATGGCCTGGATGGCTGGACTTATAATCATTTCTTTCCGCATACTCACGTCTCATGTTATGTTGTCCTCAAAGGTTCTATATGATAAGGTTCGGTGGACATTTAATATGTATATTTCAATTCTGATCATTGAAATATGCATGTTAACAAATGCACAGGTTTTCTCATTTTTCCCTGTTTATTGTACACATTAAATAACTCGTTTTATTTTTATGTCTTAATTATATTTTGTCAATTTTTCTGTAAAGATGCTTTTCCAGATCTAGTCACTGAACATAACTAAGCCAATTCAAGCAATGTTCAATTCTGAATGGTGGTCCCTCACCAGAGCGATACTCAGAATCTCACTCTATAGCGAGGCACAATGATATTATTATGTATTGATTTTCTTAAATTATGAATAAACCAATAAACTGAATACATTTTTATTATGACAAAAGGTGTAAACAATGTTTAAATCAATATACTGCTCTTTCATTGTAACCATACAACTGTAATATTGATTTTAAAGGATATTAGGGCTTAATAAATAAATCAATTATTGGTTCCATCAATTATTTTCCCTCCCCCATTTTTTTTCGATACCTTTGCGTTTAGATATAAAATTATCACTATGATTTTATTTGAAATTCTACGGTCATACAAAGGTTTGATATATATATACAAATTTATCATCATTTTACATATTCCGATTTACCCTATGTAGATTGACCTTAAGGTAGCTGTCAGAAGTGATTTTTGGTCAAATATTGGTGAATTTCATCAACTTTCAAAGTATCCCCCTGAAATATTGGCAATGTTTATATCTATGATATATATCTCACTTTAAGCCTTATTTCCTCGTTTTGCACGTAATATAAAAACATGGTTACAAATCTCCAGTTCTAATTTACAATTATTTAAAAAGTAGCACCATGATTTTGACATCGTGAAATAGGCTCTCTGTATAATTCATCAAATGAATAAAATAAAGCCAACACGGCGACTATGCTTATTAATAATTGTAGACAGTTAATGTATCTTCCTAACGTTATACCAGTTTTTGTGGTAAATTTATTATATAATATAATACAGTGATTTCAATTTTGACGCGTCACGCACTCAAATTTTACAAAATTATTTTCTGACCAAACTTTTGAAGAGATCTTAACATGCAAAAAAATATTTTTCTATTACATTCTTGCATCTGTGATTATCAAACAGGCCATAGAGAACATAAAAACGTAGAAAATATTCAATAAAGATTTTTAAAACTGCCACTGGCGGCAATTTCAAATCACAAAAACGCAAATTTCGCGCATTTATAAAGTTTAAGATTTTTTAATAATTTATCTATCAATTCTAAAAATATAGAATAATTATTAAAATATAGGTGAATTCATTGGCTGTATAGCACTATAATCAGTTTTATGTTTCCGTATTAAAATTCGGAGGTTTGATTTTTTTAATGTTGGCGGAAAATATTCAAAATCGTCGCCAAAAAACCGCGAGCAATCGGAGAAAAAAGTTTTTTGACGCGCGATCGTTCGAGTGGTTAAGTACTCTCATGTAGCGTAGGTAAAATCCCTGCCCCTTTTCGGTCGACAGCCAAATGACAGCTGAGAGTCAACCTTATAGGATATAAGCAGCGACAAAAATAAAATTAAATCAGATCATCTTTACCATCAAAACAAGTGTTTTACTTACAAGTGACTCCTGCCCTTCACCTGCCTCACCCTGCCTAGTCTTCTGATATTCTGGTGTTTACCTCTTCAAGACCAGCCGGCCCTTCTGGGAAAACCGCCAAACGCCAGAAACGAACAGAGACGACAGCACACCCAGTGCCCAACATTCACCGAGCACCGGGTGCGGGAAGCAGATTGCCATAAACTTTACAACTATCATCATCATCGGCCATAAAGAAGCATTATCATCGGTTGAAGACACGGTTTGGACCCGGCACCCAAATCTACAGTCTTGTGCGGACTCCTGTCCAGTACAAATTGGGTTTTTGCTTCCGATTGCGAAATGAGAGCCACAAATTGACGGATATCCCACTAATATTTTGGATTAACAATATATTCAAATCCGCCAAAACTACGCGAAAACGGCGCAGTTCGCAGATCAAAATAACGAACAACCATAGATGTACCACTCAGCCAGTACTCAGCTGTCAACTTTTTTTTTCCAAAGACATTCAGAGTTTTTCATTGGTGGATACAGTTAGGCGACTTATACAATATGACGTAATAAGCCATGGAGATTACCGTGTCTTTTCTACGGTTATACCCTGACTCTAGATTTCAAAGCTAAGGTGAGCCCTAAATGAAGTGATATCGTTTTGTTTTTGACATTTCAAACTATCGCCAATATCATCATAGAAACATCATAAACATCAGAAGCGTAGACAATATTCACAGGGCCGCCAATATGATCATCTCTTCAACCCAATTCAAATGTGCAAAAATACGTATAAATGAAACATTTTATAAATGTCGTTAAGACGACGGGTAATTAACTGTTGGTGGCTAATGGAGAATCGAGCGCCTGTTCTACAATAATATGGAAGCATGGCATCCCCATCTGGAAATTTTTACATTTAGTTATTCCAATTTATTGACTATATTATTTTTATTTATTAGATTATTTTTTACATATCCCCGATTGTGGTACTTATGTGATGTGTTTGATGGGAGTGGAATATGAATTATTACTTTCACAAAGACACAGAATTTTTTTCTTGGTCAGAGGGCAAACCAATAAATGCTTTCGATTTTTGTTGTTTGGAAAGTCAGGATTTTAGACGATGCTTAGACTGAAATCTTTTAGTATTGCTTAAAACGGAAGCCTTAAAACTTAACCTGAGTAGGAATATGCGTTGCCCAGGCGTCACTAGGTAATGCAAGCAGCATTTCCTCTTCTACCACTGCACAAGCAACATTTTGGGCTTAAATAAAAATGTGATCTTTTTTCTCAAAGTCTTGTATCCTTATTGCGTATCGTTTTATTCCCTATCGGAATTATTTTTAACATTAACTCCACACAGGATTTAAAAAAGATATCAGTTCCTGTCCCCCCCCCCCCCTGGGACTTGGCCTGTCGGGACTAGGCGGAAGTCCGGACCTGTATTGCGTTAAGTCCGTATCTGGTACCTTCCGAACTCGTCAAATTTATTTCCTACATTAACGTAAAATACAATCGTTCGACAACAATATTATTGTGATGACATGTTAGGTTTCAAGTAAGCTTTTATTTAATTTTAAGTATGTACCTCAATAATAATTAATAACAATTTGATGATTTGTATAGCGCTGGCTGTCTGTCTGTCTGTCAGGGGGAGCCCAGTCAGCATTTATTAGCCGAAATGCTGACCGTTAGATCTGCCTCTGCTGAGAGTAATGTATTGCAAAACCATGTAACTATGACTATCATATGCGGAGATCTGGAAAGAATACAAGGCTGGTATAAGCGTAAGAAAGGGACGAGTGGAGTGGAGGTAAGAATGGTGATTACGGAAATATATGACGCGAAATTAATTTAATTTCATTTTCAAACACAGAAAAAAAATTTGTGGCACCATTGTAATGTAAAATAAAAATACTTCGTTTTTTCACTTTATAAATATGAAAAGAGGTGAATTTAAAAAAATATATTATCAATAAAATATGTACTATAAAAAAACCTTTCATAAATTATCTTCTGCTAAGTTTGTACTTAAGAGTTTGTAGTGAACTACATCTACTTATGTACTAAAGGCCTTACTAATTAACGTGTTTTAAATTTCACACATCTGATGAACAGCCATTAATGTATCGTAAAAGGTTGTTTATCAGTTGAGTAAAATTTTAAACATGTTTATTAGTAAGAGAGTAAGTCTATACTAGTAATTTTGTTTTAGGTAAACCTGAAACATGTTATCATCCCCCATCGAAACGTGGGATTCGCTGCACCAACTATGCACTACGCATCGTGTGTTGTAGATTGATTGGAGACAGTGACGTGTAATTTGTATCCAGTTGTTGGTAAATGATGCGCAACGTTTTTAGGACAGGTAGAAAAGCTTTATCGCAACAAAAGCATTGCACTACGTAAATTGCATTTTGCTACCTGTTCTGTCTACCTAATCCAGTGGTTCCCAACCGGTGCACGGTGCAAAATCGATTATTTAAGTCGCTTGTGGAGCGATCTAGTGTTATTTTATTTCGAGGACGATTTTATAATGTTTTTTTACGATAGGCAAACTGTGTGCACTTTACTATACACACTGTACTAACTGTAAACAAACGTAATAGACCGGTCGGTGGCGAGTTGACCTCGGGTTTGGGTTGGGTGTGTTCCTCGGCTGGCTAAGTCCTCCATCACAACACAAGCAATATTTTCCGCTTACTGTGGTAGTAGTAGGAGATTTCAAAATATTGTCAGATTATTCGTAACCCGAGAATGTTTGTCTTTCTTTTAAAATTAAATAAATAATTCAGCCCTTTTTTGTTGAGATCTATCGTACGTTGAAGCAATTTAAAAGTTTTCATTCATAAAATTCCAAAAGACTCACGACACTAAATTCATTCAGACTGTTTGAGCAATAAGAATCAGCAGCATTTATTGGCTTGCTCTTGGGCCTGGTAAAATTTCGCCTGGGGCGCATTTTTCTTGGGATAAGTTAAGGGAGGCCGTTTCTGCGAATGGTTAGGCAGGGTTATTTAACCGCTTTACACTCCTTGCTTCATTCACAATCATACACAAGTACCTACTGTTATATTATACAAGTGTTTGATTCACTTGGTCGTGCCACATATTTGTCGGGCGTTTCCAACTTCTTCTACCATTTACTTTCAAATCGCATATTCCTTACACTCTTTTATTCGTTCATTTGTGTCCAAACCGTTCAAACGCCGCTTTCTTATTCCTATTAATCAGCCTTGAATATTTTCCGTAAAGAAATTTTTTGTAAAGAAACAACATATTATCAATTATCACAACAGAATGAGCTCAGTTTGTTGACAAATTATCCATCGTTTATCTCCGTTCGACATCTGACTTATTTGACAAGTAGGAAAAGGTATTTGACGATCATTCTTTCAACAATCTCCACTTCATTAAATATAACAAGTGGAAACGACAGCAATAGCGAAGAAAGCTTGCGAAGAACTCGACAGAATCAGTTGACAGAATGATAGAGCATTGTTAGGCAGACGATGATGGCTGAATGAAGTTGTTAGTTAGAGTTGGTTACTATTAGAACTTTAATAATAATATAGTAAACCTTATACATACCTATGTCAAAGTTTGATGTTAAAAGAATAAATATGCCTTTATAGATATTTGGGTGTTTTTCAATTTAATTTTGGTTTTTTAAGAGTTTATATAAAAACGTCTCCCATTACTGGGGTAGGTACTCCATAAGCATACCTATACATTTTGTGGACACATTGTATCCCTAGTAATAATCAAATTGATTTTTCAAGCTTTTATTTGGTAGAAGACTTTCGAGTAATTATTATTCATCATTCTTAATTAGTCTCACGTTAACATATTGATGTAATTTTTTTTTTGTTCAATCTATTTTATTTGAATGTGCACAACACTAATGTTTTCCATAAAGACGTACATTATCCATTAGTACTAGGAAAGATAAAACACTGTAAATTCTGGCGTCATTAAATTAGTAGGGTGCCGTCACCCTTTTCTACATGAACTATTAATTTTTCAAATTTTAAATAGGCACATAGTTAAATCTATGTCCTAATACAATTTATATATATATATATATGAATTATTAAGAAAATATACATTAAAAAGTTTTTTTCTTATTTTATTTATTCTGTTAATTCGCATTTTTTTCTGATGGGAAGTTTTATTCCAATGCTTTTTCTCGTTTCACGTATTTTTTTTCTGCAAACTTTATTTTTTATTAGTAATACAATTAATGTGTGGCCATTAATTATTTTTATTATTGAAAATAACGTATTAAAGTAAATAATTTGTTTAAATGAAAAGATTAAAAAAACTCTTTTTTGATTTTCGCATATCTCTTTTTGTTCACTATAATTCTCATAGTTTCATTAATCCATCGTTGACAATGAATTGAATTGGCAATTAAAGTGAGGTACAATAATTGTGTTGTATATTTGTTTATTGAAGACCACGTTTAGGAATCACCTTATTCTTCCCAACATTGATTTTTTATTATTATTTGCTTTGTGTATTGGATTTTATATATCAATTTCCAAAAAAAATAAGATTCCTTCGTAACGCTATATTTGTTATATGAGAAATAAATTGGAAAACTCTTCATAAATTGGTTTTAAACATTACTACATGGCTTCGAAGATGACGCAGTTATATTATTGAGTTGGAAAATATTTTTATATTCTTGAGTCTATGTGATAGGATTAATATTTGTACCAGAAAAATATATGTGTGTAGGAAAATATCCACGAATGAATAAATAAGTATCACAAACTGTAAAAGAATTTGAAACAATATAATATTTATGATGAGCTCGTTGCCTTGCATTGGAAACACTTCAGTAGAATTCCGATGGCTATTCCAATGACATTCTCTCTCAGTAACTCGCTTTCATACATGTATTGTGAAAGTTTGACCCAACAACAAACTATAACTGTGCTTTCAAACCCTGAGCTCTCCGCCTGGCCGAACCTCCTACTGTTATTGCCCTACCGAGTGGTCTGACGATCCGCGATTTGAATAAATGCTCTAAATGCATTTCACATTGGCCAATGCACATTGCATATTGGACGTTTCACAGCGGATATTTCGCGTCGGACATTCAAACTCTCTGTGTGAAGATAATATAAACTATTTTAAACCACCTAACTGATATTTATTTTTAACATAATTTTAATTTTAGAAGATTTCCACTTATGCCAATCTTTGAGAGCTAATTTAGTAATTTAAAATGTGCGGAATTAAAATAAAATTGTTAAATACTTTATTAAAAAATATAAGAGTAAATTTTAAAAAAAACATTAGAAATGCACGAACGCATATAATAATACAAAAAATATTCCAGGTAAGTGCAATAAGGAAGTTGAGTCCATTTTTTTAATCAATGTTCGCATTCAAACTTAAATACTGGTATTTTTATTTTTTTTTTTTTAAGTCTGTTTTCATAATTAAATTAATTCTCAAAGTTTAAATTTTATTAAGCCCGCCAAAACGAGCGGAATCCGAGCGGTAAGAGGCGGGGTGTGGGTGTGACGTCATTCAAACTGTGAGAACCACGTCGCTTAAACATTTTGTATGGAAAACAAAAAAAATTCTTCAATAAGGAATTCCAGTAATTTTTTTACCAATGTTAACCGTCTATACGAATTGATGTTATTAAAAAAAAGAAAATTGATTGAGATTTCATAGTTAAATTAATATTTTAAGTTAGAATATTTGCTTTTCCCGCCCAGCACGGTATTGAAGACGCTATTTGTTGACTGCCGCGCAGAAAAATAACGGTTTACAGCCCAATTCACTGTGATACTTATCTGCGCGGCGGCCTGAAGTGTAATCACATGTAATGTGACATGTATAATAATAAAAACTTCTAAGCGATGCAATAAACAACATATTATTATAAAGCACTATACGAATATGTATCTTTAGAAATCCATTTCATATAATAATAACATCAAATACCTACATATATTTGACAATAGATGGGAACTATTTTTTTCACATAGATCCTATTGATAAAGCGGTTTCTCCGGGAATGCAGCTGGTTTTCAGCAGTGCCTTATTATATGGTAAACAAAAGATGAAATATTTAAAAGCCATCACCACATTATAATATATATTATAATGAGTAGAGAATAATTATCATGTCATGCGAAATCAATAAATATACCTGCACAAAACTAGTTAGGTTATGGCGAAATGTCAGATGGTTAGAATACGCAATTATTATTATACTGTAAAAATGTATTATATTTATCGTAACGTACAAATGAACACAATTAGGCAATAATTTGATATACTTACTTGGAAGCTTTAACTTGATTTGACCCAAACAAACGTTTGGCCTATACACCTCTCTCATCTTAACCGACCATCTCTCATGTAATAGAAAGAGATGCACCATACATACAGCGGTGACCCGTTCTACGAGCCACGACACATGTGACGTCAGAATTCTTTCGACCAATCGTGGAGCGTATTTAATGGTTTTTCAAGAACGTTTAACTAATTCTGAGAATAATAATATAGAAATATATTTATATATTTAGAATCGATATTTTTTGATCTACATGAACATATTTTTTATCAGTCAAAATATTTTTCACTCAACTTCCTTATTCCACACGTCCCAAGTAGTAATAATATTTTTTAAGAAATACAATTACTTCAAGTAAGAGTCGAGTAGAATTACTGGTCAAAAATAAACAAATTAGAATAATCAGGTCAGGCGTGGTCTTGAGTGAGGTCAGGCTCAGCGCTTACTTGTGAGCGGCGCTTGATGCTGGTAGGCTGCGGTCACCACCGTGTTGGCGGAGGCCATTAGCTGCGTCCTGGCTCCAGTGACGCCGTGTCTCATCAGTCGGTAAATACATTCAGTCCTATTTCCGTTTTTGTTATACTAACCAAGTAGAATAGAACTTACTAAAATTATTAATACGCAGCACTTGCATACTGCGAATAACGTCGTATGCATGTACATTTTGGAGGACTTGTTTTGAAATTTTAAATGTAGACTCGTTTTATCAAAAAAATTAGCGTCCTTGCGACAGCTCTGAAGGGGTACCATCAGTACCTAAAACAGGGCGGGGAAGTGGTGGGCCTCCTCCAGTCCTATTTCCGTAAGCATTGTCGATGCGATGCTGTATGTTCTGTAACCAAATATAATTCTACAAGCGATATAGTATTGTATTCGAAGTCGTTCCATAGAACAAGTTCGGTAGTGACACCATGTCTCAAACATGTACAGACTACTACAAAATGCATAAAAGAATTTTTTTAAAAACATTATTGCTGCTTTTGTAAAATTTTCGGTCAATCATATTAGACACTATGCTGATACTTTTCTTTTGTCGTTCAATATTGCCATCGTCCGATGGGTCTTCATTTTCGAGCATCTTTTCAGGATTTTTCCCCAAGTGGGATGCGGTCAGTTCCACCTTCTTCGGGATAGCAAGAAAAAACTTTCAAATAAAGAAAATGTAAATATAATATATATATAATCTAAAATAGTTTCAATAATCGAGCGTACCAGACGTCGTTTGGCAAGCGATTTATATGCCTGTTAGATAAAAAGGCATTGGTGTATTCGTGGCAATATGAGGCATACTAAGAACATATTCATTTTTGGCTTGCGACTTCCTCTTAAGATATATAGCTTAGATTATAGGTCTGTTGTTTTCAAAAACTTTGATGGCAAATATATTTGAAGATATGAACCCATTATTCCTTTCTTACACAACACAATATCAATACACGCAACGTACAAATATGTAATATACTATCTTTTACCTTAAAACCTGTATATTATACCTTAAAAACAATCTAATGATTCAGATATAATTTATTATGTAAACAGAGCATTTTAGGCAAACGATGGCCAAAAATTTTCGGCTTTCACAGGGTTAAGCCTGAAACCTGGTGACACTGCAACTGATTGAGTGGGCATATACAGTTGTTCAATGTTTGATATACCCCATGAAACATATCCAAACTTAGCGGGGTTAATTCAAAGTGGAATTTGGGACAACCAATAGTTCGGTGAATTGTCTCTGGAATAGTTTTATCAAGCGAATGGATGTGGAATTCGCAAAGCAATATTATGTGAGAATGTTTAGATTTTAATTAAGTTGGATTTCAAAGCGTCGATAGTTTAAACAACTTGACGCTTGTGAATATTAAGTATGGGATTTCGAATGTGGAATTTACAAAATATTTAGTTATTCCGGAAAGTTTAAGCTCCCGTGACCATGTTTAATGAAAAGGTGTTATTTGGGGCCAATTACATTAAATCGTTATTGTCTAACAAAATTACGACAAAACGTGGCAAGTTAGAAACACTCTTATATTTTCAGTAAATTCTTAATTCAAACTACGAATGACGAAGATGGACGTTCAATGAATATGTGTATATGAATGAAATAGATATAAGACCGGACAGCGTTTACGTACTTCGATGTTGCGATGGGTACTACATTCTACATCACGGGTGTGACTGAAATAACACTCGCTTACACTAAGACGAATACGGAACGCAGTGACCTACTGCCGATAGGTTGTCCTTTTTATAACCTTGTGTTGTTAAGTTCGCTATTTCACTTTCTCTAATGATGCTGAAAATCTTCGGGAAATAATCGAAATGGTTGTATTTATCATAAAATTAAATAATTTGCATGCATTTACCAGCGAAATGTTATTCCTTTGCTTTTTTGTGCTTGCTATGAAATGCAATGCATTACAACAGTCAAAGGTTGGATCGATAGAAATCTTCTTAGTCTAAATTATCATGAAACTGTTTTTATTCCCTTATATAATATCCAAAAGTCATCCCACAAAAATAATCATAACCTGAAGTTCCATAATGTTAATTGTAACCCTGAGACATGCTCAAACTGCGAAGATGTAAAATTAGGAAATTGTATCTAATACCTAGATGTAACTGTCAGCTCAAATTGACTTACCACATAGAAAAAACTGTCAATAAACTGAGGCACCTAATTTACATATTCAAACGCATGAGCAATATTCTTAACACAACAAAAATGACGCTTGTTTATGATTCGTTGGTACTTTCATCCATTTCCTACGGAATAATCGCCTGGAGAGGAACATACAATAGCCACGTGAAACCTCTAGAAATTGTTCAGAAGTCTATCATTAAAATTATGCACCAGAAGATCGAGATATATCCCACCGATCAATTTTTTCAGGAAACTGACATTATGGAACTAAGGCGGATCTACTGTGTCCAATGAATTAAACTTATATTCAATCGATCTTATAATTTCTGTAAAAACTCAAATCGTTCTAGCCAGAAACACAACAAATGCGTGCACACAGTGCCCGACTGCAAAACCATGCTGGTCCAAAGATACATCAACTATATTGGCCCAAAATTATTTGATTCCTTGCCGAATTCCATCAACATATGCCAAAAACTCATAAACATTATCTGTTTCAATTTATATAAAATCTGGGAGTGAGAAACATTTTTCTATAATTTGCACTACGCCCATTAACGTCTATATTAAAAAAAACTTTTAAAATTACTTAAACTTCTATTTAACTTTAACTGTTTTTATTGAATTCGCAGAAACTCCGGTAAAATCACATTCATTCATCTATAGGTACTTTATTTTTTTTTATTTATTTAACCACCACTGTTTTGTATACATAATTTATAATGACCACGCGCAGGCTTCGCCTTTGTGGATTTTTTTGTTATTATATTCTACAATTATGTATGCATCAAAAAATTTTGCCAAAAAAATGCAAACGCCTTTTTTAACAGACACAATGTCACCAGGGCATTTAGACGCCTTTTAAACAATTAAGAGATAGCGCACTTGGCTCGTCAGTTTAATACTTAAATCACTAAAATGGCAGTACGTTAATTAGCGTATCTTTCGCTTGCCACTTTAGGAATCTCTAAAACATATTAGGTTAGGTTAGGTTAGATTGTAATTTCGTTCTTTGCGACACCTTCCAGGGCTGCACGTATATTCTCTCAGTACATTTCTGTTACCAGATCTGAATAACCAGGTATTTTCCAACATTCATCTCCATATCTCATTACCTTTAAAACTCCCTTCAGTCAAACAGCATACACCAAATGGAGTTGCCATAGTCCCACTGACTTCGGACAGTTAGAACTCTTGGGCTTTTCAAATTATGTATTTTTTTAAACACTCGATATTCTCGAACCTAAATCGTGGTATTCTTGAAATAACGATGATAAATGAGCGCTGGTTGATGGAAAATGAAATAATTATTCTGAACATCAAAGCACTGATTTCAAGGTTTGTAAAATTTAACAAAAGTGAGACTCGTGATGGAAAATATGGTTGACTGAACGCGGAATGCATTTACTCTTTAATTAAATTTATAAATGTCCTAATGAATTTAACTCTAATTTAACGCTATCAAGTTTTACTCATTATTTGGAAAAAAATATTATATTTGGAGAGTTTTGTTAATAAATTGAATACCAGGTAAAATAAAGTGTTCAAGAATTGGGCTTATGGTATAAATTATTATTTTTAATACGAATACTGCGCAAGAGTCCCAACTGCAAGCAGCACAGGTGGCTTCCCCAGTGGGATATTTTCACAAATTATGGATACAGTTAAAAATGTTTTTGTTTTTATAATGTATTTTAGAATTATTATCTAAAACCGCCATTCATGAATGGTTCGAACTGGCTGCAACATCACTTTGTCGCAGAAAACGCTTCTGGCTGGTAAACCGGCTGTCACCAACGATGAAAGGTAGGTAACGATGACGTCAACAACACCATATTCGCAAACAAAAACGGATATGTAATTTTGATGGCTAATCGAAAATGGCACATTTTGAAACGTCGAAGAACCTTTATTCGTCAACACAAAAATGAAATAAAAATGCCGTCATTATCTTTATTAGTTTTTGAATTTGCAAGTCCTATCTACTAAAATTAAAATAACAGAAATTGGAATACATTGAACGACTGGAGGTAAAGGGGAAAAGAAGGATATGATAAATTATTCTTTCTACTTCTAAAATCATATCGAATCACCCCGAAGTTAGTCCACGAACAGAATTTTTCCTTGTGCTAATATTTTACTGTAGGATAGCATTTTTATGAAAGAGATGTTAATGTAACTGAAATAATGCAATTTTGTCATAAATTTTTGTAATTGGCGAAACCGGGAAATCTTGAAATACATTTGTTGTTGGGAATTAATATGTATTTTGTAACGTTTTAATATCGTTTGTTCTCACCTCTGAAAACCTTACTGGCTTACCTTTGGTTTGTGTTACTTAATCGTCCCGCGGCTATGCTCGATTTCTCAGGCATGCAGTCCTCAACCCAAGCATCATTGTATTGACAGGTTTTTAAAAGAAACAAGTTATTTTTAGACATTGAAGTATACATATATATTGTTGATTTTTATGGACAGGTTATACAAATATAGTCCCTACCTATATTGGCTCTATTATCGTTCGAGGATGTCAACGACTTAAAGGGGGATTCCGTAGTACGTTACTTGGTGATTGTAGTGGTTTGGTGTTGAACCCGCGGTGTGGTGGACGACGCCGTGGTGACGTCTAGGGCTACCTTAGCCCGGTGTGGGAGCCGCTGGCTGGGGTGTCTCGCACTGTGTCCGGGAGGTCCGATTAGATAGGTATTTGTAAAATGTTCATCACTGCACAAGCTTGTTACTATTTTTTTTTTTTTTTTTTTTTTTTTTTTATATTAACTCCACACAGGAGGCCCTGAAGAAAATAATTTCCCTCAGGGCCTATGTCATCTTTGGGGATGCTGTGTGGAGGGTCTTTTTGTGGAGAGGAAGGAGTGAACATGGGTCTTGAAGAGTCCCATGTTGTAGGAGGGAGGAAACACAGAGGCCGGCAGTTCGTTCCACAGCCGAGCTGTTGAACTTAAGAACGAATCGTAGAAGCGACCCGTTCTCATGTGACAAATGTCAACCGTGTACAAATGTTGGGCGCGCGTTTGGCGTGTATCCCGACTACGCACCGGTGCCGAAGGGATCAATGACGCTAGTTCCTCAGAGCATCTTCCATTGTAATACCGATAGAACAAGGACAGCATACCTACCTGACGCCTGTGCTCTAAAGATTGCAGTCCGTTTGTTAAGATTGGGGAATCTATCAAACGGACCGCCCGTTTCTGCACAGAGTCAAGGGTTTTTTTCAGGTATTTAGGGGCTCCGGACCAGAGATGGCTGCCAAATTCGACAGTAGGGCGCACTTGCACACTATTGTACCGTTCAAGCACTGTGTCCGAGAGGTCCGATTAGATAGGTATTTGTAAAATGTTCATCACTGCACAAGCTTGTTACTATTCGTACCGTTTAAGCACTGTGTCCGGGAGGTCCGATTAGATAGGTATTTGTAAAATGTTCATCACTGCACACGTTGTTGGCAAGCCGTACCGGTCTATCGTTATTTGCGCGGGAGCTTGTGTTGTAAGTATATCGTATGATCTAGAATTCGCGCGCTAGTCGGGATATCGCTGCGGCTCCGCGTGACCTACTTCCTTGGGCTTTCGTACCTAACTGTCGTTAACGGGTGCATTTCTTTGTTTTTATAGTCTCGATGGCCTACGTGCGTATGGCTCCCTAGCGACGGTCCGGAAGAGAGCGGTGTGTGAGGGGTTTCCTGTCCGAATCGTGTTGTTATGCCGTTGAATATTTGGTGGGCACGTGTTGCGGGGTCCGGGAGAGAGCGGGGGTGAGGGGTTTCCTGTCTTCCGTTGGCCGTTGAATTTAATACATTACAATTTTTAAAGAATTTTTCTATCAGTATTTTTTGTGCTGTTTCGAGTGAAAGTGGGGATGATTTATATGCACCCCCCAAGCCACGATTCCATACTTTAGCACAACGTGCGCAAATGAAAAATAAATTAATTTTATATATGTTTAATGATGTAGTATTTCTAACTCTAAAAAATATATCAATCATTCGTTATATATAAATCTTAGTGTCCTCATTATGTCTATTGCGGAGTTAATTTGACTTTTCCATTTGATGTTATTATCGATAATCATTCCTTAAAATATTTTAGTTTTTGTTTACTACTTATGACCTAACTTTATTTAAATTTATTTTTAATAAAATTTTAAATTAAGGAATTTATTTTAAATTAATGAATTCTGAAACAAGAAAAAATAGTTTAATAAAATTTACTTGCGCATGCTGAGATTTCAAACCGCGACCTTCGGATTCGTAGCCAAGAGCCTTATTACTAGACCACTGAGGCCTTCATGAACAGACTATGATCATTATTCAATGAATAGCGGCAACATACCCAATACTTGTCAAAATATTAACTACAGGTCAATGATAAAAATGTATGCGATCAAATCGACTAAATAGTACGAAATTTTGGGTCAGTGAAATCAACTTTAAAGATTTGTTAAATCAACACCTTACCTGCCGTAGCACACCTAGTTATTGGAAACCATTGATTGTTTATCCTTTGTCTATCGAGAACAAAGCCAACGTATCGTATCGTAATGATTAAAAACATCAGTTTGATTGTTTTACGTTTTTACGAAAACTTGTAAGTAATACCGTGTAGAAGTTTTTATTAAAATATTTTATGTAACTAAAAATATTGAAATATTTATTCATTGTTTCATGTTTTTGAGAGGTTACGGGGTCTCCTTTAACGGACCACTTGTGATCCGGCCTACCACGCATTTGGCAGGTAGACGCAACCGCGGCTAAGACCAGGACAAACCTTTCCCCGTGAAACCGGGCATCCCTACAAACCAAACGAAGCGAACCATTTGGGGTGACCCATGGCAGAGGTGTTGATTAGCCAATGAATAGTTCCCCGGCGGCGGTAACCATACCCGCCTCACAAAATGGAGTATCTGATTATAATAACTATAACAATATGACAACTTTTAACTTACATATTTATGACACACCGTGACGTTACTTAGATTAGCTATACAATATGAATAACATGCAAACAGTGTGATAGAAAAACTAACTACTAAAAAAAACTAACACCTGTGGTTCAACCAGAGATTATTTCTCTTACACTGTTTCTTTTTTTGTAATAGAAGATTCAAATCAGAAAAACTTCTCTAATGTAGATGGTGTCGGGATGACTTCTCTTTTTTTCCTTTCTTCCGTCTGAACTTATTGAATAGACTCCGGAGCTCAACAAAACAAAGCATATTTTCTTCTGTTTCTAATTTTTCTTAAATTATGTAAAATCCACATTACTATTACAATTCAGTATGAACGTCTGTCTGTGCCGTTGTCTATGCTTGGTTTACGTGTGTTTATCTTTTTTTTTTTTTATGTGTATTCAGTTTTTTTTATTTGTACATTATTTTCTCTTACTTAGATCCCACAAAACTGATCAATCAGTTTAATTGTAAGAAATCTCTCACTTTTTCTATGTATTAGCTTATAATAATATATTTAATTTGAACTTGATACTTATCTTGATCCACAATATTAATAGTTTTTATGTTTGACGGAGGTAGAACAATCTAATTTTTGTTTTTATTTTTGAATAACATGTCTCATTTTTAATATCTTCTGGTAATGAGTTAAATAATTCCGGAATTTTATGTCTTTTTGTTCTATCTCCGTATACATTTTGCGATATTTTAATAATCAACATTTGTGCTTCTCTATGCCTAGTAGGGTAGTTATGGTTTACAGGTTTTTTTAGGTTTTTAGCGTTAGTTGGCAATCTATCCTACTATGTATAGAGAGCACATTACACAAAGAAAACATTTTTTTATAATCGCCTTCACATAATTGTAATTTTTTTTGCCTGATATCAATTTTAGGAAACGGATTTGTAATTGTTCTATTTTATTTAAGTACGTTTTATACGTTAATCCGTAACTATTTACTCCGTATCCTATAATTGATTCCGCTAATTCATTATATATACAGTATAATATATTTTTATTAACAAAGTTTTTTAGGTGATAAAATTTCCCTAATATGGATTTTAATCTATTACATACATTTTCAATGTGATTTGACCAGTTAAAATTGACATCTATTGTTAGACCAAGGTATGTATATTGGTAAACTTTTTCTATGTTTGGGCATTTACATGGCAGAGCTTGGTTTTTTGTGTGAAAACAATCGTATGAATGACTTTTTATATGCAGTTCTTTATCCTGACAACTATCTATGTTATCTCCTGCATAAAACATGTTGTTTCCTACACAAAACACCTGAACCAACATAAAACACTGAAGGGGTCAGGGGTGTATTGTCCAACCAGGAACACGTCAATTACACGGCTCACGGAACTTCAGCTAAATTTGCGAACATTTCGATTCATAGAAAACTAGGATTGTGTTACGGAACAATATGATATATTTGCTGGAGTTCCGCGTTTTGTACCGTAACTAGCATAGACAAAGTTGGTTAATAAACTGGGCAGAGGTGTGCAGTCAGGTTAAAAGGTTCTCCGTCGTTTTCTGTAAAATTAGTGATGATAATGATATTTTAAATTTGGTAATGGGTTCACCGTAGAATTTCCAGTTGATCACTTTAGGTCAAGTTTTAAAGGCTGTGGGATGAAAAGTTAGGCCAGCAATGAACCTAGATTACCGAAGTGAGGCAGTTTATTGACTCTAGCAGAAGAGATGCATATTTTTAACCTTTGAAGACTAGTCGTAATATGTTTTTAACATCACTATCAACCCTCACAAAATGAATGTTTTTGTTTACAAAATGTGACCTGTCAAGCGTGAATTTTATCTTATAATCAACTTCATTTAAAGATAATTTTTTTTTTAAATATTTATTTTAAAATATTTTGTTTCGAGATCAAAATAAGCTATGATGTAGTATAAAAATAACAATAAAATTATCGATGATATGAATTATTTCTCTTTCTTCATAATAACTCACTTTAAAAGGTCTGGTGTCCATCTAGTTGACGTGAGTTTAATTCTTCAGCTGGCCAAGACCTCCATTATGACACAAAAAAAACATTTTCCGCTCACTGCGATGGTAATAGGAGATTTTCTAATATTATCAGGACATTCGTAAACCGGAAAAGATATATATATATATTTTTTTTATTAGGTACAATATTTTTTACAATTCAAGGTTTTCAGTAATGTAGGCCTCACTGGGTGGCTTACCCGTGCTGAGGAAATGAGAAAAATTATACATTTAAAATTAAAAATACATAATAATATATATAAAATTTAAAAAAAAAATAGTACCTACATTGAAAATAATCTTGTGTGTTTGTGAGTGATGTATGTTTATATTGGTTTTGTGTGTTACGTGTAGGTTTTATTTTTATTTTATGCTATGAAATTTTGGTAATATTGTCTTTTTTGTTCTTTAATCCATTTTTTAATTTTGTGTGTGAATTTATTTTTATTTTCCTCAATTTAAATATCAAGTTTTAAACTGTTGAAAGCTTTTGTTGCGTGGTATTGGTAGTGTCTTTGTCCAAAGCTTGAATTTACTGTCGGAGTTTTTATGTTTTCTTTGTACGCTTGTCTAACTGGTCTGTTAGTGTTATTTTGTGTATGTTGAAATTTATTTTTTTTGTCAAAAATGTAGTTTAGTAGTGTTTTAACGTATAATTGGCGTATATCTAGTACGTCACAGCTGTTGAATATTTGGTCTGAATCAGTCAGTCTATGTTTTTTTAGTATTACCTTTAAGATCGTTTTCTGTGCTTTTTCTATGTAATTGATTGCCGAGTTTGTTGCTCCTCCCCAAGCAATAATTCCATATTCTATTATTGATTGGCAAAGTGCAAAATATATTGTTTTCAATTGTTTTATTTTATATTATGTTTCTTATGTTTAGGAAAATGTGTATTGTTTTGAGAAGTTTATTTGTGATTTGTTTGATGTGAGGTGTCCATCTAAGGTTGTGGTCAATTACGATAATATATATAATATATATATATATTATATTATATATAGACTTCCGGGTTGCCATCAATGAAATTTACAAAAATTGAAAAAGTGACGCATTTATTTACGGACCTACTTGTGTTCTGCATACTGGACAAACAAGGGTCTCGTATATAGAAATGGAGACATCTTGCCCCATAGAGCGGTGACTTTCTGATCTTTTGAAACTATACAAGGCCAAAATACACCCATAGTGTACTAGCGCTGTACGATTTCTGAAGTTAAAATAAATAAATTCCTTAGAAAGCATTCATGTTTGGTGCGTACTCATTAGTGCGCTCGTAAGGCCAACACGCACGCACAGTGTACTAACCAAAGATATTAGAAGAACGAGATGTGCTATGAGCAGTTCATACTGTGTGGAATTGTTTTGCCGAGTGTCGCCGGTTTTGTTCACCAATACTACTGCACACCTTCGCTTACGCTAAGGTATCCGCACTAATACATAGAACAGATTTCTGTGCGTACACGTCCCGACAGTATTCAAAGTACCCTAATTAGGTAGTACTTCGCCTACGGTCCGGCGGCCAACATAGCATATGTCGTTCTTCTAATATCTTTGGTACTAACGCTGTAGTGTTGAATCAGAAGTAACAAGTCTCGTGTTATAATAAAGGTTTTGTGAAAAATATATTATTTATTATTTATTGTTTACTTAATCTTATTTTTTTAAATATCTATTCCTGTTCTTTCGAAAAGTAATGTTACTTTTTTTCACGCTGTTATTTGTAATTTAATTTCAATTAGTTTCTTCTTCTATTTTTACACAAAATGTTAGGTAACTACTTTAATGGTACAAGATTCACTTTATTTAAATGATTACTTACCTTTACTTGCACTCTTATTATTATTATAATAGATTTACACAATATCTGCATGTTATTTCTATATCTTCACATCATATAAGAAAGTTAATTTATTATTCATAATATACCCTAAACTTTGACTACCGTTTTACGGGCATGTGTACCTAGTCTGTTGTAAAAAAAAAGTAAAAGAGAAAGTAAAAGAGAAAGTTGTTCTTAGTCACTCCCAGTGAAAGAAAGGGATAGCAACAGTGACCACTGAATGCGTCGGAACTATCGCGTATAGATTCTAAATGTATTAAAAAAAATACCACGAGTGTTGCGTTTAACACAGTATACCTTATAACTCTATTTAGATAAGAATGTATAGGCAGTCAATACGGACGTCTGCATTAAAGCAATGAAGAGTTTAAAAAAAAAGTTGGCAATCAGAAAAAGCGCGATCAACGCATTCGTTAGAGAGACAAAGCATGCAAGTTTAGCCGAAACGATTGAGATTAGTGTTCTAGTGATGAAATTTGAAACAAATTAACTAAAAATAATATTATTTGAAATTGCCGTTTATATAATAATAATATTTCAAATCATTCAGATTTTAATTAACGTTATTTAAGTTCTTGTGTAAACCATGGACGAGTAACTGCCCGTCATTGGATTTCACGTATTGAAGAAATTTTCTAGCTTTGTAAAACAAACTTCACGTAATATTTCATGAAGTAAAATATTTCCGTGAATAGCTGTCAAAAGTTTTATCGATTTTATTATTGCGTGTAGACCTTCATTAATCATTTAGCTTTACAATACTATTGTTTTTCATGAGAATAATCGTCAATACCCGGCGATGGTTTATAAATGTAATTATTGATTTTTTCACAATCCTTAAGTTAAAATCAAATGTTTTTCCATATTATTTTTGTTTTTATCATTATTATAACACTCGAGTGTTATTTCCTTCGTATTCTTACCTGCCGTTTTAACCGTCAAATATCAAGCATCACGTATATTCGTCCAGTAGTCACTGATTAGCTAATATATATTCATTACAATTTTTTTTTACTTTTGAAAATGGATATTCCAACAATTTATTAGAAGTACAACACTCTTTAAAATTATATGGATATGTTTAAATTGTCGGACAGAAAAATTTTCACAGAATTTGGAAATTGTTTGTAAAAATTCGAAATGATGCATTTGATAGTACAAAATCGCTTTTCGATTCCACTACGTAATACTATAAGTCGGAGTTTATTCCAGTGCAGAAATTCTGGTACTAACTACCATATTATATATTTTAATATAGGGAAATAAATGTGTCGAAATTTAACACAAAACAGTGTGAGTAGTACGTAGATCTAAAAACATGTATTCCTCATTACCCAGATTACCAATGGAGGGAAATCAGTATGCCGAATCAGTGAAACTTTCAATTTAACACAAAACAGTATGAGTAGTACGTAGATCTAAAAACATGTATTCCTCATTACCCAGATTACCAATGGAGGGAAATCAGTATGCCGAATCAGTGAAACTTTCAATTTAACACAAAACAGTATGAGTAGTACGTAGATCTAAAAACATGTATTCCTCATTACCCATATTACCAATGGAGGGAAATCAGTATGCCGAGTCAGTGAACACCTTTAATTTATCACAAATCAGTATGAGTAGTATGTAGATCTAAAAACATGTATTCCTCATTGCCCAGATTACCAATGGAGGGAAATAAGTATGCCGAGTCAGTGAAGACCTTAAATTTATAACAAAACAAATACAAAATATGTTATTAGCATTGGCAGTTCAGTCATTTAGATGTATTTTTTATAATTATTTGTAAAAGGACATAAATAAAAATGAAGGTAAAAGAGATAGTGCAAAAACATATTATTGTAGCCCTTACGTCCACATTCGCGGCTTGGCGCTAGCGAGAAAATAAAGTAACGTAGTAAAGGACGCAGGGGGGAGGGGAGAGTAAACTCCTCGACATTGCGTAGATATTATTTAATATCTTAAACAATAGTAATAATGATAATATTTAATATTTGGCTAATTTATATAGCGCCGTTTTCGTGAAAAATCACCTCACGTTGTGACAATATTTTTGAAAAAAACTTCAATCGAACAATCGAATTTCATTACCGAATATTTTTTCTAAGATTACCCCTATTATGGAGTATTTTATGTAAAAAACAACTTAGACATCGCACAAAACTCTCCTTTGGCAGATGTGTGTTATCCCCTCCAGCGCGGGAGTGGTTAGGAACATTTTGAAACCTTGGCCTAAAGACGGTTTCCTAACTCGTCCCTTTTAGAAGCGTTAATTTTACGTGTTTGACGCACCAAGGACTATTTAGTTTTGTTCTGTTGATTCTACTCTATCAATATTCTAAACCCATCCTAAACAACCCTTTCCGTGGCGGGATTCGAGACTTCGATGGAACGCGTGACGAGTTACAATGTTCACCTAAATAACATGTGTTTGATTCTAGATTTGCCATATGTCGTCTTGGCATTAACAAAATGTTTGTTTTCCTACAAAATTTTACGAGTCGACGAATCTGTATTGCTTAGGACTTAAAATCACCATTCGGAATTTAAAAGTTGCTTAAAATGTTTGGTGACCAAAAATTTTAAAGTACTCCCTCACCTTCCTCTTCCCCATCTCCTGTCTGCCAGTTTCACTGGCTCCGGTATTGAGACTATGGCATCTTGTAGGACTCTTACCGGCATGTAATTAACGCGTGCAATATAGTATCACTTCTATAAATATAAATAAACACAAAATTCACCACAATCTACACTGCCCGATACTGCACGGATTTGTAACGTTGCGTTGTTCGTAGATTAAAGGTAGAAGAAGTCCAACACGGCATAAAAACAAAAACTTTAAATGATGCAAAATATAAATGTTAAAGAAAGAATTCGCACCAAATTTATTTGAAATTTACGTGCGTTTTTATTGATCACGAGTGTTGAAGAAAAAAATTTGAATGGATTTGATAAAAAGTAAATTTTTGAATTTAGCGCAGTAGAATAATTAGTGTTGAAATTGCGGTGGAAAGTTCAACAAAAAGCTTTTGCAATGATATTACACTTTTATTTTCGTGTCGTTTAACAAGAAAAAAATGGCGAAAAAATTAAATGCAAATCCAACATCTTGACGGTAGGTACTGAATGATGACAACTTTTCTCTAAAAATCATAATACTTTATTATCGTCATCACGGTTAAACAATGTACAAACGACCCTAGTAAAATGGGGCCGCATTAGGCGTTTTTATTAGTAAGTTTTTTTTTTAGTTATTTGTCTTCCCTCTTATTTCTATTCACTGTGTCGTCTTTTTCCCTTTTAATCATGTTTATATATTTTTTTTATGTTGTTTGTTTTCGTTCTTCGTAATAATGTTATTATTTCTTCCTAATGTCACCTGAATTAAATAACTAACTAACTAGATGCTCCTGTCAAGTTGGCTTCCCGGAATTGCCCGGAACAAAACAAATTTCCTAAAAATAGCAGACAGAAAAACTTTTTCCACATTGACAAATGCAATACCAACTCCAATCAACATGAATTTATGAATAGGTTCTGTAACTGGTACAATAACAAACTTTCTTATAGACATACTACATGCTGACATTTATACTGATTTCGTTAAGATACATTGCCCGGTTGTAACAAACGGATTGGAACATATAATGTCTATGCTCTAACGATATTTCAATGGAAGATGCTTCAATGAACCAGTGTCGTAGATCCTTTCAGCACAGATGCAAAGTCGGAAAATACGCCAAACACGCGCTCAACATTTATACACGGTTGACGTATGTCACACGGACGGTTCCATGACTCGTTCTTGAGTTCAATAGCTCAGGTGTGAGACTATTTGGGGGTCTCTTCAAGATTCATGTTTAATAGTTCCTCTCCTTAAAAGACCCTCCATACAGGATCCCCAAAGATGATATTGGCCTTATTATTTTCCTCAGGGCCTCGATCGAAAGAATTTTTTTTTTGTATATATTTTACCCATTACTGCCCTGTCTTTCTCAAGAAGCTTTCTCGGTGAGAAAAGATTGATGATGGTAAGTTTGCTTTGGTGGGTTATTATTTCATCACTCTATCCATTTTGTCGCCGAGGAAATTTTTAAAGGTTTAACAACTCGCTCACCGTCACACCGTCACACCGTCACACCGTCACGCCCGCGCCGTATCGCTGCGGAAGATTGCGACATTGGACTTTTACATAAACTGGGAGAATTAATCATTTCCCAACGATGAAAAGCTCATTAAATTATGTCATTTAAAATCTCTGAAGTTTATTCACTAATATGAAGGTAATGAGGAGAGAAAGAGGATTACGGAATAAGAATAAGGGATGCTCTCGATAATTTCTATGCTCTCGCTAATTGTAATGCTTTTTTTGTGAAATTTTGTGAAGTAAAATAAAAATCCTTTTGCCCTTAAAATAACTCAAATTCTTTTCAATGTACCATTCTAAATAAAGAATTTTTCCTTAAATAAGGGATGCAAATCTTCTCTTCCAGTTCGTAAATCCCGAAACTGTAAAGACTTATCCATTACCCCGTTCCGACCTACCCAACCTTACCCCCATTTAGAAAGAATCCGGCAGGGATGATGTTTAAAAATATGCATAAGATATTTAATTAACACTTCAAAAGTAGAGAGTTTTAAAATGATCAACTGAAAGGATAATATTTATTTAAGTGAAATATCATGTTTTTATTTATTTGCGTACTGTAAAAGAGAACTATGGCATGTTGTGAGGCTAACGGGAATGGGGTTAGACGAATGTGGGGAATTTGAAGGTGTGGACGAACCTACACGATATAGCATGGCTCACTAACTAACCATCACGCCGTTTCACCGAAGGAATAGGCAGAGAAGACGGACCACCGAACAAGTCGGTATCAGCACACACTCCTCGAGTCATTCAAATTCATACATATTATTCTATTATTTTTTACTGTTGGCATGACCCGACTCAAGTATGCAGTTTACTTGATCGTGCCATATCTTCCACGAGTGTCTCTGACTTCTTCTAGCGTTCACATTTGCGTCATATATTCTCCTCACACCCCATTTTTTGTTCATTTGCTCAACATGCCCAAACCATCCGAGCGTCCCTTTCTCAATCTTACTCATTACGTGGCATTTTTTAAATTAAATTTTGACCGTTCAAGTAGAAAGACTTTCCCGTATTAGGGCTGACAATATATACAACGAAAAATGTCCACTTGGAGGATTTTGTTTCTGAAAAAACGGTTTTATAGCTTTGTTGTTGAAATTCTATACTTTAATATTTCGGAGAGAAAAAAAATACCTGTATTATACTCATAAAAAATGCTACATGGAAACAACTTTTCAAAAATATTTTTATCGAAATATATTAACCGTATATTTTCGAAGAAATTTAAAATATTAATAACTGTCTTTGGCTTGGTGTATTTCTAAAACGAAAATAAAATTTTCATAATGTTTTGGTAAAATTCCAAAATTATGTTAATATGCTGTGTTTAATGAAAAATAATTATTATTATCAATTGTTCGTAATATTATGTATGTTATCTCGGAATTAAAAAAAAAACTTGTTTTCTTCAAAAACTATCATGAACGATGTATTTATATGAACCCCAACAATTTAAATTTCTGAACACTCAAAGCGCTCAATCACATCGGAATTTCACAAATTTTATTAAATATTTTTTTTAAATGTAATTGTAAATTGGGTTGTAAATATCATACACCTGATAACTTGACATACGTTTCAATGGCTTGCAAAAGTAAGCCTCATAAAATACCTAATTACTTGTACCGATTTGAAAATATTGTTTTTTAATAATTTTTAAAAGAATATTAACGATTCTGAAACGAAAGACGTGAAGCAGAAATGGCATAAAGATATCCAGTCGCATGTGAAAGTTGAACACCTTTTCCAATATACAATTGAATCTATTTTCATATTTTCTGTTTCACACCTGTCGTATGAGTGTCTTTAATATTGTCTTCAATAATCAAATTTTACAATTTGAGGTCTTTCTCCACTGATATTATTTTTTTGAAATTCGTTATGTAGTCATACAATATTCTCGTATTATTTACTTTGATCTGTTACCAGAACTTAAATCTAGTTAATTATAAATGATTAAGGACCATAATAAACTGCACATGATTCAATAACTAACCCACTGCCATATAACAGTCTTTCGGGTAGTTAGGGGTAGTGATGCATCAAAGCAGTTATATATTAGGAGTAATATTATTACATACATCATTGGCTTCACCCATAAACTCCGAACAACGTTTGTAAGCCATTCCCAACTAGCAAGTAAGTTGATAAATACTTGAATATTGATATGAAGGCCTGGAAATTATATTATAGTTAAAATTTTGACGTATTTGCTGCTCTCATGTGCGTTGTGTGGAGTGGACAAAACTATTCACGTACACGCATTAAAATACGTAATTCTTCGTTATATGCAGTAGACTGCATCAAAAATTTTATACATTTTTTGTGCTTCAGTGCTTCAGTACCACCGCGTTTATCTCGCGACGTCACTTTTCGACCGGCCGCAAATATCTAAATTTCGACTGCTTATATAGAAAAAATCACAAATTTATTTCGTCAGCATGCTCTAATAATTAAAATAATTCTTAAGCCAATGATGTATGTAATATTATTACATACATCATTGGCTTCACCCATAAACTCCGAACAACGTTTGTAAGCCATTCCCAACTAGCAAGTAAGTTTATAAATACTTGAATATTGATATGAAGGCCTGGAAATTATATTATTATTATAAATTATATGCAGTAGACTGCATCAAAAATTTTATACATTTTTTGTGCTTCAGTGCTTCAGTACCACCGCGTTTATCTCGCGACGTCACTTTTCGACCGGCCGCAAATATCTAAATTTCGACTGCTTATATAGAAAAAATCACAAATTTATTTCGTCAGCATGCTCTAATAATTAAAATAATTCTTAAGCCAATGATGTATGTAATATTATTACATACATCATTGGCTTCACCCATAAACTCCGAACAACGTTTGTAAGCCATTCCCAACTAGCAAGTAAGTTGATAAATACTTGAATATTGATATGAAGGCCTGGAAATTATATTATTATTATAAATTATATGCAGTAGACTGCATCAAAAATTTTATACATTTTTTGTGCTTCAGTGCTTCAGTACCACCGCGTTTATCTCGCGACGTCACTTTTCGACCGGCCGCAAATATCTAAATTTCGACTGCTTATATAGAAAAAATCACAAATTTATTTCGTCAGCATGCTCTAATAATTAAAATAATTCTTTTTGTAAAAAAAAATATGAAATTTCGTGGAAGTAGACTACTCACAAAATATTGTCAACAGTAAGATATAATAATTGAAAATATCAAGAAAGGTAGTTTACGAAAATGTAGTATTGTTTTTTGAAGGGCCAGTCCCAAAACTATGTCAACTGCAATTATATTATATGGTACAATTAATTTCTACCAACCTTCTTAACTCAATGAACAGTATTTCTCAGGTTTTTAAAATCTGAGTTTCTGGAGCATAAGATAAGCCCAGATTGGAATACAGGAGAAAAAGGACTCATCCGTCGCAGTTGGGGCTACCAAGTATGTCATCTGCAATACGCTAAATTCACAAAATTATATTCCGCGGTCTCTCTTTATATTACATATTTAGGCTGAGCATATGCTGAGATGCAGATCGTGCAGCTCAGTGCAGAGCAGGGCAACAATATTTTGTAACGTGTGTGTGAACGAGAATGGACCGCCATACAGCAGGCGCGTGCGGCGCAAGTCAAGCGTTTACTATGTCTTGCGCTCAGTTGTGGATACGGAACAGTTTTGGTAGGATGCGTGCGCAAGCGGGCGATATTGGGTACACTACGTTTGCCTTAAATTCTCACAAACGACCAACACCCAAGCAAGCACAAGCTGAACTAAGCTCTGCGCAGCAAATCAGGGGGTGTAACTCCGATCGAGAATTTTAACCGTAGGAAAGACACGACAATCTCCGTGGCGTCAAATTATTTACTTACCACATCCACCAATCAAAAACACTGAATGTCTTTGGAAAAACTGTTGATAGCTGAGTACTGGCTGATCTATAGTTGTTTGATATTTTGATTTCGAACTACGCCCAACTGCGCCATTTTCGTGTAGCTCTAGCGAATTTGAATATATTGTTTATGCATTATTTGAGAGATTTCCGTCAGTGTGTGGCTCTTATTTCATCAAGTTTTCGCCTAGACTTTGTGGATTTTCCTATTTGTTATAGCCCATACCTAGCGCCTAGCTAGCGTCAAGCGATTCTAGCGATGACAAGAAAATGATTATAGCAGTTGACTCATCCCGATGATCCAACGCATCGTCCCAACTCCCGTATTGATGAGATTCCCTAATATTCGATATTTACTATTTTTGTTAGTTTTCTCATCAAGGTTTTAATTTTTTCAACTGTTGACATTCATCAACGATAGCGGAATTAGCATTTTTTAGAATTGCCATCATCCCTCAGCTCTAATGTGTAGCTTCTAAACAGAGGCACTATGGCTGCAAAATCAATATTATCGAGATAATATCTCGTACGTTTAGGCAAAGGAAAGCTTCACTGAGCAAACTTTGGTAACGATCAATTAAAATTCTTAAATTCAAAGTTAAAAGATATTTTGAAAATTTTCAGAAGGCGTGCTCTGGTATCTTGATAGTAAGATCATATAAATGGTTTTGTTATCGATTGAAACTGACTCTGGCGTAGCGATCGTGGCAAGACAGGACGACGCTTCATTCGGCAATCCTCGTGACTCGTCGGCTCTTTCCGCCCGGCCGCTAAAACTTAATTGAATTATTTTCTAAATTGGTAACGGATTTAGTAGACTGAATATGATTTTTTTAATGTGTAATAAATATTTTTTTGATTATTTAAAAAAAAAAAATTTTAATATCAAAAATATAAACACTTGTGAACATTAATTTTCACTTTCTTCAACAAAAATAATTTTCGATGTTTCTAATCTAGCAGGCGGCAATTTTTTTCAGGAAAATTAATATAAGAATACGAAAAAAATACTGTTTATGCTCAGAGATGATAAAATTTTGTAGAAAAAAAATATATTGAATAACTTTTAATTTAGTTTTAAAATTTAACTTCTGTAACAAGTTAATGAGATTTAAAATATAAAAGACTAGACAGAATAGAGTTGATGTTAAAATAAGAAGAGAGGTAATACAATGAAAAATTAAAGCGATCAAACAGGCGAATGAGTGGTTAAACAAATAATGACCGTACGCGAATGTGACACGACTAATTAAATCAAATGTGTACTTGAGTCGGGTTATGACAGAGTCGGTTCAACAATAGATAATGAATGAATATGAACGAATGGAGGATCTGTAGGAAAATTCATTTCTATGTCGACTGTTGCGGTATAAATGCGTTATTGTTAGTTTAGATTAGGTAAGTGATTCAGTGAAACTCTTTGAAAAGACGCTAAAAACAGTAAAAATCAAAGCTTGAGAATTTAAAAGTATCATTTTTACGTAGGGAAGTTAGTTTTAGAATAGAATTTTTCTCAATTTTGTATAGTTTATCTTGCGTCAACCCTGTTCCCGCATCACCATGACAATACAGATGCCATTAGCCTCAGGGAAATCTTTAGTATAAAGCCTTGGCCTACGAATGAAAATATATTTTATTCGAAGCAGTGAGGGTAGATACGACCACGTCGCGCGACAGCCTTCGCTGAAATCTACGTTTCACCAACAACCACTATTTCTAGGCAATGAAACATAAAGGGTTAAAAAATGTCTGAAAGAAACCTGAAAGAAAGACGGAAGGCTGAAAGACGCCGAGAAGGGTTGGATTGCTTTTGTTATTTATGCCAAAACACAATTCAAGGAGGCTATTCAGCTTTTTGGGGTTCAGTCGCAACAACGATGTTTCGATACCGGACAAAATCGGGACGTATCACTACTCGAACTTAACTGGTTTATGGGAACTATTTGCAGGTAGGCATATTTCTAGAATTAGATTACTGGAGGTTGGCTGAATGGTCAGTGTCAGAGAGACTTTACTAAACAAATAAGAAAAGGAATGGAAATTGAGACGATTTACGTGATGAAGCGGTTAGCTCCTTATCTCTGGCTTTGTATTTGTTTTCAAATATGTAGAGATTTGGATATTTTTATCAGGAATAACTTGTTGAAGATTATAAATTTCATCATAATATGTAATCATCTAAAAATATACTAGTTAAAAACTCTCAATAAAAATATGAAACAGAAAAAGATACAGAAAATAAAATATTACGGTCGCAGCTGGCGTTTCTTCCAGTTGTCTGTTTATATGTTCATCGAAAGTTTTTGATATTATCTTCTTCAGTAATCAAATATTACATTGAGGATAATAAGCTTATATAAGTTTTCCTTAATAATGAAATTGAATATACGTTCTAGACTCATTCTAGACCAAAAAAGTCGACACATGTCTCATGTAAATAAAATCGATTAGACAATATATATCCAAGACACCATCTAGATATTAAATATATTCGGGTAGAACTTTGCAATTACGCCACAAACATGTTACAGCAAACATCGAGTTTAGTAATTTAAAAATGGAAGATTTTTTGATATTGATAGATTTGACGGAAAGTAATGAGGTGATAATAACTCAACTGGAAAAGACCGCATTCCCGGTAAGGCTACAGGATAAGGGTTAGAGTCTTTTGTATCTTCGTCAGTTTCATATATTTATTGAGAGTAATTGATATTATCTTATTTTTCAATGGAGAAATAGATTTAGATCACTGAAGAGATTCGAGCCCATTCAAGGGCTTAGAAGTCAAAAAGTTTTATGTAAATATGCCAAATGTGTTTTCTAAGAATGGGAATGTGATTTAAAAAAACTACTTAATCAAATTATGGTAAAATTTGTTGACTTCTATGTCCCCGAAAAACAATGAAATTAGTAGATTAGCGGAATCATTATTATTTTAAAGATATGATTTAATTTTCATTTTCTTGTAACCATTTAGGTACTAATCCATACTAGGAACCTACCAAGCAATAATTTAATAAACAATCTTAACACCTACTTCAGCCTATTATTTTCTATGACTCATTCTTGAAATTGTCTGCAGAAAAACAACAACCTTCCATACCCATAATAAAGGTTAATATTTTGAAGGCAGAGTTCAACCAACTATTCATAAACTTATTTGGAGATAATAGTGACGATGGCCTTTCTGCGTCATTTTTTTAAACATTTTTTTTCATTAATAATAAGTATAATAATTGAAAGGAAAGGTAGCGAAATGCAATATATTCCACATTTCAGAGTAGGAGAATAAAAACAGAAAAGAAATGAAAAGGCATAAAAAAACTATGCAAATTGTCGTTCATGGAGGATATTTGACACCTTATCCCGTCTTCGGGGGCCTTCAGGGGGGACTCCATCCAGGCAGCCATGGCAGTGAAGATAGTATTCTTGGATTGGCGTAGCCCGAACTAAAGCCTCCCATGCGGTGACGAAGAAAAGCGCTGAAATAGTGCACTCGTCCCTCCTGGAATATTTCCTTTGCTCTACGGTATCTCGGTTGGCAGAATAGTTGGTGGTATTCATAACTGTAGGTAACAGAATGTAATGTAATCTACCCACAGCTCTGACGTTTACGGCGATGTGTAGAATGCATATTGAACAATAATCTTTTGAAGTTTTTGCTGTAAAAGTGAAAACGCCTTGACAGCGTGCTCTAACGGATATCACTCTTCAATGTATGTTTACATCCTCGATGTCCTCCAGGTCATCGGTGATAATATTCAACAGGAATATCTCGCATCGCATTGAATGGGATGAATTTCCGCTAATCCTCGGCACACAGCCCCCAGATTTCTACCTACCCTTCCTACCCTTTTTCTTCACAGATCTCCTGTATTGAGTTTATTTAAAAAAGCCCAGGAATCGCTGGTTAAAGTTTATCGGGTACGGCTTGAATCACTCAATATCGCCAATAACTAAACGCAAAAATGAAACATAAACCTTCTCTAAGTCCCGAACTAGCAAAATGCACAGAATTAAAATTATAACACAAGCAAACACATTTAATCTGGTGAACGTTTATTTATTTATGCAAGGAAATGGTGCTGCAGTGTGCTTTTGTAAATATAACACGCTTTACCAGGAGTAGATTAAATTAAAACAAATAAAGCACGATGTTTTGTATGATGGAAGTAGTTATCTTTCTATAATGTGTATGTACTTTTAATAAACAACTGCAGTGAACACACAAAAGTAAATTAAAGATGCATTGTTTGCACTGAAAATATAATGATTATGATACGATACGAAGAAGTAATTTTTTAACGACAAGCTTATGCGGGGAAGGAGATCGAGGTTCCAGATTTATATACACATAAAAGTTAATACTGTTTTTGGTAATAGGTAGCAACATGTGTTTGTTAAAAAAATCACAACTTCCAATGAAATTCAACTCTGAAGTGGTATATTATAGAAACAATATATTATTTCGTCGTCCTAGCTATGTTGAGAGGTATCGGAAAATATTATAAAAGTGATTTTACTGTTGGAGAAGCCCACAACCATGATGAATTGACAGCAGTGAAATATAAAATGGATGTTGAAAACATTAAAAATTATTTTTATAAATTTCAGTTGATTTCAAATATATGGCCACAAAACAACTACTCTCAGTGAATTATATTTTTTCATTACCTTTGTTAACATATAACATGTTACTATTTATGAAGGTACCGGAGAAGTTTTCTTTTTGGCATCCCCAGTTAGGGAATATTGTGAGGCTGAAGGGTATGGGAAGTAAAAGAAGACTGAGAAGAGGAAAGTGGTGAAGTTCCTTACTACTCAAATCTGGTCACCAAACACGGCTAAAGCTATTTAAAGCAATGTTTCAATTCTGAGTGGTGGATGCATATGTTGGGCTTTATTTTTAAGAGCATCTATTTCATAATATCAACACTATTTAAACATTTTATGTTTCTAGTAAGGAATCATATCGAGTATAATTCCACAGTTTGTTCCCCGAATTGTGAACCATTAAAAGACATCAAAATATTTTCTTAAGATACGTACATTTCAAAGAATGCCGAGAGTTACATACTTAAATCATTTCCTTTCACATCCGCATTATTGTTTCCGCGTGTATAAAATATGTAATACTTTCTAATACCCCAGAAAAGTATTTGAAAATTTTTGGTATATAAATTTAATTTTTTGAAATTTTCTACTTGAATTTGGATTAATATTGGACGTCAAAGGTTATTTTTTAAATATTAAGGTAAAATAAACAAAACACAAAAGTAATACAAATAACTGTTTCATGTCAAGAATGCACATCTACAATGTAGTGATAACCTCTAAGGCTTGAAACAAATAACATTTTCAATAAAATTCATTCAGAAATAATCTAGGATAATAATCTTTAAAAATTCGCCATACTGGTCGAAAATATGTCCGTTACTACCAGTGTTAATTTTAATGAACATTGAAATTCATTAACGATATTCTGGCAAATGACTGTAAACAGTGAATTGAACTGATGTTATTTTATAGAACATATATTTATGCGTTAAAATATTTGAAATTCGAGAAGAAAATGTTGATATCTCACCTTAAATGAAGTAATATCAATGACGGCAGAAATTCGATGAAACTCACAATCAGCAGATGTCAAAATATTTATCGTTTTTGTGGCGGGAATTTCAACTGAGCGAGAAAAAAAGACTCCACAAAAAAGATTACAATCTATAAGAAAACAAAAACATTGCTTTTTAAAATTTCTACCGTTACTGTAAGAAAAATCACAAAGTTCGTGATATTTGAATTAACACTGGGGCTGAAAAGGTTTAATATAATCAAATTATCGGAAAGAAGAATTATTTTGCGATTTAATGTGTTTGTTTAAAATTATTAATTCGATGTTGAATACCCCTGAGTAGCTTTATTTAATTTCGCTACGCGCCTTTGAGACGAATCCAAAAATTGGGAAACACACTTCGATATTATTTATGGGGGTACATCAAATACTTATACTATATTATATTATGTAATTAATAACTGTATTATATTGTGTAATGTTATTTTATTAATAAAAAAATAAAAATGTTGTAGATTCATTTTAGTTAAGCATTTTTGCTTTATAATTTGACTTAATTTATCAAATATAACTGATTGAGGTGAGATTGTTTAATTTGAATGTTTGTGGATGTACGAAATGAACTTGGTATGATGAAATTTGAAAAAATATACACACTTATCTTTATTTCTCGTTTATGTTTGTGAATTTATTGTATAAAATATACAAGTATATTAAACGCCTATTTATGCATATTCTACGATAATGTAACTACAAAGTAACATGAAAAGAATTCATTCTACTTATTGATATTTACTATACATATGTTTTATATTTCTGCATAATCTTAATTTTTCACTTGTAAAATTTATGTAAAAGTACTAAGGGGGTTAAAAAAATATGCTTAAAATAACTTAAATTAGAATTAAGATTTTATCTGAGCTCTCTGACGCGTATGTAGTAGGGACAAGCATGGATGGCAGAATTACGAATGTAAGATTTGTTAGCACAATAAATAAGATTATGAATGGAAAGCTTAGATGTTTCAAACATGTAAAGCGGTTGAACAAAGAGAGGCTTTCCTAGGGGATATAATATATGGTTGTCGTACCGTGAAAACCTTAGCTGGAAATGATAAGGATCTGTCAGGAAATCGCGTTCTGCCGCACCGTTTGAAGTATTAAAGACTTGCAATTCGTTGCAGTGCTGTCTGGTAGAAATAACAAAATCTTTATTTAGTGTAGTTTTAATGGCTCTCTAGATTAGTGACCGATCTTATAAGTGTTATGAAATCCCGGGTTCCAGGGAAGAGCTGAGCTATAAATTGCAAACAAATAGAAAATAAAGCTCTGCTAATTTCAGTCTATTTACATATTATTTTCTTTTAAAATTAATCTTCGCAAGTACTTTTTAATTGAAATCTAAATATTTCACGGCTAACTCGATGAGCCGACCAAATGGGATCATTATTTTAAGTGTTTTATTATTGTGATTTATTTTTTGGGGTATTATGCCGTGTTGTGCTACTTCCTTCTTTAGCTAATGTTTCTAACAGCATTACAGTGTCCATCATCAAGGCAGAAGTGTGATTATTAGTAGTAATTATTAAATGAAAATTGGTGTACATAGTAATTTTTGCATTTTTTTAATGACCTGAACCTTGGATTTTGAACTGAATCTTACTTCTGGTAATATTTTTGATTCGATTGGTCCTTAATTCTTCTGTAGGTATTGTGGTTAAAGTAAACATTTTTGGAATGAATGGTCACTTCATTCATGAGCTATATAGAACCTTGACTTTCTATGTAGTATATGATTCCATTACAGTTGATACCCCGACAGCTGGCCCGCCGACAATTGATCCCCTGGACATTTGATCCCTATGCCAGTTGATCGCCCTAAGAATTATTTTTTCTGTAGGTTCGTCTTCATCGGTAAAGTAATTATATAATCGTGTATAACCGTATGTCAAAATTCGATATACTTATATCTGTAGACGTTTTGAGTAGAAATCCGCTATACATAATAACAATAATACCATATTTTCGAGGAGTATGCAGTGGGGATATACTAATGTACTAATGAAGACATTCAAAAGATTACTAACTGTCGCATGTGAACGGTATATTTCAATGACGGGTGATGAAAGGTGTGGACAAAATGTGTTTTTTGAAAATAAAGTCAAGAGATGATTGACAGTTGTATGACATTGTTTTTGTGAAATCAATTTTTTCTTTGTTAAATTTCCCGTTTTAAATTCAAAATAATGTAAGCTTCATATCGACAACAGTTGGCTTTGTAGTTAAGCAGATTCAAAGAATTCGCAAATCTCTAACTAATATTACTGTTCTAATGAAATATCAGGTAATTAAAATCTGACCTGACTAAAGTGAACTTACTTACGTTACTGATATTCGGCACATATTATAGAAATTGCTTTCGTACCAGAATTAAGTTCTTCCTTTTTTCAAACAAAAGTATTGTATTTCTCGCGATCAAAACACAATTATAATACAATATTACTTTTCTTTAATCGTCTATGATCTTCAAAGGAAAATATTTTCAAAAGAGAAGCGCAAACAAAATAATGCTGGATGATTAGTTTTTGTAGAACAGAACAGGTATAATTTCAAGATGATTATATTATTTTCCAAGTTTGAATGTAATGATATTTAGTTAACTTGTCGTGTACACGGTAATCGGGCAACTAAGGACAGTGGCAATTTAACACTTTTGAATAGTGATATGAAATCATAAAAAGTGATGAAAATAAAACTACGCTAAATAGTTACGTTAGTTAGGTTTAAAGGCCTTTTTCATAATTTGACTAATGACTTTATAACACTTTTCAACAGTGTGTTGAATTGCCACAGTCCTGATTTGCCATGGAACTTTTTTGTACACAAAGTTTCGTTGTGCTCTGGAAAGATATATTGTCATTTGGGAATTTCATCATATAAAACAATATATATATATTACTTCAGTGCTTAGTTTTTTTTTGTCAGGATAGTGTAAACTTTACACAATAATATCACGTACATTTTTTGTGAATACCGTACAAGAGTCCCAACTACTCACAAGTGCGCGGAGCTATTCGGATATGATCACCAAAAACGGCTAAAGCCATTTCAAGCAAAGTTTCAATTCTGAGTGATGGTCTTTCTACAGGGCGATACTGAGAGTACCTTCCCTATCTTCAGCTTTCTTAGATTCATATCGGAAGCAGTTTACATGACCTGTCGCATAAAGTGACTTATTTTGAACCTGCCTTTTACGCATTATATTATCTATAAGTACCTTTATTTAAAAATGAAGGCCTAATCAAACACAAGGTAATCTTCAGGATCATAATATTGATTGAAATTCAATCTGTAAAATAAATTACGTACGAATTTAGAAATATTTACACTTTACAGAAAGTGCCACAAATATGTCATACATTTAATAATAACATAATACGGATATGTGTCTAGTGTGATAGTCGAAAAGCATGTTAAAAACCTGTATCCAAATATATATTTTTATGAATAAAGAAAATTTAAAAAAAAAAAAAAAAATTAATATTAATAAAACATTTAGAAAATAACGTAAATAAATAAAATTAATTTGCACCGCCGAGAAAATCAAACCCTTTCTCGATTTGTATTCGAGGATTTTAACAACTCGGGAGTGGTCAAAAAACTAATCAATCAAAATAAAAAATAAAAATCACGCATAAAAATCTCAATTTTTTTAGATCTCGACCTATTTTATACCCAATTTACGGTTTATTTTAATTGTAAACAGAAGAAATAATAAAGAAAAAAGGAATATATTATAATAATTTAGTAATATATTAATTTGCTTATAGTGTACGCCATTCATGCCATAATATTCCCGGGTGATAATACGAGTTTTGGGTTGTAAATTTACTTTCAAGTCCACAAGTCCGGGGCTTCCACCCTCTTGTCACTTCATTAGACACCTTCGCACGTATTTCCGCCCCTAAGGCGCCGATCTACACCCAAAGAAGCCTGCGCCGTGTTTCAGGAAAGAGACCTGAAAACTTCACTTAATTTCATATTCTAACGACTGAAATGCTTTTGTGTCGATCAAATGTTCCCGCATATCAGTGGCGGGGATGGAACTAACTTTGAATCACACGCAAAAAATCTAAACGTTGACACTGGGATGTTTTTACAATTATTTTATTAACCTTACATTTTACATTTAAAATCAAGACTGACTAGCGCAGGTGCAGGCCTGGGCGCGCGCCCAGCAAATTACGGAGTCAGTGCTGTATCACAGTAATCTTTCCTCTTCAAAATAATATAAATAAATTGTTTATTTAATTTATTTGCTGTTAAACAATACACAAATCAGAGGTTACAAAGAGAATCAACAGCAATCACGGCCATTCGCAAACTATCGTTGCTCGATGGCACTGACTTCATCGCGTGACACTTCGAAATTCGTCGCGTGCTAGGACCTGCACTGTAGTAATCATCTCAGTATCACCTTGTTGAAAGACCACCACTCACAACATTGAAGAAATGTGAATAAAACAGGGAATTTATTTATAATATTTATGAAACCAAATATCAAATATTCCTTAACTTTATTTTTTTAACAACAACATTAAATGTTAACCATAAATCAATATTGTAGAAAAATCTGAAAATTGGAGTAAAATTTAAGACCACAGATAGTTTTTAAAATTTCAAGTCAATCTCAATTGGAAGGGTCTACCCCAAGGTGATGCAGTATCTCCCTTACAGTATAATATATACATTATATACAAGTACGATTTGCAAGTCACTATTCCTCCTCAAGTAAAAGTTATTGAGTCGCAGATGATATAGCTTTGTTATTTATCATCCAAAAACATTCCAGCCGCTGTCAAATATCCTAATGAATCCATGGATGCCCTTTGCACATGGCTCACTTTGAATGGTTTTGAATTTTCAGTCCAGATAAATCAGTGAGTCATTTTATCGAACCGTCATAAAAATCCGCCCGTTCAAATTTTCTTTAAAAACTCTTCAATCCCCAACGCCTCCGAAGTTAAATTTTTTAGAGTAACATTAGATAGGAAACTTAAAATGTCTTCCAATTTTTATAATATTGTTCCTAAATGCGAACAAAAATGAAAAAAATCATTAGATCATTAACTGGCGTTTGGTGGGGTGGTCACCCTACTTGACCTGTACTATTACTGCTTTACAGTGCCCTTTTTCGAAACCATTTCAACTATACCTGCCCACTTTTTAGTATTGCATCAAAAAATGTATTCAGTAAATAAGACAAAATTCAATTTAAATCCTTGCGAATAATAACTGGATGGATGCAATTGTCGCCCATCAATTCCCTTCAAGTAAAAAGTTCTGATCCCCCTCTTTATTTAAGGCGGAAACTATTTGCTGACAAATTTGTTCTTAAATGTTTAAATTTTAAATGTTATCAGGTTATCCCCAGAGTCTCATTCTTCAACGACTCAATACATTTGTACTACAATCGGAGCTAGAACCAAACCTCTTCATGCAATGTATAAAAATTTTCAGACTCTCTCGAATCTTCAAATAATTCAAAATGATCTTTTTCCCTTCTACAATTTAAAATATAGTCACGTCACGCTATCCGAAATAATTTTAGAAGAGATCGGCATCCTTAAGGGTCATTCCAATCTCCCGGCCCGTTCTGTCAATAATATATTCAATGACATTATTTCATCTAAATGGCCCAACTCTTCTCTTTTATTTACGATGGCTCCAAATCCCAAGACTCTTTTAACTGTGGTTTTGATATTATCGTCTACTACAACAATTCTATTGACGTAATATTTCAAATACTTCCAGTATCGCCCTGGTGTAAGACCACCATTCAGAATTGAAACGTTGCTCCAAATGGCTTTAGCCGTGTTTAGTGACTAGATCTGAATAGCCAGGTACTTCCCCACCTTCCTCTTTCTCTTCCCCACTTACCTTCAGCCTCACAACATCCCCCAATTGGGGATGCCATAGTCTCACTGGCTCCAGACGGGAGCAGTTGGGACTCTTGTGAGGTATTCACTATAAAAAAAAAAATAATAATAATAATTTCAAACAAATTTTCAATATTTTCAGCCGAGTGCATTGAGATAATTTAATCTCTAAAATATATCATAAAAAAATAATTTTGGACATTCCCTTGCTGTCTCTGATTCTCTTGGTTCCCTTCAAAACGTTAAATCCGGTCTTCTTCCTCATCCTGATGATCACTTTGTATGCCATATATGAGTGATGATATGGCATAGCCAAAATAATGCTTTGATAAAATCGTAACATTGATTTGGATTCCTTGACATGTTAGCTTCGTGGGTAATGATATTAAGAAATCCTTGGATAAACAAGGAGCATCCAACCCTATTGTTAACTTTTTTTAATTAAATTCCTCTATCTGACATTTTTTACATCCTCAAAGATAGATCTCTCGATGCTTGGTAAGAGTATAGGCACATTGCTAGTCAAATTAAAGGAGCCTGTTATGCATCTACACAAAAGACTATCCCACCAAAACCGTGGTTTCAACAATTTCCCCTTTTCTAACTAAAGAGATATTTCTTCACTTATTCAAATAACGATTAGATATTGTTCCGTACCTACTCATCTTTTTAAAATTCACGTGTTTGACTCCTTAGGTTTTTATATTCTGTGGTCTGAAAGTGGGAACTTTAGATCCCATATTTTATTTGTCCCTCTCTACACAAACACTCTCTCTTATATCAAGCCTTATCTAAAATTTCCTCCCCTCCATTAAAAATGTCATCTCTTCTAAGTCTGAATTCGACTCCAATCTTTCATATAATTTTTTAATTTGCGAATTTAAACAAAATTTATACACAAATTTACCTTCCCTCTCTCCATGATTTGTAATAATAGCCTGGAATACCCTAAAAGGGTGAAAGCCAGAATTCAAAATGAATTAAAAAAAATAAATAAAACCTTAAAAAATACCGAAAAAGTTCATTTTTTGGCTGCCGTAAGTTTTAAACATCATCAACAATACTATTTTCAGTTGTGTGTCTGTCTACCTGTAACTCAATTTCAATTTGAGTGTCATTTTCCAAATCGTAACTGATTATGTGAAGAATTCAGACAAACGAGGAAGAACCCAGATCATATTTTAACAGAAAAGTATTGTAAATGTTATTTTTTCCACGCACTGTACTAAGTATTGTACTGATATTTTTTTCGTTATGAATTTGGTTGGTGAATGGCGTAATGCTGTGATGAAAGGCTTAAATCACAGTGAAAAACAGATAAACCATAGCTGCTAAAAATATGCAAATTATTTATGAAAACCGTCATTCTAGCGACATCTGTTGATTTAAAATTGATTCAGTTAGTTGCAGTAGACACCTGTAATAGTTGGAATTATGTCGAGATTCTAGAGCGCAAACACAGAGGTCATTAAAATCGTCTAGGGCGAGAAAGGATTCCCCTTTTTAGGCTTCAAAATAAACATTGAATTTTGTCAACCAATTGGATCTAAACAAAAAGCTATAAAATTTTGAATGACCAATCAGTGAACGGAAGGGCGTGTGTCTACGAAAGACAAAGAAATGAACTTTGGACCCGGCGATAAAATAGATAATTAATTACATTTCCATTCCCACAGAAATTAGAGGCGAACGCACTATAGAGTAAACAATCGACGTTCAAGGGAACAAATCCTGGGAATGTTTAAAATAACTGAGACATTTAGGTGATAGCGAACCATTGAAATCGAGTGCTTTGAAGATTTTACAAGTTGAAAAGCACACACACGAAAATGCAATGGAAAAAATTATAAACGTGATAGTATAAGAGAGGGCGGAAAAACTTAGGGAAATTACTGGCAGAATTTTCAACTGTAGTGCAATTATTTATGATAGAAGGAGGGTGTCGAGTTCGATGTAAGTCGTAATAAAGGAAAACAAAAGTGTTAGGGACATTAGAAACTAATCGTTATCAATTTAAGATGAAGCGGACATATTGGTAAATCAATTTTGAATGAAAATCTCGCGAAAAAATAGACATTTTAGAAACAGTGCGGCAACTGGATGAAAGGAAAATACAGAGATTTTGAGCTGCTGCAAAGGTTCTAGGGACATGAAAATAGGGTACCGTAG
Source organism: Hesperophylax magnus (assembly GCA_026573805.1). Lineage (NCBI taxonomy): Eukaryota > Metazoa > Arthropoda > Insecta > Trichoptera > Limnephilidae > Hesperophylax > Hesperophylax magnus. The sequence continues at coordinate 3,310,687 of JAIUSX010000082.1, forward strand.
GAAGGTAATAAAACTAAACATATAGCGAAAGATTAAATTCAGGAAACGTAGACATTTTACATGATTATCAGGGTAGATAGATATAAGAGTTACACAAGACTGCAGAAGAAATGAGACAAGATAAAAGGTTGACGATCTCATGTGTATTTTAGAGGATAAACAATCGAAATTCGAACATGATTTTTGTTTACGTTAAGGTAATAAACGATTAGAAAACCAATAAAATTTAACGTTGGGCTTATGAGATATTTATTTAAAGCAAAAGATATTAAAATTAATAGGTTTGAAATTAAATTAAATTTACGAGTCTAGTACCAAAATTTTAAACGTAAACAGATGTCAATGCGGATATTTTATGTGATATTTTGTATGACAAAGATAGAGAATGGGGCGGAGATCGAGCAAGATAATAAAAGTGACAGATATCCCAGAGTCAAATAAGGTATATCTCCCATGGAAGTGTGGAAAAATATATATTAATTAATAATAAATGAAGTATGAAATTTTCCTGGAGATCACACACATCGGGAAAAGCGAGGAAAAAATAAAGAAAGGGTAAAGAACGGTGATAAAAAATGATCCAAGTGGAGAAAAGCGATACAATTCTAATTTATCCGTGAAATAAATAAATACGGCTTGGAATATAATTAGTTACAGAGTTATGAGAAATAACATAAGAATAAAGAAGGAATTTGTGGAGAGAAACATCTGAATAAAGAAAATTCAAGAGGAAAAAGGTAAAACTCAAATCTGCGACATAAAGAAAGAAGGTACGGGTGAAAATGGAAAAGCTCATATAGGTGACAATAAAATTAAGTAGATTTTAGACAAATCGAAATTCAAAAATGCATAGTAAAGATTTCGCAATGGATTTAATCATGTTTCGCACGAGATGCGTAAAATTGAGATCTATATATATGTTACTGAGGACGGACCTATCGCGTATCACCTATATTTTAACTACATTTTGTATGAACCATGGAACAAAGGAAGCTTGGGCAATGAACGCAGACTTACCCGATTCGGACCCTATCGATTTAGAGTCGTGAGATAAAAATTAACCACCGCCCAGAGCCGGAAAACAGAAGATCATAAGGAGGCACAATTGAAATTAGGGGAAGGTGTGTTCGGATTTGCGAGTTGTTAAAAGATAGAATTGATTATCAAAGAAAATTCAGATACGTCTTTTGGAACCTGAGAGGGGTATAAAATAAAGGTGCACACCAGTTTTGAGACAGTCAGTCGAGGTTTTCTGAAAAGGTGAATACGCCGTAGTACTACGTCTTTGGTAGGATTAACAGTGGAAAATCTCTAAGTGTTAAATTTTAAATAAGTCCCTGGACTTAGAGAATTTGTGAATAGTACAAGTACTAAAATCAGTGAAATTTTAATAAGTCAATTTAATTTAATCAAACAGTGTTAATAAAAAATAAATAGGGTTTAACTCAGCGCTTAAAAGTGTTACGTGAATAGTGCAAAAAGTGTTTAGTGAATTATAAAATTTGAAAATAATTATTTCATTCAAAGTGACAACAATCAAATTTAATTGAGAGTTTTATCGTTAATCTAGAATAAACGCGTTCGCAAATTGATATTTAAAAATAGATTATAATTTAGCATCAATCAAACACAAAAACAAAAAAAAGGATTCAATAATAATAAACGCTCAAACCTTTGTTCAAAAAAGAAATAGTTCGAAAAGAAAATTAATTGTAGATACTTTAAAATATTGGTGAAAACAGTGAAATTTAGAAGAAAGTTTTAACAGATATTTAATTTATTCAGAATCGAAATAATTAAAAGTTTGCGCAATTCGGAATGAATTTTCTTATAAATTTATATAAAAAAAAATTAAAAAGGAGTGAAAATAACAAAAATAGTTCGACCTAAATAATTTATAATTTTCCGGCACATCTATATCACAAATATTAAATATCAGCTAATTTATATGAATCAAGCAAGAAAAAAAATTAAATAGGAATAAATAGTCGAAAAGATTAATTTTGAAATTATTTGAAAAATACAGTTAATTAGGTAGGATTTCTTTGACAAGATTTGTTGTGTACATCCCAACCGGAAAAATCTTGAAGGGGTGAGTTTTCCTTTTATAAACAATTTTCAGGCCCTTGGAGTGAGGAGATACAGCTGATTATGGTATCCCAATTAAATTAGTAAAACAACAAAAGGAATTACGCATTAAAATATGTGTATTGTGTATTTATATATATATGTATATATATAAATATAAAATAATATATTGTATATAAGGAATATATATGTGAGTTATGTATTTATATATATGTATTTTATTTATTAATCGAAGCATCGAAATGGTAGCGATTTTAAATACCTACCCATAGACATATCTATTTTATTGAAAAAGAAAATATGTATTTATTAATATTCAAGACTATGTAGAATCATATATTTTATATTTATTTATTAATATATGTACTCTTATTTAACATATTTTGACAATCGAGATATGTGTACTTAAATATATATATATTTATTCTTCATTTAAACTCTAGTAAATTTACTAATTTCGGGTAATGAAATAAATAGTTTAACTTCAAAAGGAATTAAAAATATTTTAATTAACTATGCACAATAAAAGGTAACATAACTGAATTACAAGGAGAGGTAGAAATATTTCTTAAATAAACAATCTCGCATCTAGGTTAGTGTGTCAAAGAAGGTGTTTATATTATTCGATATGTTTATAAATAAAGTCACTGGGGGACTGTGTCAACCGCAAGTTTGAAAACGACCTTGGCCGCAACTAGACAATCATCAGGATGTCGTTGTGCAATGTGCAGCGATATGGGTCATTCACAAATACCTATCATTCACAAACAACAATTGAAAAATCATGGGTTAGCAAGATTTATATCGAATAATTTCATGAAACATTTAAATATCATTGATTAGATAGTCGCATAGGATTTTATTAATTACCTGAAACAGCTGGAAGCTGCGTGCTTACAAATACCTACCATTCACAATCGACAATTGAAAAATCACGGGTTAGTAAGATTTATATCGAAATATTATACGAAACATTTGAGTATTATTGATGGAGTGTTCGCATAGATCCCATCAGTTGCCTGAGACAGTTGAGAGTCGTTTACCCTCTTATGTGGCAATCAATTACATGAAACAGTTGGAAAATCACGGGATAGGATGAACTAAAATCTAATGTTGAATCCTGGGGAAAGAAAAATACAGTTCATCAAAGAGGAGGCAGTGGTCGCTCCTATAACAAGACCATTAACCAAACAAAATAGAAATGACGATTCTCTTAAATAAAAACGTCAAAACCAAACAAAAAGCCTGGAGTTCGATAGCTCTCCAAAACAAACTATCAATAAGATCTTATTTTACTAGTATTTATTAGTATCACCTTATTATTACGTATTTATTCGGTTACCAAACCTAGAGCTTCGCAGAGTTCTTGGCGCGAGATCCGAACTTGGAATGCGAGGTAGCTAGCCTCGTATTGCAAGTTATAAACCTTTCCCAAACTGTATGTTTACATATATTTATTCGTATTTACTGTTTACTGGAGAATGCGGACCTGCATACAGCTTGCATTTAGGTCTGTGGACCACTCTCGCATTTTCTTTTAAACGTGGAATGAGGATTCACGACCCGTAAGTCCACACCAACCGTGAGTATATGATTGTATATAGGACGAAACCGGTTCGCCCTAAGTAAATTGTAGTCCAAGGAGGAGTAGGAATTTGGGGGTTTCGGGACCCGAGGGAAGACTTGAAGGCAGTGCATGATGACGTGGATGGTTCATTGGGACGCGATAACTTAGGTATCAATCAATGAACCGTGTCAAAAGATTGTGCGAATTTCTCGTTGACTCACGATCATCTCGTTTACTTGCTGGAGGATAGGAGCCAAATTTTGCAAGCAAAGGGCTATTCCGAGTTCGTCAAATATACAATTAACTAATTACATTAACCTACTAAATAAATTTTACATGTACCTTATAGCAGCAGGATCATAAAGGAGTGGCGCCAAACAGACACAATAGTTAATCAAAATCAAATTTACTAACAATTAACCATTTGAGTTATATTTAATTACCTGTCCAAATAAACATGTATAATATCTTTTACCAGCGTTTAACTACGACTTTGTTAGGGTGCAGGGAGTCAGAATAGTTACATAGGGAAAGTTAGCTCATTCAGAGAAATCATTTAAATTTAGACTTGCAATGGAAAGACCAATTCAATTTTGAAATTCAACGCCTTGATCAGAATCAAAAGGGTTACCACAAAAATGAAAGTAATTAAAATCCTATATCATAAATCAAAAAATTACACAACGTTTGATGGAATTTAATTACAATATAAATACGAAAATATTTGCGTTCAATATCGTAAATAACGTATTAATTAGTTAAGTACATATGTCTATAAAGATATACAGTACAAGAGAGCTTTAAGTAGCTTTCTGTAGTTATCAAAGAAATTAAGGGTCCAATTTTCATGGAGGCTTATGTGTTGTAGGGGAGGAATTTTCCATCCCTGCGAACACATATGCAAAGCCTTGGGGAAAAAAAAGAAATATCGGTCATAGCCAAGAGAGAAGAAAATTTTATATTGTAACAATATAATAAAAAGAATGGCGAAAAGTTAAAAACATTACAATGCGCTTCCTCTTTAAGCCAAAGTTTCGGACAGCTTTACGTCATCAGGGCAGATGTGTATATTGTGGTGAAGGGTGGTTATGTAGTTTTCGGAATTTAGGTTTAGTCTAACCGTCAAAAAAAAAATCCAATAAAATGTAAAAACTCTCCACGCTTAGCGGAGTTACGCCAATGCCTGAGATAATATTAAATATAATAATATGTACCTACCTACATACCTCTAAATAATTTCAAGGTTTTGTACAGAATTTCCTTTCGGAACTCTGAGGCAGGTTACTTTGAAAGGATTTAAACCTTGGTGACACGGGGTGTGATACGGCCTTTGGTATTTTCTTACCTTTCTCAAAGCTCATTGCGATTTCTTCTCATTCACCGTCTCTCGACGGATTTTAAACTGGTTTATAGTTATTTTTAAATTAAATATGATTAGCTCAATGCATTCTTTATAACCGCTCTCCATTCGTGGGACCAATTTGGCGCTTAGTATTTCGAAATTCATGTTTCAAAAGGTAACATTATGAATTTACACATTAAAAAAATTACACTTGGAATAAATTTACATTTTTCATAAAAAAAAATGTCTTTTATAATAATTGTAATAAAGAAAAGCATTGTAATAAAATATACGGGTGTGTCAGAAACGTCAACTATCTAATTAGATTAGTTCTTCCTATCACCTATTTAATTTATTATAGTGCTTGCTTACATTTTTGATCCAATATATTTTTTATCACCAAAACCTATTATGCTAATGGATGAATGGGGTTGCACTATCTTCTCACATTCAGGCAAAAGCAATTAATGTTAATGAAATTTTAGAGGTTATTACTTTGCTCGTGTTTAAAAATATAATTATAATATTTTCACGATGGTAGATGTGTGATTCACACAAAATGACGTTATGTTTAAAGTCTGGATGACGCGAGTAGGAATAACCTCGCCCGACTAGTTACACGGCATAAGTCATCAAACTCAAATCACGATAGTTTCCAGATAATATTTATATTTTTCGTCTAGTTCGACAGGAAAATGACTCCAAATTCACTGACCTTTTTCCTTTCTCATTTACGAAAAACTCACAGCTATTAACAATATATAAAATTGAATATTGAATGTTATTATATAAATCACGATAAGTTGTATATAATATTCATATAACTGCCTCTAACCGAAAGGCATCTATTCAAAAACTATCTTGCATTTCACTTGGTAATAAGTACACAATTTTTTGTGGATTTCTTCTCAAAGAGCCAATGTCAGTTTATAACGTTTATTTTTTGCGATTTCGTCTCAAAATTCTTCTGAATTCTAAAAGAACCTTGTGATTTTTTTTTATTTAAACTAGAAAATTGCATTTCTAAAATTGAAACTTGGTAAAAAAGCAAATATTTATTAATTTATTTACTACAAAATAATATAAAATTTCAAATCAGCATGCAAAATTACATTTGTTCTAATTATTCAACTACTTCATAAAGTGAGCTCCAGTAGCTCGTGGAAGGGAAAATAAAAAATAAAGTATTTTGAAAGGGCTATTTGTAAATAATATTCAAAGACTTTAAAATCTACAAAACGTAATTCAATATTCAAATTAACATAATTGAATATTCTAATTAGCTACAAACATAATTTCAATATACACAATTTTAGAGAATTGGTTTTGGAAAAATAATAACAGTCACCATTTTTTAAAATTTATTTATTTATTTATTTATTTATTTTATTTATTTATTTACGGACAAATAGTCCATTAACAACATATTAATTACACGAATAAGTTTTATAAACAGAGATGACAGTGAAAGGAGAGCATATATAAATGAGGAGCGAAGACAATAATAATATAAAAGTAAGAATGGGAGATAATAATAAGTCAAAGCATGAAGATGGTTCAAAGGGCATTAGAAATTAGACATTGCGTATTGACTGTCGAAAGTCATTTAGGCATATACCACAAAATTCAATGCTTTGACTTGACAGTGAGTTGACAAGTCTCGACATTCTGGACAAAGGAGAATGGTATCCATAATTGGTAAAATGTTGATTGACGAACAGCAATTCATTATTTCGGAGTCTACGGGAAGGGATGTTGAATTGGATAAGTTGCAACAAAGCAGGTGAGTCTGTAATACCATTGATAATCTTAAATATGCAAATCAGATCAGTGTCCCTTCTACGTTTCTCCAAAGAAGAAATGTTTAAAGTTTGTTCAACTTCATCATATGAGTACTCTCCTCTTTCAAGACCCAACCTCCAAGCGATTCCTCGTAGGAAGCGATGTTGTACGGATTCTATGTGACAAATGTGGACAGCATAGAAAGGAGACCAAATAACACTAGCGTATTCAAGGTGAGGGCGAACTAACGAGCAGTAAAGAGTTTTAAGGGTACTTATATGTTTAAAGTCAGAGGTTATTCTATGAACGAAGCCGAGTAGTTTAAGTGATTTGTTAACAATGTTGTTAATGTGCTCACGGAAAGAAAGTTTGCAGTCTAGAGTGACCCCAAGATCCTTGATAGATGTTACAGTAGATAAACAAACATTGTTTAATTTATAATCAAACTGAATAGGTTTTTTGGTTCTATAAAAGGACAAAATTTTACATTTATCAACATTAAGTTCCATGCAGTTTATTTTGCACCAATTATTAAACGAGTCTATATCACGTTGAAAATGTAAGCAGTCAAGGTAGGATTTAATTATCTGAAGAATCTTATTATCATCCGCAAAAAGCCAGAAGCGTGTATGAGAAAAAACTTTGGTGATATCGTTAATAAAAAGGTTGAAGAGAAGCGGGGCCAAATGAGCTCCTTGGGGAACGCCGGACGTTACGTCAATGTTAAAGGATTCAAAGTTGTTTATTTTAACCCTTTGTTTTCTATCGCTCAAGTAAGAGCGAAGGAATGATAACAACGGGTTTCTAATGCCTATAGCATAAAGTTTGGCCATGAGAATCGAGTGATTTACTTTATCAAAGGCTTTGGAGAAATCAGTATAGAGTACGTCAACCTGAGTGTTGTCTTCCAAGGCTTTAACAATGGTATTTGTAAAGGACAATAAATTCGTTGTTGTAGATTTCGCCGATCTAAATCCATGCTGTTCATCAATCAGAACATTTTTGAATATAGGAGTGATTATCTTTGTAATTATCGACTCAAATATTTTTGGAATACAAGATATAATTGATATTGGTCTGTAATTTTCAATGTTTGACTTGTTCCCGGATTTAAAAATGGGTCGAATATATGAAATTTTCCATGAATCAGCAAATGTTCCAGATGAGAGTGATAAGTTGTACAACATACAAATTGGGATAGATAATGAATATTTACATTCTTTTAGCAAGATTTCTGGAATGCCATCAGGTCCGGTACTTTTTTTGTTAGAAAGTTTACTTAAAGATTGGTATACCTCTACAAGTGAGATTTGGCAATCATTCAAGTCAATGTTGTAGTCATAGTTGAGTGGAGGGATGTTGCATGAGGCACCAGAATATACAGAGGAGAAGTGTTTAGCAAAAAGGTTGGCGATGTCAAGACCGTTAGTAGCATGAGTTTCATTATAGTGCATACTAGAAGGAAGATCATTATCAGTACGCTTTTGCGCAACAAATTGCCAAAATTGTTTAGGGTTTTGCATTAATTTTGACTCAGTAACTTCTACATAAGATTTATAGCATTTGGCTGATTCGATTTTGGACAGTTCCCTTAAATGAGAAAATTTTCGATACAAGTTTAAGTTGCCAGTGTCTTTAAATAGCTTATGAGTTTTCTTTTTTTCAATTATTAATTGTTTGAGTTTTGAGCTAAACCAATTTGGAAACTTGGGTTGATAGTAACATCCCTTAGGAACAAACAAATCTATAGCGCGTGAGACGCATTCATTAAATTTAAATACAGCGTCATTAATATCAGATTTTAAAAATAGTACTGACCAATTAATCTGGGAAAGAAATTTGTTCATATTAGAGTAGTCACCATTAAGATATTTGTAGTGATAAGAGGCACTTGGTTTCAGAGAATCTAATTGGAAGAAATTAGTGATGTTAATAGAGAGAGGTGGATGATATTTATCTATAGGTAACAAAGAGACATCAGCTTCACTTACTATGATATTTGGTATGCTAGAAAAAATTAAATCTAGGCAAGAACCTAGATAGTTAGTGACTGGATTTACTTGAAACAGATTCAAGTAGGCAAAAAAATTTACAATTTCAGTAGCTTGTGGGGAAAGATTTCTAGTAGGAGTTTTGACACCTTGATTGTCGTTCAGCCACAATATTTTAGGTAAATTATAATCGCCACAAATAAATAAGGAATCAGCGTTTCTAGAAACATGTTCAGTTAAAACAGTATGTGACTTATAGACTTCTATCGACGAGGATGGAGGAATGTAAACACAACCGAGTACAAGTTTTTTGTTACCTAATAGAACACATAGAAACAATTGATCAGACACATTGTTAGATGACTCTAGAATATAGCAATGGTATTTCTTGTTTACACAAATCATCACTCCACCACCTTTACATTTAGCAGAAGAAGTAGAACGGTCACTACGAAAAATGTTATAGTCAAAAAATCCCAGCTCAGCAGATGAGATATTATCGGAGAGCCATGTTTCAGTAAAAAATATAAAGTCATATTGACACACACTGACGTTACAGCGAATGGTATTCAGTTTTGTGTTTAGGCCACGAACATTTTGATAGTACATTGAGAAGGAATTATTCACAGAACGATTGATCAGGTTCAACCTAAAAAATTAATCCGAGAGAGTTCACGTCTTTCAGCAGCCTGGCGGGCGGGGCAGTCCTGAGCTCCAGTATTGTGAGAAGCCGGTTTCCTGAAGAAGGTGCAGGTGGCGCATACTGGTGATTTCACCTTATTGGGGCAGGCATCACGGTTGTGGCCAACTTTGGCACAGTGGGGACAGGTAGGTAAGTCAGTTTGGCACTTTGAAGCTGTGTGACCATATAATTGACAGTGGCCACACTTTAAACTGTCTACCCAGTCTCTTACTCGGTGTAGTTGCCAGTCTATGGCAAGTTTAGTTCGCGATATTAAAGAGTGACGCACAGATGGAGGGACTCTAAAAATGTGGATGCAGTTTCCAGTGCGAGGGCCAGATTTATGGGAAAAAGACATGGTCAATTTTAAGTTCTCCAAAGATAGACCAGTGTCGTTGGAAGATTGAAGATGAACGGCACTTATAATTTCCTCTGCCGAAATGTCTTGAGGGAGGTTGTGGATGGCGATGCGAGGGAGGCGATTTGGGGCAATGGTTGCTTTTAATCCCGCTTCGTTAAGCGCCGGAGCGTTCGCGAGTTTATCTGCCTCAGCAGAAGTGCTGGGGTGTATTAACACCCCACCATTTTTTAGTTCTCGCATTCCAGTGACTCGGATGCCCAGTTTACTGGGATTGATAGCATTTTTCAGCGATTTTAGGGTCGACTCGGAATTGTCTGTTGACTGGTGAATTATTACCGAAGGTCTGGCAGGTCCTGGAGGAGCATTATTTCTGGTTATAGGTGGTAGTTGGGGAAAATTTTCCAGTTCAGCTCTCGATTGATGCTCTACAGTTGAGATTTGAACACGATTGTTTATCTTCCTTAAAATTCTATTTTCACCGGAAATTTCAGCCATTTTTACCGCCATTTCGCTAATTAAACCTAATATAGTTATAGTCTTAGGATTCAATTTACTCATTTGTTCTTTGCTCAGTTTCGTTGTAGCATCATTTATACAGTTTTGCATCTGTTTTACCGCTTCCGTAGCTTTGGATATGTATATCTGGGGATCCATCTTGAGTTTTGATTATAAATAAGAATTTACGAAAAATTTATTTATCACAGCTTGAATCACCGTCTACTTCAAAAAGTGTCTATGGTTAACTCAACTGTCAAAATCACTTTTAGAACTTGAAATTCACGTAGATTATTAAGATAGCGAAAAACTAATTTTCGCAGGAGAATAAACGAATATTTCTCCACAAAATGATGTATCACATATATAAGATATCACTCTTTTACTGCACTTTTTCACGTAAGAAGAACAGCTAACAGTAAGTAAATGCGCTTAGAAGTATTGTTGCAATGAATTATAAATAGTATGAATTATAAATTATAGATAGTATGAATTTTAAAAATCATTATCGAACTTTAACGAGTTAATTTTCATTTAAAACATATTCAATGTTTCAGTGACATTATTTTATTTTTATTTTTGGACAGTGCTATATATTATATTATCTCACATCTAAATACAAGTAGTGGTGCTGAGCCTGGGATATCTATTAGCCCATTTGTTTTAAATTTATTGCCTATGCTATCTAAATGTTGAATTTTAATGATGAAATATTCTTTATAAATTTGATATATAGCGTTTCTTTTATGCAATTCTGTTATGGATGGTAGATTGATTGTCATACGGTTTTGTATGGATAATTTTAGTAATTATTCTTTGAATTGTAATTATGGGCTGTAAGAGAGTTTTAAAGGCCGCTAACCACCAAAAAATGCTATTCTGTACGGATAATGCATAACGGACAATTTTGAAAGTTTTCTTATTTAATATGCTGCGTATGTTATAGAATGTATAGATAATTTTTTTTTATTTTATCCACGGTGAGATCGATATCGTCGTTCCATTTAACATTTCTATCTACATATTCCAAGAATTTGACATTGTGGTTTAGTTTAACGCAGTCTGTATTACATGCAATGTCTTTATACATTTTTTTAATGAATGGTTAAGTTAATTGAATATTTTAACACATTTTCTTGTAGAGTGAATGGAATATAATAAGTTTTTCTGTCGAACCATTTTTTGATAATCTTCATGTCTGGATTGGCTGCATCAGTTTTCTTGTACCATTTTGTTTTTTCGATAATTATTGCCGTGTCGTCAGAAAACATTTGATTCACGTAATTTAAAAATAAAATTGGTCCAATGACAGTCCCTTGCGGAATTCCAAATTCCGAAATTTCATCTTCACTACGTGTGTTATTTAATTTAAAATTAACCTTCTTGAGTGACATAGTTTTGTAGTCAATAACCAACCTGGCCAAGGCCCAATAATTTACGCAAGACTCGCGAAATTTTATAAACTAACATTGGCCCATTTAAAAGCAATCCGAAATTACAGAATAATTAAATAATGCAAATTGAAGTGGAAATCTTCACAATCTAATATTACTCGCTCCATACTAATGTGAAATTAAATATACATTTATAAGTGTTAAAGTGTCTAAATAGCCCCGAATAAATTCAGTTCTTATGTACTCAGGCAGTCGTTCGACCCTCCCTCCACACGAGAAAAGAATAATTAGTTCAATTTCGGATAAGATTATTTTTATCAAAAACGTTTTGTGATTTATTTGTTTAATTAATGTGAATTCGTTTAAGAGAACATTAAAACTAACGTTAAATTTTTTATGTTTTAAATCACTTGTCGTAATTCACAGGGGTCCTATAACAAATCGTTAATATTTTAAGAGAGTGAAAGCTTAAAACTATGCCCAAAAATTAAGAGAGAATACTGTGTATTCTCTGTTTCGTTATTTATTTTTAATTTGTGTGTTTTTCCTGTTTTTGTCGAACATTTTATTTTGATTTTCGCTCTCATCAAAGGTTGCGATTTGTCACATTCGCTCTGATGGCTTGAAGTACGTGTGTTTTGCTTTTTGATCCTTATGCTAATGGCGATAAGATTTAAGTTCTCGCTTAACACCAGCCGCCCGCGTTTTTATGCAAGAAAAAAACATCCTCAAAAAGTGTGTTTTATTTTATTTCGAGAATTAGCACAAATATTTAAATATTTTCGATTATTTTCTAAAAATCTTAATTTGGTACGTTATACAATAATGCCAAAATCGAAAATGGGTTTGTAAGTAGAAGATTTTGAAAGGTAAAGCAGTTTTTTACCGAGTCGTTGGAAGTGAGGTGTCACATCAAACGCTTTGGGGATGGCGTTAACATTAATGTACTTACATATTCACTTCGTCGATATTGTAGTTACAAAATAATATCCAATATTGAGGTTCAAAATTGTTTGAATCACGAATTAAGAAATAACACTTGAAATTTATGAAAAAGTGATTATGAAGAATATATCTTAATTTAACTTTCTTTATTTTTAAGAGAAAACTGAAATTAGCTAAATAACCACCAAAAAAATATGATTTAACTCTGTTGCTATAAAAATCTGATAAACTCGGAACAGCAGAATTCCATTTGATTATTTTAATTAGATTTACAAGTAAAACAATTTTTATAATTTATAAGTTAAATATAATGTTCTAAAACTTATAGGTGACTTAGTCACAAAACGTTTTGCATATTCACTTTTTCATGAAAGTAATTTTTCATTTATCCTCAGTTTCACGCGATTGGCAGATGAAACCTTACTGTCCCAAGCGAATGAGCTCGAAGTCCAACGCAATATTTAACCACGTTGCTGCAAAAATATTTTATCTATGATAGATAGAACAAAGTAAAAGGTGGTGCAAATGCCACCTTGTTGTTCTAAAAATAAAAATAAAGTTTTTTAAATAGTACTAATTTGATTTTAAATTTCAATAGTGACATTTTGTTAAAAAATAAGTATGAAGCATTTAACACGAAACTTTGCATAATTACCCGTGAACTTGGACATATTTTAGATAAGGAGGCTATTAAAATTCTAAGAAACTTGGTGCAAAGAAGTAAATTTTGGTCGAAATTTCAAATTAACCTTTTTGTTCCAAGAGCACCTGTTGACTATCGGTGATATGTAATAACCTGCTCTACTTTTCAAAATTTTCATACTGCAACCTGAACTCAGCTTATCAACTGGCGATGAACTAGGCTTGGCAGCCATTCTGAATTGGGCCTATATATTATAACTCTCTGCCTCGTTGAACCAAATTGTTAGATTCCAGGTAAAGCGTTTAGATTAGCACTTTGTAGGTTACCTAGACTTACCTCTTAGCCTTCAGCTGTAGATAGCTCTTGCAAAGTTCCTTTGTGAGAGAGTTAGCCCCTAGTTAGTTAGAAGCACAATATCTGTTGTAGCAATCTGTTTTCAGGTAATTTGATTAGGTTTCCAGCCTAACAAAACTATCATTGATTGATAGAAGCTTTGGAAATTTTAATTAATTTATGTGTTAACAGCAGTATCCAGATTTCTTGTGCTAGTTTAACTATAGCATCCCCAAAATTGGGGTATTGTAAGGGAAATAAGTGAGGAAGTAGGCAAGGAGAAGAAAAAGGAAAACAAAAAGATTGTACAGTACACTTCTGTTCAGATCTTGTAATTAAATTTTACCATATCCATTTCAAGCATCACGACCGTTGCGATTTTTGGGTGGACTTTAGAAATTATTTAATTTTTTGTCTTTTTCTCACTCAAGTACGAACAATCTGTAAAAAAATCATTGTATTGAATTAATTAATTAAAAGTATAAAACTATCTATGTTTAAACTTCATCGTAAAATTTGATCACTGAAAATAATAATAATGACTCTCATTGAAAAAAAGAAAGCAAAATAACCTGTAAATATCGCAGCTGATAAAAAAATATTGAAAATAAAATTGAGGATAATTCTTAAATTGAAATATCGATAAAAATGACCAAAGCTCAGTTAGTAGTCTTGATACCAGTAAGACAGGAGGATTTGGGTGAATTCCAGCTGCGATCGTAATCTTTTAATTTTCGGTGTAATGTTCTATTTCAATTGAGTTGTTTCGTTAATATTATTTTCGATGACTAGAAGTAAACTAATTGATTGACCTCAACAAAATTCCGCTTTTCTTTCGAGATTTAATCCTACGATCCCTGGTTCTAAAACAAGTCATTTGTGTGCGTTATTTTGACTGAGGTAAGTCTAGAATCATTAAAAAATGTGTCTTGTCACTTAATCAACGGTTTTTGTCCGGATGGTGTCTACATCATTAAAGCACAATTATAATAGTGGTTTTGTATACCTGCCAACCAATTTAACTCGTCCTGCAATTTAATATTATTGTTGATTTAAATAAGTTAGTTTTTGCGTAATGTCTTACGTAACTCAGCGTTCTATTTTCTACATCGATGAAAAATCATCAATGTTCTAATAAAAAATTCACTCGTGTTCCGATGATAGATGTATAAGGTTCTACAAACAAATGAAAAATTCATGAATTTAGCCGAGACTAGAACAGGAAGTACCGGAAAGACCGGAAATACCGGAAACCATACATCCACGGTCTAGTACGTGATCACGCGCCGTTATGCCTTAACGTCTTAACGTTTCCCGCTTACGTGTACGAGTATAGCCTTCACGAGAACAGAACTCTCAAGACGGAATTTCTCCACAACACGTTCCGATGTTAAATATAACGCGTCTTTATTGAACTAGCCTAATCCACAGTTTGTAGAATTATAACCTCGTAATTAAATATAGGTTCCTACGACAAAGATGGATGGAGGAGGTGCGCTGGTGGCTGTACGCTAAGAGCTCGCAGATTCCCGTCTCGGTGACTGGGAAAACTATCAAATCGAACAAATCTTTGTATCTAATCAGGTAAGGTCTATCAAACACGGCTGCATCACAAACTTTGCTTCAAACAATGTCATTAATGAACTTACTCCAATAAAATTGTATTACTAACCACAAAAAAATACTTTGATCTCATATATCCTTTGTAATTAAACCAAAAATTAAAAACAACAAAGAAAGTAGCTACAATTTCATAAAAAACTGATTATACTCGTATTAATAAAGACGTTAAATATATTGATTGCATATCTGAAACGACAAATTTATCAGCCAAATAAGCAGTAAACCGTTTATATATAATAATAAACAATGTAATTGACAAGTTTACGCCATTATTGGCAAATCGAAATGAAAATTTTCCCATATGGTTTACACCTGCACTCATTAAGTTATCACGGAAAAACGTGATTCTGATTAGTGTGATTTTTTTTTCTTAAGTGCTACATACAAAAAGTTGACTAGCGATTGCTGAAATTTATTTTTCGGCTAAATTGAAAGTTCATTGTAAAACAATGTTAAAAGTTTTTTGTCTTGGTTTCATATATATCCTTGTTAAAATGTCCGACGGATACCCTGCTGCTATGTTTTTCGACGGACGTACTAATAAATCTAACAATACTCAAGAAATTTATAAAATGTTCTTTGATTTTTTTAAGTCAACATTCGAACCCTCCTCCATCAATGACACAATCGATATCGACCAACTTGAATCAGTTCACGACTCTGGACTTGCGTACATTCACACCATTCAACTAACGAAAAAATAAGTGCACTCAAGTTGCTAGATATAAACAAGAACGGGGGGTTTTCCTTAGATCTGCTGCATCTTCACTGTGTATAGTGTGTATGCCGCTCACCACAATATATAATAAATATCTCAACGAAGGGGTTTTCCCTCAGAGATAGAAGTTAGCCTATACCATACCGGTCCACAAAAGTGATTCGCTTCAAAGAGTGGAAACTGTAGACCAATATTGTGATGAACTTGCCCTGGGATAAATTTTTTTATTATTGATTTATTATGGTGAGAAAGAATTTTTCAGTTGATTTCACGACATAGGGATTTACCAGATGTTGGATAGCTATTCTAAGAACAAGTGCTTAAATTTATGGTACTAGAGAAAAAAATAAGAACATGCACTGTATCGTCAGAGACCCCCGTGATGGTACTTCGAATTCTCAGACTTATTCCAGTGCAGTAGCAATGAATTTGGCAGGTTGAGGCGGGTAGGAAAAAAAACCCTAACAAAGTCAATAAGAAACAATTAAACTCCGCTAAGCAACGCTACTAAGTGACTTTCTAAGTAGGAAATACGACGTTCAGTATAGTTACGTAATTTTTCTAAGGATTTAGACGAATTATAATTGTGACTGGCGAGGTAAATCACATTTTAACTTTACGAGTTTGGAAGTTGCCTAATTAAATTAAAATCTCGCAAGAAGATTTAAAAATAAAACTATTACATCATAATTATTTACTACATCCTAGACCGTGTTGGTAATTTGGGAGCCGAACAAACTGGTAGGCCGACACGCCACTGGACTGGAAGGGTCTAGTTTCATTCCTTTGAACAAAGAATTGGACGGTTTACTTGAGAAGTAACAAGTTATTGGTTTTGAAACGATTTAAATTAATGTGACGGGTTCTAGAGCTCATAATTGATGTGGTCTTTTAGTGCGTTTCTGTCTTTGAATACACAAAGTTTTCACAATTCGAAAGACATAAATTAGATATCGCATATGGCGAAAGGCGGGGTTGGTTTGGGGAAGGAGACGGGCAAGGAGATGGGGGACTCTAGATTCAGGAGCGCAAGGAGATGGTCGTGGTTAAAGAGCGCGGGCGGATAGTCAGTTTTTGTAAGCATTGGGAGACGGTCAAATAGAGTCAAGATAGTCGTGGTTAAAAAGCGCGGGCGGATAGTCAGCGTGGAAGAGCGGGGGAAGATAGTCGAGGGTGAAAGAGCGGTTCAAGGAGTCAGGTTTTGAAAGCGTTGGAAGGTGGTCAAATAGAGTCAAGTAGAATAGAGTCAAGGGAGTCAGAGATTCAAGGTTTGGGAGACGGTCAAGCATAGCCAACATCGGTCAACGTTGTAATATAGTCAAGGCGATTAAAAGTTACGAGGCGCGCCAGCAAAGAATTTATCGTCGGGACACGAACACGGCTTAAATCATTAAGTGTAGGAAGTGTGATTTTTCTAACAAGTAAGTAACAAGGTAAGATCAGCGATTCGTTTTGCGGGGGAGAGGGGTACTTACCCAAATCATACGCGAGTAAAACATTAAAATTTTGAACGGAAGAAATTATATTAATTCAATTTCGATATAATCTTCGATGTAAACTGTAGGGAATATAAAAACATTACAATATGCATTCGCTCGGCGATTTCTAAACTTTTGGAAAGAATTGTTCACGATAGTATATATCCCCATCTTGCCACCAAAATTATAGACCAATAACACGAGTTTGTCAAAGTAAACCCACCATGAGTAATTTACTTATTTATTCAAATTTCTTATTCACCAGCATGGATCGAGGCCACTAGGTAGATGCAATTTTCTGCGATTTCAAAAAAGCTTTTGATAAAGTTAATGTAGAACGGAATTAAAGGAAACTTACTATGTTGGTTTGTTTTATACTTAACAAAGCGACATAACTCTGTGTGGGAAGCAGTTACCTCGAGTGTGCCACAGGCATCAATCCTGGGTCCACAGTTATTTATTGTTGTTATGAATACCATCGCCAAATGTTTCATGCACTGTTCGTTTCTCTTGTACGCTGATGACAAAAAAATATTTTCCATTTTTAGAAATTTAAATGATTGTCTGATCATCCAAAGAGATTTAGTAAGAACAGTTTATTAAACCCAATAATAATATTATTGAATATATAAAAATAAAAAATAAAATGGAGTTCTACAAATTAAACTTAATAACAATAAATAGATTTAGTAAGGTTTGAAGCATTTTGTAATGAAAACAAAATTTAACTGAATTACAACAAATGTAAAAAATAAGCTTTTCTATAAATCACAATGCTGTCATGCACAATTATTATATTGGAAACTATTCACTGAAACGCGTATACTATATAGACAAGGCTTGTTTTTGATTCCAAACTTCATTTCAATGAGCACATTGAGAATATTATGAATAAAGATTATTGCATGTTAGGCTTTGTTATTAGAAACAGACGTGTATTTCGAAACCCTGAAACCTACCTTCTCCTTTACTCTACGCTGGTCCGATCTGAACTTGAATATTGCTCCTTCATATGGACTTCACTTTGCTGTATTTATAAAGACAATATTAAAAGCATCCAAAAGAAATTTCTGCAATGCCATATCAGAATGAGCGCAGAATAAACGGGGCTATATTAGCATACTTATGCTAATGAAATATAACATCTCCACTCTCTCTAACCGACGAACATACCATGATATGATGACAATTTTTTTAAGGAACATATGAATCTATACCAACACTGAAAGTTTTCTGAACATATGAATCTTACCACAATTAAAAAATTGTATTTAAATTACACACATAATTATTAATTATAAAACGAGTATGCTGAAGTAGGAAATTTGGTCTATGATTTTAACAGATTCAGAAAAAATGTTTAAAAGATGATGAGCTAATTTTAATATGCGTGACTTTGTCTCTCATTGTATCTCTTGCCTACCTCTGTCAGCTCGACCGTTGCAAACTTCTGAATCTGTTCAATTTAAAATTTCACTCGACGCACTAAAAAATTAGAACCTATTTCATCGTCACCATTCACAAATAAAATTTGTATCAAATTCACATATTTTTCGCCCACATAACGTAACGAATTCGATGTTTAAAACATACTTACATTTACAATAAAAACACATAAATTTGTTTTTGACCACTATAGTTTTATTTTCACTCTACAGGTTTCGGAAGAACCCTTCCTTCGTCAGGAGAATATTGAAAACTGATCTACTACAGAAAATATTGACATATATATACAAAAATGTTAAGTGTGTGAGGGAGGGGTGGACAAAGTGGAAGGGGTAATTACGGGAATTCCAGGAAGAACAGAGCGGTTAACTGGAAATATGTCTAGAATAGGACTATAAGACAGATTAATTTGGTTATTTATTACACTGGAGTTATTATTGAGGGATTTTCTGATTTCAAGTGCTCCTAAATTATCTAATTTTTTGCCTTTATTACTACGGTGAAGAATTTTAACCCCTGTATCTTTACTAAAAGTATGCTTATATATACTTTTATGTAAAAGTATATAGTATATATAATACGGTGAAGAATTTTAACCCCTGTATCTTTACTAGAAGTATGCTTAAATATACTTTTAAGTAAAAGTATAAAGTATATATAATTTTACTTAACGCAAAATAATTAAGCTCATTAAATCGAGGGCGTCCAGGCTGCCATTTGATATATTGAAAAGGCAAACTAAGTCACTCACTGTGCGTCTTGTAGTTAAATTGCTTAGGTTTAGTTTTGCCATTAGACATGTATAATTAAGTTATTCGATTGGTATTGCAAGTTTTTAATTAATAAACATTAGAAACTTATGTTGTACTCTTTCGATTTTTTGCTGATGAGTCTTATAAAATGGAGCCCAGATTGTTTAGTTGTACTCCAAATTACTTCTTACCAACCCAATGTAAAGCAATTTGAAGGAATTAATTGTTTTAAATTCTTTTATCGTCCTCAGAATGTACCCCAGGCATTTCATGGCCTTGTTGGTTATTTCATTTATATGAGGAACAAAAGTTAATTTAGTGTCAAATGTTATACCAAGGTCCTTAATTTGTTTTACTCTTTTTAAGAAATCGTTGTTGATGCTATTTTAATATTTAATGGGATTTTTGATTCAGGTAAAAGTTATTGATTGACATTTTTCAATATTGAGAAACAGTTCATTAAGGGTGCACCACTATTGTAGCCTCACAAAATTTGATTGCAATACGCTCAGTCATTATGATTAGTTATTTTTTTGTAATTTTTTAAATTGTACGCAAATAAAGGTATCATAACTCCATCAAAGATGGTAGTTATGTTGTTGATAAACAAGGAAGATAACACTGGGCCCAGATGTGACCCCTGTGGGACTCCAGTGAAGAATAATAATATGCATAATGAATGCATTATTACTAAAAAGTGCACATCCTCGAAATATCATGAAATCTGATATTACTTGTCAAGATTAACGGTAACAAATTTAAACAAAATAAATACGCATATAAAATATTAAATGAAAATAGTTTTTCTCTACAAACACATATGAGGTGTCCTAAAAAATAGGGCATATGTGGAAGTTCTGAGGTAGAGCACCCCTAGAGCTACCCAAATCACCCCAATGTATTCGTCATAGAGACAAGAATTATTGAGGTACATGCTTAATTTTTCAAAGCTTATTTAATAGGGTGAGGTAAGTTAGTATGGAGTAAGGCAAGGCGATGCGGGGTGTCCAACTTGACCCCATCAAATTTTTCGTCTGGGGTTATTTAATAAAAAAAACACTTAGTTTACGCCAAAGAAATAATAAAAACATAGAAAAGGCAGAACAAACAATTAAAACCGGCAGAAAAAGGTTCTTGCGATTGAAACAAAACTATTTAAAAATATATTGGGTTAGTATTGAGCACGAAGATTGTCAATTTGAAAACTCTCTACGATTCAAAAAATAATATTTAATGATATTTATGTTTTAGTATTTTTGGACTTATTATGCTCACCCGTACAACGCCGTAGAGATAGCTCGCTGTAGAAATTCACAGAGAAAAGATTATAAAATTGGCAAGTTTTTAAAAAAGGCCTGAGCAGAATTTTTTCAGTGACTTTTTTTTAATCGTCCTCGAAAATTTTAAAAGTTAGGAATGTCTACTAACTTTGAGATTTCATATTTTTTATGGCGCAATGATATTAGCTCTACGTACAAATGTTTTTGCATCTACAATCCATACTATTCACCCAATTAGTAAAAAAAAATCATGCAGATATCTTAATAATTCATGTCTCAGTGACTAATGTTTCACAAAAAAATTCGAAAACAATTCATAACTCAAAACCACAAAAAATAGCGGAGCGTGCATGGGGGTTATTTGGTACCTCTAGGGGTGTTCTACCCCAGAACTTCCGTTTGACGCCATTTTTTTGGGACACCCTTTATTACCTTATTATACACAGGTACTTTACCGCTTGACTGAATTATTGACACATCGGTTACAATTTTGAAAACTGCCTATAAATTTAAAACAAATCAAAGTTCACTGAACCAAAGTTTCAATCACCGACACACAACCGATATTAGTACTTTTGAAATAATCGTCACAAGGCACGATTTCAAGAATGATGGAATCGGTAACCGGATAAATCATGACAATGATAATTCATCACATCTTTAAAAAGTTATATAAAGTAATGGAAAGTGATGAAACAAAAACTTTATTAACTGGGTTATGTAGGTTAGGTTAGGTTAGGTTAGGTTAAAAAAATAATTTTTTCATCGTTTTTAATGACGATGAAAAATCATTTTTAAAAGTGTGTTGAATTGTCACTGTGTTGAGTTATCATGGAACCGATGAAATCATAGTACGATGGTGGGACTTTTATTTTATTTACTTGCTTTATAAACAGTGTAAGGCCACCTACTGATGAGATGGGCTGACGTTAAGATAAACGCAGGTTTCGGATAAGCGAAATCACAAACACAAATTTTATTACTGACGGCCTCCGTTGTTGAGGGGTTACGATGCTCAACTACGAATCCAGAGTTCGCGGGTTCAAATCCCGGCGTCCGTTAATATTTTTATTTCAATAATTTGTGTTATTTCACAATTATTAATTCATTTTAAATAATTAAATATTAATATAATTTTATATATGCGTCACGCTTCAGAGTAGAAGATATCTACTCTCAGTATCGCTCTGGTGAAAGACCGCCAATCAGAATTGCAAAGTTACTTGAAATGATATTTAGCGTATACAGTGACCATATCTAAAGAGCCAGGTACTCCCACTCCCCCATCCTTCTTTAGACAACGTTTCAGACTACATCGCAGTGTCCATCATCAGGGCAGATATGTAATCTGATTACACATCTGCCCTGATGATGGACATTGCAATGCTGTCCGAAACGTTGGCAAGGATATTTGTACGTATTTCTTATCAACCAAAATGCGAAGTTTCTCCGTAAATCTCTACTTCAGTTAATCCTCCTTTAAATTAGTTCTAGTGATTGACGCCACGAGGGTAGTTATATGTATAGTTTCAGTAACGCGGACAAGGCAGCCGTAAAAACAAGGGTTTGAATATTTGTTAAGATTGCTTTTTTAAGTTACTCGAAAATATAAATTTTATGTATTTAGTATAACAAAAAGGTTCCTTAAAACTTGACCACATTATAATTAACTACATTAGGATATTCAACAAAAACACTGTTCTGTAAGTCAACGCTGATTTTATCGTATTTTTTGCACGAAAAGGTTTGATTTTGATTCAGCTGTCAGTAAGGTCAAGCGAAATATGCTGCAAAGACATTATTGACAGTTCAACGCTTAGCAGAGGTAAATTCTTGAGTATAGGCGGGAAAGACAATATTGACAGTTCAGCGCTTAACAGAGGTAAATTATTAATAAATAAATAAATATTGAACAATTTTTATAGCGCTGCTTTTGTGAGTTATCACCTCAGGGGCGCTTGACCAGCTGCTGCAGCGAGAGAGTCCACCAACAGTGCCAACAGGAGGTTTGTCATCCATTTAGGTATGTGTCTGCTGCTAATGAAGCACTGACACAATATCCTCATATAGATAACAGGCCTTGGCAGCACCGCTGTGACGTTCGACGAAGATAGAAGATGGAGACTCTGCTGCAAGAATCCTAGGTGGTGAAGGAACTGTACCAGCTGCTGCAGGGAGAGGGACTACCGCGTCCACCAACAGTGCCAGCACGAGGTTCGTCATCCGTTCAGGTATGTGTCTGCTGCTAATATAGCGCTGACATGTGTCTGCTGCTAATAAAGAGCGCTAACACAATATTCTCACATAGATAACAGACCTTGGCAGTACCGCTGTGACGTTCGACGAAGATAAAAGATGGAGACTCTGCTGCAAGAATCCTAGGTAGTGAAGGAACTGTACCAGCTGCTGCAGGGAGAGAGACTACCGCGTCCACCAACAGTGCCAGCACGAGGTTCGTCATCCGTTCAGGTATATGTCTGCTGCTAATAAAGAGCGCTGACATAGAATACATGAATATCCTCACATATATAACAGACCTTGGCAGCACTGCTGTAACGTTCGACGAGTCCATCATAGTCTCTATCAATAATAATATTTGGACGATTTATACAGCGCCGCTCTTGTGCCAAATCACCTCAACTCTCCTAGTCTATTTTAGTCTCTCTAGTCAGTTCTTAGCTATTCATGCTACTTAGTGCATCTTCTCGACCTTTTTAGACTTTTCCTGGCTCTAATACCTAAATAAAATCCAACAAAAAAATTAAAAAATTTTCTATTGTCGTGATCCGACGATTTCGTACCTCTGTCTCGGACCTATAGGGCTCGCTTATCGCAGGCTATCATAAACAAAATCTTGAACCAAAGTCAAAGTGAAGTGTATGTGTGTCAAATGAAACAAAAAAAAAAACAAAACTAAAACATAAAAAAAAACAAACAAAAAACAAACAGAAAAATAACAAAAAATGAATAAAACACTTTTGTTGTAGTTGTTTATATTATACTCTTTTTTTTAATGAAATTATAATATTCCCAAAATAATTTTATTTTATTTTATTCATTTATGTATCAATGTGTACAAATGACCAATTTATTATTACTTACAGACACACAATATTGTACTTTCTTCTCCTCCCACAATAAAGCTTAAATCTATCAATTGGTGCCGAACGAACGAATGGATGACGAACCTCCTGCTGGCGCTGTTGGTGGATACGGTGGACTCTCTCAACCTAGGATTCTTGCTGTAGAATCTCCATCTTCGATATTCGTGTCACCTGTTTTCCTGTACTTCATTATACTAAACTTAACTTCACTTTCTTTTTGTAATATTTATATTTTTTGTAATACTCAACTGTAAAGCGCCCCTGAGGTGATATCTCACAAAAGCGGCGCTATGCAAAATTTTCAAGAAATAATAATAATTTTAATATTGCATTTCCTTTATAGTATACTGTCTTGTGTTTAGGCTTTGTCTTTTTTAGATAGCCTAATTTTATTGTTGAGTTCTTGTCTTTTGACTTTTAATCTTGTTGTACATAATTTTCTTTAAAAAGTATTTTCGTAATAGGTTGTTTATTTTTTTATATGTAAATATGATCGCGTTCAAGGTCAGAATCTGTTTCACTGTTAGCCAATTTAGTTCATTTAACACTTTAGTTACTTATAAAAATCTATTTCCATTTTTCTATTTCTCAATGTATTATAAGTTTGCTAGCGAACATTTTGCTGGATTATTCTTATTTTACGATACCGAGATATTGTATAAAATCTAATAATTTACTTCTCAATCAATTAAATTTCATCCGATATTCGGCCGTTAAGATAATAGATGTTTATAAGCCGATGAGAATATTAGATTTTACGTTGCTGTATTTTAGAAGTGTGTCAAGATTTTGATGTCTGGCGGTTTAAAGTCATGTCATTATTCAATGAAAACAGTTTTGTTCTCAGCGTACGTATAAACTTAAATTTCGATAATTCTGAGAATTACAAAATACCTTCATAATCTATAATTTAAAATAAACTTAAGTAGTTACTATATTTAAATATATATTTATAATTTCCTTGCCATTGTTATTTGCGCTACTATATAGGCTCAGCGGCTGCCTCGTAAGTGATGCGCGCCATCACACTCGCTCGTGCTATCACAAGGTGTCGCCCACCGTCCGTCGGCTACCTGTCATACGCGGTAAGTCAGTTCAGCTTCAGCCGTTGGTTGGGTACTTCATTCGTTGATGAATAAAATTTTTTTTAATACATTTTACATTTTGTGTGAAGAATTATTTGAAATAAAGTTGATGCATACATGGAAAAATTACATTAATGCATGAAGTATCAGAATCACTCCTTACGACAACACAAGTTTTGTTATGCATCTTGGCATGTTGAGGGTTAGTAACCATCCATTGCATGCTGGCAAAATAAATTGAAATCATTGAAATTATACATATTACTTCAAAGTTAGTTATATTTTTGGGACTTTCTGCTTCTTATTCATTTATAAAGTTTTTCATTCCTATTCATTCTCCTTTCCGAATATTCTGCAAGGTTGCTTTAATAGGTAAAAATATGAATAACCTCATTAGTTCGTAGTAAAGTCGCTTGTAATAAAGTAAGCACACCACTGTGGGAGTCATTTTAAGTGCACCCCTGATAATCTTAGTCAATATATGCATTGTATGGGGTAAGGTATGTACTAGTGCTACATAGATTAAGTTAAGTGCACCTGGGGTGAAATGTCCCTTTGTTGCGCTACATTAAATTTTAACGTATTGATTATGCCAAAGTCGATCTTAACTACAAAAACCAAAAAATAATATTTTACGTACGTTCGTCTCACTCTTACCTCTCAATCTGCGAACTCTTCCCTCATGAAATTTGTAAAACGTTTTCAAAAATCGTTCTAAAATTCAACAAATTATTTTCACCTATGTAGCTTTGAAATAATATGTATGTTTGGTATTTAAATGTATACGATATATAAGTTTTTCTTTTTAATGATCTTAAAAATTTAGTAATACAGGTTGTCCGGGGGTAAAGTGCACAAACTTCGGGAAATGATTCTATATGATAGTAGAAGTAAAAAATATAAATAACTTTTTTAGCAATTCCATTATTCTTTTCGGGAATAAATAATAAAATTGTGGAAGAATATTATATTTTTCCATATAAAAACTTCTACTTTTTTACTTGAAAACTACCCTATAATGTTTGAATTTCGAAACAATATGTATCTTTTTAACTTCTACCATCACGTGGACTCACTCAGTTCAGTTTATGTAATTTACCCCCGGACACCCTGTATATAATCTTATTTTCATTTTTTTTCGTCAATACTTTATTTTTAATATATAAAATAAATTATTAATGCTATGCAATTTAATTTCTAGTAAAGTAAACAAAAAAACTAGAGAAAACCTGAACCACAAACACACACTAAAATGAAAGAAGACTGACTTTAAAAAAAAATATCCAGAGTCAAAAGTCGTTGTTGTATGGAGCAATGAAGATATTTGACTAATTACCAAAAGAAATTATGAACAAATTTAATGTTTAATTACGAAAAATATGTGATTAATTTTTTTTTTAAATATTTTTTTTTTCATTCCAATTCTGTAAGGACATATCGATGACCCGGATTAAACGAAAACAATTGCGAAAACTTATTAATTCCGATATGGGTATCAAGATACGCCAAAAGAACCTCTTACCAGTTTTAAACAGCAACAAAATGAATGAAAATGTTTGACACCTTAAAAGTCGAAAAACCTGTTCCTAAATATCCATTTATTTAGATGTACCCAGTTATATACAAATCTATTTGTATTTTTCTCAATTCAAACTGACGATTTTGTTTTTGTATTTCATTTAGTTCTCGAAATTTGACATACCTATTTGCTTACGTATTTATTCAAAAGCAAAAACAAAAAAAAAATATTTTCAATTGCATGGACTTGTTGCAGTTGAATACTGGGCCATAAACATATAACTATGTACATTTTTAAAATACCTCAAATAAAATTAGTAAAATATATTCAATAGTAAAATTATTCAATAAAAAAAAAGTTTATTTATACTATGTTACAAAACACCTTATTACACAACAGAACTTGATTATACATTTGGTCTAAATGAATCTCTTCAAGATCGATGTTCACTCCTTCTTCTCCCCAAAAAGAACCTCCATACAGCATTTCCGAAGATGACATAGGCCCTGAGAGAAATTATTGTCCCCAGGGTCTACTGTGCGGAGTTAAATATAAAAAAAACTTTCAACTTCCCACATAATATCTGTAACAACGCATTCGTTCAATCAGCTACTATAGCTACAAAATTTTGAAAGATCCATAAAAGATGATGACTAAAAGAAACAAAAGTTGATAAATAGCTTTGTTATAAACTTGCAAAGAAATGTTTTTATTTACCGAAATGTTAAATCACCTAAAGGATACCCAAATGAAAAAGAATAACCCAAAGAAAACGTTCAGAATGACTAAATGGTACGTGTTAGCGGTTGAGGGAGGCCCTAAGCCCTAAACCTTGGCGAAATAGAATCCGTGAATAAATAGAGCCTAGAGTTTTCCTAGAAGGCTTCGCCGCCCTTATCAATAGCTCCGAGAGAAAATCATGTTTGACATGTCAACGTATGGGGACCAGGGGTTGCGAGAAAACTTCGGTGATTTATACGTTTTATACTTTCTCTAAGAAATAACTGCTTATTGAAATGGTGAAGTTTGGTTTTTTTGACATGTTGGAAAAACCTTTGATACCCATTTTGACTTGAGAACTGAAAAAAGAAAATAAACTATTTCCTTATTTTTGCCTTTTTTGCAAGTTCCTCTGAAAATTCACTGCTTTATTTTAAATAATAGCCTTTCTCTTTCCGCCGTTATTGATTTAGATTTTTTGAAATTTTTAATCAACCTGCTGGGATGTAACGACGGGTGAATTTCATGAAGAAATATAAGTTTTTTTGTATTGGGTATAGTCTCAACATCTCCGACCCGTCCGAAACCAGTGGGACTATGACATCAGTAATTGGGATATGTCGTGAGGTTGAAGAGAGTGGGGAAGCAGGAAGGTTGGGAAATACCTGGTTAATCGAATCTGGTCACCAAACACGGCTAAAGCTTTTTATAGCAACTTTTTTATTCTGAATGATGGTCTTTCACCAGAATGATACTGAGAATATATTTTACCTTGGAACGTGCCTCATATAATATTGTTTTTAACAACAAAAATTAATAAAATATTTTTATTTGCGCACGCCGATGTTTGAACCCGCAACCTCTGGATTCGAAGTCGAGCAACTCAACTATATTAAACACATTCATAACGATATCACGATATTTAAAACATATTCAGTGCAACGATTGTAATGCGATAAAATAATTAAACACATGAAATCGTACAAATTGAACACAAAAACACGAACGAGAAACCTTTTATTCCACTAAACATTCAAAATCAATAATGTTTTTTCAAGATCTAATTACTTGGAGAACGGTCCTGCGGTCAACGTTTTAATTAAGAAGGGATCGTTTTGTACTTGAACGGGATCAATTGAATAGTCAATATCCACCCGGAATGCCATCAGAATTACAACGCCGTGGCCGCGCTTTTCCGGAAAGCCGGAATGTGGTTCCGGACCGACACGTGGGGGCTAGTTCCGGTAGGTAGAGCAAATATCTCGGAATTTGTGTAATAATTGTTCAGGACGTCATTTGAAAGGTGTGATTAAATTTACATTATTTTGCAGTCAATATAAGTGTATTTGAACCGGAGAAAACAATATTTTGTCAATAGAAATTTTTAATCATTTAAAAAAGGTAGCTGCCTAAAATGTGGGAAAAATCATTGTGTACCTTGTGATATCGACAAATGTGACATTTAATTAATAGTTTTTAATTTTCTAGTGGTTTAAGACGACTGTCTCAGTAAGACAAGAGATACGGGGTTCGATTCCTAGTTGTGACCGTTATCTTTTTTATTTTTCTGCGTCTTGTTATATTTCATGTTTCGTTTAGATTTATAAGTATTTTCTTCTTCTTCGATGTACTATTTTTTTTAAATGTTTAACGG
Source organism: Hesperophylax magnus (assembly GCA_026573805.1). Taxonomy (NCBI): domain Eukaryota; kingdom Metazoa; phylum Arthropoda; class Insecta; order Trichoptera; family Limnephilidae; genus Hesperophylax; species Hesperophylax magnus. Next base: position 3,339,689 of record JAIUSX010000082.1, read on the forward strand.
TTAATAGCAGAGAAAAAACATGAAAAATCTGTAAGTGGTTTGTACAGGTAAATAAATAAAACCTAATTTTGTTACAGTGACTATACTCTACTAGAATAAAATTTCCAATGCAACCATCAGTTATTTTCAAAAAGTGTAAAAATTTGGTGTGATGCATCACGTCGTTTCCTCACACAGGTATGTCGCGACGATGGTACTCCAAACACTGTTTTGACATGCACTTCTTGCTTTATTTGCATTTGACTTGCAAGTAAAACGTTTTTACAGACACATATTTCTCTATCCATCTGGTAAAAATGTCCAAAACATCAAAGATTCCAATTTTGTTTTGTTTTTTCACTATCCGGCTTGCAATGAGGCTAACATATTTATTTTCCGTTTGAAATCAGTTTTCCCCATTCAGGTGAAAACGTGAATAGTTATACGGTTTTCCTAACATTTGCGTTGTGATTGGTTTTTTGGTAAGTGATAGCTTTCTTCACATTAACACAATTAGTCTTTATTTAGACTAAAAACTCTTATAATCGGAACCGAGTGTGTTGTACGACCTGGGGGTTAACGTCCACTCCAATCTCGAATTAAATTTAATTAATTAATTATTATTTTAAATTATTTATTACATTTAATTATTTATTAGACTAAAACTAACTGCCAACAAACTCGGTTCTAAACACAGAGGTGCGTACTGCCGCGATATCTTTGGTTGTATAAGTCTTCTAACATCTACCTATCCTAGAACCATCTATGAAACCTTGAACTATCACAGTGTACAATATATTCGCTTAGGCATTGTTCGATTGAGCCCGTAGTGAGGGATCATCTCGTATTTTACATATAAAATAATAATAGTCAACGACTTGGAATTTATTCATACGAACAACGCGTGAAGCATAAGTAATGAATTAGGGAAAAAACAGGTAGATATCTTTGAAACGTTTGTTGAATATTGATATACATTTTCCCAGAAAACGAAATTTTGATGAACCGAATTTGACATTGAACTTCCCGATTGACTCATTTCCCGAAAGCCAAAATCATGTGATTTATAAAATACAAGCCTTGTTTCGTTCTACGGATATTTTATGTCATCCGGGAAATATTCCCTGCAGGCTACAGCCTTGAGAAATTCAGCGGAAGTGCACTAGTACCAGTCATAAAGTGTGGCGTCTTTCTCTACTGAGTCTATCATCAAATTCTAAACTATCCGTACCCATTGATCAAAATAATTGTGAATGATTTTTTGGGGTACTGTGCCGTGATGCGCTACTTTTGTTTTCAGCCAACGTTTAGGACAGCAATACAGTGTCCACAATCAGGGCAGATGTTTGATCTCTGTAATGCTGTCCGAATGTTAGATGATGGACAATGTACTGCTGTCTGAAACGTTGGCTAGATAAAAAGGAACCGCAACACGGCATAGTACCCCAAAAATAAATCACTATAATACTTTGGCCGTGAAAATCTCAAATCGTATCTTAGTGAAATTAGTTGATTTAACTGGCTTCTTTTGCAGAAGGTCATTTATTCCTCAGTAATGGAAGTAAATTCAGTTTTGTTGTTTTTTTTTTTTACTTGGCATTAAACTTTAAATAAGAAACTTCCAACATTTTGTATCACTAATGTAATCTGTGACTCACTGTGAATGTTGATTTTAAACATTTACAGTGATACAAAATGTTGGAAATTTCTTATTTAAAGTCAACATTCACAGTGAGTCACCGATTACATTAGTGATACAAAATGTATCACATTAGTGATACATTTTGTATCACTTATGTAATCTGTAATATAATGTAATGTTATAACTTCAATTTCACGTTACAACCAAAATTAACGTCACAATCCTCTTTTAAGTTTATATTTATTGTACTGTATTTATGTTAATTACTGATATAAACATGAAATAATTGTGAAATAACTCCTTCGCCAAGCTCAAGAGCTAGCACTCTTCATTGGAGTAGAAATTCAATAACATATGTTTTTCACTATTACCTATTATTACAATGTAACAATGTTATAAGTTAAACAATAAAAAAAAAAATGTTAGGTTCTATAAATAAGGCACAAGCCAGTGATCAAAACGTTTTTGCAAACTTGGTATAATTTGCGAAAATTTCTAGAGCAAATATCAATATATATTATATATACAGGGTGTCCGGAAACTCGTAGTACAAGCGGGAAACTGGTGAATCTACATCACATTTGGAGTCGATTTTGTAGTATACTTTTTTTTTTGAGCTTTCGTTATCGAGTAAATCGAGTTTGAAGTTGATTTTTTTTTTTTTTTTTTTTTTTTTTTTTAATCAAATTCTTATAAATTATTACTGAAAATCAAAGTACCCAACTAATTAAAACTATTTGAAAGTAAAACAAATGAAGAAACTCGGATTTGAAGCATTATTTTGAAATCACCCTTCATTTAACCCGGTGTAATCATAAAATATTTCTGCTCTGCAGGGTTAAAACATCTGTTATTCAACCCTAAACACCAGAAAAAACTTTAACCCTAAAATAGCCGAAAAATATTTTTTTTTGGTTTTTTTTTTTTTTTTTTTAAAAATGCTCAAATCAAAAAACTTTATGTTTTTTTGGGTTCCCCATGTGGTGTAGATTCTCCAGTTTCCCGCTTGTACTACGAGTTTCCGGACACCGTGTATATATTTTGTTTTTTATTTTAAGAAAATTTACATTGATACATTTTTAATGTTATTTCAACTGCGATGCTAGAAATGCCCCTTTGTTATGGCGGGTAAATAAATAATAGCGGGATAAATGCATCAAAACAAATGTTTTTGTTTTGATAGTATACACACAACGGTACACCTCCCATTTTCCTCATCGCGCCGATGGAAACCTTTATTGACCTAATGATTCGCGAAAAAAATCTTTTCTATTTCCTTCCTACTTTCTTTAGCCTCACAATATGCCCCAATCGCACGCAGAGAAAAGGGTATTGCTAATTTATTAAGAATATCTTCAAATTATTGGTAATTCAGATTAAAAACGGGATTATAGGCCTAACGAATAATTAAAAAGGTTTTTGAAAACTTTTATTAAACTACGAATATATTATCAGTATTCCGGATCATGTGTTCTTGAATATTCAAATTTTTTCGCATTTCGTGATGATATATTATCAAAGCAAATCCACGTTAATTATATATTTGTAATTCACAGAAAACCTTGTTGAGAATTACGTAGGGCGCCAGTGTTGAGTTTGGAACTCCCCACGAAATGCGCCAGTGTTGAAAATCACGTAGAGCGCTAGTGCCGACTTTGGCATTGTCAGTGGTAGAATCATGAGAATCTAATTATTCAGCACAGGTTAAGGTCGGCAAGGAATGCCTTTACATGGGGGACATTCAACAATCTAGACTCCACTTCCCTCGTCAAATGAAACTCCTATGGGAATGATAAATAAGTGTATTTACAGTCAACAGGTACATTGTATAACACAAAATGGGGACACAGTATACATCCTAAATTATTTCCTGGCTGATTGAATTGAACAGTCTCTTTCTCGTATTTGCTCTGAATGGCAGACGTGTTTAACAGACATTAAAAGATGGCACATAATGGGGCAAAGGTTTGGTATACGTTTACATGAGTTGTTCCGGGGGATGCAGGAGTTGCGAGGCCATCGAGGTGTTACTCACAGTCATTGTGGAGTGGTAACCAAGGTTGTGATCGTCTACACGCGTAAAACGGGCGCGTGTTAGACTTTAGTAATGTTGCGGGAACGGGGTCTGGCACTCAGCGTCCGAGACCGGTTTTATGGTGGCAAACCACACATGTTGTTCAGATCAAGGATAGATTTGGACTGGTGGTCGCCGCTGGTCACAGAAACCGTTGGGGCTTTGGCGTTGGTGCGCAGTGGAATGTGCCCGTCGTTCTGTGCTGCCAAGTTATTTTCGCGGGGTTTGTAAAATCAGTTTGAGAGATCTGCTTCGTGACAACCTGTCAATTCATTCGTTAGGCTTGCAATCTCGTTTTTAACCGAATTATCAATAATTTGAAGAGATTCTTCATAATAATTAAAATAGCAATACAGAAAAAGTATTGATAAGATAAGATTATTTTATAAAGTCTTTATTTCATCTACGTACATAGCTGTGCATAATATAATTATGATCAATATTTTATATAAATAACGAGTGTATTCTTTTAAATACAGCGATTTCAAAAACCCAAAAGTTATAGCATAATAAACACCACTTACAACAAAAAATCAAAAAAAGATTTCATTATTTGCTCGGCAAGAATGATTAGAGATAATATTAAAAAAAACATTAACTGATTTTATGCTGGAAGCTTTGAAACAAAACTCTCGCACGATAGTTATTATCACGTATATTTACCCTTTTACAAAACGTGAAATAAGGATACGTTTAGTACAAAGTAATACAGTATATATTTGTGAAGCTTCTACGTTGTACCAAGTATTTGATTTTTATTAAAAAAAGCACTCTGGACATCAAATGTTTGAAGCATCTTATGTAAGTAAAAAGTGTAATGACACTATTCAAGTGATTTTATGGGACTTTTGTAATGTGTTTCACTTACAAACTGCGTATATTATTATGTTTGCTAAGAGATCCTTTTAAATATATTATCTTCTTACATTATTGAAAGAAAAAATTGCCTTTACAACAAGATGCATGGAACGCCTTCAATAAATAGTAGTTAGGATTATACTGTTGATAACATTCAAGTTACTGACGGCCTCCGTGATCGAAAGATAAGGCTCTCGACTTGCGGAGATCGCAGGTTCAAATCCCGGCGCGTGCAATTAAATTTTATTTTAAAATAAAACAATCACTTGGCAAACATCTATTTTATTTTCTATACTTAATGCCAATCGGGTTTCGTTACAATCGTAGCTTCTTCAGGGCAGTACAATACTCTACTATAGTAACATGTGCTATCAATATGTCGATGGCCTATCGCTCACATGACATTGTGTCAAGTGCATGATCGGTCATTTTGGGTAAATGCGATTTTAATGTTTACTCTTATTTGAGAATTATTTATTAACACAATTGCATACCTATCTATCATCATTACCTATCATCATCGATTAGCGTTATTTATAATGTCTTGAGAGGTTTTTTTTGTTTGAATTTTTCAAATATTAAACATTATAAGATATATATTTTTTTTTTATATTAACTCCACACAGGAGGCCCTGAAGAAAATAATTTCCCTCAGGGCCTATGTCATCTTTGGGGATGCTGTGTGGAGGGTCTTTTTGTGGAGAGGAAGGAGTGAACGTGGGTCTTGAAGAGTCCCATGTTGTAGGAGGGAGGAAACACAGAGGCCGGCAGTTCGTTCCACAGCCGAGCTGTTGAACTTAAGAACAAATCGTAGAAGCGACCCGTTCTCATGTGACAAATGTCAACCGTGTACAAATGTTGGGCGCGCGTTTGGCGTGTATCCCGACTACGCACCGGTGCCGAAGGGATCAATGACGCTAGTTCCTCAGAGCATCTTCCATTGTAATACCGATAGAACAAGGACAGCATACCTACCTGACGCCTGTGCTCTAAAGATTGCAGTCCGTTTGTTAAGATTGGGGAATCTATCAAACGGACCGCCCGTTTTTGCACAGAGTCAAGGGTTTTTTTCAGGTATTTAGGGGCTCCGGACCAGAGATGGCTGCCAAATTCGACAGTAGGGCGCACTTGCGATTTGTACAGGGTCAGCAGTTGTGTATTATTAAAGTATCTGCGGGCCCTGTACAGTACGCCCAGCTTCTGAGAGGCCAGCTTTACTCTGGCTTCGATGGAGCCCCCATACCTGAGCTGGTCACTTATAGTTACACCAAGCATATCAATGGAAGGCCTGTTCAGAAGATTGCTTCCGTTGAAGGAGACTAGATTATCATTTAGATCCCTTTTAGACGTAATCAGACAGGATTGGGTCTTTGAAACATTAAATTCGACGAGATTATTTTTACCCCAGGAGGAAATACTCTCGAGATAACCGTCCATTCTCTGCTTCAAAGCCCTCCGAGCCGTTGGAGTTTGTGTGCCCTTTGGGGGCTTGTCAAACAAAAAGCTATCATGAACTGTACTGTCATCCGCGTAACAATGAATCGGTGCACATGTCAAAAGGTCATTGATGTGCAACAAAAACAAAGTCGGAGACAGAACCGATCCCTGTGGGACGCCAGCATTTATAGAGTGTGAGGATGAGGTGAAACCGTCAGCAACAGCCTGAATCGACCTATCCCTTAAAAAATCAGCAATCCACGTACACAGGGATGCGGGAAGTCCGTAAGAAGGCAATTTGTTGACAAGTCCTCGGTGCCAGACCCGGTCAAAGGCCTTGGATATGTCTAGTGCGACCGTTTGGGTCTCACCGTGACGTTCCAGGCACCGCCCCCAAACATGCGACACATACGCGAGAAGATCACCGCACGAGCGGTTCCGCCGGAATCCGTATTGACGGTCGTTGATAATTTTGTTCTTCTCGAGGTATGTGAGCAGTTTGTCGTTGATCACACGTTCCATCACTTTGGACAGAACTGATGTGATCGCTATGGGGCGGTAGTTGGCCGGGTTGGAGCGGTCACCTTTCTTGGGAATAGGGTGAATGACCGCTTTTTTCCAACCAGAGGGCACAATGCCACACTTCAGGGACATTTTGAAGAGCTTTGTCAAAATTGGAACTATTTCCGCAGCACACCTCTGCAATACCAGGGCAGGTATTCCATCAGGTCCACTAGCTTTGTTAACATCGAGCCCCCGTATAACGTGGAGTACATCCCGATGCCGGATCCTCAGCTTTTTCATATAGAAGCCGCAGTGAGGAACTGACGGCGGAACAGCACCTCCGTCATCGAGGGTCGAGTTTTCCGCAAACATTTTCCCTAATAAGTTAGCCTTTTCGGTGGCGGTGTTTGCTAGTGAGCCGTCAGGTCTGGTAAGAGGTGGCAAACTGGGTTTGCAAAAATTCCGACCTATTGAGCCTGCAAGGGACCAGAATGCTCTGCTGCCATGCGGGCAGGCAGCCAGCTTTTTGCTGATCTGCAGGTCGTGTTCGAATTTTGACCTATTAATGATTCTCTTGCATTCCTTTGCCGATTTGTTGTATGCTGATCTGCTTTCGGGCGTTCGAAATGTGTTGTAGGCTCGGTAAGCCGCGTTTTTTCGTCGAACTGCTTCGGAGCATTGTCGACTGAACCACGGCTTTGAGCCCACACCAGTTTCTTTAGTAGTCGATTGTATGAAGCCATCCATCGCCGATTTGATGACTTCACCAATCTCCTGGGCACATCTTGAAGGGTCCGAAGTCCGAAAACAAACAGCTGACCACGGAAAAGCGTTGAAATGGGCCCGCATACCCAACCAATCTGCTGACCTATAGTGCCACACTTTTCTCCTCAGCCTCTCATTGGTTGGTCTGAGGCTAACGGGGATTGATGTCGTCACTAGGCAGTGGTCAGATGATCCCAGAGGCGCTGTGACGTCAATCTTATAACCGTGTGGCACAGTAGTTAAAAATAGGTCTAACAGATTGGAACGGTGAGTCTGGACATCAGGAACCCTTGTAGGCTCCTGAACCAGTTGCTCTAATCCGTAGCAAATGGCAAAGGATTCCGCCTGTCGGCCAGCCGAGTCCGTTGGGCCTGAGAACTTCAACCATGGTTCGTTATGAACATTGAAGTCCCCCAGAACAATAAACTCGGCCGAAGGGTAGCGGGGCAAGAGATCATCAATAGTTTATCTCAAATGTTTGAAGAGCTCGGAAGTGTCTGATTCGCTGTGGTTCGGTGAGCGGTATAGACATGCGTAGAATCTTGCCGTACTGGCAAGATTGACGCGCACCCACATTACGTCGAATCTGGAGTTTTCCAGACTCAATAATCGTACACAGTTGACGTCAGCTCGACTATAGAGGCAGACTCCTCCTTTGAGTCGGAACTTGCTTGCAAGGGTAAAGCCCGGGCAGTCCAGATAGGAGGAGTCTGGCGGCTCGGCTATCTGAGTTTCGGATAGGAAAAGAAGGTTGGGACGTTGGGACAAAAGATGGTGATGAACAGAATTTAAATTAGTATGCAGACCGCGAATGTTGGCAAAATTTACCAACAGTTTTGGCCCGCACCGGGGACGCCTGCTACTCGCCGCTGTAATGACGTTAAGTTTTTTTTTATGTATATTCATGATTTTACTTTTTGTTTTTTTTTAAATGGTATGAAGTGAAAGGAAGGTCTGGAATGGAAAGGTATGAGGAGTTGGTAGGAATATGGGGTTCAGGCTGTCCAGGAGTGATGAGCGTTTGGTTCCAGCCCACTCACTGCGGTGCTAGGCGATAGGCTGGGAGAGTCCGGCTGGAGAGGGCATCCAATGCGCCCCAAACGCTGCTGCTGGGTCCCCTCCGGTCACGAACCGGCACAACAGCAGTGGCAGGGTTTTTTCACTCGCTGGTGGGGCAGCCCACCCTTAGTCGTGAGCCTGAGGGTCGGGCCCCTGTACTATCGAGCGGCCCGGACAGCGGTAACCGGTTGTAAAGGGTCTCCCTCAACCAGCACCTCCCAACCGGCCCGCCACGCAGAAGGTGGGCCGACGCACCCGCCACCAAGACCTGGGCACGTGCAATCAGAAGGATCACCTTATAAGATGATCGAAGGAAGAGGCATAAGCGATAACGCGAAAATCATGCCCATGAAAGGAATGATTAATTACGGACGAGGGGAAAATAATAGTGGGAGGAAAAAAACAGGATGGGAAGCGGGAACATACAGCATACAGCGGGACTGCACTTGAGTTGGGAGAACTCGGCTCTTCAGTACAGAGAACCGTGGATTTCATTTATCGGTTATTACCCACACATACAGGCAAGGCCGAAAGCATATTTACTCTAAACTTTCAAGGGTTGAACCACGCTATGAAAACCAGAGAAACAGCGCAAACGTCCCACATCGGTTCACAGCAGTAAGCTCTTTAGAATATATGGTACCTCTAACAAACGTAATGAAACAGAACCAGTCACTTCCAGCATACAATTGTTCTATGTAATAGTTTTACCATAATTTAGTAATAATATGCATAACTTTGTTGCCAAATAAATGTTATATCAGTAAAAATTCATAAAGTTTTTCATTTTCAGGGCTCCTTGAGAGATGGCCTGAACTCAAAAACCCAGAGGATGAGCTGTTAATAATACAGGTTAAAGTTTTATATAATATATTCTTTTATAACATGCTCTTGAAGGTTCATTTTTCTCAAATATAAGCGATTAATTTTTCTTTTTAGGTATTTACCGTTGTGTTAGTTAGTTTTCAAGAGCCTGGAAGCAAACGTGCATCGAGTCAGCTTCTAATAGGAATGACCCGATCCAATAAATTTCGGATGACCTGCAAGTGGTCAATTTTGTTCACCGCATACAGCATGGCCACCGAGACATTTTTTCGATTCTGACCACCACGTCTGTTAGAAAATGAAGTTAAATGTGTCATAGATGACGGTAATTGTGATAGGCGCTTCAAAATGAATGACCCTATTTCAAAGCTAATATTTTTTCCACTGCACTCATTCCACAAGCAACACCATTCAGTCTTCTGTTAGTTAGTTATCTAAAATCGTATAATTATGAAACTCTGCTTATGCCGAAAATACAATCGGTTATCGCCTGCAAACAGAATAGATAATATGAAGATTGACCGTGATGGCCTTCATTGTTTTGCCATCTGTTTCCAGAGCGTGCTTCTTATCATTCTCTTTCATGTATAGATAATCTTGCTCCCTATTCTCCGCATCACAACCCTCCTGTAGTGGGATTTTATAAGAAACTTCAATAAAGGCATTAATTATACTGAAAGCATTGGTCCTTAGAGAAACCGCTTTAGTAAAAACGGTACATTGATGATAAATTTAGAATAGACGCCAGCAGAAGCGGCTTTAGGAATCCAGGAGTGGTAGGTCATTTAAAAAAATGTGTGATTAATTTTTATTTGATATTGTGTGGGTCAGCAACTGTAATGATATATACTAAATTGTAAATCAAATTATTATTTACAGGCAAATCAAATCAAGATGAGACGTTTTAATGCAGTTGTGCACACCGATAGTGATAAAAAATTTCACAAAAAAACTTTGGTAAGAATATAAGAGTTTGACAGACCCGTTCGCAGTATCCTTAAATGTCCAAAAGTACTGGATTGGAAGGGAAGAGTGTGTTAGTTCCATCTTTTACGTTTTTTTGTTTCATTCTTCAGCTTCCTAACAAAAATAAAATAATTATTTAATTAAATTAGATATTTTTTATCCATCCACTACACCACTAAACAAGTATTACTTGTAATTATAATAAATTTAAAAATAAAACAAACTTTACTGCCTTAAATAATTTAGCGAATTAGAATGACGATGACATCTCACTATATTATTTTAAATATTATTATATAAAAAAACTAAAATCTCTTCACTTTATATGTTTTTATGAAATTTTTCTTCTATTTACGTTAGGTTTGTATGTTAGGTTTTTATTTTTATTTTTTTCCGTTTACACACGAGTTTTAGACTCTTGTAAAGGTAAACATGTTAATTTTTATTTGAAATATATTCTTACTATATAAATTATACTGTATTTTATAAAATAAAAAAAAATATTTAAAAAAATAAAAAAAAAACTATTCATAGATAGCGATTTAATTGTGTAACACCTGCTTAGGTTAGGTTAGGTTAGGTTAAAACAAGCTGTTTTTTCTATGTCCGTTGAAAAGTTATCATAATAATCATTGAAATTATCTATTTCTTAACGTGCTCAAACTAAATGTGAAAATTCATACTTTTTCCAAAAAGTCAAATTAAAAAACAACCATTGTTCCACACACAACAAGTGTGTACAATGAAAAACTGACCTATGTTTATGTCGCCATCTCTTTAAAACATATTACATTCACTTTGCTGTTTCCCTGACGGCCATGACCTAAGCGTCCCTAAGCTTTCTTCAGTACCTAATTTTTACTTTAGACGAAATACTTAGTGCCATCTCGTGTATTTTATGGCGCGCATAGAGACAGAAGATCCAGTGAATCGTATGTACTTGCGAATGTAAACATATAAATATTAGAGACAATAGATGTCACTGATCGTCACTCGCTCGCAGTCGTGCTATTTCGCGGTACATTAAAATAAATTAAGAATAAGTCTAGTACCTAAGTGTTTTGATGCGTATAATTTATTATTTTTCTAGTCTTATAATTTTGGAGGGTCGAAATCTTATTATGCATCAAGAATGAGTTAATGATGAATGTAAGTAAGTCTAAAGTAATAGTGTTTGAAAGAGAATACAAAAACAGTGTGCAATATAGCTGTGAATGAGGAATACTTGGAGCAGGTGGATGAGTTTGTGTATTTAGGAAGCATGTTTACGAGAGATGGGAAGGCTGACAGAGATATTGAAAGAAGAGTAAATGCAGGTAACTCCATTAATGGAGGACTGAACTCAGTTGGCGCTTACAAAAGTTGTCCAAAGAAGCGAAGTTAGCAGTCCACAATAGAGTGCTGGTACCTACCCTGATGTATGGAAAGAAAGGATGAAAGTAGATTGAATGCTGTTGAAATGAGATCCCTGAGGGGCATGTATGGTAAAACCATAAATGATCGTGTGAGGAATGTGGAGATCTGCAAAGAGTGCAAGGCTGATAAAAGCGTAATTAGTAAGATCAAGAAAGGGAGGCTTAGATAGTTTGGGCATGTAGAGCGAATGAGCGAAGAAAGGAGTGTAAGGAGAATATACGATGCAAATGTTAATGGTAGCAGAAGTCGGGGACGCCCGAGGAATATATGGCACGACAAAGTGAATCAGATACTTGAGTCGGGCCATGTCAAGAGTCAGAACAATAGAAGAGTGTGTATGAGACGATGTATGAATGTGAATAAGGCAAGGAGTGAGTGCCAAAAGCGAGTTGTTTGGCGGTCCGTCCTCTCTGCCTGCACCTGCGGGGAAACGGCGTGATGGTTAGTTAGTTAGAAATCCAATTGACCTAAGGAAATAACCAACCCTGGACGCTAGGTACAGTCATATATTTATTTATTAATTTAAACGCCCTGCAGGAATTTCAATCTGCAGTAATGCGACTCAAAAGCATCAATATGCTCTGTAACATAGTTTTTATGTTCATCAGGCTAAACCGCAAACCATCAAATACTACATATGATGGAAATCTTTTTCTTTTATCTTACGATAGAAGAAAATGTTCATCAGATGTAGTGATTGATGGTTTGCAGTTTTGCCGCTGATGAGAGCCATTGTGTAAACCACTATCGCTTACAGACTTCGTGCAGTAGTCAATTATTGTGACTGAATACGCATTTAAGAAATATTTTTTCATACACCCGCTGTCTCTCTGCTTTTTCATCTCTAATATTTTTTCATTTTTTTGTCCTTTGTTAAGTTAGCTTTCTCACACTGAATAGACACATCAGGCAGGAAAGGAGAATTTTTCGATTCATTAAATTTAAACCATTTGGGCACATTGTTGTTTGAAATGTTTAAGTGTCAAATGTTTCAAGTGATTTTAAAACTGACGTAGCATAGTGGCTAGTGCACCCAACCTACAATCGAAAGGCTGTGGGTTCGATTACATTTATTGTTTCTCGAGAGATTTTTTCAATTTACAAGAGTGTTTCTGTCTTATAATTATTGTTTACAATAATTTTTTATCCCTTGTGCTTAAAAATCCTGTCTTTTAAACATTAGTTTATGTTTTAAAAAATAAGAATTAAAATGTAAATATATTTTTATTTTTTTAGTACCAAAGCAGAATGTTTATTCAATTTCCACTAGGTCTTAAGTTAGGCAACTGGTTTAGCCAATAAGTTTGTAGAGTTTTTAAAGTTAATCACTGAGTTGAAACGTTTATCTGGAGCGGTGTAAGTTTTGTAATTATGGCTTTCAACGCTGTCATCTTTATAATTCAATAATAATAATTACTCTTTTGGAATTAGTTACTTTGTAAGATTGATCGAAACAGACAGTTTACCTACAACACTTGATACTATAATGCAGCGGCGGTTCGTTGCCTATCTCGTTGGGATTTCAATCGGAGGCTAAAAAGGGAGAATAAAACTTATTTAATATATGAAAAAAATCTGTATTGGTCTTTTCTATATGATGTATAGTTTTTTTTCCATAGATCTAAAGGAATTTCATCACATCACTGCTCCAGAGACTAGCGACCTACAACAATATACGATTCGGTGATTCATTAAATCGTGTTAGACTATACAGCATAATGTGAATAAATCACAATTTACCAAAGAAACTGTTAGTTTTCTACATGAAATAGTAAGATCTTCAGTAAATAATTTATTTGAATTATAACACAATAATTATAAAAATCTCATATAAATGCGCTCTGGGCAGCTAGAAGATTCTTAAGGTTTGCAGTTCTATCGCTCTATTTTTTATAAACCTAAGAAATATGACGGAAGGACCCACAGTTGCTGATGTTTTAAACGCATCTATTCGTTTTGGGTTATCGGACTTATATATACTATATTAGTCACTTTTTTATAAACCTAATAAATATGGCGGAAGGACCCACAGTTGCTGATGTTTTAAACGCATCTATTCGTTTTGGGTTATCGGACTTATATATACTATATTAGTCACTTTTTTATAAACCTAATAAATATGACGGACGACCCACAGTTGCTGATGTTTTAAATTTTGTATTTTGTATGTAATCTATTCGTTTTGGGTTATCGGACTTATATATACTATATTAGTCACTTTTTTATAAACCTAAGAAATATGGCGGAAGGACCCACAGTTGCTGATGTTTTAAACGCATCTATTCGTTTTGGGTTATCGGACTTATATATACTATATTAGTCACTTTTTTATAAACCTAATAAATATGACGGACGACCCACAGTTGCTGATGTTTTAAACGCATCTATTCGTTTTGGGTTATCGGACTTATATATACTATATTAGTCACTTTTTTATAAACCTAATAAATATGGCGGAAGGACCCACAGTTGCTGATGTTTTAAACGCATCTATTCGTTTTGGGTTATCGGACTTATATATACTATATTAGTCATTTTGAATTGGGAATATGCTATTATAAGTTTAGTTATACTCATAAGTGAAAAATCCAGGAAAATAACACTGTTCACGTACTTTATACCCCTTCTATACCCTTTCTTATCTTCGTCACATTACTTCAAATCTCATAATCTTCTATTAATCATGTTATTACATTCTACAAATAAAATGTTTATTTAAAGTGTAAACCTGTCTCGATAAAAGTACGGTTGTACCGCTGCCGATACCTCCTTGCTCATTATTTATTACGAATAATTAAATTCCATATTTGAACCGTCAAGCTATTATTTGATGGGCACATCCAAATATCCTTATAACCTTTTCTTACAATGTGAATGGATCAGTTCCACAATTGAACATCATCCTGACACATACTGGATTAGTCTGTCGTCTGAGATCTGAACTAAAGGAAAAAGTCAAACTACTTCGATTAATAGTTGATAACGCATACGAAAACATAAATTACGTTACTTACTCAGTGGAATTGGAATGGTAATACACTATCGTAAAATGAAGATATTCTCACCGGTATGAATAGAATGCAAACAAAGATCAAACCAGGCTTAAAATTATTTTTGCTTTTTTAGCCTTGCCCAGAAGGAGAGTAATTATACCACATTATCTGAATAATCGATTTTGTTATGTTACATAAAACCAATAACGCGGCGAAAAAGCACTTACGTAAAAATTCTAAGCTTTAAAAGCTGTGTAAATTTCATAATACCATATAGTTTTATCAACTTAAGGCTGTTCGGGCTCTCAGAACATCCTGATGTGTTTTTCGTTGGTCTCGCTTTTTTTCCCTAATTAATAGGGATATTTACTTTTTCCGGCCTTAAAAGTGTACTTAAATGTTTATAATTGTGTATAAGTTGCATGAGTGCACTAAAAATAATTTTAAGTGTGGACGTAAGACGATTTTTAATAACATATATTTATTATAAAGAAAAACAAACATTTTTTATTTTATTATTTTTTACAAAATATAACATATTAAAGCATATTTTATACACTCTCCCACAAAAGCTGACGCTTATGGTTAGGAGAGGACAACTTATTAATAACTAAAAAAAAATTAAGAATTTAACATAATTAGAGATTTAGACATAATATTTTTTAAGATTATGAAGGTACTCGTAATTAAAACAAGAAATGTATATGGGATTTACATAAAACATTACGAATAACAATGCAGTCAAGAATATATCATAAGAGGAAGTTTAAATTATATGGTGGTAAGCCATATAATTTTAATTCAGGGATGTCATCCAAATGACATCCTTTCGGCCATCGCAGCAACCCATCCGAGCCCCTCGCTCACCCGTCACCTATACTGCAATCCTCGCAGCGTTATAGACGACTGTGGGCCATATAGCCTTCCGTGCTTCGGTCACTGAATCGCCCAGAAACACACCAGCACCCTTACAAGATTACGCGTTCAAGAAGAGAATTATTTGGCTACTCCTGCAACCCTGCTGCAGCTCACGCTGCACACATCCCGTGCCCCTACGCCATATGGAGTGATGTTAAAAAATTATGCAGTGATAAAGTTCTTTTTTTTATAGTGATAAGATACTTTTATTTTAATGTTAAGTTTCTCCGTTCGGACCTCAGGAACAGTGTTTGGTGGTGTTAGGTTAAAATGTGTTAGATTGTTAAATATTGTATTATTTTGTATGTTAGTGTCTTTAAATCTAAATGTCAGTATGTAAGACCAGTGTAATCCGAAGAAGGGAATGACCGACACAGGTGTCGATGAGGCTCGCTATCCATCACATCGCTTGTCCTTTGGAGGCGTAAAGAAGAAGGCGGAACCATTACAATGTCAAATTGGTACATGGAATATTAGAGGAGGACTGGAAATAAATATGGATGAATTGTGTGATACAAGAGTGAGCAAATGTTTTCACGTACTTTGTATAACAGAGAGTATGAAAAAAAGGAGCGGCGAAATGCAGCATAATAATAATAAGGCTCGTCATTTTCTCTGGGAGACCTGGGTATCTATTCCATAGTCTCTACAACGAATTACTCGCTATGCGCCATCTACGAACGAAAATCTCTACGACTTTTGTCATAAGTTCTATATTTATACATTCTTGAGTGTCCGCACGGTTGAAGAGATGACTGTGTTGGCAACCCTGTGAATATTGTCTATGTTTCTGATGTGTTTGAGGTTTCTATGGAGTTAATTTGAAATGTCAAAAACAAATCGTTGCCGCGTCGTACTGTTAACGTTTTTTTTGCTACCGCACTTTTTCTGAAATGAATGGCGGTGGTGGATACATATCGAAATGCCAGAAAAATGGTTAAAACAACTTTGCAGAACTAAACGAATCGGATACCAACTTCGAAAAGCGCGCGGGAAACGATCTTTTTTTTGTATAAGGCAATTCACCAGGATGCAATGAGATTTTGACAGTTTTGCCGATCTCTACTGCTTCGACCCACTCGTTGTTTAAGTCGAATGAATTTTGACGTATTTCGTGTAGTATGTACTTTCGGTGAGACTCAAGAATAGCAAACTCTACCAGTGTATGTACTTTCGGCGGAAATTGCGAGCGATCGAGACTGGGGAATAGATACCCAGATACGGAAACGAATTGTCAGGGTACTGCAGCGCTACTGTCTCCCAAAATGGTTAAATGTATGTAGCAGTATGAATGTGTAAGTCCGAACATAAGGTTGATCAGATTCAAAATCAATTTGACAAGGGTGTTTCTTGTTATATGCTATGCCCCTGTTAATTCTGAAGCGACGAAGTGAGAGATGATTTTTGGACTGGTGCGAATGATGTAATGAGATTAAAAAATATGAATGGAATGATTATAATGGAATGCGATTTGAATGGGTGGATGGGAAAAAGACGTGACGGATTTGATTCGGCTTAAGGTATTTTTGGGGATAAAAGAATGAATGACAACAGGATTAGAATACTTCAAGTACGCTTAGGATGTAACCTGTTTGTGTCGAATACTTTCTTCAATCATAAAGGTATCCATCAATATACTTGGGAAAGAGGAAATGAGGGGTTAATTATTTAATTTATAGTAATTGATTCTAGGTTACCGAGGACACAAAAGTTTTCAGAGGAGCTGAGGTTGAAACTGACCACTTTCTGGTAGTGTTGAGAGTAAATCTCTTTCGCGGTTGGCACTCCAATAAGAGTTAAGCATAGACAAAAAATGGAACCACATAAAACTCTAAAAGTCTTTGTGAACCTGCTAGAGAGGTGGGTGGAATAAGTACGTAAGGTAGGAATAAAGGTGATGCATGGTGGGATGATGAAATTAAAGCACTGGTCTCAGAGAAGAAGAAAGCATCGTTATGTCTGATAGCGATTGGCAGTGCTTGCAGAAATGAAAGGGATCGAGCGAAATAAGTGTATAGGGGATGCAAGAAAATAGTTAGAGTGAAAGAACAAAAGAAACGTCTGGAAGAGGAAAAATGAATCAAAATAACAAAACATTTCCAAGACAACATTAAGTTGTTTTGGAAGGAAGTCAAAATGTCCCAAAGTCGTACAGAAAACGGAAGCATGAAAATGATAAAATCGAACGATGGAACAATGTTGACAAATGAGGAAGAAATAAAATAGAGATGGATGAAGTATTTTGAGGAAGTCTTCGAAAGCGACCCGAGTGATAGTAATTCCTGCGGTTAATCAGATATGAATGATGAAGGAGTGATTGTTACCAAAATCAGAATGGATGAGATAAAAAAAAATATTTTGTATGAAGAATGGTAAGGCTGTCGGTTTCGACGATATTGTTGATGAATATTTTAAAAGAGATAGCTGTATAATTCTCACATTTTTAACCAATGTTCAAAGGAGGGAATGGTGCCTAAATCTATAGTTTTTTGCGGATTCACGTTTAGTACAAAAAGTATGTTTATGTATGAGCTAGCCTGGTTTGTTTTTTAAAGAAATCTTAAGTTTAATTCAGAGATTGACAACAATTTGCATAATAAACCTCTCACATAAGAGGATGGTCGCTGTCTACATTTGATTTCATAAAACCACCTCATCCTCTTATTCCTCCCCTCAAAGCAGAATTTTAAAACTTCTTGATGAAATTATGCACATCGTACGTTCTAAATAAGACGAAAACTACAGTCTACATCTGATGTTGAAAAACTCTTCATAAAGCTGGGTGACGCCAAAATCTTCAGCTAGATATGGATAATAATGAATCTTAAAGTTTATTTCTAATTAACTACGTATAAAACAATAGTAGCCCAACCTGCGCAACTACATCGTATAGAAGTTCACACGTTAATAAAACATGAAAAGAAAAAACTTTTCCCCAACAGATCTACCGCACGGTCGGCCTTTGAATTTCTTATCTTAGCCGAGTTTCCAATGAAAATTCGTTCCAAACTTTCTTTAGCGAGGCACATTGTTGGAAATTCCATGTTTTATTCGTTACGTGGCCGTGAGAACAACTAAATAAATCTACTCTTGAAACAGGACAAACGGATAAAGCATAGTTGGTATATCATTACTTACCTTATAATGAGTTTTTTTCTTCTTATCTGCAAAAGGTCAGTTAATTAAGATAAACGACAAAAAATTAAAAAAAACAAAAGTAGATATGTCAAATTTGATCCAATCTTCCCAAAATATCAAAGATGTTCAGATACCATTCTTATTCCCACTATAGTCTCTAATACAAAAAGATAAAGGTTTCATTAATTAATCTACAATTTATTTTTCTTGTTTGTCGCATATCTGTTTTTCTACTAGCAATGTTGAATACCTTCGATTGGCCTTACTTAAAATATGGCTTGGATAATTGCGCCAAAAAAACTTGATATTTATTTAACTCGTAACTTAGATTTCCATAGTGAGACAACAACTTCGCCCACTTACGAATTCCATAAAATTGATTCTTAATTCTTATTGAATCGTTGCTCCATTGCCTAGAGTCGCGACTCCCACTCAAATTGTCCAGATTAACTAATCTATGATGAATTAACATCCCTGCTATCTTTTCAGCAAGGAATCATTGTCCATAAGTCTATAGGTGAACTAAATAAACTATTAATGTTTTTAAATTAATTTTAATGAATTACACAACATTAAATCCATGTCATCTTTAGGAACAGCGTGCGGAGTGAAAACAAAAAATCCATGGTCTTTTCAAAACCGAACATTTGAATAAAAGATCGTTGTATAGAAATGAACCGGCTTGTACGTGAAATATCAACTGTTAAAATATTGAGCATCTTCAAGGAGTTTTTTTCGGAATCAAAAAAATTCTAACTCAAAACTTGGTATTTGTATAATAATTACTGATGGATTTTAAAGGTCCTTCAAACCGTTGGCAAAAAAGCTTCACCGCAATATTATTTATTGTTAAAATAAAAGAAACTCCAACCGGCGCTATTCTTTCTTATGTTCTCGGAACGCTGGAATAATTCCACAGTTAGATCCACGTGACTGGCATTTTTAATTCCTATTGTTCAAACATGCCGGCCGTACGTGTGCGCGCACAATGTATGCGATCACGAACGAGGGTAGCGGATAACGCCGTTTTTTTCTTGTCAAAAGAATTAGCATTGATGGTGCGTTAGAGGCATGTCCCACTACAAAGGTATTTGCTGGGTACCTGTTTAAACTTTAACATGCCCGTTGGTAGTTATCACTCATAGCAATGGGCTTCTTTCTTTGAAATGTTAATATGTTTATAATTATCTTTTATTTTTATTTATGTTTTCCAGGCAAGCTTGCCTGTATGGGATGATATTATTTGCTATATATAACATTACGTAAAACAATATTCCGGATTATATTCACGGGAAACTCGTTATGAGGTGTAGAGGTTCAGCTCAATATTTGAACACAGTTAGACGACCTCCTCAGAATCCTCAGTCGAGTGGTTAAGATTAAGTTCTAGTGCTGTAGATATAAGATGTAAATTATAACATATAAAAATGTATATGTAACTAAACTTTAAGCACCTGTTGACAAGCCAATTCAATTGGTTTAGCAGGACTTGTTTGTTGATATGTATTAACTATTTATTCAATTTTTTTTTTTTAAATATCCTAAACGAGAGGTCGTGAGTTCAATCCCAGAGTAAGAAAAAATATGTACATTCTCATATTTAATGAAAAATTAACGTAATACAATATACTAGTAGGTATATTTACGGCATGTTGCAGAGCGGTAGTTACTTTCCAAGTAACCCCTATCATATTAATTCTACCTCACAACATACTTGATTTGAAGATGTCATAATCTCACTGGCTACGGATACATAAATCTTTCGAATGCCAAGAACACGTTTGAATATTCCGACATATGGGCAAGTTCTTCTGCCCTGGATATTTATATAAAATACAACAAACTCATTAGACTACACGTGTGAGTTATTTGTAAACTGTACTGGATTTGCTAAGTGCTAGTAGTAAGTGTTTATTTCCTCCAGCTAAAACCATTAAATATTCTATACAAAATAGCACGCCCCGATCAAATAATTATATTTGATAAAATACACATACGCTGTATACACTTAATCAAATGAGATAATTAAACGATATACACTCGAGACCAGTTAGTTCTCTGCCAACTTCCATTATATATATTTGTACAAATATATATTTTTTAAATTGTCAATATGAAAGTGTTACATAATGAAAATAAGAATTTGATTCTAGTAGATGGAAAAAATAAATTAATAATAATTTGCTATTTAACGCTGAGAGCTTAAGTTTTTTTTATTAAATAGTTCTAGTTCTCTAAACAAAACATGAAAAAAAAATAACGGTCGCAACTGGATAACGTCTTTAAATTATTATTTTTTGGTAAACTAATGTTTAAGACAAGATTTTTTATGCATAGCACAAAGGGTAACAATTATTTTACAAGCAAAAATGTAACAAGCAGTAATTGTTGAATGAAACACTAGTATATATTGAATTATTTCGCGGATAAGAGATAAGCCGCCATAGCTCAGTGGTCAGAGCTGTCGACCGGAAATCGAAGGGACACGGGTTCGAGTCCCGTTGGCGTCATGTATCTTTTATCAGGAGATTTTTCAATGTGGATGAGTGTTTCAGGCTAATAATTATTGCTTGTAAAATAATTGTTAACGTCTTTAGAGACCTGATTTTTTACTTTATTTTTGTTGATCTCATATACAATAGTAAAATGAAATAAATGATTATCTTTGAAATTTAAGCTAGACATTTTAAAAATATTGAAAGTGAGATCGACTAGCGACCACTAGAGATAGGTAACACAATGACATTTGAGCTTCAAGAACGCAGACTAAAAATATTTAATTCATTTCTTCACACTTGAACCCAATGGTGTTGTTTGTTAATTCCATATTTAAAAATGTAATGCATTTTCAGTTAAGTTATTTGATAACTGTTACAGTAAAACGAGTAACATGTAACGTGAGTTTCATTTAAGATGAATATAGCTGTCCAAAAGTCAAATAACACTTTTCTGGTTCATAAAAATTCTTTATTTTTTAAATTAATAAAAATAAAATATTATCAAATAATTGATTCAGTTTTTAAATTCATATTAAAAACTTTTCACAATGTTATAAACCCTTCACGGACCGATGGAAATTCAAAGTGGCAAAAAGTGGCTCGTTAGTAACACGTGTCACGTGTAAGTTTTATTTATTTGGTATCGACGTTAGAAAAAGTAATCCAATTTTAAAAATTTCCTTCTATTGAACTCGTAAGCCAGAGATGAATTTTTATTTCGATTTTCTAATGTCGATATAAATAATTAATCGTTTGGCAAAATTTTTAATATGCTTTCATATAAAGCCAGGTCTCCGCGTGTTGATTTTTTTTTTGTTAAATGGTACCTTCAACAAATTGAGTTTCGTGTTCAAGCTGTATTTTAAACAAATTTTGAAGGAAATGAGAATATTTTGAAGGGCGTGGAAATAAGTTATGAGTTTAATGAATTGAAAAATTGATTTGATTTTGAAGTTTTACTTTGATTTTCATTTGATTTCTTGCTCGCCTAGCTTTATTTAGCATTCAAAAAGTTTTTTTCCAATTTTTTATTGGCAGGTTTTGAACAATTTGTGAGTATTATAAATCATTTACTGGCGTAGTAAATTTTATTTTTTTCATGACTTTGAACTGGATGGGTTGTTTCAAAACTTCATCATATAGATATAATATAACGGATCGATAGTGCTCTACATTTTTATCAAATGCGAGTATCGGCGCTTAACAGGAACCATTAAAATATCGAAAATTCAAATTATCAGATCAACGTTTTAAACTTCATCCAATGTGATGAATGTTTGGAATACCCCAACTAAGTGTATCATATAACAACCAAATTTGAATTTCTTGGTGGAGGGATACGGCTCTCGACTAGCAAGCTGGAGGTCACGGGTTCAAATTTTAAATTTATGTTATTTCAGAATTAACTATATATGTAACAACCGTATTGTGCAATATATATAGCATACAGTCAAACTTGGTAATTGTATCGAACATCCAATTACAAATAGATTAAAACTTGTTATCACTCACTGGTCACTTACCTACGGTGAGCACCTTCGAGTTTGATGACCCCTTTTCCCAAATCATAATATTTACCATTTGAAAAATGCATCAAAAACAATCTGTTGCCAGGCGGTACAGGTCAACACGACTGTATCGAACATGAAACAGTTCGATGACCCTATTTTCAAAGACAAATGCTGTTATTAGGCGATTCAAGCCGCAAAAATGAATATTGAACACCTGCATTGATAACTGAAAACATGTCCTTTGCAAGCTGACGTTGATGTCACACGAACACTTTTAGGAGATAGTATCAATAGCTCTAACAAAATATGAACATTCAAAAATGCCAACCAGTAGACGTAACACCTCCGGTGATTACGTGATTTGTTATAACTTGAAATTACAATTCCTGAGTCTGAACTGAATTAGCCACTGATGCTGACAACTTAAAGGCTGGACAATTCCTGCTGCTGGCGATTGTTGGTCACCGATGCTGACAACCTAAAGGCCGGCCAATTCCTGATTGTTACCGACTGAACTGGCCACTGTTGCAGCAGTCGCTTGCGCCATTTGCTGTATCGTATGGCGCGCTGATGCATAATCTGCTCCAATCTGAAATCATCGCTGAAAGCATTCCAGTTGTCTCAGTTTCTATCTGTATATTGAAATACATATAACTATTTCTTTTGAATTGGGTTGGCTGTTAGAAATAGGAAGCACCTATAAGCTACACCCCTTTGTACGTTCTGTATACCAATACAATACATCTAATTAAAATGTGAATTTTGATTTGAATCGTCTTTCTTTTATGATGGTTTGAATAGAACACCTCACGGTGTTTTACTTAAATCATTACCCAGGTTAAGGGCTGATATGTGCCGGTGCTTATTATTTACAGTCTTTTTTTGTACAAGCAAACACGTACAAGAAAAGACAGACTTCTTTCAGCGATAATTTCAGATTGGAGCACATTGTGAATCATCGCGCCATACGATACAGCAAATGGCGTAGGTGACTGCTGGAGCAGTGGCCAGTTCAATTGGTAGCCAGCAGGAATCGGCCAGCCTCTAGGCTTCAGCATCAATGGCTAATTCAGTTAGTAGCCAGGAAGAATTGGCCGGCTTCTAGGTTGTCAGCATCTGTGGCTGGTTCAGTCGGTAGCCAGGAAGAATTCATCAGCCTCTAGGTTGTCAGCATCAATGCAGCAGGGATTGGCCAGCCTCTAGGCAGGAATTTATCAGCGGCGGCATGGTCATTTGATTATATAAGAGCCGGCACACGGAGACGCCCCATTATTGTAATGATGACAGATGCGTCTGGCTCAGCTGATAGAGTGCCGGTCGTAAACAGCTCGTTGCAAATAGTTAATAATAATCTTTAAAATGATTGTGACGTGATGGAGGAACAGTAGCGACTACAGATTTCAGTTGACACTCAGGAATTTATAATTTCTTAAATTATAATTAACAGATCGCGTTTAAACTGGAGGTGTTCCGTTCACTCGTGTTAATTTTTGAAATTTGACTGCCAATATTTTATTTAAATGCCTATTTAAAATGTCTTTCTACCAGCGTTTGTGTGGCGTCAGCTTGCAAAAACATGTTTACGTTTTTCAAAAGGCAGGTATTTTTAGGTGCCAAAAATAATTTCGCCCAGCGACTGGTTTGTCAATATTTTGATTTCGTTTTAGAAAATAGAGTTATCGAACTGTTTCATTGTAGATGCAGACTTTTTGCGGCTTGGTTACAGATTAATAGATATTTTTCAACTGGTAAATATTATGATTTGCAAAAGGGGTCCTCAAACTTGCAGGTGTTCAACTTTAGTCGCAATTAAAAATAAATGCAATAAAATCATGTTTTTATGTTCGATACAATATAACTAAATTGTATATCTTATTATTACTAGCTTGTGTGTATCATACCGCTTGTAAAATCTCACTTGTCATAAATAACTAGCTTGCAAGAATTTTTTAAAGAGTTTTGGTTAATTTACACTGGATGTCCCAAATGGAAATTAATTTGAAAAACCGTTTTACATAACACCATATTCTAAGCAAACTACAGAAACGTCAACTCTTGAATTTCACTTCAACCCCCTCCCTCCCAACGAAAACAAAAAAAAATCCACCTTTAGGTTTTGGCTTTCTGCTGAAAAGTTGTGCTTCACTATCATAAATTTACCCCATGAACGGATGTAGGTACTCTTAACTAGGTACCTTCATAAACGAATTTACTTGTTTTTAAAACAAAATTGAGGATGAGTTGAAATAAAAAAAGACGTAAAGATGGATAGCAATATTTCACATAGCCGAAAATCTTAAACAGGTAGTGCCATAAAAATATGAATCCGTCCCTAACTAAAGATAGGAAATTCCCGCGCGTTGCCGCTGGGCGCCGGGCAAGTTCCAGAGTAGAAGACACTCTCAGTATCGCCCTGGTGTATGATCACCATTCAGAAGTGAAACGTTGCTTGACATGGCTTTAGCCGTGTTTGGTGACTAGATTTGAATAGCCAAGTCAATTCCTATCTTCTTCCCCTCCCCACTTCAGCCTAACAACTTACAACATAGCCCGATCGAGGTCGCCATAGTCTCACTCACTCCAGACGGTCGGGAGCAGTTGGGACTCTTGTGCGGTTTCACATTAAAAAAATTGGCGTAACTTAATTAGAGTAAAATAACACATTTTCAATACAGAAAACGTAAATGAGTTATTTTCTAAACGAATACTTTACAAAAAATATCCCATCCTTTTTATCCATCCTAACAATTCTAAATAGTCTGACCTACATACAATCTTAGACATCAATAATTTTAATTAGACTTTGTCTTTCACGATAAAACTCATCAAAGATCTTTCATTCTCAGAAAACAGTGTAATTATTAGGAGGTACAATATTTTACAATATAGTAATGTTTCAAGTTTTACCAACTGTACTTGTGTTTATTTCTAAGTCTGCGATGGGAATTGTAGAAAATTGTAATTGTTTTGTTGCTAAGATCAAGAGATTTTAGACAAAGGAAACCAAAATCAAACAAGTTGTGAAACTGGACTGTGGTTGGTCTAATCAGAGAAAACAAAGACAGTTATCATAATACTTGGCATTTCATCATCCCTTCATACATTTCAATGGTTAATATTGTTTTCATAGGATTTTACTCGTGTTTCTTTTTTATGAAAACACCGTTTATTTATTTATTCTGGGTTTTTAAAATTATAAGAACTCTGTCAATTTACAAATAAGTGCACATATTTGCAAAAATCTACTCAGACATAGGATACATCAATTTGCGTTTATCTAAATAAAGATTCAAAAACAAAAACTAATCAAGGAAAACAAAAATACAAAATTATGTAAAAGTTTACTCAACTGAAAAATAATACAAAAAGAGGCAAGAGACAATAGAGACATTAATAGAGACACCAGTGAAACATTATATAAATAGTGCAACATATTTCTTATCAACAGCAGAATATTTTTTTTGAATCCGTGTAATATATCGCCGAAAATGTCTACTTCATCACACTCTATTTGTCATTAAGCAATAATACTTCTTGAAAAATGTACCTATCTATTTTTTCCATGGATTTAAAATATGTATGTATTAAATTATTATTGAGAGTTTGATCTATGAAATGAATTGGTCTTTTAGCGACCTAGTTGAACGTATAAACAGAATGTCACAAACACCCTTCAATGTGTTACTATTTGACTGTACGTTTGTTTTACTATACATACAGAATAATACGATCCATTCTAAGGATACTATTATACTAGAATTTTTGCGGGGGAAGTTTTTACCGTCAAGGGCCATTTCGACGAATACCATTCGAAGTGAATATGACTATATGGTTATTTGTATTTGCGGATATTTTCAGATGGGAAGCTTCATTGCCATCAAGGAAAATTTCGACATTTGAGGACATTTGTGGATATTTTTAGACATTTGTAGATATATGCGGAAAGCCGTGGATATATATGAACACTTTTATTTTTTAAAATCATTATTAAGAAGAAGCGTATAGTAAAAATACACGTAACGCTTTCACAACGATTAAACCCATTTTTCAATTATTAAACTATTATTATAAGAAATTTCTACGAAATGCGCAGCTTTTCCAATTTTATTAGCTACATGTTTCAATTCAGAGTAATCGATATTATAATGCGGATAATAAAGATAAAAATTTACTGTCAGTAAACAAATGCATGAAGGGTAAGAAAATGAATGAATACCGGATGAGCTTCGTAAAATATATTATTATGTTTAATAAAACGAAGAGAACGAAAAAATATTTACTTAGGTGCTTTGGACATGCCGAGAATAATAATTTCACAACGGAAGAAAAATATTCCAGCATTTATTTGATACCTACGAACTTGCGCCGAAGAAATGTTAGAAAGTTCAGGCGGTGGTCTAGATTGAGCGATACATGTTTTTATGACGCAAAACAATGTTTTAGGCGAAGGTACGACATGTTTTTTCAAGTTCGTAATGCGTCTTATGAATGTCACAAATGTCAACGTGATTTATGTACCTACCCTTTTTTTCTTTTTTGTATTTTATATTTTGCTTCATAATAATATATTGTTTCTTCGTATCAGGTATATATGTTCTAATTTCTAATTTCTTGTATTCTTTTGTTCTTCATAATACTTGTAATATATGCTAATTGAACATGTTGTGCCGTAAGTTTATTATATCGTAAGTATACTAGCAAAAAAAGTTAACATTAGTTTTGAAAAGAAACATTTAATTTTTATACCAACTCTAAACTATTTATTAAATTCAATTACAGTATGTGTTATTATAAAAAAATAATAAGTATCATTATAGGTATGTGTTCATTTTACAGTACCATTTTCAAATACTTTTGTTTGATTTTTGCTAACAAATAGTCGGCTTTGAAGTTGATTTCCAAAATGGTAGCAATTATTATATTTTTTATTATACTTTTTGTCCACAACGCCTACAGCCAAAATCAATAAAGTTTTCTGCCAAAAACGATAACGGTAGATACAATCGCACACCATCCATAGCTATAATATGTATATAAATAGGTCAGTGGCTTAGTGGTCATCGCGTTTAGGTCCCACCCAGGCGTCGTGTATTCAATTTCTCGGCTGGCTAAGTCCTCCATCACAACACAAGCAACATTTTCCGCTTACTGTGGTGATACTGGAGATTTTAAAATGTTGTCTGGTTATTCGTACCCTGGGAATGTTTTTTCTTTCTTTTATTAGAAAAAAAGTATAAGGCAAACTGATTAAACGTTTTTTACCAGTACAGATATATTCAATCTGCTTATTTTTTTAATAATAATAGATTTTTTTAAATTTAAAGCGTCTTAATGTATTGTGCCAGTTCATAGAATATAAATTAGTTTATAATACTGGATTATTACGTAAAAATGTCAAATTTACGAGTTAAGATTTTTGCCAGTAAGCCCGCGATATGAAAGAAAAAAAGCAAAGGTCACCTTCACTCTTTTATCTTTTAAGTATTTGACTTTGTTTCGAAGGATTGTGAAATTGATTCTGAAAGCATCGTTTTGACACGAAAACCATTTAAGCTTGCCAATTAGTTTTTGGAATGGTCATGATCTTTGGGTATCGAACTTTTTAAATTCGTGAAAGTTATAACTTAATATTTATATTTATTAATAAAGTGAGATTATTGCTCCTAAATTATTGCTCTCAACTGTACGAAACCACTTGTGGGACTATGGCATGTCCATTGTGAGGCTGAAGGGAATGATAAAGGGGAAGTAGACGGAAAAGAGAATAATTAAATTCGGAAAGTAACTTGCTTTCAGATCTGGTCACCTATTACGGCTAAAGCTATTTTAAGCAACATATCAGTTCACTTTTCGAACCGGGAATATATAGTATCGGATTGGATGAACTAAATACATATCCGACTTTTTGTGGTCTCAGTCATTTTCAAACTGTCTAGCGAAACACTACTTTTACCACGAATTATAATCTAAGGCGCAATTTATTAACAGACATCCTCTCAGGCCAAGTGCTTTATTTCCCTACTGTTTCGTGCCGACGATTTATACATCGAATAGACTGTATTTTTAACGAGAAAGAAAGAATCAATCGTGTTTACTGACCACAAGGAGAATTGGGAACGTGGAAAAGGAGGCCGTTATCTGCTAATGGTGCTTGTTTCTTTTGAAGTTCTGGTAGTTTCTGGAAGGTTCCGTGAGCACTGTTAATAGTGTATATATGTATATCTAATAATTACTGTTGTTTCTACAACACGAACTGTTTTGCAATCACCAAACGACACTATTTAATGCATTTAACTTGGGAATGATAATTTACACTATGTTACGGAGTTATCACGAGATTTATTGTCACGAGGAGCGTCATTCAATCATAAAAAAATGAATCTTACCTTAGTTTTCTTATAGGAAACGAATAAAAACAAGGGAAAAGACAATGCAGGTAGGATCTGGAAAATGGAAAGATCATGGTATTCCTTCCAAACGTTACACTAGCATTGATGCTTATTTATAAGCTAGTGGGGAGGGGGGTGTAATGGTGAAGAGGAAAGTGAGAATCTACCTGGCTATTCAGATCTGGACACTCAATAAGGCCAAAGCCATTTTAAGCAACGTTTCAATTATAAACGGTGGCCTTACGCCAGGGCGATACTGAGAGTATCTTCCACTCTGGAACGTGTCGCTAATAGACTACTTATACAAATAAAATTAACTCGGCCACGGAGTACGTCGAGGTATTTTATGTACATATTCTATGATATTATTATTCAATTTACGTATAATTATTTGTTTCGCCTACTGAAGACATTATCAAGATTAACGATGCTTTCAGAAAACTAAATAGCTGTCACGCGTTAGAATAATATATAATAATACATTGATAATTCTGTACTGTAGTGATAAGAAGTCAATATTCATTTTCAAACTGAGGAGCACAGATATCTCACCTGACAAACAGGGTTGCAGATACTTTCTAAAATAGCCATAATAGGTGGTCAAATTGACCAAATTGAGGAGAACAACATAACAATTCCCCATAAGTTCCCCACATCCAAAATGAAACGAAATTCAGTTGAAATTAGCATTCATTTTTTACTATACATTTATTAATTCACAGATTTTCATTTTCGGATTTTCTCTTTGTTAAGGCTTTAAAAATAGTTTTTTACAATATTATTTCATTCTCAGAATTATTGTAAATGTTTTTTTTTTCAATTTGGTAGGATATTCAAGAAATGTAAAGATTCCGTATTTTCCCCACAAAAAGGTTCTCCCTGCAAAATACCCAATTCTTGAAAAATCTTAGAAACTCCCCGCAATTTGTTGAATTCTCTCAAATCGCCAACCCTGCTGAAGAGTTGCAAGAAAAAGTCGGACATGTATTTCAGTTCTATGCAAAAGTGCCCACGCAAATCTGCAAACACGCCCTTCCGATCCGAAAGTCGGATCGGATGTGTATGATCAGTCTAATTCTTTCCGATTGAAAATTTACAAAAAAAAATATATATATATATATATATATATATATATATATGTATATGCTGAAATTGTTTAAGAAAACAATACGAATTACAATAAGAGTAGGAACTAAATAATTTAATAAGAGTAGAAACTAGAAATTTTGAGACAGTTTATTTAAACTATTTATTTTGCTAACTATGAAATATATCTTTAAAAACAAAAAAAAAATCGAAATAAATGAAAACAGAATCAACATTAGAAATAATAATGTATTTTATACTCCCCAAACGAATACCAAACAAAAGCAAACACATTGTAATTTCATTGGACCTCGTACTTTCAATATTTTACCGAAAAATGTTCAAGTGATAACTAAACTTCCTCAATATTTAAAAGAGTTAAAATTATAACAGTTGAAATTTTTTTATTTAATTTGTATCACTTTATGTTTCTCACAACTATACACTTAATATTACACTTAACACTTATAACTTCACTATACACTATTGTAAACACTGTTCATGCAAACCGCTTAGAAAATAATATAATGTATTTAACTATATTAGAAACGTGACAGGTACCTCACTTTATTGCTTATGATTGCAATAACCATACCACCTGAATAATATAATTTTATCGATCTCGAAACATAGGAAAATACGTGTACTAATTTAATGACGACAGAACTCACCACTTGAGAGTTCAAACAGATTCTCTGCTTCATAGTCATAATGAACCATCAGATGTCGCAGATATTAGATTTAAATTTTGATATATTCAAAGCCAAATAAGTTAAGCACTTTTTAGTAAATCTAAAAATCTACAGAGTAATCATAATTTATGCTTAATTCTTATTCAAAATATATTTTTAATTTTTTTTATAACTCTCATATAAATTGTAAGGGTTCCTTAAAGTTAGTTTAATAATACCTATGTATATTGTATTTTATGCTTTATTTAAAAAATATTTTAATATTTTTCTGCTGTTTTCAATTAAAATTATAATCGATACAGGCCCAATAAAAAAATATAATAATTTACCCACTAAGACACCCCTTTTAACAACGTTCCACTTTCTTACACTGAACAAATAATCCCAAGAAGTGTGATCTATAACAATATGAATGAAAAATGAGGTCAATTTTCGACCTTTCTATTCCTAGGCCGAAGATATGCCAATGAAATAGATTTTCTGCTCAAGAAAGAAAAAATGCGATATTTGAAAATGTTTAATGCTGCAGATAGTATACAACTGCTAACCCTGTACACATCGAATTTGCACCCCACTCTTGAATTCAGCAGCCACCTCTTGTTTGGATTTTCAAAATACCTGAGAAAAACCAATGATTCTCCTGTACTCGATAGATTATCATATTGTAACAAATGGAATTATAGTCTTTAGAGCACAGCATCAGATGGGAATGCTATAATTGATCAACCGTTATTTCAATAGATGATGATCCTAGGAATTAGCGTCATTGTTCCCTTCGGCATCGGTGCACAGTCGGGAAACACGTCAAACGCGCGCCCAATATTTATATTCACTCGACATTTGACACATAACGGGTAGTTTCTATGGCTCGGCTGTGGAATGATTCCCTCCTAAAACATGGGTATTTTTAAGACTTAGATTCACTTCTTGCTTTCCTATAAAAAAAACCCCAACAGCATCTCCAAAAGATGACATTGTCTTACCTGTATGGAGTTAATGTAAAATAAAATAAACACGCCCACGACACACTACTATCAGTCTATTCGATCTGTGCCGAACAAAAAACAAATCAAAATACTTATTTTTGACGACTTAGAAATTTCATATTCAAAAGAACGAAATTCGACGAACAAATTTCAAAGAATTACTTCATGGAAATTTTTGCTTTGATTCGGAATAAAAAAATATTTTAGTTTTAAATATTTGTTTGTAAACAAACGAGCCTAAGGGCACAGGGTTAAGGGTGTCAATACGAAAAAAAAAATTATTTATTCGAGTTTCGTTTTGAGGTTTTGAAAAACATTTTTACAAAACACGGCACATTTATTTATCAAAGGATTTTATAAATAATGTTTTCACTCATGAATATTGTACGCAAATATTGTAGAAACGAATAAAATAAAAGACATTGCTTTTTATTTTTTTCGGCTTTATTCTTATAAGAAATTTGATATTTTTTTTCGTAATAATAGTTATTTTAAAAATGAATATTTTTTATGGGTTAGTTTCATAGGAAAATATTTACTTAATAAAGTGGTCCCAATAAAAATAAAGAATTTTTTATGTTTTCTTTAGAAAATTTTCCCTACTTTATCACGTTTGTTCTCTCAGTGTAGGTTAGTTATCAGACCAATATGAAGTCATATGTGAATACACAAGAGTCCCAACAGCCATCTCCAATTGGTGTATGGATTTTTAAGGAAAATAATTTCCCTGAGGACCACCGTCATCTATGGAGATGCTATATGGAGTGTTTTTTTAAGGAAATGAAGCAGATGAAGTTCTGGAGAGAAAAAAGGAATGAGACTGGGTAGGAATCTGGGGGTTCGTGTGTCTAGCAAAGACCGACGATTGAATTCATCTCTCCCACTGCCTTGCAAGGCAATAGTTCTCCTACTTGAGAGATAAAAATATCTCCCTTAACCAGTCTCTCTAAATCCGGCCCAACATACAGTGGTTGGGCGCCGCGACCTAGACAATACTCACCCCGTGAACTCAGCCACCCCTGCTAAGTCACGAAACATATAGAACCATTCAGTGACAGTGAATTGTTCTCGGGGAGGCAGTACCGATACGTAGCCTCTCAAATTGTTGTTAAAATGAAGGTATTGGGAGGGAAAAGGTACATCATAAAGTACCTGACTATTCTAACTGTACCGACATATTCCCAACTCGCATCCAAATAAAGGAAGCTTTTGACACTGTTTTGACCTAACAAAAATTATAAAAGAAAAAAATTGTCTTTGTACATCAATACATAAATAGTAGATAAAGACTGAAATTCTTCCATACACATATGCTCGAAGAGAGTTTGTACATATAAACACGCGTACCGAACTTCCGAGCTCAATCACGACTTATGGGATAGGAACGAAGCAACCGCAACGCGCCGCTTGCGATTGCTTCATTCTTTTCCCGTAATTCGTGGTTCGGCTCGAGCATTTTTTCTCGTGTCAAGACGCAGCATAAGACTTAAACCTATATTCTAATAGACTAATTTGAATCAAAACATATGAGAATTGTCGTATTATTTGATAAGTATTTAATTTCACTAACCTCATTAATATGTTCGAGAAATACAAAAACAATTATTACGTCTAAATATTTTGTCTCCATTTAAATATAAATTTAAAGCGATATAAATAAAATACACAACATGTCTTATTTATGTGAAATCGCACAAGAGTCCCAACTGTTTGGAGCCAGTGAGACTAAGGCATCCTCAATCGGAGATGGGGTAGAGAAAAGTAGGGAAGTAACTGACTATTCAAATCTTGTCACCAAATACGGCCAAAGCCACTTTAAGCAACGTTTAAATATGCAACATGAGCTGCACCTGCCTTAGGTATCATTGAGTGTGGGTACACATAAACAGTTATTATGACACACAACTGCCCTGATTATGGACACTGTAATGCTGTCTGAAACGTTGGCTAAAGAAGGAGGTAGCGCAACACCGCATAATACCCAAAAATATATGACTATAAGTTATTATGTCAATCTCGGATAATTATTTAAATTTTAAGGGTCAGTGCTACCCAGGCATCGTGAGTTCAAGTCCTCGGCTGACTTTACGGCACAAGAGACATTGTCCACGTACTTTTTTTGTATTATTTTATTTTTATTTAAGCGACTATTTAAAACATTGTTCCTACATATAAAATATTATAGTGAAAATAATTATAGTAATGGTATTTCTTACTCTTTCTCACTAAGGTGTCAGTGAGGTGAACTAGTTATTTAATTGTTTTATTTTTCAATTCGTTTATGTGTTGTCTATTCGTTCTAAGTCGTTGTGTATTTTTTATCTCTTTCAGTCAGATTTTTATTTATGAATTGTAGTCATTCAACTTTTTTATTTTTTTTATCCACGTTGTGGAGTTTTGTTGCAAAATAAATGTAGTTTATTTGTCTGAATGTAGTTTTATTACTGGTGTAATAGTCGTGGGAGATTTTCAATTATTGCCTGATCTTGAGTCAATTTAAAAAATATATATATTATAACCTTACTCTATCAATAGTTTTAGAAAAAATCTCTGCATCCTTCATACCTATTTGGACATAAATATTTGATTAACTTCATTATCTTTATTGTATTTATTTCATGGAACTCTTTTTTAAAATTAGCAAGATAACAAATAATAGGTAGACACGGAGCAGTTTGATAACGCGAGATACACAATATCAAAGGTTTCGTAGTTAAACGAACACTTTATAAAAAATTAACAAATCTATCTGTGCCGGCGCGAAGTAAAATTATTATTTATTAATAATTATTAAATGTTATATCAAGTATCGCCAACGCTTAAAAAATATATTCTTTTGTTTTTATCTCGTAGTCAAAGTATTTTTATACAATTCGTCTCCATTGCAAATTCACTTTTAAGGACAAATATGTTTTTCTTTGACTGTAAAAATATTCACGAAAAATAATAATACCGCGTCAACAGAATATTTATTGACAAAAGCATTCAAAGGTAAATTTTATTTTTGTTGAAAATCGGTATGGGTTCACTTTTGTAAAGGTGAACGCAAATCGAATAGGTACATTCAAATTAAAAAATAAATACATTTGACAAGGTACTTTAAAATGCGATTTTTTTTAACATCGTTTGTAAGTCGATCCATAATGTCTGGAATAATACAGTTTTCTATTATTTTAAATTCTTAAACATTTCAGATGCCTATCAATGTATTCTCATTCCCTTCAAAATTTTTGAATTAAACATCCATCTTCTAACCACGAAACCTTTGCCTCGTAATTTTCTTATAATATTAATCAAAATCATTAAGAAATTCTATTAAAAGTATCAGTTAGTACCTACGTTAGTATAGTAATTTTTGTTATATTAATTTTTTTGATAAGTATTCTAGAACTCGACTACAAAAAACGCACAGTTAACATGAAGATAAGGAATCATAAGAATTATGACATAAAACCAACACTCCACATAAAGTCAACAAATATGAATACAAGTTTTACAAACATAAAAAATGAGGAAATTAACAAACATGAGTGCGAGTTCTACAAACATGAAGATGAGGAAATTAACTAACATGAGTATGAGGTCTACGAACATGAATTTGAGGAATTCATACAAAATATAAAGTAAAACCAACACTTTACCATACAGCCAATGAAAGTACAATAAAAAACATACAAACTCCGACAGTAAATACAAGCATTGAACAAAGACACTAGAAATACCAGGCAAAAAGCATACAACAATATTTCACTCATTATAAAAAGTGAGGTAATCAAAAAACATTTCGCATACAAAAATCAAAAGATTCATTAAAGAAGGAAAAAGGCAATTTCACAAAAATTTTACAACACAAAAGAATAATACGTAATATACACTACCATTACCGATGCACAAATCACTATGTATAACTTACCTTATAGGAGGTAATACATGTACCGATTTTTATTTTGATTTTCTTTACCGCCTTTATTATTGTATATCTTTTATTTTATCTCAGTTTTATTTCAATTTATTATTCCAAATTATCTTTTTTGTTGAAAATCAATGAATTGTAAAACGTAGTCCTCAGCACGGGTAAAGCATCCAGTGAGGCCCATATAATCAAATAATGTTTTAAAATAAGTAAAATTATTGTATTTAATAAAGAAAATCAACGAACACAAAGACGAGGAAAACGACAATCATGAAAATGAGGTTTACAAATACAAAGATGAGGAAAATATAACAAAAATACGACAATTAACAGTCGGTCTCTGAACAGTGAGGAGAACTGTGAATATGGTTACAATTGTAATATATATATTCAAAATTGATTTTAAAAAATATAGAAAAATAGAAATAGAAATAAATTTAAAAAAAAATATGTAGGTAAGCGACATGATAAAAAAATGTATCACATGGCTTACCTACTTTCTCATCAATATTAAACCATCGTTTTGTAATAATTTTAATCTTTTTTAACACTCGAACCGTATGTTTTATAATAATTGCAATTTTCTTCAACCTCTCGAACCGTTTTTTCCGCTAAACAATATGAATGTACCTAAATACAAATACCACCAATAGTGTATACCTTGTGATGATTTTTTTTTAACTTTTGGATTTGAATCAAGTCAGAGTATTATATTACGTTAAACAACTTGTTAATGGAAAATAAAGAACACCAGGTGATCTAATAAAACGTTTACCGAACATGAAAATACTGTGTTTCTGCTTATATACAACCACTATACTACAATAAAATCGACTCAAATGTTGCTTGAAATGGTTTTAATCGTGTTTTGTGAATGTAGGAGTAGCCGGATACTTCCTAAACTTTCTTTATGTTTCTCCCCCTCCCAATGATCCCGCTGGCTCCGGACAGTAAGTGCAATATGTACATTTATAAAAACCTGCAGTGGATATTTTGAATAATAAAAACACTGCAAAATTTTAAGAAATAAAAACACTATTAAATTAAATTAAATTAAATTAAATTAAATTAAATTAAAAATTTAATTCCTGTAACATTCAAAAATCTGTTAATGAAAAAATAAGAAAATACACAGATTTAGGAAACGAAATAAAAAGAATTTGGCATTCTCAGACTATAAAAATATTACCATTCGTTATTTCGGCTACTGGCATTATACCTAGCTCTCTCATTAAAAATTTAGGCGTATTAGATCTATCAAAAAATTTATATATAAAGATGCAAAAGTCGGTCATTTTGACTACATGTAGGATAACGAAAGATTTTTTAAATATTTATGTTGAGGGATCAGTAGGATTTATAGGCCCTGTTAGAAGTTCTACCGAGCCGAACCCTCTGATATGAAAATATCTGGAGTCGGTGAATTTTTTTTCCCATTTGATCTCTGGTGAGTTGACGTGTTGTTCTTGTATTGTTTTGTATTTATTTTACTTATATAATGCACTTGCATAGTGTTGATTGACTAGCTGATCATTTGTGGAAAAGTGAGTGGAAGGGTTTAGTTTTTCCTATGGGGAAGATTTAACCCGGACAACAAAATCGGAAGCATAAAATATATAATCCATCACACGTTTTTTAATACTTCTTCAAAAACATGACTTTTCAAAAAACTCGAAAACTGATTGATTTGTTTTGGGCCACTAAAGCAAAAAATCTACACACATAACAATATGATTTTACGTCAGAAAGATTGTCACATGAATCCCTTTCTGTTCCAAAATCGCTCAGGTGGTATTTTCCCCCCTTAGAAATATAAATTTGAAAATAATTGCAGTCCTTTGTCAGTTTTGCGCGAAATTCCTCGCTCTGGATATTATTTTGGCGATTGTGTTGTTATGGCACGTCAATCTCATGTCACATTTTTGTGATAGCTTTGATTTTGTTGATTGAAGATTGCGGTGATGTTGGAACCAGTGGTGTGGCCAGCAATAATATATTTACTCATATTTATTTTTTCTCATGTGAGTATTGCACATGGGGCCCGACTGCTTTCAACCGTCTTGAGTCAGTGAGACTATGGAATCCCCAATTAGGGTACTTGGAAGGGTGAAGGTCTTCGAAAAAGGCGGGGAAGTATCTGGTCATCAAACACGGCCTAAGCCATTTAAAGCAATGTTTCGATTCTGAATGGTGGTCTTTCAACAGGGCGATAATGAGATATATATACATATATTTCATTCTGGAACGTGCTGCAAATGAACCGTAAAATAATATTTGTATAGAGAAATGATAAAAATTTGAATCTGCTGCCTCTGGAGAGTAGCCAATGATTGTAACCATTTAACCAAGGAGGCTGTCAAATGTGTGATTATTTGTGATGAAGCTATGGTTTTAATTTTTGTACAGTTTTATGATTCTGAAAGTGCTGGAAAGGATGATGATGTATCTACACGGTGGCTATAAGGTTATGACTTGACGAAAGGGTTTAGCTTTTTGACGACCTACGTTGCAAAGTATGTAGTAAAAGCTCCTCAGTTGAAAGTTCCCGAGATCACAGGTTCGAAGCCC
Source organism: Hesperophylax magnus (assembly GCA_026573805.1). NCBI lineage: Eukaryota > Metazoa > Arthropoda > Insecta > Trichoptera > Limnephilidae > Hesperophylax > Hesperophylax magnus. Next base: position 3,377,906 of record JAIUSX010000082.1, read on the forward strand.
GGCCACGGTATATGAAATTGTATCTATATTATGTATGTGATTTCACAAGCAGAATAAAATTATAAGTGTCGCCTCTGTGCGAGACCACCATTTAGAACAAAAACATTCGAAGATTTAAGGTATTTTTGGTTACCAGTTCAGAAATGCCTTAAAAAAGTGATTGAAACCTTCACACTTCACTTTTTCTTAACTTTCCTCAAACGGTGTGTTATAATTCCAGCGGTTCCGAGCTCTCAGAACTCTAAGGGAATATATTTAGTCGATATTTTCGTTATTTGTGATTCTGAATGACTAAATTAGAACATTGTTTTTAGCGTGAAACTGTTTACTTGTATAGTACGGTTTTTTTTTTCAAAAACCAACATTACGTTCATGGGGTGAGTTCAAGAGTAATGGACGTATGAATCCATCCCTCCCACTGCGGTGCAAAAGTTATCCCTCAACCAGTACCCCGATCCAGCCTACCGCGTAGTTGGTGGACATATACGTCCGCTACCAAAACCCGGATAAACCTCACCCCATGAACCGGGCACCCCTACTAAGACACCAACCGTAGCGAAACATTTGTGGTGACATATTACAGAGGTGTTGGTTATGCAATAAATGGTTCCCGTATAGGCGGTCCCGATACCCGTCTTCCAAATTAAAAATGTGGTTAAAAACCAATGAATCCATCACTTCGGTTGTTTATCCCATATCTGTAGGTCATTCATAATATTTTTTTAAATCGTTTCACTAAATTGGCTAAAACCATTTATGTATTCGGTAGTGGCAGTGTGAAATAACTATACAACTTTTTTTAAAAAATCATGCAAAACAATTGTCATATTAAGGTCAAACACAGACACAGACATTTTTTTTTTTTGATAAAAAAGTATAATTTTGTCATAGACTAATCAATTAAATTATTTTTAAATTTATGGGGGACACTTTTGAGCAATTCGTTTAATATTTTTTTAAATGGATTGTAGACTTACCAATCAATCAGTTATAGTTATGCGATCTCGGTTCTGCACTTGAAGACACAAACTACTTTGGAGGGACTGTTATATATGGAGATCAGAATGGAGGAAGGATGTGGTGTATTTTGGGTGGTTTATTATTGAAATTTTTATTTTCCTCGTTTCCAATATGTCTATTTTCATTTTTAGATGTATTTAATAATATATGTATATGTATATATTTTTTTGTTCGACTGGGAATTGAACCTTCCTCCCTTGGGAATGACTAAAATGAGTGAACCGATCAATCACTCAAACCAAATCCTAAGTTTGTGGTACCAGGATTTATTTAATATATTAACTGTTTTATTTTTTTATAATGTGTTCCGATTTCAGAAAACTGCACGTCTGTGCATTTATCTGTGCGTGAGTACCATAAAAAATTAGATATATTGTATCGTCATCGACAACGATTTTATCGGCCGAGGCTCGATCAGAGGACGTGAAGTGAGTTAATTTTCACCTCCAAGATTCCATTTCATTGATTCATTTAATGATTCATTAATTTTCGAAAAAAATATGAAATGAAAATACATGTACCTACTTAAAAAAAACTCTTTTACAAAATCCTCTTAGAATTTTTCTGTTGGATCTTTAATCCCTCTGATCAGAAAAATCAACAAATAAGTCTACGTAATACAAAGACGTAAAAGCTTGTTTATCAAACATGATTGTCAAAAACAGGGAGTGAAAGCCTGGGGATGCTTTTTGGAAAGGATGGCTGTAATATTATTTGTTTTGAATTAATTATTTTTTTTATTTGTTTTTGTACCTCATAGCCTCAAGTTGTTCATGGTTCAGGTATATCGACGAATAATAATTTCAGACCTGTTTTATCCCCCAAGTGTGTATTATTCCTCGGCATCAAAGGTCTATACATACTGAAGAGATAAATATATAGAAGTTAATTGTGGGCGTATCCTTCGGCTCAAAATAAAGTCAATTTTATCTTTCATCGGGTGAAATTGATCAGACACTCTTAATTTAGATTAATTTTATACCATCTGCTCTTATAAAACTTGTTTATTTATTTTATTCACTTTTCTTATATTATGTACATTTAAGTGGAAAATTATATGTACCTTACATTATGTCATCTTATTAAGTTTTAGTTTATATATTTTGTTTTCGTTATATTTTTGTTGTTGTTTAAAAAATAAAATAAAAACCTTCAGTTGTCACTCACGTAGAAGTCCATCAGGGCGTTTAAATAAATAAATAAATAATAAAAAAAAACTTTAAAAAATATATCTTAAGCTTATGAATAAACAGTCCCTTTTCTCTCTTCTCACAACTTCTCGTTGAGTAACAACCTTAACTGCAATTATGATTTTATATTTTCAAGGCTAAAAGTAATTTTGTTATTTGTTTTTTGGGTTTTATGCCGTGCGTGTTGCGCTAACTCCTTCTTTAGCTAACGTTTCACCAACGTTTCACACAACTGCCCTGATGATGGACACTGTAACGTTGTCCGAAACGTTGGCTAAAGAAGGAGTTAGCGCAACACGGCATAATACCCAAAACAAATAACAAAAAACCTTAACTGCGTTTCCCAAACCGGGTGAAAAAATGTCGGCTTTGAATATTTCCAAATTCGAAAATTTTGTTTCAGTATTTACACACTTCTATATTTTACATAGGTACTGCAGTAAACGAATACGTGAACGATGAGTGAATGCTGATGGACCGGTTAGAAACGAACATTCACACCATGCGCAGAAAAGTCCCATAGAGAACTGCGTTGCAAACCATTACCTTACTACAGTATTTTTTTTACGCAGGGTCTGGTTATTCGTCTAACCGGTGGTAAATGTACGAATGATGTCAAAGTTTATTCAAGACATTCTCGATTCTTCCTGAAGTCAAAAAGTTTTTCACCTGATTTGCCTCCAGCCTGAAGAATTGATACCCAGATTTAGCCTTTAGGTCAAGGTGTAAATCTCTTCTGAAGTGCATCTAGTGAACTTCATTTATTTAAGACATTATTTTTTAATCACATGGCAATACATTTTAATGGTGGGAATCGATAGGTCTTATCTAAATTAACGATTTGAGTTTCACATTTCTAGGGATTATCCGTTCAATGGACTTAAACAATTTGTTTCACAGTAGAAACCTACCCAAATACCCAATCCAAGATAGTATTGAGAGGATAGTTATAATTGAATTAGTGAAGAAGAAAGGGATGAAGATGAAAGTGTTCTTACCTCACAAAGACGTTCCGAAGCAATTTTAATTGGAAATCTCCATTATTTTAATAACATTTCTTGAAAAGGCGACCTTGGCACGTACAACTGAAGTATTAAATAAAACGTTTTAAACTTAAACCATTTAACCTCCTTATTTAAATTCCTATGTCCATCCATCATTATACCTGCTCTATACCTGGGTTTTTCGTTGAAAAGCAGGTTTATTTACGATTTATTGAAATTTATTTTAAATGTAATAAACATACCCGTAAGCAAAATTTACTATGCACCTCATCTTTATCTAAAGTTATAGCACCTGCATGTCAAATAAGGTTTGTGATAATCGGAAGCATTGTCCATCTTTATCTAAAGTTATAGCACCTACATGTCAAATAAGGTTTGTGATAATCGGACGCATTGTCCATCTTTATCTAAAGTTATAGCTCTTTCATGTCAAATAAAGTTTGAGATAATCGGACGCATTGTCCATCTTTATCTAAAGTTATAGCACCTACATGTCAAATAAGGTTTGTGATAATCGGACGCATTGTCCATCTTTATCTAAAGTTATAGCACCTACATGTCAAATAAGGTTTGTGATAATCGGACGCATTGTCCATCTTTATCTAAAGTTATAGCACCTACATGTCAAATAAGGTTTGTGATAATTGGACGCATTGTCCATCTTTATCTAAAGTTATAGCACCTACATGTCAAATAAGGTTTGTGATGATCGGACGCATTGTCCATCTTTATCTAAAGTTATAGCACCTACATGTCAAATAAGGTTTGTGATAATCGGACGCATTGTCCATCTTTATCTAAAGTTATAGCACCTACATGTCAAATAAGGTTTGTGATAATCGGACGCATTGTCCATCTTTATCTAAAGTTATAGCACCTACATGTCAAATAAGGTTTGTGATAATTGGACGCATTGTCCATCTTTATCTAAAGTTATAGCACCTACATGTCAAATAAGGTTTGTGATAATCGGACGCATTGTCCATCTTTATCTAAAGTTATAGCACCTACATGTCAAATAAGGTTTGTGATAATTGGACGCATTGTCCATCTTTATCTAAAGTTATAGCACCTACATGTCAAATAAGGTTTGTGATAATCGGACGCATTATCCACTCAGCTACAATGTTATAATTTTTTAAATAATAAAAAAGAAAACACTTTGTTTAAAGTCACTTTATTGATATTTTAAAGTCTACCGTTTTCGGTACCTCCGTACCATGATCAGGACTCTTATAAAAATACTGTATTTATAAAAATACTGTATTTAAAAATACAGTATTTTTATAATAGTCCTGATGATGGTACGGAGGTACCGAAACCGGTAGACTTTAAAATATCAATAAAGTAACTTTAAACAAAGTGTTTTCTTATTTATTATTTAAAATGTCAAGTCACAATGTGTTTGCTTCTTTTGAAAAATTTATAATTTTTTGTTCAGTTCATTGGGTACATTAACAGGGTTTACATATATGTTTTTTACTGGGCCTCACAATGGATATCGTGTGTCGAGACAGACTGCTTTACAAATATTTTATTTTAACACTAGAGTTAATTTCGACATATTCATTTTTTTGATAATTTGGAAGCAAGGATATACTTAAGTATATTAATATCAACCTGAATAAAAGTAATATCAACTTAAATTATGTAATTCAGGTTAGTATTAGTTTTTGTTAGCAATAATTGGATAAGATTAAATTTAGATTTGTGTGAGTGGACTAATTAGTACACGACCTTTGTTTATCATTCAACTTTCAGTCAAGATTTTAAATTTGTTATTTAATTTCACATTTTAGTCGTAATTTACTTGAATTTCTTTTTCCAAATTCTTTATGTATTTAAAGTAATATTATGTTTTTTAACCTATTTATAAAGATTAATATTTCATTATCAGGTGGTATAAAGGCGAGCTTATTGCCAGGTGGCAATTTCTTACAAACGACACAAAGCTTGGTTTCTGTGAAAATGAAATCCTGAGATAATGTCCCGAGGTTTCCCCTGAGGCACTAAATATTGTGCAGTATAGTGAGATTTTTAAAGTACCCTTATTTTTATTGTGATGGAGACAGTATTGGGTTTGCTGTGTGCGGAGAAGTTTATTTAAATCTAGATGGCTAAAGTTGTTGTGACACCCCAATAAGCTAACTGTTCGACTTTTTAACGAACATTTTTTTAGGACCTATATTTCAATTAGATTTTCATCATTTTATCCATTTAAATATAGAATGGTGAGGTTTTTCACAACGTTTTCTTCAATTTTTTAGTATTATCATGCCGTTATGTTAAAAACAAAGAATCCGAATAAGATGGTGGCATGTAGGCATGCTGTGTCTGTTCTACAGGTATTTCAATGGAGCCTGCTCCAAGGAGCTAGCAGCATTGATTCCTGATGCACCGGTGCACGTGCGCGAAACTCGACGGACACGAACTGAACACCCGTTCACGGTTGACGTTGGCTTCATGAGAACGGGCCGTTTTTACGACTCGTTTTTGTGTAAGTCGGCTCGTATGTGGAACGAGCTACCGGCATCTGTTTTTCCTCCCTCCTATAATCCGAGCCTCTTCAAGGCCCGCATTAACAAATCCCTTCCTACAGCCCCTACCTTATTCCGCCTCACAACGCCGCCCAACCGGGTGGTGACATAGTTCCCCTGTCTGTACACTGCACAGGCAGGGACACTCTTGTGAGGTGTCACATAAAAAATAAAAGTTGGAATAATTATGACGTTGGACGATTATTTAATTATGAATAAAATAAATTATAAGTCACATTTAGATTTGAACGTAAAATATTGTTATGCAATATGCAATCAATTAAATATCCTTACATTGATAGGTCTGTTCATTTTATCGTTAGCGCAAAAGTCGATTTCTCTCCGCGTGTCTTGTATGTATAATACATTACATTTACATTTCATTTTTCAAGGCTTTTTAAAATATTATTTGTCTGAAAGAATAATAATGAAAATTTAATTTTTTGAACAAAACTAATTCTTACTTTTGGCGATTCCCAGTTAAAATAGTTCAGTAATAATAATTTATCTCCGATCCTTTCGAAGTTTATCTTGAAAACCACCCCAACTCCAAAAATAATGTTTATTCCCAATTAGAACTCCACACATCCGACTCGCTGTTAATTTAACCTCCCCTAGATTTAAATACGGTTGTGTTTCTAAACGTACAAGCAATTTAAATTCAATTAAAACTGAAGTACGGCGCCGCCGACATGACGCAACTTATTGCAGAGAGCTATATTATTAATATTATTTTGTATTTTGTGAAATAATAATAAGTCTGGTTCATCGGGGAGGGACTGAGAAACATATTTATGAATCTACCCCTCATTATGTTTAATCAGAGACGTAATTAAATATCAACTCTTATCAAATAGCTGTCAATAAATAAGTCACGAAGCCGTATTGATTGATTCATATTTTAGATTATTTAAAAATATATTTTAAATTCTAATGAATTAGCATTATTCTGGTCATCTAGTCATTATAGATGTCATTGCCAAATGAACAACATTGAGGGTTTTTTTAGAAATAGAAAACTCGGCCATTGCTCAAACAATTAAATTTTTCTTTTCTTCTCTTTTGTCAATCTGTAGATATATAACAAAACTAATACCAAAAACAAAACAACTAATACTTGTTTATACTGATCTATTTTTTTAAAGTATCGTTCAAAAATAATGACAATTTGTAATAATTATATTATAATAACCTTACTATGAAATTTTAGTGTATTTCCTTGCTTCTGATGATCGCATGAATACTTTTTATAAATAATTATTGAAGTTTTACGTTTTCTTTTTCATTAACTCAAAACCTGATTTTCGATTTGGTAATGCACTCTACCTGAGGTGCAAATTGTAATTATTCATCAAGAAAAAAAGTTTTAAAAATGTTTATGTTATATAATAAAGCCCTCCAGGCGTTGTTGGCGGTTAACACAAGAATTCAGATGTAGACAAAACAAATGCAAGGCGATGCTGAAATTATACAAAAAAAACTTTTAGATCTTTTGACGATTAATTTATTTGTCGAAAATAAGCAAATTATTATTGTTTTCTTATTATTATTATTTTTTTTTAAAGAAAAACAAACATTCCCGGGTTACGAATAACCTGACAATATTTGAAAATCTCCTACTACCACCACAGTAAGCGGAAAATGTTGCTTGTGTTGTGATGGAGGACTTAGCCAGCCGAGGAATTGAACACACTACGCCTGGGTGGAATCCAAACGCTATGTCAACTCGGCCACCGACCGGTCTCCTTATAATTCCTCAGATAATAATATCAATTTAGATAGTCCCCCCCTGCAATGCGCACCACCCACTCGGAATCAGGCTACCTTTGTTATGCTCTCAATCCCCACCCCACTCCCCCCAATAACACTCGACACTCGCAGTATCCCTCGGACGTGTTGTCCGATTTACGTATTTATTGAACTCATTATACGGTATTATCCAATCCGGCGGGCTCATAATAACGCCTTCGATTAACAAAGCAATAAACTACACCACTGTGGTAAACAGATATAAACCATATTATATTATACATAAACTAGCTGACGTGTACCGCGGGAACTTATACATACCTTTCACCTGCAGCGTTCCAAGCACGGTGCTGAAAAAGTCGTCCTATCGGCTGGTGTGAATTTTTAGTGACTCTTGTTTTGTGTGGTCGTCTTTTTTTACCATTGCTGATTTTCGTGAACAGAGTTTCAAAATGACTCAAAATTTTTAACCGAAGTCGAATGAATCCCTTTCAGGGATTTTTATACATAAGTATTTATTCAGTGACGAATCATTGTGCCATGGATAAAACGCTGAAGCAAAGCAACAATCAATCCTATGGAAGACTTCAAATTCGGACAAGCGATGATGTACCTACCTATAAGATAATATTATTTACCAGAAAATTACTCATTTTTAAATTTCGAATAAGTAATTACTCAATTTTTAATTTCTAAGAGGCAACCTTGAGAATTAAAGTCAGATTTCGTTATTTTGCAATGATTTGCGATTTTTGGGTAAATTGCATTAATTATCAATTGAAATATCTCGTATATTTTTCACAGGTCTTTAGTTTATAATAAATGGTTTTATTTAAATTTCACCTTTTTTCAAAACAATTATTGCGGTTACCATTAATTTAGGACGGATTTTCTTTTTGCTTTTTGACATTCAAATAAGTATTCATACATTCATTTCACTCACTCTTCGAAGTAAGAACAAATTGATATCGGACACGAGCCATTGATGAGAGAGGGAATTCATAGAAAACCATTGGCTTTTAATCAAGGATAGTAACAAACCATTGAGTGATTTACGTATAGTGATTTATAGCATGTTGAACACCGAGAATTCAACTGAACAGATAGAATGGGTTGAAGAAATACTAGAAGCATGGGAATGAAGTGGAAAGATGAAGTAAGCCTCATGGATACATATAATAATAATATTTGGCTAATTTATATAGCGCCGTTATCGTGAAAGATCAACTCAAGGGCGATGTGCGTTTTCGTGCATTTTATCATCTTTCGTGAAACGTGTATTTTTCACATGATTTGTGGTGTCTTTTGAAGTTTTGTAAAATGCAAAGAGTAAGGGCTCTAAACTAAGAAATAGCGGCATTTTAAACTCCAGCCTAGTGAATGCAACGCTGGATATGTCGGACAAACTAAAGGGTCCGTTAAAACCATATTCGTTTAAAAATAATAATAAAATAAAGTCGCAAATTGTTAAATATCTCCTAAAAAAACACTCATTCAATGGTAATAATAAACCGTTACATTTACAAAATGAAGGCCGTAAATTCAATATTTTAGAGAAGCTGGAAAGACATAAAAAATGAATAATCCCAAAGTTAGTTTGATAAATTAATAAAAAAAAATGTATAATTTTCCCCCCACGAAGTGTTTCATTTTAAAGCCGAGTTCAATTATTGGAGTTTGAATCCTGAATCACCAATATTATTAAATTGGAAACACCTTACTTCAATTTAAACAATACCATAATTGGGGAACTTAATAAGGCAATAATCGTTAATATTTTCCGATATTCACTAATATCGTTTTGAACGTCAACCGCTAGGTGAACTTGTTTTGCTTCGTCAAAAATTTAAAAAAAAAACTTGTATTAAAATAACTTTAACCAGTAAACCACAGTGAATAAGTAACTAAACAACATTGCCTCTTGGCACTATTCTAACAATCTTTGAATCTTCACCCATTAAAGTGGAAATAAGTGTGAAAGTGAAATACGTAACGTCAAACGTGTTATTGTTTGTTTGTTCGAAATCTAACATTGAATTAAACTGTTTTTGTCCCACGAAAATAATTAAACAACATAATCCTAAACATTAAATAATTATAAACATTTTAAAGTGCAATATATCGTGAACGAGAAAAAAATTTTTTAAATAAAAATCCTACCCAATACACTGGTTTTAAGAAACGGGTATTTCTACGAAAAGTGAGTCATTGTAAAATACAGTTTCTGGGATTATAATAATCACAAATACTCATTTACTCATTTACTCCTGCTCAAAAAATAATACTAATAAAAAATATTAATAATGGAATGCAAATCCTGCAACATTGAGATATTCGATAACGAAAATCTATTATGTAAGACGTGCAATAAGAACTTTCACTTTACATGTTGTCATATATCCGAGAGCAATTTTCGTAAATTGAACAAACAAAATAAAAATGCTTTTATATGCACTATTTGCAAGGAAGCAAAAAAAAAATCTTCACTAAAAACAGAAACCCTGTCATCTGTGAATGTGATGACATCTGTGAACGATACTGAACAACAGTATGATATATTGAAATCCATAACAAACCAACTAAACGAAAACTTTCAAACTTTCCAAGAGATGTCTCTCAATATCTACTCACTACTAGAAAATTTTCAACGTGAAATCATAACTAGGATTTCAAACATAGACAAAAATATTAATGAAATTAAATCAATGGAGAATTTCATAAATTACGTAAAACCAACATCAACCAGCAATACTCAACCGCCCTCGTCTGCAGACCAAGGTACGGTTCCCGAGGGAGTGAAAACAATATTGAGAGGTCCGCCTTTGGAGGAAGAAAAAGAAATAAACATTATGATATTTGGTGACGAACAGGGTAAACGTCTGAGGAGAAAAATTGAAAAAATACTACCGATTCGTGCAAAATGCTGTAGTCACATTTATCCAGATGCTACGATTGATAATTTTATGTCAAATGTGCTTCATGAAAGCAAAAACTTAACGAAAACGGATACCGTTATTCTGTGCCCAGGTAAACAAGATAAATCGCCGACAAATCTGTTAAGTAATCTCCACTATATAATACAAAATCTTAAACACACAAACATCGTTATACACCCAGTCAAAGAAAACAGATACCTTAATGTGTCCAAGCTGAATTATGAAATTAAAAAAATAGTTGTTATGTTTAAACATGCTAGTTTCACTGACCAAATAGCATACCATGAAATAAGAAATCGCCCTGAAAGTATATTAAACAGCAAATACACGCAGACTCCAAAAAACTGGGATCCGGAAGCAGAGAACGGAAACAACATAATCAGGTAGACGAGAAGAAAACAAAAATAAAGAAACACATAAGAATTAAAAAAAATTGACCAATATAAACCTCCCTGTACTTCAAAAGGTCAAACTTCTCTGTCATTCATGTACTTTAATGTAAGAAGTTTAAAAGGTAAAATTGAAGATATAGAATGTCTACTTAAATCCACAAATTCCAGTTTCAATATAATTCTGATGAGTGAGACATGGCTGAAAGAAGGGGAAGTAAAGTACGTAAATCTAGAAGGTTACCGGCATGAAGCATCCTGCCGCCCACAAGGAGCTGGAGGTGGAGTGTCAATATTTATCAAAGATACCATGGACTTTAATGTAATCAACAACGTGTACGACTCTGACAACAACTTCCTGTGGATACATATAAACAAACTTAATTTAAACATAGGTGTAGTGTATAAAAAGCCTAGTACAAATTATCAAGACTTTTTGGATAAACTTAGCCCCTAACTTGAAGCACACAAAAGATGTATTATTTTTGGAGATTTTAATATAAATCTACTTGACTCAACAAATACTCAAACACGTAAGTACACAGACACAATTAGATTAAATAATTATAGCATCCTGAACAAAATAAACAACAAATACGCGACACGCATTACAGATAATACTAACACAATCATAGATCATGTACTTTCCGACATCACACTTTCGTACTCACTAACAAACTGCGATAATGCAATATCCGATCATAATATACTACTCCTGGATGTCCTTCACACATACAGTAACACTTCATCCAAAACGTCTTCGTATGAATATAAACGTATTAACTTAGATAACCTAAAAAAGGATATACTTCAGAATCCCTTTCACTTCAACGTAAATGAGGATTCGATATCAAATTTTAACAACTTTGTAAACTACCTCAAAAATAAAATAAACTCCAATAGTACACAAAAAAAAACAAAAAATAATTGTCACCCGGATTGGATAACCAAAGACCTTTTAAAACGAATTAATAAAAGAAATAAATTACACCTTAAACTAAAAAAAACAACCGGGAAGCGTACCATAAAAACAGAATTCATAAATATACGTAATAATATTACTAAAAAAAAAAAAACTTTAAAACAAAAACACTACACCACCCTCTTTAAAAATTGCGAAAATGATTCGAAGAAAACATGGAATCTAATTAATACCATACTAACAAACAAGTCGAAAACTCTCAACAAATCTTGTAACAAGATAATAATCAATAATGAAATAATCTCAAATAAAAATGATATATGTAAACATTTTAACGACTACTTTTAAAACATTGGGTCCTCATTAGCTGATAACATAAAAAATAAGCCCGCACACAATACAGCTAACGAAATAACGTTAGAGCATAATAGTAATCAATCACTATATCTTCAACCTACCACGGAGGTTGAAATAAACAGAATTATTAAATCACTTAAACCAAATGCAAGTGCTGGCTATGACACAATAAAATGTAAAACAATACTTAATCTGTCCGAACTATTGGCTCCCCCTATTTCAAAACTAATTAACCAATGCATTACAGAGGGAACTTTTCCAGATTGCTTTAAAATTGCGAAGGTAATACCAATATACAAATCTGGATCAAAAACGGATACGTCAAATTATCGGCCAATCTCAATTTTACCAATTCTATCAAAAATTTTCGAACATGTAATTTATGAAAGATTAAACAAATTTCTACTAAACAAATCACTGCTATATAATAAACAATACGGTTTCAGAAAAAAATCAAATACTCTTTCGGCAACTAATGATCTAATAAACAAACTAAGAACCAGCATAGACAATGGAAATTACGCTATAGCAATCCTCGTAGATCTCCAAAAAGCATTCGATACCGTGAGTCATGTGATACTACTAAAAAAAATTGAAAAAATAGGTGTAACCGGTCCTGCTCTCCAACTCATTAAATCGTATTTAAATAACAGAATGCAATATGTCAGCTTAGATAACAAAAACAGTCAACACAATAATATAAATTATGGTGTACCTCAAGGATCCATATTAGGGCCTCTCTTGTTTCAAATATATATTAACGATATCTGTCAGTTAAACTTAAATGGGGAAATTTTTTTATACGCGGATGATACTGCTATATTTTACTTTGGTAAAAACTTAGAAAACTTACTTGAAAAAGCCCAACTGGATCTTAATAAATTAAATAACTGGCTAATTAAAAATATATTAACTATTAACACTAAAAAAACAAATTACATGATCTTAAGTTCACAAAAAAGAAAAACGCCGTCTCATAAACCTTTGCAAATAGAAGGAAAAAACCTACAAATTTCAGATAGTGAAAAATACCTGGGACTTCATATCGATAAAAACTTATCTTTTAAACACCACATACAAAAAGTAAAAGAAAAAATTATCCCACTAATTGGTGTATTTGGTAGAATAGCCCATCTTCTACCAATACAAGTAAAGAGGGGATTATACTTTAGTTTAATTCAATCCCACCTAAATTATCTCATAGAAATATGGGGAAACACAAACATCACATATCTAAACGAAATTCAAATAATACAAAACAAAGTTATAAAAAAACTTTTTAACTATAGACCAGATACCCCCACCAAAAGAGTATACCAAGAAACTAACTTACTTAAAATTACAAAACTGTACGAATACAACATATGCCTATTAATTCACAAAATCCAAAATGGCCTTATACACACAAATACTTCATTTATGAAAACATCACAAGTACATGACCACCACACAAGACAACACAATAAATTATACACAAATTCAGCAAAGACAGAGTGTGGTAAAAGAAACATAGGCCATGAGGGTGTACACATATATAATCTCCTTCCTGATAGCCTGACAACCGTAAATAGAATAAATATATTTAAGAAAAAACTGTTTGCCCTCAAGATCAATGAGCAAAACCAAAATGCTCTTACTTAAGAAAAATATGTTACTTAGGTAGTAAACCATAATTATTTATATAAATATTATTTTTGTTTTTAATCAATGTACACTTAAGTTAACAAAGCGAAATATGTATTTCTTTTAACTTAATAAATAACTAAAAAAAATTTAAAAAAAAAAAACTAAAGATTTTTTTTCATTATAAATACCTATATGGAAATAATATAAATATATCGTCTATTAGTGGCTTCACCACAGTTTATATGCCATCAAAGAACGAAACAGCCTTCACGCGGAATAATAACTACACAGCAGAACTTGTTTACAAATAAACTGTTTTTTCCTAAATGTAATAATCATATTATTGAATAAAAGAAAAACCAAAAATAAATATGGAGATCCTCAAACTAAATTTGAATAAATCAAATAATTTGAGTTTCTTCTCACAAAAACGGCAGTTTCCCATAGTAAACGACCTTACTAAGTGCATAAAAACGGCATTTTACCATGGTAATAGACCTTACCATCTGCTTAAAAGCGGCAGTTTCCCGTGGTAAACGACCTTACTAACGTATGGAAAATTATGTAAAAATGAAAATGTAATGTAAAAACAATAAACGAAACGTCGGAGCTTGGCTAGAGGTATACGGGCAGAGAAGTATTGTGAGAGCTGGTAAAATCATAAATCATATTTTAATTCGGGCACGATTGTTAGAACCGTGCCAAAACGTAGTGGGAAGCCGTGCCGTGCGCCGTCATAGCGTCACAAATGACCGGTGGTACGCCGTCATTACGTCCCACGAGCACGGTTCTGAGGATCGTGCCCAAACAAAGGAAGGCCGTGGTCACGTTCGACCACGGCCCGAAACTACCGGCCGAGCGGCGGTAGACGGCCCGGCGGGGCGCCGCGATAGCGTCGCAAACACGGCTCACGAATTCCAGGAATCAAAGAGAAAGTGAGCCCATGTGCGCGTCGCGCGCCCGCTGGCGGCCTATAAAACGGGCAACAGGCCCCCTCAAACGCCAGATAGCCAGCAACACTCACCAGCTCAACACCTCTCTCTCTGCTCTGCCCTCTACCTCGCTCCGACTTCTGACTCTGCTCGCCTTCTTTCACTCTGACCCCCGCCTCACCCTGGACCACGGACTGCCTACCCCTTTGGACCAGACCCGGAATCAGCATCAAGAACAAGCGACAAGTAATCGGACCAGCTCTACAGCGGCTTCAGAGACGGCCCCGTTCTACCCCTCCACGCCACTGAAGGACGACGCCTTCCGCCTCCACAGATTGGGATCACCGGCCCCTTACAGTCTTGTGTTGTTCGTCTCTCGGATGACGAACCTCGTGCTGGCACTGTTGGTGGACGGGATAGTCTCTCTCGCTGCAGCAGCTGGTACAGTTCCTTCACCACCTAGGATTCTTGCAGCAGAGTCTCCATCTTCTATCTTCGTTAAAAGTCACAGCGGTGCTGCCAAGGTCTGTTATCTATGTGAGGATATTGTGTCAGCGCTCTTTATTAGCAGCAGACACATGTCAGCGCTATATTAGCAGCAGACACATACCTGAACGGATGACAAACCTCGTGCTGGCACAGCAGCTGGTGCAGTTCCTTCACCACCTAGGATTCTTGCAGCAGAGTCTCAGCGGTGCTGCCAAGGTCTGTTATCTATGTGAGAATATTGTGTCAGCTCTTTATTAGCAGCAGACACATACCTGGATGGATGACGAACTTCGTGTTGGCACTGTTGGTGGACTCTTTCGCTGCAGCAGCTGGTCCAGTTTCTTAACCACCTAGGATTCTTGCTGAAGAGTCTCCATCTTATATCTTCATGTCACCTGTTCCTGTTCTTCATTTTACTTTACTTAACTTCACTTTATTTTGGTAATATTTATATATTTTTTTAATACTTGCATCAACTGTAAACCGCCCCTGAGATGATAACTCACAAAAGCGGCGCTATAAAAATTGTCCAATATTTATTTATTTATTATTATTCATAAAAACGGCATTTTACCATGGTAATAGACCTTACCAACTGCTTAAAAGCGGCAGTTTCCCGTAGTAAATGACCTTACAACTGCATAAAAACAGAAGTTTCTCATGGTAAACGACCTTAACCCTAGCAGCCTAATCTACGCCTGCGAAGCGTACACGCTATCTAAAATTCTCTTTCTCTTTCTAGCGGTTGAAGTTGGCGCCTCGTGCTCTTCAGCCAACACAGTGTCCTAAGGGAGCTTGCCGATAATACCTGTGTCACTAAGGTAAGTCCCGCCGTTTTTGATATATTTTTTACTCCAGATCTGTTGGCAGTTCTACATTTTGTTTTGGTGGCCCTCTGACACTTCTATCGTAAAAGCCAAAACCTGCAAAGACAGTTTACCTTTTATCCCCTTGTGATGAAAATGCAATTATTAATAATTCAAATGGCAAACCAGACATGATTCATTTCTACAACCAAACAAAAGGAGGAGTAGACTCATTTGATCAAATGTGCTCCTCAATGTCGTGAAGCCGCAAAACTAATAGATGGTCAATGGCTGTATTCTATGGCATCTTGAACATGGTTTTTGTTAATTCTGCTGTAATTTATGGTCACAACATGATTAAATAAATCCTCAAACAGAAGAGAATTCACTAAGAAACCTAGCACGGATTTGGTCAAGCCTTGGGTGGAGATGAAACTAAAGATCCGACTTTGAAGAGATCTTCACGAGATAATATAAAAATTTAATACAAATTCTCGTAAGACCTACTGATTCAGGTAACAAACTTCAGGCAGGATAACCAGAGCCCAAAAAACGTAAATACTGCGCTTTTTACTGCTAAAAAAAGAGAATGTCAAAATTGGATTGATTAGATTGCTCTAAAATTATAGCTAGCAATTAAAAGTATGATTATTTTATGTTTGTTCTTTGTAACTGCGTAAAAAACGACAGTTTACCATAGTAAAGGACATTAATAACTGAATAAAAAATGTATTTCTGAAGTCATATAATATTCAATATATTCAGTTTAATGAAGACAATAATTTCTAAATCTTCAGTTACCTTTAAAACTTTTTGGGGCACATCGCTTGACGAAACTATTGACATGCTATGAAAAGCACGACAACATACAAGTGTAATAATTAACGATCACACCGACTCTCCTTCCTCACCGCATATCACACTCGATAGATCTTATAAATACAGAGCCAAAGTATTATTTAATAGGTATTTATTAAAAAAAAAATACTTCTGTTCTATCTAGAACACTGTTTCATTAACAGCTGCTTTGATAAATCGATTTTAATAGAATTGTGAAAATTACTTGATCAATTGTTAATAAATTTAATTATGTGATAGAAAACAATACAGTTTGTTTTTTTTGCTGGTGACTTGAATATGCCAGATTTAGATTTTTTTTCTAAAACTCAAATATTATGCTCATATTATTATATTATATCTCTCATATATTATTATAATTATTTTTTTTTTTTAAAAGAAAGACAAATATTCTCGGGTTACGAATAACCTGACAATATTTGAAAATCTCCTACTACCACCACATTAAGCCGAAAATGTTGCTTGTATTGTGATGGAGGACTTACCCAGCCGAGGAATTGAACACACTACGCCCGACCCAAGGGACCCAAGCGCGATGTCAACTCGGCCACCGGTCGGTGGCCGAGTTGACATATATTATATTACATATTTTATATTATATATATATATATATATACATATATTATATCATATTATATCGCTCATGTCATTATATTATATCATAGAAGTTTTCGATTTTCAAACACATTTTTACACAAAACGAATAATAAACGAAGAATAAACGAATAAATTACTGACAAAAGGAATAACTGTCCTCTGGAAAACTTTAATAATTACCTAGTTTACTGTTTTTAAACTAAAAACTTTTAACGGTACTGTGAATGTGTTTGTTTGTATATCCCTCCGTGGTCGAGGGGTAAGACTCTCAACTAGCAATCCGAAGGTCGCGGATTAAAATTAAAACGTACGCAAGTAAATTTTATTTGATTAATTTGTGTTATTTCACAACTTATTAATTTAAACCGACTCATAGGGGCGCATAGCTCCCCTGTCCTTACACTGTACAGACATGGGTTATGAGTTAATTACGAGTTTCACATCATCATTTTGCTCTGGCGTTTAGTTTTGCCTAGTGTATTTTTAGTGTTTATCTGCCATGGAATTAGTCGTATCTATACATCGGTAACATAATTATTTATATTATAAACTAAATCAATTTATTACTTAAAATTACTTATTCATAATGATGAGTGTAGGGAATATACATTATGGTAACTTAAAAAACATCTGCATCAATCCCAGTTACACGATCACATTAAGTAGTAAAGTGATCGCAGTGGAAATGCGAACGCTTAGGACTCAGAGAAACTGATGGACAAATGCAGACTTTAATCAAAAACGCAATTAACGTACAAAGGATATGGCTGATTTATTCAGAGGACGCGATGGACCCATTATTATTTAATCTTACTCACTACTAGATGGATGTCATTTCGTTTTGTTGGTGCTGCCAGGTTTTATTATCTTAGCGATCTATTTTATTAATCTCCGAGAGTTTCGATTGCTGAAAGAAGTAAGGAATTACTGTAATTCAATTAATCCCTATCAGGGACAAAGTAGAGACCCACAGTTCAAGTTGGTCACCACCAAATGTTTTTTTATTTGTCTGTCTTCTTTCGTTTCTTATTTTATCTTACTAAGAGTCAATAATTAATATCTCAATCAATCGTAATGAGCTATATACATATGTGATAGTTCTAGCTGCAAAACATACTTGTATATGTCATATATTAGTTATTAGATCTCAGAGATGAAAGACATACTCGACAGATATCTGTAGTGTGTATATGAAAGCCCCACCTTGAATATCCAGAATCGGGTGGGCTAGCAGTTAGATTATTAGCAAGAGAGAGATTTTGACAGAATATGACAGGACGTTATCCTCCAGGCCGTCCTATACACTCGTTTCTGTTAACATATTTTTAGTCTAAATAAAGACAAAATGTTTTAATAATAATAATAAAACATCTCTATAGCGCAGTTTTGTGCTATTTCTATTCAAGTGTGAAGAAGACGTTATCAATCTCAACAATACCCAAATCAAATACTAGTAGTAGGCATATGTAATTGTTGTTTGAAATGGTT
The DNA here is from genome assembly GCA_026573805.1 of Hesperophylax magnus. Taxonomy (NCBI): domain Eukaryota; kingdom Metazoa; phylum Arthropoda; class Insecta; order Trichoptera; family Limnephilidae; genus Hesperophylax; species Hesperophylax magnus. Next base: position 3,396,806 of record JAIUSX010000082.1, read on the forward strand.
TTAACTATGCTTGGAGAACAGATAGCAATAGCCAGGTGCTTCCCCATTGTCTTACCCCCAATTGAGAATTACGGATAGTCCCACTGGCTTAGTTGGGTCCAGTGAACAGTTAAGACTCTTGTACGGTATTCACACCAAAAAGGTGTTTTTGATGGTCTTACATTTGTTTATCTTTCCACTAACCTAAAAAAACACTAATAAAATAAAATGATAATTAGAAATAGGTAGGCACATAAAATTTAAGTTAAATAGTTACAATTCTTAATATGGTTATTGAAGTATCTCATTTCAAAAGGTTGAAACTTTCCTTAAACACTAATAATATCCTATTTAAACTTCAATTATTTATCTATGTATTTTGATAAATTCAAAACATTTGTGAGATTCCAAGTTGACAGCTTGTTAATAATTTAATCTGTAGGCACTCAAATTAATTTGAAAACTTTCACTCGCTAAACGTTTTCCAGTAAATTAATATTTTGTCTTTGACATCATCTTTTTCTGGATAAAAATCTGTCAGATTTTTAAGAAAAATGTTGCCATTAGAAGTTGTACTTTTATACATTGAAATTTACTTTACGAAATAAAACTTTTTGTTTTAAATTTTTTTTCACAATAAATGTTATTTTTAATACCACCTCGAGGACTTTTATTTCATTTGTGTGGTGAACGTATGTCTGTCGGTATGAAAGAGACAGGCATATCTGAGTGAGACAGCATGACCGAGACGTATAAAAAGGCGTGTCTGTTGTAACTCGTCCTCTCTTAACAACAACATCTCGAATACTGTACATTAGTAATAACACTAAATAAACCAAATAGTATGGAGTATCCAAACGACTATTATTTACATCTTATCTGAGTGATCGACACGGCAGATCACCACAGTTGGCGCAGCCGAAAAAGGAAGCTGAACGGCCGCAAAATTCTTCCTGGAGGAAGAACCGTAGCCGCAGCTGAAAGAACTACAGTTGGAGCAGCCGAAAAAGGAATCTGAACAGCTATTAAATTCTTCCTGGAGGAAGAACTACAGTTGGAGCAGCCGAAAAAGGAAGCTGATCAGCCATTAAATTCTTCCTGGAGGAAGAACCACAGTAGGCGCAGCTGAAAGAACCATAGTTTGGTTATAATCCCACCGAGCACCGCGGAAGGGATTATTGTCGCATAAAAAATAAAATAATTTGGGGGCAGCTTCACGGACAGTATCGGACATTGAAGGAGCATCAAGGCAAGGAACTGGTGAGGAGATTCAAGGCGCTGAGCTCAAGGAATCAGCAGCCGAGAAACCGGATGAAAAACGGATCCAGGCAGCTTGTACGGGGACCCGACACGGGAAGGCGTGGCGGTGGTGACCGGACGAGAAGGACGACCAGGAATCCGGACGGAGCCAGAAGACGGTCGGACGCGGAAGGGCGGCGATCGGCGGCAGCATCAATCATCAGATTCGTGAGTTGAGTGCTGTTTGTTGTTGTTTTTTCTGATTATTGGTAATCTGTGTGGAAATGGAGGGAGTGGGTTTACCCAGGTTTTGTCACCTTAGGGACGGGCTGGAGACGTTCGTGCTACAGTTTGAGCAGTTGATCCTCGTCAATGATGACAAATTTAAATCCGAGGATAAAAAGAGGGCGGTTTTAATATCCCACCTACACACAGACACGATTAATCTACTGATAGATTTATGTTTTCCAAAAAAAATAACAGAATTATCGGTTGAAAATATATTTTTGTTATTAGGAAACCACATTGGTGTTTCAAAGAATGTGTTTAAGGAACGTGGAAATTTTTTTGCGGCGAAACAAAAAGTTGGGGAATCTATAAATGATTATATAGCTAGGTTACGTTGTCTAACAAGATTCTGCAAATTTGAAAGCAGACTGGAAGAAAACTTAAAAGATATTTTTGTGACTGGTTTATTAGAAGGTCGTATTAAAGAAAAAATGTTTTTAGATGCAGAGAAGCTGACTTTAAAAAGTACATTAGAGTGCGCATCGGGAATGGATTCATTTCATAAAAATATTACGTGTATTAAATCCGAGAGTGTCGGGCTCATTTCTAGAAGTAAGAAAAATTTTAATAGTAGTGCAGGTAGGAATTATTCTACTTCACCGGCGCGGGCGAAAGACAAAAATGTTACAATTCCCAGAAAGAAATCAGTAGAACGTATACAACAGTTGAAGTGCAAATATTGTAATTTAAATAATCATGATTCCAGTAATTGTAGATTAAAAAACGTGACGTGTTTTAATTGCAAAAACAAGGGACATTTTAGTAAAAATTGTCGCGAAAAAAAACGGGAGGAAGTTTCATCTGTGTTTGTGAATTCAAGTGAAATAAATTCAAGGTTAACAAGAAATACCGATCCCATTTATTTATCGTTAAAAGTTAATAACGGTATCATCATAAAAGGATTATTTGACACGGGTGCAGGAATATCGATCCTATCGGATAAAGATTATTGGGAACATTTTAAAGATGTACAATTGAAGCCGAAGAATTTAACCCTGAAGGGTTACAATAATTGTAAGTTACAGTTACTTGGATGTTTAATTTTGTCAATTAATTTCAATGGTATTACTAAAATAATGGAATTTTGTGTTGTAAAGGATGGTTCAACCACTGTGCTAGGTAGAGACTTCGTAAAAGAATTTAACATTGGTTTTACGGGTTTCGAGACGGTTTCTTCACAGTTGAAAAGTGAAATACTCACGCATAATATTCACGACGTAAACAATAATAGTGTCGATACGTTAGTGCGTAAATATCCGGAGGTATTTTCAAGTAAACTAGGTAGATTCAATAAATTTAAAGTTCATTTAAAATTGAAAGAAAATGCAGAACCGAAATTCTGCAATCCGAGAAGTATTCCTTTCGCTTTGAAAGCGAAAGTTGAAACGGAATTGAACCGTTTACAGGAAGAGGGAATTTTAGTTCCGATTAGTTATAGCAAGTTTGCATCTCCTATCGTGCCCGTAGTTAAAAGCGATGGAAGCATTAGAATTTGCGGGGATTATAAATGTACTGTGAACCCACAATTGATTGTTGACAAATATCCCATGCCGAAGATAGAAGTTTTATTATCACAAATTTCGGGCGGAATAATATTTTCAAAAATTGATTTACGTCAAGCTTATTTACAGTTGGAACTAGACGAAGAAAGTATGGAATATACTACGATTTCTACACATTTAGGATTATTTAAATTCACTAGGCTAGTGTTTGGGATTAACAGTGCACCGGCAATATTTTGTAGAACTATAGCTTCATGTCTACAAGGTTTGAAGAAAACAGCGGTTTTCCTGGATGATATTATGGTTACAGGAGAAACGATAGAGGAACATAATGCTAATTTAAATGCAGTTCTTAATAGGTTAAAAGATTGCGGTTTGTGCGTAAATATTCAAAAGTGCAATTTTAACGCTTCATCGGTATGTTTCTTAGGGTTTGAAATCTCGAAGGAAGGGATTAAACCTATGGAAGATAAAACGAACGCAATTAGTAAAGTCGCGCAACCAAAAGATTTATCAGAGCTACGCAGTTTTTTAGGAATGGTAAATTTTTACCGATCTTTTGTGCCAAATATGTCTATGTTATTAGATCCTTTGCACAAATTATTGAAAAAAAATACGAATTTTGATTTTAATCAAGATTGCGTAAAAGTTTTTAATAAAATAAAATTAATTTTATGTGATAATCGAGTGTTAGCACATTACGATCCAAATGTTACTTTGAAGGTAGTTACGGACGCCTCAACGAAAGGTTTGGGTGCAACATTGTTACATGTGTATGAAAATAATTTACAAAGACCTATTTCTTTTGTTTCTCGTAAACTGACAGAAGCGGAAAAGAAATATTCAATTTTAGACCTCGAGGCTTGTGCAATTGTGTTTGCTTTTAAGAAGTTTTTCGAGTACATTTACGGAAGGGAATTCATTCTAGAAATAGATAATGAACCTTTATGTAGAATTTTTGGTGAAAAAAAAGGAATTCCTGTTTTAACTTGTAATAGATTACAACGTTATGGTGTAATTCTCTCATCTTTCAATTATAAAGTTCAATACGTAAAATCAACATTAAATTGTTCGGATTACTTATCTCGCGTACCTGTAGGAGATCCTGTTGAGGAAAATAATAACTTTGATTCAAGAATTTTGTGTTTATTCAAAAATAATAGCGAGATGCCAATAGATGTTGAGGAAGTTAAAGCAGAATCTAATACGGATAAATTATTATTAGAGATAAAAAATTATCTTAGAACAGGGTGGCCAAATAAAGTCAATAAGGATGATTGCAAATGGATTTATTGGATTAAAAGGAACGATTTATCAATAATTGATGATTGTATTTTCTGGAACCATAGGTTAGTAATTCCAATAAGTTTAAGGGATAAGATATTAAGCTTATTGCATAGATCTCATCTAGGGATTGCCAAGATGAAAGGGCTAGCTAGAGGCTATTTTTGGTGGCCAGGGATTGACAGTCAAATTGAATTTTTAGTTAGAGAGTGCGGAATTTGTGCGGAAATTCAACCATCACAACCCAAGAGTGAGTTAACTCCATGGCCGATAACGGAAGAAATTTGGAGTAGGGTTCATATAGATTACGTAGGGCCTATCGGAAATAAATATTTTTTGGTAATCATAGATTCAACCTCAAAATGGTTGGATTGCGTGGAAGTAAATTCACCTAACTCAGATAATACCATTAAAATCTTAAAGAGATTATTCAGTTATTTCGGTAGTGTACAAACCTTAGTTTCTGATAATGGAGCAGCATTCATGTCAGCAGACTTTAAACAGTTTTGCGAGAGAAATGGCATTAAACATTTAACAACACCTATAAATCATCCTCAATCAAATGGATTGGCAGAGAATGCAGTCAAAACGTGTAAAAATTTTTTAAAGAAAATATTGTTAGAAAAAAAATTTCAGTCAGGTTATAATGAGAAGTTAGAATGTTTTCTCATAGATTATAGGAATGCACCACACTGTACAACAGGGTTAGAGCCAGCAGTTGTAATGTTTGGTAGAAGGTTAAGGTCAAATTTGAATAATTTTATACCTAGAGGGGGGAAGGTAAAGGAAAATGTGATTGATAAAGATACCAAAATGAAAATGTCAAAATGTCAGGAAAATCAGAAATTCTATTATAAAAGGAATAACAAAGTATCTACGAATTTTAAGATTAATCAGAAAGTTATGGTTAGGGATTTTAGAGACCAAAACAATGATAAGTGGGTACCAGGGAAAGTACATAAACGTTTGGGAAATAAACTATATTTAATTGAGGTTAAATTGAATGATAAAATCATGTACTGGAAAAGACATTTTGATCAATTATCCAAACTGTGTGTATCATGGGAAAAGAACCCTAGTATTTTAATCCCTGAGTCTGAGACGAGGAGGCTATCGTTCGATGAGTACGATGTCTCCGACTTTGTTTCGGATGACAATCTAACGGGTGACCCTCTTTTTCCTTCCAGCTCCAGTGAACCCGTGGCGTCAACGTCGGGGAACTGGAAGGAGCGCCTTCGACCAAGGACAGAGAAATCAAAATAAGCAGCAGTCAACTCTCCGAATCAACATGGTTATAAATAAAAAAGAAAATGTTGTAAAATAATAATTAAATATGTGTATGTATGTTTTATAATTATTATTATGATAATCATGTTGTGTTACTGTCTGCTGATTTAAGTGTGGAGGGATGTGGTGAACGTATGTCTGTCGGTATGAAAGAGACAGGCATATCTGAGTGAGACAGCATGACCGAGACGTATAAAAAGGCGTGTCTGTTGTAACTCGTCCTCTCTTAACAACAACATCTCGAATACTGTACATTAGTAATAACACTAAATAAACCAAATAGTATGGAGTATCCAAACGACTATTATTTACATCTTATCTGAGTGATCGACACGGCAGATCACCACAATTTGTTTGGGTTAAAATCACGGTCATTATTTGTATCGAACATGAAAAATGATTTTATTGCATTTTATATAAATTCCGGCTAAAGTTGCACACCTACAAGTTTTATAACCCCTTTTTTCCAAATCATAATATTTACCAGTTGAAAATGCATCAATAATAATCTGTTACTAGGCGATTCAAGCCGCAAAAATGAATATTGAACACCTGCATTTTGAAAACGTAAACGTGTTTTTGCAAGCTGATGCTAACAACCTAGAGGCTGTCGAATTCCTCCTGTCTACCGACTGAATTAGCCACTGATGCTGACAACCTAGAGGCTGACCAATTTCTCCTGGCTACCGACTGAATAAGCCACTGATGTTGACAACCTAAAGGCCGGCCAATTCCTGCTGGCTTTCAGTTGAACTGGCCACTGCTGCAGAAGTTGCCTGCGCCATCTGCTATATCGTATGGCACGATGATGCACAATGTGCTCCAATCTGAAATTATCGCTGAAAAAATTCCGATTGTGTCAGTTTCTATCTGCGTATTAAAACCCAGTTGTATTGAAATACATATAACTATTTCCTGTGAATTGGGTTGGCTGTAAGAAATAGGAAGTACCTATAAGCTACACCCCTTTTAACGTTCTGTATACCAGTAATATACACCTAATTAAAATGTGAATTTCGATTTGAATCGTCTTTCTTTTATGATGGTTTGGATAGAACACCTCACGGTGTTTTACTTAAATCATTACCCATTTGAGGCCTGATGTGTGCCGGTGCTTATTATTTACAGTCTTTTCTTGTACAGACAAACGCGTCCCGTACACTGCTCATACATTCTAAAGTCTCCTAAAAGGCAAAATATCAACTTGTTACAAACAAATACAGATTTGTGAAAGGTGGAAATAATTAACAATTTTGTGAAAAATTTTTGAAATTTATGTACAAGCTATCGAAAATAAATGTTTTTTTTTAAATAACGTTAATTGGAGGCATATTCTATGTCGCGAGTTTTTAATAATTGATTTTATTATATTATACATTCTCTCTTTAACGTAAAGGAATTACTTTAGAAAGTATTTTGTGAAAAATTTTTGAAATTTATGTACACGCTATCGAATAAATGTTTTTTTTTAAATAACGTTAATTGGAGGCATATTCTATGTCACGAGTTTTTAATAATTGATTTTATTGTATTATACATTCTCTCTTTAACGTAAAGGACCTTCTAATTCCTTTACGAAGTAGATAGTAATAAAAAAAACAATTAACAAACACGTCAATAAAAACCCTATTTTAAGTACGATTTTCTAATAACTAATTAAAAAAACTATTTTAAGTACATAACGAATTCATATAATTAGTTAAATATTACTCTACGTAAAAGAATAATACACATTTCATTTTTCACCACAATCTTGAATAAAATATAATGTTTGCTTGCAATATGAGCTAAACGATGAAATATAGGTGGATTCATTGAATTTAAACCACGGTAAGCTTATTATTATTTGATAATATGTTTCCATAAAAGAAAATCCACTCCATACTTTCAAAACACAAATATCTCTATGGATCCTTACATGTTCAATACATTTCAACTACATCACACCCATACATTCTACACTTTAACCCTCTAATTCCCATCCACACATCTCTTACATTCCTCAATTGACTTAATTCATATAAAATATAATATTAATCAATGTTTAATTAATGATTTGTCACATAAAATATCAACTAAATCAGAATTGTATAATTTACTAACTATTATGTATATATAAATATAATTTTTGTGCGTTACAGATTGATTTATTCCTATTACAATACACATGAAATATACAAAGCTTTAAATGAAAAATTTTACAATTACCGATATTTTAGAGTTCTTGCCTAAAATGACTTTTGAAATCTTCAAATACAATCTGTAAACTTCACCCGCCATAACACAGGGGCAGCCCTACATCTCCAAGCATGGCAGTTGAAATAACATTCAAAATGTATCATCCAATGTAAATTTTCTTTAAAATAAAATATATATACCAGGACATAAGGAAGATTTTTTTTTCATGAATTTAAATATGCATACCCTCTTATTTTATTCCATTTGATCCCAATAACTCATATAATAAATATTATTTTGATTAAACACCGGCAACCCGTGCTGACTTGATGCCAAACATATGGTACAGAGTTAATATGGAAGGATTTTCAACTTTCATTTTTGTCCTATAAATAAAATTTAAAAATGCACAAATGTTCAAGTATGTAGTATTTTATATTTAAAAATGGTTTATTGATTAAATTTTTTCTTCATAGTTTGTTTTTCACAGTCAGGATAAATCTTCCGGTTTTCCTGAACGCATCGTAACAAAAATTATTTTTGTTCCTCTTTGACCGTGAGATTAAGCCATGAAAATCTTGCATTAACTTAACAGTTCTTTCAGCTGTATCATTCACAACCCTCAGCGGCGACACCTTCTTTCTGACTTCTTGATACGAAATAATAATAATAATAATAATTGGATAATTTGTAGAGCGCCGTTTTTGTGAAAAATCACCTCAAGGGCGCTGTACAATTTATTTCCTAGGATCTACATTTGTTATTTAGACCAACTGTGCCAACACGAGGTTTGTCATCCGTTCAGGTATGTGTCTGCCGCCAATATAGCGCTGACATGTGTCTGCTGCCAATAAAGAGCGCTGACACAACATCCTCACATAGATAACAAACCTTGGCAGCACCGCTGTGACGTTCGACGAAGACTCTGCTGCAAGAATCCCAGGTAGCGAAGGAACTGTATCAGCTGCTGCAGCGAGAGAGACTACCCCGTCCACCAACTGTGCCAGCACGAGTTTCGTCATCCGTTCAGGTATGTGTCCGCTGCTAATATAGCGCTGACATGTGTCTGCTGCCAATAAAGAGCGCTGACACAATATCCTCACATAGATAACAGACCCTGGTAGCACCGCTGTGACGCTCGACGAAGATAGAAGATGGAGACTCTGCTGCAAGAATCCTAGGTGGCGAAGGAACTGTACCAGCTGCTGCAGCGAGAGAGACTACCGCGTCCACCAACAGTGCCAGCACGAGGTTCGTCATCCGTTCAGGTATGTGTCTGCTGCTAATATAGCGCTGACATGTATCTGCTGCCAATAAAGAGCGCTGACACAATATCCTCACATAGATAACAGACCTTGGCAGCACCGCTGTGCAAAATCTCTAGTCACTTCCTAGCCATTCATGCCACTTAGTGTATCCTCTCAACCCTTTTAGACTCTTTCCTGGCTCCAATACCTAAATAAAATCCAGCAAAAAAAAATTACAATTCTTTCTATTGTCTTGATCCGACGATTTCACACCTCTGTCTCAGACCTTTAGGGCTCGCTTATCGCAGGCTATCATTAGCAAAATCTTGAACCAAAGTCAAAGTGAAGTGTATGTGTGTCATCTGTAACAAAATACATAAACAAAAACAAAAACAGAAAATAAAAACAAAAACATAGTAGTATTTCCCCATATGGTTAATCCATATCCATAATTTAATGCATCTAACTACGGTAGGTATTTACTATTAGCTAATAAATTCCTAGTTGTGACAGTTATCTTTTTATTTTTCGTTTAGATTTATTATTATTATCTTCTTCTTCAATGATATATATATTTAATCACAGATCATGATTTCCCGCTTCCCGGAAATAGTATTTCCTCGGAATCACTAACAAATAAAAATATTATTTGTTTTATATATCAATTCTTTCGCAGATATCGATATTTTATATGAAGTGTGTTGTTCGATGTTCGCGAACCATTTTTTGTTACTTTATTTTAAGTCAGATTGATATTGTTACATTTAATATTGTGGCTAGTGGTATTTCTAGCACCAACCACGGTCTGTGCCGATCAGATGTTTATTTTATAGATTTTAAATCAATTGTTTTTTTTTTTAAATTTGAAAATAGCGGTTAAACCACCACACCATGCGTTTTCACGACAAATCAAAATATAGCTGGTAAATTATCTATAAAATAGCATTATTTGACCACATCGTAGGGAATTCGTTAAGAAAACTGGCATCTGTGTTCAGACGATTAAAAAAATACTTGCTCTTAACTGAAATGAAGTAGTAAATATTTTTCTCTGAAACAAAAGTCACTAAATTATGATATAAACAAAAACCTCAATACAAAACATAATTTAAACTACTTAATAAACTTACCATACAATTTACCATCAAGATCTTCCTTCGATGGGATGTAACGTTTGTCATGGGTTGATAAATTATTTTTTATGATATTTCGAGCATTTTTATTTTAGTTGTTTGATCCACAGCGTCGTCAAACAGCAATAAAATAGATCCTTCATCGGTCAAATACCATAACTGCTTACTGAACAGAAATAAAGCTGCCATTGAGATGTTTTCATCAATTTTTTCTTAAGCCTTCATCGATTTCAAAAAGCACAAGTCCTGGTAAGGTGCTTTAACTGCTATAATATATTGTAACCATGGCTTGACATAGGATGTTACTATGAACAGGCAAACGTCTAAAAGTGCCGCCTTATCCTTACCGGTAATTTTAAATTGCGCACAAATTAATAATATTTTCATGGAATAAAGCGTCTTTGCCATCCATCGAGCACCTGGAGGCCGAATCTTAAATTTTCTCGCTGTGTCTCCTCCTAAAACTATCACACAGAGCTGTAAAAACTCTCAATAGTCATCTAAAAGTATTTTTGTTGTCAGTGCAGTAGGGTAAAAGTCAAGCAAATCATTGATTTCGGAAGCGGTTAGGTGCAATGTGAGATTTTCTCTGTAGCACTGAATTTTATCGGGATCAACATTTTTACAGTTATCTCGAAACTTTTTGAAGAGTGGTATGTCAGGGCTTGTAGTCACTTGACTGATTTTTACTTCAAACACAGCTTTAAAAAACCAACTATGGCTATATTTGGTATATATTGACAGTTAAATTCACTTTCCGGATATTGTAGAACAAAACTTCAAGAACTTGTCCATTAGATGGCAGTTTAGAACCCGATATTTGGTGTTTTACGACTCCTATTAAAAATATACTCTTTTTAGAAGTGCGTAAATCTAACAACACCTTGCCTGAACGAGTGATTTTCGTTTAATAACAAAATAGCAAGTTACTACAAGCTCATCAACACGTTTGCTCGCTGGCGTTTTAATGTACATTGTACATGGTGCGCCAGAGAAACTTACTTATTTGAAAGTTCAATAAAAACAAAAGCACTGTAGTTATTGTTGTAATTCTTTTTTTATTTGAAAATGCAATGTACCAAGTTTTTTTTCGTACTGTCTTAAAAATTACATCTTTTAAATGGCGACCCTCATCGCGCATACACTGGTTAAGTCGTTTTTTGAAGTTCTCGTCCACTCTTCTCAGCATATCAATCGGAATATTGGATGTAGCATCGCGAATGTTGTTCTTCAGGTGATCTATGGTCCGTGGTCGATCGACATAAACAAGGGATTTCAAATAACCCCATAAAAAAAAATCACATGGAGTCAAATCCGGAGGAGGAATTTCGAAGCGAGCGCGAAAGGCACGTTGCGTAGCAACAACTGAGCGACCGTTACAAAAGAAGCTCTCGACGGCGAAGGCCCGCTGCTCTCTAGACCACAGCATAATGGCAACTGACAACTGAGAATGGGAAACAAACTTGGGGACGTCCCCCTCCAGATGCGCCCCCTCCCGCCCCTCTACCTGCCCAACTCAACGGTCGGGAATTTTTTCAAATAAGTAAGTTTCTCTGGCGCACCCTGTACTCAGCAGTAGTCGGCACGGGTTGCAGTTGTCCAAAGTAAACGAAATTTTTTTAAAAAGTGTTTTGTCATTATTAAAACAAAATTATAGGGTATGCGTTCAAAAATAACCACTTTATTTTTTTTGGGACACCCTAATATATATATATATATGCTATTCGGAGGTGTGATTATTTTAATGAGCGCTGCTGAATACAAAAGCAAATGCCCGGTAATCTCCATCATTCAAGGCATTCATTTTGTAAATATGTACCCCATCGCTTGCTTGTTATTCAATTTTTAAAAATATCATGAAATTTTATGTTTCAATGATATTTCTCTATCACATACTTCATTGCAATAACTTTAAAGATTTCGCAATAAAATTTTTGTGGCTGTGTTACAAATTTTAAATATTATAATGTTAATAAATTTAATTATTTATACAATATATTTTTATTTTATTTTAAACTTATAAGCAAATTAGAACTAGTATAATTTTTACTACTTAAAAAAATATAAATTGACACACACAGGCAGTGAATTATAGTTATACTCTTACATAGGCTCCCATTACTTAAATTTATAAGTAATAATAATATAATCTCATGTAAAAATATTTCTAAAAATTAAGATTTAAAAATAATTAACTTAATCTTAACCGCGTCATCGTTATTTTATGTAAAATAAAACACAATTCATTTAACTACTTAATTAAATCTCTGCTGGGGTTGATAATATGTGAGATCATACAGTGTTTTAGATAGAAATTGCAACTTCCGACCCCTTAGTCATTTACTTTAATAGTTAATACGAATCTGTAGTCGGACGTATCGAGTAAACGCCATACAGTAATAAACCACTCCCCACACAGCCTTTATGCAGCGAAGGTTCCTCATCCTGATTCTATCCGCAGTACCGGATTAGTCCTGGAAAGGCTATCCACAATATTAAAAAAATATGTTTACATGCATTAATATACAAATTATTACTTGTGAAAATGTGGTAAAAACTTTTTCCTCGCCATAAAGGGACGCGGCTTTTGTGTTTGGTGAGGGAATTCGTTCTAAAATAATAAAGTTACATAAGTAATAACATATTTGAATGGTAATAATAAGAAAAATGAAGATTCATCAACAAAAGGAAAAAAAATTATAAACAATAAATAATAAGGACTCTGATTTTTCAGTTTAAATTCAAATTCATGAATATTTTCGATAAATTTAAAATTTATAGGAAATTTTTTAAAATAAAACAAACACTTTGTATTTAACTCCGAATATTTATTATTTTACCCATCGACCGGTTTCGCTTCAACCAAGCTTCATCAGGATATAATAATAACTAAGCCGAAACGAAATCGGTCGATGTGTAAAATAATAAATATTCGTGGTTAAATACAAAGTGTTTGTTTTATTTAAAAAAATATAATGTCTAACCACAAAGTAATTGCTTCTTATGAAATAAAAAAAAAATTATCGGAAAGTTGTCAAAATATTTTGAATATGCTTGGTGTTCAATTTTCCAATTTTAATGTTATTTTCATAAATTGCCATCATTATATTAATTGCAAGTTCTGCAGTGTAATTAATGATGTACGCTCATGGGAGTACCTCCCACTGATATATCAGTTAAACGCAGCCAAATCTTATTAAACTAGTAGATTTCTTCAGTATCGCTATTGTAAAACACCTAAATTCAGATCTTGTCACCAAATCGTGTTTGATGACAAGATCCTTACATTCCATCCAAGTGAGATCTGGCGTAAAACGTTACAAAAGCCAGTGATACCAAAAGTATAACGGTTTCATCTTTCTGATAATATTATGTTGGTAAATGCTGTACGTAGCCATACATATTCCTTTCAGTATCCACGCTTAAACTTTTGAATATGAATACTCATCTTCAAAGTGATAGAACCCGGAGAAATTTATCAATGCTGCGCGTCGTTAACCAAAATAATTGTATACAATACCTACTATCTACAAACGCTTATTAACTTGAAAATGGGTTCAACTTTATCAACTCGTTGGCAGGTAATGCAAAATCAATGAAACGCTATACTTAAAATGCTAAACAAGTGACCAATACTGCCGGAGCTCCACCTTACCCCAATAATTGGGAATGCCATAGTCCCACTGGCTCCGGACAGTTGGGGCTCTTATTCACATTTTCAAAAATTTAAAATTTTGACTAAGAACGTAAGAAGTAGGATGATACCTACTGAAGTTATTAACAACTTTCAAGTCGGAACTTTTTTTAATAAGACGATGATATATTTTGATCCGTTCATGCGAGACTCCGTAAAGGAGCGCGCCCATGTACACTTACCTACTCTGCTTCATTGCCAGTCTGGTACTGGCTATAGAGCCCGCAGCGAGGGATTCCCCTTCCTCCTTCCTACTCCCTATATCGCACTTCCTACTTCCTCCCCTCCGCTTCCCGCCGTCAATCTAATCGAATATGGATTAAGCCTTCACATTGAATCACCTAGGCTCCAAGGGGCACATTGGATATCCCGAAATATTGCTGCTGATGAACGGTTTTGGCTGTGGGATATTTGAAAGAAATGGACCGGACAATCACTTTTGAATGTGATTGAATATTCTGTTGTGTTACCGGAAGCTATGTGCATATTTATGAGAATTGCTATGAGACACATTTTTTGCTATGCCCAACAATTTCGCTTCATTGAGGAATAAACGCCTTTTCATAAAAATTGTTGTGAATTTGTCCGTTAGGACAGACACCAATCGCCCTCAAAAGTTTCGAAAAAACATATAAGCAACTACTTATTGACCATTGTTTACATACTTGAAGTGAAATGACACTAGACTGCGCTATATAAATGCTATGTTATTATTATTCCAGGCCCAGCATTAAAACATAAATGAATCATCTTTATTCTTAAGTGATTTGAGATTTTCACGGCCAACAGTATTATAATGATTTATTTTTGGGGTATTATGCCACGTTACGCTACCTCTTTCTAAAGCCTACGTTTTGGACAGCATTTCAGTGTTCGTCGTCAGGGCAGATAAGCAAATGTTTGTTGTGAAGTATGTGCTTATATATGTAGATATGTTACCATCACCATCGTCAAATTCCGTCACGGGACATAGAATCTGAATGAATTCCTGGGCCATCTTAATTCATTCCATATCAAAATTAAATTCACAATGGAGCTAATAAAAAAAAGGTTAATTCCTGCTTTTTCTAGAAGTGTGGGTGATGTGAAAAAAATATGGAAGCCTAGAGAACACCGTGTATAGAAAACCAACTCATACGGATCGGTATCTCCATGCTGAATCGCATGACCACCCAGCGTAGAAAAGAGGACTTATCCCTACGCTGGTGACCCGAGCAACCAGAATATGTGAAGAACCCAAATTAGATAGAACTTAAAAAAGCTGTGCGGAATTAGAGTGGAACGGTTACCCCGCAAAAAATATAAGGCAAATCAAAAGAGCCAAATCTAACCCATATGAAGAAGACAGAATTGAACAAGAGCCAAAAGGCTCTGCTTTCTTGCCTTATGTTCACAATTATATAATTGCTAAGATATTGACAAAAGAAATCATCACAACTGTCTTCGGTACCACAACAAAAAATACAAGACTTACTGAGCCTGCGAAAACCAAGCTTCCTCTTGAAACAGATCGAGTTCATAAATTCAGCCGTTCCAGATGTGCCAAGATTTATGTAGGCCAGACAGAATGGAAGATTTCCAAAGTACTATCAGAACTCTTTCAAGCATGTTATCTCGACCACTCCTACAAATCGGCAATTGCAGAGCATTTAATTTAAACTGACCATTACTTTGAAATAGTTCCTGAAGTCCTAAGAAGACCCAAAATATATAGAGCACGCCTTATTACCGAAGCAATTGGAATTCATAAAAATCCCATTAATATTAATAAAAAATAAATAACAAAATACAAGGGAATCTATGCTCTCAAAAAAAAAATGCGGCCAAAACCATACACTCAAATTCTCCCATTTTCATCAGCGAGGTGCTCTCACCGTACTTTAAGGAACTTCTGTGGAAAACTAAGCAGACGGCTAAAGAATCCCACTACCAATACGTGTGGTTTAAATCAAATAAATTGCTTGTCCGCAAAGCAACTGGAGATAAAATCTTCCAAATAAAACACGAAAATGACCTAAAAAAATGGGGAAACAAACTTAAACGACTAATCCACCTAAAGTAAATTAAATACTTTGCTAATAATTTAATATGGCCGAATTACTAAATACTATCAACTCAACTAGCACTCACTCACATTATTCAACCAATAATACAAAACTATGCGATTCGATATTTAGCACCCCAGGCACCCTTACTCTATTAAACCAAAACATAAGATCCCTTAACAAAAACTACAACGAACAAGACATACTCTTGTCCTCCTTTAAAATAGACTTCAATATTAATATACTAACAGAATGCTGAATCCCAACCTCTTTTACTGTAAAACACAAAAATAACTACTCCTCATATTTCACAACAAAATACCAAAACCAAAATGATGGAGTTGTCGTTTACATAAAAGATAATCTTATCGTCTCTGTCTCAGAATTCACCCTAGAAAACTCAAATTGTTTACAAATAATCGCTGACCCAGATACGTGCATACTCGCTATTTACAGATCACCTTCATCACACAACATTACGCCCTTTCTAACAGCTCTCGACACTCATATAAAAAAAAATTACCCACTTCAAAAACATCATCGTAACTGGTGACATCAACATAAATATACTTCCACAAGGTCATCCCCAGAATATCGAATACCAACTGATGCCCCTGGAACATGGCATAATAAGCGCCATCAACACTCCAACCAGAGTTACCAGAGACTCGGAATCATGTTAAGACCACATAATGATCAAATCCAAAAACAAATTCTGTAGCGTAGTATTCAAATCCACAATCACAGACCACTACACAACAATGATAGGACTGACCACACAGGCATTGAACCCAACAATTCAAAACAATATAACAAAATTTGAAACTGACTACGTGAACCTAAAAAATTGCCTAGAAAAACAAACGTGGGAACACCTTAAACAAATTAACAACACTGAAGAAGCCTGGAATTACTTTATAACATACCTACAAACGCTCATCACTCAAAACACCACAAAAACATTCAAATCTTTCTCGCACCGCAAAATAAGACTAAAAAAATGGATTACTCAAAGCATAATAAATTGCATTAAAAAACGGGATAAACTGCACAAACAAGTCACACGCAACCCAAATGATACTTTTCTGAACTCTTTCTATAAAAGGTACAGAAATACTTGTTCTCTAATTATACGAAAAGCCAAAGAATTATATTACAGAAACAAACTGATAACTGCTAACTTTGACCCGAAAAGCGTTTGGTCTATTCTGAGGGAAAGTACAAATACACAAAAAAACAAAGATGATGAAATAAAAAAAATACTTATCAACGACGAAGAAGTCGACTTCCACAAAAACCCTACACTTATCCTTAATTACATAAACAGACATTACACAAATATCGGAGCAAGCCTAGCGGAAAATATAAAACAAAAGTCGTCTAGTAACTATAATCAAGAACCTCAAAAAATTCCGACTCAGTGCACACACAAAAATAGTGACAGTCTATTCAAATTACATAGAGTAACTCTGGAAGACACCAAAAAAATAATACATTCCCTAAAGAATAACACAACATCAGGTCCTGACGGAATAGACTCTAAAACAATAATAACACTAAGCCAACAACTACTTACTCCACTAACATACGTTATTAATCTTAGCCTGAAAGAAGGAATTTTTCCGAGCATCCTAAAAAGGGGTCTGGTTATTCCTATTCATAAATCAGGACCTAAAAATAATGTAAACAACTTCAGACCCATTACACTATTAAACACGCTGTCAAAAATTCTTGAAAAAGCAATAAAAGAACAGCTGTAACATTATCTGGAAAACATGCAAATACTCTCAGTTAACCAACACGGCTTTAGAAAAAATAGGAATACAGAAAACGCAATTGCCACTGTAACCGAGTTTATTACACATAATTTAGATGCCAAAAAAAGTAATTTCAATCTATTTGGACTTATCTAAAGCCTTCGATACAATTTCGCACAAACAAATTTTCAAGAAACTAAAAAACATTGGCATTAATGGAGTAGAATTGGAATTAATGAAAAGTTTCATGTCTGACAGAACACAACAAGTTTAAATTGACAACAAGACAAGTGAACCACTTTTAATCACGTACGGAGTCCCACAGGGGAGTGTACTTGGCCCACTAATATTCCTCATTTACATAAACGAATTATGTGACATTAAAATTGATGGTAAAATCGTGACCTTCGCTGATGATACAGTTCTTCTGTGTCAAGCAGCCACATGGAAAGATTTATTCACAACAACTGAAAAAAGTTTGTCAATTGTCATAAAATGGCTAAACAGAAATACTCTTACCGTTAACACAGTCAAAACAAAATACATCACACATAGTATTACACAAAAAGGTCAACCTCCTTCTAACTTGAACTTGTTTTTGCATGACTGTAAACAAACATCATCCTATTGCCAATGCGAACACATCGAAAGGGTAAAACAAATAAAATACCTAGGAGTTATTATTGATACACACTTACAATGGACTGAAAACATTAATTTTATCATTAATAAACTAAAACGAGTCTTGCACCTAATAAAATCCATCAAAAACATTTTTCCACTAACAATACTCAGATCAATATATTTTTCACTGTGTCAATCCATTGCCACTTATGGAATATTAGCTTGGGGAAGCGCTACAAACACAACAATTGACCCAATTCAAAAAGTTCCAAAGGCAATAATAAAACACATACTGCAAGTACCATTCTACACAGACTCAAACAAAATCTTCAAAACTCTAGACGTCATGTCAATAAGACAACTTTACGCCAAAACTGCTCTCCTACATCTCATCCATAATAATCTTCATATTACAAATCAACCAAAAGCCATAATTAAAACCAGATCATCAACAAATAAAACACTGAACATTCCGATAACACACACCACACACGGACAAAGACACTTTCAATACTACGCAACCAAACTTTTTAACAGTATGCCCATTACTTTGAAACAACTAATGACTACAAATACATCTACAAGCTTTCTCAAAAAACATATCGTAGCCTGGATAAAAAATCAAGATTTTCACTTTATTCAAAAGATTATAATTCCAAACCAAACATAACCAAAATATGATAAGTAAAATTAAATATTATACACGTTCTTCAAGAATTATCCAAAAATACATACACGCACATATAAATTTGTATTTTCATGTTTCAATATATGTCTGTGAAAAAAATAAAATAAATAAATAACTTTCAACTACAACACATAAATACCTGTCACACTTAATCACAAACACGTAAACACCTCAGCACAGGTTCTCCTAGTGAGGTGTTCACGTAACATACAATATCACCCACACACAGTTTTACCTATATCAACCTAAAGATGACGGGCAAAGTTTAGTAGTTCTTGGTATCCGATATTTGATGGCTACACCAAAACTAAACTCAAAAACCCATGTTAAATTATTGATTTATATATTTTGTAAGAAAAAAACAGCGTTTACATAATATACAATGATAGATATAAATATACAAGTTAACTGAAGTCAAGCCACAGAAGTTTCTTATGCTAAAGTTCATTGGAAATATCTTAAAATTAATTTAGTGTTAAAGGAAGGGGAGAGGAAGAGGAAAATAGGTAGAGGATAGGAGATGCTCCCGATACATTCCATACTCTCATATTAATAATGGATACTACGCATTACTTCATATCGATATTTCTTTAGGTTATTACCTAAAATGTCAATTCTGTAAAATTTTGTATTATATTGTGCACATATAAGAGGGATTGTGGAATTTTTTCGAATGTTTATTCTACACGAGGGTAGATAAAATAAACCAGATTGTCGGGTTGATCTAGACGGAATATGAAAATTTATTAAATTGGTAAGTTTTGGTGAGTCTAGACCATTATTTAGGATTTTAAACAATAAGATTTGATCAAAAATTAGACGTCGTGTTTGGAGGGAGTTAAAATTATGAAATTTAATGGATTCGGTATAATTTGAGAAGTGTAAGTTTAGTTTATAAATTATGTGTTTTAATTTTTTTTTTTTAATTCTTTCTATTCTTTCGATATTTTTTGTTCTTGAATCTTTATTTAGATGTTCGCAAATTTTTTCATACATCTAGTAGGAAAATATAAGAAATACAAAAAATACAATGTACAAAAAATAACAATTACATTTTAAGAGAAAAAGATAAATACACAAAATTACATTATATAAGATATCTACCAGGCGACTAAAATAATATTGGTGAGTATGTTCACCAATCAAAAATTATTTTTTACATATAAAGCAAATGTCTTACGAAAAGTGCTAAGGCTTGGGGCTTCCTTTACGACATTTGGAAGGTTATTATAAAGTTGTTGCCCTTTATAAAACGCGCTGTTTTGTGTGCATGAAAGTTTAGTTTTGGGAAGCCTAAAATCTTTGCGTCTTCTCGTAGGATAATTGTGAACATTTTCATGGTACATAATATTTCTTTGCAGATAATTTGGGAGCATATTATTTTGAAGCTTATACATCATTGTTAACGTATTATATATTATATGTTGTTTGGTTGTCATCATTTTTAAATTTTGTAACATAATTTTAACTCTAGTAAAAATGTTGCATTTTAAAATCATCCTCATCCCCCTATTTTGTATAACCTGTAGTTTATTATTTTGGGCTTTGTTACATAAGAATAAAACGCTAGAACAATAATTTAAATGCGGAGTAACAATAGAAATGTAAACAAAGCGCATTGTCTTTAGATCCAAGTTATTTCTGTTCCTTTTTAGGAATCCAACTTTTTTAGCAATTTTCTTTGTTATGTATTCGAGTGTTATTCAAGTGTTGATCGAATTTTAATTTTTCATCTAATATTACACCCAGATATTTAATACTACTCACCCTTTCTATGTTTACGTTATCAATTTTTAGTATTGCCTGCTTGTTTCCCCCTACACTATCCACAATTAAAACCTTTGTTTTCATAACATTCAAATTTAGTTTGTTTTGGTTTAACCAAAGTGTTACATAATTTAAGTCAATTTGTATTTTTTCAATGGCGTCCTGTACTGGCTGTGTATATCAATGTATCATCAGCGAAGAGTTTAATTGCACAATGCTTTAACACTTTGATAATATCATTCATATATATAATGAACAACAATGGACCTGAGACAGAACCCTGTGGAACGCCTTTATTAGTGTGATGTGGTTTAGACGTTATACCACCATATTTTGTTACTTGCGTTCTTTCTGATAGGTAATCAACGAACCGCCTATTTTCTGTACCATTAATTCCAATATTTCTTAATTTCTTGATTAATCTATCTCTGTGGATTGTTTCAAATGCTAGTTTTAAGTCTAGAAATACTGCAATAGTTTTACTTTTTTCCACTCGTCTATTACATAATTAATGGCAGTTTCACAAGAACATTTTTTTCTAAAACCAGATTTTTGTCGAACTAATATCTGCTTGGCCTCAATATATTCATTTAACTGTTACTTTACAATGTATTCCAGTACTTGTTCATATTTGGGAAAACAATTGATAGGTCTAAAGTCGTCAAATTTTTTTGAGTTGTGAATTTTCGGAATAGGAGTTATTACAGACGTCTTCCAAGTTTTGGGAAATACTGCACTATTTAAAGATCATTGATAATTTGGACCATCGATTCGCCAATAATATTTATAGAGTCTTTCAGTATATTTATTGTAATACCATCTGGGGATTCCTTCGACTTCATATTACTCGGCACTCTCTTTAAGTACGGTAAATCTATATATTTTTAAACTTAAATTCTTCATCGGTGCATACAAGCTGGTCTAGTTGGTTCTCATGATGTTGTGGAATACTTTCAATTATAAGATCTATGCTCGAAATAAAATGCTTGTTAAATTTAGTCGCTATCTTCTCTACGTCTTCTTCAGTTCCATCTGGGAAATGACTTTAGAACTTCTTTTTGTTTACCCTTAATGACTTCTTTTAGTTTATCGAAGGAAACAAACACTTTGTGGCTTGATATTATTACACAAATGAAAGAATATCTTTGTTTTAAACCACTTTATTACATTTATATACGTCGACCGGTTTTGGTTGAACTCAACCTTCATCAGGACAGTACAAATATAAACTAAAATATTATACAGAGGAAGATTATTAAGTAAACAATAAAGAAAGAGAAAGTATATAAATGTGAGGGAGAGAGCATCAGGGCAGCGGAGTAGGTAGTGGGGTCGGGGAGGGGTGGGGATTACCCAGGGAGAAAGGAAACATCTTTAAAATAGGGTTTTTAGTAAGTTCTATCTGTTTGTTTAAAATTGGGTAATTATTTTTATTTTTATTTGCTTTTGAGATTTCCAATGATTCTAAATTATTGAGACGTATTCCTATTTTATTTTTATGTAGTATTTGAACTCCTGTCGTTCTATTAAATGTATGATTAGTATTAATTAGGTGTTCGGCAAAGGATTTTATCAATAAGATCAGAGTGATAACCGTTATTATTAGCTATTTGTTTTATTGTTAGGAGTTCGTTAGAAAAATTATTATTAGATAATGGGATGGTCCTAGGAAAATCCTTTCAAAAAAACTTCGCCGAATCGCAACAAATTAATTTCTATATAATGCTCTACCAACTATTAATAATAATAATTTAACTACTCAATGGCGTAGAATTTTGTTCATAAGTAAATTCTCTTCCCTTTGCATATCTAAACTTCTATCAGAAATTAGGCCGGCCTTCTATACTAATAATAACTAAGCCAATTTTTTTAAATAATTGTAAAGATAAAGAAGATACGTTTAGCCACTCTGGGATCTACAAACTTAATTGCAACGATTGCCCGGCAATATATATTGGTAAAACCGCGCATAATGTAAATATTCGAGTAAAAGAACATGTCAGGTGTTTAACAAATACCGGTTTTTCAGAATTTGCCGAACACCTAATTAATACTAATCATACATTTAATAGAACGACTGGAGTTCAAATACTAAATAAAAATAAAATAGGAATACGTCTCAATAATTTAGAATCATTGGAAATCTCAAAATCAAATAAAAATAAAAATAATTACCCAATTTTAAACAAACAGAGAGAACTTACTAAAAGCCCTATTTTAAAGATGTTTCCTTTCTCCCTGGGTAATCCCCACCCCTCCCCGACCCCACTACCTACTCTGCTGCCCTGATGTTCTCTCCCTCACATTTATATACTTTCTCTTTCTTTATTGTTTGTGTTGACTCGACCTCCTAATTGTCCTAACTTGCTTGAATGAGGTTTTTATACCTCCTTCTCTCCAGCGTTCAGTTTCGCTTTTGCAAAATGATATCGTGCTGAGCCTAGCTAACTCTGAATATCCCCCGCCCCTGTGATATTGCACACAGTAAAATAAGGCCTTCGCCTTGGGGTTGATCTACAATAAATCCCTTAACTTCACGTTGTGTGGTTTGTTAATTCGAAGCCCACCGTTATGAGGTGGTAGGTATTTAATGTCTCCTTTCCATGGTAACTCCCGGTTCTTTTTAGCCAAAGTGTGGGGAAAACGTCCAACGACCCTCAGCGAGTTCTACAAGAAACGAGTACGTGTCTCACCTAACTTTCGAATACTGGACCCTATTACTAATTGACCTAAAAGTTTTTATCATATCTCTACAATTGCCTTGTATCCCCGCCCTTATATAATGTCCCCGTGTTTATAAATTCTAGATTGTGACATAGAACCGTATCCCCCCCCCCCTTTTGTGTACGCGCTATTAAAACCTTCGTTGAATAGGGTGTTGTTTCCGCATAAGTACTGGGACTCCCTCGTCGACCTCTGTAATGGTGAACTGAAACTAGATAGATGAATTTAGCTGTGGTTAGTAAACTTTGGATGTTGCGGATGGGAGTGGAAACGAGAGAAAAAGGAGATGGGAACGGATTGAATGACGAGAAAAGGGATTTTTGCACTGCCCCAATTGAAATGGTCGCTATTCTTCCAAATGCTAATCCCCAAGAACGTGTCTGGCTTTCCCCGAGGTCTGGTCTAACTTCTTCTTATAGTCGCCCTGACACCTCCGGACCGCTCACGTCAGAGGGAGAGGTAATACACCTGTTGGAATATCCCAAATCACCCCGCCCCGCTTCCTCCGACGGACTACGTTACTGACTGTAAAAGGGGAATTTTATTGCGTCCCTTGTCATGATGCTAAACGCGTGCATGTTTCAAGTAGGTTTGTTCTGGTGGGGCTTTCAACGTCCACTAGCCGCCAGGCCTACTATCCACCTCACGAAGGCTGCTGCAAAGGATCTCGAGGGATTTCCAGTCGAGTTGCATCAACCTCCGGGTAAACCCCGCTTTAGTATGTGTTCGACCTCCGATTTTGAACCCTCGTTCATCACGCCGACGTCCCCTCCACGCGATTTTGAAAGATTTGGAGCCCGTTCAATTAAACGCCTTCGCAGCGAACCAAGGCCCAAACATTCCAACTTGACATTAATTTTCATACTGCCTTTCGTGTCCTCTCACCCGACCCGGCTCCGCGAAAAGGGATGACCTTCCGGATTCTTCGTGATTCTCCATACAACGTTGACGCCCCGAAATCGCGTGATGAGGAAAGTAGAAAATCTTCTGAGCTGAGGAAGTTGTGTGCTTTTCCGAGTCAGCTTACGGACAACATACTCCAACGGCGAGTCCTAAGCCGAGGCCAAAGGTATTTGGGAATTTGTTAGTGAACATATAAGGTTATACAAATATTATTAATTTCATTTTTTATTTGTTTTGAGCATGAGTTGGTTGCAGCTAGTTGCTTCCATGTTGATTCGAGGTGCCTCTGCGCGGCTGCCAACTCGGTAGAATGTACGACTTTTGTCGTCAGACACGGTCGTCAAGTGATTTATGGGTGTCCCTTTTCTTCCTTTTCGGGTCGTGCGTCGACACTAACTGCTAACAAATAAGTAGGTCATTGGCCTCGTGCTAAACACAGCTGTTAGAAGCAAGCAATCAATTCTAAATGTGATACTATCTTATCAGTATCGCAGCCCTGTCCGAGCTGCTGGTTGCAGCCCCATCTTCGTCGCAATTTTAACGTTCTGGAAATAAATATTCATGCAAGGTCACTTACCCAAAATCGTAATATTACCAGTCCAGTAGGGATATCGACGACATGTACATTAATCCACGTCCAGGAACTCACAAGATAGGAATGAGTAGAAGCCTCAAGTGGTACTCCTCGTAGCGCGACGCGTATACTTCCTTAAAAGGTCCCCGCCGATTTGTGACGAACTATCTCAAAATTCACGAAAAGACTCCAACCCGTGAATTTAGTATTCTCTAATTATGAGTTTACCCTTTTTTTGGTTGAGTCTAATTAAATTTTAAAACACTTAAATTATTTCAATTAATATTAAAACCACTCTTACTTCGTGAAAATGCCTTGATTTTCTAAATACACAACTTCACAACATTTAAAACTCTATCAGTTTAGTTTAAAAATAGCACACAAAAAGCTGTCGCGACGTAAGGATCTCGAAGACCGACTCCAACCAAGTTAAAACGAAAAAGGACCCCGATTTCCTCCAAACAGCGCTATTTAATAATGTTTTTTCGAATAAATCGACTTACAATTTGTGCGACTTTCGTCTTTATGAATTCGAGGTTTCACTTCCCGTTAAGTTTAGAATTGCATAACCCCGTTTCAGGTTTTACTAGGTTCCCGCCTTCCAATTTGAGGTAAACACCTACCAACCTGTCGAGGCGGGTACAGGCGCGTACTCGGTGGCCTGACCTTCGGGCGCCCTCCCGTAAATGATATACAGCGATGTAGACTATTGCGCAAAATTATTTGATTATTTTTTCTCGTACCCGTGTTGTGTCCGTAATATTGGTTGATTTCCGGCCTATAGACTAGGTGTAGCTCATTTCTATATCGTTGTTTTTGAAATCTTTCCGAGAAATTCGCTATTGATATCGATAATATAATCGATAAATTATCCCAACTAACGGAAGTTTTTCACCTATTATGTCCAGCGCTTGCGCAATACAGTATCCTTCCTTGTGTGCTGCCTTCTAGCATTTGATTGGTGTCTACACGATCCGTGGGTGATACCAGGACACATATACCTTCCTCTCGGTGATGACATACGTAGGCGTTCGTTCCAAAATTTGATTCGACACGTTTTTGTAATTTCGCCTACCTATTTTGACTCCTTTCGTGATATCCGCCGCATATCTTCTGGTAATCTTTCGTAACCCATCGCTGTCCACTACCCGAGTCGTTGAAACCTCTTCCATCATGAGCTAAACTACCTTTTGGGTTTCTTTTCGATTCCCGGTCCTTTCTTTTCAGTGATCTACGCCCAGTACATCCCTGTTTTTACAGTTTTTTGCGTCTAGTTTTAGCCCAACCCATATACTCTTTTCTCGCTTCATCTAGGAATTTCAATATATTATCCCCGTAACTTTGTTTACGCGCAAAAAATGTCGTAAAATTTTGATCGTTAATCAAAGACTTCGTGACCCATTAACTTTTATGTCTTTTCTTAATTACCCAACTTGCATCTCCCCCGTGTTAATATAATTAGGCAATTTCGGCCAAACGTCCTACCTTAAGTTAAAATTTGTGTTCACTGTCACCACTTGAAACAGCACTCAGAATCTCAGCGAACGTAAACAATTCTCTCTATGAGGATCGCCTCGTAATATGTCTTCTGGACCAAAACATTTTAAAACACCCTCTTCTTCCACCAAACCGTCACCCCCTTTTTTCGTTATCGATGGTTGGGTATCGCTTCGTTTCTGCCTTAGAATGCAAATTTATCGTCGATTCCCAAGTGCCTTTGCACGCGTCGTGAAACCGGATCCCAAGGTTAACTCAACAGTAAATCAACCTCGAGTGTATCGTGTCTTAGACCGCCCTTAATCTCCGTGATTGGCGAAAAATTATGTAATTGATTCTGGGAATGATCTGATTCGTTGAGCCCCATCACGCCTCTTTTCAATTATTACGTGGTTAACACCTATTACCGACGTAGGTTTCTATAATAAAGCTTCTAGTATGTCCCAAAGATGTCCATAGTCTGTTCGTTTCTCCCTATTCTCTGAACGTATTTTAATTTATGAAAAAAATTCTTTACGTTCTTTTACCCCAAACAGGTCCATTACATGTATACTTAATAATCTTCCTCTGTATTATATTTTAGTTTATATTTGTACTGTCCTGATGAAGGTTGAGTTCAACCGAAACCGGTCGACGTATATAAATGTTATAAAGTGGTTTAAAACAAAGATATTCTTTCATTTGTGTAACTTCTTTTAGTGTTATCCAAAGTTTTTTTGGTTCATTTTGTTGTGATTCTAATTTTTGTAGCATTTATTTTGTTTAATTTTTTTGGAATAAATATTGCGAACTTTTAGTATGCATTCCATTTTTCTTCTGATGGTTCCAATTTTGCCGTTTTATATGCATTATCTCTTTGTTGCTGAAGGTTGTTTAATGGTTTTGAATGCCATTTATTCATATTTTTAAACTGAACCCTTTTCAAAGACATATTTTTATCGACTGCTGAAGTCAAAATATTGACGAAGTTCTCTGCTTTGTCATTTTTGTCATTAGATTCGGTAACTCGGGAAATATTATTTTGTAGAGTTTCAAAAAACATCGTTTGATCATATTTCCTCTTATCTCTATATGTAATTTCTCTTGATTCATTTTTAATTCAAATATTGTTAATATTTTTTCATGGTCAGATATTTTTGGTGTATCCACAACATTAAAATTCAAGTAAAAATGTTTTTTTATGACTAAATCAATAATGCCTGCTGATGTATTTGAAAATCTAGTCGGTTTGGTCACAAGTTGTTTCAGTCCTAGATTATTCACTAAACTTTGAAGTCTATTACAGTAGGTATTCTTGACTTTCATGTCAATGTTAAAATCACCGGTTACATAAAACATATCTTGATTTTTCATGTTTTTATTACACCAACTTTCGAAAAAATCTAAGAATTTTGAATGGCTTTGGTTTTGTGAGTGATATAATACAGCGTATGTTCCTTTAATAAAGTTTTTTCTCATTTGCACTGCCAGTATCCATGTATTTTTTTCATCAAACACTTCATTTGATATGATTTTAAAAGATATACTATTTTTAATAATCATAAGATTTTTTCCCGTTTGCCGACTAAATGAATCGCATCTTACAGTTGAATACCTAATAAATGATACTTCATAATCGTTAATATCACTAGTTATACATGTTTCACTTAACATTAAAATTTCTGTTTTGAATTCTTGTAATAAAATTCATCATTTACGTAAGCCAAAAGACTTGAAATATTTAAGTAGTATACGTTTGCCTTTTTTTTATCCTAAAAAATCAATTTTTTTCTTCTCCAATTCTATATTTCTTTTGTAAATAGGACATTCCTTACTCCATTCATGGTGATTATCATTTAAATTTAATGAAGGTTTTTTTTGTCAGTTTGTAATTTACACATTTGATTTTGTCAATATTTTCCTGACAGTCTGACGTATCATGTTCATTTGAGCATCTCCGCATGATTTTTTATTTTTACAAATACCTGCTTTATGTCTGTATCCGTTGCAATTGAAACATCTCAAAACTGAGAGATGACAGCAGAAAAACTGACAGCACATCTATTCCATCCAATATTTACCTTCGTTTCCTCTAACATTTTAGAGTGTGATTTTCCATCTACTTCTATGAATACAGTAAAGTTATTGTTTTCACTACTTTTTTTATTTTCTTTTATAAATTTTACAGATATTTTTGATTTTTTCTTGTCTATGTAATCATTTTGCATCCTTATTTTATTTTCTATTTCTTCGGCGGTATATTTATCCGTCATTCCTATCACTTTTACTGTTGGATTCTTGGGTTTAGGGATATCAACATCATACCTATTCCCAAGCTTAGTGATAACTTCTTTTCGGATCTTTTTTGTTGCCTCTGTGTTCTTTCATTCCACTATAATTGATCCTTTTTTGAAATTCTTGATTCCGGCCACGCCCACATCAACTGGATCTATGTTGTTCTTTATGTACTCCTATGTTTTTGTGTTTTCTTGTTCATGATTTTTAGGTTTTATTATAACAATTGGTTCATATTTCCTTAATTTTTCTTTGAAATTTTGTTTATCATCGAATTCAAGAGATTTGCTTGCTTCATCAATTTTTTCTGTATTTGATATATATGATTTTCATATCTGATATATTAAATTCAAAATATTTTCTTATGTTGAGTGTCTCATCTTCAATTTTTTTGAATAGCTGTTGCTTTAAAACCTCCATCTTTTTGTCGACATTCTTTATAAATTTATCATATTGCTGCTCTGCACAGGCATCAGTTTGATATGGTGATTCGGTTTGTTTTGATCGTGTTTGGACTTTATTGGTGGTTGCCACTATGCCTGGTTGTGATTTTGGCAAAATGTGATGTTGTCGATAATTAGTTCTTATTTCTTCAGATAGGATTATTATTTTAAAAAAAAGTTTTTTTTATTTATTATTTTTTTTTTTTTTTTTCACTTGTAGCAAACACTTTGTGGGTATACATAATTATAATAATTAAAATAAAATAACTTTGTTTGAATACCACTTTATTGTATATATTTATAACCAACCGGTTTCAGTTCAACCCGAACCTTCATCAGGGCTAATAAAAACATATTTATTTTTTTTGTTTGTCGGTGTGAGGATCGAACTCGGTGCTGCGCAAATTTGAACGCGATAGCTGTGCGTGAACCCGCGCTGCCACGGCTCTCTTGTACGTGGTGGCGTATTTCACTCTTATATACTGTGAATTGCCTTAGCAAAGTATGTAATAACAGATGGTTGATTTTTCGGCAACAACACTCTGACACTTCACAGTTAGTTTAAAACACTTGTAAACTGTAAATGAGACTTTATAGATTTCACAAAATTGGACAATTCTCTAGAGTGTTTGTCAGGGACACATTAAACGATAAATTATATGGTTATTTGGAAATATAATCTACAAATTTTGGATATTTTTGTGGAGCGATTTTTTTACATGCACTCTTTATCACTTATATGGGCTTGATATAAAAGAGTCTAGATCGGTGTACAGTGTTTCAGGTGCGGGCGAATATATGAGGTGTAAAGGGAATATAGAGTGTTTATGTTGTGGAAGGGTTTTGCTATGCGAATTATAAATCCCAGTATTTTATTAGCTTTGTTAATGATGTCATCAGTGTGTTGGATAAAGTTTAATTTAACATCCAGTGTTACCTCAAGGTAACTGATATATTTTACTTCATTGGTGTGTGTGCCGTCTAGTGTGTATACAAAGGATATTTTATTTTTATTACGTGTAAATGTTAATTTATTGCATTTTGCGATGTTAATAACAAGTTTGTTTAATTCGCAATAGACAAAAAGACGATTGAGGTCGTCTTGAAGTTTAATGCAGTCGTTGATTTATTTAATAACTAAGTATATTTTTTTATCATCTGCATATGCTAGGTAATAAGCATGTAAAAAACATTTGTGAATATCGTATATATACACATTAAATAATAATGGGCCTAAATGAGAACCTTGAGGTACACCGGAAGGCACAGAGAAGAAGCTGGACTTTGTTCCCTCTACTAAGACACTTTGAATTCTACTCCAAAGGTATGAAGTGAGCCACCGAAGTAAGTCACCATGGATGCCTAATTGTTTTAATTTTTATACAGCTATCCCAGCTCTTAGAGGATTGTAGTTGCAGCACTGTATCACCTCACACACATAAGCACACACTTCACCACACTATTTACACATCTGCTCCGATGATGGACGTTGCTGTCCAAAATGTTGGCTAAAGAAGAAGGTAGTGCAAAATGGTAAAATACCCCAAAAATAAATCATTATAACACGATTGATCATGCAACTATAAAAAGAACAGTTAGTTTGTACACTAATTCCGCACATTAGTTTGCCATCGACTCGCCTGTTTCTGGTCAAGGCACGGAAGTTGCTGGAACCAACGACATCGTTGTGGATGTATCCAAGTGGCCCCGCTCTCCACTCAATAAAGGGGACCTCCTTGAAAGCTGATCCTTTAATTGAATTTATTTTGTGTTTTGCTATTATAAGTACCGTTTATATTTTTCATTTTCATGAGTGTTTTTTGATATTAATATGCGGAACTCCGTTTTAATTTTTGGTTTTTATTTTATATATTTAATAATAAGCGGCTTTACCACAGTTTGATGATGCCTTCAGAGGGCGAAACAGCTGTCACGCGTAGTAATAATTACACAGCAAAATTTATTTCAAAATAAACTGTTTTTTGTAAAATTCATGATAATATTATTGAAATATAAAAGATGTACATTTTTTTTAAATTTTTCTTTGTAATTTATATATCTACCTCGTTTGCACTGGTCTGCATCATCCACTTGTAAAAAAATAAATAAAATTATATCTCCACCATTTTTTTCTTCATAAAATAATATTGTAGATACCTAATATTAAATTTAAAAAAATTGATAATAAAATTTTAAACTTTTGATGTGATGTGAATATTGCAATAGCTGTGCATCTGGACATTTTATAATAAAATAAGTTTTTAATTAATAAATATAAATGATGCTGCGTATACGATAGATATACCTAATTGTGGTTACACTAAACCTACCGTTTTAAGACTGGACGTGGATAATGTATTTGCAAAAAAAATACGGTTTGAATAAATACTTTGTCTATGTGATAAATGTTGAACCATTCTGCTGTCGATGTCGTGCGAAACATCTTAATGTTTTGAATTAACATTATAATATCATATGTTAAGAATGAGAGGAACTAACGAATGCTTCCACCAACTTGAACATGTACGAAAAGTGGTTTCTGTATCTGTTTTACCGGTATAACATTAGAATTTGATATAATTTATCGGCATTTTAGGCATGATCGGAGGATAAGTCAAGTGCGTACTCAGCATTCGTTCATCTTGTGACATCGCGGTAGATAGTTTTTTATAACCATCTACAAGATTAACTATTATATCATACTAATAATCTCTTCAAGACCCGGTATAGCCCTTCCTCTCACCAATAATACTGATCTTCAGCACAGCATCCTAAACAAGATGATCTCCAATGAATTCAATCTGATACCTAAGCAGTAAGCACAAAGTTATAATAAAATACACATTTTATGAATATGACACTATAAAAATAGTTGTTTAGACACCCGCAAATACACAAATCTGAGCAGCCATCATTTTGAACTATCAACAAAAACACGTTGAAAAAATTGATTCCATAAAAAACCATTGATACGACACTTTATTCCAAATGTTTCCTTGTTTATGAAAATCTCAACACATTGGCGGGATAAATGATCAAAATGGAAAATAGTTCGTACCTACATAAATAATATCTTTTTCATATTATTACATTTTCCTTTTGGTGAAAAAATACTAGGTAAGCCCTCCCAATGGAAGTTGTTTAAAAATAAACAATTTTTGACTGGTGACCTTGCATGCTCTTTTATTTTTACATTGTTTTTTGAGAAGCAAGTCCTAAATAATTTGAATTGGATTATAATGAGTGGTCGAACAACCATTTTCAATGTTTTCCATTTTTTTCAAACATGTTTATTATTATGAGCGATAAACGTAGGTGTATTTTCCTCTGTGTTGTGGAGAATACTTTTCACATGAAATTTTATAACTGAATTCGGCAAATTGACCGGTTTGACCGTGAAACTGACAGGTCTGAACAAAAATAAACACTTACTAGATCGATCTTCGGGCTTTTTGTTTGAAACAATTTGGACCTAAAAAATCATAAATATGCCAATATATAGACAGTTAAACTCTCGTTCGGAGCCTACTTATTATACTATACACCAGTGAAAAACAATTTACTCCATAAACTTTCAGAGATTTTCATTGGTGGATATAGTTAGACAATTATACGATGACACTTTTTTCGGTTCCAATTTTCGATCGGAGTTATACCCCTCTGGGTCTGAACTAGTAATTTAATATTTTTTTAAATTTTTGTGGATAGCACAAGCCGATATTGATTTTTTCAACTGACCATTTTTTAATGAAACGTATTTTTCCATATTTAACTCAACTGGACTTCACTTTACCTTGTTCTGAGATAATGAGGTGTCCATGTTTACAAAAAAGATTTCTTATAATCTATTTACCAATTCCTGATTTCGTGTTTGAATTTATGTCAATTATTTTAGTTTAACGTATTTTCAAGGAAAATATTTAAGTAGGAGGTGTACTTACCATTTCAGAACAAACCTAAACATGCTGAGAGAACCATATGAATCCAGCTAGAGCATGTTAATTAATTTCATAAAGTTGTAACTACATTTCCCTAATGTCATTCCAAGCTACTTTCTAATTTAATATTAGTAACTGAAATTCTTTACACAATATTGTACCTTTAAATTAGAAACCGTTAAATAGATTATGGAAAATCATCTTTGTAAACGCTGCAGAATAGGGTAATGCGGATTTAGTTAGTTGGTAACAGAAATGAGCAAAATAAATGGTTTTACTATCAAAGGCATTTTTGACAAAAAAAAGTCAGTTAGAACTTTGTCCAACTGAGGTGACGTAATGTTTAGCTTTTGTTTTATTTTATATCCATATTATTTAGTCCATAATTTGTTCTAAATCAATAATAATGGAAAATAGTACAGCGTTCTGTGGATTCAGAACACAAGATAACGCAACAAAATGAAGACGGAATATGAATAATGTCTAATAAGTATTTTTAAGATATTTTGATGAAAAAAATGATATCCTGGATGAAATTATATTTCTTAACCAAACGTAATCGCATTAGTTAACATGTCAATGTGTAATGCTCGTTTCTCGCAAATTATTGAAATGGTCTAGCACAAACCAATATTTTAGTGGCGTTTGGTCAAATTTTGACTAAAGTTGGTTATTTTTGGGTCATAGATACCAATCGAATCATATTCACCATGGTATTATGGTAAATACAGTAGATATTTTGTTATTCTCACGTCCATCGGTTTGCCATAACTATCCACCGCCCGAACGACCCTTCTTAATGTTTTTCATAATGCCGAATGTAAATATGCGCCGCGATAAGATCCCTAAACGCTCTGAAAGATCTTCACACGTCCTATTTGGTAGGTAAATAGGAGAAAATCTTCACATTTGGGAAAATAAAGTACTTAGACTGTGTGACTATGTGACTAGGAGGAAATTGGACTCGTGAAGATATCTTTTCAGTCTCGTTATTTTACGCTCCAAATTCCGAGAGGAAAGACTACATTTTCCATACACGTTCCAAGAAATCCCATTTATTTTAAACACTTGGAAAGGGTATATAAGCAAACACGCTGGTGTGTTTTCACTTCATTTGGTTAGGAAGGCTTTTGTTTTTGGTGAGATGGAATACGTTTTGAATCGGCGTTTTTGGTTTATTGAATATTTTGAACTGTTCGAGAAATCGAAACGACCCGTTCTCACAATCGTCTATCGAGTTTCCCGTGCATGCACCGGTGGAAAAGAGATCAATGTCGCTTGTTTTTTCGATTAGGATCCATTGAAATACCTTTATTGCAGACTTAAGTTATGGACTAGAGATAGCAATCCATCTAGGAATGGCTGTTCCTTAGGTTTATCAGGTATTTTGGTGCTCCAGCCCGGAGTGAATCCATGTGACGATTTTTAATTAAATTTGCGTTTTCGTTTCCTATTGTAGTATTTTTCATTAACAAAATAATTAATGCCTACGTATTATTTTATTGATCTCTAAAAAATGTAGACATCTGTTATAATACAGTTGATGACCAACATCTTACAATTTAAGCACAGTGAACAAAGAGCCAGATTTAACTACTTAAATAATGTATTTACGCACGTTCCAGAGTGGAAAATTTCGTTAGTATCGCCCTAGTGTAAGATCACCATTAAGAATTGAACCCTATCTTGAAATGGCTTTGGCCGTGTTTACTGACCAGATTCTACCTCATCTTCTCCTTCCTCGCCTTCCTCTTCCCCGTCTCCTTCCCCTCCCCACTACCTTCAGCCCCACAACATACCCCGATTGGAAATGCCAGAGTCTCACTGTCTCCAGACGGTTAGGGTTAACGGTTATTATTATTATTATTGCACTCCCATTAGTCACGATCATTTCGGTTCCATGAAGTTTAACGTCATCATAAACCACGTAGGTAGCATATTATAATTTTTATTAATTAATTGCATGTAGGAATAGAAGGTTTGTAACTGAATGATTTTTTCTGGTGTATGAATAACTTATATGTTCTCTTTTCCCCAAATTTGGTAAAAATGAGACAAGTACCTACTGAAAAGCACTACAAAAGCCTTTTTGTGTTAGAGTGTTGAATCTCCCAAGCTTAAAATCTGAAACATATTTAAATATGTTATTACATATTTGTGAGCTTTCATTATTTTATTTGTTACGTTCTAAACGAAAGTGCAAGACAAAATATTTTATTTTCATCAGATATAGAAAGATACTACGGTAATACGTAATGAAAAATGTATTTTTGGTTACTTATTTTAACAATTTCGATGGTTTCCGTATTTCAATTTCCGTTTTCACAATATTTTGAATTATTGAGATATATTATTTATTAATAAATATTGTAAATATTTTTTATGGTGATTTTCTTAACTACGATAGCCTATGGCTATATTATCGTAGTCGTACATGATTATTTAAATTATAGTGTAGGAAATAGGAAAATATTATTTTGGGTAAAAATAATAAAAAAATTCGCTAATAAAATATTAGTTAATATTAATTAAGTGTTAATCTCAAGTGACCTACCAGGTAAGTATTGTACAGTATATTGTCTCCATATAAGGTTAGTAATAACATAGTAGAAATGTATTATACACTTGTACCTCGCTCTCGAGGTGATTTTACACAAAAACGACGCTATAAAATCATCGAAATATTATTATTATAGTTAAAACGTCTTTATAAACGTGATATAAAACATTATTATTAAACTGAATGATAAAAATGCTATTTTTAAATAAAATAGAAATAAAAATCAAAATTATACAAAGTAAGATTAAAATACATCATGTTAAGTTATACTAATTGTTTTAAATAAGAAACAATTTTACCCGCAGTAATCATGGCAGGTGCTTATCTAAAAGAGTAGGCACAAGTTTATGGTCATGTTGCCATATTATATGAATTAGGTGATAATATACAAAAGATTTTTTTAAGACAGTGTTATGTTATTAATACCTTACATGTATTCAATTATGACTTTTAATTAACAACTTAATTCAATTTCTTATTAAGCTTCTTACGTTCACGAGATGACACTTCTTTCAAAGTAATTGATGTCAAAATATTATACTTCCCAAAGTATAAAATATGATACTTACCAAAGTATAAACTCCGTTTCCAAACTACTTCTACATACTTCCAAACAAGTTTCGGATTGAATTTAAAATCAGAAATACGTTGCAGTCGTTGCCAGGGTCACAGAAATACCACTTAAGGACCCTCACAGTTTTCCAATAGTCATAAATATTTAGATTCCAGAAATGCACTCTAACTGAGATGGCTGTGAAGATAAACGATACGTAAGAAGAAAATGATGACGTTATAAAAGGAATTTGCTTAACGGTATTTATGTAACATTGCTTTCTGTAATGTTCCTTCAAATTTAACTATTTTGTTTCTCTAGTTATCTAAGAAAATATTTGTTATGTTTATGTGACGAAGTTTTTATATATTTTTTAATTTTCGCTAGAGATTATAGGCAGGCGATAAGCCCGCTCACAATACGAGCCATGTACAAACAAAATATTGGGTTGCATTTTAGAGTTTTAATAATAAAATAAGTAATAAAATGTCCAGCCAAAACCGCAATAATTATTACGATCAAAACAAAGTATTAATATATTATTATATTACTAGCGCAGACCTGTTAAAAATCACGGGATAATATGCATTCCAGTTGTGAAAATGACAATTAATATATTAATTTATACTTTATCGCTTTACTGAATTTTTGACAGTTGATCAGTTCCAATTGAGGAAATGATACTCAAATTCAAACCAGAGAATCAGAGATACAATCACTAAGAGTGACAGACCTTCAACCGAAATTATTAGTATTTGGTGCGTTTCATGATTGACAATAATAACAATGTGATGAAAATTTTCATTAATAATTTTATCTCTTGGAATTTTAGATAATTAGTCTTTATTATAAGTCACAGTGACCTGAAATTTTATGATATGGTATATTTTTTAGTTACATTATCAGTTTCCCGCTTGTATACAAATTTCCAGACATTGTGTATAACCCAAATAAAAAAGTCTGTTCCCGTTCCCGAGATAAGAGGTCGAGTATTTTACACCCTTAAAAGGCGGCAAGGGTACAATTGTGCCTTCGTAGATGTTGTAATCAGAAAAAAAGAACACAGGTAATAAATTCAATGATCACCGCAAATATGTTTTTTTCAAATCACAGGGCTTTTCCTAGTATTACATAATTTCCACTCCTTGTCTCGGCAGACATACAATTCTGAGATACATTGAGATTTTAATAAAAAAATATTTAAAGTTACAATTGTGCCTATGCCACTGGCAAGTGTTACAAAATTATATTGGTAAAATAATCAAATTATTTGTCAGTCTGGTAGAACTCAGAAAGAAGTCGGTAGGATAGATCCCAATTATTTGTATTACCTGTTGCGTTTCAGTGGCTCAAAATTTAAACTACAATGTCATTATTATTTGAGTTCACATGACATATTCATATATTATCTTTTATCGGATATAATAAGACATATTCATACGGTTTATAGGTCATGTCAGATACTTTAATTTGAGCATTTTAGTCTTTGTTAATAACCTCGATTGCGACAAAAGACAATTCCTCACACAATTATAGCGCTACGTTTTCTTATCCGAATACGAAAACAATGCCCGTTTTCATTCGCATAAAGCTTGGCTTATTGTATATATGTATAAGGCCCTCTTTGAATAAGATAGAAGGCCATTTGTTGACTTGAAGGAATTTTATTTTGTATGGTTTATGAAGGATTACAGAAACAGTTTTGGCTGTACAATGATTTGATACCATTTCATAATAATGTATTGTGTTGTGATTCTATCGAGTTTAATGCTTCAATGATTTATCACGATCGTTACATATCATATCGTTATCATTCACGGAATTTTAATGTCACATAAAAGATAAGATGTGTTTGCGTAATTCTATTAAGCATAAAAGCTCCAACTCTTGGAAAGCAGTTCGTGCCATGACAACCCAGACTTAGAAAGTGTGAGGCTATTTATCACCATATTAGGCAACCGCCTGTTTCGCGGTGACCAATACATTATACTTATTGTGA
Source organism: Hesperophylax magnus (assembly GCA_026573805.1). Lineage (NCBI taxonomy): Eukaryota > Metazoa > Arthropoda > Insecta > Trichoptera > Limnephilidae > Hesperophylax > Hesperophylax magnus. The sequence goes on from JAIUSX010000082.1 coordinate 3,434,983, forward strand.
ATAAAAGGTAAACAATACAAAGCATGAATTTGGGCCTTACTAATAAACGTGTTTCAACCCCTACACAACTGATAACCAACCCTCAATGTATAGTAAATGGTTGTTTCTCAGCTGCACAAAGCAAAACACGCCCAGTAATGGGGTAGAAATATAAACGTTAGAAAGAGATGTAGTTTTTAATTAACGTTTCCATTTTATTTTTATTTCCTGTGATAATGTTGAAGCAGTTTTTTGCACTTTATTAATATAAGATGGCATATTGTTTATTTGCGGCCCATTTCAAAATGAAAATACTCACTATTGTCTCGGTGAAAGATCAACATTCACAACCGCAATGTTGTGTTGCTTGAAATGACTTTCTAGTTGGTGACTAGATCTGCAGATTCTTCCCAACTACTCTCCTTCCCTTCCCAATACCTTCAAAGCTGAAGAGAGTAGGTACAAACCGCAAATATAGATGCCGTTATCTCAAAGGATTCGTTTAATTGGAACTCTTGAGCAGAAATCATAAAAAAAACGTTGCTCAAAATTACCCTTTTGGAGATACAATACAAAGATGACATCGGCCCTAAATGGAAATTATTTGCTCCTGAGTAAATTTAATTTAAAAAAAACGGCTGTGTGGCATTTTTCATACCAAATTTAAATTTGGATTTACTGGCAAAATACAGAACTAAACGGAATCATAATTTGAATAATTAAAGGTGTAGCAAATGTTTAGTACGGAAATGAGCTGATTATTTTATTTGTCTTTTAAATTATGATATGTAGGCTATTGAAGAATTCAATTTTTCTTAATTTTGAGTCAACTTTTGCATTTTTTGGGAGTTAATTGTAATTAATAAAATTTAGTCTTGCCCAACGTATCGTTTAAATAAAACATAAAAAATTGCAAAAAAGGCGTTTTTTAAAATTTTTTATGCGACAAACTTGTGTTCCAATGTAAATCATTCATTTGAAATTAAAATTTGCGCCTATTATAATGCTTTTTTAAATTAATTTATAGTGTAAGATATTTTTTAATAATAATTATCATTGACTCACGAATAATTTCCAAAGTTTCCTCTAAAATCATTGAAAGTTTTATTCTTCAATGACCTTTCTCTTATAATTTAAAATTCAAATAAATAAAGAAGCACATATCCTGTACTATCCGACTGAAGAATAATTTTTCTGTTTGGTCAATTATTTTGGCACTAAATCCAAATTTAAGTTTTGTATGAAAAGTGTCGCGCAGACGTTCCCCTTAGGTACTTAGTTGTAATTTTAAAGTACAAATAGTTAAAACAAAAGTAAATATCTAATATCTCCTTTTTCACCAACTAAAATACGTTAATAATTTCCAAATAAGTTGGTAACCTTTTTTTGGTCTTAGCAATAAGAGGTGTGCCACTAACCATTAATGAAATTTAGTGGCGGCTCGTGATTTTTGGGTGTAGTAGAGTACTAATATTAAAAAACATGACACTATTGATGTTGTTGAGCTGAAAAAGATTTTTTCAAAAAAAAAAAAATTATGAAGATTTTCACAAAATTTTAGTTTGGCTGTGCGCCGCACGGATTTCCTGAAAATCTTCATACAAAAAAAAAGAATTTTCAAAATAAAATAAAAAAAACGTTTGTAGCTGCAACAACATCAATAATGCCATTTTCAGTTCTCTAGTACACCCGAAAGTCACGAGCTGCCAATGATATGATTGCGCACACAAAAGTGTTGCCAGCATCGTTCACCTTTGCTATTCATTGGCTCCGCCGTTTTGAAAGTGTTTGTCGCAGCTCGGCGACAGTTAACACGCTTCCACGTAATATCTCCATTGTCTTTCTTCATTTCTATCACACTAGGTATATTACATATTTCTGCGATATATAAATGGTAATTTTTTTCCAATGTGATAACTGACAACCTTAGCACTAATTATTCATAACACTCACCACTAACGTGATGTCACCGAATTGCCAATACATATTCAGAGTTTTTAGATATATTTTACTATGGTTATTATTATTTTATGAGTAGGCACCATTCTGCTGATGCGCTCATATATGATTTCACAAAAGTTCAAAAGTAATTAAAAACCTCTCCGTCCTACATCAAAGCAAAAATAATAATTAGTGAATGTAAATGATATGTCTGTCAATTGATAAGTATTAATTGTACTGATATGTACTAAACCTATGTACTTACTGATTTTTGTATAATGTTTGTAATTTTTTTTATATACATTTACCAACAGACGTACATATTTCCAAAGTAATTACAAGTTCACAACTGTGATAACTTCATCCACAGCCCTTCAAATCCGAAAACCAAAATCACCGATAACAACAACGATAACCTGTCAATAAAGTGTTATTACGTAATAATTATAATCAACCGATGGAAGAGTGGGGTGGGTTAAAGTCGCTAGACGTCCCGAACACACTTAAATACCTATAATAACTTCGAAGTGAAGCCTTATTTGATGTGTTTGACGGGCTGTATTGTTGAACATTAATTATTGCCATCAAACTTTGTCTGTTGCCAAATATTCATTGGTCTAGCAAGTAATTAAAATTGTGTAGTTGAGTTATAAAGATAAATAGACTGCAAGTTTAACTAACCGGCGAACTGCACGATATAATTACTGTTTTACTACCGCACAAGATTACCAACCGTCTGGGGCCAGTCAGACTATGGCATTCCCAATTGGGGTATGTTGTGAGGCTGAAGGTAGGGGAAGAGGAAGGTGAGGAAAAACACGGCTAAAGCCATTTCAAGCAGAGTTTCATTTCTGAATGGTGGTCTTACATCAGGGCGATACCAAGAATATCTTCCAGTCTGATTTTATATCGTTGTCCCATTTAAATATACAATAATTATAACGAAATACAGTTCTGCATATAAAATTTAAGCGGAGAATCCTCAGACTTTTTGATCACGAAATACTCCAACATGGCATTTGTGAGTGAATTTAATTGGCTATTCAGGTCGCTAAACTCGGCTAAAACCATTTCAACCAACGTTTAGAATAATTCACATGGAACAAACAAATAGTCGTTTTCAATTATTTTTATGTTTAATTTACGTGAAATTTTAGACAGAAAAAGATATGCCAATTAACTAACTCACTAACTAACCATCACGCCGTTTCCTCGCAGGGGTAGACAGAGAGTACGGACCTTCAAACAACTCGGTCTTGGCGCACACTCCTCGCTTAATTCACATTCACACATCGTCTCATACATTCTCTTCTATTATTATGACTCTTGCTTGACATGGCTCGCTTGAAGTATCTGATTCACATGACCATCCATGTCTTCTTCGGGCGTTCCTGACTTCTGCTACCATTCATATTTGCATCATATATTCTGCTTACACTACTTTCTTCATTCATTGGCTTTACATACCCAAACCATCTAAGCGTCCCTTTCTTAATCTTACTCATTACGCTTACATCATCTCCACATTTCTCACACGATCAAACATGGTTTTAACACACATACGCCTCAAGGATCTCATTTCTACAGCTTCAAGGGCCAATTCCTCGCTGCCAAGGGTATCTCCAACCCGTAAGCATTCTTTTCTTGTGCTTAATCAGTGGTTTCTGAAAATATTAAATTCATCTCTCCTTACACAGTATCTATTAAATACAGTTATTAAAATAAACTATTTTCATAGTTCTTAATTGATCTTATGACTCAAACGAATTCCATCCAAAAATTTTAGAAGACCTGTCTATCTGTCTTACAAAAAACCATTAGTTATACTGAATTACTTGAATGTTAACACAAACTCAAAACTAACAGAATATAAATCAAACAATAAATAGCCATCAATCACAAGTAGCAGTATAATTGAAATAATAATGTTGCGATTTAGCGTAACGAGGAGAGCATGGCTGTCAACCCTCTCTGCCCTGTCATGCTAATGAAGTCTGTTCGGGGAGGGTACTAAGGGTTGCAGGTTTAACGTTCTATCAACAACGGTGTAAGGGATGAAAAACCCTTTTACCGAAAATGCGTTTGGCATTAAAATATCTTTATAAAAACAACACAACTAACTTTTTCGCAGTTTCACAGGTAACAAACAATTCTTTCTCCTACTACCATAATTGTATTGTTAAATATAGCTTGTTCATAGCAGGAGATTTTACTCGCAATACCTGGGTCATACTTTGCTTTGGACTACATTCACGTTATCTTTGCCAAGTAGGTCAAGAGGCTTACTTTAAATTTTTTGACATATTTGGTAAAGTTGTATATAGGGTTTTTTGGATTTAGAGAAAGAACTACAACTTACTCCCATGTTGTAGTAGACAGAGGAAGAAGTAAAAAGAGAACATCAGTATTCACAGGTGATTGAAATAACAAGTTGGGGACCCCCAAAGAATGTATATCATGATCAATTTAATCAAATACTAAGGTAGTTATAATTGAGGAATACAACATAATGATAACATAATACCTAAAAAATTGTTTGAATATTAAAATTGTTTTTTTTGTAAAATAAAGAAGGTGGTTTGAAATTATTGCATAATTACCAACTGTTACACTAATAAATACTAAGAGCGGTAATTTACCGATTCAAATAAAACAACTTATCTTTTCTTGGTGTTGTTCTTATTATTGTATATATTTTATGGGATATGTGGGATTGCACAAAACTCCCCACATTCCGGAATAAACTCATTATTATTATTATAATATAATATCGATTATAATTCTGACATCGAATTTAAAACGTATCGCCAAATTTACAAACGATATCTGGATTAAAAAAAAATCTATCTTTTTTTTTACCAACCCTACCCCTTAGTAGTAAGTAGGGGATGGTGCCTGTTCCACTCTCCGGTGCTCTGTGGCCGGTGTCCGCCCCGCGCTAAGGGCGGTCTATGGTCACTCATACCGACCCCAATAATGTAAAGGTCTCTCCACACCGGCACTGCGGATCCAATATTCAATTTAAATAAATCACATCTTTTAGAATTTTGAAGATGTTATGTGGGAACGGGAGATACGTTGTTAAGGGGCGTTTTGCATTGTATAATAGTTAGAGATAATCAGCCTTACTAAAAAAAGATCACTTCACAACTTTTAAACAACGTTTTTATTACACATTGTATAAAGACTGCAAGAGTTTAGATTCGAGTTGGTACTAATACAAATATGTATCTTTAACTGAACAGTCACACGAAATTCCCTAATTGAAAAAGTGGGGTTGTTTCAAACATGTTATTTTTTAATTGACTGTTGCCGCGTGGACTTGATAAGAATTTTAAGAAAATTATTATTTTTAATAACATAAATGTTTTAGGTATGTGTAGACAAATTGAAATCATAGAAATTAATGTTATTATTCAAGTTCTATGAATATTCTGTACTGAATTAAAAATCTCATTTTTTTGTTGTTATTCTTTGAGAACTATAACATATAAACGAAATAAAAAGTTGGGTGACAATCCTTTATTAAAAGGATTGTGTTTTTGAAATTTCACATTCTCTACAAATTTTCGACGTTTACAGTAAAAGTATATATATACATATAATGTTTGAAATTAAAGTATTCCAATTTTAATTTCAAAGATGTAAAAATATTGAAGAATAAAATCAAATACTCTATCCTGATAACTGAAATTTAAATTCATAGAAATATAATATATATATGAAATTGCATCATACAAAACAGATACAGTTTCATTTAAGCTCTTTTTAAGATTTTAACTATATAAAAAAAATGTCAGCATGCAGTTAGATCCCATGCAAATTGATTGCTATAAAATAAAAAAAATACAACCTCACTGGAACGTTGCATTTAATACTGTATTCACAAATTAATATTCTTCGATCGAAGGTATGTATATCTTTACCGGGGGATTAAATTCTACCAATTCTGTCAGTAAAATCCAAGGGAAATACAGAATCCGCCAAAAGGATTAATTTGAAAATTCAATAAGCTGCATAATCGCGCGCCTATTTGTGACGACAGATAGATCCTTCGAAATGTCCTTGAAACTGGAATGTTAATGTTTCCGAATAAATCAATCTAGAAGTTTCTTGATTCTAGACCCAGAAGTCAGAAGAAGGGTTCAAAAAACGGCCTGAGCAAACAAATTTGTTATTTCTCCCATAATTAATATTAAAAAAACACATATTATTATAGTGGTAGATACATAGGTAACCTTTATATCGCCAAAGTTAAAAAACATCATTCGAAATCTGAACGTTACGTTGCTTGAAATGGCATTGCATATTGACGATTATTTTTCCAATGGCGTCAGCTCAAGATAAAAAATTTTACTGCAAAGTGACAAAAATCATCCTTTGGGATGGTCCGATGCTCCGTAAACCAGCTTGCACAACGCGGATATAAACCGTGCGCAAGATCACGTTCGGACGGATTTAAATCCTTCGTTCCTAATAAACTATGAGTAAATTCTAGGTACTAAATCACTTATTGTCTTCCTTCCGACCTCCCCTCCCCCTCCCCGGCTTCATTCAGTTTCGCGTGCTACCGCGGATCAGAAATGGCGTAGTCTTACTGGTTCTCACCAGGTGAGAGTCTTGTGAGAAAATCACGTAAAAAAAACAAAAATTCAGTTATCCTGAAAAATATTTTGTTTTAAATCATTTTATTGGAAAATTTTACAAATAGTAAACTTATTTGGGTTGTATCGAACATGAGAACATGATTTTATTGCATTTGATATAATAAAATTTGAAAGTTGAGAAATACATCAAAATAATCGGTTACTAGGCGATTCAAACCGGAAAAAAAATATTGAACACCTGACGCTGACTCATACAAACACCTGCGTTTAGAACAGTACACAAGTTTTTTTTATTTTTTTTTTTTATTTTTTTTTTTTTTTATATTTACTCCACACAGGAGGCCCTGAAGAAAATAATTTCCCTCAGGGCCTATGTCATCTTTGGGGATGCTGTGTGGAGGGTCTTTTTGTGGAGAGGAAGGAGTGAACATGGGTCTTGAAGAGTCCCATGTTGTAGGAGGGAGGAAACACAGAGGCCGGCAGTTCGTTCCACAGCCGAGCTGTTGAACTTAAGAACGAATCGTAGAAGCGACCCGTTCTCATGTGACAAGTGTCAACTGTGTACAAATGTTGGGCACGCGTTTGGCGTGTATCCCGACTACGCACCGGTGCCGAAGGGATAAATGACGCTAGTTCCTCAGAGCATCTTCCATTGTAATACCGATAGAACAAGGACAGCATACCTACCTGACGCCTGTGCTCTAAAGATTGCAGTCCGTTTGTTAAGATTGGGGAATCTATCAAACGGACCGCCCATGTTATTGATGTCACAAGAACGCTTGTTGGAGAAATTATAAATACCCAGTTAAAACAAAATATTGAAGCATTACATTTTCAAAATTACCACTAGTGGACGGAACACCTCCAGTTAAACGCGATCTGTTAATTATAATTAAAAATTATAAATTCCTGAGTGTCAACTTAGTCACTTCTGTTCATCCATCACGGCACAATCATTTTAAAGATTACAACTATTTGCAACGAACTGTTTACGGCCGGCACTCTATCAGCTGAGCCAGACGCATCTGTCATCATTATAATAATGAGGCGTCTCCGTGTGCCGGCTCTTATAATCAAATAACGATGTCGCCGCTGAATTCCTCCTGGCTACCGACTGAACCAGCCACAGATGCTGACAACCTAAAGGCTGACAAATGCCTGCTGTCTACCGACTGAACTGCCCACTGCTGATCACCTAGAGGCTGGCCAAACCTTGCTGCATTGATGCTGACAACCTAAAGGCTGAGAATACCTGCTGTCTACTGACTGAACTGCCCACCGCCGCTGATCACCTAGAGGCTGGCCAATCCCTGCAGCATTGATTATGACAACCTAGAGGCTGATGAATTCCTCCTGGCTACCGACTGAACCGGCCACAGATGCGGACAACCTAAAGGCTGACGAATACCTGCTGGCTACCGACTGAACTTTCCACTGCCGCTGATCACCTAGAGGCTGGCCAATCCCTGCTGCATTGATGCTGACAACCTAGAGGCTGATGAATTCCTCCTAGCTACCAACTGAACCGGCCACAGATTCTGACAACCTAAAGGCTGACAAATGCCTGCTGTCTACCGACTGAACTGCCCACTGCTGATCACCTAGAGGCTGGCCAAGCCTTGCTGCATTGATGCTGACAACCTAAAGGCTGAGAATACCTGCTGTCTACTGACTGAACTGCCCACCGCCGCTGATCACCTAGAGGCTGGCCAATCCCTGCTGCATTGATTATGACAACCTAGAGGCTGATGAATTCCTCCTGGCTACCGACTGAACCGGCCACAGATGCGGACAACCTAAAGGCTGACGAATACCTGCTGGCTACCGACTGAACTACCCACTGCCGCTGATCACCTAGAGGCTAGCCAATCCCTGCTGCATTGATGCTGACAACCTAGAGGCTGATGAATTCCTCCTGGCTACCGAATGAATTTGCTATTGATGCTGAAAACCTAGAAGCCGGCCAATTCTTCCTAGCTACCAACTGAAAAAGCCATTGATGCTGAAAACCTAGAAGCTGGCCAATTCTTCCTGGCTACCGACTGAATAAGCCATTGATGCTGAAAACCTAGAACCGGCCAATTCTTCCTGGCTACCAACTGAATTATCCATTGATGCTGAAAACCTAGAGGCTGGCCAATTCTTCCTGGCTACAGACTGAATTAGCCATTGACGCTGACAACCTAGAGGCTGGCCAATTCCGGCTGGCTACCAATTGAACTGGCCACTGCTCCAACAGTCGCCTACGCCATTTGCTGTATCGTATGGCGCGATGATGCACAATGTGCTCCAATCTGAAATTATCGCTTAAAAAATTCCGATTGTCTCAGTTTTCTATCTGTATTTTAAATCCCAGTTGTATTGAAATACATATAACTATTTCTTGTGAATTGGGTTGGCTGTAAAAAATAGGAAGTAACTATAAGCTACACCCCTTTGTACGTTCTGTATACCAGTACAATACTTGTAATTAAAATGTGAATTTTGATTTGAATCGTCTTTCTTTTATGATGGTTTGAATAGAACACCTAACGGTGTTTTACTTAATTCATTACCCAGGTTGGGGGCTGATGTGTGCCGGTGCTTATTATTTACAGTTTTTTTTTTGTACAGGCAAACACGTCCCTTACAGTAACCTTCTTCGAAACCGTAGTAATATTTACGAACAACCTTAAGTACAGACATAAAAATTTACTCCTCTACCTACCACGCTGTGATATTCTGTCCCCCTCTAATATTTTCTATCTCTTTATTGGCCAGAATATCAGAGCGTGGAAGGTAGAGGGGAGGGAGGAGGGTAGGGTTGGTATAGAAAACTAGGTTTTTGGAATTTGCCAAAATCTAATTGATAGATACCATTTTTTTATGTGATTATCACACAGAGGTCCTAACTACTCACAACTTACTTTTTTTAAGAGTATAGGAGTGCAAGTCCAACAAAAAGATAAAATAGGATTACTTGGAGGTGTTAAAAATTACGGAGACAACCAATAATAATATTTTTTATTCATATGAATTAGATACTTTGTGATTTGATATTATTATTTAAAATAAAACAATACTCAGTAAGCACTACTTTTAATTGCTCTACTTAATGCCGACTGGGTTTCGCTACAACCGCAGCGTCATATAATACAGTATTATACAGCCCTGGTCGGCATTAAGTATTAAAATGAAAGTGGTGTTTACAAAGTTCTTGTTTTATTTTTAAATAAGAATAATAATCTTTTTATTTTAAATATAAAGAAATAGTGATTTAAAGTCACATTAAATATAAACGTATTTTATTTAAAACCGTGTACACCGTTCCTAAGACGGCGGAGGGATGGAGGGATCTGCCAATAACATTGATGGCTGCATACTTTTTCCTCGCTTCCGATAGAACATCAACACACCATTAGTCATATTGATGAAGACATATTACTGGCTGTTGTCATGAGAGACAGGCAGATAGGCAGCAGTTGCCTGCTAGTCCTGACTAAATTTTTCGTAAAAAGATAATTATTTATAAATTTCCAGCTTACCTGTGATAAATCAACGGCAAATTTAACATCTATGAATTTCAAATAATTTTACTAAACTATAAAAAATGTTTTTGGGACATATCATTATTTTACTAAGGGTCAGTTGTTTCACATAACTTTAACAATTCAACAAATTTCAAAAAATATTAATAAGTTCTACGAATGTTCTGTTATTAATTTATCCATTTAGAACAAATAGAAGAAATAATAAAAATAAATTCAGAGTAAACAAAGAAAAGTACATACATGAAATAAAAATACAAGAAACAAAAACTGGCCCGTAATGGACCAGTTTTTAATCGCTGACCCAAATACGTGCATACTCGCCATTTACAGATCACCTTCATCACACAACATAACTCCCTTTCTAACAGCTCTCGACATGAGTGTCGATAAAAAAAAATTACCCACTTCAAAAATATCATCGTAACTGGTGACCTCAACATAAATATACTTCCACAAGGCCATCCCCAGAATATCGAATACCAACTGATGCTCCTGGAACATGGCATAATAAGCGCCATCAACACTCCAACTAGAGTTACTAGAGACTCGGAATCATGTTTAGACCACATAATGATCAAATCCAAAATCAAATTCTGTAGCGTAGTATTTGAATCCACAATCACAGACCACTACACAACAATGATAGGACTGACCACACAGGCATTGAACCCAACAATTCAAAACAATATCACAAAATTTGAAACTGACTACGTGAACCTAAAAAATTGCCTAGAAAAACAAACGTGGGAACACCTTAAAAAAATTAACAACACTGAAGAAGCCTGGAATTACTTTATAACATACCTACAAACGCTCATCACTCAAAACACCACAAAAACATTCAAATCTTTCACGCACCGCAAAATACGACTAAAAAAATGAATTACTAAAAGCATAATAAATTGCATTAAAAAACGGGATAAACTGCACAAACAAGTCATACGCAACCCAAATGATACTTTTCTGAACTCTTTCTATAAACGGTACAGAAATACTTGTTCTCTAATTATACGAAAAGCCAAAGAGTCTAGTTTTTGCACTGTTAATTCGTGGTGGAATTCCATTGTAATAGAATTAAAATTAAAAAACTTTTTCACTTTGTTCCACTTATTTATTATTACCAGGACCGGTTTCATCCTACTACGGACATTTTCAGACTGGTAGTTGAAACTCTTATGCTACTGATTTTATACAAACTTAGGCAGGGGTACACAACATTGTTTATATATAATGAATGATTCTATATTGTTAATTTGAGGTAGGTATTATGAGTTATTTTGTTAATTTAGGGTACATTAGGTAATTATAAAGTTTATTTTTACAAATTATGAATGATGTTACAAAGCAAGTAGATATTTATAGTTCATATGAATATAAAAGAATTTATATAATTAAAAAGGTTTGTGATTTCTGATATTTTATTTTTGTAATGTTGGGATATTCCCTCCTTGTTGCTTAGGGCTTATTCTTAAATATTGATAGCAATTAAGTAATTATTATTATTAGGGTTCCCCACATATTTGGGTTATAACCACGTTGGGCGCCAGTGTAACGTTTTATAATTGAGTTCTCACCTCTGAAAACCTTACTGGCTTACCTTTGGTTTGTGTGACTTAATCGTCCCGCGGCTATGCTCGATTTCTCAGGCGTGCAGTCCTCAACCCAAGCATCATTGTATTGACAGGTTTTTAAAAGAAACAAGTTATTTTTTAGACATTGAAGTATATATATATTGTTGATTTTTATGGATGGGTTATACAAATATAGTCCCTACCTATATTGGCTCTATTATCGTTCGAGGATGTCAACGACTTAAAGGGGGATTCCGTAGTACGTTACTTGGTGATTGTAGTGGTTTGGTGTTGAACCCGCGGTGTGGTGGACGACGCCGTGGTGACGCCTAGGGCTACCTTAGCCCGGTGTTGAAGCCGCTGGCTGGGTTGTCTCGCACTGTGTCCGGGAGGTCCGATTAGATAGGTATTTGTAAAATGTTCATCACTGCACAAGCTTGTTACTATTGTACCGTTCAAGCACTGTGTCCGAGAGGTCCGATTAGATAGGTATTTGTAAAATGTTCATCACTGCACAAGATTGTTACTATTCGTACCGTTTAAGCACTGTGTCCGGGAGGTCCGATTAGATAGGTATTTGTAAAATGTTCATCACTGCACACGTTGTTGGCAAGCCGTACCGGTCTATCGTTATTTGCGCGGGAGCTTGTGTTGTAAGTATATCGTATGATCTAGAATTCGCGCGCTAGTCGGGATATCGCTGCGGCTCCGCGTGACCTACTTCCTTGGGCTTTCGTACCTAACTGTCATTAACGGGTGCATTTCTTTGTTTTTATAGTCTCGATGGCCTACGTGCGTATGGCTCCCTAGCGACGGTCCGGAAGAGAGCGGTGTGTGAGGGGTTTCCTGTCCGAATCGTGTTGTTATGCCGTTGAATATTTGGTGGGCACGTGTTGCGGGGTCCGGGAGAGAGCGGGGGTGAGGGGTTTCCTGTCTTCCGTTGGCCGTTGAATTTAATACATTACAACTTCATTTAGAAAAATGGGACAACAAACTATAAATAGTTAACCCAAATTCAGCATTAGAATTACTTTATAAAACTCTAGATTCAAGAGTTTTATAAAGTATATAAATATAAGCTTCTGGAGTCTAGAAGCTTATATTTCAAAGAGTAAAAATAAAATTGCTATCGCTAAGAGAAATTATAAAAAAAATAAGCCTAGGATCACTGTAGGACTAATAGTCTCTATTACAAAGAGATAAATTATACAATGAGATGTTAAATTATCAAAAAGCCTGTCAAAAAAATAACACAAGAATTATGCCTTCTATGAAAACGAAATATTTAATGTATAGAAATTTACTAAATAGGTTAATAAGAAATTGTAAAAAGAAGTATTATTGTGAACAAATTGATAGTGCAAAAAATTATACCAAAAAAACGTGGAATATTATTAACGAAATCAGGAACAAAAAAAAAGTATCAACCGATGTCAATGAGATTATAATAAATGAAAATATTTTAACTGACAAATCGGCTCTTGCAGAAAACTTAAACAATTTTTTTTCAAAAGTAGTAGATCAAGTACTTAAATCTTCTAGTAAAATTGATAATACTCTCTTTACACTTAGTCTCAACTAGCGATTCAATTAACTCCTTAGAATATTTTTCACCCATCACAACAAATGAAATTGATAAACACATTGACGGTCTAAAATCAACAAATTCTACAGGACTTGATGGATTATCAGGTAACACACTTGTACGGGACGTGTTTGCCAGCACAAGAAAATACTGTAAATAATAAGCACCGGCACACATCATTCCTCAACTTGGGTAATGATTTAAGTAAAACACGGTGAGGTGTTCTATCCAAACCATCATAAAAGAAAGACGATTCGAATCAAAATTCACATTTTAATTACAAGTATTGTACTGGTATACAGAACGTACAAAAGGGTGTAGCTTATAGGTACTTCCTATTTTTTACAGCCAACCCAATTCACGAGAAATAGTTATATCTATTTCAATACAACTGGGATTAAAAAAACAGATAGAAACAATCCGAATTCTTTCAGTGATAATTTCAGATTGGAGCACATTGTGCATCATTGCGCCATACAATACAGCAAATGGGGTAGGCAACTGCTGGAGCAGTGGCCAGTTCAATTGGTAGCCAGTATAAATCGGCCAGCCTCTAGGTTTCAGCATCAATGGCTAATTCGGTCGGTAGCCAGGAAGAATTGGCCAGCCTCTAGGGTTTCAGCATCAATGGCTAATTCAGTTGGTAGCCAGGAAGAATTGGCCGGCCTCTAGGTTTTCAGCATCAATGACTAATTCAGTTGGTAGCCAGGAAGAATTGGCCGGCTTCTAGGTTTTCAGCATCAGTGGCTAATTCAGTTGATAGCCAGCAGATATTTGTCAGCCTTTAGGTTATCAGCATATGTGGCTGGTTCAGTCGGTAGCCAGGAGGAATTCATCAGCCTCTAGGTTGTCAACATCAATGCAGCAGGGATTTTTTTTTTATATTAACTCCACACAGGAGGCCCTGAAGAAAATAATTTCCCTCAGGGCCTATGTCATCTTTGGGGATGCTGTGTGGAGGGTCTTTTTGTGGAGAGGAAGGAGTGAACATGGGTCTTGAAGAGTCCCATGTTGTAGGAGGGAGGAAACACAGAGGCCGGCAGTTCGTTCCACAGCCGAGCTGTCGAACTTAAGAACGAATCGTAGAAGCGACCCGTTCTCATGTGACAAATGTCAACTGTGTACAAATGTTAGGCGCGCGTTTGGCGTGTATCCCGACTACGCACCGGTGCCGAAGGGATCAATGACGCTAGTTCCTCAGAGCATCTTCCATTGTAATACCGATAGAACAAGGACAGCATACCTACCTGACGCCTGTGCTCTAAAGATTGTAGTCCGTTTGTTGAGATTGGGAAATCTATCAAACGGACCGCCCGTTTTTGCACAGAGTCAAGGGTTTTTTTCAGGTATTTAGGGGCTCCGGACCGACCAGGGATTGGCTAGCCTCTAGGTGATCAGCGGCAGTGGGCAGTTCAGTCGGTAGCCAGCAGGTATTCGTCAGCCTTTAGGTTGTCAACATCTGTGGCTGATTCAGTCGGTAGCCAGGAAGAATTCGTCAGCCTCTAGGTTGTCAGCATCAATGCAGCAGGGATTAGCTAGCCTGTAGGTAATCAGCGGCAGTGGGCAGTTCAGTCGGTAGCCAGCAGGTATTCGTCAGCCTCTAGGTTGTCAGCATCAATACAGCAGGGATTGGCCAGCCTTTAGGTGATCAGCGGCAGCATGGTCATTTTATTATAAGAGCCGGCACACGGAGACGCCCCATTATTGTTATGATGACAAACGCATCTCGATCAGCTGATAGAGTGCCGGCCGTAAACAGCTCGTTGCAAATAGTTGTAATCTTTAAAATTATTGAGCCGTGATGGAGGAACAGAAGCGACTACAGATTTCAGTTGACACTCAGGAATTTATAATTTTTAAATTATAATTAACAGATCGCGTTTTAACTAGAGGTGTTCCGTCCACTCGTGTTAATTTTTGATATTTGACTGCTAATATTTTGTTTAAATGGCCTATTTATAATGACTTTCTACCAGCGTTTGTAAGACGTCAGCTTACAAAAACAAGTTTACGTTTTTCAAAAGGTAGATATTTTTAGTACCAATAATAATTTCGCCCAGCGACTGGTTTTGTCAATATTTTGATTTCGTTTTAGAAAATAGGGCTATCGAACTGTTTCAGGTTAGATTCAGTCTTTTTGCTGCTTAGTAACGAGATTGTTAGATTTTTCAACTGGTAAATATTATAATAATTAAAATAAAATAACTTTGTTTGAATACCACTTACTTACCACGGTAAATATTATGATTTGGAATAAGGGGTCATTAAACTTGCAGGTGTTCAACTTGAGTCGCAATTAAAATTAAATGCAATAAAAATAATTGTTCATGTTCGATACAACACTAAAAAAAAAACATTACCTTTTAACTCCATTGCTACATATTTTTAATATATTCTTAAGAGAGGGACATTTTACCGAAAAATTAAAAATCTCCATCAAATTACCAATTCACAAATTGGGAGAAACGCACATATTAGACAACTATAGACCTATTTTCTCGGTCTCAAACCTCTCAAAAATATTTGAAAAATGATTAAAAAATATAATAATGAATTACCTAGAACAAAACAAAATTCTGTCCCAAAATCAAAATGGCTTCAGAACAAAACTAAGCACTGAAGATGCTTTATTCGATCTGAATAAAAAATTATGCATATCTGTTGATCAAAATAAAAAGAGTTTAGCTATATTTCTAGACTTAAAAAAGCTTTTGATACGGTAAATCACAATCTACTTTACAAAAAACAAAAATATGGAATTTTTATAGTACTGAAACTGGAATAAAAAATGGAGTACTACAGGGAACTGTGCTTGGCCCAATTCTCTTTGTAATATACAGAAACTATTTATGTGATGTTTACCGTGACGTTCCAGGCACTGCCCCCAAACATGCGTCACATACGCGAGAAGATCACCGCACGAGCATACGGCGATGGATGGCTTCATACAATCGACTACTAAAGAAACTGGTGTGGGCTCAAAACCGTGGTTCAGTCGACAATGCCCCGAAGCAGTTCGTCAAAAAAACGCGGCTTACTGAGCCTACAACACATCTCGAACGCCCGAAAGCAGATCAGCATACAACAAATCGGCAAAGGAATGCAAGAGAATCATTAATAGGTCAAAATTCGAACACGACCTGCAGATCAGCAAAAAGCTGGCTGCCTGCCCGCATGGCAGCAGAGCATTCTGATCGCTTGCGGGCTCAATAGGTCGGAATTTTTGCAAACCCAGTTTGCCACCTCTTACCAGACCTGACGGCTCACTAGCAAACACCGCCACCGAAAAGGCTAACCTATTAGGGAAAATGTTTGCGGAAAACTCGACCCTCGACGACGGAGGTGCTGTTCCGCCGTCGGTTCCTCACTGCGGCTTCTATATGAAAAAGCTGAGGATCCGGCATCGGAATGTACTCCACGTCATACGGGGGCTCGATGTTAACAAAGCTAGTGGACCTGATGGAATACCTGCCCTGGTATTGCAGAGGTGTGCTGCGGAAATAGTTCCAGTTTTGACAAAGCTCTTCAAAATGTTCATGAAGTGTGGCACTGTGCCCTCTGGTTGGAAAAAAGCGGTCATTCACCCTATTCCCAAGAAAGGTGACCGCTTCAACCCGGCCAACTACCGCCCCATAGCGATCACATCAGTTCTGTCCAAAGTGATGGAACGTGTGATCAACGACAAACTGCTCACATACCTCGAGAAGAACAAAATTATCAACGACCGTCAATACGGATTCTGGCGGAACCGCTCGTGCGGTGATCTCCTCGCGTATGTGACGCATGTTTGGGGGCGGTGCCTGAAACATCACGGTGAGACCCAAACGGTCGCACTAGACATATCCAAGGCCTTTGACCGGGTCTGGCACCGAGGACTTGTCAACAAATTGCATTCTTACGGACTTCCCCCGTCCCTGTGTACGTGAATTGCTAACTTTTTAAGGGATAGGTTGATTCAGGCGGTTGCTCACGGTTTCACCTCTTCCTTGCACTCCATAAATGCTGGCGTCCCACAGGGATCGGTTCTGTCTCCGACTTTGTTTTTGCTGCACATCAATGACCTTTTGACATGTGCACCGATTCATTGTTACGCGGATGACAGTACAGTTCATGATTGCTTTTTGTTTTACAAGCCCCCAAAGGGCACACAAACTCCAACGGCTCGGAGGGCTTTGAAGCAGATAATAGACGGTTATCTCGAGAGTATTTCCTCCTGGGGTAAAAATAATCTCGTCGAATTTAATGTTTCAAAGACCCAATCCTATCTGATTACGTCTAAAAGGGATCCAAATGATAATCTAGTCTCCTTCAATGGAAGCAATCTTCCGAACAGGCCTTCCATTGATACGCTTGGTATAACTATAAGTGACCAGCTCAGGTACGGAGGCTCCATCGAAGCCAGAGTAAAGTTGGCCTCTCAGAAGCTGGGCGTACTGTACAGGGCCCACAGATACTTTAATAATACACAACTGCTGACCCTGTACAAATCGCAAGTGCGCCCTACTGTCGAATTTGGCAGCCATCTCTGGTCCGGAGGCCCTAAATACCTGAAAAAAACCCTAGACTCTGTGCAAAAACGGGCGGTCCGTTTGATAGATTCCCCAATCTTAACAAACGGACTGCAATCTTTAGAGCACAGGCGTCAGGTAGGTATGCTGTCCTTGTTCTATCGATATAACAATGGAAGATGCTCTGAGGAACAAGCGTCATTGATCCCTTCGGCACCGGTGCGTAGTCGGGATACACGCCAAACGCATGCCCAACATTTGTACACAGTTGACACTTGTCACATGAGAACGGGTCGCTTCTACGATTCGTTATTAAGTTCAACAGCTCAGCTGTGGAACAAACTGCCGGCCTCTGTGTTTCCTCCCTCCTACAACATGGGACTCTTCAAGACCCATGTTCACTCCTTCCTCTCCACAAAAAGACCCTCCACACAGCATCCCCAAAGATTACATAGGCCCTGGGGGAAATTATTTTCTTCAGGGCCTCCTGTGTGGAGTTAATATAAAAAAAGATTTTGCTTTCACTGGATGTCTTCTTATAACCAATTACCATACATTTTGTTTTTTTTTTGTATTTAATTTAAGCTTATTTATTTTTAGCCATCTTGATACATTATCTAGTTCATTATTTAAAATATTTATTAGTTCCTCATCGGTTTCTCCAATTACATATATTAGTGTATCATCGGCAAATAGTCGTACTTTGCATTTTGAAAATATTTTCACCATGTCATTAATATAGAGTATGAATAGTAGAGGTCCAAGGACTGATCCCTGTGGTACTCCTAATTTATTTTCCATTGGTTTTGAAAATTGATTATTAATTTTTGTTACCTGTATTCGATCTTTCAAATACTCTTTTACTAATAAAATAAACTCTTTTATTAATTTAGTGGCTACGGTTCAGAAACCAATTTCTTTAAGCTTTCTTATCAATATTTCTCGATCTATAGTTTCGAATGCCCTTTGAAAATCCAAGAATATTGCTAATAAAAATTTATTACTATTAATTCCTTCTTTTCATTCTTCAACGATTACATTTAACGCTGTTTCACAAGAATTATTACATCTGAATCCCGATTTTTCTTGTATAAAATATTTTGTTTATCTAAGTATTGCAATATTTGTTCTTTTATTATCACTTCAAGTATCTGTTCATATTTCGGTAAGGTGTTTATTGGTCGAAATTCTTCACATGTTCTGGTATTTTTAACCTTTGGGACCGGTATAATGGTAGATAGTTTACGTGACTGTGGAAATTTTCCCTCTTCAAATGTCTGATTAATAATATTTAATAGAGTAGATCCAATTACTGGAAAAGCATCTTTTATTAAACTAATAGTTAATCCATCTGAACTATTTTTTAATTTAATTTTGTTTAAAATGTTAAATAAATATTCTGCAGTTTTTTTTCTGAAGACCAATAATTCTTTGTTTGAGTTTTTATTATCATTTGTGGGGTTGAAAACAATGTTAGGTATTAATTTTTTAATTTGAGTGATGTTTTCTATAAAATATTTATTAAAGCTTTAGCCATGTTTTCTTCGTTTTTATCTTTTGGGAAGCTTACTATTTTTATGTCGTTTTTGTTATCTCCATGTACTTATTCTTTAATGCTTTTCCAAATTTTTTTGGTATCCCCTTCTTCCGAGTTTATTTTATTTTTTATGTTCTCATTATGCGTTCTTTTTATGTCTTTAGAGTATTTATTTCTCAATGTTTTGTAGTTATTCCAATCCATAGTACTATTAGTAAAGCGTGCTCTCTTGTAAAATGTATCTCTATCGTGCTGCATTGTGCGTAGTTCTTTTGTGAACCATTTATTATTGTTTCCTTTAAGTATCTTCTGTTCTGGAACTAATTCATCAATGGATTTTTTAATGTTAACTTGTTAACTTGTCTGTACTTATCCTGCTTCATAGTCCCTTGCACGATGAGGAAACGCCCTATCCCTTTAGAAGATATGACTGATCACACCATAATATTGGCAGGGCGTTTATCGTCTTCATAATGCAGTCCGGATGGAATTTTTCTCCTGGGCATCGTCGGACGAACGATGATTTTTCCACAAAAATTTGGAATATGGACTCGTCAGAGAAGCACAACTAAAAAGAAGGCCATAATCCAACGAATGGAATTTTTTGAAGCTTGAAAACCACAAAAATGTTAAGTAACATATTCCAGTTCTCTTTAGTCATGTTTCGGTGTGCGTTGGCCCATTTCAGTAGTTTTTTCCTCATATCTTTCGTGAGGCAAAGTTTTTTTAGCTAGCCGATAACCAATGAGGTTCTCCTCAGCCAATCTCCTCTGGAATGTCCCTTGGGAGACTTCGATACCTTCTTCGTTGATCATCAAGGTCAGATGAACCACACTCTTTTTGTGATTTTGGAGACAGACGTCTCTGATTTTGCGGTTAGTACGAGGTGTAGTGATTCGTTTTCTGCCATATTTCCCATTGTGATCTACTTCAAGGGGCAGGTTTTGATTGATTTTCTAATTTATCATGTTAACCACAGACTTTAAAATACCTGTAATGGCTGCTATTTCCCTTTGGAAATGTTGAGTGTTTAACAATAGTGTCTTCACTTCCGGAAATTTTCTTAAAAACGTGTCTGAAGACCTAGCCATACTAAAAAAAGAGAACATTGGACTCAATATGGCAAAACTATTCATTGAAATAAGATGTTCGAGGAACAAACAAGGGTTGGAATAGCCGACTAAAGGGCTATTCCATACAGATAACGAATAAATGAATTCTATGGCTTGCAACAGGCGAATGCGAAAACACAATGCGTAACGTTAATTCACAATCAACTTACCGGTGGCGATGGTGAAATCTGCATAAGCCTCATCTTTCAGCACTGGAACGGGATTGTGGTTCGTTACCACTCGTTATTTTAAATTAAATTGCGATAAAAAATACGTATTATGATTATTCCGATAGACAACCGGCGATCGAGATTTGACAGGACGACTGGTTTTTGTGCGACTGCTCGGCCCACGGCCTCCGTGGTTATAGCTGACGTGTTCGAAATTTAAACTATACAGTTTAAATTCTGACGATACTATTGGTGAGCACACGGCCTATCAGGAGCAATCGGCGTGACGGAACATAAGATATGAACAAAAAAAATTACAAAATTAATAGATAATTAATTACTACTTACATTTTTGTACAGCTTAACTGTTAAAACTCGTAAATATAATTATTATGTATATTTATATACCAGAACTTCAATCACGTATTTTCATAAAAATGCTGGCCACGTGGAAAAAACCTCTAATTTTCGAGAGATGAGGCCATGTTTCCACTTTTTAAAAGTGTCAGTAGTGATACCAGCAACACAAATAACGAAGGAATGGCCATCATATCCAAGTTATTTAGAAGTAGAGACACTGTAAACATAAAATCAGGAAATATTTGTACTGTTCCTATTAATATGGCAACCCACTGTAATTTGTATCAATTTATGTTTCTAATAAAATATTCACCATGTTTATTTTTTTTTATTCACTAAACATTTATAACTTCACCACACACTATTTTAAACACTTTTTATACAAACCGCTTAGACAAAATTTAATCTTGTTTTTGTTTTATATGCCAACAGTTTGTTTATTTGTTGGTACAATAATATAATAACTTAAATGTATTACCCACGCACAGGCTGCGCCTTAGTGGGTTCCCATTATTCGTATTGATTTATGCACTATTGTATGTATTTAATGTAAAAATTTAGAAAAATAAATGAATTAAAAAAAAAATAAAAAATGACTGGGGATGTCATAGTCCATCTGGATCCAGATGGTTGGGAGCAGTTGGGACTTCTAATGCGGTTTTCACATTTCGACAATAAATGCCTGGATCTGCCTACCATACTGCATTCAAATAAATGGGAAAAATCTCAACATTAATGCTTTTGTTCACAGGATAAGGATAAAGGGAACAAAAAGTCGACAAGAATGACCTAAGCAGGCGTAGAAGCTGTCACCGTTGACATAGGATTTACACGGGGTCTATGAATAGAGCGTTTTTCGTATATTTGTGCAGATTATATAAACAAGAAAGAGGATTACGATCAAGGGAACAATGGAGAAATTAACAATTGAGAGTCAACCCCAAGCCATATATGACAAATATGTTTGATAAAGATGTATAGAGAATTTTAGTAAAGACAAGAAATTTGCCTAACGAAAATTTGTAGCGAATTATGTAATATTTGTAATATCTGTAATGATTCACCTATTTTAATAATTATTTGTGTACTAGCGCAGACCATGTGACCCGCTAAGCTGAACCCAACTACTAATCCCGTCGTCCCACGGGTCGGTAAGCAATCGACATAAACCAAATGCTGCAAGACCCTGAGACGGCGGGACGGCGGGCTTATTTGCTACGTGTGATGGACTAAAATAATATGTATGAGGGACTTATATAATATGTATTATTTTTATTGAAAAAAAGGTCATCGGACAGAAAAATTACGTCTCCATTTTTTACTTAAAATATGCTCAAAAATCGCTGGTTAAAATCCGAAAACAGAGATGCACCTTTTTGAGAAGGGAAGTATCAGAGAAAGATTCCTTCTCTTGACATCTAAAAATCTTTGATGACAGTCCCATCGACTAGTGTGGAAGCAGAGACAGCGTGTTACGCTGCTCGGCTGCAGTTCCCAAATAGGATACAGAACTCTCATTAATGTATGTTTTTTGGTATCTTATTTTTCCTAAAATTCTTAATACGTTATGTTTTCATCGACTTTTTATAATATTACTAGAACCATGATGTCAAACGACTGAGGAGAGTCCTATCAGTAACTGTTATGTTTTATATTTATTTTATTTTTTCCTTTAAATACATTTTTATTCTAAGTAAAAAAGATGATCTTTACGAAAAGTTTCCTTAAACGAATTACTCTATTTTTTTATAATTTACTAGTATCAAAGATAATTGATAACAAATAATAAAAAAACTGGCATTGTTTGCGCTTATTAAAAATCCCGCCAAGAAAAAAAATGCCAAGGAAATGGTTAGGTCTCTTTTTTGTCTCTTGTTTCTCCACAAGACAAACAGAAAACTTTAAAAAATTCAAAAACAATTTTCAGAACACTTATTCGAAATAAATTATTTGTCTTGTCATTATTTTTCTCTTGAGTTATTTTCTACAACTGTGTAATAATTATCTCGCTGTAAAACTGCGCAATGAAATTGTGAGGTATAAAGAAGTTTTTGAAATTGGATACCTTGGAAGACCGGCCAAGGTTCCATTCAAATGGGAGATGAAATCTTAATTATTTCAGAGATGATTCGGAAAAGTTAATTCGTAATCAAATTTTCCACAAAGCTGCCTCGACTCGTTGGAAAGATTTTAAATAATAATACTTCAACATCTCGGACTTATAATGGTGTGAAAAATTCTGGAAACCTATAAAATCCGACATGATTAACTTTTTATAAAAATTCAATTATCTTCTAGTACGACAGATCAGAAATAACATTAGATCGAGTGTCTTGAAGAATCTTTAATGAAAAATTCCCCTTAAAATGACCTCCGCAGTAAATCGATAAGCTTCTGTTCTCTCTCGGTGATAGTGGTTTCAAATCTGTGTAAGTACAAAGAGGATTAAATTTTTTAGCTTTGCTCCCGGAATATTAATATTATCTCTCTTTTTTTGGTTTTGTCCTGTGATGTCCTTTACAATTGGTAGTTAGGAATAATATTTAATTAGTAATAACGTAATTATCCGTAATCGCATCAAATAAATATCATCGTGTGTTTTTATTACTTACCACCTAGGTATTTTATTTTATTTCTTGGATAATTTTTATATCGCCGTTTTTGTGAGACATCACCTCAGGGGCGCTTTACAGTTGATGCAGGTATTACAAAACATATAAATGTTACAAAAAGAAAGTGAAGTTAAGTTAAGTAAAATGAAGTACAGGAACAGGTGACACGAAAATAGATGATGGAGGCTCTGCAGGAATTATTCTAGTTGGTGAAGAGACTGGACCAGCTGCTGCAGCGAGAGAGTCAACCGCGTCCACCAGCAGTGCCAGCACGAGGTTCGTCATCAGTCCAGGTATGTGTCTGCTGCTAATCTGTGCTGACACAGTATCCTTACATAGATACCAGACCTTGGCAGCACCGCTGTGACGTTCGATGAATCCATCATTCATCTTCATATAATCCTGTAATCTAATAATATTAACAATTTGCAGCTACACATATACATTGCTTGAACTAAAACACGTGGACACCTCAGTGAGTGAGTTTTTCACGAAACACCATCCCTAACTGTTTTCTATATAACTTGTTCAAACATAAACTCTTGCTTTCTAAGTTTATAAATCAAATCAAGTACTTCTTTTATCATTCTTACTATGCACAAAAATAGTTAACACAAAAAAGTTTTCAAATGCAGCAATACTGTTCAACGCATTTTGTACCGTCCTGTATAAATGTGAAACATGGTGTCACTACCGAACTTGTTCGATGGATCGACTCCGAATCCAATATAATGACGGCTGTAAAATCATATTTGGAAGATACAGCAGCTCATCTACAATGTTCACAGAACTAGGACTGGAGGTTATCCACCGCTTACCCGCCCTGTATAAGTAACAGATGGTTACTCCTTCAGGGCTCTCGCAAGGACTCTAATTTTTTTTTTAAACGACTCTACATTTATTATAAAAATAATCTAGACCCCCAACGTCTCAGCGTATTGGTAAGCCTACAATATAAATAAAAACACAATAAAAACAAAATTAAGTCTAAATGAATTTGCCGGCCTGATGAGACACCGGATCACTGGAGCCAGGAGGCGGCTAATGGCCTCTGCCAACACGGTGACCGCAGCCTACCAGCACCAAGCGTCACTCAAGACCACGCCCTACATAGTTGTCCTTAATTAATAATTTATTTTTCTTCATCTATTTTTGCATTTTCACATATCTATTGAGAAATAAATGTGTGTATGGACGTGTGGAATTGCACTAACCACCCCACACCTGGAATAAAAATTATTATTGTTATTATAAATTAAATAAAAATAAATTTAATTCACTTTATATGCACTACTATTTAATCAAAATAATCAGCGTGTTTCGAAACCAATGGTTAACCAAAATTAATAAATATAAGAAAAGACAAATAAATACCCCAAAAATATGTATTACGATGAGCGTTGATAATAAATATAAAATCAATTAAGAAGAAATATAACTAATAAATCTAAACGAAACATGAAACAGATAAAAAAGCAAAATAAAAAGTAGAGACACCATTATAATAAATGTATTTATGTTATGGTAACCATTCAAACCCTGCCGCATTCTACGAATGCGTGCAAAATAAGAACACAGAATTTACTTAAATAGCTTAAGTTATTGTATGAACGGTATGATAATTGAATTCCAGACTTAAATACATCATTAAGCACTCACCATTGCTTACACAATCAGAATAAATATTATGACTGTGTCAAACCATTCAAAAGATGGTTATAACCGACAACAATATGATGTTGTCTTTGCGCTAAGCACACAAACTATAATATTATTTGCCATTCCACCCAAAATCACTCGCAACAATGACAGAATAACATAATGCTCATGCGTTCATCTTAAGGCCCAGAGTAGTAAGCGTTCAAAGACGATTTGAAAGGGATATATGTAAATACGATTGTTAGAGGGAGCACGCTAATATTAAAAAAAACGATAATAATTAGGCGAAAATGGTGATATATTTAATAAAACACTACTCGTTTGAAATAGAGCAAAAATCTCTCAGCAAATGCTTTAGTTGCATTTACAGATGGGTAAAAAAATGTATTTTAAATAGTTTTCAGGGCTTACTTTGCCTTTTTTCTAGCGAGGGAATTTCGTATAATTAACGTTTCGGTACAACAAATGTATAGATATTATCTTCAAAAATAACTTTTTTTTGGAATTAAAAAAATTAAAGAGTCAAAGAGAAGAGAGAAACTTGTTATAAATCGGTAGAAATTAGGTATGCGGAGGGGCTTAAGCGCCCAAGACGGTCTATTCAAATTGTCAATTTCTACGTCAATGATGGTCATTAATGCGGCTGATTGATCGTTTACAGAGGCAATTGAAGCGATTAGTGACAATCGTGTATAAAATTTTGAATGTAGCTTTATTGACACTTTATATTGACCTTCTCTGGGGCGCTTTAGGTCTAAATCAACCTTGAAAGTATTGGTTTTGAATCACTATGAATCAAGATTGTAGTGTGTTGTGGGCGTATCCGTATGCCAGTAGTAAATACCAGGTTTTGTCTTACTTTTAGTGAAATCGATCCAAACATTTCTTAGCTTTCTGGCGAATCGTCAATTTCGTTGACCTGTCTAGATGAATGGTCTGTCATTTTGATGACATCCGTTTTCTTACAAATTGGTATAAAACACTCTATTAAGGATTACCTATTGGTACAAATGTTTATAAGTTTTTCCGAAGGAAGACAAATCTTCCTGAGTTACGAGTAACCTGACATAATTTAATAATCTCGTTCTACCGAGATTATAATAAAGTGGAAAAAGGTTGTTTATACAATTACGGGTGACTTAGCTAGAAGAGTAATTGATCCCACAACTCCTGAGGGAATCTGCCGTATTCATCAACTCAGCTACAAACCGGTCTATTAAGTATTTCTTCCCAATTATGGATACGTTCTACAAGGAATGGCCAGGGGGCGTCGATCGCTATCAACTGGACAATCGCGAAGGTATTTTTTACGATCGCGGACCAATATTTAACAATTTCTTGCTTACAGAAATCGTAATCTGATTTTCGGGAACATAATTTGCTATAGCAAGAACACGAAGCCGGCAGAAAATTTATAACCCAACCCAAGGAATTCTTCAAAAGGTAAAATTTCAAAATTATAAATACCCTCAGCTGGTTTTATTCATAATAAATGATCATCATCCCTTTACACCAAAAACAAAACCACCCACTGATAAACTACACGCATTTCCTTACCCCTTTGTTCGAGCGGGATTTATTTCTCTCTTTATCAGAATATAAATATTCCAACACCTTTCTGGTAATTTAATTTGCTCTTTGCGTTGTGTTCAGCCCATTAGTAAAGGAAAACATCGGGGATGAGAATGGGAATGGGAATGAGCCTCCGCCATTCATCAAAGCTTGTGTGACACGCCGCAGTGAATTTATTTGAACTCGATTTAGTTCAAAGCCTAGAAAAGGCGGTTTCAGACTCTGCTACCGATTAAATATGTTAAAAGGATGTGTGATTTGGTCTGTCAATTGGGCATATTAATAATTCAGATGTCCTTTTCCAAATAACTGTTTTCAAATGGGAAATATTTAGTGAAAATATATTAATTTTATAAGTATTGAAACGAGAGTTAGCTCGAACACAGCACCTACTCACATATAAGTATTGAAGCAAGAGTTGGCTCGAACACAGAAACTACTCACATATAAGTATTGAATCGAGAGTTGGCTTAGACACAGCACCTACCCATATTTACGTATTGAAGCGAGAGTTGGCTCGAACACAGAAACTACTCATATATAAGTATTGAATCGAGAGTTGGCTTAGACACAGCACCTACTCATATTTACGTATTGTAACGAGAGTTGGCTCGAACACAGAAACTACTCACATATAAGTATTGAATCGAGAGTTGGCTTAGACACAGCACCTACTCATATTTACGTATTGAAGCGAGAGTTGGCTCGAACACAGAAACTACTCATATATAAGTATTGAATCGAGAGTTGGCTTAGACACAGCACCTACTCATATTTACGTATTGTAACGAGAGTTGGCTCGAACACAGAAACTACTCACATATAAGTATTGAAGCAAGAGTTGGCTCGAACACAGAAACTACTCACATATAAGTATTGAATCGAGAGTTGGCTTAGACACAGCGCCTACCCATATTTACGTATTGAAGCGAGAGTTGGCTCGAACACAGAAACTACTCATATATAAGTATTGAATCGAGAGTTGGCTTAGACACAGCACCTACTCATATTTACGTATTGTAACGAGAGTTGGCTCGAACACAGAAACTACTCACATATAAGTATTGAATCGAGAGTTGGCTTAGACACAGCACCTACTCATATTTACGTATTGAAGCGAGAGTTGGCTCAAACACAGCACCTACTCACACATAAGTATTGAAGTGAGAGTTGGCTCGAACACAGCACCTACTCACATATAAACTTGCTAGTAGGTATACAGCATTTTTAAAAACTGTCTTGTTTTTCGACTTCAACCTGAAAAATTCCAGTGAATTTACAATAAATTTTGTATTATAATCAATAGAACGCACTTTAACTTTTCGAATATAATAAGTGTAAATTCGAATAATGTAAAAACAATAAAAATATCTAAGCAAGACAAAATGATGTCTCGCAAGAACATCACTGTCCAAAGTGTAAACGTTTTATGCACCAATTTCAGACACAATCATAAGTGTATGTTGTTTGGTCAACTTCAGATCATGCGGGTTCAATGCTAAATACGCAATCTATAATGGTCGAATTATGTAACAGACGAGTTGACAAACGCCTCTGGTTCCCACCCAGACGTAGCGTCGCGTCGTGGATTCAATTCCTCCAGCTAACCATTATTGCTTAAAACATTTGCTTACAATTATTGCAGTATTTTAGATTTTTTTTCATTCATAATCCAGAAACGTGTCTATTAAAAATAAATTTTAAATACTTCAAAAGATTTGCCAGAGCTAATAATGATGTTTTTCAATATTATGTTCTATTAGATATCTTTTATTCTGCAATTTCACAATATAAAGATTTCGAATACCTTATAAATTTAACATTTAAATGTTCAGGAACGATACGAGCGAGATATATTCATATAAGTTTATGAGTTATTTTCCTAAAACTTTACGTTTTTGCTACAACCGTTATTAGTTGTAACAAAATATGTCGCATTCACGTCTAATGCAGTCCGGTGCATTTAATACACATTCAATTCGCCCCGTACTTATCAGTGTAAATCTTAAGCTTTATGTGTGCCGTTTCACCTTTCAAAAACTTTTTCAAAACCTGGCAAAAGTCTCTGAAAGTAACAAACTTGTCTCGTGATAGCAACGAGTTGAAGCTATGAGTTATTTCGCTTTTAATTCATAATGCGACTTCAATTCACCTTGGGAAAGTTAAGCATATTTACATTAACTACCAGTCAGAAAATTTATATTATAACATTATTTGAAATCTTCAATATTACATACACAAAGAAACAAATAATATTGTGCAACTGTTATGCAATCTAGAAATAAACTCAGGAATAATGAAACTCTAGTAAAGGCAAGTTGGTACCTATAAAACAAAACAAAAATTACATTGTCTAAAATCAGCATAAAAATATTAATATGTATCATTTTCATAGTGCCGTTTTTGTAAGAAAATCTCCTCAAAGTGCTTAACAACTTAATTTATACATTTAACCTTAGTATATCCTATCACTTATAACTTCGATTTATTACTAGAGACTCATAACTAAGATTAATAGCTAGTGACTTACAACTAAAACTTATAACTTGTGAATTAAAACTATATTTTCTTTTTATGACCGAGCGGGTATTTACACAATATTGCTATTAATATGACTGACAACTATGAATAAAACTACAGATTTACGACTAACACACTTTTTTTACTTATTGAAGACAATATTAGCGATTTCTAAACGAAAACTTTAAACACAAAAATCAGAAAAAGAAAAAATAAAATCGCTTCTTTATCTTCAATAATTAAGTATTACAATTTGAGGTTTTACTCATTAAGTTATTCCAAAAATATAAATAAAAATTAAGTACATTTACAAATACATATTTGTTATTATTACTGCCGTGCTGCCAGTAGTAAGATAATATAATAATATATGTTGTGTAGTTTCAACATTTATTTTCCAAATCCTTTAACCGTGCAAATGTCACCAAGCCACGGCAATTTTTGTTCTTATTTTTGTGCTCCAGACAAATAAATAAGAGTCCGTTTCAAAGGTAAAATGTGAAGAAATTTAATGACATAATGCTGTAATGAAAGTGTCGAGACAAAGTTTTACGGCTCTGAAATTATTAGTTCCGCAGGCGAATAATATAAAAAAACTTACGAGAGAGTAGAGTAATTGATAAAGCAGGACTACTCGCTTACTGATGAGGCTTCAAAATCTATGAATAAGGGTTGAAGTGAGGTATAGGTAAATGTATAGATTTAAATTTGCTTATGTCATCAAGGACTCGAAATAGTAACTGATTTTCATAAGCAGTAAAACGGTTTTTTAGGTTTTTATCTCAATATCTAACAAAATGGTTTTGTTGTGAGATTAAGGAGGGGAAGGAGTATCAAGCTATTCAGACCTTGACACTAAACATAGCTGGAGTTATTACGAGCAAATTTTCTTAATGGATAGTAATGGTGGTCTCTAAACAGGACGATAATGTGCGTATCTTTTTACCATTACAAAACCAGAAGAATATTATATTTTGATTCAATGTACAATATAAGAAATAAGAATTAAACAATAATAAAATCTTTCCCACGCCGTGTTTCGAATCCGTGACATTTAAGTAGGGAGCCAAGGAACTAACTTAATCTAACCAAATTCTTCCCATCCGTATGGAACTAGTGGGGCTACGACATCCCGGGTTACTAGGGAGATTTTGCGAAGATGAAGGTAGCGGGGAAAAGGAAGGAGATGGGGAAAAGGAAGGTAGACAAGTACCTGGCTATTCAGAATTCCTGAAGTTTAAGTTAAGACCTACGGAATACAATACTTTGTTTGTGTGAATGCACTATGAAACATTCTGGTCAGCAAAATTGATTAACGTGAAAATTTTATATTTATTATCGAGTTAAATATCGCTACAAAGAGTCGCACTATAATTTCATCTTCACACTGTGAATTTGACATTTCTAAAATCCAGACACAAAGCTTTGAAGGGTTTTTCGGTGGGATTCGGGTCTCGGCGTCAAATTTGGTTTCCATTATTGTCATTTGTAAAGCTCAGAATTAAAGCGTCCTCTGAAGCTTTGTTTGTGACACGTTTCATGCATTAAACTGCCTAATATCTAATTTGCATAATATTATTAAAATATTTAAATTCATTATAAATTGAGAAGAGTTTTAAGTAATTATCTTCCAATGATACGTTTTATTATTTCATGACAATGCTCTTTAATTTGAGAATTAGAGTGGTCCGTTGTTTTGTATATTTTATCTATAATTTTGTAAGAAAGGAAACTTAACTAAGCTTATAGACGGAAGTTTAAAAGCTTTTGAAATGTGAATAAACAGGTTTTATCAGAACTTACCCGAAAGCTCTTAACGGGTGATTTCTGAGTATATTTGGAGTAAAAACGTTAGTGCTATTTTGCTGTGGGATGTTTTTTTTTTAATTCGAAAACAAACAAAAAATCCATTACACGTCGCCACTGAGTACAACGCGTGATGCGCATTCCGTCTCTTTCCAGCGGCACCGTATAGAGACAGCTGTTACTGTTGTGACGTGTGGCAGTGTGATCAGTTAAATTAATTCAAATATTTTTTTCAGGTTTTCGGACAGCAAAATAAAGACTTTACTCGTTAGAATCTTTCAGGTACTTACAGAAGCACTGATACTTCCTTAATTATTACGTAGGCGCGTCCTCGTAACTCCCCGGAAAGAAATGGTAATATGGTTATTATTGAGTGGTAGTTTATTGTTTGTAGTAGAAGAAGTAGGAGACGCCGGAAGAAGACATGGGACGATCAAGTGAAATCGGACCATAAAATGCTCCAACTGCTATTATCAAGAGTCAGAATAACAGAAGGGTATAATATTAATTATATATTTGGATGATTTGCATAGCGCCGTTTTGTAGTAAATCATCTGAAGGGCGCTGTTTATATACATAACGTCTTTCCAAAAAGCTCTATCTTGTTATGAAGTATAGGCCATTTTAACAACTTAAGACTTAAATATTGCATCAACCGGTTCGTCGATCAATAAAACAAAACTATATTATATACAATACATTTTACTGGTGAACGTGATGCTGCTTTAGGATGTACGTATGTATAATTATTTATTTATATTCTGTACATGCAATCAATACACAAGACTACCTACAATTTGGGAGGCGGGTATCGATGCCGCCGCCCCGGGAACAGTATATCGACTAACCAACACCTCTGCCATAGGTCACTCCAAGTGGTTGGATACGTTTGGTGGCGTAGCGGGGGGGCCCGGATTCAGTGGGTGAGGTGTGTTCAGGTCTTGGAAGCAGACCCTCCACACGTTATCGCCAAACATAAATAAGTCCTGAGGGAAAATATTTTCCTCAAGGTCACTTGAGATTAGCACTGTTTATTGTTTATTAGAGAAATTTAGATATAGTTCATGTATCTACATACATTATAAATATTTTATTTTGAAAGAGCTCAGGGGTCAGTGATTCGTGTTAAGATGAAGAACAATCAAAACTTCAGAATTTCCATGAATATCTGACAAAGCTATGAAGGCGCTGGAAACTCAAATCTCAGAACACTTGTTACTGTCATTAATCACGGAAATATTTAAATCATTTTACAATCAGAGGTAAAACGGTTGAGAATCGGATAAATGGAAACGGGTCAAACCGAAGGGCAATGAGTAGTTATCCGGGAATTCATCTAATGAAAGAATCAAACAATTCAAAGAATCTGGCTGAACCGCAATCAGGTAGGCGCGCGGGATACATTCGTAAATGGCGTTTTTATTGTTCAACCAAAAAAGAGTCTTTATATTTGTGGCCTTTTCTATTACAGATACTTAAGTCGAGCAACGTCGAGGGTAGAATAACATAAGAGTATATATGAGAGAATGTATGAATGTGGATAAAGCAAGAAGTGTTTGCCGAGACTGAGTTCTTTGGCGATGTGCCTTCCCCTGCGGGTAAACGGTGATATGGATAGTCATACTTAAATAAAACATTTTTATTAAAAAAGATAAGATACAATTATTCAGCTTAAACACACTTTATATTTTTGTTCTTAAAAAGCAGATGCTTTGTGATGTGACATTATAATTTAAAATAAAACAATAACTTAGTAAACACCACTTTTATTTGCTATAATTAATGCCGAAATGGTTTCGCTACAATCGTAGATTTGTCAGAGCATTATAATACTATAGTCAAATTTAAAATCTACCAATAACCTGTGTTATTAATATATTAAGCTTGACATAGGGCACAGTTCCAGTTGAGGCGGTTGTAGGAGTAGGTAGGGACTTGGAAAGATAGCGGTTTTTGTCAATAGAGAAGTATTGGTGTTTTATTTAGGTTGATGAATTGGCCATTAATGTTTTAGCCTTTCAACTCTAGTGCCTTCAAGTTATCCAGTCTGATCAATATTCCATTCTTATGAAGTAAGCTGCCACCTGTGTTTTTGTTAAATGTATGATCTGGTTCAATGGCATGGTTGGAAAATTGCCATTTAGGCATCTTAGGTGTTCTTTGACCCGGATAATAATATTGCGCGACGCTTTGCCCATATAAAACCCGGGACAAACGCTGCATTTGAGTGAATAAAAACTCAAACTATCTTATCCAACTAACTTTATCCTTCCCGTTAATTAAACATTTTATAAAATGCTAATTTGATATGGAATGGAAGATTTTTTTCATGCTTTTTTGAGAAAAAAAATATTGATGTACAAGAATCATTGCTATTCGTAAGGTTGGTTATTTTCCGACTTTATGTAAGGGTTAAATCT
Organism: Hesperophylax magnus; assembly: GCA_026573805.1. Classification (NCBI taxonomy): domain Eukaryota; kingdom Metazoa; phylum Arthropoda; class Insecta; order Trichoptera; family Limnephilidae; genus Hesperophylax; species Hesperophylax magnus. Next base: position 3,468,472 of record JAIUSX010000082.1, read on the forward strand.
TCCCCACAGGAAAAAATAAAACCCTTCCATACACTTTTCCACAAATGATCATCTAGTCCTTTTATTTCTGCAATTAACTCTCCAATACTCAACCATTTGTTTGACGAAAAATTTGTCAACATACGTTTGGTTGAGATAATTGAAGTGTTTTGCGCTTAAAATTTTATTTGACCAGGAATCTAATAATTCCTGGTTGGGATTTATAAAAATGTTGGCATTCTCGTCGTATGAATTTAAAGGTGTAATGTTTCTATCTGCATTGGAAATTATATTGTGCATTTCTGAGCTATTGGCTTTCCTATGGAAAAAAGTTCTTAGCGTTTCTACCTGATTATGTTTCAAAGAAGTTATTTTGACTATACCTCTACCTCCTAAATTTCTAGGTAAATTAATTCGTTCTATAGCTGAATTTGGATGATGGCAATTGAACTTTGTTAGAGTAGTTCTAATTAATCGTTCTAAGTTATTTAAATCTGTATTGGATCGTTTTATTATGCCAAATGAGTACGTTAATAGAGGAATTGCCTAAGTATTTATTGCTTTTACTAAATTTTAAGCAGATAGATTGCATTTTAAAATTTTTCTGATCCTAGTTTGAAATGTATTTCTTATATCATTTTTAATACAAGTATGGTCTAACGTCTAACCTATTTGATTGTGGGTATCCTAAATACTTATAAACCTCATCCCTTTTCATTCTAGTAATTTGGAAATATCTAAATATACTCTCGTCCCCATCTACAATTTTGGCTTTCTCTATATGGATTGTTCTACATTTATCTAAACCAAAAGTCATTTTGATATCATCTGAAAAGTTTTCAACTACTTCGATCATTTTCTCTAAATTTTGTTCAGAATTCGAAAATAATTTTATATCATCCATAAATAATAAATGCGAAATTGTACTACTCTCCCTTGCATTTTCCTTAATTTTTATTCCAAACTTGCTTTTAATTAACATTTTAGATAGAGGGTTTAATGCAAAGCAAAACCAAAGAGGACTCAATGAGTCTCCTTGAAAAATCCCTCTTTTAATTGAAATGCCCGGTATTACTATTTTCTTACCTTTTAAATTGGTATTCCAAAAGGACAAAATATTTTCCAAAGAGTTAATAAAAATGGGGTTTATTTTATATATATATTTAATATTTTGATCAGCCACGAGTGCGAGACACTATCGAAAGCCTTAAGGTAGTCTATAAAGCAAGTATGTAAATTACGTTTTCGAGTTTGAATCTGTTTTAAAATTACAGAATCAATAACTAATTATTATTTACATCACATATGTTTTCTGCGACAACCTTTTTGTTGTTCAGATAAAATATTTTTTTCATCTAAATGAGTATATATTAAATCTGTCAAGCAGGAGGTTAAAATTTTGTTTATTGTCGGTAAACATGTAATGAATCTATACCAAGAGGGATTATTAATATTTTCGCTTTTAGGCAACATATAAGTAATGCCCTTAGTTAGAAAATTTGGAAAATTTTGATGTTGACTGACAAATTTTGAAAGATTTTTTGCCAAAAGAGGATGTAAAGTAGTCAGACGTTTGTACCAAAAATTATGTCTCCAATCGCAATCCGTGGCTTTCCAATTATGAGTGTTTTTAATAATTTTGGTTAACAATTCAACCGATATATTAGAAAAACTCATTTGTTCAATGTCTGAAAAATCGAGTTCTTTATTTTCTATCCAGGGACTTGACTCGCTATGTTTTATATCTTTACTCCAAATTTTAGAATATTATTATTCGAAATAATATTTTGTTTATCGTCAAGTTTGGAATAAAATATTTTTTTCATTTTTCTGGAATAATCTATTATTATATTTTTTATTATACGTATAATTATATCCTTTTAATCTACTAAATTTTACACCTAATTTTTGTTTTAATAAATCCAATTAATCATTGATTATATTTTCATCACTATGCTGTAACCAAATTTTCTTCCAATTTCATCTACATGTCTCAAAATTTTCCTACTTCTATTTCCATTTTTATATTTTATTACTCTAGCTATGTTACTTCTTAAAAATACTACATCATTTTCTAATCTGATCTGCCATTCTGGTTTACTATAACTATATGATCTATCATCAGAGGATGATAATTTAATTCCTAACTTATTATAAATAGTAATAGCACTAGGATATACTATTGTATGAAGATCAAAAAAACTAATTTCGTCAAATATGATTTTTGGTAAATTTATGTTATTTAATTCAAAAATTAATTTAGATAATTTCTTTGACGTATGCAGTTTTGGTAATTTTGGCCTTACTGTTGGCTTTAGATCTAAGTTTATATTATTATGAAGTAAGTTATCTTATTCTACTACAATATCATCAACAAAGTTTAAATTTGCAATGTTGATTTCCCTAAGATTATAAATAACGTCTAAGTTATTTGAAAAAAAAAAATTCTATTATTATTGTTATAATTATTATTACAGGGGCTGTTGAATAAAAATTAACTGGTAGCTATTTTTTAATTTGTAAAGTAATTGACCATGCTTACCTGATAACCATTATTTATTTCGATTTGTTTGGAATGTCATTGAAAATGCTTTCCCGATATTTATTGTTATTTGTTTGGAATAAAATTGACCATGCTTACCTAATAACCGCTATTAATTAATTGGAATGTATTTGATCACGTTTACCTGATAACCGTTATTTAATATTTGGAATGTGATTGACCATGCTTACCTGATTACCGTTATTTATTGCGATTTGTTTGACCGAAGATAATTCTAGAATGAAGTTGGTATTTTACAAAGGGACCATCATCAGCCTATGTGTCATGGAATGTAACGCGGAATATTTGTGGGATGGGGTTCTTAGAGGAATTATGAATGGTTATATCAGTGTAAGTAGGTTTATGGCATATCTAGAGTTTATTGTATTAATAATAGTTTTAATGAAATAAAAACAATATTTTTTGTTTAAAACCACGAATTTTTATTATTTTTAAGACCGACCGGTTTCGCTTCACTCTAGCATCGTCAGGGTATAAAATTAAACAGTTTAATTTTGTACCCTGACGATGCTCGAGTGAAGCGAAACCGGTCGGTCTTAAAATTAATAAAAATTCGTGGTTTTAAACAAAAAATATTGTTTTTATTTTATTAAAATGTTAAACCACAAAGTGATTGCTTTCTACGAAAATATTAAAAAAATAAAAATAAAAATAAAATAAAAAAAAAATAATAAAAAATTAAATACATAAATAATAGTTTTGGTTTAGGCAAATATTGAACAGGTGAGATAAACCATTAGAAATATTATTTGGGAATTTTGAATTGCTTAATAAATTAGATGAGGTAAATGAGACCAATTTTTAATTAATTGGGATATGTAAGTTTTCTACTTCATTAATCGAGGCAAAGCAATTATTATTAGTATTTTTTGGAGAAAAAACTTCAAAAATACTAATAATAATTGCTTTGCCTCATAGTTTACACATAATTTGGCACACGCAATTGTATTTTATAAGGAGTATCTACCACTCTGAAACGTGCCGCAAATATATCTACTTTTTTACATAAAATGATGAAATTACACGTGTATATTAAATTAAATTTATTTGGCCGCAAACCGCGACCTCCGGATTCCTAGGACCGAGGAGTTAGTGTTTGTCTCCACAGCATTAATGTTTCATCCATCTTTCTTGCCATGAAACGATCATAGTAATATGATACAAACTCATAATGTTTAAAAAAAATCAAAACGTCTTGGGTAATCATCTTATCAACTCGCAAAAGCGTAGGTAGGTGCATATCTTGTGTCTTTTCATCTATGATATTAAATTCACTTCCGAGTACTCATCTGACGAAGGATCTAGAAATAAATAATATTTTCACATCTTATGATAAACATAATACAAGAATTACTTAACCCGTGTATTTCATATTATTTATTTTATTTTGTCTTCACAGGGAAGCCTTAGAAATGTTGAATGTTTTATTTAATTCTAAGAACAAAAACAATCAGTAAGGCTTTGGTAGCGGCTGCTTTTGAATCACTGAAGTTATGAACACAATAGAAATAGATTGCAGGCGTATCTGTGTACCCGAAATAAGGTTATTTTGTGCGTGAGTAATTTTTATTAAATGTGGTAGATATTCTCGACCATCATTCGTTTTAGCTGTGCTCGGTAGCTACATCTGAATAGCCAGGATTAATCCAACCTCCCACATTCCCATGCCCCCCACACTTTTGTCAGACGCATAATATACCCATAGTGGAGATTGCATAGTCTCACTTGCACCCGACAGTTTTGAGTAATTGAAACTATTGCTTATTAAAAATAAATATTTATATATATTTACACATTTACGGAAATCGACAATGTAAACTATTTCATCAGATTGTACATTTGTAGTATTAAATAAATAGAAAATAAAACCAATCATTATATTCCTCTTTGTGACTACCTCTATAAATACATAAAATGTGAAAATAATTGAATTTCATTCATAAAAAAGAAATTAAAACAAAAAATAGATCACGACAACCAAGAAAAACATTTTTTTAGAGAGCTTATTCTGGTGGTAATTGAAGATATCACATAAAGACAAGATAATTTAGCAAAATAATTTATAAGATAATTAAAAAGATTTTAGTACTGATTCGTATGAGAAACTTATAATTTTGATATCAAAATACCGATATAAAATTGTACTTATTAACTCCCATGCATGAATTGTAAGTTTCTCTCGTCCTACAAGGAGTTTTGTAACTCATCGGGATTGCTCTAGCAAGAAATAAAAATAATAATATATATTTTTTTAAATAAGGCAGGATATAAAATCAGCAAACAAATACTAAGTTCGGTTAGCTTTCTTTGAGAGTTTCAGGACCATGGAAGAAAGAAGGGAGAGGAGATGGCACTAGGGCAACTGGGCACACCACATCAAACAAACTTAACCGGGCACAATTGGGCATGGCTTACTAGACCAGTATGATTTCGCCGCTTGGCGTAATAAAACCGTTCCTTCATAAGCTATAAGTGCTATTGTTACCTTTAAACGATGAAATGCAGTATGATTTTTTGTAAAAACCATAAGGTAAAACATTAAGAATTAGGGATGGCATTACTTTTTAATTGTAAGTATTGTTTGTTTTTTTTTTTTAAATAAATAGCACTTGTTTCTGCCACGTGTTTTTGACGCATGTTGGCGTAGCAGACTCCTTTGTAGAGCAATGCTATGAGGTAATGGGCTTTGAAGAAATTTACTTTAGAGGGCACAATTGCATAGTTTTAGCTTGTCAGGTGGAACATTGTTGTTTCAGGGATTTTTTTTAAATTCCGCTAGTAGTCTCTCACTATAATTACATCAGCAAATGAAATATAAATTAATACGCACTTTATTATCTTATGTACGTCGCTTGATTGTAAAATATTATTTTTGAAATAAGATTATTTCTTTATTTTAATATTTTTTATTTTTCACAAAAACAGCGCTATATAAATTATCCAATGATAATTTTTAACGTTCAATACGAATTATTTAAACAAGAAAATGCGGTATTCACATAAAAAATAACAGATGATCGTGTAAAATGGCCTGTTTAGGGCCTAGAAGTCAAAAGATAATACTATTTTATCCACACCAATTTTTGTTCCCAGTCGGCTTCGATCACTTCTATTGATTTTCTGTTCAGTGTTTTGCAGAGAGAAATTTGATTACAAGATAATTGGTACCCACTCGATGAACCAAATGAATAAAGATGTATATTATCTTCGCAAGAATGAATTATGTATTCAAAATTTTATTTAAATCTGAGCTTTGATGAGGCCCGAGTGTCACTTGGCAAAAAATAACAAGTGGTTTATAGAATTCAGCGCATTGAAGAATATTTTTAGCCTGGAAAAGGGGAAAGAGAAATGAATAGGGAAATTGTCTAGAATTTTTTTTTTTTTAATTTTAATTTGAACATTATTATTTTTATTAATGTAGATAGATAGATTCCTTCACATTTTTTTAAAATTAATTCCACACGGGGTTAGTAATTTCCCTGCTGGCCCATTTCAACTTGGGGATGTTAAGTGAATGGCTTTTTTTAAGGAGATGAAGGAGTCTTGAAGAGATCCATGTTGTAGGAGGGATGAAACACGGACGCTACACAGACTACTCATTTATTCATGTTGAGGTGATGACAAAATTCAGAGTAAGTTATACTTCCAATAGAAAGTCAACAATTCAAAATCGAAACATTGCGTTATTTGAAATGGCTTTAGCCGAATGTGATGATGATATCATAACATCAACTTCTGATCTGAATGGTAAGTTATTTCTAACATTTATTTTCCCCAGCTCCTTCCCTTTCCCACCAGCTTCAATGAAGGATAAGGCTCATGATTAAGAGTCCTCGGGTAGCGTGTTCAAATTCCGGCGTACGTAGCTAAATTTCAATTGAATAATTTGTGTCGTTTATAATCAATTTATATATATTTTTTAAAACCCTGTTGAAATCACATTTATAGCTGATAATACATAACCAGTGATCCGTTGTTGAAAGTGGCAGCATTACATTTTAGTAATATATAAGTTTCGTGTGTTCAATCTGCATGTTTCGGCGTAAATAATCAACCGTCAAGGAATCAAAACAAACATTAAGGACGGGTTGTTTCAGAGAATTTGAACAATTCATCAAATTTCAACGTTCATTTTCAAGTTCTGTGAAAGATTTTTTCAAGTTCTGTTTTTATTTCAGTTTTGTCAAGCAACTAGCCTACAATTATATAATAACAGAACTTGAATAAGTCTTTCACACAACCCGAAAATGAACGTTGAAATTTGATGAATTTTTCAAGTTCTCCGAAACAACCCGTCCTAAGAGTTGTTGAGCTATTATCTATCTAACGTTTCCAATTAAAGCAAAAGAAATGTCCGCCGACAAAAATCTTCAAATCAATTAGCTTGACTTCAGATGCATCCTTACAATCGATTAAAATGGATATGCTTGTCAAAAAAATGGAGAAAAAAATGCAAATAAAATTGGAAAGATTTAAGCTAGCGATTATAAAGAAAATTGTCCATGAAAACTACGAGAGTAGAAACTCCAGAGACAGCATGAGCATAATATTTTTTTTCATAATACTCAATTGTAAAAGCCCTCTGGGCGTTAAATAAATAAATAAAAAACCAAGCTAGGTAGTAATACTAGTAGATACATATGACAATATTTGAAAACTGATGTATCGAAAGTCGAGCCCCTACTATGCAAATAAAACACGCTCACATTGCAGAACATTAATTCAAGCAACGAGAAGCACCAATAGTTTCATTATACAGTTATTTAAATTTAATGAACAACGTTTCATCATTCTATTCAGACCAACAATATTATTACAAAATGGCGCACGGCGGGCCGTAACAATAAAGTGTGGTTTCAATTATTCGGTGATTTCATTTACGATTCGGGCGCTTTTTGACCGCGGATAAGTACGCTTCAAACCACTGAAGAGATCCCATGGAAGTGTTATGCGACCGTGTCTGTGTGCCCGAAGTAAGGTCTAGTTTTCTTTACTTAGGGTTAAATAATCCAACCTATTAAAATGTTTTTTTTTCTTTGATAGATATCTATTTCATTTGTGGTCTATGTATATATGTATATGGAAGTTATATAGGTATATGGAAGTTTTATTTAAATTATTGTATGCCATGAGGGTTTACACATTTAAAATATCCATCCCGACAGCCAGAAAACAGAAAACAGAATTAACATATTTAAGAAAAAACTGTTTAATCTTAAAATAACAATAATATGTTAAATGAAAAAACATACACTTAGTAAGACACCACTTTATTTTTGAATCAATAACGATAGCCAACCGGGTTTCGCTTGTCCCAAGCTTCATCAGGGCTAAATATCAATACTAAAGATAAAGACAACAAACTAAGCCACTCGGGCATATATAAACTTAATTGTAATGATTGTTCTGCTTTTTATATCGGAAAAACGGCCCGGAATGTCAATTTAAGAGTAAAAGAACATATACGATGTTTAAACAATAATTCCTTTTCAGAATTCGCGAATCATTTAATAGAATCTAATCATTCATTCGATAAAATCTCTGGAACTAAAATATTGCATAAAAATGGATCTGGAATTAGATTAAACAACTTAGAAGCCCTTGAAATAAAAAAAAGCAGTTAATAATAATTTAAATATAATAAATAACCAAATTAATTTATCTGATAGTCCCATATTAAATTTATTCCGCCGCTGAAACTTCCTTCCCCCCCCCCCCTCCCTCCTTATCATCCTTAATAATTTGTCTCCACCTTTTCTATTTGCATCTCTTTCTATCTGTTTTGTATCTCTTTCACTCATTGTTTTCATTTACCTATATTTATATGTGCCTGTATCTAATTAGCTTTAGTTGATATTTAGCCCTGATGAAGCTTGGGACAAGCGAAACCCGGTTGGCTATCGTTATTGATTCAAAAATAAAGTGGTGTCTTACTAAGTGTATGTTTTTTCATTCAATATGTCACACCCCAAAGTATTTGCTTCCTTCGAAAATAATATGTTACTTCGATATTAAACAATAATTTAAATTGTTTTTTTTTAGTGTGTACTAAAGCTAAGAAAGCGAAAAATGAGTATTTCTTTTAACTCAATTATAATAAAAGAGGAATAGACATTCTTTCAAATCCGTTAGAAAAATTGTAGTAGGGAATGAGTTGTTCCGTTATAGTTACTGGTACGTACGTGCAAACGTTGGAGGCAGTATAACCGCTACATTGGTATTGATCACACTTCTATTGATTTTCTGTACAGTGTCTTCAAACGCAATCAAAGCGCATATTTTGGGAACAGCGCATTTGCAAATATTTTGCAACATAGTAATGTAATTACAGATTGGCTGAGTTTGGTGACCAGATCTGAATAGCCAGGTACTTCCCCACCTACCTCTTTCCAATATCCTGCCCCTCCTCACTACCTTCAGCTTCACTGATAGTCTCACTGGCTACACACAGGGAACAGATGGGACTCGTGCGCCTTCCTCACATGAAAATTACACGACAGAAGTGACATCTATGTATTATCATCTTCATTGTTCTGAACGTCACTGTGCATATAAACGAGTATAACAATGTTTTTGACAAGTAGAAAAACATTGCAAAACTCGGTTAAAAATGAGACATTCGTCGGACTGAGGATAAAGATCCTTTAAAAAAAATGAATAAATTATTTTAATGTCTTTGTCACATCTCACTGAAAAGAATTTCTAAGTTTGTACTGCATAATATTTTAAAACAGTAGAAATATAAAAATTTTCAATGCTTCGACAAAATATTAAAATTCTGCACGTAGAAGCATGCAATTAAACGTCACAAGAGAACATTTAATAAATCAAAAACAGGGCTTAATTTTTACGCATTTATCTTATTTTCAGCGCTTTGGTCTTTTGTCACTAGGCACCATATTTCTTCATCAAGGTCAAATTAAATTGTTCATCCATCAGTTAATTTTTTTTTCAATATAGGTACACCTTTATTTAAAACGTAATTTCGGGTGTTATTTTTTTGCAATAATTGAATGCATCGAAGCAATTCTTTTAACAGACTTTATGCCAATAAATGGCTTTATTTTCGTGTAGAAAATAAATTGTCTAGACAGCATTTTTTTTATTCTTTCGTAATTGTTTTTTTAAGGCCCATAAACGTTTAACTAATATATTGTTCTTTTCTTTACTTGAAACTTAAAAAACTTAATAATAAGAGGGAGAAACAGAGACAACAACATTGGAAACATAAAATATGGACAAAATTTTACGATCACCAGCGGGAATCAACTTTAGCAAGAAATCAATAAAGAAAAAATAGTCTTTTCCCATCTAAAATTTAGGCATTCCACTCGTTTTTATTTATTTTTATGTTTTATAAAAATCTAGCAGAAACTGATAATAATTTAGTAATGTACGACGCCAAATGCAATAGCAAACGTATTTTACGTCTCATGGTTTAAAACACAAAGTGGTTCAAAATTAAATAGCAGAATAGCAAGAAAATAAATTTATCCCTTTAATACTTCTTTGAACAAATTTTATACATACGCCATGTTGGAAATTAATCACGGGCAGGATTACTCTGAACTCGAAAATCTTATCGAGCATGAGACCATCGTAAGATTAAGTTGGTCCCGAAAACTGTGATGGGCTGGGCATGTAAAAAGGCCACCAGATGACAGCTCATGCTGCCAAAAGTATGACCAATTGGATGCCATCCAAGTGGAAGCAACCGAGAGGTAGATTGATTGGTGAATAAACTGCGTTGAAGAAAATTATAGAAGGAATGAGTGGAGGTGAATGTCGAGGTGCCGCAGCTAGTGGAGATCATTTATAAAGGAAGCCAAAACCTACCTCGGATGGTGTAACTTTTGAAATATAATAAGATTGATCATTGATCTATATTAACAAACCTCTGTGAGATATGAAACAAAGACGCAAAAAATCAGAAAGGGTAATGGTTCCAATCAGGAATCGAACCCAGATCTTTTATCTTACCGGAAAAATACTCTGCCAATTTATTGGGCTAGTATTAGCCAATTCTGCCATAATTATATATCTTGCAATTAAATTTTAAAATAACAATAATAATCAAGTAGTTATTTCGTATCTCATATTTTATACTGCTCTTAAATTATAAATCTTTGCTTGTGGATGGAAGGGAAGTGTACATTCGAAAAAAATATCAGTTTAACATAAAAAATAACAGCTTAATTATTATTATGGCACAATCATAATTTTGCAAAATGGTATACATTGTGATGATCCTAATTTTCTACCTACGTTAAAATAATGATAATTTCTTCTGTCTGATTTGTAAAATGTACCACTCTGGTCTTTATCCTTTGATTTTCCTATGCTAGTGGTGGCACCCTTAGGAAGCATACCTTAAAAGGAAACCATAGCTAAACCTTTCGATCCCTGTATGGAGTACACAGTAACAAGATCTTAAGAGTTATTTTCGCAATAATGCTCTTTTTCAGCGTTGTGTTATCTTTTTTGGTTTTCAAATTCATATGAAGGGGACTTCCCTTATTTGAACGAGCTATTAATGCATATGTTTGTGGTAATCCAGTTTCGTTTAAATTAGAGAGAGTGATCTCTTCACTATTGAAATTTTAAAACTTTTTTTATAAAACCGTGCGCTTAACCTACTCTCGTCCCCAACAGTACGCCTAACTCTAATACAGTAGTCGTCACTTGTATTTTTTTTAATCTTTCCGACCTTAAATAAATCCGAGAACAATAAATAGTTTCGTTATTTCACAAATTAGTATAGTATAGTACCGACATGCATAGGTAAGGGGGAAATTTCCTGCCATCTCAGCTCCGGGGTCGCTTCCATCTGTTCTAATATATATTAGTTTTGTTACTAGACACATAATCTTATTAAAGGAAAGAATGAGAGGGGGGGGAGAAGAGGAGGTAGGAGAAGGAGTAAACTATATGAATTAAATCTTTTTTCAAACTACGTTGGCTCCTCTACTAACCAATACGATAACGGTTAATGGTGATCAGAAATCAAACATTGACTCCGACGTGTCTGGACTGTACCCCGATAGCTGGCAACCCATTTCATAAAGGTACCCTGTCCTGCGCGGATCCGCTCACATCCGAGATAAAACGAATTAAGTCATCACGCCATTTCCGAAATCGCTCCAACGCCCATACCTCTGGAAGATCCACTGTACTGGCTCAAGATGGGGAAGGCAATTGCATCCCATATCATGATGCTAACGCGGAAAGTGTGTCATGTAGGTTTCGTCTGATGAAACTCATCTCCAACCGCTGTCAGACCTACACTCCACCTCAAAGAAGCTGTTGTAATTCCGCCAAGGGAGCGTTCCAGTTGGCTTACATCAGCTTCCCGGTCGACACCATTGGATTTTGTAATAGCGCTGCGGTCTTATTCTCACGTGATGTCAAGCCGTCGCCCCCTCCACGTGGATTTCACAAACGCCCCGAGGTATCTTCATTCTAGACGCCCCGACAGCGAACCATGTCCCCGTTCATTAGAAGGCGGCATCACAATTTTTTCATTCCTCTCTCACGCCCCTCACGCAACATGGTCCTGTCAGAGGGAATAGTTTTCAACATCCCGTTAATCCGCTCCGTCCACGTTGGCAACTCCTATCACATGGCAGCGTGAGAAAAAAATCCTTCTGAAATTGGCCTTTTCTTCCAATTTCTTCCTTGGCCCGTATTTGTGTGATACGGTTTTACAGCGTCACTATCTGTCATCAACCAACTATGAAGTTTAATCGAGGTTCAAATTTGGGGAAGAGGTAAAGGTTTGCGAATGATACTACCGAGGTAATATTGGACTTGTTGAGGAATCCTGAAAAATTGACATGTTGGTTTTATATACATTAAAATGGATTAGTGGTAATTGTTAGTCGACAGATGTCAGCATCGCTGGTTCTAAGTTAAACTGGAACACCTCAATTGGAAATGAAAACACTTACCAAGCTCCTACCTGCTAATATCAAAATCCTGTCGGGAATCACACGACCATTGCTCTTGGGTGGAGCGTCCCGTAATTACTAATAGATTTATCCTGAGATGGTAACCTAAAATTTTATATCTTAATCCGAGATATCTACAATCTTATTTTCCTAATTTGGTTGTGTTATCCACACTACCCTCCGTAATGAATGTACTTCGAACTTTCCATTTTCTACTAATCTATATTTGAATTGCCTATAGAGTAAACCCCATAATTGTAAAATCAACACCCCTTCCTAACCTAGCAATTATTGAAATCTAACAGCTATGTCTTTTATTATGTTTTAAGAAGACCTCAGGGATATTATTTTGTTTATAATAAATTTATTTATAATGCGCAGCTATGATCGAGCCTAACACTCGCGTTCCTATACAGCTCAAGAAGACATTTAGGTATATAAATTTTCAATTATAAATTTATTTATAATCCGATACTTTATCAAAATCAAAACCTGTGGGACTGTTTTTTTATTAAACAACAATTCATGCTCGAAAACACGCGTCGTAATTACAAGCTCCAATCAAAACTCCGCGAAACATTTAAAACTCTTTAAATTTTAATAGAACACTTTACTACTTTGATTTGAGATTTTTATCTTAAGGTATCTAACACTGAGTTCCAACTCTCCCTAGTCTGAATTTAATTATTTAAAATACCGCAAAGTATTTACTTTGCGAATTCACTTCTCTAAAACTGTCGAAACTTTCCAAAACTGTTTAAATTAATTTGAGCACTTTTTTGCAACTAAATCCCCAAAAATTGTCAAAAAACTGCCATTTTTTCTAAATCCGAACTATTTATAACTGTATTTTCCCATTAATCACATTAAAATTATGCTATTCTAACCTTTATCGACTCGTATGTTCTTTTCTATTTAGGTCATAGTCGCATAATGCTAATTAGGCCATTCTGGTTATTTCAAAAAGGTTCACACCCTGAAACCTGTTTCATGCGATCAAATGATCAGGCGCGGACTGGAAAAGCGAGTTCCGATTCCCATAGGGCGCTTTCAATATAATTTTTTAGTGAACGCTGTTTTTTGAAGTGTGAATTCCGGACTTTTTTTATTTTAATATGTTATTGTGTCCGCAAAATTGCTTTAATGACTGTCGTTAGCTACCCTGATAGACGAATGTCTCCTTGTACTAACCAGTTCAACCCGAGAAATGCTCACCGCAACCATCCTTGACTGAGGTCACAATCTAACTTCGACCTGCAGCAGTATCCCCTACCGTCTACAGTTGTTTATGATGTGGTACGCTTTCACGAGCCTAGCTTTGATCATCTTCAATTTGCCTCTGATAACTCACTTTTCTCTCCCCTTTCTACGAGAACCCATCACTCTTCCGCGATTTTTTGTCTCCAACTTCCGACTTTTTTTCCTGATTGTACGTATCTTTATTGCCAAATATTCTAGTACGCTCATTCTTTTGGGCGTGTTTTTTTCATATATTCGGGGCTGTACCTTTGTTTTGTCTCTTTTATTCACGAAAAAGACATAAATAAGTTATAATGTGCCAAACATCACTTGAAAATGTTACCAAAAAAGGATATAAATTTATTTTATCTCTGGCCATTAATTATAATGGATTTTCTTACTCCTATACCAACCATGTAAAGTCACTACAACCATGTAGTGGGTACTTTAGACTAAAATTCTGTTAAATCTTTCCACTTGACTTTTAATACTACCTCGCATCGTCCCATGTGGCGCTACGCGTTTAAAAAGGGTTTTGAATCCCTCAAAAATGTCAAGTTAATCAGCCTTGAATCTGAGTGGCTCCAGCTAGTGCGTTAACCTAACCATTTGGTGGGAATATTTTCAAGGTCGATGTCATATAAATCAAAGCTTAAACCACACCCCTCTCTTAAGATATCCTTTGTCCTGTCAAAAGTCATACCTCCTTCTTTCTCTCTGTAATCCGATTGGGCAATTTAATTCTTCTGAAAATCCCTGATAGAAAATTCCTAACCAAGTATGCAGTTCCCTTTAATTCAAACGCGCCCTTTCCGATAGATGTCTCTACTATGACGGTTTATGCCATTTTTCTTGGGAAAGACCTTGGTCCATCACAACATTTAGTGAAAATTTATTTCGAATTCAGAATTTTTCTCAAAAGTATATACGTGTAGTTATGGTTACAAGGTTATCATGATTATGAAAATAAAAGACAAAACGTTTACGTATTTACAAAAAAGAAAATCTATATGGTTGTGGGAGGATTACAAACTGTCGTGTGAGGTATCAATTATGATGTTTCTTTTGTGCTGAATAAAATAACATCACCGATAAATTGAATAATAAGATTTCAATGTAGTAGGTTATTATAAGCGCCGCTGTCTCAAGAACCATTTATTGGATAACCGACACCTCTGTTATAGGTCATCCCAACTGGTTCACTACGTGTGATGACTTAACAGGGGTGCCTGAGGGTGTTTAGGTAGACCTTTTAACCTCTCCAGCAACACTCTCTCAGAACATCGCCTTGCACCGCAGTGGGAGGGTTGGATTCAAACGTTCGTCCCTACTGGACTTACCAATCCCCAGATTCTTACTCATTCGTCGTATATTTTTTCTTCCCGGAACTTTCTCTCCCTCCTTTCTTTAAAAAGACCCACTACACAGCATTCCCAAAGATGACGTAGATCCTACGGGAAATTATTTTCCTATGTGCTCTTTGTGTGGTGTTAATGTAAAAATAAAATAAAATCTTCCCAAGAATGAATCAATATTTAAAAATGCATTACAGTTTTGCGAAAAGCATTATCTAATCCCAAAAAATATGAATATGTCACCTAAAAGTCGCATCGCCTGCGTTACAAGGTTTAGCTAAATCAGTGTTTAAAATCTATATTAATGCTGAGAAGTTGCAAAACAAGTTTGTGAAAAAAGTGGAAACCGTCATAAAATCTATCGATTAATTATTATTTATATAAAGATAGTGTCGGTGGCAGGCGACGGCGATTTTATATGTATAGTGAAATTTAAAGTAATGGTATTTTGCAGTTTTAGTGAAATCAAGAAATCAAAATTTGCATTCTTCAAAAAAATAGGAAAGTTTTTGTCTACATTATAATATGAAACGCTGTGGCGGCTGGCAGACATGGGCACAGTGGCCAATTTTGATGATTTGGATCATTATTTTAATGCTTTCATAAAAAGTAGCCTGTAAATTGGGCGCTAAGTTTGTATTTTATAGATTCTAATTCTTTAAGAGAACAGATAATAAAAATACAGTGAATAATTTTGTACATTATAATTCTAATTTAATTTATATTATAATTAATTAATTAGTTAATTTAAATTGACAGTGAATAATTGTGAATAACTTAAATTTTATTCTAACGGTAAGCCGACCTAAATATTACTTTCTTTGACATATCTTTTTTACACACATTTTATTTTATTTATCTTTAATACACACAAGCAATTGCTTATTATGGAAGAACATTGAAAAATAATAAATATTAATCATATCATAATATCTTATCTTATTACTAGTGAAATATATATATATGTATATCACACATTGTAAATTTGTTTATTGAATAAATTGAATTAAAAAAATATATATCGGAGTCAAATATTGGATTCTGAAAAAAAAATTACGAAAATTAAGTACAATCATTTCTTTAAAATGCAACTGGAGTGGCTGGCTAAAGTTGGTGATGATTTTTTTTTCCGTGTACAAAAAAGACACAGCAATAATATCCTATTAAAATTAGCATGAAGACTTGTGAAGATTTTTATTCCTACTCCAATAAAGGCGAAAAATTGGAAAAAAGGTAAACTTTTAACCAAGGCAACAGTTATAATTTATGAAAAACATCTATTTTTTCACTTATTTTAGTAAAGCACGTATCTTAAAGAATATCTAAAGTGATTTTTAAAAATACTTTTTTTGTAAAATAAGTACACAAACCACCTGATTTCGCACGACTTCAAACTCGCCTAGATATAGCAGCATAGTTGCGCGCCCGAACATCTCAGTTCTGTGCGTAATTACCGAGTCAGTAAGCTTCGGATGTTATTTTCAATGGTTTTTTTTAATGTCAGTGATTAATTGAGAACACATTGGTAAAAAAAAAATTCATTTCGGGAACATGCCGATCTGGGGTCAATGTCGCGCCAGCGCTCAAATTAAAGCCACTGTGAGGCGGCGTGAATACAATTTTTATACAAATCTATACTTTTATTCCGAGAATGATAAAATTTGGCACATTTGAATAACACATTGGCAAAAAAAAATTCATTTCGGGAACATGCCGATCTGGGGTCAATGTCGCGCCAGCGCTCAAATTTAAGCCACTTTGAGGCGGCGTGAATACAATTTGTATACAAATCTATACTTTTATTCCGAGAATGATAAAATTTTGCACATTTGACTTTCAAAACAAGAAGAAATTCTTTTGATTTCGAAAAACCACCACCATCCCCTTTTTTACCATTTAAATCAGAATGTTGATACTTGATAAAATTTTGCACACTTGCCGATCAAAGTGAAATTTTTTTCTGTCTAAATCTGATTTTGAAAAACTCTGTGAAAAGCCCGGGAAACGCCCGGGACTTCATCTAGTTCAATATAAAAAAATATATATTAAAGTCAATTTGATTGTCCATAATAAATTATTGTAATGTCTTTATAACATTACTAGCTGAAGTTCCCAGCGTTGCCCGGGCTTCACTCACCCGGAATCAACAACCATTTTTCGAAATCACATAAAGCTATAACCTTCTACTTGGTTTGAATGGCAAGTATGAAAAAATGAACCAATATCGGAATAAAACTACTAATTTGTTTCAAAAAACGCCGACCGCCCGGTGTCCGCCACGGACAGTCTTCTTTATAACAATAGATTTTAGATTTCGGAATAATAGCCAAGGATCATTATTAACGTAATATATTATTTCGAGTAGCAGGTGATGACGAAGAGACATTAGACAATCGTTCACTCTTTTGTCGTCCTTTCTTTTCTCATGTCGTCTCTTTCATACTTAAAGTAATTTGTTCGGTCGTTACAATATTTGTTTATTTATTCATTTTCGGAAAATCGACAGTTTACATTTAATCAGTTTGTACATAAGTATTATATGGTAAAATAAAACCAATTATGGATTTGCTCCTTGTAACTTGAAAAATTTACAAAACAATACATTTATAGCCATTGAGAGAGGTTGTAGATATAAATCAAATCATAATAGAGACAAACATTATTCACAAACCATCAGAGAAATATTATTTTATGGACCTCTTGTATTTGGTAAGTTCGCAACTGAAAATATCAACCTTGGATAATACGGTATTGTAATTATTGCATAGTCTGTTCAGGCAAGAATTCTGCTTAGAGTTCGTTTTGCTTTGATCAACCCTAAACAGGACACAAGAGCGTGTTGAACGCGCAGGTACATTGAATGGAATCTTGTTTAGCAACTCTGGGCATTGAATATTATAAAGTATTGAATATGCAGTAGATACTTTATTTTCATAATAATGAAAAGATTCTTCACTAGCTGTGATTTTTTTTAAACCACTGGAGTAATTGGCGTTATATATATATATATATATACATTAACCATATTATTTATGTAATACCATTCCTAAAAATATTAATATGAAACTTCCTACTGCGGTTTAAAGAAAGTAAATTCACGTAGATTTTGACGTTTATCCCATATTTTTAGGTTCTTTTTTTTTTTTTTTTTTTTTTACAGTAATACCGCACAAGAGTCCCAACTGCTCCCGTCTGGAGCCAGTGAGACTATGGCATCCCCAATTCGGGTATGTTGTGAGGCTGAGGGTATTGGGGAGGGGAGGGATATGGGGAAGAGGAAGGTGGGGAAGTACCTGGCTATTCAGATCTGGTCACCAAACACGGCTAAAGCCATTTCAAGCAACGTTTCAATTCTGAAGAGTGGTCTTACACCAGGGCGATACTGAGAGTATCTTCCACTCTGGAACGTGCCGCAAATATACTATATATTATTTAAATTAATTAATTGTGAAATAACACAAATTAATCAAATAAAATTTATTTGCGCACGCCGGGTTCGAACCCGCGACCTTCGGATCTGTAGTCAAAAGCGTATACCACTAGACCACGCCGGCCGTCAAATTACGCAAAACGCCGGCCGTCGGTTCTATAAATATGCCACATGCCACAAGCGATCTCTCAAAACGTTTTTACAAAACGCCAAAATATTATATTATTAATAACTTTTGAAAATAATCGAATCCTCTATACAAACTCTCTAACAAGTATTTATCTTCTGGGTCTATTTTGACTCAGTGGAAAAATAGTTATATAACACCTTTTCATAAAAAAGGAGAAAAAAGATATATATCAAGCTACAGACCAAATTGCATAATGTCAACTTCACCGAAACTTTTTGAGAAATTAGTGCTAGATATCTTTTTAAAACCTACCAACAACATTATTGGTCCTAACCAGCATTGCTTCATCACATGTGGCTCTACCTTAAGTAATTTAATGATTTATAAAAATTACATATCTGAATCCCTTGGTCTCAAACAACAAGTATAAACACTGATTTTAGTAAAGTTTTTGATAAGGTTCGACATCACATACTTTATAAACTCCGTCATATATGGGCATCAAAGGTAAATTATTGAGTTGTGTTGTTAGTTACCTTAGCAATAGTGTGCTTACCGTAAAGATTAATTCTGTGCAATCCTATATATTTGAGGCCACACGTGGGGTTTCTCAAAGCCACGTACCTCGGCCCAATATTTTTAAGGTGCGTAAATTTGAAGCTCACATTTTCAATTGAATACATTAATTATATTATTTTGATGAATCCGCTGTCTGACATGACAATTATTTCAGACCTGGTTGTGTTACACAGAGTCATTAACAACTTAATTGACAGCCCTGCCATTGTTGCCGACCAGGAACACAAAACAAAGTGTAACATTCTTCCGCAATACATATACAACTAATAATCAGACACACTCACTAACCAATAAGATGAATGATGTGGGCTAAAAGTTTGGGGTTTTGACATATTTACTGGCTCATTTCTAGAATTAAGAGTAATTTTTAATAGCACTTTGTTGAATCCTAAAAATTATAAATAAATAAATTCTTTATTCCAGGATGTGGGGAGGTGAGTGAAATCCCACACATCCCATAGAGGGTATAAGTACAGATAATATTTACATAATAGGAAAATAAAGAAAATAGTTTAACCAAACTAAAATAATTAAAATTAAAATTTAAAAAAAAAAATAGATTAAAGCAGAGAAGCACGGGAATCCATCGGATCTAAGATTGTGGGAGCAAGTATCTTTCTCCAGTGGTCTTCAGTGCTCGATCCTGAAGTCAGATGGGATTCTATGATCAGAATATTTCTGGAATGGTTTATTCTTCCCCTCAGTCCTGCAATCCTGGTTCTTAATAGATCTGTAAATCCTGGAACTCGCCCTTCTGTAAACATTGAGGATGCACTACAGTGCCTGGGGAGTCCGAACATCAATCGGTAAGCGTTGTTATATTGCACCCGAAGCCTTTCCAGTCTTCTTTTTTCGAAGTTAGCCCAAAGCTCGGATGTGTACAGGGTGGTGCAAAAGGCTATGAAGAGCGTCTTTTTCACTCGTGGACTACAGAGCCAAAATTTTCTACTGATCATGTTACATTTTATACTCAATACACGCTTCTGCCTGTCAATATCTTCATCATCCGTGAGCTTATTGTTGATGACATGTCCTAGATATTTTGTGGTTTCTACTATTTTCAGAAGCTCACCATTCAAAAAGGCGGGGGAATGTTTTTTGGGCCTTCCCCGTGTTTTATGACCAACAGTGCTGTTTTTTTCGCATTATATATCATGTTGGTTTCGGGTGCAAATTTTTCACAGATTTTCAGGACAATTCGTAATCCCCTTATTGATTTTGCCATAAGAACATATTGTTAATACATAGACTTCTGATGTGGCAGCCCACTCCAGCATTGTTTAACCTGTGGGTTAGTTTATCCATGTATATGTTAAACAGTACTGGGGACATACATCCTCCCTGTCTGACCCCGCTTTTCAAGAAATAGGGTTCTGAGAATTCATCTTTCTATTTTAGAAGGTTTTCCTGCTGACGGTGACATGATTCTAGAATTTTCACCACTTTCCATGGTATCCCTCTTTCCTTCAGTTTTTTCCATAAAAAGGGGTGGAAATTCTGTCGAATGCCTCTGCAGCTCTCCAGAAAGCATGCGTAAGTTGATGTTTTCTTATTATTATATTATTACCTATATATTATTTTTATCTATTATAGTAGTGATGGTAATGTAGTTGTAGTGATTTGTCTTATATGTAGTACTGTTCTAGTATCTATATTATTGTGTGTTACATGTTTTATTAATATTCTTTCATATTCAGTTTATCAGTTTAACGTTTTTTCATGTTTTAAGAACTTTGTGAATAATATTCGCGGGCTCATTAGAAATATTCTGTTCTTAAAACTTATAAAAGCCCGGTTGGGCGTAAAACGAAAATGCTATTGCGATATTGCGTTTTTTCAAAACTTTTATAAAAACTTATTTTTTCACGTATGAAAATGATATTGAATCATCGAAAATTGCCCCAATTTAAGAAGGGTAACGTGTCAAAACCAGCAATCATGGTGAACACAAATAATTCTCACAATCTTTAAAAGTTTCAATATACAAGTTATGTTATACGTCAGCGTCAGTCAAACAGTCAATCGTTTATGCCCAAGCATGCCTTGTTAGACTTTTAAAATTCAATATAGCAGCGATCATAAAAACATTGATAGGTATTTTTCCAAGAAAGTCACTATTGCGTGCAAATTGTTTCGTTCATCAATCATCGGTTGAGTGCTTTTTTAAGGTTTTGCGGCATCCTGTTGCTTAGCTGTTAGCTTGCCTAGTGATGTTATAATATATTTAAAAGTCTGCAAATAAATTTTTAGGTAATATGGCGTTAACCTCAATTTTAAAACAGTTAAATTATTATGTGTGCACTATAATTTTAAAATTATTTTTTCTTACATTTATGCAGGAAAATAATTTAAGCTATGCCTATCTTCGAGGATGTTGCGTGGGAGAGCTTTTTCAAAGGAAGGGAGAATAAGAAGTTCTTGGAACGAAATTACTAAAATACCTATGAGGGGTGGGTAGGAATCAGGGGGTCGGTGTGTCAAGGAGCGATTTATGAATCCATCTCTCCCCAATGGGATGCAAGGCGTTGGGGTCAAAGGGTCTCCCTCATCTGAGCCCTGCTGATTGGGCCACAAACGAAGCATCCACCACCATGACCGACATGGGCAAACCCCATGAACCCGGCACCCCTGTTTAGTCACTAAACGTAGCGAAACAGTATGGCACAAGTTTTGGTTTTTCAATGAATGATTGCCGGAGCGGCGGTACCCTTCTCTGCCTTTCAAATTGTTTGTTACCTGATTTAAAAAAATCTAAATCTCAGACAATGTATGATTTTACAAGAGTAAGTTAGTGGGTAATAAGAATTTGGGTTCCGGATTCTTGGGTGTCAATCATGTGTCAATACATCTGACCCGATAATAGCCAATGAAAGTCGTAACAAAACATTCCCTCACGAAGGAGAAAGAAAAACACCAAAGCTCAGTAACCAAAGTATGATTTTAACCCTTGATTTATCCGGGAGGTTCCTGGGACTCCATTGAAAACTTTTAGCGCTCATAAAACCGTTCGTTTTTGGAATTACAAATTGTGCGTTCCAGTACCTTCAGGCAGTGACGCGCCAAAAGCGAGGTAGAGCGGACGTCGATGTGCTTTTCTCCGACAGGTGAGTAATCACGCTAGTGGAGTCCGTGGGACTCCACCGGAGTTTTAATTTTACACTTTTAGTCTATTTACGGTATTTTATACAGTGTTTTTTTTTTTTCCATCGAATGTAAGAATGTATTGTCACCTGTATCCACCGCGTCAAAAACGGAAAACTGTATATATTTGCCATAGTTGTACTAAGCCCGTGTGCCTTGTCTGTACAAAAAAATAAGCAATGACTGTGTGACTAACCGTGACTGGAAGGTCTTGCACGTTTTTTGTTTTGTTCGAACCATGTTTTTTTTACTTTTTATAAAAATTGATTATGTTTTTGTTATATTTCTTTATAAATTAGTTTGAAAAATTGTTTTGTTTTTAAAATATTGAAACTAAAAGTTAGGTCTCGTAATTTTGCTACAACAAGTGCCATATTCTAGAAGTTCCTTAATAAAAGGCAGTGATTTTATAATTTTAAGTAAAAACCTATGCCATTGTAAAACAAAATATATAATAAACAAATGTAACTAGCATTTCACTTAAAAAAGTGTTTAATTTCATGTTAAATTAACGATTTTATTTTCGGTAGTCCTGGGGACTCCACCAGGTAAATTGTGTATGTATGAAGTCACCGGGTAAATCAAGGGTTAATAATCTAAAGGTACATAAGAGCCCTTTATCAAGTTTCTTACAAATAAATAACAACTCAACAAGCTATTTTAAAGCGTCGATATTAACTGACGAGATTTAAAAATAAGTCATGATTTAAAGACAACCCTTTGAAATTAGAAGTTTTCTGGAATTTGGCATAAGAGTCGTTTGTTTTGTGGGTGGCTACGTATTTCCAGTGGTCGAAAAATTCGAGCAGCATTTTAAACTTTTGCAAGGTTTTCGTTTGTGAAAATCTGTATTGCGATATCTCGGACTCGAACCAAAACCTATAATGTGAGTTGGGAGATCTCCGCCTGAAGACGTCGCTCAGTGTAAAGCTTAGAGCCACACATATACGGGCTTATATTTTGGATGCGACCTTGGGCAGTTTGCCTGCCAAAAGATTAATATCGCTCACCACTACTGTTCCGGCTCCCACGCCGCCCGCTATCCTTGCATTATCAAACTCAACCCGCCGTTAATTTCGAATATAACCATATCACAGAGAGAAATAGAATTCAATTATTATAAAAGTTCATCCTGTCTCCGCGAATCAGTCCTGAACGAAAACACATAAAACGACCGCGGCGATTGATCATTTTTTTTTTCATTTTCCGGTTAAGTTTCTGGTCTGGATTCCCTCGATATAGTTTTGCAAAATTACCGCCTACACAACTTTTTCTCTCTAAGTTTGATCGACTATTTACACGTCGGATTTGCCTGACAATCTTCCAGTTTTACTGTAACATTTTTCTTTGCTTAGCCATAGAGATCACTAATTAGTACGTGGAAATACGGTCTGTTAATAAATTTAAATAAAAATCTACAATGTTTTATACCACCCTTTAAATCATGTTACAAAGCTTTGTAAAGATTTAAAAAGGAATTCCTCCGAATTAACCCATCGTAACGAATAGCTATTTTTTTTAAATCTATGTACATGGATAAAAAATAATTATTTAAAAATTATAAAACATACATTGTCACACGAAAAATTATGATGACATTAAACCCGTAATCTAGGAGAAGTACCTCAAGAGGCTGTGCGAGGACCGGCTGTGGACAGAGGCCGCTGAAGTCGTGCAGGAAACCCTGATAGGGAGCGGGAAAAAGATGGGATGAGACCAACTTGAGATAAGAAATCATTGCAAAAGTTTGTAATTGCTCAAAAAATTAAATTGTCTTATTAATATGCACTTTTTACAATCCCTGTACGATAAATGTATTATGAGGGCCAGTCTAAAAGTTGCTGGTCAGCTAGGGGTCCGCGGGAACATTACAGTGCAATTAAAACGGCTGGCTTAACTTACGATACGCCCCTCCGCACTACCCCTTCCTTCTGCCCCTTGTCCAACTACTGCTGCGGAGTCTTAGTGTAATATTTCTCTTTTAAAATTAATTAAGCCTTCTGCGATAAATCTGAAAATTGCAAGGATTTAGGAGAGAGTGGACACTGCAACGAAAAATATTTCGAAAACCGATGAAATTGAAAAAATTTCACTTTATGTTTTTGGAGAGAAAATAATAATCATTAATTATTCATTAGTAATTTCCGCGACCTATAGGGGAACTTCGCGATCTACCGCTAATTTGAAGATTGCTTTAACCTATCCCACCTTTAACTATCGCGGCAACTCTTACTCCTACCATTTCGTTAAATTTATTTTTTTATCTGACTACCGTACGAGATCACCAAACACGATTAAAACTATATCGATTCTAAATAGAGTTCTTTCACCAGAAATAATTCAGATGGAATTTCTGCTATTTCTCGACTAATTACTAAAGCGCTATTTATTTGTGAAATATTGCCATATGGCATAATATAAAGAAAATAAGTTGCAATGAATATGATTCAATTGGTTATTTCTAATAAATTGAAAAGTCAATCTAATAAATCAATCGCGTATCATTTTACAACCTGTAGCTGACAATTATGCTAAAAACGGGATGCATAAAAAGATTGACTAAGAAAATATGTCGCCATCCGTTTGGACAGTGTTTAAGTCGGGTTTAGGTAGGGGCTATCTATCGGATGGGATTATTTAACGCGGTTCTTGAAGTGACCCGGATTATATGAACAAGGAAAAATAGATATTTTTTTAAATTTATTCAATATTATTTGTATCTTGTTACATAGCATTCCCAAAGTGTTAATAAAATCATTTCGGGCGAGAGGAATATACAAAACATTAGTAAAAGGTAACACACATTTTACATTGTTCAAGGGAATACGAAATTAAAAATTTCTCGTGCACAATGTACGGTAAAAAAATCAATAAGATGAATAATTAATATTAACAACTTACAAAATTAAGTAGAAATAAACGACAAGAAAAAATTATTACATTTACAACAAATAAACAATAATAACTTCATATTAGTGAAAACCTATAAAGGGTTTTACATAAAAAAAAAACTAAATTTTTGTTAAAAGCGTATTATATGAATGTACATATTTTTTGTGACCATATAAAGCATATGAATATAGAAAAAATATGGTTTATTTAAGTATAACAATGGTATTTCTTAGGCCTCCTCACTAAGGGGTCCTAAAGAAATCTTAATTTTTCTTATTTTATTTTATATTATAGAAACAGACAGTACATGATTTACAGAGTTGAAATAATATACAGGAATAAGATACTTCATGTTGTGTACCTATGATATGTTACCTTGTAATGTCTGCTAAGTGGTACGTTTATTCCTTAATTACCAAGTGACTTGTGTAGTTTAGAGGTGTGTGTGTGACGTGTGTAATGTATGTGTGAGGTTTGTGTGTGTGTGTGTGTCTGTATGTATGCGCATTGAATATTCTAAATTATTGACATGATGCCACGTTTGAATTTGGGCAGTGAATCCGAAAAAAAACGTCAATGTTAGAATTAAGACAAATTTTATTTAAAGTATGAAGAGCTCGGTTAATTGTCGAATTAAATGCTGCATTTGATTTATAATTTAGCGTGTGGAATAGCACTGTATGTCGTGTACGTCTCAAAGGTATGTGAAAGTAATTAACTTAGACTAGCTGAAGAATTTTTTGCTGAAGATTTGTATAAAAGTCAGATTCACGCCGCCTGCCGGACCCGGCTGTCCGCAACACAAACTGTCCGTTGTATAAATCGGCAGATAGATGTACCTATCTTTTAACTCCCCAAACACAAAAATTATCTAAATTATTAATTTGTTTTCAGGAATGAATTAATTGCTAACCTTGGAAGCGGAAATTAACCTAAATCCCGACATCCGATCGAGATGAATCTCTGAACGTAGATTCGTTATCAAAGACAATGCATTCCATTAACTTTCGATGACGATCCACATACTCATGCAAACATTTCTCTGAAATTTGAAGACATTACAACAGTTGACATACGCAATAAATGTCAGTCTTAACCAATCGGGATCTGACTCGGTTCATAAAGTTGTCGACTCCAATTCTTAGGTAGAAAGGTTCAATCCTCAAAAATTTAATTTTAAAGTCAAAAGATATTTCAAAATAGAAATACGGTAAAACATTTTTTTTTAAATATGTCGGTAGTTGAAACATGTGCAATAAATATACAATCTAAATTTTCCCACACAATGTATTTTATAAAAATGTTGTTAAATTTATAGTATAAAATTTCCAATACGCTGTCTCAGCTGTCAGTTGGGGAGTTGCATACAAAACAAATCTACACTCTGTTGAAATTGTTCAACGTCTAATTTTAAAAAATATCAAGAGATTATCCAACTCACCTTAGTAAACCTTCGTATTAAAATTTAATGAACTTGTCCGAAAATAAAATAATTCATTTAAAAAATAAAAAGAAAGTCGTATCTGTCAAAACATATAATTACCAATTGATTTTACGATTTTTTTATTGTCAACAACCATTACTATACTTTGTTAACTGTTAAGAATGTTTTAATCATGTTATTGTTTAACAGCCCATTCCGTTTCCTTACAAAATTAATTGAAAGAAATAATCCCGCGCTCGGAAAGTTCTCTTAAAAAGAAGGAAACATTTAAATGAAATAAATTGGTTACTTGTGATCACCATGGTAACTTTACCTTTTGAAAAGTTGCAACAGCAAAACACCAGGCGAGTGGGAAGGAGGGTAATTTGTTTGGAAGAAACGAAATTGTGCCGTAATGTGTTCCTGTTGTATGGTTTTCTGGCTGGAATATCCAGGTAAGTTATTATTTTTCTTTGTTTTATTTATTTTAAGAAAAAAAGGTGTTTCATACTGAATAAAATAATTGGATTAAATCGATGATGAGCGTCATTTGTTTTAAAATGTATGGTCCCCTTTTGGCCAATTCTCGACACGTTTTAGATCTTGATCAAATTAAGATCAGCTTTCAAGCAAAACGGTTGTATTCTTATTCTTGTCAGTTGATCAAAATTTGTCCAAAATCTGTAACGGGCCAAGAAGAGACAATATCATAGACAAACAAATGTAATTTTTTGTGCATTTCAGCATTTCATCGTATCGAAGTCCAACAGATGTCAAACATAACAATTGTGTTGTTATTCTTGTCAGCTGATTTTTTTTGTTTCAATTTTCTCAAAAGCTGTGACGGGCCGAGAAGAGGCGATTATCATGGATGGATATAGGGGCTGACATACTCTTCAACAGTGACCAGCTGCTATAACCCTATACAAATCTTAAATACGCCCAAAAATTAAATTTGCGAGCCACCTCTGGGCTGGAGCCGCACAATACTTGATAAACCTACTTGATTTTGTGCAAACGAAACCGGTCCGCCTGATTTTCAATACATTGTTAACAGACCGATTGCTATATCTAATGCACAGAGGCAATGTGCAAATTCTGAGTCTGTTCTACATGTATTTTAATGGAGCCTGCTCTAAGGAGCTAGAAGCATTGATGCACGGTGCACGTGTGTGAAACTCGACATACACGAGCGGAACACCTGTTCACAGCGGTCGTTGATATTGGCTTTATGAGAACTGTCCACTTCTCCGATCCGTTTTTGTGTAAGAAGGTTCGTATTTTGAACGAGCTACCTCCTTCTTCCTCCTCCATTTAATTAAAATTTCTTCAAAACCCGCAATAATAAATCTATTCTTAAATAACCTATCTTAACCCTCTTCACAACACTGTCCAACCGGGTGGCGACATAGCTCTCCTGACTCTACGGTATAGAGACAGATGCGCTTTTGTATGGCGTCAAAAAACATTCAATTGTCATAATTTCTTCATGGCGCTGAGTAGAAAGTGTCTACGCATGGTTATGAGTAGACACTTTCCAACATTCCTCCATCCTATCTCTTTCCCATCTGCACTCCCTTTAGCTTAACAACAAACCCGAATCGGGGATACCGTAGTCCAAATGGGTCCAGAGAGCATCATATATTTAGAATTTTTCCTATTAGAATTCAACTCAACCGTTTGGAATCCATTTTACAATATTCATGACAAGTCTATCGAGCGAATCCAACATAAATTTTTACGAAACATAAATTATAGATTAGGAATTCCTATAGAAAACATTAACTACTCCTCACTGTTGAAAGTCGTGAGCCTTGCCACATTAAAAGATAGAAGAATATGTCCTGATCTATTTTTTCTTTATAAAATTGTTAATAACATGTTTGACTCCCCTGAACTCCTTAGGATGATTGACTTTCATGTGCCTAGTAGAACGGTTTGTCAGAAGGTACCTTATCATTGTAAAATTGCAGGAACCAAAGCAGAAATAAATTCAGTAATGTACCGACTGCACAGTGCAGGGAATAAATATCACATGAACACCAACGGTACTGAATGTCTATCAGCCAATAAAAACATTGTTATTAAATCTGTATGTCCATCTTGATAGCTTTGTAATGTTTATAAATTTTCAATGTATCTAAATTTATAGGAATGTGCATCCTATAGTTTACTCTGTTTGTTGCTTTAAGTTAATATTTCTATATTTGGTACATATTTTATTGTTATATCTCTTTTACTCTCTGATTATATCAAATATATTTTTAATTGTATCATATGTAAAAGCCCTAATTGGGCGTGTAAAAATTAATAAATATAAATACTTTCTATTTAAACAATTTCAATACATACTACGTAATACAATTTTACTGGTATAAAAAAATAAATATAGTACATTCATAATAAAATCTTACGTTACCCAGCCGAAATACGGTTTTCAAGCGAAACTACGTGTTTGATGGATTTCTTTTCAATCCGGATTTATCAACATTATTTTATTATTGAACGTTTTTCAGAATAGTTTCGATGGCAAACCTTATCTTAAGGCTTCGGGGAATGGAACGGAAGCAAGTGTGGCACGCACAGCCTTTTAAGTGATACTATTTCCGGTTCACGGAGAAAAATATCTATGGTAAATGTTAATGTAGCCACTAGTGTTGGGCACAATCGAAATATTATGACAATCAAAACTCCCGATTACGAATATTTTAAAATAATCGAATTAATCGTCAGTCCAACGAATATATTTTTTAAAAGGAATTTAAGGCAAAAAAGAGATTAATCAATAGAACACTTTGAGATATTTTTTTACGCACAAGATATGTTTATTAAGCTTATCCCGCTATTGAATATCAATTTTGAATGCCTAACGCAAATTAGAGTAACAAATGATCTATTCAAAGTTTGAGTCTCGCTCGCAGCAAAATTGGTAAATTTGTCAATATTAACATCTTTCTTGCTTTAAAAAATACCTTTGCCAAGTCATCACGCTGCCTCGGAAAGTTTCGATAGTAATATTTTTTATCATTTTTAATCGACTCTTCGACATTCGACGAGTAAAATATATATTTTTTCATTGGTGCCCTTTTTTACTCATTTAAAGTACGCTCTAGCGTGTTTAAATCGCACTTTATGGAACGCGCGTTTTTTAAAGTTACCATGGCAACATCAACAAATCAACAAAATGTGAAGTCTAAATGTCAACTTTTAACTATAAATCTGACAGGAATATTTTAAACGTCAAATAAAACATTACAAATGTTTCAAAAATTTTATTCAAAGTTTACATTCTTTTTTACATCGTTTACATTCTAATTATTTAAATGGATCTGAAAAGAGCAGTTCGTATTATTTGAAATATTAATACCTCCGTTTTTTAAATCGGAGGAAATGCTGTTCAAATTAATAGTATTCTCGGAAGTCAATGAGGCTGCACTTCCATTAATGGCAGTTCCAATAATGTTTGAAACATTCTTCTTATTGCTAATGCTCTCTTCCACGTAACCAGTCGCCACAGCTGCCGATTTCCATCCTACTTGTCGTTGGATTTGATCAATTGTCATGCCACTATTTGCCATAATGGTAGCGGATGTACGTCGAAACGCATGTCTTGTATATTTCTCAGGATCGTTTAATTTAAGATAGCGTGCGATTTGTAAGGGGCATGATCCAAATGTGTTAATACCAACCACTTGATTGGTGCACTTACCCTTATCATACCGTAAGAAAACCCTGTCTGTACTTACATTTTGGGGTCGCAATGATAAATATTGCTTCATCAAACGCACATAATTAATTGCACCCTGTCGGCAACAGTAAAACATCGAGCCTTCACTGTTTTAGATGGTCGGATGGTAATAAGCAATACACTTCCTTCTTATTTGATATCATATAAGCGTAAATCGCACAATTCACATCTTCTGCAAGAACCAAAGATTCCGCAAATGGCTACCACCTTCAAAAATAAGTACGTAATGTCCGGTGATTCCGTGAAAAACTTCCGCAAATCATCTTCTTTGAATACATACGCCTTCTTAGCAACGTCATCATTGCTAATTGCCTTCATGAATGCATGCACTTTCACAAATGATTTTAAATCAACCCCTTTATTTATCCTCAACAGACATTGCAATTTCGAATGTATGGCCCACATAGTCGATGCTTTGTACTGTTCCGACATTTTCTGAAGGTAAGCAAGCACAACTCGTTCATCTACATCTACTACGTTTTGCTCCTCCATCCATGTTATGAACCTTTCATATTATTTTTTATAAACGTCTTTGGATTTTTCAGGTATTAACCGCGATTCTGCTTTGGTATTTAAATTATGAATGTTAGAACTCATTTTACAACACACAATAACTAGTAAAAACTGTGATGTCAACTATTAATCTTATGTGACAGATTGCAAATTAATGTTTGTGTTTTTCATTTCCATGACAACAAGATATTGTGATGTCACATCACGAATTCATTAATAGTTCTTATTTCCAAATTTTTAATAATAATATGAATATTTATGTTTTCAAAGTGTACAAATAAAAAAAAATAGCGTAAAGTATTCGTGGATAACTGGTCTTTAAAACACTTGCTTTATTTCGAGCACTCGGCTACGCCGTCGTGCTCGAAAAATCGCGCGTGTTTTAAAGACCTGTTTATCCACTTATACTTTAATTTACTAATAATCTTACATTTCAAAGCTTATTTAATATTAAGGCATTTTACGATCGCGAGGGTAATGTTCTAGGGATAATGATTTGAAAAATGTATGTACCTATCAATGTATTTCGATTATTGCAATTATCGATTTATTCAAAGTTTCTCGATTATTCGTGCTACCCATCTCTAGCAGCCACATCCAGTTTTGCAAGAAAAATCTTTAATGGAGTAGAAAATAGAATGAATAGGAAAAATAATATTTTAGTAGATACGATAGAACGATGAACTTTTATAAGATCCCCTCTTTTTGAATCAATTATTGAGGAAACGTGTTATGCCATAAATATTTTCCATCATTATAAGTTGTTTTTCGTTGATTATTTTCGTAGCAAGAATTTTCTTGGAATTTTATTGGTGGTGGTTTTAGCTGTTGTTTACCCTCGATTTAAAAGTATGGTCATTAAACCCCCAAAAATAACTTGTTTTTCCAAACAAAAACAAAACATGCTTTTCTGATAAAATAATGGATCTCTTAAAGGTCATTCTTGATGATTTGAGGGGTTTACATCGTTACTTCAGGTACTTACCAAATAAAATACTTCATATGAAAGTATTATTTGTTTAAGCATAGTGCATTTTTTTAATAGTCCATAATCTTCTTCCCCTAGTCCTTTGGGTCGGCGACTGATCGCTTCAGTCTAATCTCTCCAGTAATACTTCAGCAACCTCCCCTCGCACATTGCTTCCCCTTGGATTGCTGCAATTGCTTGAAGGTGGTCGTCTGGCTATTCTAAATACATGTCTAAGCTACTTCATCTGCGAGTTCTATTTTCTTGCTACCAAATACAAAAAAAAAAAATTAACTAATTCATTGTTCCAACAACTTTCCAGAAACTATTTGTTTTTAACCGCATTTACAAATCAAACTAAGCCAACATCGATGAGTAAATTTTCCCTCATCGGTATCCACATTAGCCACAGGGCTTGTTAATATATAGGGCCTAACTAATAATAATAACTTATAATTAAGACAGTGTGAAATATTCACAGTACGTGAAAGCAGGGTTATAAAATATGTCCGATTGGCTTGTTATCTTCTTACAAAAGGGTATCTTTCTTTGAAATTTTTAATTTTCTTATCAGTTTTTAGCAATGGTTCGTTAAAAAAAGTTTATTATATGAAATACAGTAACAGAAAATACGGTGCACCGTAAGTTTATTTTATATTACTATAGATCGTTGTCATAGAAGATAATATTATATTAATGTTTAATATAATATAGATTTATAATCAAAACCATCAAAGACTTCGACTCATTGGAGGTTATAAAAATCGTGTATCTGTCGCTAGTTCGCAGCTTGTTAAAATACAATTCAATAGTGTGGTCCCCATACTACCAGGGGGTCTACTCTGTATCTTTAGAAACTTTCTGCCACCGGTTTAGCCACGTCACAAGCCTGTATTAACCCTTCACTTACGGTGTCCTCCGGTGCTATATAATTGGTAAATATTTATATATTGTAATTACTTAATGCAATACATAAATGTATTGCTGAGGAATACCAAAAATTTTAACTCTGTCTTTAGTATATTTAGGGAGATTTTTTTTTTTTTTTTAAAGAAAAACAAACATTCCCGGGTTACGAGTCGTAACCCGGGAATGTTCGTAAATTACGAATAACCCAACAATGTTTGAAAATCTCCTACTACCACCACAGAAAGCCGAAAATGTTGCTTGTGTTGTGATGGAGGACTTAGCCAGCCGAGGAATCGAACACGCGACGCTCGGGTGAGACCCAAGCGCTATGCCCACTCAACCACTGACCGGTCACGATATTTTGTTAATTAGAGCTGATATTTACTCAGTTGACAACACCGGCAAGGAAAGGTTAAACCACAAACTTACTGGTTTGTTAACCCGAAAGATACAGAGTAGGCCCCGATTCATATAAAAAATATTGAACGAGTGCAGCACAAATTTTTCCGATTTATTAACTTCAAATTACACATACCTATTCAACACATAAATTGTACATTCTTACTAAATACACTTAAAATAAATTCACTACAAAACAGAAGATAAATAAATGACCTAACATTTTATTTAAGATTATTCACTCCAAGCTAGACTGTTGTGAACTCCTGCAACTCATAGATTTCAGAGCACCTACTCGAGCAACTAGACAAAATATATTATTCTGCAACAATAACTTTAGTACCAACTATCACATACATGCACCTATTTCTCGCTTTCACACACTTGTAAACAAATTCACCTCAAATATCGACATATTTAATATAAGTTTGCCTGTATTCGAGAGATACCTGAATGACATTTTATGTAGCATATTTAAAGAGCGATTGCGTATATTTGTTGTTTTCTTCTAGATATGTTGTGAACTTAAAAAAAATTGTTATTTTTGTGTTGATGTTTTAAAAATAGAAACCTTCTGTTGTCACTGTATTATGCAGTAAATGATGTAAAATATGTAACAGGTAAAAACCCATCAGGGCGTTTAAATTAATAAATAAATATGATAATTGATGACCTTCAGCAGACATTATGCTATTATATTCTATTTTATTGATACTGAATTTCTTAATGCTGCTCTCAATAGTCAGAGTCGTATAGCGAGTAGTTAACCCAAAGAAAGTTCAGAAGTCAGTCAAACTAGTTACTACGTCTGAAATATAAGGAAGACCACATGGCATAACGGTCTGTACATTTAACAGCGTTGATATAATACCGACTTTTCTTATGCATTACTTATATTTTGTTTGCTTCACAATAATTCTCTGTTATGACAGACACTAATCAAGACCCAACTAAAATATCTGTGTCACTTGATTGTTTTACTGGGATATTCAAAATATCTTTTATCATCCACTTCAACAATTGTCAACAATTTTACTCAATTATTAGGGTAGCTTTAGGCCAAATGGATGTCTATAGTGATATCCTTGCACGGAAATCACATTCATAAAAAATAGCTCAACTTCCCGGTGTTGGTCATACATGGATGTTTTGAAATCAGATGTAGACATTAACTTTCCTCTAATTTTGAAAGTCAAGTTGAAAATTGGTGGGGGTGGTTTTTCGAATTTTCGTGTAAAAAGTGACCTTTCTTCTGTGTTGAATGTCAAGTGAAAAATTTCATCTATGTCAGAATAAAACTGTAGATTAAAAAAAAAACTAAGTCACACACCCAAACCTTGACACTATTTATTTAGTATAATGTAGATACCTGCAAACCCACAAACAAATCCAAGCAATGCAATTTGTTCTAATTTATTGACACATTACTTTTGTAAAGTTTTGTTTTCCAATAAATGACATTTTCCCATTGTATTATTTAATTCTGAGCGCACAACAAACCGTAAAAACACATTAGCCACGATCTTGTTAGTATAAAGTAATGAATATTTACACAAAATTGCATAGCTGTGTTCGCCCCCAAAGTGGGTCAGACAAAACAATGTGTGGACATACACATATTTAAATACACATAGTAATGGTCAGTTGCGTTTAGCTTGTTCTAAATGGATAACAATGACTTACAATTTTTGTAGAATATTTTTTCAAAATATGTTTTATCCTTCTTTATTCAATCGGACTTTCTGGTATCAATTCATTAACATTAACAATTCATCAAATTTCAACGTTAATTTTCGAGTTCTGTGAAAGTCCTATTCAAGTTCTGTTACTATATCATTATAGGCCAGTTGCTTACAGAACTTGAAATTTGAATAATTGTTCAAATTATCTGAAACAACCCGTCCAATTCTTCAAATTTTAAGTTCTGTGAAAGATTTTTCAAGTTCTGTTATTATTTCAGTTCTGTCAAGCAACTAGCCTATGATGATTTAATAACATAACTCGAATGGGATTTTCACAGAACCCGAAAATGAACGTTAAAATTTGATGAATTGTTAAAATCCTTCGAAGCAGTAGATTTAAAATAAATAACAGATGATATTATTTTAGGTAGTTTTTTTTATTGCGAACAAAATTATTTTTTCAGTAAACATTTGGGTACATTTTGAAAACATTTTCAGAATACCATTAGAGAAGTTACCTCCATGAAATAAAAAAAGTTGATTTAATGTGTTATTAGTGTAAGCGGTTCTGAATTTGTAACTTATACAGTTTTCAAAGCGTAAAGGTTAAAATCGAATACCAAAAAAAAACAGAAAATTTCGATCATAATAAAAAATATTCGCATGTGAAAGATAGCTCGTAACTTAAATAATCTTCCTCAGAACCACATCAATGTCCATCTAATTTAGTCGGTTATGTAGTCGGTTAATCAGAAATCTATAGAACACCTATTTGCGCTGTCGATTCGGGCTGTTATATATAAAGCTTAAATCTAAGAAAAAATTATCGATTCTGCAATTGTGCACTCAATGCACGTGAGCCGCTCCCAACCAGCAAATAAATAATAAACTACACTAAAAGACAAAATAAAGTATATGAAATCAATTGTGAATATAATAATGTATTCAGTCCTTACCACCAATGTGCAAGTATTTATTAACTTAGTTGGTAGTTGGTAGCGGGTCCGGTGCATTATGCGGCCCGTCCGAAAGCAATATTAACATTTTTGTGTCCTGTAAATTTGAAGACCATTACAGAAAATATATTCGCTAGGAGCATAAGGTAGGCGACACATTACGCTATACGCCTCATGGCTTAGCCTATTACAGCATGCTCGCCATACACTACCAATGGGAATGTATGGCGAGCGATAAGCTGAAATAGGCCAAGTCACGAAAATATAGCGTGTCTTTCACAGGCCTAATACATCTGGTATGTCACAAAGCTATTTTCGATCCGTCTACGTCAAGAGCTTCAAACCACGAAACCACCATGTTGATATAATATAGGCGTGATAATTAAATTTACATAAATTTTCGTATTATTTAGTGAAACTGTCAACGATCTTGTGGCAGTGAAATTAGATTCATGAAATTTATCTGCGTAACTAATTTATTGTGGCATTCAACCAAATAGTAAGATTACAATGAATTTCATTAGGTGATAAGTTTTGCAGCGCCACTTGGGGAAAATTATTGGAAATACGAGTGGATGGTATGTTTATTGTTTAGTACGGAATAAATGAGTATCATTCTACGGAACAAAGTAGCTTGTAGAATGGAATTTCTACTATCATTTCCATTTCTACGAAGAAAGGCTTTTTCTGCTTAGTTCGGTTGGCAAAGATTACGAGTTTATTAGTCCAAACTTCAGAGCCAGTGAAACTATGGAATTGAAGTAAAATGGGGGAAGGAGGTAAAAAGCACTGCGATTCCAAATTAGTCGTAAACAAGAAAAGACATATTAAAGAATGTTTTATGCCATAATCTTTATTCATGGTCATTTTAGCTATGGTCATTGTTTTGTGTTAACTTTATGAAGCCGCAAAGTGATTTGGCGATTATTGAAAAAGTTTTTGTGTTAGTTTGTAGTGTAGTTATGTGTGCGTGTATGTATGTCGTGTAGTGTGTGTGAATGTGTGTGTGTGTAAACGCGACGTTTGTGAAGAAATCATCGTGCTTCATTTCTTTTCCGGAGTAACGAGTGTTAAGTATTTTGTTTTGAATAATAATATAAATTATATTATAAAACGTAGCTGGATTTCACTTCATCAATTCACTTCTTTCTGATATATATTACGTTAAATAAAGAAAATACCGGGTAATTTGTATTATACAAGATATTCATTGAACATTTCAATTACCCGGTTAGTATAATATTTATAAATAGGTGGTCATAAATAGTAGGCATCGTTATTACAACAAAAATACAGTATTAAACAAATTACAGTACCTCTAAGTATTAAAAGGAAAAATGAAAAAAAAAACAATATATAAATAAATTGCTACAGTGTATATCTGAAAATCATCGATCATTGTGTAGGTTTTTTGTAAAAAAGTGATGTGAGTTGTGTTTTAAATTTTAAACAGTTTTTTTTTCACTATTTATTATATCGGTTAAATCGTTGAATAGTTTAGGGCCTAAATATTCATAATGGTGTTGTGCAGCTGTCGTGTTGCATCTAGGTACATGTATATTCCCAGATGTTCTAATAACGTAATTTAATTTAACCTAATATAATTTAACCTATCCCAACCTTACCTATCCTAACCTAACCTGACCCTACACAGACCCTCTGAATGATCTTAAATACTGTCAATTTATTAAAAATATGGTCAAATTTAGTTATTCTGTTGAAAACGGGACTGCAAGCCTTCAACAAATGAATTGTCATAGTTCGTAACAAAGTATTAGTCGAAAGCGATTGTTTTATTTGATATTGGCATACCTACTGATATTTTCGAATTCCGTCATGATATATGTTTTTGGAAAAAATGTGTGTTATCGATATATTCTGAATGATTAATATTTTATCATGAATGTAGCATGGTATCACTCTTCAACAGGATCATTTTTCGCAATAGCATTCCTCACAATTTTCTACATTGTACTACTTGACGGATGCTATTACATAATGCTCTGTCTACATACTGTGTTAGAATTGGTAAGGTTTCAATAAACCGAATGTTTGAAGAAACCTTAAAAGGAGTATGTAAAACTTTTAAACGTACCTAGTTTTTTCCAGATCATTTTACACTGTAAATTGGTTTTTAATGATACGTTCGTTGTGTGAGATTGATCGTTCCCGCATGTTATAATGACGTACGATTTTTATGGCCATTTGTCTATATGAAATATGGAATAAGGATGTAAATACGGAAAAAAAGTTTTCCAAAATATTTGCTTGATTTCATCAATCAAACGGAAAGTTGGAAATAGAAAATAAGTACTAACGGGATTAACAAGAAAAGTGTAGCAAAAGTGATACAGGAAGAATAAAAATGTGGCAATAGTGATACAGGAAGAAGAAAATTATAGCAATAGTGATACAGGAAGAAGAAAAGTGTAGCAATAGTGATACAAGAGGAAAAAAGGTGAAGCAAAAGTGATACAGAAAGAAGAAAAGTGTAGCAATAGTGATACAAGAGGAAAAAAGGTGAAGCAAAAGTGATACAGAAAAAAAAAAAGTGTAGCAATAGTGATAGAAAGAAGAAGATACTTTCAGAATCGCCATGGTGAAAGACCACCATTCAGAATCTAAACTTTTCTCGAAATAGCTTTGTGGTATTTGGTAACTTGATCTGAGTAGCCAGGTACTTCCCAACCTTCCTCTTCCCATCTTATTCCCCTTTGCAATCCCTTCAGCTTTACAACATACTCCTATTGTGGACGCCATAGTTGCATTTGCACCGGACCGTTGGGACTCTTGTGTTGTAAAAAAATAAAAAAAATCAAAAACAAAATTTCCTCACTTGCCAATTACTATTTATATATTTGTGTGACTATTTTATAACATGCAGTATGTAAAGTCACAATTTTAATAAAAAAAATACTCAAAAATTTATTTCCGTTTTCAATGTTTAGGCTTTCACTGAATATATATTAACTATATATATTATTATGTATAAAATAAATTGTACGCTTTTCGGCATTTGTAAATACTTCCATGTTAATTTAAAACATCAAATCACATTAATTGAATGTAAATTAGTTAACCTCCTTCGCAAGCCTTTCCGATTTGTATAATGTGATTAAATCGAAAGCTCTGACCTTAAAAGCTGTCATGCTATACATAATTATATAATTGATTAAAGTAATGTTGACTATGGAAGGGAAAGGGGAGATAAGTAGATAATAAACATTTTATTTTTATTTTTTAAGAGAATATTATTCTCTGTACTTTTAATATTTGAAATATCTTCCGCCTTCCACACCCATAGTTGTGTAAAAGTAAGTTATGAAATCCCAAAGCTTTGGTTGGAAATAAAACGTTTTATTAAGCTTTTAAAAAATACTGTTCAAAAGTATTGCATACACAAAATATCACTAACAGACCATTTAGACAAGCGTTCAAAGAAAACATAAAAAAATCCTACAGTAAATACAAGCTTTGGACAAAGACACTATCAATACCATGCTAATTGAAGAAAACAAAAATAAATTCAGACACAAAATTACAAAATGGATTAAAGAACAAATAAGATAATATTACCAAAATTTCGTAATTGAAAATAATAGAACCTACACGTAACACACAAAACCAATATAAAACACATGTAACTCATAAACACACAACATTATAAATATTTCTCTTTAAATGTATTATGTATATTATTGTTTAATAAGCCACCAGTGAGGCCAACATTACTGAATAACTATGAAATATAAAATATTGTACCAAAATAAATAAATTGCATGACAATAAATAAATAAAACTCTAGAATCAGTAACCCGCCACTTGTGACATGAATTTGACTAACATCTTTAGTGACGCAGGTCCTGCGCAAAGGGTTTTTTAACATAAAATTTTACTAATTAGCCAATTTTACCCGTGCTACTTTTACTTCATGAAGAAATTAATTTAGAATCAATAACCTGCCACTTGTGACATGAATTTTACTTCTTGAATAAATTAATTTAGAAACAATAACCTGCCACTTGTGACTAAATCAACCTTTGTCAGTCTTATGACACTAGAAACTACCTAAAACAAACAAAAAATGTTATTCCTTAATTATTTATTAGTATTTCCTTCCAACCAAAAAAAAAAAGTTCTCGAAAATTTCTCTTTTTCAAGAGTAAAGCATCTAATTCATGTTGGCACTAAATGCAAATATTTCTTGCAATGGTAGCAAGTATATCTTGTATTTTGGTTTATCAAAATGAAGCCAAAAATTAATACGTAAGCTTATAAAAAAGTGAAAATTCGAAAAATAAACTATGAACATTTGACGTAGTCTGTGACCCGGGTATCACAAGAAGTCTCGGCTAAGGACTCACGGAGCGATTTTCACCCGCGTCCGCTGCGGTTGCGGGCCCGCAGCCTTTGTAGAATGCAGATATTTATGTAAAAAATTAAAGCACATTTCACGACGCGTTTTACGCCCGCAGCGTGTGCGATTGTTTGCGGGTCCCGCTGCACCGGCGGTCATCTTGTACCGGCGGGCGCGGGTTGCGGTCCCGCAGCCGCGGCGGTTTGCACCCGCGCGCTCTGCGATCGGTTGGCGGGCGACCGCAGTGGGCAGCGGAGAGGGGTGTAGAGAAATCCCGACGCCATTTTGCAGTGACTTGTTATTACTCGTTGCGTAGTGACGCGTTTGTTCACGTTTATCAACAAAATGGAAATTGATATTGAAGTCGATCTACTAATTACTTGAACTCAACCGTCTTGCAACCGCCCGACTTGCGATAGTCAACCGCCAAGATTGCGAGCGATAACCGCAACCGCGACGGCTGCGTAACCGCACAAAACTCCGGTCTCGTGAGTTTTGAAAATAAAACTCCATTACGCCACCGCAGCGGGCTCGGGTAAAAATCGCTCCGTGAGTCAGCCTAAGACGTGCGTCCGCGTCGCCAGAGCGGGTGGATTACCGGTGGGGGACGCGTAGTGACGAAAGTGTACGAAATCACAATTCAATTCGATTGCGGATATTTTACTTATTTGAATCACCCGTTTTTACAGACATTTATGTCACCAATGGTGGTTAAGAGAACTCCAATAATACAAAAAGTAAAATGAAGACAAGCGGTAAAGTACCCATCAATAAATAAATTTTACAAGGCGAAATTTTTGTGTTGTATTTTTGGAATAAGCATCCATTATTTGGCTTACCTTTGGAGGAAAAAGAGCTAACCTTCTCATGTCATTTTTAAGATGTCTTTACGTATCGATGGAATAAATTTTAAACAAAAATAAATTTCATAGGCATACTCTCGTGATTTTTCAATGCTGTCCAGAAAAAATTGGATTAATTAATATTTTAGTGAATATTTTCGTTTCAGTTTCTTTCTTACTTTTCATGCCAAGACGTAATAGGCACGGAATATTATGCTTACTAACTAGTAAGTTAGTTTTCTTGATACTAGAAAAAAGTAGAGACGCTTGAAAAATCACAAAGTCTGACTGCATTTGTCAAGATTAACCCCAAGAAAATGAATCAAAAGAAATATGCAGATAAAATGTTTTTTTTATAAATCATATTGTATTATCGCGTATCTGAATTCTTGACAAAATCCGTTCCAATTTTCTAAATGATGCTTAAATTCAAAACAAATCCGAATTCATTGACGCAGAGTAACAATCACTCAACCGATATAAAAAAACGTCAACGCGTTCATTCGTGCTTACTTTATTTATTCGTCCCTCAAGATTTCGTATCAAACACCAAATAGTATTACACTATATAACAGTATTGGGTATATGTCTATTAGTTTGACTGCCACATCTGGAATATCCCTTTTACGTTAGAAGTAGTACATTTTGCTTGCAGTGTGCGTCCTGTCGGAACAGATTCGATGGTTTACTCGCTTTGAAATGTTGCGCTCGCAAACTTCCGAATTTGCTGTGACATTTTTTGGTATGTTTATCGTGAGTTCTCTTCTTGGAAAACACGGTGAAATAAAAACAAACCAAAGTAATTGCAGTATTCATGAAATATTGATGAATAATCGATTTTATGTGATGTAATGTTAAGTCGGTTTTTAAGATGTAGAGACTCCGTGTCGTTTTAGTCAAAGACAATCGAGTTGGAATATTGCGCGTTGCTTTAAATACTGATATCGAAACAATTGTCATGGTTTTGAATTTAGGTTGGTGATCAGATCGGAATAGCCAGATACTTCTCAACGTTGCACTTGTCATGTATTTTATTGGGAGTGCCGTAAATTTTTTAACAATCATTGCTTTTGAAAAAAAAGTACCTGTTAAATGTTAAAAAACTTAACGATATTTATTCAGTGAAA
Source organism: Hesperophylax magnus (assembly GCA_026573805.1). NCBI lineage: Eukaryota > Metazoa > Arthropoda > Insecta > Trichoptera > Limnephilidae > Hesperophylax > Hesperophylax magnus. Next base: position 3,510,653 of record JAIUSX010000082.1, read on the forward strand.
TTATAAAAAATACACGATATACTGTATTCAAACCAACCGAACAAAACTGTAGCACCGCTTGTGAAAGGCTTAGCCGCTAAAGTATGTCCACTGGACCTGGTTTAGCGAAACCACGCGCGTTGTCTCAGTAACATATTATCTTCACTCTAACTCTAACATATTATCTCACATCTAAGCATCTGTCAAGCATTTAAACAAAACAAATACGAATTTTGAATTAAGAATTATTATATCATTGAAAAAAAAAATATGGTATCAACGTGCAAGGTGCAAAACTGAACCATCTAAGATTTGCAGACGATATAGTCCTATTCGAGGAAAACCCGACGCACCAAAATAAAATGATAGAATCACTAAACGAGGAAAGTGTGAAAGTCGGCCTATGCATGAACAAAGACAAAAAAAAAATTGCTTACAAACTCTGATCCAGTAACTATAAAAATTGACAACGAAAATTGACATTGAAAAGTAGCAAATGGATGAAAGAAATACTGGTGTTTTAAAGAAGTCTCGAAATCCAAGGAACTAAGTATGCAAATAAAAAGAAAAATCTTCAACACGTGTATATTTCCAGTCATCACCTATGGATGCGAAACTTGGGCACTCACCAAACGCCACAGAGAAAAGTTGAAACGCTGCCAGAGAGCCATGGAGAGAAGTTTGACAGGAATAAGAAAACAGGACAGAGTGAGATGTAGCAAAATAAGGGAGATAACTAATGTTGCCAATATAGTTACCCGAATAGACCAACAAAAATGGAGATGGACAGGTCATATGATCCGAGACCCACAAGAGAAATGGTGTAAAAATGTCACTGACTGGTATCCCAGAGATGGCAAGAGAAGTAGAGGACGTCAACACATGAGATGGGAAGACGACCTAAAACTCACGGCTGGACATCAATGGAGAAGAGTAGCGCGTGACAGGTCCCAATGGAAATTGTTAGAGGAGGCCTTTGCCAAGAGGCAAACTGAGCTTCGAGATATATTATAACAAACAAAACATTTCTAATATTAATATACCTAACAAAAGTTCAGAATAAAAGGCTTATTATTATTATTATTATATATTTCAATGAAGAAGAAGAAAATACTAATAAATCTAAACGAAACCTGAAACAAAACAAGACACAGATAAATAAAACAAGGTAACAGTCCAGACTGGGAATTGAACTCAGGATCTCTTTCTTACCGGGATAACGCCAGTGAGACAATTGCCTTTTTCTGTGTCTTGTTCTGTTTCATGTTTCGTTTAGATTTATTAGTATTATCTCCTCATTCAATGATATATTACATTGTTGGGTATAATCTTCAAATATAATAAATCTTCGGGATTGCTTTAGCAAGATATAAAAATAATAAAAAAGAATTTACAACAACAAAAAATATTGATTTTTTATGAACAAAATATTTGTTGTTCATACTTAATCACTCGTCTCATATGAAAGGTAGTTGAAACTTCAATAATTTTAATTTAATTTTTAATAAATTTTCAAATGCAATCATTTACATGAAATCAGCAGAAAATTTCCAAATTTTCACGAGCTTTGATGACAACAATAATGATTGCAAATGATTAATTTTATTAGTGCCGCACTCTGCAGGCTGCAGGCTGCGCTTCGCCAACTGCAATTAGCAACGGGCCATGAAAGCACATACAAACAGCTTTTTATGCGTAAAAATGTTCGTAATTGGTTTATGAAAGTGTTATTATTTGGGAAATGATTATGATGTAACTTGTGAATAATTATAATTTATATGGGACTTAAAAGTTTGAAATGGTTTTTCGTGTGAACGAAACATTAATTGGGTACAAACAATATTTAAATGAACTCTGTTTTATTATATGGATTCAGAAAAAAAAATCTGCTATTGTTAAAAAATATGTTGCACTGATTACATTATGTATTTCTTGCGTCTCTTACTTTTCTGTAATATTTGTGTTTCATATATATTTTTAATTTTTATTTTTAATTGTTTTATATTTTTATCTTTATTAAGGTATATGAAAATTAATGTGTCCTATGGCTGAGTAGATTTTAGGAATTGTTGTACCTATTTGTATATTAACTGAGTTTTTATAACTGGATCGTTCTCACGTAAGCGAGATCGTCTGTAAAAATCCAGTACAAATAGAAAAATTTGCGTTCGAATTTAAAAAAAATTCTCAATGACAAAAAAATAAAAATAATAATCCTAGCGCAGACCCTTGAAAAATCACGGGGTATCATAGTTCTAGGATTGATAATTTCTTGTTCGCTACAAATTGCAGACCCTTAAAAAATTACGAAATCTAACTCTAAGAAATGCACCTATTCATTTTTTTTTTTTTTTTTTTTTTTATTTAACATTTTTTTTTATATAAGATAATGTGTCCTTACTGGGGTACCCCGTTCTAAGGACACATTGTACATGGTTGTGTGTTTGAAATAGTATAAGTACATATGTTAAAATACTATATAGAAAATTAAAAAACAATATTTAGAGAAAAATAAAACATAATACAAGCTTTAGTCTTTGTTGGGTTGCAAAATTATATCTTTATTCATCCTTCCCTTATCCATAATCCATTTCTTAATGTTTTTTTTGAAATCAGTTATTTTTTTAATGTTTTTTTATTTCAAAAGGGAGGACATTAAATAATTTTATAGAATAATACTGCATATTTCTTTGTCCAAAAGTTGTTTTAGTTGTAGGTTGGTGTAACATACGTTGTAATGTGGATCCTGTGAGTCTGTCTGAGTTTGTCTGTGTAAAGTTGTCCTGGTTTTTGAATGCGTAAATTAGTATATCTTTTGCGTATAATTTTTTTGGTGTCATAACATTCAGGGTTTTAAAAACCTAGTCGGTAGGAATTCTGATGGGGATCCTAAGTATAATTTTTAGAATTGCCTTTTGTGTTATGAGGACTGTTTTATAGTGGAATCGCATGAGCTTCCCCATCCGATAAGACCATGTTGTAGTTGAGATCGGGCTAGTGCGTAGTAAATTTGAATTAGTTGTTCTTTATCTAAAATGTTTCTTATTGTTTTGAAGAAATAGGTTAGTTTTTTTTAATTTGTTACTCACATTTTCTATTTGGGAGTTCCAATTTAAGTTTTGATCAATAATTATCCCAAGTTATTTTATTGTTTGAATTTCAATCAATTTTGGGTAGTTGCGAGGAATTTCATGGTTCGCGGTTAAACAGTTTTTATGAATTTTTATGTTTAGGTTTGAATTGACATTATCTGTCTGTTTGTTGTAAATTTTGAATTTAATATATTTAGTTTTTGTATCATTTAATGTTAGTGAATTTGTATCAACCCATTGTTTTACCTGATTCATCCCTTCTTCAGCTTTTAGGAATACAGTCTCCCACGACTTTCTATGGAAGAGAAGAACTGTGTCATCTGCGAAACTAATTACTGAGCCGTGACAGTTTAGATTACATAGATCATTTATATATATCAGGAATAAAATCGGCCCTAAGACACTGCCTTGTGGAACTCCGTATTGAATTGGTATTGGTTGACTTGATTCATTTTTAATCCTGACTAGCTGTGATCTTTCTGACATGTAGCTTTGAATGAGATTCAGTTCACGACCTACGATTCCAATCTTTTTGAGTTTTTCTAGAAGATATGCATGATCAATTGTATCGAAAGCTTTACATAGATCTAAAAATATTCCGATACACTTATTACCATTATCGAGACTATGTTTTATACTTTTTACAATAGAGGCGATGGCATCGGAAGTTCCCATATTTTTTCTAAAGCCGTATTTGACGTATTTTGACGGCCGGCGTGGTCTAGTGGTATACGCTTTTGACTACAGATCCGAAGGTCGCGGGTTCGAACCCGGCGTGCGCAAATAAATTTTATTTGATTAATTTGTGTTATTTCACAATTAATTAATTAAAAATAATATATAGTATATTTGCGGCACGTTCCAGAGTGGAAGATACTCTCAGTATCGCCCTGGTATAAGACCACCATTCAGAATTGAAACGTTGCTTGAAATGGCTTTAGCCGTGTTTGGTGACCAGATCTGAATAGCCAGGTACTTCCCCACCTTCCTCTTCCCCATCTCCCTCCCCTCCCCAATACCCTCAGCCTCACAACATACCCCAATTGGGGATGCCATAGTCTCACTGGCTCCAGACGGGAGCAGTTGGGTATTACTGTAAAAAAAAAAAAAAAAATTGAATTTCAGATAGTATGCGGTTTGTTTCAAGATATTGGGTGAGCTGTTTCTTAATAACTTTCTCTACTATTTTTGAAAGTTTATTCAATATTGTTATCGGTCTATAGTTACTTATATCCGCTTTATTTCCGGCTTTAAAAATTGGTATAACAGAACCCAATTTAAGCGATGCAGGAAAGATACCATCCTTGATAAATCTGTTCGCAAGGTGGAGAAGTGGTTGGATTAGTTCATCTCTAGTTGATTTAATTATTCTCATTGAAATGCCATCTGATCCGGAAGTGAGTGTTGGTTTCAATGAATCTATAATGATTTTAATGTCACCTGCCGTAACTGTATTTAATTTAAAAGTGATATTATTAGTAAGTGCGTTGTTATTCTCATTAGCAGTACGAAGAGGTTTAATGATTTTTAGAACCGACATTGGAGAAATATTCATTTACAAAGTGGACTATTTCCCTTGGATGTTCTTTCATATTTAATTTTTGATTTGGTGTATCCAGTTCGGAAATATCACTGTTTGTATTGTTGTTAGTATATGTCATCTCCCTAATAATTTTCCAGACAAGTTTAGGGTCGTTATTACAGTCTTGAATCTGACTTTTATAATAGTTACCTCTGGCATATTTCAGAAGTTTGGAACACATATTTCTATAATGTTTATAAAGATTTAGTAATGAAAGATCAAGTGGTTTTTTTTTAGTTTTCAATTGTAATTTGTCTCTAATTCTTATACTTTTTAGAAGTCCTTGAGTAATCCAAGGTTTTTTTTATTTTACGTTTGTGTGAAGTCTGTGTTGTGAATGATTCTGAACATTTATGAATATTTGTTTGAACAATGTTTGTAAACGAGTGCCAGCAATCTTGAAAATCTTTAATTTTAAATAATTCTCCCCAATCTTCTAATTTTAATAAATCCTTTAATTTATTAACATTAATTCTTTTTTTAACAAGTGTGTTTTTAATATATGTTTGTGTATTTTGAAGTTGAATGGTGAGTAGTAGTGTAAAGTGGTCAGTAATATTGGATTGGTGAACGGCGGTACAGTATGGTTTGTTTGTTTTTACCATGATGTGGTCAATACAGGAGGCAGATACAGTTTGAGCGTTTTCGTTATATCCTAATCTTGTTTGTACATTAACTGCACTGATCAGTCCATGATGCAGCAAAAGTAGTTAGTAGTCATCACACTGCGGGTGTTTCTGTCCTGTATTTAGTAGATTAATATTAATGTCCCCAATTAAGTACACGTTCCGAACATCTCGTAGTAGGGTTAGCTCATCATCCAGGGAATTAAGAAAGGGAGATATGTCTCTTGTTGACGGTGATCTGTATATCCCGAATATTGAGATGTCATTATTAATGTTTATCAGTAGACAGTTTGCGTCTCTGAGTTGAATTTCCTTCACAATTCCTTGGATCTTATTTTTAAGATAAATTATCACTCCGTCATTCTGACTTTTATGTTGCGTGGAGATATATACCTTATATTTGTCCAGATGTTTTGGTGAATATGTTTCTTTTTTTATACGACATTCTGTGAGTATGATGATGTCGATTTCCTCATCAAGTTGTTGTAGCATCACTGTCAACTCTACGAAATTTTTGTTGATGCTTCTAATATTCTGGTGGAGTATTTTTAATGTTTTTGTTTTTTGTTTGTATGTGGTCATTAATTCCTTGTATTGTTGAGGTTGTGATGGTTTCGGGAGAAGGTTAATCGAATTCTATATCAGTTAATGGATCCATTTTTGGTATAGGTGTCCAATATATTGTAGATGGTTATGGAATTTATTGTTTGTTTACATGATTTTATTTTCTAGGTCGTAATGATTTTTAATTTCAATTATTGGAGAGTCTTCGGATTTTCGTGCTAGCAATTTTCCATTTTTAAACCAAATTAATTTGATTTTTTTTCTTTTGCCCTTATTTTAGTGTTCCATAAATGATTTTTGTAGAATGGCGTCAGGGCTTCATTTACGTAAACCTTTTTATTGACATCTGCTAAAAGAAGGGAGACATTGTTATTTTTTCTGGCATTCATCATTTTTATTTTTTTTGTGTCATCTTTGAAGGTAAACATTAGACGTGGTGGTTTTATTTCAGTAGGTTTGATATATTTGAATTGGTCTACTGTTTCTAAATTAATTCCAAAGGCTGAGCTAATTCTGTTGGCTATTTCTTGTGGTGGTTCGTTCGGCGATACTCTGAATCCGTTGACTTCTACACAAGTTTTTAATTCCCTTTGTTCAGATTCGGATATTTTCGTTTCAAGAGCAACTATTCTTTTTTCAAACACAGAATTAAAATAATTTTCTGTTCAAAAATATTATATTTTCGGTACCTGCTTGTGATGAATGGCTTTAATCAACATTGAAAACAGATAAACTGTAGCTTCCTACTTTGCGAATTAAAAATATATCAATTACTTATGAAAACGGACATCCTTGCGACACCTGTTGAATTAAATTTGATCGAGTTATGTTGGCGGTAGACATCTGTAATAATTGAACTTATATCGAGGTTCTAGAAGAATTTTCCATCCCTACGAACACATATGCAAAGCCTTAGGAAAATATAAATATCGGTCATAGCCAAGAGAGAAGAAAATTCTATATTATTTTAAACAAATAAAAAGAATGGTAAAAAGCTTAAAACATCATGTATCAGACGTACCTCCACCGACCTAAATTAATTTGCATAAATCTGAATTTACGCAGAGGCAGTTCCTTTACAAACTCACCTCTGCGCATATTCGAATTTATGCAACAAAATTCTCTCTATAAAAATCTGTAATCTTATCTGCGCTTGCATAAAAACTGTAAATCTTATATGCAAAACTGATCAATAAATAAAACCACGGGGTCAAGCAGTCATCATTATAGACAAAAAACAAGGCTTGGCCCCCCCAATACCCTCTTATAAATTAAAATACCTATCAAAACATGGAAGACTTGCATGAAATTTGAAATTGTGCAGACGCAGTTTCCTTTACAAAACTTGCCGTTTGCACAAAATCGAATATTGTGCAAGGCTTCCCGTTAAATGTCAATGCTCCCTTTAATATGTAAATTTGCACAAAATTGTATATTGTGCAAAGCTGCCTTTTAGATATCAATTCCCTTTTTAACATGTAAATTTGTGCAAACTCACAAAATGTATTTAAATAAAAAATGACCCAGGCAAAGTGGATTGAAGAACAGTCAGGGACGTAGTCAAAATCGTTCCCTTCCGAGTTGCGCGACAACGGCGCTCTTTCCTATGAAAATTCCGAGAACCCAAAGATAATTCTCGGAATTTATCGCTAACAAAGGGAGAGCTAAGCCCGTTGGTCCTTTAAAAGGCGAAAAACTTGCGCAATTCGGCAGAGAGCCAGCAACCATCGAACCGACCACATCTCTCCTGGATTGCCCTGACTGCCTCTTCAAGCCTCTTCTGCCCTGGACCTTCACTGCAACCTGGCCTTCTTCTTTCTCCCGGCTCCCTGGTGCTCATCAAGAAGAAACTTCACAATAGTCGAAGCGTCCATTGTCAGGGCGCAGGTTCCCCCCTACCTTCCTCCCCCCTGCCTTATACCTTTCTCCTATAATCTCCCACCTTTTCCCCATTTCGCCCTTTCCCTATATTTTTCCCTATTTTCCCCACATTTTTTCCCATTTTTCCCTTTCCCCATATTTTCCCCCATTTATTCATTTTCCCCATATTTTTCCCCATTTTTTCATTTTCCCCATATTTTTCCCCATTTTTTCAACATTCTCCCTACTTTTTCCCGGCCTTCTCTTCCAAGGCGTCGAAGCGGCCAGCCGGCCACTCCCGCTATATCGTCTGTGCGGCCGGCGACTACAGTGCCGTCCCGTACATGGTCCTTCGAGCCGGATCGCCTTCACGCCTTCACGCCTTCGCACCTTCCAGTGACGTCCCGAGATGCCGTCCCTGCGGAGCGGCCGCGAGGCTTCAGCCTCCACCCCGGATTCACAACCCGACGTGGAGCTGGTGACAGGCCCTCACCCCGCCGGCCGCCATCCGCTCCTCGCGCGCCCAGGACAGTCCTCGTCCCTCAGTGGAGGAGGACCTTCGGATGACCGCCCTCATCGCCCGGCAGTCCACCGCCAAGGACCTCCCCACTTTCTCAGGCGACCCCCTCGAATGGCCGGCCTGGATTGCGCAGTACGAGCAATCCACCTCGACCTGCAAGCTCACTCTGAGCGAGAACCTTATACGGTTGCAGCGTGCGCTCAAGGGGAAGGCGAGGGAGAACGTCTACTCGCTCCTACTGAACCCGGACCGCGTGCCCGAAATTATAGCGACCCTGGAGGAGCGGTACGGTGGATCAGGTTCGATCGCAGACTTCTCCGGGACAATCCAGAACTTGGTGGCTTCCCTGCGGGACTTGAGGACGGGAGGCTACCTCACCAACCCCGCCCTGCTGGCCGACATCACCGCCAAGATGCCGTGCACATTGAGGATGGCCTGGCTGCTGGAGCTGCGGATGCTGGGGCAAACAACCCAGTCCACCATCCTCCAGTTGGCAGCCTTCCTGAGAGGCGTCGCCGGCGTGATCCCGGTCAGCGGGATGGTGGATCCCTTGAGATCCGGCAAAGGGCGCCGGGAGCATGTGCTGGCCAACGCTGTGGCCACACCGCCAGAGGGGAAGGCCAACCACCCACCACCACCCGTAGTGAGGAAAAACAAAGTGAAAGGTGCGTGCGCTCAGTGCGGTGAGCCACACAGAACTCGGGAGTGCCGCGAGTTTATTGCCAAACCGCTCTCCCTCCGGTGGGAGACAGTCCGCACTAACAATTTGTGCCGCAAGTGCTTGGAGTCGCACCACTCCAGGGACTGCAAGGAGACAGTGTTGTGTGGTGTGGGTGAGTGTCGCTACCCGCATCATCGGCTGCTCCACCGGGAGACAGTCGCGGAGGTGAACCTTTGACGCCAGACAGTGGACAGCCGCGTGCTGTTAAAAATAGTGCCGGTTGTGTTGCGGGGCCCCACGGACGGGGAAGTGTCGACGTTCGCTCTCCTGGATGAGGGATCCACCATCACCCTCATCGACGCCGACACCGCAACGCAGATCGGCGCACGCGGCCCAGTCCACAGTCTGCGGCTGCACGGGGCGAAGGGGATGTGCACCTCCGACGCTCGCTCCCAACGCGTGAAGCTGACGATCTGGGGCGCTGGGCTGGAACCCACCTTCACCATAACCGCCCACACAGTTGCTGACCTGAGCCTGCCGGAGCAGTGCGTTCCTGGAAGACGCGTCACCCCAAAACTCTTGATTGGGCAGGATAATGCCCACCTTATTGTGTCAAGAGAGGTCCGTGAGAATAGCACTACCCGAATAGTGTCACGGACCGCTTTGGGGTGGATCGCCCACGGAGGCTCGAGCGTCAGCAATGACGGGCCAGCTACCACACTGGTCCTCCAGTCGGAGACCGCTGCAGATGCCCGCCTGAGGGAGTTGGTAACATCTAACTTTGCCGTCGATTCCCTCGGCGTCACGTCTGCGGCCAGAGTCAATGCCATGGACACAAAGGCCATGGCATTAATGGCAGAAACCACCCGCCCCCTACCTTCTGGGCGGTGGGAAACTGGCTTCCTGTGGAGACACCCTGACGCCACACTACCCAACACCCGGCAGTGTGCGCTGAAGCGGCTCCAGTCCCTCAAGAAGAAGCTCGCGGCGGACGCAACCCTGGCAGAGGCGTACAGCGACAAAATGACGCAGCTTGTCGCCAAAGGCTACGCCAGACGCCTCTCCCCCAATGAGGCGTCGCTCCCTGCCCCGCGGAAGTGTTATCTTCCCCACTTCGCCGTCACCAACCCGAACAAGCCAGGGAAGATAAGGGTTGTGTTCGACGCCGCCAGCCGATGCCGAGGGACGTCACTAAACGACCAGCTGCTCACTGGCCCCGACCTGCTGTCCTCTCTCCGGGAGAACATCCTCCGGTTCCGGGAAGGCGGTATAGCCATCGCCGCCGACATCCAGGAGATGTTCCTGAGGATCCAAATCAGGAAAGAGGACCAGTCTTCGCAACTCTACCTGTGGAGGTCACCAGACCAGCAACAGCCGGACACCTACCAGCTGGCGTCCATGATGTTTGGGGCTACCTGCTCGCCCAGCAGTGCCCAGTACGTGCGGGACAGGGTGGCCGGTCAGTACGAGCACCAGTACCCGGCCGCCGCAGCAGCCATTCGTTCACGGTTCTACATGGACGACTACCTGGACGCTGTGGACAACCCTGATGAAGCTGCTGCCCTAGTGCGAGACGTAAGGGCCCTCCTTGCAAAGGAAGGGTTTCACCTTACGAACTGGGCCTCAAACAGCCTGGACGCCATCGCCGATGTACCCCCCGAAGACCGCGCCACCTCCACGGTAGCTATCAGCAGCGGGAGCAGCGAGACCGAGAGGGTCCTGGGACTGGTGTGGGACCCATCTACCGACCGCTTCATCTACATTTTCCTGGAAGCGGCCAGTCTAGAGGAAGCCACACGGCCTACAAAGCGGCAGCTCCTCTCCATCGTGATGAAGATCTTCGACCCGGTGGGCTTCGTCTTCTGCCTCACCATACGGTCGAAGATCCTACTGCAAGCCGTGTGGCGTTCGAGCGTTGGATGGGATGACTACATCACCTCGGAGCACGCCGAATGCTGGAGGGACTGGATGAGCCTGCTCCAGGAAAGCAGCGTCTCCATCCCACGACGGTCGCTCCGACAGAGGTCAAGCAGCGTGACCCTGCACCTCTTCTGCGACGCCTCGGAGCAAGCTTGCTGTGCCATCGCATACTTTGTGGAGGAAGTGCAGGGCACCCTAAAAGCCACCTTCATTGCCAGCAAATGCAAGGTGGCACCTCTCAAGCCGCTATCCATACCCCGCCTTGAGCTGCAGTCCGCACTCATGGCGGCTAGATTGGCCAGAACCATCCGGTTGGAGAGCCAAGCGAGGATAGCTTCAACCATCTTCTGGACGGACTCGACCACAGTGCTGTGCTGGTTATGCACCGACCCGCGCACGTACTCTGCGTTCGTGTCCAACAGGTTGGGCGAAATAGATAAACTCACCTCCATAGCCAATTGGAGGTGGGTTCCCACCAAGCAGAACCCGGCCGACATCGGCACCCGGGACTTGGAGCTGCCCGACCTGTCTCTACAAGGAAGATGGTTCAACGGCCCCGCCTTCCTCACCACACCGGAGAGCGACTGGCCAAAGGAGCGCACCCTCACGAAGCCAGATGAGCAGACCCTCGAGACCCGGCCCCGACACTACGTCGGGCACATCGCCACAGCCGGAGAGGCCCTACCGCTCGTCAAGAGGTTCTCTTCATGGCACCGGCTGATCCGGGCTAGAGCGTGAATGCTACGCTTCATAAGGCGCTGTTGGACGGGCCCAAACCATCCCCCTGAAGGCTCTTTACGAGCAGACGAGCTAACGGAGGCTGAGCGCAGATGGGTGAGAAGGTCCCAAGAAGACGCCTTCTCCACTGACCTGCACACCATTCGTCTCAGCCAGGCGCTACCTTCCGCCAGTCGTCTCGTCAGTTTGGCCCCCTTCCTCGGACCTGATGACGTTTTGCGGATGGGCTCACGGCTGAGGGAGTTCACCGGAAGCACGAGCGTGGCGAAGACCCCCGTGATCTTGGATGGCACAGATCCATACGCCCGACTGCTGATCCGCCACTACCACGAAAAGGCGGACCATCCAAGCACGGAGAAAACTGTGGCCGAGATCCGGTGCAGCTTCTTCATCCTGCGCCTCCGTACGATCAGCAGGAAAATCAGCCACGACTGCCCCACCTGCCGCTTACGACGGAGCAAGCCCTCTCCTCCACTGATGGGGGTTCTCCCGCCGACCCGCCTGGCTCACCACTTTCGCCCCTTTACACACTGTCGACTGGACTACTTCGGGCCAATGGAGGTCACCGTCGGCAGACATCGGGAGAAGCGCTATGGAGCTTTGTTTACCTGCCTCTCCACCCGCGCCATCCATCTGGAGCTAGCGGTCTCGCTGTCTGCCGACTCGGCGATTATGGCCTTACAACGAATGACCGCCCGAAGAGGTCAGCCCAAGGTGTTGTACTCAGACAACGGGACAAACTTCCGTGGTGCGGACGCGGAAATTCGGGATGCCACGGCAGCCTTGCAGCAGGATGACAGGATGACGGACGCCATGGCTACCAGGGCATCGAGTGGCGCTTCATCACCCCCCTCAGTCCCCACATAGGGGGAGCCTGGGAAAGGTTGGTGCGCTCGGTAAAACGAGCCCTGAGCGCCACCTTAAAGGAGAGGGCGCCAAGGGAGGAAACCCTGCGCACAGCATTGGCAGAGGCTGAGTTTGTGGTCAACAATCGGCCACTGACTCATGTCTCTGTCGACCCGCGGGACGAAGAGCCCCTCACCCCAAATCACTTCCTCATGGGGTCTGCCGGGAACCGCCCACATCTGTCACTCTACGACAGCAAGGAGGAGGAGGTATGTCTTCGTCGCCAGTGGCGTATCAGCCAACAACTCGCCGATATGTTCTGGAGGCGGTGGCTCCGTGAGTACCTCCCCACCCTGGGCGCCCGACAGAAGTGGCACCACCCGACCGACCCCCTCAAAACTGGTGACTTGGTGGTCATCCTAGACCCCGCGCTACCACGCAACAGCTGGCCGCGCGGACGTATCGTTGAAGCCATCCCAGCTGCCGACGGCCAAGTGAGGACAGCCCGGGTCCAAACAGCCACAGGGACATACACCCGCCCTGCTGTAAAACTCGCCCTCATCCTCCCCGCACCGGCACCATCACCAGCGCCCGCACCGGCACCAGTACCAGCGACGCCCTCTACAGCACCCGGACCACGGATGCCGCGTGGGAGCCATAACCCCCAGCGGCCCAGGAGAACCGGACGTCGAGGACGCCGCCGACCTACACGTCCGGACCGCTAGGCGCAGCCGTGACTGCACCGGGGGGAGAATTGTACCGGACGTACCTCCACCGACCTAAATTAATTTGCATAAATCTGAATTTACGCAGAGGCAGTTCCTTTACAAACTCACCTCTGCGCATATTCGAATTTATGCAACAAAATTCTCTCTATAAAAATCTGTAATCTTATCTGCGCTTGCATAAAAACTGTAAATCTTATATGCAAAACTGATCAATAAATAAAACCACGGGGTCAAGCAGTCATCATTATAGACAAAAAACAAGGCTTGGCCCCCCAATACCCTCTTATAAATTAAAATACCTATCAAAACATGGAAGACTTGCATGAAATTTGAAATTGTGCAGACGCAGTTTCCTTTACAAAACTTGCCGTTTGCACAAAATCGAATATTGTGCAAGGCTTCCCGTTAAATGTCAATGCTCCCTTTAATATGTAAATTTGCACAAAATTGTATATTGTGCAAAGCTGCCTTTTAGATATCAATTCCCTTTTTAACATGTAAATTTGTGCAAACTCACAAAATGTATTTAAATAAAAAATGACCCAGGCAAAGTGGATTGAAGAACAGTCAGGGACGTAGTCAAAATCGTTCCCTTCCGAGTTGCGTGACAACGGCGCTCTTTCCTATGAAAATTCCGAGAACCCAAAGATAATTCTCGGAATTTATCGCTAACAAAGGGAGAGCTAAGCCCGTTGGTCCTTTAAAAGGCGAAAAACTTGCGCAATTCGGCAGAGAGCCAGCAACCATCGAACCGACCACATCTCTCCTGGACTGCCCTGACTGCCTCTTCAAGCCTCTTCTGCCCTGGACCTTCACTGCAACCTGGCCTTCTTCTTTCTCCCGGCTCCCTGGTGCTCATCAAGAAGAAACTTCACAATAGTCGAAGCGTCCCTTGTCAGGGCGCAGGTTCCCCCCTACCTTCCTCCCCCCTGCCTTATACCTTTCTCCTATAATCTCCCACATTTTCCCCATTTCTCCCTTTCCCTATATTTTTCCCTATTTTTTCCCAATTTTTTCCCCATTTTTTTATTTTCCCCATATTTTTCCCCATTTTTTCAACATTCTCCCTACTTTTTCCCGGCCTTCTCTTCCAAGGCGTCGAAGCGGCCAGCCGGCCACTCCCGCTATATCGTCTGTGCGGCCGGCGACTACAGTGCCGTCCCGTACACATCAGATGCTTAACTTTTTGTGAATTCTTGAAACATCAGTTAAAATTGTGGAAATGACAATTAAAATCAAACAGATTCAATTTATTTTTTTAACTTCAGCTCCACACGCCTACATCTTTGATGATGTGTGGAAGGTATTTTAAGGGAAGGAAAGAGAAGTAGTTCTAGGAAGGAAAAATACATAAGTGATGAAAGAATCTGGGAATCTGGGGGTAGTTGTGTCCAGGAGTGACGGACGTATGAATTCATCCCTCCCACTACGGTGCAAGGCGATGTTCCGAGAGAGTCCAAAGAGAGGAGTGAAGAGGTCAAAGATCTCCCTCAACCAGTCTCTTGCGATCTGGCCTGCCACGGAGTGGGTGGGCAGATGCATCCGCTACCAAGACCCGGACAAACCGGACCACATAAACCCAGGCACCTCTGCTAATTCGCCAAAGGCAGCCAACCACTTAGGGTGACCTATGGCAGAGGTTTATCCTATAAATGGTTTCAGGGGTCAAAGCCGCATTACTTTTATAAGATTTTTGTTTTGCTTTTTGTATTTACCTGTCATGCATCACTGGTAAAATGAATATATAATTTTTATTTTTTGGAATAACTAAGTGAGTAAAACGTCAAATTGTAATATTTAATTACTGAAGACAATATTAGCGATTTCTAAATTAAAATCTGAAACAGAAAACGATAAAATAATTATTTTAATATTTCTATATATGAATTGCACTTTTTGGACACTCAAAACCAAACGGTATTGCATATTAGGTTAAATCGAATATTGCACCAAGTCACACCTGTACTAGGTATTTGGTTAAGCTTTTGATTTATAAGTACACATTGAGTTTTTTAAAACCCTACCTCCTTTTTTAAGTTTATGCGATGGTGTGTAAATGTGAATATTTGTGCAAAAACGAAGTTGTGCGTCAATTGATTTGATGATTTTTCAATTATGTCTTCAAAAGACTAGACTAAATGAAGGAGGAAAGAAGGTAGCTTCTTTCACGTTGTACCATTTTAAGTGATAACATGTTAGAAAGACAAATCTTTCTCATGCTGACATCAATCAATTGCCTAAACATTAAAATACACTCATTTCCGTTAGAACATATTACTTAAACCCATTAAACATATTACTACGTACCTTTTACGGTTACGTAAGAAATAAATTTTCCGTCCATTGTAAATAACAGTTTTAAAAAACTGGTGTAAAAGAAAGGAAAAAACGAAAGATCCAAAAAACAATCGTTCCAAAGCAGCTTTCAATAAATCTAACGGCACAAAGAGAAAGCCTTTTTTGTTAAGTGTACAGACTTTGCATTCCAGCTAAAGTTGTAAAAGGCATGTCAAGGCGTTGTCGCTTACAAAGCCAAAGTGTTTGAGTGCAACATGGGGCGTAAGAACTGGCGGTGATTTATTACCTCAAACTTTCTCTGGTATATTTACCGAAATGGTGGGATTGACAAACGTAAAAATAACAATTTATTAAGTTCTTTGTGAAAGGCTCCATTGTGTTTTTTCTTCAATTTTTATTTTATATTACCAAATGTGGGTTTACAGAGAGAATTTAAAGACAGTAAGCTCGAGCTTTCTTCAACGACCTTCTTGAAGAACCGTTAAATATTTGGTCTAAAACAGTAGGAAGGATATTAGTAATTTTAATGTTTGTGAAATACCAGCGTGCAAGGAGAAGCTAGAAAACTTCTTATATCTGTAGGTAAATAATAACCTACGAAACCCGTGTTCAGATGTTGCGTGCTGAGAAAGGGTTCACATTTGTTGGATAACTTGTCTATAATGATCCAATTTTGTAATTTTAAGCAAAAAATAATATTTTCTCCGCCAGCAACCCGGTCGTTTTAATGTAGGGGCACAAGTACGTTACCCGCTTCACTAGACGATGTCTGTTCTGAGACGAGTCGAAATATTATTACTATTGGCTGTACAATTATTATGAGAAAGGTACGATTAGTTTTAACTTTTTTCAGTGTTTTACTAAGATATACGAGTATTTACAGCATTTGTGCTTACACATCATATTGAATGTGAATTTCTTTGAAAATCAGCATTATAATACTTACTTTATTAGTGTGTTAGTCACAGAAAATAGGGTTACTTTATGCAAAACAATTTTTTTGTAGACCTTATTCTTCTTGGAAGGATACTAATAAAATAGTAACATCCTACTAAGTCAAACAACACGTTGTCAAACGCGCAACCGATTCTTCCGCAATAAAAGCTCTGCCTAGTACTATAGTAACTATCCTAGTTAAAAACTCGACTACAGTGGCAAAATGGGCTAGATTCGCACGCCGGGGATAACTTTGCAACGTAATGAAGGGAAATTTTAAATTGAATTTCGCACACTGCCGACGAAGAAAGTTTCGCAATTGCCAATAAAGTTACCCCGCGTTACGGCTTGTTCTCCTGCCTTCCGTATTTTATTGTTTCTCCCGACGTACCGACGAACCGACGTACTGGCAATAATTGAACTTTTGTCGACTGTCGTTTGTGTTGTAAATGCTTCAATTATTTTTTAGTGCCACTTCGAGAAATTTCGAATTTTAAATAAGCTGCGTGGACTCGAAACGCGACGAAATACGTTTGAAATGATTTACATTGTGAACTAATTAAAAACGTTTCAAGCGATGGGCCTGAATAATAATCCCTTTAATACAGAGTTGTATTTAGTTTCTTTGTATTGGTGTGAGGTTTCAATGTCTTTAAAATTAGCGGGAATCCATAGCGTTTTTTAAAAATATTTTTTTACTCGAATAAATGTTAACCTGTGTGGCCTCCTTAACTCTTAGAGTAATGGTTAAAAGTGCATAATTGAATGATAAAAACGTGTAGCTTAATTTAAATTATCCATTTATATAACTAAAATGAAAAGCGAAAAATAAAATAAAATCGACTCAAACCTTCATTTCCTTTCTCTCTCTTAATATTTCCAGCTTTTAATATTCTATTCTATAAATTACATTTTTTTGTATAAGTACTTAGATGGGAACATATTTATTTCATTTTATATACTCTTTCTTTGATTTGTTTTTTTTTAACTAACGTGTCTAAATAAATTATAGAAACATATGAAACTGCTTACTGCGACTTAAAGCCAATTGATCCACCAAGGTTTCAAGATAAATTATAGAAACATATGAAACTGCTTACTGCGACTTAAAGTCAATTGGTCCACCAAGGTTTCAAGATAAATTATAGAAACATATGAAACTGCTTACTGCGACTTAAAGTCAATTGGTCCACCAAGGTTTCAAGATAAATTATAGAAACATATGAAACTGCTTACTGCGACTTAAAGTCAATTGGTCCACCAAGGTTTCAAGATAAATTATAGAAACATATGAAACTGCTTACTGCGACTTAAAGCCAATTGATCCACCAAGGTTTCAAGATAAATTATAGAAACATATGAAACTGCTTACTGCGACTTAAAGTCAATTGGTCCACCAAGGTTTCAAGATAAATTATAGAAACATATGAAACTGCTTAGTGCGACTTAAAGCCAATTGATCCACCAAGGTTTCAAGATAAATTATAGAAACATATGAAACTGCTTACTGCGACTTAAAGCCAATTGATCCACCAAGGTTTCAAGATAAATTATAGAAACATATGAAACTGCTTACTGCGACTTAAAGTCAATTGGTCCACCAAGGTTTCAAGATAAATTATAGAAACATATGAAACTGCTTACTGCGACTTAAAGTCAATTGGTCCACCAAGGTTTCAAGATAAATTATAGAAACATATGAAACTGCTTACTGCGACTTAAAGTCAATTGGTCCACCAAGGTTTCAAGATAAATTATAGAAACATATGAAACTGCTTACTGCGACTTAAAGCCAATTGATCCACCAAGGTTTCAAGATCAATTTGGCACATTATGGCAAGTGATCGCTAAAAACGTTTTTTTGCAAACTTGGCATAATATTAAAAAAATCGCTTGAGTGGATAAATACTTAGCCATTACTTCTGCTACTTTTTTATAAAAAGATAATGTCAAAGTAGGTAGGTACAACAGACTCCAGCAGTCGTGAAGCGTAATCGGATTGAAAAGGGTTTAATAAATAGCGAGGTCCGATTAAATTGTAAAATTTCCATGAAACTCAGCTGTCAAACAAAAAAAAAAAGTAACAGGCATGCGGCCCCAGCTGTAATAAAAATTCCACGTAACAGGCATGCGGCTCTAGCTGTAATAAATAATCCGAGTTACGAGCATGCGGACCCGGTTGTAATAAAAATTCCGCGTTACAAGCATGCGGCCCCAGCTGTAATAAAAATTCCACATAACTGGCATGCGGCTCTAGCTTTAATAAATAATCCGAGTTACGAGCATGCGGACCCGGTTGTAATAAAAATTCCGCGTTACAAGCATGCGGCCCCAGCTGTAATAAAAATTCCACGTAACAGGCATGCGGCTCAAGCTGTAATAAATATTCCGAGTTACGAGCATGCGGACCCGGCTGTAATAAAAAATCCGCCTAACAAGCATGCGGCCCCCCAGCTATAAAAATTCCACTTAACAAGCATGCGGCCTCAACTATAGTAAAAATGTAATGAACTTAAACCGAATTAATTTTATAATCATTATGCCCCACACAACTTGACATGAATAATCCGCTTCCATATGTGGCATGTTTTGATCTTTGATAAAAGCTAAGTCTAAATAATTTAATACTTTAAATGCAAAACTAATAAGCGATATTTGAATGAAAGTTGTGAAATACATCACGCAAAGGAATTAAGACATTTTTTTAACGCCACTTCAATTTATAAAATGCTATTTATTGATCCCGTACGAGTCGCAACTGACCGTAACCGGGGTCTGTATTTCCCCAAAAGTTAATTATTTATTTGCGTCATTAACGACTTTCGACTTTTATATAGTATGACTTACGGTATAAGAGAAAATATATAAAATTAAGAAATGCGTAAGTAATAAAGAGCCTTATGAGCGAATAAAACAACAAAGAATAGAACGTAGAAGTTAAGAACACATAACAAGTAAAGTACGTAACAAAACAAACAATGGAAACCTGTCTAAGTAAGAAAATATTGTTATGAAAAAATATATTACACATTGAGCACCGACATAAAAACAATCACTTTTTACTATAGGTGTTCAACGCTGGATATTTGAAAGGCGGCGAGAATTTTTTAAAGAATTTCTAAACACTTTGTTAAACTATTTCAAAAAATTATTTACAAAACATATATATATATATTTTTTATTAATATTTATTTTAGGTTATTAACAAAATCATTTGCGCTACCCGACTGACTAGACAATATCTGTTCTGAGTCGGGTAGCAGTATAATTAAATATATTTTGTAGACAAATCAGGCTTAATAAAAATACAAAAGAATACAAAAAATGTAGATGTAAAATATTACATGCATATATAAAAACAAAAAAAAATTGAACAAATTTTAGTGTGAGAGAAAAAATGCAACAAAGAAAAAAGGAAAAAAAAGAGAGAGAAAAAGAGTAGATATTCAGTATATGGGAGACACATTAGAAACCATTTTCGGTGTAAAAATTACATTTACTAAAAAATTGAATTTATTAACATGGACGGTTTGCAAGTAACTTGTTAATGCAATTTCCATTTTTGTTCATTAACCATGTGTTTTAATATGTATATTTTCTGTTGGTTTGAGTTATATGTTGTGTTTCTTTTAAGAAAATGTTGAATATGGAAGGAGAGAGGTAAGATTCATGTTTTTTAGCAAGAGTGGATTTAATTTTTGGCACTTGTAAATGATTGTTAGATTTAGCTCTAGTGTTATGGGAGTGAGATATGTGGAAAGGTGACGATTTTATGCAATTTATGTGGATAATTTTTTTAATGAATAGTTTTCTGATATCAAGTATATTATTTTTAATTAAAAGATTTTCAGTGGGATGAAGATATGGTTTTTTGAACATAGTTCTAATAAGGGATTTATGAGGTATGTTAAGTAACTTAATGTATTTATCTGCGGCTCCACCCCATTCCGATATAACATAAATTAAAATGCTTTGACAAATGGAAAAGTAAACATTTTTCAGTAGTTTAAGTGACACACTGTTTCTAATCGTTTTAAAAATGTATATTTGTTTCCGGATTCTCATTACAAGCGAAATTATGTGAAGTTCACATTTTAGTTTGCAATCCATTGTTAAACTAAGATACTTTATTTATTTTTCTAATGTATATTTTATTTAGTTCATCTTATACCTAATATATAATGTATTATACTTTCCGATTGCTCAATTTTATCACAATCGCAGTCAGTGGTTTGTGATGTAGTACATGGATCCAGATGTAAGAGCGGAACGGTTTTTGGTTGCCCAGTACCTATTGGTTTTACTGAATGTTAAAAATTTGGTTTTCGAGGTGTTTAGGGTAAGAAGATTTTTGTCGATCAATTTTTTTATCTCCTCCATACCAAATATATTGTATCTTCACCATTTAACACCTTTTTTTCACATTGTATAATTTGCATGACTACCTTAACACGGGCTTTAGCCTAGTATGGTAGTTGAAAGTGTAATGTTTAAAATACTATAAAATAAAAATAATAAAAAAAATTGGGCGCAGCAACGAGATTTTTTAACGGCAAATTTGTACCGAAAATTATTTTCCAAGAATCAGCAGATTTTTTTCGGTGATTTTCGTGTTTTCAGTAGTTATGATATAGTTTATTTTTCAAATTACCTACAAGTAAATGTCTGAACGTATAATTTTTAAATATAAAAAAAATATTAATCAAAACATTTTTTTTTGTAACCCACAATACCTTTTTTGCTTTAGCCACAGACGTTTAATGAGTGACATAATTATATTAAGTTGCGGTCGCTAAGCTCTTAATTCGATTCGTTGATTTCGATTTTCGATTTTCTTTTAGAATTAGCGAAAAATTTATAAAAGTATCAATGAAAAGACCTACACGAAATTTGTACATTTTTTTCTCCCACTTTTAATCTCCGATTAAACTCTCATTGAGAAAGTGTAGCGTATTAACTGACGATTTCCGCGGTGGAAAGGTAAGATTTAATATGGACCAAGAGGTCTCGGGTTAAAAATTGGGTTGAAATCTCATTGCGATGAGGCCACAAACACCCACTGACATGCTCGGAGGGGATATCTGAGCCTTAAGATTATGTCCGTAGCGTATTAACTGACGATCTCCGTGGTGGAAAGGTATGATCGAATATGGGCCAAGAGGTCTCAGGTTCAAATCCCTGTGGTGATTCAAATTTCACGTAAATAACAATTCTTTTATTTTGAATAAATTTTTGAATAGGCAGGTATTCAGAAGGATTAAGATTTGCAAAAAATTTTCACTGTCTACCTGTGTACATGGTCTGTCGGTACACATAATGCAGATTGGGACTTGCCAAACGTTCTTCTTCCATTTTATCATGTCCCCCTTTGTACATTTTTTTTAGCTTCACTATGATTTCCGAATCTGAGATGTAACAGTCCCCCTTACTGCAAGTGTGCAGTTTCTCATTAAATAAAAGAATCCAAAGCTATTTAAAGAAATATTTTTTGATTGTGCCCCCGATATATGGAAATTTACGGAAAATACTGTGGATTGAGTAAAAAAAATGGGCAATTTATTGAATGGTGTACGCTGACTTCAATACTATAAAGTGTAATATTTATTCTGAGCTTTTGAAAAAGTTCTATATCTTTTTCTTTTACGCTGTCAATAGTTGCGTTTAATTAAATTACACAAAGCATCGAAACAAAATTCACGAGATTGACTTTTGTTTGTTCAAAAATGACCCAAAATTGGAAAATTGAGACAATATTACAACTGCTTTGGTCAAAATAATGGAAGACTGTGTTTGATACGATGCACGCATGTAAATGAAGTAAGTAGTGTGTGCCAAGACAGATTGTGTGGATATCTGTCATCTCCGCCCACCCTTGCAGAAGGATGGTGTAATTATTATTAATAAGTCAGCCTTAGAAAGTCTGATGAAAGTTAGGTTGAGGAGAATGTAAATGAGGTAATAATGGAGAAGTTTGTGCTTATTGCACTGTGTATTTGTTTAACTCTTTACAGAAACACATTTTTCGTAATATCGCCTTTTTTGTTCTTTAATCCATATCCTAATTTTGTACGTGAAATTTTAATTTATATTTCTTCATTTTTTGTTGTTGTGGAATGCTTTTATTTCGAGGTATTTATGGTGTGTTTGTTCAAAGTTTATCGACAGAGTTTGTTTAATGTTTCGAGCTTACGGTTGTCTAAAAGGTCTATAAATGATAGGTTTTGTTTGTTGAAATTTGGTTTTTTGGTCAAAAATATACTTTAGTAAAGTGTATGTTTACTTGGCGTACACATAAAAATGATGTCAAGAAAAATTATGCCATCGAATGAAATTTTTAACAGTTGATATATTTCATTACACTTTATAACCTTAAAAACAAAAACGATAATCTACTATTAATATAAAAAAAATCTTAATAAAAATACATGCATCATCTATTGCAATCCTAACCAATGCCAGAAAGAATGGTTCCACTCGGTTAGCTTACATATTTATGTGCGTACTTCATTTCCAAGTAACAGCGTTGTATTCGAACCCTTTGCCGCTCTGAGTTATCTCAATGATTGTGTAAATAAAGAGAATAAGTCTAATTCTCACTCAACTGGTTTAGTTTTCTATACAACATAAAAAAAATTATACCAAAATGAGCCTCTTGCATGATTTTTTTACTGGCTAAGAAAAAATCAAGTGAATATATTTGTTGCTTACCGAATTCGACATTACCTATTTGAAAACAATCTGGTTATAAGATTCATAATTTCCCATAATTTCTTACTTAAAGGTTAAAAACATAATTTTTTCCCCCACCTCTGTGCAAATAAGGTTCGATTCTCAAAATAAAATAATTTTTCTAATGGCCTGGTATTTTATGAATTCAATGACCGGTCGATGGCTGAGTTGACATCGCGTTTGGGTCCCACCCGGGCGTAATGTGTTCAATTCTTTGGCTGGCTTAGTCCTCAATTACAACACAAGCAACATTTCCGCTTATGGTAGTAGGCGAGTTTGTAATATTGTCAGGTTATTCGTAACCCGGGAATGTTTGTCTTTCAACAATGTCATGAATTTTAGAAATAATTTCACATTGTAAATTTATGTTTAAATTTTAGGCTCGTATGCATTGACCAGTAAGTTTAACAAACAACCTACCTAAGACCATTTTTCTTGCATAATTTTAAATCTCATAAAATTTCTAAGCTCTAAACAAGAAACTATTAGACTTATTACCCAACCGGAGTATAATGATAACAATGATGCCTTTTCAACAAGGGAAATGCTAATTTTGACCCATTTATGAACCGTAATAAAAACCAATATTAAAATTACTACCTCCGAATGCATTCCTAACATCTACGGTAAATATATTTCCTTTGTTAACGTCCTCTTAAAATTTAAACGTTAGTTTTATGAAAAATATGCAATGAACACGCCAGGATGCGTTTAAAATATTCCCATAAGGTCAACCTACTTTGTATTGCATCTTTGTACTTTTACTTTACATATGAGATATTTCCATTTACCTTGAGTAGTGTTGTTGGAGCCAAAAGGTATAAACGTACCTACGGACTTAGAGAAATTAGACCCATTTTCTGAGTTCTGCGATCGTGGAGATCATAGTACATTTCGGCTTAGGCTGATAGTTCCCTTTGAATTTGTATTTCACTGTAATAAATCGATTTTAAGAAGATAAAGTGTTTTCCTGCGTTCCATTAGTGCGTATCACGTTGGTAAAAATGGAATCATATTTTTTTGATAACTTACTCCAACATATAAATATTTATATATAATTAGCTGAGGTTCCGGGTGTTTCCCGGACTTTCCGTAGAGTTTTTTTAAATCTCATGTCATGTCTGGCAGTGACCTTCTTCTTGTGTTGAAAGTCAAGTGTGCAAAATTTCACTCTCTGCCTCAAATTTACTCTTTTTTATAAATATGAAAAGGCGACAAACCTTTTGATAGTTGTTTTAAATTTCCACATTTTTGACAAGTATAATATCCCGATTTAAATTTAAAATTTTGACACTATAATGAAAGGAGGTACAGCAAAAACAACCTACGTGGTCTACGGAAGGCCACCAGACTTCTGAAAAAATGTATCAACTAAAAAAATTAAAAAATTGGAAAACATTATGCAAGTGGCTCATTTTAAGCATCGGGAGTTTTGACGTGAAACCACTCGTTTTGTTCTAAGGTGACCATAAACTTGCCAAGGCTATATAAATTTTATACGAGAACCGTGGCGCTACGTGATTTTGTATGGATGTTTATTCAGTGTTATTATTTATTTACAGCAACTACAGATGTCGCACATTGCTTATCGTGGGAAAGGAATAAAAAAAGGTTCAATTTATTTGAGGCAGTCAATTACCTACATTATTAGAAGGAACGATTGAAATAGTTGTCGGTATTGTAACCCAAAAAGCAAGCAAATTTAGGAACAAAAGTTTAAGAGGTCGAACTAGTCCATTGAATAAAGTTCATATATAATAATGATTTGATTTCTTCGCACTTCGATAATATCCCTCCCCACTTTACTGTTTTTGTTCACATTTGGTAAAATCTGAAAATAATATTGTTTGTGTTTGTTTTGTTGATGTGTCTACACCTACACGTTTATATGTTTAACCCTCTTACTCCGGATTGAAGAGTTTATCTCACTTCCCCCAAACGGTAATCGATTGTTTTTTTTATTTTTTTTTTATATTAACTCCACACAGGAGGCCCTGAAGAAAATAATTTCCCTCAGGGCCTATGTCATCTTTGGGGATGCTGTGTGGAGGGTCTTTTTGTGGAGAGGAAGGAGTGAACATGGGTCTTGAAGAGTCCCATGTTGTAGGAGGGAGGAAACACAGAGGCCGGCAGTTCGTTCCACAGCCGAGCTGTTGAACTTAAGAACGAATCGTAGAAGCGACCCGTTCTCATGTGACAAATGTCAACTGTGTAAAAATGTTGGGCGCGCGTTTGGCGTGTATCCCGACTACGAACCGGTGCCGAAGGGATCAATGACGCTAGTTCCTCAGAGCATCTTCCATTGTAATACCGATAGAACAAGGACAGCATACCTATCTGACGCCTGTGCTCTAAAGATTGCAGTCCGTTTGTTAAGATTGGGGAATCTATCAAACGGACCGCCCGTTTTTGCACAGAGTCAAGGATTTTTTTTCACGTATTTAGGGGCTCCGGACCAGAGATGGCTGCCAAATTCAACAGTAGGGCGCACTTGCGATTTGTATAGGGTCAGCAGTTGTGTATTATTAAAGTATCTGCGGGCCCTGTACAGTACGCCCAGCTTCTGAGAGGCCAACTTTACTCTGGCTTCGATGGAGCCCCCGTACCTGAGCTGGTCACTTATAGTTATACCAAGCATATCAATGGAAGGCTTGTTCGGAAGATTGCTTCCGTTGAAGGAGACTAGATTATCATTTGTATCCCTTTTAGACGTAATCAGACAGGATCCTAAAAAACTGTTCTGTAATTGATATACCCTCAATACATATTTTAAGTGTAGATAATAATGCCGAAAAAATTACTCTATTATTCTGTCTATAGACATGGCGTGACTCAAATATTGGTTTCCCGAAACCATATATTTGTTCATTTAAAAAAAAATTATAATAAATAAAATAATTTTTTAAATTTATTATTAATAATATACCAAACTAGGCAAACGCCCGTATTATCTATCATCATCAGCTTTGTATTATTTACGAATCTTCACATTTTTCTTCATATATAATTTTACCACACATTCGCCTAAGATATCTCACTTTTACAGCATTCAGTCTACTTCTGAGCCTCACTGCTGTACATCAGGGTAGGAACCAGCACTCTATTGTGGACTGCTAGCTTCGCTTCTTTGGACCTCACCGCACTTACCCATTAAAAGCTTTTTTCTATCTGACTTGAAAAAGTTTACTCTTACTTTCCGTATCTTAGGCAGACAGTAAAAAAGAATACACCTTTCCAAACATATTCAATACAGTCTTTCTTCCTGGTCACACCCGGCAGTAATAAAACCCTCGCTTGCTCTCTGCGGCCGGGGGGTTTTACGACTGAGAGAATGGTTCTGTTTGGTTTAATGTCTGTGTCACGTTATGTTTTGGAGATAAAATGGAAATCCGCACGTGAACACAACACGTGGCGAGTCACAGTGCCTGCCTACCAGCAACTACGGAAGAGTGATGCTGATTTTAGTGCCCGGTCTAATCAAGAATAATCTGAAGCAATGTTTTTCGAAATTATAACCATGACCCTTTTAGAGACAGAGTGTACCGGCTTATTTTACGTTTGATTGATATTATAAGGGGTTTAAGGAAATATTAAAGCAACAACAAAAAATATTTTTGTTGCATTAATATAATTTTTATCTTTTTTCTCTTACCCTTGTCTTATACGACTGTGCAAAGTGAAAAAAATGAAACATTTTAATGACGTTAATTTAATTATCAACCAAAATATAGGATAAAAAATTCTTATCAGAGAAAACATAAGAAACTAGTGTCGTTGGTTTTCTTATCATAGAAAATATGGGAAACTTGTAATATTGTTTTTTTATCATGGAAAATATGGGAAACATATTATTGGCGTTGATTTTATTATCGTAGAAAATATGAGAAACATGTTAATAATGTTGATTTTCTTATCGTAGAAAATATAGGAAATTTGTGAAGTTGATATTCTTATCATAGAAAATATGAGAAACATATTAATAAATTTGATTTTCTTATCGTAGAAAATATAGAAAATTGGTGACGGTGATTTTTTTATCACAGCAAATACAAGAAAAACGTAAATGACGTTGACTTTATCACTACTATATCACACTTATCATAACCGAATAATGCATCCATATCGCTGGGGAAAAACAATCACGCGCTGAGTTTTACGCAGAGTCTATTTCCATATGCATTTCTTTCACAATAACTACAGTGAAATAAGTTTTTCGTAGTAAATAATTTCTTTCGTTTCTAATAGACTTGACACTAAGTAAATTCCAACATCATTCTCTATACATTGTAGGTTCTTATTCTCACCAAAAAATACACAGGCGTGAATTACACGTGTAGAAAATTAATCATAAGAAAAATTACACGCGATGAAAATACACACCGTTTTTCGAATTACCCTGTACATGTTATCGAAGTCAGTCAATGTCGAACCTCAAAACCAACACTTATTTACTCCGAGGTTCGTAATAATGGAATCTTTAATGATGCGTGACGAAAATGGTGTAAAATTCTGTATCGGATTTATGAGCCGTTACGAAAAATACGGCAGTATTCAAATTCTGTTAGATCATTTGTACACACGAGGCGTGACTAATTGAATAATAAAATTTCACACTGAGCTGTCGGATTAACCCTTTAAATTGATGGTTTCATTTCGTAACGTGTCGTTAAGATAGCTAATATTGAAATAAGCTTTTTTGCTTTTATGAACGGAGCTTTGAATGCAAAGGCCAGTAGGTACCCACGCTCGTTCACGATCGATGGTTTTACACTCATGCGAACATATCTCAATGTGTATCGTCTCGCTCAGTGCTTTTTTGTTCGATATCGAGCAAACGACTCGATGCGAAAAAAGATTCAAGGTCCATATTTTTTCATGCTCGATGTTCGACAGAAATCAACGATTTGACTAAGCGTCTTGGTGGTATATCTCTGGTGTCTTGTGTCGAGCTGCTCGAACTCTAATTCTAAGTCTAAACCGTCGAGCATTAACATACATATTGTGTACACAGTAAACTGCTTTATTTCTTGATGCAAATATTATATATTTTGACTGTTTTTACTGTTCTTTTTTTAAATTTATTATTTTGTTTTAGGTTTCATTGTAGTGCCTACATAGACCAAATATCGATGAGTACCTATGTGTAAGTTGTATATATATATATATATATATATATATATATATATATATATATTTCATATAACTTTTTGTGTATCATATATTCATTTATAAATATAAATATCTTTTGAATAAATGTTTCATTCCTAAAAATAATATAAACAAATATATAAATAAAATAAAATATAATGAAGAATTTTATTTTTACTTATTGAAACACTTACATTTCACCTCCATTTATTTTTATTTCAATACACCAACCGGTTCCGAAAAATCTGTCTTCCATAACGATTTTCTTAATTTGAAAAAAAATGTATTTGTTACAAATTTGGTAATAATTTTGAAAATTGCATCCATAATTCTGGTTTGATTCAACTCCATTGAATTTTTATTACATTTAGTTAGGTAGATATGTATCACTTACATTAAATTTGATTAAAAGTCAATTTTTCGTGTCCAATGCATTCTGTATTTCTCCTCCCGTTTCTTTGTTTTTCAAAATTTTTACGTTTTTTCTATTGAATTCATTTACCATGAATTCAATATCGTAATACTCACACGCACTATATTAATCGATAGTTGAATGAAATCTCAGAGATTCAGCTTCCTTACCGCTTAATATCGCCTTGTAGTAAAATTAAAAACGCTTTATTATAGGTCTGAACCTGCGACCTCTGCATTTTTATCCTAGGACTTCTCAGAAATCATCATCTTTAAAATGCACAATGCCTTCGATGTTAGGAAATTTCTGTTAACGTAAGAGTGAAAAAGTATTATCAACACGACACCAACTTTTCTGATTTCCAGAACCAATTTTATCGACATTTTCATATAAAAATTTCCCTTGAAAGGTAACTACAAAAATATTACAATAATAGTATTTCATGTTTTTTCGAACTGAGCGATTTTTAGGACAGGTTACATGAAAACCCTTTTCTTAGATATGACATTGAAAATCTCCAAGTTTCCCCAAAGCCTTTCCATACAAGCTTTCGAAAAGGGTTAAATAAGGTTATATAATATTATTATACACAACGGATTCTTTACAAACTAACTGTAACTGGCCCCGGAATCGAAAAAAAATTTGGTAAAGGAAAGAAAATATTTAATTCACGGAATCAGCGTCTGGTATGAAGAACCTTCAACTTACAAAAAACAAATTATAAATATACCAACACATTACTAATCGTATTGTGACCAGCTGTCGTGTAACCGAGTTGCTCGGTTATGTACCTACATGTCTTTGGAGTAGCTGAGTTCGATGAACCGAGCGTTAATAACTTATCATTGAGAAGTCTCCCTTTAACTCGACCGTTTCGCTTCACGTCTGTCTGTAAAGATTGTGCCCGTTTTAATGATTAAGTAAAGATTATTTTTTAACTGTAGAATCTTCCTGCTTATTTGGATTTCGGATTCTGAATTCGCATTTTTTCAATATTATGGTACCTAACTGCCCGAAAAAATTTGTAAATAAGAATTGTCAGATTGAGATGGAGAGGTTTCTTTGGGCAAATTGTATAATTCCTTATTTAATTTGTAATTCGTAACTATTCTCAGAACTACTACTGTATTCCTGTAGAATTTGGTATCACTGGTATGATAAATAAATACATGGTAAATGGTATCCTGTCAAATTGTTATTTAGTATGAATTTGGTTTTTAATCACGCCTGGTCTGGAGCCCCAAAAGCATGAAAAAAATGGTTGTAGAGAAACGAGCAGTCATTTTGATAGATCTTCATTTTAAGATATAAAAATCTTTCAGAAGGACTACCTAACGAAATTAGAATATCAGTTGGGCCCTCCTAGCTCTAGTGTATTTCTATGAAAGATGCGCTGAGGAACTAGCATCATTGATCATTATCACTGGTGCGCAGTCGGGAAACACGACAAACGCGCAGTTAATATTTTTAAACGGTTGACATTTCAAATGCCTCGAGAAGAACAAAATTATTAACGACCATCAGTACGGATTCCGGTGAAACCGCTCATGCGGTGATCTTCTCGCGCGTGTGACGAATATTTGGGGGAGGTGCCTGGGACATTACTGACCCAAATGGTTGCACTGGATACTTCCAAGGCCTTGACCGGGTTCGGCACCGAGGACTTTTTATGGACTAACCGCATCCTTTTAATAATAATAATAATTATAATATTCCAGAATGTGGGGAGGTTAGTGCAGTCTCACACGTCCCATATAGATATACATATAGATATACTTTTTTTTTTTGAATAATACATATAATAAATTAACAAATAAGAACAACTATGCAAGGTGTGGTCTTGAGTGCGCTTGGGCCCAGCGCTCACTCAGGAGTGGCGCTTGGTGCTGGTAGGCTGCGGTCACTAGCGGTGTTTTGTGGATGGATTGCCGACTTTTTGAAGGAAATGTCAATTCAAACGGTTGCTGATGGTTCCACCTCTTCCTTACATTCAATAAATGCTGGCGTCCGATGAGGATTGATTCCGTCTCCGACTTTGGTTTGTTGCGCAACAATTCATTGTTCCACGGACGACAGTACAATCCATGATAGCTTTTTATTTGATAGGCCTCCAAAAGATACACAAACTCCAACAGCTTTGGAGGGCATTGAAACAGAGAATGGATGGTTAACTTGAGAGGGTGGACCACTTGTGGTAAGAAGAACCTCGTCGAATTTAATGTTTCAAAGATTACGTCTAAAAGGGAAAAAAAAGACAACCTGCTTTACTTCAATTGAAACAATCTTCCCAACATGCCTTCCATTGATATGCTTGGTGTATCTCTAAATGACTAGCACACACATGGGGGCTCCATCGAAGCCAGGGTTAAGTTAGCCTGTCAGAAGCTGGGCGTTCGGCAACAGGGCCCGCAGATACTTTAATACTACACGACTACTGACTTTGGCAACCACCGACTGGAGCGTCGAAATAGGTAAAAAAAAAACACACATTGCAGAAAGAGAGTAAGTCCATTTGATAGATTCCCCTCTCCTAACCAACGTTTTGCAATCCTTAGAGCACAGGCGTCAGGTAGGTATACAGTCCTTGTACTACCGGTATTACAATGGAAATGATCTGAAGAACTATTGCTCCCTTTGGCATCGGTGCATAGTCGGAAAACACGCCAAATGCGCTTCAACACATGGACACGGTTGACATTTGTCACATGATAACGGTTCGTTTCTATGATTCGTTCTCGAGTTCATCACTCAGCTGTGGAACGATTGGCCGACGATTCTGTTTCCTCCCTCCTAAATCATGGATCTCTTCAAGACTCATGTTCACACCTTTCATTTCTCAAAATACCTCTCTACACAGCATCCCCAACGATGGCATAGGCACAGAGAAAAATTATTTTCCTTTGGAGTTAATGTTAAAAAAATTGTCTATTGAGGACGAGTCGCTCTTACGACTCGTTCCGGTGACTAACATATCGGCTGTCAGATGATTTTCCAGCCTTTCCCGAAACACAAGTCCACTCTTTCCTTTCCTCAAAAAGACCCTCCATGCGACATCACCAAAGATAACGTAATAATCTCCCCACGTCCTCTTGTGTGGATTTCATACTGAATTTTTGTACAGTTGTCATTTATAATCAATATTATAGTCAACAACTAGGTATAGTTGTTGTAATATTTATCTGCGTAAGAAAAGTTTATGTCTCAAATGCAAAATGAAATAACTTTTTTTATAATCATCTTCTGTCATCTTCAAATTCATTTTTGTTTGTTTTGTTTACAATTAGATAATTGGAATATATTTATATTTTATTCAAATATCGACGAAAATTTGTTAAGAAATTTCCTTGGAGAATTTCGTTACCGTGTAATAATCGAATATTGTGGCCTACAAACAGAGATATTTATGTTCAATTACAATAATTCTGGGGCCTAACTTCATACATAATTCAAATCTCAGATTGAATTTACATTAATTATCATTCTAAAGTTTACCTTGTGCTTGATTTGTCTTACATTTCGGAATATAGGTAACTGAATACTAACTAGTCGTATATACCTACGAGTAATAGACATTATAATATTATTTTATTTTTTGGAATAACTAAATAAGTAAAACCTCAAATTGTAATATTTGATTACTGAAGACAATATTAGCGATTCCTAAAAGAAAATCTGAAAAAGATACGGTCACATCTAGGACTCAAACCCAGGACCCTTGCCTTGCAAAGTAAAGATATTACTGGCATTGTCTTCAATAAGTAAATTATAATATTAAATCATTGAAGAAGATAATATCATCAACTCTCGATGAAAATACGAAATAGAAGAAGATCATAGACATGGCGGATCTAGACTCGAAATAGAGGATCTGGATTCGGGTCCTAGTTGCGACCGTTACCTTTTTATTTTCTGTATAGTTGCCGAATAATTAACTAAGTTATCCTGATTTATTAAAATCCCGTTATAAGCGTAATGAACAACTGTTCCGACATCCTAACATTCGTTTTTTATTGATAGTTTGTTAGGAAATCTGTCAATTCATTCGTTAAAGGCCTGCAGTCATATTTTTAACACAAAGATAAATTTGGCCAATTTTTTTATAAATTAGCAATATTTTATATTAGCTGACAAACAGCTTTGGCAGATTAGCGGGTGCTTGTACTGAAAATAAAAAGTTTTCTCCTTGGAGTTGTTGATATTATCTTCTTAAATGCTAATATTTTACAATAAGGCTTAGAGTTATATTCAAGGTGAGCATTGAAGGATTTACCACCGCGTAGTGGCTAGATTGCAAACCGTGGATTTTTGGGTCTCTGCGGGTGCTAAACCTGCGAACTCACCACTGAAGCTGTCAGAAAGGTGATCAACGGCCAGGAACGGTGCAAAAAATCATTATTTGCTCATCAGCAGATAGAAGTGGGAACTGGCTCTCTTGGCTGAGAACCGAAGAATCCGCTTGCCAACTTCGTCATCAATAATGAAAAACTGGAGTCTTCATCCTTGGATAGTGAGAAATTATCTTCCGATTCTGTACTTTCACGGGCTTTTGTCTTGGGGACAACATTTACAAGGCCTTTCTAGAACTGACAAGAAGATTATTTGTTGGAAGTCAAACTGAGATGATGCCTGTCAGACAAGCTGTTCATCAACTACCCACGATTCAAAGAATCAATCATTGGTATTACACCATTATATTATCTAAGCAAGCCTATTGTTGCCAGACAGTTCTTAATTTTAGGATGCTTTACTCATATTTGTAACACTTCCTTAAGGCGAAATAGGTAGACTTGACCTGAAATTTGGCATTTTTGAGGCCACTTTTAGACGTATGGACACTTTTCTTGAAAAAAACACAAATTGATTTCGAAAGATCGTTATTTTATCTTGTAAAGTAAGATGTAAAATTTTGAAAAATAATATTATTTTCATATCATAATAAAGTGTTACCGTTGGACGATGCGCAGATTTGTTACATTTTCAAATGTGAAGTTGTATTATACAACAAATATTTCAAATCATATAATAATACAGTATAAACAATCAATTATACATATGTATGTATAAGAATTTTGTTTTTATTTCAAATAAAATTACTAATAAATAAATCCGAGCACGCGTTTTGTGACGAAAATCCCTCAATTGGACTATTTATTTATGGTCTTACAAATTGGTATATTTCAGATTTTTTTAGAAAAATAATTTACCAAGACATTATTGAAACATTAGAAATAATTTATGACCAAAAAATATATTCTTAATATATATAATAGTAATTAATTTCGATTCGCGTTTGTTGTTTGTTATTACCCCGGCGCAAGCCGAAATTTTATCATTCCCCGCTGCGACAGGGCAGCGAGCGGACGTCTATTCCTCGCCAGTCTACTTGATAACATTTTAAAGAAATTCCTCGCTTAAAAATGAGGAGGAAAATACCCTCGAAAAAAAGTTTTATTAGATAGCACAAATTACGACATCAAAAACGTACGTGGGAGATATATTTTCAGAAAAAATAAAGGTTAGTGATATTTAATTATCCGTGTACATTGTACGTACTTAAATGGTACAGAGTCGTTCGAAAGAATCAGTCAGAATAAGCACATATTTTTTATAACATTTGGCGATAATTTTGTGTTGTTTAATTTCCAGGGAAAAGAATCAACTATGGACAGGAGTTTATGTCTGCCATCGTTTTTTCATGTATAAATGTTAAAACTTATGCCAAAGTACGTGAAACTGTTTGTGATTGGTAGTCAAAAAGTGACACGAACCAAATGAATTTCGATTCGTGATGTGCGATTCAAATCATTTTTTTGTTCATAATTTCTCTTTTATTGTCCAATTCACTATTACATTGGTATAATTCAACATATTTAATATTTTTTGTGTTACTTTTTGTCAGTTTCATAATGTCATATTGTGAATTGACCTTCTTGTTTTAGGAAAAAAAAGGTTATTTTTGACATACTAACCTATAATGTTTCAATCGAAATTTACTCGTGAATTTAATTACATTTCGAAAATTAGACGAGTCAGGTCGCTCCGTTAATCATGAAAACAAATACATGAAAGCGATACAATTTTATGCAATCACATAACTACATATGCAGGTAGGTACCGTAGAATATAGTTGGAAATAAAACCTAGTTTTAATATATGTATTACTTCAGTTGTAAGGAATAAACCCTCTTTTCAATGTCATACATATCAAATCAAGTAATACTTTAAAGATAAGTATTAGAAATAAAACTTACCGGTAATACCTTTCGGACAAACGAATAAATAAGTAAAACAAAAGATTTTTACTCACCTTTGGAAAACTCGTGTAAAATATTAAAAAAAAAAAAACAAATATTTGAAATTTTTTTTAAATGTATATTCATATACCTACATATTTTATATCTACCATGTCAACAAACTGCATTTGTATTTATTTATGTTTACGCACTCCGACGTATAATTTACAAATATGTAACTACTTATTAGGAAGAAAGCTACAACCAAGAATTTAACAACAATAATTGTTATTTCATCGGAACCATGCTGTAGTTTTCACAGCCGCGCGAGTATACGGCTCGCAGCGGAATGAATTCGGTATTTCTGTCTCGGTCTAAAAAAACGTCCGATCGCGAAACCGTCTTTTAACGAAATTTGAATTCTCGTCCGCTGGTTAAACCACCTTAATTCTAATAAAAAAAACATCATTATCTTGTACTTTCAATATAAATTTTATTTAAATTGTCACCAACTTATCCTGCGGTGACAGTATAAACTTCCGTCAGTTACCTATTATAGAAACTATTATATAAACTTGAGGAAAAAACAGATTTAAATTTTAAAACTTACCAGATTTAAATTTGTTCAAAGTGCAAAAGCCAATTTTGTGACGGTTTATGTGAACTGTTATGATTGCTCAAAGTAGCTTTCAGACTTACTACGCATAATTATGGATATATCAGCACGTGGCCGGATATGGGCCACGCGCTAATAGCATGTCAACACTCGGTTGGTTACACACACAGACGTACGTTTGCGACATCGCTGCATGGTACATGTACCACGGCCAATCAAATGTCTGAATTAGGAAACATGACCATATAAGGAATCCCTTCCACGACGCGCCTCGAATAGCGAGCGGCACAAGAGCTTGCCGGCCGACCCACGCCGGCAGTTGTCCGCAGAGCCCGTTGAGATTAACACCATGGAATTTGTCTCCAGTCCGGGGGTTGCCACCAATTCCCCGGCTCCTTACGTTTTATAACTGTGCCGTATTTCCAAGTCCAAGTTCACAACTTCAGGACTATCACCAGCCAACCACAGCGCCCTTACGTTGTACAGATGTATCATGTCCCAACTCAAGGCCCTTGCCGCCTTGCCGCCGTGCCACCCCTTGTAGACGTCATGCCGTCTCTGCCTGATGCCAGCTCAGCCAATACTCCATGCTGTGCTATCACTCCGCCCACACCATCCTGATCGTTAAGAGCTTTTGGCGACCCGACCAGTGCATCTGCAGCCGCCCATGTCCAATACTCAGTCCTGCGCACCCGCCCTCGCTGATGCCGCCCATGCTGTCCCAACTCCAGGCCCTTACCGCCTTGCCCCACGCCAGACTAGGAGTAGTGAACTCGTAGACCCCTGCCTCAGTCTGTGCATCTGTTGCCGCCTGCCGCCCTCCTTCGCCCGGAGCCGCCCTACAGCCGCCCACGCTGTCCAATACTCAGTGCTGTGCCTCAGCCCGCAGCTTTGCCGCTCTGCCGCCGCCATGTCACTGCCTGCCGCCGCCCTGCAGTCCTGCGCGTCCGCCCACGCTGCCAGCCGCCCCTTGTAGGCGTTGTACCGCCCTCATCAGCCTAGGCCCCCCGCCTATGGCATCCTTCGTTAATTCACACGTGAGCTACTAATGTATTTAAATCTATCAGAGCCTTTAGATTCCGTAGTGCCCTAGTAAAACATATAGTCCTTAAATTGCCCTGTGACTATTATAGTAACTGTCTGACCTTCCGTTTTATGTGATAATAAACTAGTCATCCCAAGATAACCTGTTTCATTGGAAATTGTACTAATACTCACCCTTATAGATGGAGTCCTAACCTCTACCGGCACTCTGGTACGGCGAGCGTTATTTACCCTATTACACACTAGACGTGTAACTTTATAACTTACACTGGAATACACTATGTTACAGTTAACACTGGCGACCAAAGTGGTGCTATGTTACGTAATATTCATACAGGTACAGTTAACACTGGCGCCAACTTGGTAGCCTTTCTGTAATATGCATATAGGTATGTATATAACACGATAACCCGATAACTTTAACTGCTTTACAGTTAACAGAACTATCTTCAATATGAATCTAAAAGCGGTAGATACTCTCAGTATCGCCCTGGTGAAAGACTAGCGTTTAGAATCGATAAGTTGCTTTAAATGACTTTAGCAGTGTACCTGGTTTGTGACGGTTTATGTGAACTATCTTCAATATGAATCTAAAAGCGGTAGATTCTCTCAGTATCGCCCTGATGAAAGACTAGCGTTCAGAATCGATAAGATGCTTTAAATGACTTTAGCAGTGTACCTGGTTTTTCAGGTGACGAGATCTGAAAAACCAGGTACTTCCCAACATTCTTTCCCATATCACACCATTTATCTCAAATTGGGGATGCCATAGCCCCACTGGCTCCGCGCAGCGTAGAGCAGTTAAGACTTTTATTTATTTATTTATAATATTTTATTATTTTTTTTTTATTGTTGATACATTATTTTACAATATTTCATATTCTAATTCAGTAATGTTGGCCTCACTGGGTTGTTTACCCGTGCTGAGGCCCCCATTTTATAATATAAGAATTTATACATTTAAAAAAAAGAAAAACCTATATGCCGATTTTTTAACCTATTTTTGATTTATAATTTAAATCAAAAATAGGTTAAAAATTAAAATATAATTATCACACTAAAATTAAAATATTAATATAGTAGTTGATACTAATGGAGTGAATTTAGCGGATACAAATATATAAAACCCATGAGTGATACAAATACGAATAAAAATATCATGTTTACATTTGTAAATTGTTAGAGGTTTGCTATTATAGCCTTCTTGTATCTATATTCAGTGCAGTTGAAGAAATTTACTATTTCTATGAAAGTATTGCCAACTGCAAGCAATCCCGATACGCAAACGGTAGTCACATTAAAAAAACTCTCAGACTAGTGCGATATATTAAGTGATATTAAATTAGTGTATATTTTTTAATTCTTTCCGTACACGTACGCTGAAATTTTGATTAATTAACAAAATCTCACACAGGAATACAAATAATGTATGGAACTAGGTTAGGTAAGGATGACTTTGAAAAGGTAATTTTATTTATTTTTTATTTTTATATTCTCTATGAAAATTAGTGTTAATACTCTCTTAATAGATTGGTAAACTTAGTTGGACTAAGTATAGCATTATCACCAAACGTATTGTAATTGGTCATGCTATTACGGTTGCTACACCACACGATATTACAATTGTTCAAAACCAGTGATATAATTAACCACACTGAACAGAAATATTCTGGAATCATTTTTTTTACATTGTATTTTGTATGTGAGTACTGCACAGCATATTCAACTACAAGGAGCCGAAGGCAATGGAATTAAGGCATCACTATTTGAGGTGTTATGGGAGGCTAAATATAGTGGGGAAGAGCAGGAGATTAGGACGCGGAAGATGGGGAAGAAACTGGCTATTCAGATATGGTTTTTCTTTCCAATTCTGAATGATGTTATTTCAACAGGGCTATGCTGAATGAATCTACCACTCTGCAATGTGCCACAAATTACCAAATATTTTTAAGATATTAAATATTTGTGCACGCTGGTTTTTGAAACTACGAGATCAAGAGATCAAAGAGGTTTTTTTAAAAAAAGAATGCTGATGTTGCCAATAAAAAATAGACAATTTGACTCCTAGGTCCCAAACAGGTCGTTTAAATTGATAACAAATGTTTCCGATGTTTGAAAATATTTTATAAATTTCTGCAGAAGCAAGTAGCTTATTTATTTGGGCTTTCACCGGGCACATGGACACATCCACCAAACACTGCTAATGGTTTATCTGCTCAGTGCTTAACCCCCTGTTTTTGTAAAAAAAGAAAAAGTGTAAATGTTAAAAATTCCGCAGGTCGTTATTTTGAGTAGGAAATTAAATACTTTTTTTATTTATCCTTTGAAAATCATTTACTAAGAAATTTTTGGACTCGTTTGTGAAATTCAGTACAAAAAGTACTTGAATAAAAATTTTAAATCACCAGAGCACATTTTTAAATGATTTGATATCAGCTTTATCAAATGAACAATCGATATTTTGCTGATGCTATTACAGCGAATTCATTCAAATAATCAAAAATCATTTTATTTAACGATGCAAATCACTTTGATTGTTGAATCTGATTATATAACGTAAATGATTCCCACGCGAATTGTTACCAGGTTACGACGCAATGTTTCTGGATTTTGAATTTCGAATTTATGGAATTTGGTTAAATTAGTAATTTATCAGGTGGGTGCGTAAAAAAAATAATGTTATAACCTACACCAAAATACGTAGAATTTAATGTTGTATTGTGATATTTTCTTTTAGTTTATGCGAGAGTTTAACTTTAAAGAACAAACGTAACCTTTCATTCTTCGGTATAAAATATATACTTAATTTACATAACGTAACAATGGGTGAACATAATATTATATTACTTGAAATGAGGTTGTAGGTGTGACCGGGGATTAGTGAAGACTAGAGGGGAGGAAGAAGAGGAGATGGAAAGTACGGTAATAGGGAACATGTCTAAGATTGGACAATAAGATAATATTGAATTATTATTTTTATGGGATTTCTTTATTTCTAGGGCTTCTATGTTTTCTAATCATATTATTTTATTTATAATATAAAGAATCTTTATCCAAATATTTTTTCATAACTGTGTCTGTTGGCAATTATAATTTCGCTAACCATGTTATTTGAGTCAACCAGATGAGTTTTTGCATTTGGGGATAATCTAATGGGATATACGAATTAATCCCGGTTCCTAATAACCGGCGATAGTGTAGTGGTTAGCGCAGTTGACTAAATTTGGCCAGTTCAAGAGAAGCAGTGTTCAATTCTCAGCCCAACCAAAACATTTTTACTTTTTTCTTTTTTTTCTCATAAGTGTAAAGTACACTACAACTCCATCTATGTACAGACTACAAAAATAAACAATATTATAATAAATTAATTCATCGAGTTTTAGTGTTGTACTGACTAAAGTGATAATTTCATATCAGATTGCCTGCAAACAGGCGTCAGAGGTAAAAGTGATATTAATATTGCCTACCAACAGGCGCTACAAAATAAATCTACAAAATAAATCTTCATAAACAAATACCACAGACATCAGCTGACAACTTCTGCCAAGTGATATTAAACTACAATAAATCCTAAATGGCAGACCCCCCTTGTACCCCACCAGGTGTTAAAGATCACTTCAAAAAATCGGGAACTACGCCAAGATCACCAATAATCCGAAGCCATAGCAGCCCAGAACTTAAGTCTCCAATACAAACCCGAGCTGAAAGCAAAAAAGTAGTGGACAAACAACAAAAGAAGGGAATTAAGACCAAGCCAGCATTAAGCAAAGGACAAATGCCCGCGTCAACCAGCTTGGCCACCGTTGTACCTTCTCAATTTGATATGCTAGTCGATAAAATGGAAAAATAAATGTCAACTAAACTGGAAGCCTTTAAATTGACGATTATAAAAAAAATTGACGATGATAACCTAGAAAGTAGAAACTCGAGAGATCTTATCAGCAGACAATATGACAATCTTATGGCTAAAATGGAAACCATCACTAAATTGGTTGAGTCACTGAAAAATACACTTGTCGAAAAAGACAATCAAATAAAGTGCCTGGAAGTCAAATTGTCGGAAGTAGATCAAAGACCACAAGGTGCCTGGAATACGGTTGCTGCTACCCACTCTCAGTCAAGTAGCCAATTTCCCCGCTTGCCACCTATAACCAGGAACAATGCTCCTCCTGGCCCTGCTAGACCTTCAGTTTTAGTTTTTCCAGCTGAAAATTCACAGTCCACTTCTGAAGCTACCCTAAAAACACTGAAAACTGCCGTAAATCCTGCCACCCTGGGCATTCAAGTGACGGGGTTGCGTGAGTTAAAAAGTGGTGGGGTGTTAATCCACCCTAGCACTTCAGCCCAAGCGAAAAAATTGGCAAATGCTCCAGCGCTATCTGAAGCGGGCCTAAAAGCAACCATCGCCCCAAACCGCCTCCCTCGCATTGCTATCCACGACCTTCCTCAAAATATTTCGCCTGATGAAATTATAAGTGCCGTCCATCATCAATCCACCAACGATACAGGTCTATCTTTAGAACGTTTAAAGGAGAATA
This sequence comes from Hesperophylax magnus, assembly GCA_026573805.1. Taxonomy (NCBI): domain Eukaryota; kingdom Metazoa; phylum Arthropoda; class Insecta; order Trichoptera; family Limnephilidae; genus Hesperophylax; species Hesperophylax magnus. The sequence goes on from JAIUSX010000082.1 coordinate 3,551,723, forward strand.
TGACCTTTTCTCATAAATCTGGCCCCCGCACAGGAAATTGCATCCACATTTTCAGAGTTCCTCCATCTGTGCGCCACTCGTTGATATCTTGCACTAAACTTGCCATTGACTGGCAGCTACACCGGGTAAGAGACTGGGTAGATAGTTTGAAGTGTGGTCACTGTCAACTGTATGGTCACATTGCCTCGAAGTGCCAAGCAGACTTACCCACCTGTCCTCACTGTGCCAAAGTTGGCCACAATCGAGATGCCTGCCCCAAAAAGGAGAAATCTCCTGTATGTGCCACCTGTACTTTCTTTAGAAAACCGGCTTCCCACAACACTGGAGCTCAAGTCTGCCCCGCCCGCCAAGCTGCAGAGAGACGTGAACTTTCTAGGACAATTTTTTTAGGTTGAACCTGAACAATCATTCCGTGAAAAATTCTTTCTCGACGTACTACCAAAATGTCCGTGGCCTAAATACAAAACTAAACACTATTCGCTGTAACGTCAGTGTATGTCATTATGACTTTTTATTCTTTATAGAAACATGGCTCTCTGATAATGTCGCATCTGCTGAACTTGGACTGTTTGATTATAATATTTTTCGTAGCGACCGTTCTACTACTTCTGGGAAGTCAAAAGGAGGTGGAGTGATGATATGTGTAAACAAAAAATACCCTTGCCATATTCTAGAATCATCCAACAATGTTTGTGATCAATTATTCTCGTGTGTTCTATTTGGCACCAAAAAGCTTGTACTTGGTTGTGTTTACATTCCCCCGTCTTCCTCGTTAGAAGTCTACAAGTCACATACTGCTTTAGTTGAGCATGTATCTAGAAACGCTGGTTCATTGTTTATTTGTGGTGATTATAATTTGCCTAAAATATTGTGGCTAAATACTTCAATACTCGCTCCGCATCGAAGGAGTACAGTCGCGTAATTTTGTAACAAGTAAATCAAATAATATAGTTTACATTAATAACTCGCCCACCTGGGCGCACCATTCCATCCAATATGGAAACTCAAGAAATTATTAAAAACATTAAAGATTTAATAAACAAGATCACTTCAGTGAAGGACTCAAAAATAAAATTAACACTGGAACAGAACATTATATCACTGGAAGAAAAAATTCAACATGAACTAATAAACCTACAAAAAAAGATTATAGAATTACAAGAAACTAATATTAAAAACAATCATCACTACGCACAGAAACTAGAAGAAATTCATAATAATAACAAAAGGACATATGCAAATGTATTAGGTGACAATAAAAACTTCGTGAATACAGGTGCACACATCCCAGAACAGAAGCACGCCATCATAATTACATCTAAAAACACCTTGAAGGCCGAAGATATAAAAATAAAAATTCAAAAAAACATTAATTTAACTAAAATAAAAGTTGGAGTAAATGGAGTAAAAAAAATCGGAGAACAAAAATTACTGATTTCATGTCAAAAAAAAGAAGATGCAGAAAAGTTAACCGAAGAAATTAATAAGGTAATTGGAAAAGAAATATTGGCCGAAGAAATTAAAAAAAAGAAACCGTGTTTAATGTTGAAAAGACTGCAATGCCAATTGACTGAAGAGGAAATAATAGATGGGATTGTACAACAAAATGAAGGATTAACCCTGGAAGACAAAAACAACATCAAGCTTATCAAGGAATTAAAAAACAAATACAATGAAGGAAAAGAAAACGACACCACTAACTACATCATTGAAACAACCGGTAAATTAAGAAAAACGCTACTAGAAAAAAACAAAATAAACATCAAATACCAAAGAGTATACATAGAAGACTGTAACCCGCTTACTCAATGCTACCACTGCCTTAAGTTCGGCCACACAGCGCAAAGATGTCTCGCCAGGACGCAGCCCCCCATTTGCCCTCATTGCACAAAGGAGCACATTCTGTCTAAATGTGAAAATAAAGAACAACCTCCAACATGCAACAATTGCTGTGTTCAAAACAAAAGATTTAATATGAATTATTCTACAGAACACAGAGTTGATAGCATGAAATGTCTCTATCGGCAAAAAATGCTTCAACTAGCTAGAGAGCGCATCGACTATGAATAATTACGGTAAATTTCATTTCTTTAAACTCTAATCTAAAACTTAAAAAATGAATGATTTTTTATGTAACGCATTAGATAAAAAAATGTATATTGAAGAAAATTTATTTCAATCTATGAAAGATTTTAACTTAATTTGCACTGAAAAAGGATTTACCCTATTTCATATAAATATTAGAAGTTTAGAACGAAACATGGATGAATTAGTTATAACATTAAAAGAATTAAATTTTTTCCCGGGCCTGATTGTCTTAACAGAGACACACTCTGCAGGCGAAATCAATTACACTATTCCAGGCTACACATACCATGCGACAATAAACAAAATAAACAAAAACTCAGGTATCGGATTATTTATTTCTAACCAGTATAATGTTCTCAATATTAAAGAAATAATTAATGTTAGTAATGTTAACATATTAAATATAGAATTTAAAGACGTAAATAAATATTACAACATTATTGCTATTTATCGTACGCATACATCGATAGTACCTCAATTTATAGATGAATTAAAAAATATTTTGTTAAATTTTAGAAATAAAAATACTATTATTGTTGGAGATATGAATTTAAATATCGCAAACGACTATTCTAGTAAAGATAAAGACACATATCTAAATATGTTAGCAGAACTCAATTATTTATCGTGCATAAATTCTTATACTAGAAATGTTAAAGGTCAACGCCCCTCATGCTTAGATCACATTTTTACAAATATTCCTGATATCCAAAATATAAAATCAGCTGTCATTCATACAAGTATCGCTGATCATTATTCATGTATTTTTAACTATAAATTAAGCAATCCAACTTTGCCATTATTTAAACAAAATAATTACTCAAAAAAAGTACTTAATATGGATACATTAAAACACCAATTAGAATCAGAAAATTGGAATAAATTATTACAATGTAATGATGTCAATATATGTTGTAAAATGTTTGAAGAAAAAATATCTAAATGCATAAATGACTCGACAAATAATAATATAATAACCAAATCCAAAGTGTCGAACTTGAAACCTATAAAACCATGGATTACTCATGGTTTAGTAGTATCTGTACGACATAAGCAAGCTCTTTACAAATTAACTACTCAACAACCAAATAATAAAAATTTACTAAATCATTTTAAAGCATATAAAAACAAACTTTCATATATTATAAAAAACACAAAACAAAAGTATTATAAACAAAAGTTGAATCAGGCTGAAAATGATAGTAAAAGAGTGTGGACAGTTATAAATGAAATAATTGACAAGAAAAAAAACAAGAATAACGACATCGCTACTATATTTCATGACAACATGAAAACATGTTATAAAGAAAATCCCTCAAAAGCTGCAAACATATTTAACACCTTCTTTGCGAACGTAGGGGAAAATCTTGCCAATCTCATTCATACTGACCCAAATATAACATTTCCAGACTGTAGTATTGATACTGACAATAATATAGCAACATTCCAAGTCACCACAGAGAACGAAATAATATCAATTATAAACGGTATGCAAGGAGGTTCTGCCCCGGGCTTTGATGGAATAACAGTTAATATTTTAAAAAATATAAAAAATCAAATTTCTAAACCGTTAAAACACATAATAAATGTAAGTTTCCAAAGCGGAGTGTTTCCATCAATCTACAAACAAACTACCATTACTCCAATATTTAAATCTGGTAACCCAGAAGAAGTTAGCAATTACCGACCCATATCAGTAATCTCGAACATAGCGAAAAATTTTGAAAAGATAGTTAAAAAAAGGATAAACCAATTTGTAAAATGTAATAAATTAATTAATGAAAATCAGTTCGGTTTTATGGTAGGTAGAAGCACTCAGGATGCAATTGCAAAATTAACTAGTCTTGTTCATAATTCATTAGATAAATCATTAAAATGCATTGGAATTTTCATAGATCTTAAAAAAGCTTTTGATAGCATATCACACGACAAACTTATAAGTAAATTAAGAAACATTGGATTAAGTGGTACAGCTATAGAATGGATAAAAAGCTACCTTTTCAAACGCCCTCAAGTCGTAAAAATCAACGATGTACTTAGTCAACAAAAAACAAGTCACTTCGGCATACCTCAAGGTACAGTCCTGGGACCGTTACTGTTTATCATTTATGTAAACGACATATTCAATCAAAGATTAAATGGAAAAATAATATCTTATGCTGATGACACTGTCATAATAATTGAAGGTACTGATTGGAATAATGTTAATAACTTAGCAAATACTGATATTAATATACTGAAAAATTGGTTCGATAAAAACCTCCTCTCATTAAATACTGAAAAAACAAAATGTATCCCATTCTCTATCAACAAATTTAAATCAATACCAGAATTAAAAATTATAATACATCAACTTAAATGTAACAGAACTAATTGCAATCAAGAATGTTCTATACTTAGTCTAACTTCTGAAATTAAATATCTTGGTATATATATAGATCAACATTTTAAATGGAAAAAACAAATTTGTGAACTTGTCAAAAGAATTAGAAAATGTATTTATATATTTATAAGACTTAGAAATATTTTTAGACTAGAAAACCTAAAAAGAGTGTACTATGCAATTGTACAATCTATATTACAATATGGTATTATTGGCTGGGGAGGAACTTATAACAATATATTAAATCCACTTAAAATAGTTCAAAGATTGATAATTAAAGTAATATTGAAAAAACCATCCAAATTTTCTACTGAGATTCTCTTTTCAATATTCAATGTATCCACAATAGACAATATATATAAAAAATATTCAATTCTACAAATTTATAAAGAAATACAGTTAAACAACTTACAATTCAATTCATCAGCAAGATATCAAAAAACTATCAAAATCCCAAAACTTAATACAAAGCTCACACAAAATACCTATCTCTATCTAGGTATAACATATTTTAACATCCTTCCATTATATCTAAAAAATATTGAAGATATTCAGGAATTTAAAATAAAATTAAAAAATTACCTAAAACTACTATAAAAGTCCATATCTTACTCTTATTATTATTTCCTTCAAATCTTGAAACTGTATTATTGATAAATCTTGCCTATTTCTTACTTATCCCTTTGGTTTTGCAAATATGTATATTATTTACTTACTTACATGATTCCATATAATTGAGCTAGGATTCACTCACCAAACACAAGAGCCTCGTCTCTTTATGGTGAGGAAAAGCTATTATTATTTACCATTATAAAACTGTATAATATGTATAATTGTATATTTATTGTAAAAAACATACAAATATTAAATAAATAAAAAAAAAAAAAATGACAATAAAGATGTCAACACTCTAACTAGTAATCTTTCCTCACAAGCTATTGAAATTGTTAATTGTTTTGCCTATTTGAATATGTTTCAAGTAAATGCTGTCACTAACTGTTTGGGTTCTTGCCTGGATTTAATTTTCACTAGTATACAAAATGTCATAGTAAGTGAAGCTGATATCTCCTTATTACCAATTGATAGATATCATCCACCTCTCTCGATTAACATCTCAAATTTTTTCAAACTCGCTTCATTGAAACCAAATGTCTCATATCACTACAAATTTCTCGATGGTGACTACTTAAATTTTAACAATTATCTTTCTCAGATTAACTGGTCAACACTATTTTTAAATTCTGATATTAATGACGCTGTATATAAATTTAATGAATGTTTATCACGTGCTATTGATTTGTTTATTCCTAAGGGATTATACTGTCAACCCAAGTTTCCTAATTGGTTTAGCTCGACACTTAAACAATTAATAATTGAAAAAAAGAAAACCCATAAGTTATTTAAAGTGACTGGAAACTTAAACTTTTATCAAAAATTCTCTCAGCTAAGGGAATTGTCCAAAATTGAATCAGCCAAGTGCTATAAATCCTTTGTTGAAGATACAGAGACAAAACTACTCAAAAATCCTAAACAATTTTGGCAATTTGTTGCGCAAAAGCGTGCTGATAATGATCTCCCCTCAAGTATGTATTTTAATGAAACTCATGCTACTAATGGTCATGACATCGCCAACCTATTTGCTAAACATTTCTCCTCTGTATATTCTGATGCGTCATGCACCATCCCTCCACTTAACTATGACCAAAATATTGACTTGAATGATTGCCAAATATCACTTGTAGAGGTATACCAAGCCTTAAATAATCTTTCTCATAAAAAACTTCCGGACCTGATGGCATTCCAGAAATCTTACTAAAAGAATGTAAATATACTTTATCTAACCCAATTTGTATATTGTACAACTTATCACTATCATCTGGAACTTTTGCAGACTCATGGAAAATTTCGTATATTCGACCCATTTTCAAGTCTGGGAACAAATCAAATATTGGAAATTACAGACCAATATCAATTATGTCTAATATTCCGAAAGTATTTGAGTCAATAATTACAAAGAAAATCACTCCTATTTTCAAAAATGTTCTGATTGAGGAACAGCATGGATTTAGATCAGCGAGATCTACAACAACTAATTTACTGTCTTTTACAAACATCATTGTTAAAGCTTTAGAAGACAACTCTCAGGCTGATGTCCTTTACACCGACTTCTCTAAAGCCTTTGACAAAGTAAATCACTCAATACTCATGGCCAAACTTTATGCTATAGGTATTAGAAACCCTATGTTATCATTTTTTCAATCTTACTTGAGTGACAGAAAACAAAGAGTTAAAATAAATAACTTTGAATCCTTTAACATTGATGTAACGTCCGGTGTTCCTCAAGGAGCCCATTTGGCACCGCTTCTTTTTAACCTTTTTAATAACGACTTAACTAAAGTTTTTTCGCACACACGCTTCTGGCTTTTTGCTGATGATAATAAGATCCTTGAGATAATTAAATCCTTTCATGACTGTTTACTATTTCAACTTGATATTGATTCATTTAACGATTGGTGCAAACTAAACTGCTTGGAACTCAATGTTGATAAATGTAAAGTTTTGTCCTTTTACAGAGCCAATAAACCTATTCAGTTTGAGTATAAACTAAATGGTGCTTGTCTATCAACTGTCACATCCATCAAGGACCTTGGGGTCACTCTTGATTGCAATCTCTCTTTTCGAAATCATATAAATAACATCGTAAATAAATCACTTAAGCTACTCGGGTTCATTCATAGAATTACCTCACACTTTAAACATATAAGAACACTTAAAACTCTATATTGTTCGTTGGTTCATCCTCACCTTGAATATGCCAGTGTCATTTGGTCTCCTTTCTATGTTGTCCACATTAGTCACATCGAATCTGTCCAACATCGCTTCCTACGGCGAATTTCTTGGAGGTTAGGACTTGAAAGAGGCGATTACTCATATGAGGAAATTGAACAGACTTTAAACCTATCTTCATTAGAAAAACGTAGAAAAGACTCCGATCTAATTTGCATATTTAAAATAATCAACAGTATAACCGACTCACCTGAACTGCTACAACTCATTCAATTCAACACCCCATCCCGTAGACTCCGAAATAATGAATTGTTGTTCCTCAATCACCATTCAACTAACTATGGGTACCATTCTTCTTTGTCTAGAATGTCGAGACTTGTAAACTCAAATCAGAGCATTGAATTTTTTGGTGTAAGTCTAAATGACTTTCAAAAAGCGATACGTAATGTGTAATTTTTCACAACTTAATCGTTATTGATGCTATGAATTGTAGTTATTTTCTATATGAACATTTTCTATTTTACATTGTCTTTGCCCTTCACATTCATGTACCCTCCATTCACTGCCATCTATGTTTTTCTTATTCGTGTCAATATTATGGTTTTAATGGACTTATTGTCCGTAAATTAATAAATAAATAAAATATCGAAAGAAGGGCAAAACTCCATTAACGGATAACTGAAAGTGGTTAGCGCTAACAAAAAATTGTCCACAGAGGCGAAGTAAGCAGCTCATATAGGAGTGGTGATACCAACCCTGCTGTAAGGCAGTGAGACATGAAATTGGCAGAGAAAAGATGAAGAAATATACTGAATTCTGTTGAAATGGGATCCCTAAGGCACATTTGTGGTAAAACCATGTGTAACCGTGAATAAAATGTCAAAATCCAGAGAGAATGCAACGCTACAGAAAGTGTAGTGAACAAAACTAAGACAGGGACACTGGTTTTGACATGTGAAGCGGATGAATAAAGAAAGAAGTAACAATATATTATTTTTTTTTATTTTTTATATATTCAATAATATTATTATTGGGTTTATAAAAACAGTTTATTTTTAAACAAGTTTTGCTGTGTAATTATTATTACGCGTGACAGCTATTTCGCTCTCTGAAGGCATTATCAAACTGTGGGTAACCCACTTACAGACGATACATTTATATTATTTGTAGATAATATAGGGGTGAACGAATTATATTTGTTTGTTCATTGATTAGAATAGCTTTCGGATTATTAGAGTTTTTGTTAATTTCTAACTGCTTCAGTTAACGGCCTTTAATTTACTAGATATCTTCAAGCCTACTAGATATCTTCAAACCTAGTGCAAATATGAGTGCACTATGAAGTACTTAATTATGCTATTAAAATAACCCTATGAGTCATCATTTGGGAATAACTAACATAAAGACATTCAGTCAAATTTAAACATTACAGTAATTGGGGAAACTTTACTGGGGTAATAACCATTAATAATTTCTAACATTTTACTCAGAAATCAATTAAGAAATCAGTAATTGAAATTAAAATACCTATCTACAAATAATATAAATGTATCGTCTATAAGTGGGCTACCCAGAGTTTGATAATGCCTTCAGAGGGCGAAATAGCTGTCACGCGTAATAATAATTGCACAGCAGAACTTGTTTAAAAATTAACTGTTTTTATAAACCCAATAATAATATTATTGAATATATAAAAAATAAATTAAAATGGAGTTCTACAAATTAAACTTAATAACAATAAACAATATATTACGCAATGGTAAAAGAAGTAGAGAAGGCATTACAAGGCAATCAAGTGAATCAATTGATATAGTCCGGTCATGTCAACAAACTATAATATAAAGGGTGACCGGATAAACCTTCAAAATGATTGTACTGGACACCTACGCCAGTGACATCAACTGTAAATGCCGGTTTCCTCTCGGGGTACCTTGGGTAAGGATTTGCAAAGAAACACAACTTGCGAATGTCGTCGGACAACTGACTGGTTGTGCCAGCTGTTTGCATATTTATTGAGTTCAAATTCAACACGTGTTAATGTACAGCAATTATTCTTATCTCTAAACAGGATGCATGAGAGCATTAAGGAACCAATAAAAATAACCAAATTTTAATTACTACGGCTAAATCCCATTTGACACATGATACGTGTCCGGTGATAAGCTTCAAAAGGGATTCGGCGTCGTTAAATGCGTGATAACAGTAAATATTCATGTCCTTAATTATTTTAATTATATTTAGGTACATCGACCTGCTGTCCGGTACACCCCCAACGTGAAAAAGTATTTTTCACTAAATAGTTTCCTCGGACAGCAAGGTATCTTCTTAAGGTGTGAAGAACAATGATTTTCATAGGTGTATTGGTGTTTTCTAACTGTAGATATTCGTTGAAGTTTCTTTCGTTGAGAGGTACGTGTTGATGACGTATATGTTGTCTTCAATTTCAATTAAAAATCCATATCTTTTCACAGCATAAAGCGATCGTTAAAGTAATCAGCTTTCATATTTCAGAAAAATGAATGAACGAATGTAACGGGCGGCCTTCAGGCCCTCTAACGCATTAACGAGTTATGTGACCCACATGTCAAGTGTTTACATGTGAGCTATTTGTTTATAATAAACAAATCTTTCGTTTGTAGTTCAAGTTCGTGAATCAGTATTATTGTTATTACTGTCTCTCATGTGACTCTTCTTTAATATAGTTTATCTTAACCTTATCTGGATCCTTATTATTTATTCCAATCTTTATTTCAATTACGCCTTATGTAGTTTTATTCCTCGGCTCAGAGGATAAAGTTAGCAGCTTGTACAGCAACAACCTTTTTCTTAAACGATTTCCACTCTCGTGCCATTTGGATTACTTCAGCGGTAGATTTGGAGTGGAAGTACAGGAAAACACAAGGACTACAAGTATTTGCAGAAGCGTCGTAAAATTCACTTTTTCCATCTGGCGTGCCAATGAACTTCGATTTCGTCATATTATATTTGCACGGTTCTTCCAGGTGATTATCCCCCGGCAGAAATAACCTTTTCTGGTATTCTGTTTTCATTTTCACCTGGAGAAATATTTCTTTCATGTTTGCAGCAACGGCAATTCTTTGTCCCGTATCTAGGAACCGAGTTGATTTTCTCCATTGGAGCGCCGTGATGGGCGCAACATAAACATTATCTGCATTGTTTTCTAGTGTAACAAAGCTGTCACCATTATCTCGTTCGATTAATATTTTTAGTGGATACACTTCTTGTGCCGCTAGTGTTCCGATTTCACATGGGTTAATTTGCTGATAAGTATCACTCGGCAGATTTAAAAATTTCACAATTTTCACAGATTTCACTATTTTTACAAATCGTGAATCGTCCTCGTAAATGGTGTTTCTGGGGCACCATACGCCTCCAGATGATAGTGCAGCATAATTAATTTTACTTTCCATCAGCGCCATATTATGTGGCTGGTTGTCGACCCCTTCCGTTGTAAGTCGTTTCTTTTCGCTTACATTACTTAGCGACAATGTGTTTTCAAAATATTCTTCATTTTTATGAAGCTGCCGCACAAAGGTTGTCTCCGGTATGTCCTCAGGCAGTAGTGCGAGGGTGGACTTCCAGCCACCCTGACGAGTTGCACCGTGTGCATTTTCATTTTCTTCATTTTTATGAAGCATCTGATCAGAAGATGACGGTAACTGTGGAATGTCAATCACAGCCGTGGATCCATCTGGCGTAATCTGCTGAGGTGAGAACAAAGTCTGCAGGTTATCGTCATCCAATATTGTGAGGATGGACTTCCAGCCACCCTGGAAATCTGCAAACAGTGCATCCAAATACCGTGCAGTCTCCTCTTCTTGTAGACGCTGTGGGCGCCCATCTTCTTCTAGTTGACGTTGTAAGCGCCAACCCTCTTCTAATTGACGTTCTAAGCGCCAGTTCTCCTCCCGCAATGCTCTTACTGTTTCCCAAGTAGAGCATGAGTTGCCGCTGTCTTCGGGTGCCGGCACTAATCCTCTCCTGGAAGTAGGTGCTTTGGCGCCTTTCCAGGAGCGCAATGACGGTGTCATGTTTCCTGATTTCTGAGGAAGATCCGGCTCGAAGGACCATAAATGTACTGGACACCTACGCCAGTAACATCGACTGTAAATGCCGGTTTCCTCTCGGGAGTACCTTAGGTAAGGATTTTCAAAGAAACACAACTTGCGAATGTCGTCGGACAACTGACTGGTTGTGCCAGCTGTTTGCATATTTATTGAGTTCAAATTCAACACGTGTTAATGTACAGCAATTATTATTATCTCTAAACAGGATGCATGAGAGCATTAACGAACCAATAAAAATAACCAAATTTTAATTACTACGGCTAAATCCCATTTGACACATGATACGTGTCCGGTGATAAGCTTCAAAGGGATTCGGCGTCGTTAAATGCGTGATAACAGTAAATATTCATTTCCTTAATTATTTTAATAATTATTTAGGTACATCGACCTGCTGTCCGGTACAATGATAATTCATCACATCCTTAAAAAGTTATATAAAGTCATGGAATGTGATGAAAAAAAAACTTTATTAACTGGGTTAAGTAGGTTAGGTTAGGTTAGGTTAGGTTTAAAAAAATTGTTTCATCATTTCTCATTAGAAATTTTTTATATCACTTTTTAAAGGTGTGTGCTTACTCTTGAATGCGTAGGCATGAGAAGCGGTGTGATGGTTGGTAAGTTATATAACTTCTTAAATTGTACAATATTTTTCAGAATTACACTTGAAAACATTAATTACGTTTTTTTTTTCAAGAAAGTCTCCCCAACGCCAACATAAATTCAGAAAACAACAAACCAGATCCTTCCCTTAATATACAAAAACCCTTAAAATGGAATAATGCATATGCTTCTTACTTAATCGAACAACTAATGTAAGTGTTCGTTTAGCAGGCGATAGATTACCTCCCCTAAAGCCTTCGGAATTAATGCCAGAGACTTCGAGAAAAAATGGTAGCAGGAACCTCGCCCGGCAATAAGCAAGACATCCTGTGAACTGATTTATTTAGGCAAGGGTTGGAACATAAATAATCAATTATTAGGACGAAAATGTACCTAAAGGCTACAATAGGGTGATTCGGATAAGGAGAATACTAAATAATTTTAGGAATATTTTCGTTTTAAAATTTGATCTGTTAATACATATTTATTTTAATATCTGAACGATTATTCATGAAGATTGGGGAGTATTTTGATACCAGATGTCTCGGAATCAATTAAATTATTATCTATGCTACTGTGGTGATTGCTAGTTTTGTGATATTGAGGTAGATCACCAAATAAATTATTATCTATGCTACTGTGGTGATTGCTAGTTTTGTGATATTGAGGTAGATCACCAAATAAATTATTATCTATGCTACTGTGGTGATTGCTAGTGTTGTGATATTGAGGTAGATCACCAAATAAATTATTATCTATGCTACTGTGGTGATTGCTAGTTTTGTGATATTGAGGTAGATCACCAAATAAATTATTATCTATGCTACTGTGGTGATTGCTAGTTTTGTGATATTGAGGTAGATCACCAAATAAATTATTATCTATGCTACTGTGGTGATTGCTAGTTTTGTGATATTGAGGTAGATCACCAAATAAATTATTATCTATGCTACTGTGGTGATTGCTAGTGTTGTGATATTGAGGTAGATCACCAAATAAATTATTATCTATGCTACTGTGGTGATTGCTAGTTTTGTGATATTGAGGTAGATCACCAAATAAATTATTATCTATGCTACTGTGGTGATTGCTAGTTTTGTGATATTGAGGTAGATCACCAAATAAATTATTATCTATGCTACTGTGGTGATTGCTAGTTTTGTGATATTGAGGTAGATCACCAAATAAATTATTATCTATGCTACTGTGGTGATTGCTAGTTTTGTGATATTGAGGTAGATCACCAAATAAATTATTATCTATGCTACTGTGGTGATTGCTAGTTTTGTGATATTGAGGTAGATCACCAAATAAATTATTATCTATGCTACTGTGGTGATTGCTAGTTTTGTGATATTGAGGTAGATCACCAAATAAATTATTATCTATGCTACTGTGGTGATTGCTAGTTTTGTGATATTGAGGTAGATCACCAAATAAATTTAATGTTGATGGGAAGTTATTTTATCTGCTATAATTTGTACTACTATATCAGTTCCAATATAATGATAAAGACAAGGAACACTACAGTCGTATACACAGATTCACCACTATGCTGTCTCGTTTATGTAAGTTTGTGTCATTCATATTTTTATACATATTTTTCAAAAGATCACCATTCAGAATCAAAAATTTGCTGAAAATAGCCGTAATCTTATTAGAAAACTGATTTGGATAGACAGGTAGGTATCTACATCCCAATCTTTATTTTAATGCATTCACTGCTAATATAATGTCAGTATCAATTCTTTTATAAACTGATTTATACTATGCATACGCAGCTTAGGTAACCAATCTACAGAATAAGAAGATATTTTTTTAAAAATAGTTACTAGCTTACATTTTGTTTCCTGTAGCCTGATTGTAAAATTGAGTAATCATATTAGTATGTTTATACTGCGTAACTTCTAGTCTTTTTTATTAAAATTATGTTTATTCTGAATAAATTCGTCAGCCTCTACCATTAATAAATGAATAATTTCTTTAGCCACACACAATAAATAAAAGAATAACTTCTTTAGCCTCACACAATAAATAAATGAATAACTTCTTCAGCCACACAATAAATAAATTTATACCTTCTTAAGCCTCACCTAATAAATAAATGAATAACTTCTTCAGCCTCACACAATAAATAAATGAATAACTTCTTCAGCCACACAATAAATAAATTTATACCTTCTTAAGCCTCACTTATAAATAAATGAATAACTTCTTCAGCCTCACACAATAAATAAATGAATAACTTCTTCAGCCACACAATAAATAAATTTATACCTTCTTAAGCCTCACCTAATAAATAAATGAATAACTTCTTCAGCCACACAGTAAATAAATTTATACCTTCTTAAGCCTCACCTAATAAATAAATGAATAACTTCTTCAGCCACACAATAAATAAATTTATACCTTCTTAAGCCTCACCTAATAAATAAATGAATAACTTCTTCAGCCTCACACAATTTCTCATTTCGGGAATGCCATATACCCACTGGCACAGGACAATTTAAATGATGCAACAAATGTATAGCCACTTTAATCATTTTGGCTATCATCATCATCACTGACACTCACCATCTCAATCAATCACTGAATAGACCTTCACCAACGACTTATTTTCTTTGATTTCTCGCTGTTTTCATGTTTCAGACTAGCTCTGTGTAGTAGGGACTGTGCGGTACAACATCCGTTCACAACTTTGCTCGGCTGCATTCTGAAACATGGGCGCTTTACACGATGTTTTCTCTTTTCATGTGGATTAAAAATGCAATAAAGGACCTGTTATATTTTGGTACAGATTTTCTAACAGCTTAAGATGGCGGACATTATTTGACATCTCGTCGCTCTAGTTCGTTTTTGTCCAACAGACCAAAACGTAAATCGGAAGAAATAGGGTTTCAAAGTTTTTTTACAAAAAACGCATATACAATGATATTAGCTAATTTTAAGCTCATTAAAATGTTTTAAAGTAATTTAAATTATAATTTCTTATTAAAATTCTTTTGAATTATTTAAAATTACGCAGAAAACACGTGTTTAATTTGGATGTTCGACCCAGTGTTGGATAAAAACGCTCGAAATGTTGTTTAATTTTGGTGGAATTAAGAAAAACAGCGTCTGAAAACACATTAAAAATATTTAAAAAAATATATATCACTTGTATCGTATAAATAAATGCTTTCGGAGAACAACTGCATACTCAACTCAATTTCTATTATTTTATGTTGGAAAATTGCAAGTTTAATTTTTTATATTATTAAAAAAAACTTTTACATAAATCCAGTATTGTGGGTGTGTGTTACTGTTTGGTATTGTGAATTTAGCGAATATTTTTAAAGATTTTTGTTGACGGCAACGGTAAAGACAAATGACGGAAGATGCCATCATGTTATCAATAGTTAGGTTCAAGGCGTCGCCACGATTTAGTGTAGTCTCTGATTATAATTTGTTATATAATGCCATCGGTAGTATGAAAATAAGAAACGTAAAACTAACATTTTTCATATGTTTCCGATACAAAACGCCCATTAGTTATATAATATTATGGATATCTCACTCTCGTATATCTTACGCTTCATGTTTTCGGGCAAAACATCTATTTTAGTTACATCGTTGCTTCAAAGAGCCCACGTAAGAGAAAGCAATAAAGATGTATTTCTATATTAAAAATACTGTTTTAATATGATTTAAAGTAATCTAGAATATTCTATAAACTTTTCAGAACCAATGGGGGTTTTCTTGAATTCTGAGAATATTATAAATCTGGGGAACGATGAAGTAATTACGAATTAGTCTATTTGTTAAGTACAAAATGTGGCAGTAATTATATTTACACGTGTTTTTTTTTAAATCACTACAAAATAATTCCTTAACAATTCTAAGAAGTTCAAGAGAATCTTTCAACCCATTTAGGTTAATTAGATAGATACTAAAATACATACTCTGTAATAAAAAAAGTTGCCGTACGCGGCTTGTTCCTTTTAGCGTCGTGGTAAATGAAAATATTAATTTCAGATGTCCGTTAAGAGTTACTGGATCTCCGGACACATTTTATATTCCTCTAAGAACAATACTAATTATCTTGAAAGTGTGTTTATAAGAATAAGCTGCAGCACGTTTAATAGATTATGCTCGGACATTGATTTGTTTAACACGAACCACACTAAATTCATAACATTATTTAAAAAATAACATTCGATCGAATATGTCAGAAGACTGTTCTCCTGTTTTGTTCTGTTTTTCCTGTGCTGTTTCCGTTTGAATTGAATTGCAGAGTAACAGCACAATAGAATAATAGCAGTTTCAATTGAATAACATCACCTTCTCTCATTATCATTATGATACCCCCTCCATGTTTAAATGTAAAATTAAAAAATATTTAAAACAATTAAATAAAAACACTTATTGTATATTTAAGTTTTTGCACTTTATTAGCACTGCTAAAATTTTATTGTTAGGATTTTTTTTTAATTTGGTCTTATTTTTTACTGTATTTACTGTTAAATATGAATGTGTAAAGATGTATAACGCAAATAAATAATAAAATTAGACAAGGTATTTGTATTACAATTGACAATTCAGTGTCAATCTTAGTCACCTTGAGGCGGATATTAGAAGCTTAACTCCTTTTGATATGTAGTACGTGTTAATAATGTTATTTTAGACTTTTTGATTTAGAAAATTGTATGAAAACCAGGAAGTGATTTTCGCGAAGAGATTATTCAATCTAGAGTGGTAGATACCATCAGTATCACTCTGGTAAAAGATCATCATTAATAATGAAAACTTTGTTTCTGGAGTTGGCTATGGTCATTATTAATAGCCAGATATGAACAGCCGTGAACTTTACAACCTTCCTCTATCTTGTCTTCACCCCCTCCCCACTTTTTTTAGCCTTGAAACATACTCAAATTGGGTATGGCGTAGTCCCACTAGTATAGGCAGTTGGGACTTTTGTGCTGTATTCACACTGAAGAGATAAACATGTGAAAGTTTTTACCGAGCATTTCTGTAAATCTGAAGTAAGTTCAAATATATCTTACTTCTGAAATTGAACAAACATTTTTAAATGTCTAAACTCCTAATTGAAAGGCTACGCTGGTCGCACATGAGCGGTATACTCTCGTAATATATATGAAATAGGCCGACTGGCATAAATGAATTTCGTTTATCTGTCTGTGACCAAGAAGTCAAAAGGACTGTCGCTGAGTTACGACCAAGCTCATGATTATCAAAGCTCTAAACAATGGAAGTGTGTAACACATTGGAACATTAAACCCGGCATTACAATAATATCGACATACGCTGAATATTGATCAAACAGCAGTCAGTATTGGTGTGAGCGGGACATTAACCATGACTTTAGCGAGCGGGTTCTCCGGGAGTGGATTGGAATGGCGACCCAAGCGGAATACGTGGGCGATGCAATTAGTTGGTATAGTTTATAATTTATTGTATGAATGGTTTTACCTTTTGATTAATCCTTTTACTTTTATCATTGAGTTTAAATGATATGGCACCCATATAATGAAATATATTGAAATTAACTTACCGACATGTCTCTGGTGATAATCACTCCAGTAAATATAAAGTTATTTTAACTACTAAGAACTCTACATCTACAAGTCTTATTCACACACTGTGATATCTAAACTTCAAATTAGAAACAATGTACAATTGTACAACCAAACATTCAAAAACATCAAAACTGTTAGTCTTCGTTTTAAATAAATTCTGAAATTATTTGTTTGATGCTTTTTCATTTAAATTAACAACGCATTGATACAGAATAACTATGAGTGTTATGAGTTTTGCGTTTTGTATGTACTCGTACGTACAAAACAAAAGCGGGGTATGGAATCGATTCGAATAGTATGGGTGTACGATGTTGGCGATACTTTTGTGTTCGAGGTTTTGTACTACATCATAGCTCCTTACACAAGAGGCCCCGAGGAAAAAAATTCCCTCAGTGCCTAAGACATCTCTATGGATGCGGTGTGGAGGGTCTTTTAGGTAAATGAAGGGGAGAAAGTTTTGGCAAGGAACAAAGTATGAGGAGTGGGTAGGAATCTTGGGCTCGTTGGGTTCAGGAGTGACAGACGTATGAATCCATCCCTCTCACTGCAGTGCGAAGTGATGGGTCGAGAGAATCTGGGTGGAGAGGTCAACAGGTCTCCCTCATCAAACCCATCTGTCGTCAAGACCTAGAAAAAACCTCACCTCTTGATCCCAAACGCAGCGAATCACTTGGGGTGACCTATGGCAGGGTGTTGGATATCAAATAAATGGTTCCGGGGCGGCGGTACCCGTACCTGCGTCCCAAATTGAAAATCATCTCCTGTCTAAATAAAAACATTTTTATTACGTGGTTCATTTTTAACTCTTTCTGATCAGGCGGTGCATAAAGCTATGGTTTTATTTATCTGTTTATTCGTATCCTTTAACCGTAAAGGTTTTTGTCCAATAGTTCCTCCCTGAATCCTTAGGCCAGGAAAATTTCAAGATATTTTTTAATCCGACTCATAAATTATTCTGTCTTGTAAAGCGAGTGTTCGGACGCAGCCTTTGAGAATATTTAAATGTTCTAAAAGAAAACATTTAAAAATAATATACTTGTAAGAGCTATTAGCGTGAATTAGTAAATAAATTCGTTCTCGAGTTTTTTTGTAAACTAGGTGTTCAAATATATAAGGATTTTTAAAATCCTAAAATTACGTGATGGAATTAAAATTATTTAAGAATGAAGCCATTCTTATAAAAAAAAACTGTGACAGTTTTATATCGGGTTTTGTTCTGACAAGAGATTATGCAAGAATCTGATAACTAAAAAAAGGTATATTTATTTTGAGTACTTTATACGCACCGAGAAGATAACCAGTGGAGCTAATTTGGCCACATTTTGATCAATTTGGAAATATCCCGAGCTAAGCTGGCCAAAATGGGGGCATTTGGAAGAGATATATATTGTTTTAATTAGCTAATTCGCTAATTCTAATTCACTGAGATACCGTTTTAAACAGAGGTTGCACAGCGGATCAAGATATGATCTAAAAGTGCATTTTTTTATATGTACCTATGGAAAAATGTTCCTTTCGGTGCCTTACCTAAATTATCGTAAAAATGACATGTGAATTTTTTTATAATTAGGTATTACAGTTAGGTTAATTCATAACAAAGAAAAATGTACATTTTAATTATTCTAGGATAAGTTCACTATAAAAAATATTAGAACAAAAACAAACAAGCGGTTTTCGTGTATACATTCATTTTTTTTAAATTAAAATATTTTGGCGTAGGGTTATTATAAATAGTTTGGCGTGGTGTTATTATAAATAGTTTTTTCGTAGTGTTATTATAAATAGTTTGGCGTAGTGTTATTATAAATATTTATTTTTAATCGTTGTTTTTATTTTTATCGAACTTTAAATAAAAGTTCGCAAAATTTCCTGTAATGCTACGTATACACGAGCTGAACTGAACCTCAACTTACAGGAAAGGAACGAAGCAACCAAAAATAACGCGTTCCTTTTCAATTCAATTCAATTCAATTTTGTTTATTCATTTCAAAAACATTACAAACTTGTTAATTTCAATGCGTTTTTAAAATATTTTTATAATAATAATTCTTAGATTAATATTAACAGTGTGTAGATATATCAACTATACCAGTGATAATAGAGCTTGCCTTTTAAAGGAAGCTTCATTGATGCTAAAAATGTCAATATCCGAATTGATTCTTTCCCGTTATTCGTGGCTCGGTTCGCGTTTCGTTTCGCAAATGTATACTTACTATAATAAGTATCATTCTAAACCATTGAACAATCAGACGATTTTTACCTGTTAGTGAATTTAATGATTTTTGATAAAATCTATAAACTTAAAATAAATAAAGAAATATAGCTAAATTTATTGGCTTTAAATAACAGTTGACAATTTACACGTTTTTTTACCAATATTCGGAGGTATAATTTTTTTTAATAGGCTCGTGCGAATTCATAAACAAACGTACAAAAATCTCCAGCGCTCAACCCATTTTATTGTAAATAATTTATTTATAACAGTGAACCGAGATATGTGTATCGTGGTCGTGTTAGAGTGCCCTAAAAAACTCAATTTTTCATGCTTAGTTCTAATAAAATTGATCTGATGTTATGAAATTTTTCTTGAACATAATATCGATTTCATTGGGTTGTCTGGGACCTAGGAGCCAAAATGTGTTTTTTTAATAGGCGGCTTCCGTTTTCTTTTAAATCGGTATAGATCACACTTCTAGAGATTATCTGTTCGGTTTTCGTATGATTTAATTCGCTCTGGTGCTGACTGTGATTAAAATTTTGCATTAATGTGTTCTACGTAAGAGTCGGCATACATACCTAGGTTTTACATTTATACTAGTTGAGTCATACCCGGTTTTACTTCTGACTTACAGAGCAAGCTTAACCTGGTGATAGCGTTTTTCCGAATACCGCTGGAGGTCGCGCAGCTGTTGTTTCATAACTCTTCTTTTGACTTAATTTTTGTACGAATATTAAAATACACATCTGCCCTGGTAATGGAAACTGTAATGGTATCCGAAAAGTTGGTTAAAGAAGCATAGCGTAGCACCGACATAACACAGTCATGAAAATCTCAAATCATATCCGAATATTAAACTTTTCATAGCGTAAATAAATTGCAACAGCATTAAAAACAACTTCATACAACCATTCAAAATTCATTTACCCGTAAATTTACACTGTATTGTGAAATATCGGATTTATGGGTACTTCTTCATTAATGTGGTGATAGGTTTTCTTCCATTTTTTTCAGATAACAAATGTATAAAAACCGAGTCGACAGCCGTTTAGCGACTAAGCGTGAGAGTGGACAGGAAGTACTATGTAATATATAATAATTTGTGATAGATTGCTAAGTTTGTATATCCTTGAAGGGCATAAGCGCTAAAAGGTTAAAACTGAAACAGCAAATCTCCCTTTGCTTGGACAAGAAAGAAGCTTTAAGGCAGTGGAATCGGTCCATTGCTCTCTCTCTCTCTCTTCTCACATTATGTTTCCTTAATTGTATCTAGAATGTCATCTGAACGTCTTTCTGCTAGAAATTCCGATAAAACTAATAACATTTCTGATCGTTGGTCTTCCGTTTTTCTGCCTCCCTCAACCTGTGAAAATTAAAAAATATATATTTCAAAGACAATATTATCATTATTCATTGATTCTACGCAAATGAGGACGGTCTATCTGATAGATAATCCTTTGTCAAAAGACCGAAAACTATTTCTAATGCACAGGCGCAATAAAGGCATGCTGAGTCAGTTCTACGAGTATTTCTATGCAGCCTGCTCGAAGGAGCTAGCAGCTTTTATCTTCTTTTCACCGGTGTAGTTTCCGTCTTTACTAATTGTAATGTTCAACCTCCCTTCTTTCTGTTCATTCTTCTGACAAAGATCCCTATATTGAGCTTCTGCGTGGCCTCAGTCCAATATAAGTTCAGTAATTTCGCAACATTTAAATAATACGTTTCCCAGCTTTGTCTGTACGAACAAGTATTAAGTTATTTAAATGATGGCCAATAGTTTCTCCATTTTCAATATCTATAAAATATACAGGAGCTTTATCTTAAAAACTAATAGATTACACGTAATTAGTGTAGCCATCAAAAGAGAATAAACTTTAATTATTGAAGTCAATATTAGCGATTTCTAAACGAAAATCTGAAACAGAAAAATCATAAAATCATCTAGTCCTAGATGTGACCGTATCCTTTTCTGATTTTTCTGTTTCGGATTTTTGTTTAGAAATCGCTAATATTGTCTTCAATAATTAAATATTACAATTTGAGGTTTTACTCAATAAAGTTATTCCGAAAAATAAAAAAAGAGAATAAACTTATTAAAATCTTTCCGAGCTCATATTTCAATGGCACGCTTACTTTACCAATAATGTAATTTGGTAAAGTACACTAAATTAGGCGAAGATAAAAAATATAAACGGCACATCATTGTATTGAGAATTTAACTTTTACAGCAGTCGAATTCAATCGTCCAAATAAAAGTCAATCTACTTAAAACACTGTAGCATTTTTTTTTTCAAATTGCTGCATAAATCTTGGATTGCCAAGTGTTTCAAATTAACGATGAGTCGTTCATGAACCATCCGCACGATTGAGCTAGCTCTTTTTGATGAACCGAATTCGTACGACTTCCAGTAAACCGTACCACGGCTCCATTGAACGGTTAATATTTTAGAACATAGGTTAACGGCGTCTGACACTCCGACATCTGGACTAGGAAGTATGTACCTATATTTACTAACTACCTAGCATCGTATCATCTTATCTGGTACCGAGTCATGTACGGTTTATACGGTCATTCATACTCATAAGCTGGGAGCTGGGAGAAGTATGGGGGGAGCCGTATTGGGAGAGACGTTTCGGGCGAGCGCAATAATCTCATTGCTCCTTGAGCTGTACGAAAAGATTGAGCTGGTACCGTGGCTCTCGCTTTTAATAAAATGAGTCATTCTCAGTCACCAATCGCTATTTCAAATACCTTTTTGTGAAAAACAGCTCATTCAATTTTTTAACCTTTAATTTAAACTTTTCAGGTCATTTAGCCCGGCTGTAAAAAGTTTTGTTCCGGTCCAACAATTTCTTAAATCGAAGTCATTGTTAAGCAGGCTATTCATAAAATACATATTGAAAGTAATATGTCTAACTAGAAACGGAAATGAAATGAAATAAACGGGGGAACATTAATTTTATTCGACATTTTCTGCTTGATTTATTCAGTTATTTTCGATATCTGCTTGATTAAATGTAGTTAATGGGTGAAATTCAGATCGAGATTGCAATTTCTTGGGGATTTTGAACAACCTTTGCATTGTCGTGATTATGGTACATAGTTTTTGCTGCTCACCTATTTCGGTGGAAGTCACGTTAACTGACTAACGTTTGGTAATTCTTTGGGAACATGGAAGTCAAACTTATTTCTAAGCCAATAAAAGTTATGCATTCGATGTGAACATAGATAAAAAAAAACAAAACCGAGGCGCCGCCATGACGTGTAGATGCGATAATATGCAATAGTATATATATATTGTATGGGTTGTTGATGTTAGCGACACGCGTTGTGCACGCAATTTAGTACTTATAATGGTTCATGTCCCATCTCCCTTGTTTCAATAATGTGAAATACTCTAGCAATCCCGCAGTTGCGTTTTCAAATCCTAGCGTGCAATTTAGTTTTATTTAAGTAATTGTAAGCACATTTAATTAATTATTTAGTACATTTTTTGCGGAATGTTCTGTAAATTCCCGGTGAAAGACCACAGAATTCAAACGATATTTGAAATAGCTTTAGCTGTGTTTACGGAATAGATCTTAAGAACCAGGCATTTCCCCATCTTCCTCATCTCCATCTCCTTTCCCTCCCCACTGCCTTCATCCACACAAAATGCCCCACTTGGGGATGCCGCAGATGGCAGACCTGCTCCAGACAGTTGGGAAAACTTGGGGCTTTTGTCTGGTATTTACATTTTAAAAAGTATTGAAATAATTGGTCCAATGTAGTAATTGAATGAACAACTTGAATTGAATTAATTCGTTCTTACAGCCGATTGGTTCATAAAGTACGGAGACTGAGTATCCAACAATGTAACGTCTGGCAAATAAGTTAAAATAAAAATGAAGCTATAAATGTTCGCCCATTCCACTCTTGGAGAGTCAGTAATATCACGGGGGGCGAAAAATTAATTTAATACGTGAAAGACGAAGATGCCACACTTCATGGCTTCGAAATTTACGTGACTGGTACGAGTGTACTTCCTCCAAGTCGTTCCGAGAGTTAGTCAACAGATTAAAGATTGTCCTGATTACAGCCAACCTCTGCCGAAAGAAATGCATTTCAAGAAAGAAATTAGGGGAGTAATAATAACATTTAGATATAATATATTTGTACGGCCCCCTTGAGGTGATTTTTCACAAAAAACAGAGCTATACAAATCATCCAAATATTATTATTTTTAATAAGAATAATTCTACCAAAAGACAAAATCACAAGAGAATTGACATAATAAAACATAAATGAATTGTGTATGGTTAACAAAAAAATGAAACCTGTGACTATATTATGTACATCAAAAAAATAATGTTTTCTAAATTATCGTTGTCAAGAAATACCTTTTTATTGTTTTTGGTTTTGTATATAATTCTGTATTGAACTTAATTTGGTTTTTTTTTTTTTTAATTTTTTTTTTATTTTAGTCCGAAATTTATTTGTACAAAGTATAAACATAGTACAGTAATAATTCATAGTATTATTTCATTTTCATAATAATTATGTATCATGTTTCTATTTTTTTTAATTTAAAGATGATTTTCATTACTGCTGTTGATTTATTAATTAATATAATAAAATTATTTTTGAAACTTTTAAAATTATTATTGTTTTTTTATTCTTTTAAATACCACACGATTTCCCTAAAATTAATAAATAAAATTCAAATAGATTTCTTGTTTTATTAAAGAATTTTTTGAAAAATTTACAAAACCCTGTTTAGAACGCAAAAAAATCTATGTCAGTAAACAGTTTCATAACAATACCGGTGTGTATTTTTATCTATATGAATTCTTTATTAGAATTACGTAAAAGTAAGACATCGCATTAATATTTCCACTTTTAACACACTTTAAGGCATTTTAACATAGATTATTATATGGCAGGTAGAGAGGATGGACCGCCAAACAACTCGGTCTTGGCACACACTCCTTACTTCAGTCGCATTCATAAATCGTCTCATACATACCCTTCTGGTAATCTGACTTTTGAAATGACCCGACTCAAGTACTCACAGTTTATCTGGCGTTAACGAGCGTCCTAGACTACTTCTACCATTCGCATTCGCATTCTAAAATATCCTCTTTACAATCCTTTCCCCGTTGATCCACTCTACATGTCCAAACCATCAAAGCGTCCCTTTCTTAATCTGACTCACTATGTTTATATCAACGTTGCGTTATTTGCGGATCTTTTCACTCTTCACGCTGTCATACATGGTGTTAACCCTTCAGGCTAATTAGTTCGCTTTTGGGAATAGCACACAACAAAACATGGTCACATGGTCTCATAGAAATCCTTGTATCACCCTTATTATTATGGTGAGAAATGTGATTTAAATGGTTTTAGATAGAAAAAACTCCACGTTTTGTATTCAAATCTAGATATTACTAAAAAAATATCTGTGCAAGCCAAAGGTTCAGAAAAAAATTTGAAAAAAATGAAACTTTGTGAATTTTTCATGAATGATTTTTTTATTAAACGACAAAAAAGTGAGGTAACAGTAACGTTTATAATTCAGTTATCTAATAAAATAGGAATGTTTTTTTTTAATCAGTAATTTAAGATACAAAAAACGTTAGATGAACCATTTTGTTTTTTTTTTTATGATCTTTTTTTATGTTTGTATTTAAAATAATATAATTTGAAAACATATTTCATAGCAATTTTAAGTATTCGGATGCGTTCAAAAATATTCCGCTTATTTGGATTTTATCCGTCCGTCCGACTTTCTATCAAAATATGGCTGAGGCCTGAGGAGTTAAAACACGTTCACCTCGGGGATTTTATTTGTACAACATTCAGTCTATGTTTATCCTTTCTCTGCCAGTTCCATGTCCACTGCCATACATCAGGGTTGGTATCATCACTTCATTGTGAACTGCTAATTATGTCTGATTGGATTTTTTTGGCGACATCCGCTTTCAATCCTCAATTAATAGAGTTTTTACATTTACCATTCATTCAATATTATAATCAGTCCTGTAATCTCTTGTCCTCCACAACACAGGTGAACTCCTAGCGTGGAGGACAATATACTATACCATTGTAATACAAATATGTTTAAGAATAAAAAAAATAAATAAAAAAGCATACTTCTAAATATCAAAAATACGGATCCACCTGCCGCAAATATTCACCATTCAATAGTTTGTTGCACACTGTTTTTGTACGCTTTCTTTAAAACACTATTTTTTCATCCTAGCCAATAAAATAAAATATCACGATGCTTGTCTCTGTCCACCACATTATACACTTACATATCCATAGGTTGCACCGCTCATGACTTTATAATATCCTGAACGGCTTTCCATCTAAAGCATTATGTTAAAAGTCCTTAAAGTTTGCAGCGAGGATAAGGGGATTTTGCGAAGGCTTTTCCCGGGCTAAAAGGATGAGTCCAGTAGTATAAATGTAGCGTAGCATTAAGTGATGTGACGACCCCTTTATATTCTGCATAGTCAGAGTCACTTGAAGTTTTGTCTGGGTCGATGGTGTCAGGTTAGGTACCCGACAAAACATTCGATACAGGTAAATAAGCAAACATTCAAATAATAGTAATAAAATTTAGTAGAGTGCACAGACATATGAATATTAATAGACGAGAAGTTAAGGACGAGGGGTTAAAACAAGAGTTGCGGGACGCATAGAGGAAAGCTGACTGTGATTCGTCAATAAATCAATCTGACAGTAAATAGGCATCTCGCATTATAATATCACCATTTAGTTCTTAAAAGTAAAATCTTCTTTTGAATGAATAGACATTTTTACATTGGAGCGCAAATTACTCGCCACGTTATGAACAAATTTGCGAATTCCAAATTAGGCAAAATAAATTTCTTCTATTTTCACAGTCGAATATTTCGTTTATGTATTTAGTTAGGACACTTTTATAAATGTTCATAATTTACTTCCCAGAAACCAACCAGCTTTGTGTTTCGCGTCCAGACGTATCTCGATGTGATAGTATATGTTTCTCCAACTGATCCATATTATACAATGTGAATATGCTTAAAATAAAGTAAAATAATGCTTATATATGGAATGTAATACGACAATTGGGTTTATTTTCTTTTTCACATCTATTTTTACAAGTTTTCATAGCACTAGTCACCATTTTGCCGTGTTATTTCGTAAAATGAACCGATGATGCCTCGACCATAGTTCGCACAAGAATGATGACGTCACGTTTTCTAAATTCACTTGAGGCCATACGCAAGCACAGCCGGCTCCAATGGAACCGGTATGGGGAGTGGGGAATAATACGCTTTTAATCACTTAGGGCAGGTCTACTAATATTCATATGTCTATGGTAGAGTGTAAGATAATTTGAAAATGGTATTCATGTGAATACTGCATATGAGTCCGAATTGCCGTCTGGAGATAGTGAGACTATGGCGCCTATTAGCAAGGTGGCTATGTGGCAAGGTGGCAAGGTGAAAAGGTGGCAATGTGGCAAGGTGGCAAGGTGAAAAGGTGGCAATGTGGCAAGGTGGCAAGGTGAAAAGGTGGCAAGGTGGCAAGGTGGCAAGGTGAAAAGGTGGCAAGGTGGAAAGGTGGCAAGGTGGCAAGGTGGCAAGGTGAAAAGGTGACAATGTGGCAAGGTGGCAAGGTGAAAAGGTGGCATGGTGGAAAGGTGGCAAGGTGGCAAGGTGGCAAGGTGGGGAAGTACATGGATATTCTATCACTCACAGGCCTCACGCCTGGTGGCAAGGTGACTACTACTCACTTACAATTAGTGTCAATAAAACCAAACTCATCGCTTTTAAAATAAAAAATAAGAAAAACCCGGAAACCTGAACTTAAAAATGTATTGCTCTAATCACTTAATTGGGCATTTTAATAATTGTTCCTCATTGGAAAACGTTGACCATGTAACTTATCTAGGTGTAAAAATTGATCAAAATTGACTGAGCATATCAACTATGTTTATCTAATAAGAAATTACTCGAATGATAATTTAACTGAAGACTCGCTAACAGTTAAAATTACAGTTGTGGATTCATCAGCAGATGCTGTTATGAAGGAAACCATTCTCGTGTTTAAAGTGCAGTTTCAATATTCTTGTTGCGGACCCCGTGCTGCAAAAACCGAAGGAAACCATTTTTGTGTTCTGTGTGTAGTTTTAATTAAAGTTGGGGACTTGCACAAGGATGCACTCTTAACTATTTAAATAATAAAATTTAAAAAATTAAGTTATATCTTCAAAACAACAAGGAATTTGCTCGGTAAAAAGGGCTTTATAAAGATCTACATTGCTTTTTGCCGATCGCTCCAATGAGGGGTTGTTTCGGAGAATTTGAACAATTCTTCAAATTTCAAAGTTTATTTTTAAGTTTTGTGAAAGATTTTTTCAAGTTTTTATTATTTCAGTTCTGTCAAGCAACTAGCCTATAATGATATAGTAACAGAATTTGATTAGGACTTTCACAGAACCCGAAAATGAACGTTGAAATCTGATGAATTGTTCATATTCTCCGAAACAACCCGTCCTACTTATATGGTATTAGCGGATAGGGCAGTGGAAATGAGAATATCCCAAAATCACTCATTAATACCCAAAAAGCCATACCGAATTTATTATTCTGAAATTCTATGTAAGAACTAGCACTGACAAAATCTTCATCATACTTAACATCATGTCACTTATAAAACTCTATTCTAAACAAAACTCTTTTACATTCATAAATACAAAACACAAGAAATAACAACTAACACACATATTAGAAACACTAGATCTCATGGACAAAAACATATCCTACAAGCAACTGCAAATACAACATTTGGGCAAAAAAGGTTCCTATTCTATGGTACTAAACTCTACAATAAAATCCCACGCTCATTCAAAACTCACAACAATATTGTAACATTTAAATCTCAAATAAAAAGCTGAATTAAAAACATAGTGAGATCAGAAATGGTTAATATACTGACACCAAATACAGACTGAAACTGAAACCTCTCAACTGAAAAAAAATGAAGTAAGTAAAATATTCATAATTATTTAAAAAAAACACCATTTAAAAAGAACGGTTTTCTTCCACCGTGTTTCGGATACATTTTAAGACATTATAATAAAACCCAGAGAAAGGTATAACATAACTGACGGGTACTAATGTATACACCTTCGTTACCAGAAAACAGTTTGGAGAGACAGATAAATTTGCGAACCAAAATCCTTTTTTAATCAAATTTGAATCTCTTATTATTTTTCTAATAAGACATTAAATGTGTAATAAGAAATATTTAGTGTCATGCTAATTAAACTGAGGAATCGCTAACAGATAAAATTACAGTTGTGGATTCATAAGCAAATGCTGTTATGAAGAAAACTATTCTCGTGTTTAAAGTGCATTTTAACATTCTAGTTGAAGACTCTGTGCTGCAAAAACCAGAGAAAACTATTTTTGTGTTTTGTGTGTAGTTTTAACTAAAGTTAAGGACTTGCACAAGAATTTAATCTTAAATTAAAAACAATTTTACTGTCAGAATGTAAAGATAAACATTACAGTTGTGAATCCATATGCAGACGCACTTCGAAGGAAACTGTTATCACGTTCGAAGTGCAGTTATAAAATTCTAGTTGCAGACAATGTATTGCGAAAATCAGAAGAAACCGTTTTCATTTTCTGGATGTAGTTTTAACTAAATTTAAGAACTCGCACAAGGAGAAAACTTCCCCCCCCCCCCGCCCTGCCACTAAAATCAAACAAAAATCAAACTGAACATCCAAATGGCCCCCAGACGGCAAAAAGGTTTCCCACCCCTGTTTTACAGCTTTAAAGGTGACCTTAAGCCAGACGCCTTTGAATGACGAGATGTTTGATATACTTTTCTTTGACGTTTGTAATTATCAATTAACAATTTTGTAAAGATAATTTTATTCATCTCTAAATTACAAACAAACCATTAGTTTTAAAACATGTCGGTGAGTTTTGTTAAAATCGTGGCTAATACGAAGTTATTTATTTTATTTAAATAAAAATTACGCCACAAAGAGAATTTGCAATTATTATTGAAGAAGTTTTTATTTGTATTCAAGATGATGCCTAACAATCTTGGCAAACATTTGTTACGTAACAGATCTCTCAAACATATTTTAAATTTTTTTTTCACTTGTAGAAAACACTTTGTGGGTATACATATATATAATAATTAAAATAAAATAACTTTGTTTGAATACCACTTTATTGTATATATTTATAACCAACCGGTTTCAGTTCAACCCGAACCTTCATCAGGGTTAGTAAAAACATATTAAATTAATTACAGAGGTGTATGGGTACTTATAGTGCTGGAAGAGGGAGAGAGAACATCAACTTTGGTGGGGGTGGAAGACTTAGGTAAGAGAGAGGGGGTATACATAAGTGCAGGGAAGGGAAATAAATTTAAAATAAGGCTATTTATTAAATCTTATTGTTTATTTAATAAATTGATTTTATTGACTTTAAGGGATTTTTTTATTTCAAGTGCTTCTTGTTGAGGCGTAGACCTATCCCATTTCTATGTAATACATCTGTGGCTGTAATGTGTGTGTGTGTGTGTATTTGTAATTTACGGAGGTAGCCAGAACCGTAAATCATGTTCAGGAGATGGGAGATTAAAAATTGAGTGTCCGTAATATTAATTAAATTTATTCGTGAGGATGAATTTACAATTTTACAGAACGCGGAGACTGTGGTAGACAAAGTAAAGATAGTGGCGGTAGAATCGAAGGTTGAAACCAGAATGAAGATTTCTCTTCTGGTGCCCGCTTGCGTCTAGCGGCGGATTAATTTAAGTTAGTGTTGCCACATGTGGGATGAAATAAAGTAGTCCCACACATCTATACCTGAAGGCTTATCAAATGAGTGATCTTTATCTATTAAATGTGTTATCATTAAAATAAAAAAAAACCCTTAAATTCAATAAAATCAATTTATTAAATAAACAATTAGATTTAAAAAATAGCCACATTTCAAATATATTTCCCTTCTCTGCACCTATGTTAACCCCCTCTCTCTCTTACCTAAGTCTTCCACCCCCACCAAACTTGATGTTCTCTCTTCCTCTTCCAGCTTAACTATAAGTACCATACACCTCTGTAATTAATTTAATATTTCATTTATTTATTAACGCCGATTATAGCGGCTTTTAAAAAAGAATAACAATTGTTTTACATATGAATACAGAATATACAAAGATAAAAAAAATATAAAATACATAAAAGAGAACAATAGAAATAGTTATTATAAATACAATACAACAATATATATATAAATATATTAACAATTCATATACAATAAATCCCGGATAAATTAATACTTTAAAACTGTATTTGATTATAGTCAATCTGAGAAGCGCTGACATACTGTTTTAATTAAGTAGTGTTTGTTTGAAGTAAAACTAGCAATGTTTATAGATTCATCCAAAACATATTTATTACCAAGTACATGTAGGCGATTCATTATGGAATTGAGTTCAGCGTTAGATCCTGTATTGTTGCAATGATAGGGTAATTTGAAACGAACTGATCGACTAGGTACATGGAAACATATTAACAAAAGAAGTTCAGGGGAGTTCAACAGGTTGGTAACGATTGTAAATAAATAAAATAGGTCAAAACAAATTCTTCTTTCTTTTAATGTATCGAGTCCCAATAATTGTAACAGAGAGAGGTAATTAATGTTTTCGATGAATATTCCCAATTTAAAATTAATATAACGTAAAAATTTATGTTGGACTCGCTCAAGGGAACTCTCATGTACACTGTAGTAAGGACTCCAAATGGTGGTGTTAAATTCTAGTTGGCTTCTAACAAGTGAAGTGTAAAGTAATTTGACAGTTTTTAAATTTTTAAAATCCTTTGAAATCCGTAAGACAAATCCTAACATTTGCATTGCTTTACTGGTTATATTATTAATATGTTTAATGAATGTTAATTTAGTGTCAAAGGTTATACCAAGGTCTCTTATTTCATCAACAGATAATAAGGTGTGATTATTGAGAAAGTAGGTGAACAACAATGGGTTTTTTTTATGTGGAATCTCATAAGTTGACATTTTTTTACATTAAGTGTTAATTTGTTTTTAAGACACCAATAGTTAAAGCTATTAATATTAGATTGAAGTGTTAGACAGTCCTCTATATTGTCAATAATTCTATATATCTTCATATCATCAGCGAACATTAGAATGAGAACACGGGTGAATATGTTTGTTACGTCGTTAATGAATAAATTAAAAAGTATAGGACCAAGATGCGAACCCTGGGGTACGCCACTGGTAGCTTCGAACATGTAGGATAAGTGATCATTAATACAGACAGTTAACTGACGCCTAAGTAAGTAACTCTTAAACCAAGATAAATGGTTTCCATTAATTCCGAGTTTCAAAAGTTTATTAATGAGGATTTTATGACAGACCTTATCAAATGCCTTACTGAAGTCGGTATATATAGAATCAACTTGTTGTTTGTTGGAAAGTGCATTGGAAATAAAATCTTCATATAATGTTAGGTTAGTCAAAGTTGATCTGCCGGAGATAAAGCCGTGTTGACAAGTTGCGATACAAGAGTTTACAAAGAAGCTGATTTTCTTAAGAATCCATTTCTCAAAAAGTTTAGGTATAGACGATTGAATACAGATAGGCCGATAATTTTCAACAAAGGATTTATCACCACTTTTAAATACAGGATTAAGGTAGCTAAGTTTCCATATTTGTGGAAAGTGTCCTGTGGAGAGTGACTTATTAAAAAGTATATTAAGCGGAACAGATAAACTATGGACACAATTCTTAAGTAAGATGGAAAGAATCTTATCAGGTCCCGAGCTTGTTTTGGGTTCAAGTGATTTAATACAGACTATAATGTCTTCAATATCAATGTGTATTTGCGATAAGTATAAATTTATATCCGAATTGAAGTAAGGAATTAAGTCATCTGGAATATCAGGTTCATACACGTCCTTAAAGTAATCAGCAAACATGTTAACAATTTCATAAATTTTACTGGAGCTATTTTGTCTGTAACGTATATTACCAGAAATACCAGCATCATTGTTTTTCATTGATTTTGTGTATTTCCAAAAGTATTTTACATCATGAAGTATCGTGTTCTCAACCGAATTAATGTAATTTTTATAACATCTTTTTGTCATTTTTTTGCAATCTCTTCTAATATTGTTGAATGCCATATAGTTTGGAATTGTTCTGTGTTCTTTAAATTTTTTATGTGTTTCTTTTTTAATAACAATTAACTGAATTAATTCTTTGCTGAACCATATCGGATACTTTCGTACTTTATGATGAATTAGAGGAATTGTGTCGGAAATGATACTATTCAGTTGAGAGTAAAGTAGTTCTACGCTATAGTTGAGATCACCTTCTTTGAGAACAGACCAATTAACTTTGTTAAGTGCATGATTAATGTCCTGGTAATTAGCATTAATGAAATTACGACTACAATTTTTAATTAGGGGGTCACACTCTATTGTAATAGGTACTAGTATTGTAAGTGGAGGGTGGTGATTATCAATTGGGTCAAAGGATTCGGCTGACTCATAGACTTTTATATCCTCATCAGTAGAAAAAATTAAATCAAGTGTCCGATTACTACAATTCGGCACATTGTTACATTGAAATAGACCGAAATAGTTCGACATGTCTAAGATTTCTCTCTCGCACGCCGTTAATGGTAAGTAATCCAAATCATTAAATTTATAATTAGGTAGGTTATAATCACCGCAAATTATAATATTGTGATTAGGGTGGTTAGATTTGAGTAGCTCGACATCTTCACAGTGATTTTTATACATTTTTATATTAGAATTTGGTGGAATATATACAAATCCGATGATAGTTTTTTTGGATTTATCGTTTAACATTACAAAAATTTGCTCAACATCATTGTTTTTGTTTTTTAATAATTTCGATGAATTTTTTTTTATTTACTGCTATCAAGACGCCTCCTCCTCTTGATTTGGAGCTGGTGTTCCGATTTCGGTCAACTCGGTAGATACTGTGGTTAGGTAGACCGAGCTTCGCTGAGTATATCGATGGTTCCAGCCAGGTCTCAGAGAGTATGATGATGTCCTGTGTGATGGTGGGTGCATTAGTTCTAAAGTCACCGAGTTTAGTCCGAAGTCCCCTGACGTTCTGGTAGAAGATGTAACGTGGCGCGGTTTTAAGTTTTTTGGTATATTTGTTATAATTTTGGGTCTATTGTTGATATATTTAATAATTAAATTATTTTCTCCCTTGCTTTTTCGATCCTTCAGCTCCTTCCACAAGTTTTGTACTTCTTGCTGTTGAAACATTGTTAAGTCGTTCTTTGTCTTGATAATTACATTTTCATACGGTATTCCTTTTTTCTGTAGAACAGTTCTGGCTTTATATTTATCGGACAGTTCGACCTTGATGGGGCGTGTTTTATTAGTGTCCTTCTTACCCAATCGATACACTTTAATTAGCGAGGTATCTACATTATCAACATTGCTAAGAATATTCTTGATATTATTCAGATCTTCACTCATTGTTGCAGTTTGAGAATTACCCGAGCTTTCAGGAACATTGAACATTATTACATTTTTAGATCGCGATTTTCTCTCGTCCATTTCATTCAAAGTTTCGCAAATTCCTGTTAGTTGTTCCGTTTCGATGTTGGTAGCAGACAAATTTTTGGAATGATTAGGTGAAATGTTCCTGTAGGCATTCAATTCACCTTCAAAAAAACCAACTTTTGTGGAAACCAAACTAATATTGCCTAGTAGCACTGAGAGTTGAGGCGTTAATTTACCCATTTGTTCTTTAGTAAATTTATTAGTAGGATCCATGATGGTCGTATTTAAATCACGTATAATATTGTTTGCTAATGTGATGAATGCATATGTATCGCAGGAGTCCATGATAAAGTAGCTGGCGAGATGGGTTTAGCTGCCCTGACTTGTGTCAGCGGGAAGGAGTGAGTACTTGCGCTGAGCGGCTAGTACGGACACGCACACAGTCACACTAGAGTAGTAAGTCGCGCTCGGTGGAATTAGGTACCTAATAGCGGTAATGGCGGATTATTTTTAATAAACTTAGGTTTTGAGTTAACACAACACGTATGTGGAGTAATGCACTACTTTCACTGCACTGTTACTAAATTAGCACTAGAGTAACGTATTACTTATGATCAGGATCTATTTAAATTAGTAATTTTTTTAATATTTTAGCAGGAGCTGATTCAAACACGTTAGTAATGTGTATATTCGTATTGTTGTCGAATATGTTTTTATTAACCCTGATGAAGGTTCGGATTGAACTGAAACCGGTTGGTTATAAATATGTTCAATAAAGTGGTATTCAAACAAAGTTATTTTATTTTAATTATTACATTTTAAAATCCCCACGAAACTAAATTCAACGCAGAACTAGGCGACGCAGAACGACACAAAAGCCCAACGGTTTTAAGACCGTCAGCCATACTCACTTCGATCCCACCCTCAGCCTTGAACGCTGCGCGCTCGGCTCGGGTCCTCATTATCGCCCCAGCCTAGCACGCGCACGTTCTGCGCGTGTAGACGCTTACTACATTTGTTTCCACTCTACAATGTCTGGAAGTAATACCTCGCTGGCCTAGCAACTCCTGCATTCCCGGAACATCTCATGTAAGCGTGCACCAAACCTTTGCCCTATTATGTGCCCATTTAAAAACCTATTACAAACGTCTGCCAGACGAAACCAATATGAGAGATAGATTTGTTCAATTCAATCAGTCAGGAATAATTTAGGATTTATATTGTGTGCCCTTCTGTGTTATTATACTATGTGTGTGCTTGTTAACCTGTAAAAACACTCATTAATCATTCCCATTTAGGTGTTTCATTTGACAAGAGAGTGGAGTCTTAAATTCTTGAATGTTCCCCCGTGTAAAGCCATAATTTTCCAACCATAACTGAGCTAATATGAGTCCCTTGATTCTACCCCTGAAGTTGTTCAGCCGGATCATTACACCGGCGTTCATCGTGGCACCGTTCCTAACACCAGTGCATAACGTAGGGATCCAAATCCACCGTTCCTAACACATTTTTAAATGACAAGTGACGCCACGCCGTTAGTTTGATTTGTTTTTTTTTTAATACTTTTTTATGTAAATTGTGTATATAGAAAGAATGTTTTAGATTTCAAATGCATCTCTGTAAGCAAAGAAAATTTAAAAAAAATCTCTCTATTGAATATTTGTATTCATGTCTGATGCTTACAACAAAATGTACTGGTGTAAATGTTTAATATTGGTGGTGTTTTTTTTTTGTAATCAAATTACTCAAAAGACACATATTAACAGGGTAACGTAATAAAAATCTCATCACATACTTTTCGCCGTTATAATTACTTGTTTTTTTTCTGGATAAAGTCAAAAATGGGAAACAGAGTGCACTGAGTAATTTTTTTTTTTTATACTTCCGATTTTGTTGTCCGGGTTAAATCTTCCCCATAGGAAAAACTAAACCCTTCCACACACTTTTCCACAAATGATTATCTAGTCAATCAACACTATGCAAGTGCATTATATAAGTAAAATAAATACAAAACAATACAAGAACAACAACACGTCAACTCACCAGAGATCAAATGGGAATTTTTTTTTTTTCTTCTTCTCATTACTATTCTCGTTACTATTTAACATTTACATCAATGATATAGGCCAATGCTTCAAATACTCCAAAACATTACTTTACGCAGATTATATG
Organism: Hesperophylax magnus; assembly: GCA_026573805.1. Taxonomy (NCBI): domain Eukaryota; kingdom Metazoa; phylum Arthropoda; class Insecta; order Trichoptera; family Limnephilidae; genus Hesperophylax; species Hesperophylax magnus. The sequence continues at coordinate 3,588,208 of JAIUSX010000082.1, forward strand.
AAGGTTTTTCATTTCAGATGTACTGTTGACTGTCAAAAAATGCAAGAGGATCTAAACCGTCTTAATATTTACTGTAAACAGCACACCCTTAAAATTAATGTTAAAAAGTGTTTCGTTGTGAATTTCACACGAAATAAAAATATCATTATCAATGAATATAATCTGAGCGGCTCAATACTAATCAACAAAACAGAAATCAAAGATTTGAGAGTGACATTTGACTCTAAGCTTATTTTTGAAATTCACGTAGACTCAGTCACATCAAAAGCCTCTAAAATGTTAGAATTCATTCATAGGACATGTAAAAAATTCAATAACATTAGAACAATAAAAATCCTATATTTTGCTTATGTCCGCAGCTTACTAGAATACGCGTCACAAGTTTGGAACGCGCAATACATATCATTTGTGGAAATTCTAGAACGTGTTCAAAATCGTTTTCTACGATACTTGGATTTCTGCAGCTACCGCTCACATTACTTCAATATACTATCATTAGAAGTTCGAAGAAGCTCGGCCGATGTACTCTTTCTTCAAAAAATAGCCAGGTACGTTGTTGATTGCCCAGAACTCCTAGAACGAATACATACGAGTTCCTAACAGACGAACCAGATCAGACATGATTTTTAGCCTCCCTCGATGCAACACTAATTCTAAGCAGAATTCTTTCGTTTATCTTGCGTCCAACACTTTTAACACACACTATTCACAATTTGACATATTTCACTCTGCACCACACTCCTTAAAATCCCACAGACACTCTCTCGATACCTTACAATAACAATAACTATAGATACCATCCAATACAACCACCACTCTATTATCTTCCTTTTTAATTTTTTGTTACGCATATTTTTATTACTATACCTCAACCTAACCGATCCCCCCCCATCCTAACCCCTCCTTATTCCCCCTTAAATAAATTGTCTCTTGAAATGTAATTTTCCTTAATAAATATTTCGGAATCACTACACTTGTAAACAATACCTATGTGGTAACCTGTAAATGGTATTATTGTAACTCAATTATTATTATGCTTTTATTAATGTAAACTGTTGGTATCCCAAATAAAATAAATAAATAAATTAAATCAACATTCAGAAAATTATTGTGATGATCGTTAGCTAGTTACGGTAGCCCAGTGGATAGAATACTCGGTTATCTTTCGGACGGATAGAGTAACTCACTTTTTCAAAAACGCGGCCCGAGGAAAATACGTTTTATCTTTGGGGATACTGTGTGGAGTTTCTTTTAAGGAAATGGATTAAAGCAGGTTCTGGGAAGGAAAAGGGTGGTTGGGTAGGAATCTGGGGTTAATGTGTCCACGAGTGGCAAGTGTGAGAAGTATGAATCCACCACTGCTGCGGTGCAAGGCGATGGGTATAGAGTCTTCTGCTGTAGAGGTCAAAGGGTCTCTTTCAACCTCTCTCAATCCGACCCGCCACACCTTCCAAGTCATCAAACGTAGTGAACTACTCAAATGATCTATGGCAGAGATGTTGATTGTCAAATGAATTGTTCCCGGGGGTGCGCGGTATCCATATCAAAATGTTCTGCATATTGAAAAGATCTTCTGTTTTATAAGTATATAAAATTCGCTCAGGGGATTTTATAAAACTCTCGGAACACTTCTTGCATCTAAAACTGCGAGTTGCAGCAGTTTGACAGTCCAAGTTTTAGTTTGTATGTATCCCGTGTCGATAGGTACTGCGAGAAATGTATTGCATTCGTTCGGAATCGGTATACGTACAATCCCCCGGCGAGTAGCGTACCTGGTGTACCTATTTTACCTAAGTGTTCCTATCGCTACGATCCATTACCTCCAATAAATATGCAATATTACTGACATGTGAGAGGCTGCAGATTGCAATGCAATTTAAAAGCTGATATAGAATATTGTAGTTACGCCAGCCCGGAAATCATTTCATTGAACGCTAAAATAATACGCTAATAATCTCTATTGCAAAAATCGTTAAAAGAGTTCCGTTCGGAAGTCTGAAAGTTGCTAAACCACTGAAAATGTGTGTAATACAATTAAATCATAAACTATACGTTTTATGTTTGAGGCACGATTGTCTCAGTATCGCCATATACTCTCAGTACAATTCAAAAGTTAAAACTCATTTTAAATTTAACCCCACTCGGCCTCCTGGGTGGGGTTAAATTAAGAAAGAGAAATAAGAGAAAGAAATTCCCACGGGGTCTATGTCATCTTTGGGGATGCTATGTGCTGAGCCTTTTTAAGGATAGAAAGGAGATGTGGTTCTGGAAATGAAAGGGGTATGAGGGATTTGGGGATCAGCGTGTCCAGGAGTGACGGACGAATGATATTTCCATCCCTTTTCCAAGAGAGACCAGTTGGAGAGGTCACTCCCCATTCCAGCCTCTCCCGATCTGGCACGCAATGCAGCTGGTGGGCAGGTGCATCCTGAACACACCTCACCCGGTGAACCCGGGCACGCCAGCTACATCACCAAACGTAGCAACCTATTTGGGGTGACCTATGGCATAGGTGTTTGTTATCCAGTACATGGTTCCCGGGGCGGCGGTACCCAAATTTAGTTGCTTTAAACTTAACGTGTAAATGGATATTGCCGTGTTTTGTGACAAGATTCGACTCCCCATCTCATGCCCTTACACACCACCTTCAGCCTTACGACCTACTCCTATGATGTTGACGTAGTCGCTCTGGCTCCAGATGCTTGGGAGCAGTTAGGACTCTTGTGTAGTATTCATATTAAGAATCATCAGGATATTCGAAATTCTCTTCACAATTGGATTGTTCACTTTTGTATCTATAAGCCACCGTATTCCATCGAAAACATTCGGGTTCAAATGAAAATAGTCTGAATGCTGTAGAAATAAGATTCCAGAGGCAAATATGCGGTAAAACCATATATAACAGTGCTAAACAAGTGGATCTCAGGAAAAGATGTAATCGTATTTTTTGAGATTACCAAAGAGATGCATAAATGGTTCGGGCATGTAGAAGGGCTACACAAAAAAAGGAAAATCTAATATAAAGTGGAAGAGAATGATTAAATACACTCAAGGAAGACATCAGTACGTCTATCAAGTGAATGAATTACATGAGTTGGGTTATGAAAACAGAAGAGTCTTCATATGACTAATGTGAATGAATCAAGGTACGAATTTCAATATAGATTTGTGTGGCAGTTTACCTTCTATACCTACCCCTGCGAAAAACGGCGTGGTGGTTAGATAGCTAGTTTATACTTCAATTATAACATTTGAAATTTACTTACCAACCATTATAATATTATAAGGTTGACTCGTAGCAAAAGAAATATTAGACTTGCGCTCTAACAAATTCAAGGCCCCATTGCACCTGACTGACCGGGAATAAGCTTGCGTCCAAAGGGGTCGTATTTAAAAATAATTTGTAAGCACTAGAATAATTATTATTAAATGTGAAAAGAGAAATTTCTTTCATCCAATGCAATCAAAATTGTTTTAGTGGAAAACGGAAATAGTAATAAAATGATAAAAGTTCCAAAAATATCAAAAATGCTAAATTGATATTAAAATTAGTTATGGTTTTAGTGGTTGAGTAGTTACGATCTTCGCCAAGAATCCGGATGTCGCGGATTCAAATTCGGTGTGTTCATGTTCATTTTATTCGATTTATTTTTGTTACATTACAATTTATTTAATAAAAATAACTTAACAGTATATTTGTGGCACGTTAAAGAGTGGTAGATACTCTCAGTATCGCCCAGGTAAAATAACATCAATCAGCTTGAAATGACTCTCGCCGTCTTTGGTGACCAGATCTGAACTTCCAGGTACTTTTAACCTTCTTTTACCCTGTCTCTTTTCTTTCCCCATTACCTCGAGCTTCACATCATACGCCAGTTTTTGGGGATGCCATAGTCTCACTAGCTACAGATGGTTGGGAGCCGTTGAGACAAAATAACCGTGTTGCGCTTCATCCTCCTTTTTGGGAATAAGTTCGTGTAGCACCGCTGGGCATTTGTACTTTACTATGTACGTTACTGGATGTATGTTACGTGGCTGTCTGAAACATTTGCTTCTAAACGCAGTATGGACTTCAGCTAAAAAACGTAATAATTTATTTAATTTACTAACGCTCGAGTATTTACCGTACATAACTTAACTGCCTCGGTAACAATATTTTGTATTTGTTAAGTAATAAATTGAAGATTACCGATGACCGAGTAAGTTAAATTATTGCCTCTTTTAATTTTCACATACATATTATAATAAAAATAATTAGTTCCCAGAATTCCCGCGATGACATAAATCCCGACTAGTATTACGTAATTGTTTTTATTTAACATTTTTACTATAAACTCTAAGCCGTTGTTGGTCTTCAGATTATTGGTCATTTACCGAACGCCTCATGTACCTTTTCTAAATTATTTTGAAGAGGTCATTTGAAATTGAATTATATGGCGCAGGCACCATTAATATATTATGTTGCAGATCAGTGAAAACAGCACTCCTCGTATAAATACGATAGAACACATAACATACCAAACGATACGGTCAGGGGATTGGTTACCGAACGAAGCTATGTCTTTGTGCTGTACAATTTATAGAAATGGTTTAGGAAAAGAATAATGTAACCATTAGCACTACACCATCAAACGAAATCTCAAAATAATAGATCTACATTTTCATATCTCAAACAAATCAATTAATTTTCTTAAAGATGTTCCCTGTTCTTTTCAGTATTTTATGCCTAAAGCGGGTTTGTATTGAAGTATTATTAACCACTTTTTATGTTCGAATAAAATATGAATTGGTAAAGCACGCCGGGTCTGAAGGTTGCAGCGATAGCTCAGTGGTTAGACCAGAAATCTCAACCGCAGTAAAAACGTGTTTTTGTTATTAATTGGTGAGATAGATAAATGACAAGCAAAACGCATGCGCAGACGGACGATAATTTTTTGTGATGTTTATTGTTTTGATACTGAGAGAAAATCAAGCGTTTCTAATAAGTTACTCCAGTAATTTTTTTTAAAACTTTTTTATCAACCTTCTAACTTAAATAATAGCATATTTTTAAATACATAAAATGATTATCAAAGTTTTAATTATTTCGGTATCCCAAAATCGCACTAAATCTATGGACGTGGCGTGTGACGTTACCAGTCTCAAAAAGACAAAATTATTTTGGATGGAAATCGAGACAATTTTTATTCTTAAAATTACCCGTTTTTAACATTGAAGAAAACTAGGCATAATGTTAGCATCTGGCCATTGGTATATCACTCACGTAGACTGGTTGTGATGTCAGAAACAGCATTCGTAAAAACCAAACGTTGATGTATTTTAGGGCCCCCGCACGCTAGAGACTTTTAAATCAGTCGATAGTTTGGTCGGATTGTACTGCTAGCGCGCACACTGTGTCAACTAGACAGTCAGGTTGGTGGTGAGTGCGAAGACAAGACTGCTCTTAAACGATTTGTTAGTGGATAAGCGGCTTTTGAAGAGAACGATCGCATAATAAAAGTTAGTACAACATTGAAAAAATGTTCTTATTGCTTTTATACAACGGAATGAGCAGAACTAGCTTCAATAAACTTGTCAAATTAGGTATTACTAGTAATTATTATTTACTATTATTACTGCTATTACTAAACTATCGGCCAAGTTGGCCTACTAAACAATTGGCAAGATTTGGCAGTGCTGTTGGCTGATAGTATAGTTTTAAGGCAATCGTGTAGTCATTATAGACCATCAAACTTATTCATTGGCCGATATCGAATCGCGCACTTGCTTACTTCTTCATACTGATTAAAAGCCCGACTCGGCTGATAAAAAGTCCGTAGTGTGCGGGTACTCTTAACTTAAAGTAATGGTGTTTTATTCTTTTTTAATCGACGACGAATAAATTATACTTATAATAATATAAAATAAAACTTAATTATTTTAAATAAGAGTTTATTGAGCTGCATGAATATGTATTTCTTAAGCCATAATATTTTTCAGTGCAGTTGGTTATTGAAGTAATTTCATCATTAAAATAGTCCTATTATTGCAAACTAATGTAAAACATAAACATAGGTGTGATTATTAGTTTACATTCCACCTATCCTGAATAGATTATTGTATGGAGACTTATTTTATTTATTTAGTTATTTGTTAAAAAATAGCATATTACCATAAAATAATAGGCCGCTCATCTCACTTGAGAATTCCTGTGTTGAGATGTACAGCTCAACAAGGAATTTGTGAAAAACATATTATGAATTTTGAAAAATATGTTCATGTAGACTAAAAAACACCGATTCTGAATAAACAAATATAATTCTACATTTTTAGTATTAAAATTAATACATAGTTCTTGAAAACTGATTTAAAAATTATACTCTACAAACTCTCTTGTATCGAACGTCATCAAAAATAAGAATATCACCATCATATCAATATAACATGCACATCAAATATTAAAAAAAAAATACAAAAAAATGCAATCACATTTACCGCTTGAAAACTATGTAAAACCTTCCATACGCCAAGGCTGAGCCAAAACGACCCTTACCTATAACGGGAATCGTTAGCTTTGGAACAAACTTGAGAAAAACGGCTCGCTCCAACGAGAGTGAGAAGAGATCTGCTTTCATCAAGTTTGTAGATTGAAAGCCTCTGAAAGCATTTCCTGTTGATTGAAATTGGCTAAAATATTAGCTAACTAAGTTCATACAAAGATACTAACATGTTAATTACATAAACTGGCATAAAAATATATAGGTTAAATAATAGGATACACATAAAATATTTATATACTCAGCAAAACTCTCAAGAGATTTGACGACTTCTCTTGTGGAGGGTGATTTATTATAAACAAATAAAAAATAATGAAACAGCGTGGTTTTAGCAGAGTGACAGAGGGAGATGAGGACTGATATTATAAAATGTTTATTTGTTTCGGAGATTAACTGAGTTCATGCGACAGCGTAGCAATAGCCAAAAACATAAAGCTTGATACAAGACATAAATCATGAAATTACAAACAAGGGTCGGTGACGCAGTCCTAGATCTTGTTATAAATAGGCCGCATAAACCAGATCCTGGCATTTTTGCCTCGAGCCCTGACCTACCGCTGCTTTCTCTGCCAGCACCCACCTCGCCACTTGAGATCCAACTAGCTGTCTTTGATTTCAACCCAGTCCCCTCCACTTCTTCTGCTGACGTTACCCCGGAGCACTGGCCAGGGCGCCTCCTTCCCCGAGGCCGTCTACTGTCACCGACCGAGCCTGCTTACAGATTCAGTGCAAGAAGTTGCGCTTGCAATAGAAAACCAACCGTCTTTATAAAGGCGTTTTTATTTTATGCAAATCACAAATATCGAATATGTCGTCTTTCTCAAGACGTATATGCAAACACTACAAGAGTCGAAAATCCCTTTGTTTTCTTGGTGGTTTAAATAATTTTGTAACCATTCAAATAAAATACCTCAAGTGCTTTATTGAGATCATCACAAAGGAAGAAGGTGAATGTGTACCAGGCTTACATTTTAAAGTGTTTTCTTGTGCAGGCCTACAGGTCCCGTACAGCTCCCATGATTGGACGAACGCAATCTGACGTCCAATCTACTCCGTGTTAAGTTTGCACCTACTATATAATAACTAAATATCTCTGTTACATGGCGTACTTTGTGAATAAGCGGGAAAGGTTGCCTTACAGTTTTGTGTTGTGTAGTTTTGTATTTCGTATTTGTATGATTTGAAGTTTTGAAAAGACTTTTTGTGGTTGTGTTTTTAGATTTATCGATGGTAGTGACTGTGATCTTCAAAGTGTCCATTAATACACACAATTATTCTAAAACAAAAATTATTGTTAAAGATAAGAAATACAAATTTCAAATACAGAATTATGATTTATAAAATAAAAATGTTATACCTACTTTATCGCTTGGTTAGTTCCCACAATTTGTTTTTAAAGCAAAAGTAAAAAAAATGACAGTTAAAATTTGATTTAAAATCATTGAACCTGGATATTTTAGGAGTGTTTAGAGAGCTTTCATATAGAAAATTTGTCCTCCTTGCAGGTACCGAACCCAGAAACGTTCATGATTTTCCCAAAATATTAAAATAACCGGAGTGTAATTGATTCAGGACAGATTCAATAATTTGACGGTGGAGTCACACGAGGAGACCGTACACTGTGGGTAAGTGTACGGGACGTGTTCACCTGCACAAGAAAAAAACTGTAAAATATAAGCACCGGCACACATTTACCTTTGTCCTTTGTAATGATTCAAATAAAACACTTGAGGTATTTCATTTGAAGCGTTACAGAGTTATTTAAAATTCCATAAAAATGTAGGGAATATCGAATTTTGTAATTTGTTTGCATCAACGAATGCGTCTAGAGAAAGACGATATATTCGACATTTGTAATTAGCATTTTTAAAAGAACGCCTTAATAAAGACGGTTGTTTTTTTTTGCGGGTGCAACTTCTTGTATCCCTCCAGGCTCAGTCGGTAACGGCTTTGCGGGGTGCTGGCTGGTTCAGTAGGCAATGGCAGATCCCCTTTCCGAGGCTGGCTGTTGGGAAGGCTCAGTCGGTAACGAGTCTGCGACATCGGGGCCAGTGAGCAGGCCAGCTCAGTAGCCAACAGTAGATCCCCTCTCCAAGGTTGGCTAGCAGGCAGGTGCAGTAGACAGCGGAAGTGGAGCGGGGGGGGGGGAACCGGGTTGAAATCCAACACGGTTAGCTCCCAGGTAGCAAAACGAGTAATGGCAGAGCGGACAGCGGTAGATGTTGCTCGGTCCAAGGTTTGTATCGGAATGGTGCAGGGACCGGTTTTCGCGGCGTATTTATAAGATTCATTACGACTGAGTCTCCGACCCTTAATTGTCATATCAAATTCCCGTAACGAGCTTGCTTTTTTCTTAATATGAAGCTCGCCACGTTGTAGGATTAAATCTGTTTATCTCAGAAATAAATGAATATTTTATAATATTAGACCTTGTCTACCGCTATCGTTTTGCCAAAACCACGTCGTCGCAATATTTTTTATTTGGTTATAATAAGACATATTCTACAAGACAAGTGGTTAAATCTCTGTAACATTTTCAGAGTTTCGCTGAGTACATAATTATCTTACGTGTAACATATTTTATTTCTATTTGAGCTTATTTAATTAACATGTAATTATCTTTGTATAAAACTATTAGTTAACATTGTTTCCTATTATTACAGAAAAGGCTTGCAAATTCTAGTATGTTTTCTAAATCTCTTATTGCCTGTTGATGGGAGAGCGGGCCTTTTCTTTCAGCCAATGAGCGTTTGCTTTTCGAGAGCAAGATGGTTACTTGCATTAAGGCGAGACAACTGCTCTTCCAATTTTTGTGATAAAATTTACCGTTAAACGGCAGGGCAGGTTTTTACACATGAGTTACCTTTATGTAGGGCAGGTTTATCAACATTAGTTTTATGGAAGGTTTTACATAGTTTTCGACAGTGGTAAATATGACGGTATTTTGTTGTGTTTGTTATATTTGATGTATATGTTGATGATGCTGATGACGTTCGATACAGTAAGTATTAAGTGGTATTATAATAATGATACGCGGCGATGTTTGACAAATTTGAACATGCTTTACTTTCGCTCATGCATTAGTTCTATAGCCCTTTGTAGGATCAGTTAGTGTGTACAGTGAACCCTTCGTAAAAAATATAAATTGAAAAGTAAGTTACTTCTTTTCATGTTTTTTTTTTTATTTGCTCTCACCTCTGTTACCGATGGATTATATTATTAACCACTTCTCCTGCTTTTGCTCTGCCTGACCACCTCGCCTTCTGACTTGACTTGCTGCCTTTGATTTTGCCCTCCATTTCTTTCTCGGACAAGGAAGGCCATTTACTACCAGTGACCGCAGAATTGACCTTGGCCACTCCTAGCAGCGTGTCATAATCCAAAAATTGTCAATGCGGTAACTAAATAATTATATTTGGATTATTTGTATAGCACCGTTTTTGTGAAAAATTACATCAAGGGCGCTGTCACTTCAATAGCGCAACATCTCGATGAAGTCCAATCGAAGGCAAACTAAACGTCTTTCTGAAGACGCTTTCTTTGTGTAATTGTAAAAGTGGAAACCTTTTATGAAGTTCCTTTTTTAACATTACACAAGTCGGAACTAATCACTTTTCTCAAGGCTTTCTTGTATTTAAATCATTAGATAAGTCGAGTGTGTGCCAGTGTTATTATTATTTACAGTTTTTTTTACTTTTGCAGGCCTACGTGTCTCGTATATTATGTATACGCAAGTATACAAGTATACGCAATCGATGTGCTAGCTTTTTATACCCCTTATTCAAATTAACGAAAAAAAAATATATCTAGGTGTACCTTTTTAACACAAACATCGTAATGTCGAAATTGCGTACTATTTTCTCCACGTAACACTAATTAAATTTCACATTTCATTGTGACAGCCTTACAGTCTGAACCAATTGGCCCATCGAGTGATGACACGATTATTATGATTTGTTGGACCATATTGGAAAGCAATTCAAAACAAATTATGGCTTATTGGTGCGACAGCAGTTAACTTTTTAGTGGCAATTATGACGTCATTGTATCGGGTTGCAGATGATGATATCTCAGTGACAGAAATTTGATGAATGGTGACACATGACGTCATCGCACTGTATCTTATTGGGTTACTGTGACAAATGCAATATCAAAACTATTGTTGGAGATATTATTTAAAACATAAATCCATACAAAGACTTGATGTTGGCTACATAAAAGGATGGTTATAAATCAACACAATCTTCAATGTGAAGATGCACCGGTAAACGATGTGGGATTTTTTTTAATAACTTAAAATTGTAAAATACTGAAATAATCGTATTTTATTTTAATATTCGTAAAGAATTAGTTTAAAGTACGAAGGCATAAATGATACTACTTTTTTTTTTTTTTTTTTTTAATGTATATTTTATTTAGTTATAAGAGTTTACATCTTATACCTAATATATTATTTTCTGTGACTACTACAATATTATTTACTTTTTACATACTAAAATTTAGATTTCACAACATTGAGACATAATCCACGAAAAACTGCAAGACTTTTAGCTTCCTTAACAATTACCGGGAGTTCATTGAACATTTTAAAACCTTTATAATAAATATTATTTTCTGTTTCTGATAAGTGTGTTTTAGGAAGCCTAAAATCGTTGCAGTTTCTCGTAGGATATAAATGAACTGCACTATTAATTCTAACATTCTTAGACATATAGTCAGGTAACATTTTATTTTTTAGCTTATAAATAAACACTAAGGTATTATAAACTAATCGTTACCACACACTTAAAATATTTAGTTGACGTTGCATGGTTTTTATTCTGGTTTACCTGCTACAACACAGTATTGACCTCATGCCTCTGTTCTGGATTACTACCATTCTCTTAATTTGGCTTTTGTTACTTAGAAATATTACACTTGTACAATAATTTAGATGGGATGCTACAGTGGTATTGTAGACCAATATCCTTGTTTTAATGTCCAATTTTCCTTTTATCCTACTTAAGAAATTAACCTTTTTCGCCATTTTTTTATTTAAAATTTCAAAGTTAGTGTTAAATTTTAACTTGTTATCTATTATGATTCCCAGGTATTTAATTTCTTTTACTTCTTCCATACTTTGATTGTCTATATTTAGGACAGTAGGTACGTTTAGTTTTTTCCCTAATACCATGAATTTACTTTTAGTTACATTTAATTTCAATTTATTTATGTTTAACCACTTAGATAATTCATTAAGTTCATTTTGTATTTTTGACAACGCATCTTCAATATTATTTGCTATAATATATAAAAGTGTGTCATCTGCAAAAAGTTTGATGGAACAGTACTTTAAGCACTTCACTATATCATTAATATATAAAATAAATAGGAGCGGTCCCAAAACAGATCCTTGAGGAACTCCAATGTTGATTTCTTGTTCTTCAGAGATAGTATCTCCAATTTTGGTTTTTTGTTTTCTATTTTTTAAGTAATCAATAAACCACTGCAATTCATTAGCACGGATTCCCATGTCCTTCAATTTCATTATTAGTCTTTCTCTGTCTATTGTTTCAAAAGCACGTCTAAAATCCAAGAACACTGCTATTGTGATTTTCTTCTGATCCATAGCTGTTTTCCATTCATTTATCACATAATTTATTGCTGTTTCACAGGAATATTTATTTCTAAACCCAGATTGTTCTTTTACTAAGATGTTATTTTTTTCTATAAATTTACTCATCTGTTCTTTTACAATGCACTCTAGTAATTGTTCATATTTAGGCAATCCATTTATTGGTCTGAAGTCTTCGAAATTTTTAGCAATTATTATTTTGGGCACTGGTGTTATTATGGAGGTTTTCCATGACTGCGGAAAAATTCCCTTAGTCAGAGATTCATTTATTAGTGCAACTAATCTGTCTCCTATAGCTGGCAGTGCATCTTTGATTATGCTTATAGTAATCCATCCGGCGATGATTTTGGTTTCATTTTTTTAATGATTTTCATTAAATACTCATTGTCAATTTTACTAAACCTGAAAATATTTTTATTCTCTCTTTTTTCCGATGATTGAGAAGAGGTATCTGCGACTAATGGAATACTCTTATTTATGTTTTCGACACTAAGTACAAAATTTGTGTTAAATTTTTGGGCTATTTTAAGTGTATCATCTTCAACTCCATCTGGAAACCGAACTTCCTTAATGTTTTCCCTCTGTTTGCCGCTTATAATTTCTTTAAGTGTAGTCCACATTTTTCTTGAGTCACTTTGAGAGGTAATTATTTTTTGCCTGATATACGAATTTTTGGTATGTTTTATTTCTGTACTATACATGTTTCTAAGTTTCTTATAAGTTTCCCACCTTTCTTCAGTGAATTGTATTTTACAGGCTTTATAGGCTGTATCCCTTTGTTTTTGTAGAATATGTAGGGATTTCGTATACCATTTATTTGTATCTTTTAATATAATATTAGTTAAAGGCATTAGCTCATTTACTACTGTTTTCAGATGTCCTACTAGTTCATCGGCTTTTCCGTCTAAATTTCCTTGGGTATCGCAGATCCATTTTTTGTTTTGTAATGCTGTACACAATGTATCCTTATTATAGTTATTTTTTTTTCTATACGTTATATTTCGTATTCCCTGTGGCTTCGGACTTGTGGTCGTTTCAAATATTGTTAATATGTTTTCGTGGTCAGTAATTTTTGGAGCATCCATAACATTAACATTCAAGTAAAAATGATTTGTTATGACTAAATCAATAATGCTTGCTGATGTATTTGAGATTCTAGTTGGTTTGGTCACAAGTTGTTTCATTCCTAGATAATTCACTAAACTCTGAAGTCTATTACTGTAGGTATTCTTGACTTTCATGTCAATGTTAAAGTCACCGGTTACATAAAACATATCTTGATTTTTCATGTTTTTAGTACACCAACTTTCGAAAAAATCTAAGAATTTTGAATGGCTTTGGTTTGGTGAGTGATATAATACAGCGTATGTTCCTTTAATAAAGTTTTTTCTTATTTGTACTGCCAGTATCCATGTATTTTTTTCATCAAACACTTCATTTGATATTATTTTAAAAGATATACTATTTTTAATAATCATTAGAACTCCTCCCGTATGCCGACTAAATGAATTGCATCTTACAGTTGAATACCCAATAAATGATACTTCAGAATCGTAAATATCACTAGTTATACATGTTTCACTTAAGGCGAAATAGGTAGACTTGACCTGAAATTTGGCATTTTTGAGGCCACTTTTAGACGTATGGACACTTTTCTAGAAAAAAACACAAATTGATTTCGAAAGATCGTTATTTTATCTTGTAAAGTAAGATGTAAAATTTTGAAAAATAATATTATTTTCATATCATAATAAAGTGTTACCGTTGGACAATGCGCAGATTTGTTGCATTTTCAAAGGTGAAGTTGTATTATACAACAAATATTTCAAATCATTGAATAATAATGTATAAAAAATCAATAAATTATCTATCATATGTATGTATAAGAATTGTGTTTTTATTTCAAATAAAATTACTAATAAAAAAATCCGAGCACGCGTTTTGTGACGAAAATCCCTCAATTGAACTATTTATTTATGGTCTTACAAATTGGTATAGTTCAGATTTTTTTAGCAAAATAATTTACCAAGACATAATTGAAACATTAGAAATAATTTATGACCAAAAAATATATTCTTAAAGTATATAATAGTAATTAATTTCGATTCGCGTTTGTTGTTTGTGACTTGCCCCGGCGCAAGCCGAAATTTTATCACTCCCCGCTACGACAGGGCGGCGAGCGGACGTCTATTCCACGCCAGTCTACTTGATAACATTTTAAAGAAATTCCTCGCTTAAAAATGAGGAGGAAAATACCCTCGAAAAAAAGTTTTATTAGATAGCAAAAATTACGACATCAAAAACGTACGTGGGAGATATATTTTCAGAAAAAACAAAGGTTAGTGATATTTAATTATCCGTGTACATTGTTCGTACTTATATGCTACAGGGTCGTTCGAAAGAATCAGTCAGAATAAGCACATATTTTTTATAACATTTGGCGATAATTTTGTGTTGTTTAATTTCCAGGGAAAATAATCAACTATGGACAGGAGTTTATGTCTGTTATCGTTTTTTCATGTATAATTGTTAAAACTTATGCCAAAGTACGTGAAACTGTTTGTGATTGGTAGTCAAAAAGTGACACGAACCAAATGAATTTCGATTCGTGATGTGCGATTAAAATCATTTTTTTGTTCATAATTTCTATTTTATTGTCCAATTCACTATTACATTGGTATAATTCAACATATTTAATGTTTTTTGTGTTACTTTTTGTCAGTTTCATAATGTCATATTGTGAATTGAGCTTCTTGTTTTAGGAAAAAAAAAACAAGGTTATTTTTGACATACAAACCTATGATTTTTACTCGTGAATTTAATAACATTTCGAAAATTAGACGAGTCAGGTCGCTCCGTTAATCATGAAAACAAATACATGAAAGCGATACAATATTATGCAATCGCATAACTACATATGTAGGTAGGTACCGTAGAAAATAGTTGGAAATAAAACCTAGTTTTAATATATAAACTACTTCAGTTGTAAGGAATAAACCCTCTTTTCAATGTCATACATATCAAATCAAGTAATACTTTGAAGATAAGTATTAGAAATAAAACTTACGGTAATACCTTTCGGACAAACGAATAAATAAGTAAAACAAAAGATTTTTACTCACCTTTGGAAAACTCGTGTAAAATATTTAAAAAAAAAAAACAAATTAAACAAATATTTGAAATTTTTTTTAAATGTATATTTATATACCTACATATTTTATATCTACCATGTCAACAAACTGCATTTGTATTTATTTATGTTTACGCACTCCGACGTATAATTTACAAATATGTATGTAACTACTTATAAGGAAGAAAGCTACAACCAAGAATTAAACAACAATAATTGTTATTTCATCGGAACCATGCTGTAGTTTTCACTGCCGCGCGAGTGTACGGCTCGCAGCGGAATGAATTCGGTATTTCTGTCTCGGTCTAAAAAAACGTCCGATCGCGAGATCGTCTTTTAACGAAATTTGAATTCTTGTCCGCTGGTTAAATCGCCTTAACATTAAAATTTCTGGTTTCAATTCTTGTAATAAAACTTCAATTTCATTTACGTGGGCTAAAAGACTTGAAATATTTAAATAGTATACGTTTGTCTTTTTTTTTATCCTAAAAAATCAATTTTTCTCTTCTCCGATTCTATGTTTCTTTTGTAAATAGGACACTCTTTGCTCCATGCATGGTGATTATCATTCAAATTTAATGAAAGTTTTTCATTTGTCAGTTTGCAATTTACACATTTGATTTTGCCACTATTTTCCTGACAGTCTGACGTACCATGTTCATTTGAGCATCTTCCGCATGATTTTTTATTTTTACAAACGCCTGCTTTATGTCTGTATCCGTTGCAATTGAAACATCTCAAAACTGAGAGATGATCGAAGACAGCACATCTATTCCATCCAATATTTATCTTCGCTTCCTCTAACATTTTTGAGTGTGTTTTTCCATCTACTTCTATGAATACAGTAAAGTTATTGTTTTCACTACTTTTTTATTTTCTTTTATAAATTTTACCGATATTTTAGAGTTTTCCTTGTCTATATAATCATTTTGCATCCTTATTTTATTTTCTATTTCTTCGGCGGTATATTTATCCGTCATTCCTATCACTTTTACTGTTGGATTCTTGGGTTTAGGAATATCAACATCATACCTATCCCCAAGCTTAGTGATAACTTCTTTTCGGATCTTTTTTGTTGCCTCTGTATTTTTTAATTCCACTATAACTGATCCTTTTTTGAAATTCTTGATTCCGGCCACGCCCACATCAACTGGATCTATGTTGTTCTTTATGTCCTCTTGTGTTTTTGTGTTTTTTTGTTCATGATTTTTAGGTTTAATTATAACAATTGGTTCATGTTTCCTTAATTTTTCTTTGAAATGTTGTTTATCATCGAATTCAAGAGATTTGCTTGCTTCATCAATTTTTTCTGTCATGTTTATGAGATATTGACGGCTGAGGTCAACACTTTTTTTCATATCTGATATATCAAATTCAAAAATTTTTCTTATGTTCAGTGTCTCATCTTCAATTTTTTTGAATAGTTGTTGCTTTAAATCCTCCATCTTTTTATCGACATACTTTATAAATTTATCATATTGCTGGTCTGCACAGGCATCAGTTCGATGTGGTGATTCGTTTTGTTTTGATCGTGTTTGGACTTTATTGGTAGTTGCCATTATGCCTGGTTGTGATTTTGGCTAATAGTGATGTTGTCGATAATTAGTTCTTATTTCTTTAGATAGATGGTGTAGGATTATTTATTAATTAATTAATTTTATTAAAGAAAAAAAAAAGTAAAGTTTTTTTTTTGGTCGGTGTGAGGATCGAACTCGGTGCGCCGCGGCTGGATAATGTGCGAGCAATAGCTGTGCGTTAACCCGCGCTGCCACGGCTCCCTTCCGTGTAGTGGCGTATTTCACTCCTATATACTGTGAATTGCCTTAGCACAGTAGGTAATAACACTAATAACAGATGGTTGATTTTTCGGCAACAACACTCTGACACTTCACAGTTAGTTTAAAACACTTGTAAACTGTAAATAAGACTTTATAGATTTCACAAAATTCGACAATTCTCTAGAGTGTTCTTCGGGGACACATTTAACGATAAATTATATGTTTATTAGTAAATATAATCTACGAATTTTGGATATTTTTGTGGAGCGATTTTTTGACATGCACTCTTTATCACTTGTATTTTGTATTTTGTACTTGTATTTTTTAAATTGAAATCTTTCATTTTTTGTTCTTTTTTATCTCTCTTTGGTTTAGTTAATTTCTTTGACGGTTTGTGTATATATATAATAGTGTAAGCGCATCTCCCTGTCCATTACTTGTCCATTTCTAAGACTGTTGGAATACATACTTGAGTGACTGCTAAAATTGTACCGATCAGTCTTTAACAGAAACTTATGCAGTGATCAACCCAGTGATCCCTCAGTGCCATGATATCGATACTCAACAAAAACGCATAGTGTTAAAAATAAGACAAGTCAGATTCCTTCCAAAATCCACCGTTGTGTCACTAATTGATTACAGTTCACATAAATTATTATTAAAATAAAAAAAATTTATAAATAAATTATAAAATAAATTATGACTGAACTATATTGCCTATACACTATATAATTCGCTTCCAGATATGTACAAACACATCCACCATAATAAAAAATTGCAAAGCAATGCTCTAAAAGAATATTTTTTAACTACATTTAAAAATGAAAATATGTAACTGTGTTGTCATTTCTTGTTGTATCTTATCCATGTTTTTTTTTCTTTTCTTTCTGTACTTGTTTTCTATTGTAGTTTGTTCTACTTAACGTGTCATTATTATAAATTTTAATTTTTATGCTGTATTGAATGTGAAACTTATATTTGATATCAAAATACCGTTGTAAAATTGTACCTACTACCTCCTACATATGAATTGTAAGTTTCTCCTGTCCTAAAATGAGTTCTGTAACTCATCGGGATTGCTCTAGCAAGAAATAAACACAATAAAATTATGTTCATGAAAAATACTATTGTGTACTAGTCATGAAAACATTGTTCTGACAATTCAACTCACCGAAATGCTCAATACTGACAAAAAGACTTTCATAAAATATTTAGGCGTAATAATAGATCATCACATTACATGGACATAAAAATTAGACAAATTATAAAAAATGCTATATAATACTATGCTACAGCCCAATCAATCCTCCAATACGGAATAATAGGCTAGGCAGGAGCATATAAAACTAACTTTGCCCCACTGGAAGTAGTCCAAAGAAGAATCTTTCAAATAATTCTAAAAACACCGTAAGATTATTTGACTCGTGAATTATTCAAGGATTAAAAGTTTTACAATTACATAGAATCTAACAAAAATATGCATTACTTCAAATCCACAAAGATAAACTAATAATATTGTCATTGGTTGTGCGGTATAATATTGTATAATATATCGGTGTTGAAAATATATGTAATATATACACACAGGATTTTTTTTTCCATTTTTAGCGTATCATATATAGCATTTCTGTTATTCTGTGCACGTGCTCGTAATTTTAAAGTTTATATTGTTACGTATAAGATTTATAACAAGGTCTGTGTGCATCACTTTACTTACATCGCATCACATTATCATTTTGCTATTGGTCAAATTGACAGCCCTGGAATTCTGACTTGGAGAGTTGCCAAACCATAGAGAGTAAGGATCTGTGATTTGCTTTGGAAGCAGTGGCCATTAGGGTGGTTATAAGGTATAAGATGAAAAAATATTTTCGTCCTAATGCCGGCCCGACCCCCCTAATATTTGCCATTTGTCTAGAAAATAAAATTTGGAAAGTCCTCATCGAGATTAAATATGAAAAAACGATTTTTTGCAAAAAAAAAACTTTATTTAATCACTTTCGATCAAATTTTGTTTCCTCTGAACATTATACATTATTAAACAATATAATAAACAACATCATATTTAATAAAATAATATAATATATAATAAAACATAAAACAAACATTTTTTTCAACTTTATTAATGTTTTTGGAGATTGCAAGTTAATGGTAATTATCTGGTTTATAGTTATATCCTTTAAAAGGTCGGATTTGTTACAGAAGAGCTATTGCCAAGGACCCTTTCTTCGGAGAATCCCTACCTGGAGTGTCATAAACCACACCCTTCCTTTTTTGTTCCTTGTCTGGGGTACCTGGAGTTTTTCCACTCTTTCGAAAGTGTGCGGGAGAGGTCAAAGAGCTTTGGTTAACGTTTGCTTTTCAAACAGTGAACAAGTAAACATTCTAAACATTATTGAACAACGTTCTTCTAGTGAGGTTTGTAGGACTGTTTCTTCTACAGCATTAACGAGCCATGCTTGTGCAGGTTCGAGTTCAAGGCAGAAAGAAATGGTGTACTTAAATGGCCACATGTCTCATCAAATCACTGGCAGTAAATTACCATCTAATCGTCAAGTTTTACGCAGCTTATTTTATAATATACGGCAATTGAAATTGAACACCAGAGAAGCTACAAGACTTACAATACAGGAAATTGTAATTTTTTGGGAGGAAGCTAAGATACCAACCAAACACCTTCAAGATTGTGTTATAGAGCTTGAAAAATTGTACGAAGAGTGGAGAAAACTACAAAAAAAACGCTAACAGATCTAAAAACACAGCTCAAAATAAAAAAAAAGTAGAAGCTTTCAAGTCAGCCCTTGATGACCTTTTTGAAATTGCTCATCAGGATGCATTAAAAAACACTGTTGAAGAAGACAAGCAGTTTTTATTACTCCAGAGAAAAAAAAGACGTCCTGGCTGCATGGGAGGCGTTGACGTAAATTTACTAAAAGCACAACAACGAAAAGAAAAAAGACATGCAGCTGAGATGGCGAGATTGGAAAAATCACAAAAAAGTAGGTTAGTAGAGTTTTTCTCTTTTTTTTTCACGTTTTCCCTATCCTTTTTCTCTTGAAATTATTTGACTTGATGCCTATTCCGTGAGTGTTTTGCTGCTTGTTACCACTTAATGGGTTTTTTCCTTTTTTTTAGAAGATGTAAATTTAATTGCACAACTGGAATCTTCAACAAGCAGCACATCAGAAGAAAAGGAACAAGAAGAGATGAAGGTGAATTTTCTGATTGGTTAAGAGGGACCCTTTTGGAGACCAGCAGCGTGAGGCTGTTTTGCATTGGACTAAAAGATTATTTTTTGGACAAATTATAAACTGGAAGTTTGTGTGAAGAACCGGAATCTACTACTTAGCATCAAAAACGAACTGGTATCAGACCTTCATTTTACCTATGCAAGCCCTTTGCCAGACAGATTATATAGTAGGATACTAATTAATTTATTTGTTATTATGTCTTTTTTGTGGAAACACATTTGTGTATTCTTAAATATATTTTTTTATTTCTAGATAATAAACCAATCCTGACTTTTATTTTTTGCCACTTTATCCCACGGTAACAATATATATGGTAAAAATAATGTAATGTTAAAAACTAAGACGACGCTACCTCCTTAAACACGGGTTATTCTCAATTAGTGAGGTATTAATTAAGAGCTTGGAATATATTATATGTTATATACTGTTACATACCTTATAACCGTGATAGCTATAAGATAGAATACAGGCGAGTTATACATATAACCCTTGCCGCACTAGGCAGGCAGCAGAGCATTGAAACTCTAATCAGGGGGTGGATGTAGACAGTCTCCCAATAAAACAAGTCGCTTGATATGAACGTTTATTGTACATATAAAACAGGTTATCAGACATATCTACAAAAGGTACATAGCTTTTTAAGGCCTGACTGTTACTAGGCAATCTACTGAATCTAAAGGCTCTGATTGACATAGGTACATTATAAGCTCACGTGTAAATTACGGCGGATGCAGTAAACGATGGGCGGTGGCCATAGGCACGGCCTAGGCTGATGCAGGGCGGATGCAGAAGGGTGGCAAACGATGGGCGGTGGCCATAGGCACGGCCTAGGCTGATGCAGGGCGGAGGGCGGCAACGAGGGCTCACCGCGCTGGACGACAAAGGGGCGCCAGGGCGGCAGACGCCCAGGGCTGAGGCCGGGGTCTACAAGTTCACGGTCTCAGCCTGGGGTGGACGGTAGGTGGAGCAGCCAGCATCAACAGGGGTACGAGGCTGGCGGCGTGGGCAGAGACATGACCCAGCTATACAACGTAGGGTGCTGGTGGGCGACATCGGCAGAAGGAGACAGGACACAGCTCTACAATATCAGAGGGCTGTGGTTCTGGGGATCCTCTTGAAGTGGAGAGCTGGAACCAGAGAGGCGGCACAAAAGGTGAAACAAATCAGGCCGGTCCATATTATGGCGTAATTTGGCGGTAAATGCTAACCCGGAACTAACACAGCATGTTGAACTCAGCAGGGTCGGCGGTGAACTGGCGCGTGGCTAGCTAGCTGCAAGTACTTGACTTGCGTCGGACGCAATGTGGAAGGGATGTCCTTATTTGGTCGTCTTCTTCTATTAGCCATCTGATTGGTTGATAGCCCGCGTGATCCGTGTCCGGCGGAGATATCTCCGATGTACGTGTATGTATTGGTGAGCTAACATGCCCTCAATGCGTGCTCCGTTTCCGGGGCCACATGTGGATATACATAACTGTGCAGTTTGTGCAAATCATAACACTACCCTCCTTGTCGATGAAAGAAGAACCCAGGCAACGTAGCTGAAGCAGGGCAACGTCTTCCTGTTTGCCGTACGAGAGGTACAGAGCTACCTCTTTTCACAAAGATTTAAACACTCCCTAATTTAAGAGCCAAAACAAAAAATTAACTACCTGAGAGCCAAGTTGAACAACCCTAACAAGTACACTGAACAAGGGTTGCCAAACCTCTTTCAAAAATATTTGCAGAAATGAACTCCAAGGCGCGATACAAAACACGCTATGATTTACATACTCGATTTTTTCAAACAAAAAAGAATACACATGGCTTTTTTCCAAACAGAAAAGACTACACATGGCTTTTTTAAGACAACACCAAAACAACAAATGTAGCATACAATGTGGTATATCCAAATGGGTGTACCCAATTTACCACAAGGCCTACACTTTCCATCAAACCACAAAAGAAGAACAATTAAGCCATGTTCACAATTGTACAATGTTATACATAATGATATTCTGGTTAGAGAATATTATACGCTTATGCAATTGACCAAAATCAACCCATATTCGCGTTTTTTACAATGAAATTCTTAAACTAGACATGGTTTTTTATACACAAAATTCCTGTTAGGGAATATGTACGCTGATTGTATCATGCGTTTGACCGAAATCAACCCATTTTTGCGTCACTTACAATAAAATTCTTGACACTATACAAAACAAGTATCAGTACATATGTTATGTTATTTCTTATCATCCAATGATGATTTTGAAAAACGGAGAAAAAAAAATTTTCCTCAAGATTTTAATTTTAATTCTCATATTTGTCATGGTTTGTCTGGTTTGCTAATAATTCTTAGGCATATAGACCAACCTCTCGTTTCGCATATAAATTTTTAAGGCAACGCTACCAAAACCTCCCATGTAATTAATTCTAAGGCTAATATCATCCTATAACATTTAACGATTTACTTCCTGTAAACCGTACAGCGCTGTACCAGGTGTTAACAAGAAACTCCCGCACGTCGTAACGATAACGTTCGACAAAACATTCAGACCACTCATAAAGTGTTCTTCTCTCCAAATAACCAGACAAAACCCACAATGACCTTAAGTGCAATTATCAACCCAATTCTTTGGTTAAGATTCAATAATGTCCCAAAATGACATAAATATGCAACCTCCATTTGTCCTTAATGACCAACAATTTAGATTTCCAACGAATCTAAGACATAATTACGTTATCTTTACAAAAACTATTTCTTCTTACCGGGTATATACTATAATTCATCTTCCTATGAGAAATATACACACCACACTTGACATGGCGTAGCACATATTACAAAAACACAGTTTTATTTTGTCTCAACTTTATGAAGGACTTTACACGCTATTTCTTTTTATTGATACCGAAGCAATCAAATACGTGTTTACAAAAAATACAATTCACACCATACTTGTCATGGCGTAGCATATAATACAAATAACACAATTTTATTTTGTCTCAACTTTATGAAGGACTTTACACGCTATTTCTTTTTATTGATACCGAAGCAATCAAATACGTGCTTACAAAAAATACAATTCACACCATACTTGACATGGCGTAGCATATAACATAAATAACACAGTTTTTATTTCGTCTCAACTTTATGAAGGACTTTACACGCTGGTTTTTTTTTTACCATATTGATACCAAAGCAATCAATTACGTGTTTACAAAAAATACAATACACAACCCACAACTAATTAACAATTAGTTAAGGAACAATTTACACAATTATAATTTACAAACATATTACATACAACTCAACAACTACTGTGTGTGATAATTCAATTCTTGTTACATAAGACTTATTTGAGTCTTTTCAATTTAATAACCGAGATGTACATAATCCGATTCCTAGAGTTTGACTTCCTTAAAAATAAACGACACGTATTCACTACGCAAGAAGAAAGAGAAAAAAAAATTCCAGGAAAAACAAATAATTGGTAGGTAACCAATTAAATATAAAAAAAAACATTTGACATAATTTTCTATACAAGAGAATGTCCGAACAAAAACCACATAACAGGGTTTTTCTTATTTAAACTATACAATTTTTATAACACAAGATATTTGAGTTATAATTACAAAATGGGTTCCTAATCTACCACTGATAACTTTAAGTGATGAAGAACGAAATCATCACTTCAAAAGTACAGGACATTTCTTACGCCGTTTCCTGTCAACGAAAAGAAGATTATATGCACACATATAATCTTAATTTGTACTAAGAATTGGTATATTTTCTTAGTACAATAATTCCACGAAATGAAAATTAAGTTTACCTTTCGGTCCCGGGCAGGATATTGAAAACTTAGGGCGGTTTTTTCTTTATAAAATAAAAAAAAAATTCCACTAAACTTAAGGTTGCTTGAATTAAACCCTCAATCAATGTAACGTGTCGTGTTTCGTAAACGAAATATATACATAAATGTATATTTTTATATATAATTTTATATAACTTATGTAGTTACTTCATAACTACAACTTATATCTTCTATATCACAATACTCACTTATTGTGATAAATGTGTTTGATTTTCGATTTATTGTTATTTGCTATTTTAAAACGAGTTTTAGTTATGGAAGAGAGAGATAAAAAAATATATTATGTATTTCTACAAGAAGTCTGCTAGCTAGTCAGAATCTCCCAGAAAACATGATGAAACAAAACAGAGTGGTTATTATGTCAGCCAAAATAGATACACTCAAAGATTCATGACGTCTTTGAGTTATAAAAATTGAATGACACCATAGCCCCTGTTTATTCAAATAATATTATTAAAAATGCACGAAATATATATGTATTATAATATACATATTATATCGCATTAAACTGGGTGCGAGAAAGAAAAAAAAATATACACGTATCAACTTGAACGCGGCGACCTTTGACCAATTCATAATTATTATTATTACTTCCTGTGTATTATTATTTTCTGCTGCAAGCTTTTATTCAGATCAACTATTTATTTTCTGTAATATAACAACAAATTCAAACCGAATAGTGACAAATATTAAGTGACATTGTTACCTAGTTTTATTATGTCTTTAATGTGAAATCTCCCTACAATTTTTCCATTTAAATCTTCTAGCTGGTACACCGTGCTAGAGATTTTTTGTTTCACCCGATTTTCTACAAAACGAGGTGCGAGTTTATTTGAGAAGTACGTCCCAGCTTTTGATTGTGCAAAGTTACGTCTCCATACAATGTCTCCAATTCCGTAAGAAGCCAACTTGTGTCTTGTATTGTACCGAGCGGCACTTTGTTTATATGCTTCCGCAAGAGAATCACTAACTTTGTCATAAATAGCTACTAGTTCTTGTAATTTTTCCGCGTATCTTAAATTGGTTCTATCAACGTTCTGATGCACAACAATCGGGTTTATTACATCGTGGGAACCGGAACTGCTTGTTTTAGGTGTCGTACTAACTTCTGGCGAACTTAATGATATAATTGGAGGTTCTGTGCTCACATTAATTGATGCATTATATGCCACACATTGATCTCTTAGAGATGACACAGCCCTTTTTGGAACTATACCTCTTTCTATTAACCACTTTTTAATTGATGACGCCGTCGCTTTTTCAAAATTTAAAATTCTACCAATATTGGGAGGATCCATGATTTAATAATGGTAACAACCGGTAAGGTCTACGGATCTTAATTAAAAAACAACCAATACGTTATTTATTTAATAATGTGAATTAAAAAAACGATAACTGAATTTAATCCGACCGAAAATTGATACTTTGGAAGTTCTTTTGAGTATTTGAATTATTCCAACTTATAACAATGAAACAGATAAGCAAAGCTTAACCTGACAAAAAAAATTATTTCTATAAAGAAACAAATAATTGCATTCCAAAATTGAAATAACCCATTTATCCCTCGAAAACAGCCAACATTTAATGTTTATTACGACGTAATTTCTCGTATATGGACTACTGCGCATTTAGTAATAGAATGTATTTGCTTCACACTTCCGACGGCACATTTAATATTTATTACGACTTAATTTTGCGTGTCTGGACTACTGCGCATTTAGTAATAGAATGTATTTTGTCCGTCAAATACACGCTCAAAGCGGAACAATACGGCGAACAAGAAATTGAATTGTACACACAGCTGTGAAAAAAGAACATTTATACATAAGAACATCACAATAAACACACAATACCAAACCAATATTTCATCGGGCTAACTGACTATCCAGGTTGGGCGTCCAGTGTTACATACCTTATAACCGTGATAGCTATAAGATAGAATACAGGCGAGTTATACATATAACCCTTGCCGCACTAGGCAGGCAGCAGAGCATTGAAACTCCAATCAGGGGGTGGATATAGACAGTCTCCCAATAAAATATACAAAATACGTGAACACAGTGAGCACGCACTTTTTTCGTCCAAAGTAAAATAACAATAAACATCAATTAAAATCTGTTTTTGGCGCTTTTTTCTAATCAACTAGCATCTTTAGTGACTGCACGATAGGAGCACAGTCTAAGTACCAAGAAAACAAACAGTGAACTCGCTTAAATTTGACAAACAAATTTCACATATTCATATTTAAAATTATTGTTGTGCACCATCGGCGCAGGTAACTTGCACTCTACACGCCTAGTGTCCGTCCACCACTACCAACTTAGTGAACGACATACCAGACTGCAAGCCAGTAACCAGGGAAGTCCAACCAACCATTAATTTATTTAATTTAAATTATTTTGTCAAAATACCAGAAGTAATTATGGATACGCAAGCATACATTTCCCTGGCTAAAGACGCCATTAATGCATTGACCAACATCGTAATGGATCCGAACAATAAATTTACTAAGGAGCATATTGGAAAAATTATGCCTAAAACAAATAACATTCTTAGCTCCATCGGCCAAATGGCAGCGAGAATGGCCAGTCTAGAAGGCGAATTGTCTGTTTATAAGAATATGCCTCCCACGACAACCACTACTGTTCCCTCACAATTACAAACAAAAAACGTTTGTGAAATTATTGCCGAGATAAATGAACAAAATTATAGAGAAAAAAATATAATAATTTGTAATGTACCTGAAAGTGAAGCATTAACCCAAACAGAGAATATGAATAATGATATCACCAGCATTAAAAAAATTATTTCTGACTTGGACAACTCTACAAATTCTCTCGATCTCAAAATATACAGAATAGGGAAAAAGGATATAAATAAACCGAGGGGAATCAAAGTTGAGTTTCCCGAGTCAAAATGGCCTAAAATCTTACTCAGCAAAAAACACTCACTAAAAAATAACATCCGAATGTACCCGGATCTATCATTTGCGCAAAGGACTCAGTTAAATGATTTAAGAACGGAACTCCAAAATAGGCAATCATCAGGTGAGCAAGATATCACAATTAAATATATTAACAACATCCCAACAATTGTCAAATTATCTCCAAAAAACTGACCCATAACCAAAAATCCACATTACGATCTATCAATATTTACTACCAAAATGTAAGAGGACTGAAAACTAAACTAAATGATTTAAGAATTAAACTACCAACCCTTGAATATGATGTTTACTGCTTCACTGAGACATAGTTGACCCCAGATATTAAAAATGGCGAGTTAGGATTTCACTCCCATAACACCTATCGAATGGACCGTGATAATAATACTAGCAACAAAAGTAGGGGAGGTGGTTGTCTAATTTCTATTAATACTAAATTAACCTCAAGAAAACTCAAATGTGCAAATATCAACGTGGAACAACTATTTGTTTTAGTGACATACAAAAGTGAAAAAATAATAGTTGGTTGTGCGTACATTCCACCCTCATCTGATGACCAGCTTTATACTAGTTACTGTCAAGATGTAGAAATATTGCGAAGAAAATACCCAGACGCTAAATTTATTCTTACAGGTGACTTTAATCAACCCACTGTTCAATGGGACATTGACAACAATAATACCTGCACAAATTCCACGTCCAATAATGGTTCTCGTGAACTTATAGAAATGTCGTGTTTCCTAAATCTTAGACAAGTGAACTTTATATATAATTGTAATAATAATCTATTAGATTTAATTTTCAGCAACTCCAACAATATAAATGTGAAACATGCAAATGATAACGTTTCAACAATTGATAAATACCACCCACCACTTTTTGTTAAGCATATATCTACACAAATTTTAAATTTAGAGTCTTATAAAGAGGAATTAAATTTTTATAAAGCTGATTATCCCAAGATAAACGAGTTTCTCGCCAAATCAGACTGGAACTTCATTAGTAAATGTAATAATATTAATGATATAATAGAATCTTTTTACTGCATAATTAAGAAATCAATTGAACTTTACGTCCCTATTACAAAATATAGGACATCTAATTACCCCAAATGGTTTAAAAAAGAGCTAATTTGTACTATCCAGGCAAAAAAACTTGCACATAAAACATTCAAAATATCTCGAGCTCCAAATGACTATCTACTTTTTTCTAAATTACGCAACAGGGTGAAAAACATGTCGATCTCCTGCTACAAAGAATACCTGGAAAATATTGAGCAATCGTTACAAAATAAACCTCAAAATTTATTCAAATTCGCAAACAATCTTAATAGTAATGAATCTGGTATTCCGTCTATCATATACTACAATGGTAAAATTGCTGATACACCTCAAGGAATTACTGACTTATTTGCCGAATGCTTTGGCGAAGTATATGAAGCAAACTCATCCAATAACCAGATACCTCAATTCAACTCCAATATTTCTATTGATTTTAACGACCTTGTTATTGATGAAATCGATGTTCAGCGTAAAATTACATTATTAGATACTCAGAAATCCGCTGGCCCGGACACCATACCCGCAATTTATTTAAAAAACTGTGTATCTAACTTAAAAGGTCACCTAACCAAAATATTTAATCTATCATTAGCATCTGGCCTTTTCCCACAAAAATGGAAGACCAGTTTCCTTAGTCCCATCTATAAAAAAGGCGACAAAACGGATGCTTCTAATTACAGACCTATTTGCATACAATCAGTAATACCTAAATTGTTTGAATCCGTATTTCTATCAAAATTTATGTTGCAGGCTCGTAAAATCATTTCCCCTCACCAACATGGATTTATATCCGGTAGATCTACACTTACAAATTTAATTATATACGAAAAATATATATCTGATAATCTAAATTCAAAATTGCAAACGGATGCAGTTTACACAGATTTCAGCAGAGCGTTCGATAAAGTTTCTATAAAAATCTTATTAAACAAACTAGAAGTATATGGGATAAAAGGAAATCTACTAAAATGGCTTGAGACCTATTTGACTTCTAGAAAACTGTACGTTAAACTATCTAACCATATTTCACATGAAATTGAAGCTTCAAGTGGGGTGCCTCAAGGTTCTCATCTAGGTCCGATTCTTTTTTTGTTATTTATCAATGACATTGTTACAATATTTGAAGGAATCCATTTCCTATTGTTTGCTGATGACCTGAAAATTTACACTATTATAAGAAATTTAATGGACTGTCTTGTATTGCAAAAAAACTTGGATCGATTATATAACTGGTGTAACATAAATGATTTATTTTTAAACATTAATAAATGTCATTCTATAAGTTTTTCTCGAAATAAAAATCCAATACTCTTTCAATATCATATTAACAATGTAAATCTTTCTACAGTAACATTAATAAAAGATCTGGGTGTCGTCTTTGATAACAAGATGACATTCGTCCCCCACATCGATGCAATCACGAATAAAGCACTTAAATGTCTCGGATTTGTATTAAGAACGTCCAAAGATCTAATGTATACTAATACACTCAAAACATTGTACATTACACTTGTCAGAAGCATTCTTGAGTATAATTCCTCTCTCTGGTCGCCTCTATACAATGTACACTCACACAAAATTGAAAGAATACAACACAAATTTTTAAGGCATATAAATTACAAATTACATATTCCATTAGAAAATTTAAATTATAATTATTTAATGCACTTGCTTAAACTACCTGAATTATCACAGCGAAGAAAAATCTGTGATGCTTTATTATTATTTAAAATTATCAACGGTTATTTGGACAGCCCCGAACTAGTGAATATGATAAATTATCAAGTTCCCAATAAGTACAACACTAGACTTCATGCTCCATTCAATATAGTTGCTTCTCGCACTAATTTTATGATCAACTCTTGTCTTCAGAGATTGCATCGTGTGGGGATGAAACATGCTCTGTTGATATATTTTTTAATAAAACCATCGCCTCCTTTAAAAAGCGTATATGTATGCAGATATTAAGCAAAAATCCTGTTGATTGTTAATAATAATAAACTTAATACTCTGTAACTACTTTCATAATACCTATTCTTTTTGTTTGTAATTGTTGTGTACCTTTTATTTTTGTCATAATAATAAAAAAACTTACGTACATTTATAATAGCAAAAAAAATATATATATATATATTTTAAATTACAAGAATATTACTTACTTTTATAAATCGCTAGAAAATGTTTTGCACCACTGCCAACAGGTATGTTTCGAGTTTGTTTGTAATTATGTTTTGTGTAATATTGTGACGATTATAATTGCTGAATGTACTGTAGCCTGAGCCCAAATAAGTATTTGCTGGTTGAACTCCTCTATACAATATACAATTTACTTATCGTATACTAATACTTACCTGTGTTGTGCCAACTTGTCTTTCATGCTCAGCTTATTATCATAAATACTATGTTATACTTCTTATGATGCTATATACCTGTTATAATGCTCCTGTATAATTTACCTTGC
This sequence comes from Hesperophylax magnus, assembly GCA_026573805.1. Classification (NCBI taxonomy): domain Eukaryota; kingdom Metazoa; phylum Arthropoda; class Insecta; order Trichoptera; family Limnephilidae; genus Hesperophylax; species Hesperophylax magnus. The sequence goes on from JAIUSX010000082.1 coordinate 3,618,837, forward strand.
ATGTAAAAGCCGTCAAGGCGTGAACAAACAAATAAATAAAAATAAAATAAATAAATAAATAAATAAATAAATAAAACAAGTCGCTTGATATGAACGTTTATTGTACATATAAAACAGGTTATCAGACAGATCAACTAAAGGTACATAGCTTTTTAAGGCCTGACTGTTACTAGGCAATCTACTGAATCTAAAGGCTCTGATTGACATAGGTACATTATTAGCTCACGTGTAAATTACGGCGGATGCAGTAAACGATGGGCGGTGGCCATAGGCACGGCCTAGGCTGATGCAGGGCGGATGCAGAAGGGCGGCAAACGATGGGCGGTGGCCATAGGCACGGCCTAGGCTGATGCAGGGCAGAGGGCGGCAACGAGGGCTCACCGCGCTGGACGACAAAGGGGCGCCAGGGCGGCAGACGCCCAGGGCTGAGGCCGGGGTCTACAAGTTCACGGTCTCAGCCTGGGGTGGACGGTAGGTGGAGCAGCCAGCATCAACAGGGGTACGAGGCTGGCGGCGTGGGCAGAGACATGACCCAGCTATACAACGCAGGGTGCTGGTGGGCGACATCGGCAGAAGGAGACAGGACACAGCTCTACAATATCAGAGGGCTGTGGTTCTGGGGATCCTCTTGAAGTGGAGAGCTGGAACCAGAGAGGCGGCACAAAAGGTGAAACAAATCAGGCCGGTCCATATTATGGCGTAATTTGGCGGTAAATGCTAACCCGGAACTAACACAGCATGTTGAACTCAGCGGGGTCGGCGGTGAACTGGCGCGTGGCTAGCTAGCTGCAAGTACTTGACTTGCGTCGGACGCAATGTGGAAGGGATATCCTTATTTGGTCGTCTTCTTTTATTAGCCATCTGATTGGATGATAGCCCGCGTGATCCGTGTCCGGCGGAGATATCTCCGATGTACGTGTATGTATTGGTGAGCTAACATGCCCTCAATGCGTGCTCCGTTTCCGGGGCCACGTGTGTATATACATAACTGTGCAAATCATAACAATACTCACCCTCACGCAGATCATTTGAAATAACATACTGTTGTACACCGTCGTTGGACGGTTGGAATATATATATATATATATGGTAACCGGATAATTCATCACTTATTTAAAAAGATATATAAAGTCATGGAAAGTGATGAAACAAAAACTTTATTTACTGGGTTATGTGGGTTAAGTTAGGTTAGGTTAAAAAAAAATTTTTTTAAAGACTTTATATCACTTTTTAAAAGTGTGTTGAATTGTCACTGTGTTGAGTGATCATGGAACCATATATATATATATTGCCTGCATAGTGACGATATACTGCCTAGTGACGACATCAATCCCCGTTAGCCTCAGACCAACCAATGAGAGGCTGAGGAGAAAAGTGTGGCACTATAGGTCAGCAGATTGGTTCGGTATGCGGGCCCATTTCAACGCTTTTCCGTGGTCAGCTGTTTGTTTTCGGACTTCGGACCCTTCAAGATGTGCCCAGGAGATTGATAAAGTCATCAAATCGGCGATGGATGGCTTCATACAATCGACTACTAAAGAAACTGGTGTAGGCTCAAAGCCGTGGTTTAGTCGACAATGCTCCGAAGCAGTTCGACGAAAAAACGCGGCTTACCGAGCCTTCAACACATCTCGAACGCCTGAAAGCAGATCAGCATTCAACAAATCGGCAAAGGAATGCAAAAGAATCATTAATAGGTCAAAATTCGAACAAGACCTGCAGATCAGCAAAAAGCTGGCTGCTGCCCGCATGGCAGCAGAGCATTCTGGTCGCTTGCGGGATCAATAGGTCGGAATTTTCGCAAACCCAGTTTGCCACCTCTTACGAGACCTGACGGCTCACTAGAAAACACTGCCACCAAAAAGGCTAACCTATTAGGGAAAATGTTCCGCCGTCGGTTCCTCACTGCGGCTTCTATATGAAAAATCTGAGGATCCGGCATCGGGATGTACTCCACGTTATACGGGGGCTCGATGTTAACAAAGCTAGTGGACCTGATGGAATACCTGCCCTGGTATTGCAGAGGTGTGCTGCGGAAATAGTTCCAGTTGTGACAAAGCTCTTCAAAACGTCCCTGAAGTGTGGCACTGTGCCCTCTGGTTGGAAAAAAGCGGTCATTCACCCTATTTCCAAGAAAGGTGACCGCTCCAACCCGGCCAACTACCGCCCCATAGCGATCACATCAGTTCTGTCCAAAGTAATGGAACGTGTGATCAATGACAAACTGCTCACATACCTCGAGAAGAACAAAATTATCAACGACCGTCAATACGGATTCCGGCGGAACCGCTCGTGCGGTGATCTTCTCGCGTATGTTTCGCATGTTTGGGGGCGGTGCCTGGAACGTCACGGTGAGACCCAAACGGTCGCACTAGACATATCCAAGGCCTTTGACCGGGTCTGGCACCGAGGACTTGTCAACAAATTGCCTTCTTACGGATTTCCCGCATCCCTGTGTACGTGGATTGCTGACTTTTTAAGGGATAGGTCGATTCAGGCAGTTGCTGACGTATTGTATTGGTACAATATTTGAGAGTTTAAATGCATTTGGGAAAAAAAATGTTTCAAAGCAGGAATTAAAAATGTATTACAAAGGCATGGAAATGTGTTGTTTAATAGATTTGATTGTGATACAGCTTAATTCATCAGGACCATTTGCTGTGTTTGAGTTAAGTGTGTAAATTTGTTCCTGTATTGGCTTGCAATTATCAATCCGCGCGTGATTCATGGTTTTATTTTTTTGTGTTTATTTCTAGGTATTGGTGTTGGTTCTAGACTATTCTTGATATTATTATTTAATATCGTGTAGAAAGTGTTTAGTGATTGATTTGGGTCATCATTGGATAAAACTTGGTTCCAAATTTCTTTTTCTAGAGAATTGTTTAGTGTTTGGAAATTAATTTTATTTTTTTTTTACTTGTTGGTCTTTAGTTATGTGTTGAGATTTTAAGGTCATAGTACCGAATAATGTTGGGAAATGATCAATTATATCAATTTTTCGGACAACTGATCTGGTTATAATTTTTTTATTGTTTTTGAGTAATATATGATCAAGGCAAGAAACGGTGTGATGGCCATGTCTAGTGGGACTTTTTATATAAGATAGATATCCTTCGCTATATGTGACGTTTAGATATTCATTTGCAATAGGGTTTAGGATACAATGTTCAATGTTAATGTTTTTATCACCTACAATAAAAGAGAAATCTGATTGATTGCAATTATTTTCGTTTTTAAGTTGTGAGTTTTAGCAAGGGGAGCGATATATAGCAATTATGGAGTATGTTTTGTTGTTTAGTGTAAATGATAAATGTATGGCATTTGAATACTTGAATTCGGGGATATTTATTATTACATTATTTATTTTGTGTGCACAATAAAATATCGTTAGACAGTCATGAGAAGTATGTTTAGATGGTAATGAGAAAGTCTTATAGTCAGTTGTATGACGGAATAGAAGATTTAAATTTAAGGTGTGAAAATGCATCAATTCTTCAAGAAAATCTCCTTTAGTGTCCATTTGAAGATTATACTAGGGTCTGATTTTATTTTGTTGAATTAGATCTTTAAGGAAATATTCTTTAGTGAATAATACACAAGGGCTACTCCTAGATATATATTTTTTCGTTCGTTAATTTGAATGAGGTGTATAAAAATCTTGCATATCGATTGTAGTTAGTTTTATCCCTTAAAAAAGTAAACAAACCTTATTAACATTCTAAATAAGTGTAATTATCATACATTAACAGAAATGTGGGAATTTGACCATAGATCACGAATTTATAATACTTATCCGAGATAGGGAAGAGTGGGTAAGAATTTAATGAAGTAGAGATTCATTGCTTATTATTCTAGACAGATCACTAACGTCTAATTTTTTCTCTATGTTATGTTAAACTGGGTTCTTAGAGATTTACTCACTAACCTGATAACAATCCAGTTACAGTGCTTAGTTTCTATACAAATAGGTAGGTATATAAAATTACCAAAACCTACTAAGTCAAAGAATTCATAGTACTTACAAAAATATATGAAAACTCACTAAAAAAGACTTATAAGACAAATATAAGTAAGAGACATAAAGAGACATGAAAATTATACAAAATATAATAAGCTCAAATGTTCTTACACATTTTTGGCGATTAGCAAGACATTTTTCTGAAACTGTGTAAATAATCGATGAAAATATCTGTATTTATTATTTAAACATTATAAACTATAATTGTAATTTTTACTTCCTTATGTATATCCTAGGTAATGTATGGGTCGCACTTACCTAATCCTCAGTTTAGGCATTGTAAATAAAAACGCAATGCTCTATAATCAGTTTAAATCCGCGTCTCCAGAGATCGTTTCCACAACATTAATTCAAACATTACGACGAAAATTGCCTCAAAAATTCGAAAAGAGGGCGTTCCCATCCACATTTTGTTTCGAAAACGCAGTGTTCGTGTTTTCCGTGGCCGATGTAAAACATTATCCGCGTAAAGGAAAAAGGGAATTCTGTTTGACAGCTACCGCGCGGTGCGGTTTATTACGGAGCATAAATCGAGCGTTATAACTATGATTTTAATTAAATGTAAATAAATAATGTCGTATGGATGATTTTTTTAACATAAAATCATCTAAAAAATACTGACAAAATGTCTATGGGCACGCCGCACGCCCACCGTGCCCCAGTGTTTTAATAAAGGAGACAGATTGCGAATGAACACAAACACGTTTCAGGTAATGTTTGACGTATTGTTTCTGAAAACGGTCGCAGGAGACCCCGCTTCGTATGTCAAGAAAACACAACGCATTTGTACTAAAATTTTACATATGTTACCATTTCAACAAAAGTCAAGTAAGTCATATTATTGTAGAAAGCAATCACTTTGTGGTTTGACATATATAATAAAATAAAATACTTTTTTGTTTTAAAACCACGATATTTATTAATTTAAGAACCGACCGGTTTCGCTTTACTTAAGCATCATCAGGGTACAAATTAATACTAAACAAGAAGTACATAATGTGTGCATATATATAACAAAATATAGAGGGAGACAACATGATACAAATATAAGCAACACAAAGACGGTCATAAAATACATTAACATAAGTGCACAAGTAATGGAAAAAACCGCCAGATAATTATGTAGACTAATGGGTTATACCAATAAATCGGGAGAAACAAAGCATCAACTGGCATGGTGGTAAGGAGGTAAGGAGAACTGGGAATTTTTTATGGGTTTATTGGAAACAGACTTAATATTGGACTACTTGATATGTCTAATTGATTATTAAGTATCTGACTTTTGGTTTTTACAGCTTTTTTAATTTCTAGTGCCTCTAGGTTGTTTAGTCTGTTACCATGCCCGTTTTTATGTAAGATGTTAACACCGGTGTTATGACAGAATGTATGATCTTTATCGATCAAATGATTTGCGAATTCAGAAAAACCGTTATTATTGAGGCAACGAAGATGCTCCTTTATCCTAATATTAACATTACGTGATGTCTTACCGATATAAAAAGCCGAACAATTATTGCAATTTAATTTATAAATCCCCGAATGACTTAATTTATCGTCCTTATCTTTATAACAATATAGGTAAATTTCTAATTAATTCTAAAGATAAGGACGATAAATTAAGTCATTCGGGGATTTATAAATTAAATTGCAATAATTGTTCGGCTTTTTATATCGGTAAGACATCACGTAATGTTAATATTATTAAAGACTAAACAACCTAGAGGCACTAGAAATTAAAAAAGCTGTAAAAACCAAAAGTCAGATACATAATAATCAATTAGACATATCAAGTAGTCCAATATTAAGTCTGTTTCCAATAAGCCATAAAAAATTCCCAGTTCTCCTTACCTCCTTACCACCATGCCAGTTGATGCTTTGTTTCTCCCGATTTATTGGTATAACCCATTAGTCTACATAATTATCTGGCGGTTTTTTCCATTACTTGTGCACTTATGTTAATGTATTTTATGACCGTCTTTGTGTTGCTTATATTTGTATCATGTTGTTTCCCTCTATATTTTGTTATATATATGCACACATTATGTACTTCTTGTTTAGTATTAATTTGTACCCTGATGATGCTTAAGTAAAGCGAAACCGGTCGGTTCTTAAATTAATAAATATCGTGGTTTTAAAACAAAAAAGTATTTTATTTTATCAAGTAAGTCAATTCAGAATCCATTAGTTGGTTCAGAATTTGTTTTTTTATTATGCTTTGCTTAAAGTGTTTAAATAAGACGTAATTTCGGAAAACAACTGGAGCTTTAAAAGATTTAAATGGTTCCATAGCTAATCGTAACAGGAGTTAACTCGTATTAAAAAGGGGTAAGTCGGAAGACACCTTGGAAGAAGTAGTTATCGTGAAAATTGAACTGGGTTCACTGTAGAGATAAACCGATAGAAGTGTGTTGAAGGCGTGTTCGTGATTACAATTTTTCCTTACTGCCATGCTCTGAAATTGTTTTAAGATCTTCAAATATCGACTAGAAGATACCTAATAATCAATTTCATTGGACTGTTGCGGGATAGAGGAGTATAAATTCTATAAATATTCTGTTCAGTAATTCCGCCAGGCTATCGACGATCGCTAAATTACTTATTCCCTATCAAGAGATACTTTGACGGCATTCTGGTACAAACTAAATTGAGTATTTGTATTTACATTGGTATTTAATAATTCAACAACGTATTGGTCAGAAATTACTAAAGGGGTGCTTTTACAACAAACTTTGGCAAGTCGATTTAATACTTGATATTGCTTGGCGAGCAAATGTTTTACTTAAAATTTGAAGATCTTGTGATAGATAGATACCAACAACTTACCGTTATATCTTCTAAGAATTGGTTTGGTTTCAAAATATTATCTGACTGCAAATTGACGTAAAAAACTGTAATTGCTAATATATAATATTTATACGTTTGATGTATTTTCATTTTATTTTATATTTTCTCCTATGATTTACCGGATGTCCACCATTGCACAATTTTCAAAACTGTTTTGTCGAAACTCGAAGTCGTTTTTTTTGTGCCAGTGAGAGTTTGAATTAGTTAATTTAATTAATGAATCATACATTTTTTAACAGTTTCTGGTATTGTTTATAAATCATTTCGTTTTTATTTTTTTCGGAAAAACATGATTTTTACGAAAAAAGATAATGAAAGTAAGTGAGGATTTTTAAACAAAGTCGAGCTCTCAGCGTTAAAACAAACATGCTTAGTAGAATATTTCGCCTTTGCAAAACCGCAGTAAAAAGAACGCTCTTCCTTTCCTTCTGCGCAACGTTGTATACGTGCGAACTATGGGCAAACTACAAAAATAATAGTAAAGAAAGACTACGGGTCCAATACAATAACGCCTTCCGCACAATGTTTTGCCTCCCCAGATACTGCAGCGCTGCCCGTATGTTCACGGAGGGGCGAGTTCCCGGATACAAAGCCCTTATTAGATCTAGGGTGGCATGAATCAGGAAAAGGATGAGCAGCTCTTGAAATATTCTAACGATGGAAGCCCGCCTCACTCCATCCTCATTGTAGTTACGGCTCCCTAAAGGCTACAACTTTTTATAATTCTATTATGTTTATCATTTTATTCTATTTTATGTTCAATTCATCTGTTTTTTATTTCTTTGTTTTCCTGTTCTATTTTTTGTTTTTGTTCATATTTTTTGTATCTCTTGTTACGAACTGGGTTTTGCGGACTCCACGATGGGAGCCAGAGCCGGTTTTTCAGCTTCAGTAGGTAAAATCAAGGGATTCTAATTATCTAGCTCAGGTTTGGGTCAGCAAGTTCAACATGGGCAACATTCAACAATTCAAGACTCCACTCCCTCGTCAAATGAAACACCTATATGGGAATGATTGATGAGTGTATTTACAGGTCAACAGGCACATATAATAACACAAAAAGGGACACAATATACATCCTAAATTATTCGTGGCTGATTGAATTGAACAAATCTCTTTCTCATATTGGCTCCGTCTGGCAGACGTATTTAGCAGGCATTTAAAGAAGGCACATAATAGGGCAAAGGTTTGGTGCACACTTAAATGAGTTGTCCCGGGGGATGCAGGAGTTGCGAGGCCAGCAAGGTGTTACTTCCAGACATTGTAGAGTGGAAACCAAGGTAGTAATCGACTACACGCGCAAAACGTGCGCATTCTAGGCTATGGTGGTGTTGAGGAGCCGGGGCCGGCGCACAGCGTCCGAGGCCGGGTTTTGGAGTTGCAAACCGCACGTGTGGTCGAGCCCAGAGCTAGAGTTGCAGTGGCGATGGCCGCCGGTCACAAAAACCGTTGGGCTTCCGCGTTGGTGCGCAGAATAGACGCGCGCCGCTCCGTGCTGCCCAGTTCTGCGTTGAATTTAGTTTCGCGAGGGTTTTCAAAATGTGTTTGAGAGATCTGTTTCGTGACACTCTATATGGAATGTGTGGGACTGCACAACCTCCCCACATACCTGAATAAACATTGATTATTATTATTAAAGTTTATTTTTTCTGTCATCTGATCAGAGTCTATTTTTTATTTAAATAAATATGAGTGTCTGTGGCAGGCGGGCGGCGTGGATTTGATTTTTATGCAAATCTACAGTTTTATTCTAAACCAATAGAAATGTCACTGTAACCACCCTTTAACAACCCCTTAAAGGAGAATTTCGATTACATTTTGCATACTTGACATAGGAAACTTGACGGGAACTAGTACCTATATAATAAATATTTTTTCTAATCGCTTTTCAAATTCTCGGAAGTATTTGTTCATTTTTTATTATACTTCTTCCTTTTGTCCTAGTTGGGCCAGTGACATCATGGCATCTTGCCTCCAGGCATCCTTGTCCATCGCTTCTTTAGTAGCCTCTCCTCACATAATGTACAGGGCACAGTACTGCACAGGCCCTGACGTTGCTTTGATCAATAATGCCCCAGGCGGAGCCCCCGGGCGTCGTTTCTCTCAAAATGTAGTTTGGAGTGGGTCTTCTGGCGTTGTTAGTACATAACTAAGCCTCCTCAATTAATTCTAAATTATTAAAATAACGTACTTAGGAGTATTTAAAAGCAATGTTATAAATGTGTTATTTATTTAGATTTTTTTATAAGAATACTGAACAAGAGCCCCAACTGTCAAGAGCCAAAGATTTAAAGCTATAGCATCCCCCTTTTGGGGTATGTTGTAAGGCTGAAGATAGCGGTGTGCGGAAAGAGTGGAGAAGAGGAAGGTGGGGGGGGAAGTGCCTGACTATTCAGATCTGATCACCAAACACGGCTAAAGCTTCCAAGCAACGTTTCAATTTAATATGATGGTTTTTCACCAGGGTCATACTGAGAGTATCTTCCACTGTATAACTTGCCGCAAATTTAATATTTAAATTTTTAATGAATTCGTTGTGAAAAAAACAAATTATTTAAATAAAATGTAATTGATTCCAGATTGCTAGTCAAAGCCATAAACCTTCGACCACGGAAGCCGTCAATATAGTTTATAAAATTGTGCAGTATTTTTAAGACAATAAATTGCTTTCTTAACCCTTTCACTTGTATTTCCACATATGGACCATAATTTAAGATTGATGACACCTTAAAATTTTGGGCACATAAATTTTTTTCTAACTTGATTTTTACTATTTTTATGGTTATTTTTTTATTTGTATGGAAAAAAAACATTTGGTCAAAAAATTGTATAATTTAATTAAAAAAAATAATGTACAGTGCAACACACATAAACATAAACATAATAATGGGATCTCAGTCCAAGCAAAACAGCCAAAACGGGATCTGTGATTAAACAGTATTTGTGGCTGGAATAAAGGTTGCAACTTAACATAAAAAAATAGATGCGCTTGAGAAATATTCTTCACAAGCGATACGCAAAATACGAAGTGAATTGTTTGACAAAATTTATATATTTATTTATTTAACGCCAAGAGGGCTTTTACATGGTTGGTAGTATAATTTTAATTTGACAGATACTTTTAAACATAAAAAATAAGAATAAAATTACATTTGATAAAAGCTATGCAACAAGTCATACAAACACAAGAAACAAAAACAGAAAATTACAGCTATTTGTAGCTGTAAATTAAAATCAAGAGATATTAATTTTTCTCTTAACCTCTCAGAAAAGGACTTTTATTTACTTTGTGTTCCTTTGCGAACTGTCAAAACGCGAAATTTTTTGTGTTATTCACGAGTTTTGTTAAAAGCTTCATAACTCACGTTTTGGGAAACGTAGCTTCATTCTAAAAATTGTTTTGGAAAGATTATGAAATTCACTATCGTATTGTTTTGTTATACGTAAATATTTGCGTGTCTAAATATACATTTTCGGAAAACGTCAAAAATATGTAAAAATCGCTGACCATTATTTCAAAGCTGTGAAAAATGTACTTTTTTCTAAGTATCATAAAGAAATAACACTTTATATATTGAAGAAATATAATTAAAAACTATTAGTCACCTCAAAATATTAACCGTCCAAAATAAAATATTTTTAATAAATTATTTAAAAACGCAATAAATTATGAACGAACAAGATGACAGATTCAATCGACTCAGATAATGCACCTCTACATTGCATAGATATTCTTGAATACAGACGCGTAGCGTTATTCATTATCGATACTCTGTTTTTTAAATCATGGCAATCCGTATACTAGTGATGGAAATAAATCGATTTTTGTAAAATCAGTCTTGACCGCTATTATCATATTTACGTCTTTTGACGTTCTAATGTTCCGAGTGGTTTTTTCCTCGTGAAGAACTCTGGTTTGAATGAAATAAACCCAAAGCGTAATCGAAAACTGATTTTTTCAACGTTATTTTCAGCATATACTAAAAGATCCCAGAACTTCTTAACTCGATTATATCATATACTGATAAAGAACACTACCTACTAGCAAAACACATGACAATCACCTGTCTCTTTCTCTCTGCATTCCGTTGGTGGCCCGCTCTGTTTACTCATTCCGCAATTAATATGATTTTCTTTTCAATTTCAGTCTTGCATACTTACCACGACTTACTGAACTATGTTTCGTCATAATTTCTATGTCCTCCCATAAGGCAATGAACCTATTTTCCTCTCAATGTTACTAAGTAAGTGTATGTAATATTATTAACTTAAAAAGAGGGTTAAAAATAACAAGCACTTAAAAATCGTTATTTTTATTCGTATTTAAACATATTTTTATTACAAATCTTTTCAAAACATTTATTTACAAAACATAATGAATTTTTAAATCATTTATTTAAATGAATCATTTAAAGAAAATCAACACCAAAGTGCACATTTTATCAAAAAATATTTAACCGCCTTAATCCATAAACACCGCTTTTTTATTAAATAATTATTAATATTCATTTTTGATATTTTTAGATAGTGATATTGTATTATAATATACTGCTGGAATGAAAATCTATGTTAGGCCTGATTTAACATATTACTTTAAATTATGTTTTATGGTAAAGTTCCTTATTATGTAATATGTTTGTATTGTTTGAAAATTATTTGTCTTTTTCGGAAACAAAATATAACTTTTTTTTAAATGTTTTGTTTGATGGGGAATTTTGTGAATTTCTCTCACAATTATAGATATAATATAAATTAAATGATGGTAGGACATACGAGCAAAAATTTTTGTCTTTAAAATGAATGATTCTGTTCCATCACGGAGTGCATAGTGGTTGTCTCGATAGCTCAGTGGTTTAGATAAGTTGTTCTCCTAGTTGAGAAAGCCGGAGTTCAAATCACGGTCTCCGCAAAAATAGTAATTATAAAATTTTTCCAATCTGTATTGAGATAGCATAATACACCAAAATAAATCACGATAAAGTAATGATTATTCATATAAATTTGCAACTATAGAAAGAATGTAAAAGATAGCGTGAACTTCGAAATATAAAATTGAAAATTGGTCAAGAAATCGGATTATTCCCTTAAGTTACATGTTACGTGCAAACATTAGAGCATTTAAAACATTCACTAATTTTAATAGTTTACAGTAATAAATCGATGATTTAAAAATAAAATTTTTCACTCTAACGAAAAATATTTTGAAAGGATCACATATGTATAAGTTGCGGCAAGGATCTGAATGTGCGCATTCAGCTCCTTGCCGCAAGTTACAAATATGTGATCCTTTCATATTTGTAACTTTCAGCTCCTTGCCGTAAGTTACAAATATGAAAGGATCACATATTTGTAACTTGCCGCAAGGAGCTGAATGTGCGCATTTCATTTCACAAAATCTCGACTCACCTTTTTTCCTTTCGCACAAAGATTTTTTTCTGAGTAATTTTGTCAAAACCGTAATATTTGTTGTTTTACTTATTATTCAATGATGAATCATTTCACTTATCTCCACCATACAAAAGTGAAGAAATGATTAAATCCAGTATTATAAAACTAACATTTATGTAAAAAATTGTCATTACAGAATACAAACACGACTTCAAAAGTCTTTCTTTTCTTGATAAACTTTCACTGTAATCTTATAATGAAGTTGAATAATTCAATGAATTAATAATTAAATAAAAATCCTCCTTCGTGGAATTATAGAAAATATCAGATATTAATAATATCCCATGCATTTCTCTATTTTAGATTATGGGAATTCTTTTGGACTCAAAGTACGTAAATGGTTATTACCTTCAGAAGTTAAAATAAAAACTACAATATTAAATAGATTCTTTTTAGGAAGTAAAAATTAAAACTATAATCTTAGACAGATTCTAGACATAGAAACAGTGTGCGTATGGCTAGAATAGGCTAAATAATTCGTTATTTGGTGTAGCAGGGAACTAGTCAAGGACAGCAAAGCCAAGGTTGTGGGCAGAAAGGATCCGATTCTTGATACGCCGGCCGTTTGCTGCAACTCTGCTAGGCTTTCTCCTAGGACAAAGTTCAATTCCTTAGTCAAATTCATACATTTTAAATAAGTTGAAGGGAACCAGAAACATTTGAATTTTTAAAATTCATTTATTATTTGGTGAAAAATTAATAGTGTAAATATTCATAGTTTCTTCGATTTTCAAAATGAAATGCTTTCATATGAGGTTTGTTTCATAATACATATTTTGAAGGGTATAGGAAGACAGTAAAGAATATAATAATATGTTTGGTAAAACAAATAGAACAAACGGTTTATTTTTACATTAATTAACCCTGGGGGAAATACGTGATACGAGCTCTGTCTCATTTGCCACAGTGCTACTGGAAAGAGACGGAATGCATATCATTTGACTCGCGATCTGTACCCAACTACCCAGTGGCGACGTGTGATGGAATTTTTAATTTGATTTTAATTGAAAAAATATCAACAGACAGCAAAATAAACATTTAAGTTTTAAACTCAAAATATGCTCAATTCTAGTATTTCACACTTTTAAAATAAAATAATTTTCCCACTATTGTGAAAGTTGATTGTTCACTGATTGAATGGATTAGAATTTTCTACAAACAGCCTCTATGCTGAGGCTGATGAACAAAGCATAGTTGATAGGAAACAGTTAGAGCTGATAACGAACCATTGAGCACGTGCACGTTGACAGATGCCTGCAGCCCCTCCCTGACGGAACACGTGTACCTGCCCCCGTCGCTGGCAGTCAGACGGGCTACCTGCAGCGTGCTGTCCGCTCCTCCCGCTACAGCCTCTATCCGGACACTGAAACAAATTAAAATCGTTAAGCTGCATTCCCAGCAGAATTATTTATTTGCGATGCTACCATCCTAATTGGTTTCATTCTATTGAATTCCACCCGGGACCAGTACGATAACTTCAAGACCATTGTTTTGAATTTACGAATTGGTAAGGTCAAAAAATAACCGACTGTTCAGTAAATTTAACTAGTTTCAAAGTCCGTCGTGTAAACCTTTTAAGATCACCGCTCCCTGCGCCGCCCTTTTCAATGAGTGACCTCGACAGGATAACTGACAGAAAATAGAAAACGAAGAGTCTCGTAGCTGAGACATCTTCGTTTTTTTTCTCCACGACCTCGTCCGGTACAGTAGGAACAATTAATTATATAATATTTTTTATTTATATAGGGTTGTTAACAGCTTTTCATCAACGGAAAAACTGCACAAGATTCCCAACTGCCCAACTTTCCAACTGGGGATATGGTATCCCCAGTTGGATATTATGGTGTCACTGATACAGATTGGACCACTTTTGCAGTTTAATTTTTTTTTCTTCACGTAATCTAAAAAAATTACCTTACAACGAAAAAAACTATTTCCTGAAATTTTTTTTTACCATCGAATTTTTTTTACTGTGATGGCGTGAAATTTGGACAACTTCGTTTATCGGAATGGCCCAAAAATTACACAAACAACCTTTAAATCTCACCATACCCACTTTGAAAAAAAAAAAACTTTAATATTCCTTTTATGGAAAGTTGCAAAAATCATAAATATTGGTATGTATATAAAAAAAACTCTGCACTGGAGGTGGCCCACCACTTCCCCGCCCTGTTTTAGGTACTGATGGTACCCCTTCAGAGCTCTCGCAAGGACGCTAATTTTTTTAATATAACGAGTCTACATTTAAAATTTCAATACAAGACCTCCAAAATGTCCATGCATACAATGTTATTTGCAGTATGCAAGTGCTGCGTATTAGTAACTTGTTAGTAAGATCTATGCTATTTTGTTAGTTTAAACAAATCATGCACCATTTGAAATATGTGAAATTGCACTAACTTGCCTCATATTCCGGAAAAAAATAATATTAATATCATTAAAACATAAGTCATGGCACGCCACTGTTAGATTTTTGTTGGACTAGTCCAATAGTGTAACAACAAAGAAAAAAAAGTTAGTGAAAAAAATCAAGATGAAGAAAATATCAGTACAGAGAAACGTTTGTATTTAAAAAGCAATAAGCAGAGTTTTCATTTGATTGAAACACAAAGAGTTGTACGATGGAGAAAATAGAATAAAAGTCGAACTTGTGTCAATAGACAGAACTGGAAAGACTCAATTAAATTATCCGACAGTGAAATAAAGCAAGGATATTTTTGTCAAAATATATACGAATATAAGACTCATACAGTGAATTGTTTATTTATTATATGTTGGTAGAAGTAAGCGCGTGGATTGAGTTGGATGAAATGAAAATAAATTCATAAAAAACCTTACTAAATAAATAATATATTTTGAAAAAAAATGATTGGATAAAAAAAAAATACCAAGAAGTTCAATATTATTCCACTATCGAAATGGATTAAGATTTTGTTTTACTAAATATTGTTTCGTGTCGACATATTATGTTGAAATAATGCATAATACATATTAATATTTCTATATATATATATGATAAATTATATATTATAGTGATATATATATATAATATATCATATATATGATATATTATAGTCATGATATATTATATTATTGTATGACGTGGCATTGAAACCGGCATGAATTTGTGTTTCGATGCTTCACTGAAAACGACCAAGATATTCTAACTAATTTAACATTAACGTGTTAATTGGACCAGGTCTAATGAAAATGGAGAAGTTGAGGAAAGAGGTTCAGTGGTATCTGGATATTCAGATCTGGTTACTAAATATTTTTGTTTTTAAACCATCAATGTATTGATTTTGAATGGTAATCGCTCACCCAGGCTGTACGTAAAGAATCTACCACTGCCACGCAAAACTGCGCATAAACAACTAAATACTTTCTACGAGTTCCTACGAAAACATTTCTTCTTATTAACGAAAAAGATTTTTTTTTAATAACCAACTTTACCGTAAAAAAAAAATGAAGTAACAGCGGCGTCCCTTGGGGCCATAGATTCAAATAAAGCCGCGAAGTAAAATTTAGATTCCTTGCCGAAAACAAATCGACACCTTTGCACGCTTATTAAAACAGAGAATTTACTGTTACTCGGGAGGGCTTTCAGGAGTTAGTAAAAAGTAACTTCTTTTGACATTCTCACGACACTTTGGATTTACATATTTGTCTTGATTGCCTTTGACACAGTATATTATTCAAGTAGACCCTGGGCTTGACACAGTATATTATTTAAGTAGACCCTGGGCTTGACACAGTATATTATTCAAGTAGACCTTGGGCTTGACACTATATATTATTGAAGTTTTTAATTATGATAAGGATACGTGGCGTAGTTTATTCGATAATAATATATAATACGTGGCTTTATTACAAGTCCTGTATTGCTTTGTTGGTTGTGTCGTCAAGAAGGCACTACACTTTAATAATTGTTGTGCATTAAAATACTTTCATCAAGTAATGATGTTCATAGTATATGAATGATACACCTCATGTGTTCATGGACGTAGCCATAAGCCACTACTTAAATTTTCGCCGCAGGATTAGAGATCATTGCCATAAAAACGCTCTACGGTTGTGCGTTGTCTGGCTCGGTGAAAAGTTTTAGAAAGACGCTATTAGGCCCGCTCTTTCCCAATACAACTACACAATAATTAACAAATATAAATAGTTTTCACTGACCTGATTCCTCCTCTTTGAGTGTCGTCATTAAGCACCCTAGTCTGATGAAGCCAGTTGACAGCCGTAGTGGGCAGATGTCTGACGTGACACCCCAACTCCAGGGTTGAGTTCCTTTCATAATACTTGTCCACCGCGGCCTCCAAGATCTCAACTACTGGAGCTAAGGAAGTTTAAAAAATGTTATTCAATTTATTAGATTAGATATTTTTTTCGTACCTCCTCAGACACAATTTATTGGGAGAAACAAATTCAGAGTCTGTTCGAGGCTGCTTTAGATAGTGGCCGCTGAAGTAACGCAGGGTGGACCGACCCGATCCGAATAGTCCAAGGGGAACTAGATGTATGTATATTTCGTACATATTCACAGCGAATATTTTTCTTCTGATGAATGAAATGAAGATGTTGTTAGTAGCTCTAAGTCGAAGTATGATAGAGTTTAAAATGACGGACGTTGTTATTTTCTAATTAGGTCATTGGTCAGAGAAATACAAAAGGTTCTGGGTTAAATTCCCAGATGCGACAGAATCTTATTCACGTTTTTCGTTTGAGTGTTTAATTTTGTTTTCAATGATTAATTATGGCAATTTTAGATTTTACTCAAAAAGTTTTTCCCTTATAAGAATATATAAAAAATATGTTGGCCTATTAGTTTTCCCGTTGGTTTAAAGTATTATGCGCCAATGAGAGCTAGGATGTGACATTTGTCAAATCCGCACTTTTGAAGCGTTCGCCCCCCGCATTCAGTTTGTCAAATACCTCTTGCTCTGTGAGGTTGTTTAGTCTGACGGTAATCGTTATGGAATTGACAGACATCTCAAGCTTTGTCATTCACCAGGAGATGATCATACTTCACAGCGCCCTTGAGGTGATTTTTCACAAAAACGGCGCTCTACAAATTATCCAATTATTATTATTATTATTATTATTAAGTGTCTATGATTTCTAACTGTTTGATGAGTGCAAGTGAACTATCCTAGTGTGGGCCCCACTAAAAACAACCTGAAGATTTTCTACCTGTGTAATACTCTTTTTGGTGTGGGGTATTTGAACTTGCATCGGATTCATAGGTATTCAAATAGCAGAGAGGAGAATCAAGTTCTTTTCTCTTGAGTTGTCGTGTTTTGAACTGAATTGTGCCTATGAAATTAATAATTCCGAATTCTTAAACCAATCGTAAATTAGTTTTAGATAAACTACCTACACGTCTAAATTATTATTATTATGTAATGAGCAGGCAGCATTCTGTTGATGCGCTCATATCCGGTTTCACAACAAGTTTGACAGCAATTGAGTGTTAAAGTTTGAACTAAGTTCTTTCTTCTCTCCAAATGTGAATCCAATAGAGTTTTGAATTGATTTATATTTTTTGCATCGATGACATATTGTGGGAGTTTGTTCCAAGCATCTACTACTCTATTTGCAAGGAAGTGTTTTCTAGGATTAGATGCAAAAGACGTTTTGGTTATTTTTTTGAGTGTCCACGGAGATTTATATTTTTATTAGTAGTGAAGATTTCTTGGATGCTAGGGCAACTGTAATGTCCAGATAAAATTTTGAAAGTCTCGATCAAGTCACTCCTTTCTCTTCTTTATTGTAAGGTTGGTAATCTCAATTCCTTGAGTTTATCTTCGTATCGTAGATCTTTCAGAGCTCTTGGTATTTTAGTGAAACGTCTCTGTACTCTCTCTAACAGATTTATATCCTTTGTGAAGTAAGGACTCCATATTTGGAAAGCATATTCCAGGAGAGGTCGCACATATGTTTTATATATTTTTAACATCATGTCCGGTGTTAGGTCGAGGAAGGTTTTTTCTGATTAGATATGTTAGTGAATTTGCTCTTTTCACAATTCCAGCGATGTGTGGTTCCCATTTCAAGTCCTGTGATATGGTAACTCCTAAGTCTTGTTGTAATGTCACTGCCTTTAGAGGTGTTCCATTAAGTTTGTAGGCAAGTGTAGGGTTAGTTTTTCCAACATGTAGGACAGTGCATTTTTCGACATTGAGTTTAAGAAGCCAATCATTTGTCCATTGATATATTTCGTTTAAATCGTTTTGCAGTTGGTTGTGATGAGTGTGTGGGTTTGCAAAGAATTTGTGTCATCTGCAAAGCAGCTGGAGTCTGATTTTATTATAGTATGCATGTCCGTGACGTACAAAATAAACAGAACTCGACCGAGAACTGATCCTTGAAGGACACCACTGGTCACATTTCGCTCAGATGACAGTTGGTTGCCAATTCGAACTTGTAATTTTCTCTCAGTGAGGAAGGATTTGATCCATTTGAGAAGTCGTCCTATTATGCCTAGGAATTTAAGTTTAGCCAACAGTCTATTGGTTGGAACAGTATCGAAGGCTTTCTCGAAGTCGAGATAAATTACGTCAGTGGGAATCCGTTTGTCCCACTCGTTTGTCCAGTAATCTATGTTAAGAATGAGATTGGTAATTGTGGATCTTTTTGGCACAAATCCATGCTGTTTGTTTGAGATTATGTCAAGTTTGATCAGGAATGAGCGTATCTCGTCCACTATTATTCTTTCCATGGTTTTTCAGATAATACTAGTCAAGCTTATATGTCTGTAATTTGCTGGTTTGAGTTTATCACCTTTTTTGTAGATGGGTGTAATTATAGCTCTCTTCCAATCTTTAAGGAGTTTCCCATCTAAAAAGGATTGTTGCATAACCAGAGCTATGGGATGACTGAGAGTTGCTGCACACTTTTTGAGAACAATAGCAGGAATATTATCAGGGCCAGTAGCGCTATCTTCTCGCAACCCCTTCAAAATATTCTCAACTGCTGATGGAGTGAATTTTATTTCGCATAGTGAACTATCTACATACACATCTTGACTAATAGTTGGTATACTGGTGTCTGGTTCATTGACATAGGTTTTTTCAAATTGTGTTGCAAGGATGTTCGCTATGTCTATCTCGCTGGTAACTGTTTCGTTAGAGAAGTTATATAGTATGGTTGGAGTAGACACTTTCGAGGCAATCTGTTTCCTTATATAACTGTAAAATGGTTTCTGTCCGCTGTCAATCAATTTTTGCTCAAAGTTTTTTCTGGTAATTCTTAGTTGCGATAAAAGGTAGTTATTTTTCAGTTTATATTCTCTGTAATACTCATTTTCAATCTCATTTACATTCCCCATGTGTTTTCTGGATAATCTATAACCATCCCAGGCTTTCTTTTTCTCTTTAATCATTGCTAGTATGTGTTTGTCGATCCAAGGTTTGTTCTTATTGTGGTTTTTATTGCCTTTGAATAGTGGTATTTTTTACACAATCTTCTCTTCAAACATGTTCGTAAAAAAGTTTCACTTTTCTTCAGTTGTAGTGGTTTCCACGAGAGACCACATTATATCACGAGTGCTTAAGGTTTCATTTATTTTATCATAATCTGCTATGTGATAGTTGGGTCTCGGCTTCTTGCCTCTCGGGCCGGAGGATCCGTTGTTATGACTGGTACTTACTTTTAGAGTTGACAAAAAACATATATGGTCACTTTTGCCTATAGGTGCTAGATATTTTATATCAGTAATGAGATGTTCATCATTGCACAGGACTAAGTCCAATAGAGATGGGGTATTGTTGTCCCTGCATCTTGTAGGTTTATCTACCAATTGCCAATAGTTACTGTTTAAGTACATATATAAATAAATATATGTACTTGAAATAAATAAAATATTTTTTTAATAATGCTTTTATGATTTGAACTTTCCAAAGTTTTCAGACCCGGAAAGAAAATCCCTAACCTGGAAAGAATAAAATTATTAACACAGTAAGAAATAAAGAGGAAAACAGGATACCAGCGACATCTAGCGAATATTATCGGACTAACTACAGGAAACTGTGATTAGAAAAGAGGCGTAGTTTATGGGAGGGGCGAGCTCACATAGCAACCAATAAAAGATAGGTGTGCTTGAACAAAGGGATGATTTATTACCGAAGTTGTCTCACGCGTTAAAGATGTTAAATGTACGCAAACGAAAAAAAATAAATCCTTTGTCTCAAGAGGCATCGAGAACATCCGGTTATGAACTCCATAAATAAAATGAAAGGTCTGAAAAGTCAGTTTAGAGAAATAAATGATAGTATCTGATGACAGATGAATCGAAATAGAAGAGATGTACAGATATCAATGTCAAAATACATAATTTTAACCACTGCAAAGGTCGGAAGAGTGAGGAAACTATATGAATTTGGAATGAAACGAACATTCTGCGAAACCGGGAGACACTAATTGTCTAGTGTTGGACGGGAACCCTGAGTTACTATAGAGGACTGGAGAAAGAAGAGAGAAAAAAATGATAATTGATGTAGCGTTTGGTCAACCATGATATAGTGTTTCACAGCCAGGCTACCAACCTTTGTTACCGTCGATGAACTCAAAAAAAGAAAATAACGCTGAAAAACCATAAAATTTTATGATGTAAACCTAACACGGTAAAATATAAGAAAGGCACCAATTATTATATTATTTCTCAATTATTTAACATGGTAGAAAAACAAGTATTTAGACTATTGAAAAAATGTTAAAATTAATTACATTGACCAAAATACAAAAATATTACTGTACATATGAGATCGATAAACAAACAAGGAAATAGATTATACTTTAATTGCTTGCTACGAAAAAAAAGGATGTAAGGTGGGCGTTATCAGAATAACGTAGGGAAATACTGCCCACTTACAGGGTCAGATTAGGTAATAAAGCCGGAAAAAGTGCTTGAAAGGTAGAGAAAAACGTCAGATAACTTTGAATAAACGAAAAAGAAGAAAATATCGCCATAAGAAAACTGAGAGAAATAACATTGGAACACATAGGATATTGAATTTTAACAATGAGTGCATAAATTTCGAATGAGGGTATAAAGAAAAATATTTGAACTCTGTTTCCCAAGTGAAATTTAAATAGAAAGCGACTTTTTGGAAGAAAGGACGCATACAGACTGACAGATTGGCAAGAATTGAAATATACACAAAAATTACAGTACTATGAAATTAATTTAAGAGATATACAATAAAAATATAGTAAAGAGAAGATTTTCACACATCATATGAGCATGGAAACGAATTAAAGAAACATAATCACCGGAGGAAAATAGGAAAATGAAGATAAACACGAACCAACATGATTGGATTAAGGGCCACCCACAAAGGCTGCCAGTAGGTATTTTAAAAATTTCAAGCTAATAGGTCGTACATTATATTATACGACGGGCTAGAACAAGACGTTGTTAGCCGTCCCTCTTGGATTAACTGAAGAGTTTACTAAGTTGGTAAACCTGGAGATTGGGCATGGAGGAGGTTTTAAAACGGGCTCAGCGGTAAAAGATAGATATTTTTGGCCGGGAATCAGCAAACAGATAAAGCAAACTGTTCGAAGTTGTCACTTATGTCAATTAGCAAAACGCGAAATTCGACCTACTATAGGGCCTAGCAGATCCATAATAACTCAAGAAGTAGGTGAATAGATGATGGCAGATTTATACTGCCCTTTACCAAGGATGATCACCCATTGGCACCAATGGGTGGTGTAAGGTTTGTATTTGTTATCCAAGATACGTTTAGCAGATTCATCCAATTATACAGATTAAAAGTAGCAAACACAAAAAATGTGTTAAAATGTATAGAAGAGTTTAACATGATAATAAAAATAAAAGCTATTTTAATAGACAACGGGTCACAGTTCACACCGAAATATTGGGACCACAGTTTAGGAAGATTAGGAATACAAATTTTACATACTTCAGTGCGAAATCCAGGACCCAACATTACTGAACAAGTAAACAAAGAACTAGGACAATTTTCAAAAATTTATTGCCACGAAAAGCATAAAAAATGGACGATGATCATCAAAAGTATAGAGCAAACGTACAACATACAATACATAATAACATACACTGTTCGACAGGATTTTCACCAAAGAAAGTAGCGTTCGGAAAACCACCGAGATATAGTTTGGATAAATATACGAGAGGATGTGAAAAGCCCGAGATAAATATAGAAGAAGTCAGATCGTCAGTTCGGAATTATTTGAAAGCTAGTGAAAAATCATCAGGACTCGTGGAAGTTTAGGCAATAGAATTTAGAACCTCCTTACATTTAAAAAAAAAAGTTATGAGCTTTAAACCCACGAAGGGTTAGTTTTCAAAGTAGCTAAAAGGTCATTCCATCTCAATTGGCGGTCATTTGAAAGAGAAAGATAGGTCGAGAGGCTCAGACAGGTAGCTCGAGGCGTTTCATCACATTTGGTCCTCGTGACCAGGAGTTTACTCCACTTGCAAATCAGTTAGAATTTATTTACTATAGCAAGTAGGTTTATTTTCCACCACAGTGGAAAGGCAAAATCATAACAATCTTAATTAACTTAAACATGGCGATTAGGTTAATCTTGAGTTGTTCGCCATCTTCGAGTATATGGAGAGAGTCAAGATTATGGTGAGACGAATTTGATAGCATTATTGTTCATGGCAGTGACTGCTTGGAATTCTGAAGCACCTATATATAGATCAGGGGTCACCAAATGGCGGACCGCGGTCCGGATCCGCCGAACTGTTTTGTGCTGACCTTGTGTTAACAATACAAAATATTTGACACATGTAACTTGAGTACGTAATTTTATAATTTTTCCCTTGCTTTGTCTTTGCTGCCGTCAATTCGCCAACGGATGGGGGGCGCAGAACGCAACATCGTCAGTCGTCGGGTGGGTAAGGGTTGCGGAGCTGTACAGATGGAAATGATCGATTTCCCACAAAATGCAGTTTTGAAACACCAAAAACAGGAAGTTTATTGTCAAGAGTTTTGGATAAAATTTGTTTGTGGTAATAAATACCCAGAATTAAAAGAAATAGCCTTGAAAATTCTCACTTTGTTTGGGTCAACGTATGTTTGTGAAGCAGCATTTTCCAAGATGAACTTCATTAAAAATAAATTTCGGAGCAGACTTACCGATGAACATCTCCAAGATTTAATGACAATAGCCTGCACAAACTTTATTTCAAACTTCATACGGATAGTCCAAAGCAAAAAATGACATTTTCCTCATTAAACTTCTATTTATTCATGACATTTATTAATTATTTAATAAAATCATGTTTCAGAACCCATTAGTTTTAGTGTTAGGCTTTTTCCCTTCCAGACCGCGACGGTTATGTATTTAAAAATACGGACACCTAATGAAAGTAATTGGTGACCCCTGATATAGATAGTCGTAGTAGCCTACGGGTCAAAAGTTGTAAAATTTCTTTTACCTCTCACTTACATTTTGGAAAATATTCCCTTTTCAAACTGAGTTTTATTATTTATATTATTAATTCATTGTGATGTCTATGCTGTAAGAAAAAAATAATTATCGAAAGAAAACTAAAATTTTTAATTTAATATCCTCGATTAAGATCAAACTCATATTAGAAATATAAACCATATTGAATCACGATGTTTTGAAAATACTAATATGCCAACATGTATACATGGTGTACTATGTACGACGTGAGTCAGAATCCTCGAGCTAAATATGTGTACATTTAAAATGTACATAGGTATGTAAAAATAACTTACACATACATGTACTTTACGCCAGTGCAATACTACTAACTCATTGAATATTATACAGTTGATTTATTTTTCACCCTAAATTTTATACTCAAGAACGAGTCATAAAAACTACCCCTTTTCATACGTTAAATATTAACTGTATATGGTTGTTGAACGTGCGCACATACCGTGCCATAAGATGAAGCTACATGCCAAAATGTGTTAATTCTTGGTATGCCTTATATTGTCACGAATATAGGTGATAGGCATTAAAATCGCTTGGCAAACGGAGTCTAGAAACGCTCGATTTCAAGGGCAAAAGCGGTTGTTTATTAATTTTGTAAACAATTTTGTAAGAAAGCAAAAAAGTTCATCACAGGTAACTAGCACAGATAGTCTTAGCTATTATATTGTATTTTTTTAAATTGTTTCATCATGCGTTCATTCATTTCTATAGAAAAAATACATTTCTTAATAGTTTACATTTATGTATTATATTGATTAACTTAAATATTTATTTGAATTCTTCTCAAGGGAAAGGTTAGGAAAAACTTCAATTTATATAAAGCATATGTTTAGTATTCATAATGTAAACTAATGCCTTATAAAGATTAATCGAAAATAGTGATTTAGCATTAAGCTTCGCCATAAGGATCATGTTTGTACGAGATGATATAACGAATAAAGTGTCATTCGAACAATACGTCACGTTTGTGAACCCTCTGTGAATTGTTAAATTCAATTTTTCCTTCGTCTGACTGGTATGATTGTCCTTGCAGGCCACGCAAAAGCATTTTATTATTTTGTTAAAATCTTTTTCAATTTGTTTTTTGATTATCCTTTGTACTTTATTCTATTTTGTTGATCATTGATGTACAATTATTAGTATTTGTTCTCAAGATCTTACTGATTGCCAATCGACTAACATTTTTAAATAATCAGTTCTTCTGGAGTGAATTGAAATCCCGAGAATTATAGTGAACTAACTGAAAGCATTTTAATTTTATTTCTAATCCTGTGAAAAAACTAATAATGAAAAAAAAAATATACAGAAAGAATGAAAATTTATATCGTAACAAACAAGCTCACTAATATCACGCAGTTTCCCCGCAGGGGTAGGCATTCACATTCATACATGCTATTCTATTATTCTGACTCTTGACATGGCCAGAATCAAGTATCTGATTCACTTGGTCGTGCCATATCTTCCACGGGCGTCCCCGACGTCTTCTACCATTCACGTTTGCGTCATATATTCTCCTTTCACACTTTTTCGTTTAATTTGTCCCTTTCTTAATCTTACTCATTACGCTTACATCAACCTTGCATTTTTGCGATCAATTAAAAATTATAAAAATCAAATAGAAATGAGTTCCCTGATGCGTATGTGTAGTAAGACCATGTATGATCTTGTGGGAAATGTGGAAATCTGCAAATAATACAAGTCTGGTGTGAGCGTAATAAGTAAGATTAACAAAGGGACTCTTAGATGGTTTGGGCATGTAGAACGATTAAACGAAGAAAGGAGTGTTAGGAAAAAATCGAGGACGCACAAGGAAGACATGGCACGATCAAATGAATCAGTTACTTGAGTCGGGCCATGTCAATATTCAGAATAATGGAAGAATATGTATGGGACGATATATAAATGTGAATGAGGCTAGGAGTGTGTCGTGTGACCGAGTTCCTTGCTGGCCGTCCTCTTGGCCCACCCCTACGGGGAAACGGCTTGATGGTTTGTTAGATAGGTAGGTACTGTGAATTCTGCTTATAATACATCACGATGTGAACCCTCTTCTACCTCTTCCTTCTAAGTGCCCCTTACTTCACAAGACATAATATATTATTACAATAAAACCTATCTTATGCGAGGTACACTTTAAGTACAAAGTCGTTTATGGGGAAGCGTTACTAATAATGAAGATAGGAACCGGCACCTATGTTTATATCACGTCGTACGATAATAATGTCGTGGTAATAAACACAATGGGTTGGTCCGATGCTATGTACGGAACCTGCTTGCACAGCGCGGGTGAAAACTGTGCGTCCTGTAGTTTAAGAGGAAGCTACAAGTCAAAAATGTGTATATTCTTGGTATACCTTATATCGTAGGTAATAAACATTAAAATCGCTTGACAAACAGAGTCTAGAAACGTTCGATTTCAAGCAAAAAACTGGTTTTTATTTATTTTGTAAATAATTTTATAAGAAAGCAAAAAAGTTAATCAAGTGAAACTGTCACAGATAATCTTAGTTATAATAATGTTTTTTTTAAGTTGTTTCCTTTATTCGTTCATACATTTCTATTGAAAAAATATTATTTTTTTGTAGCTTGCATTTATATTTTTTTATTGAGTAATTTATTTTTTTTATTTGTAACTACTCAAGCGAAACGATAGGAAAACCTTCAATTTATCTAGAGCATATTTCTTGGTATTCATAATGTACACCAATTCTTTATAAAGATTAATCAAAATAGTGATTTGGCATTAAGCTTCTTCTTAAGTTTAGACTTACGGGATTCAATACTTTGTTTGTGTACAATACATTTTACAAGCGCCAATCATAATATTCTGCCCGAAGAGAAATAGATTGATTTGACTAAGAATTATTTATTTTGAATGCTTTCTCGTGGTATGAACGCACAATTTAAATTAAATTAAAACAAAACGTCCTAGCACTATAATTTTTTTAATTGAAAATTAAAAAAAAAAAAAATTTAGGTTTCTCTTGGCCAAGTCTTACCAGTCATATTTTATTTGAATAATTTATGTTTATTGAATTATTTTAATTTAATAATTTTTATTTAATTATTTTTATTAATTTATAATTATCTAATAATTTTTATATATAGTTTTTAAATTTAATTTTGTTGAATTCTTTTTATTTAATGATTTAAAGTATATTATTTTAATACAATAATTTTTATTTAATTATTTTAATTTAATTATTAAAATATATTATATTTTTGTATTTTAATTTTATTATTTTGAGTAAACAAATAGTTATAATAGAATCATATTACAGTTACATTTTAAAATTACATAAGAAAATAAAATATATAGGTAAGGTTGAGTAATATATTATGTTTATTTTTTTAAATTTAAATTATTTAATGATTACAGGAAAGAACCAAATGTTGATGTATTATTAATTTTATAATTATCCGTTTTATATTTATCCTAAATTAATTCACGTGTAAGTTTTTGTGATATACTTAAGACAGTATTAATTTTTTGTGACATACTTAACAGACTTCTCAGATTCTCTCGAAAAACAAATCCAATTATGGAACCCACATTAAAATATTGAAGGAACGCAAAATAGTTTCTTACATTTTCTCAGTTTCTAAGTGAGTTTTCCAGCAGTTTTTTTTGAAATACAACTACTCTTTTAAAACGATATAATTATGCTTAAATTATATGACTGAAAGATTTTCACTGACTTGGTGTTTCTGTATAAAATTCTAAATGATGCATTTAATAGTCCAGAAGTGGTGGCATTGATAAGCTTTTGGATTCCACTACGCCATACTAGAAGTCGGAATTTATTTCAGTGCGGAAATTCTGAGACTAACTACCGCATGCATTTCTCATTTTCCAGAATACTTATGGAGGGAAATATTTACACCGAGTAAGTAGACCCTTAATTTATCACTTCACAAATACAAAAGATTGTGTCTGAGGCAGTTTAGTTATGTGTAATAAATATGTAAGTACTAATGGCGTTATTAAATTTATAAAAAAATATACTGAAAATAAAATTCTTAAAACATTATAAATGCAAAGTGGATTTCAAAAGATAAAAAAGATTTTCCAATGACAGAAATCAATCAGGGGAACGCTTCCACTTTCGATGAATTGTAGTACAGATTTATTTGTTTTTTTTCCACAATGCAAAATATGATGACTGCCTTTTTGAGCATGAAAAGGTGGGTTGCTATAAAAGATTTTTTTGTGTCAGAATTATTGTACGTTTATCACATTTTCTTGTTTTTCTTAATTTCACTCTCTTGGATTCCCGAATTATTGAATAATTTTTATAAGTATATTAAAAATTTTCAGGCATAGTTCAGATGAAATATTTGCATTCATTTTCTTGTATTGTCCATTTTTTTTTACTAATTACTATCAACTATTCCAAAGAAGATTTGATTGAATTAAATAGGTAAAATAAGAAACGGTACTAATTGTAGGAATTGATTTTTTTGTATTCTGGGCGTGCTAGAAAGCGCACTGAAAAATGTTAAGTAAGCTATCAGCTTGCGACTCTTACATTTTAACAAGAAACTCTTCGAGCGTCGCCAAAAGCGTTTCTTAATTACTGTGTTTATAAATTACACAAAGTGTAAAGCTGTATTTAAGTAAAGCCAATATCAAATAATTGAAGTACGAAAAATTGATTAATTACCAAGACCCGGTTAGACTAAATATTATTTTAAAAGCGCAGAGGAGGTACATTGCCTTAAGGTAATCACTTATTTTTAGAATTTCAACACTTTTAGACTCGTCCTAAGTTATACTCACAAAAAAAAATGTTTTTTTATAATAATTTTCCAACAAAAGATTTAACAACTTTCTTTTCATAGGTACAAAAGACTTTTGGTAGTATCAAATTATTAACTCTATGAAATTGCTTTCAAACTACTTAATCCAGTATATTTTATTGTATTACAAAATGCCAAATTAAGTTCATTCAAATCCCTATTCGAAAATTGATTCTGAGATTTAGGCCAATCGCACACTTGCAACTTTAGTTGCGACGACAGTTGGCGACTGTTTCTAAATCCATACAAATGCAGAAAAGGTCTTCCTAGTGTCGCGTCACTCCGCCCGCCTTCATATACCGCAATGAATTTCGATGCAACAACTTGTGATGATTTGAACTTTCCCAAGTTTTCACACCCTGAAAGAAAATCCCTACCCTGGAAAGAATAAAATTATCAACACAATAAGAAATACAGAGGAAAACAGGATACCGGTGACATGTAGCAAATATTATAGAACTTACTACAGGAAACTGCTATGTAGAATAGGGCGTAGTTTATGGGAGGGGCGACCCCACATAACAAACAATAAAAGATAGGTGCGCTTGAACAAAGGGATGATTTATTACCGAAATTGTCTAACGCGTTAAAGAGGTTCAATGTACGCAAACGTAAACAAATAAATCCTTTGTCTCAAGAAGCATCGAGAACATCCGATTATGAACTCCATAAATTAAATGAAAGATCTGAAAAATCAGTTTAGGGAAATAAATGACAGTATCTGATGACCGATGAATCAAAATAGAAAAAACGTATGGATATCAATCTCAAAATACATAATCTTTAACACTGCAAGTTCAGAAAAAGTGAGAAAACGACATGAATTTGGAATGAAACGAGCATTCTGCGTAACCAAGAGACACGAATTGTCTAAGTGCTAGACGGGAACCTTGAGTGACTACAAAGGACTGGAGAAAAAAAAATGATAATTGATGTAGCGTTTGGTCTACCATGATATAGTGTTTCACAGCCAGGTTACCAACCCCTAATAACGTCAAAGAACCCAAACAAAGAAAATAACGCTAGAAAACCTTAAAATTTAATGATGTAAACCTAACACGGTAAAATATAATAAGGGCACCAATCAATAATTTATTGCTCAATTTATTTATTTATTTTTATTTAAGTACATAAAACAGGCATGGTGCCCAAAAATTTACATACATGGATGTTTAAATGCATTATAATAACAAAATGAATCAGCTAAATATGCAGAAGTAAATATCATATAAGAATGGGTAAAAGGTAAATACAAATATTTTAATAAAATAAAAACAATATTTTTTGTTTAAAACCACGAATTTTTATTAATTTTAAGACCGACCGGTTTCGCTACACTCGAGCATCGTCAGGGTACAAAATTAAACTGAGTTTAATTTTGTACCCTGACGATGCTCGAGTGTAGCGAAACCGGTCGGTCTTAAAATTAATAAAAATTCGTGGTTTTAAACAAAAAATATTGTTTTTATTTCATTAAAATGTTAAACCACAAAGTGATTGCTTTCTACGAAAATACAAATATTTTAGTTATTTGTTTTTGGGGAGTTATGCCGTGTTGCGCTAACTCCTTATTAATTAATCCTACAGAATTGCAGTGTCCATCATCAGGGCAGATGTGTTATTTGAGGTTGTGGTGAAATGTGAGCTTATGTATGAGGATGTGATACCGTGTTGCCAGCTACAACTCTCTGAGCTAACATTAACATATAATTTGTAAAGTGGTTTTCTTCGTTTAGCTCTGGTGAAGCCGTCAATTACCGGATACCACGAACTATTGAGCATAGCTCCATCGTTTTTATTAATATTTACGGGGTTTTTATGAATCTAAATTGCCTCCGTAATCAGCCGTGCTCTATAAGATTTGGGTCTTCACAAATCCAAAGTAATGCCCGGTGTCAATCAAATGCTCGGCAATTGCCGATTTGTCAGGGTGGCCGAGTTTACAAGCTCCGAAGTGTTCTGAAATCCTTTTGAAAATAGTCCGCTCTGTATGGCCTATATAGACCTTGTCACACCCTGAACAGCTGAGTTTGTACACACCATCTGTTTCCAGATAAAACTTAGTCTTTGCAGACCTCAGTAAGTCTTGTATCTTTGTCGTTGTTCCGAAGACAGTCTTGATATCGATTGTCCTTCTCAATAGCCTGGAAATTCTGTCTGTCACATTGTGCACATAAGGCAGGAAGGCACAGCTTTTCGACTCTTGTTCAATTCTGTCTTCGTTTGGGGCAGATTTGGGTCCTATGATTTGCCTTGTCTGACTTGCTGGGTAACCGTTACGCTACAGTGCATCGGTCAGCTTTATAAGTTCCGCTCCGATTTAATGTTCTTCCCATATTTTGGTCGCTCGGGTCACAAATGTATGGATAAGTCCTCTCTTCTGTGCTGGGTGGTGGTGCAAATCAGCGTGTAAGTACCGATTCCTATGGGTTGGTTTCCTATATACGCTATGCCCTAGGCTACCATCGTGTTTCCGCATCACATCTTTGTTTTCCAGTTCCAATGTGAATTTAATTTTGGTGTGGAGAGAATTAAGATGGTCCAGGAATTCGTTTAGTTTCTCCGATCCATGAGGCCAAATGGCGAAGACATCGTTGACATAGCGCCACCATACTTTAGGGACAGCCGAAGCTGTGTCGAGTGCCACTTCTTCAAACTTCTTCATAAAAAAGATGGTTTGTACTGGCGACAACAGGTTGCCCATCGCAACTCCCTCCAATTGCTCAAACAGTTCACCCTGAAACGCAAAATATCCCATTTTGAGGCAGTGTTCAAAAAGTTTGCAAATGTTTTCCTCATATATCTCACTGAGCATTGTAATGGAGTATTCTAGAGGCACATTTGTGAAAAGAGACACGACGTCAAAGCTGAACAGAATATCTCCTTTCTCAGTCTTAACTTTCTTAAGCTTACTGATCAGATCTGTTGAATCCTTAATCCAAGATTCGGTTTTTCCAGTTTGCATCTGCAGTAATCTCGAGACTTGTTGGGAAAGTTTGTATGTAGGAGCACCAATAGCGCTGACAATCGGTCTCATTGGCACCGCAACACGGCATAACACTCCAAAAATAAATAACCAAAATACTTTTGGCCGTAAAAATCTTAAATCATTTTTAAATACAAATATGTTCATAAACGATTTGTTATTGTCACACTTGTACTGAGTAGGTAGGTAAAATGTTGCTTCTCTTATTATTTAACATGGTAGATATACATGTGTTTAGATTATCGAAAAGACGTAAAAAATATTAATATAGTACAGTAACAGTATAGTACCTACTAACATATTGGTTCCGAGTGCGCTGAGATATCTAGGCTGTCCCATTAGCCACATCTGCAAGTAAATAATTACAACTTTTTCTTTCCAAAAACCATTCTTAATATGGATGCTCAGGCATATATTTGTCTCGCAAAGGACGCAGTGAACTTACTGACCAACATGATTATGGATCCCAATAATAAATTTACGAAAGAACATATCGCTAAAATTATTCCTAGAACCAATGACATATTAGGAACAATTGGCCAAATGGCTGTTAAAATGGCGAATCTTGAGGGTGAATTAACAGCTCTTAAAACTGCAACCCCTAATGTGTGCACCCCCTCAGTTTCACAAACTCAGAGTGTCTGTGATATCCTCGCCGAAATCAAAGAACAAAGTTACAGAGATAAAAATTTGATTATTCATAATATTCCGGAGAATACATCGTTATCTCAGACTGAATCAATAAATAGCGACATAGTGTCAGTGAAAAAAATAATTTCAGATTTAGATATGTCAACATTAAATCTTGACTTGAAAATCTACAGATTGGGTCAAAGGCGTGCCGATAAACCAAGAGGAATTAAAATCGAGTTTCCGGAAGCTAAATGGCCGAAAATACTATTAAGCAAGAAACACGCATTAAAAAATAATATACGTATTTACCAAGATCAGTCATTTATGCAGCGGAAACAATTGAGTGACCTAAGAAAAGAATTGGAAAATAGAAAATCTTCTGGTGAAACGGATATCACGATAAAATACATAAATAATAATCCGTCGATAGTCAAATCGAACCCAAAAAACTAAATTCTAAAATAAAAATATTTTATCAAAACGTACGTGGACTAAGAACAAAATTACAGGACCTGAAATCAACCTTACCTACTCTGGATTATGATTCTTACGCTTTCACTGAGACATGGCTGAACAAAAACATTGATACTACGGAATTGGGTTTCTTTGAACACACAGTGTACAGACAAGATAGAAGCAATAGCAATAAAACTAGAGGAGGTGGTGTGTTAATATCCGTAAATGAGAAATTCAACTCAAGAAAACTCAAATGCATCTACACTCATCTGGAACAACTATTCATCATGGTGTTTACCAATAAGGAAAAAATTATTGTTGGCTGCTTATATATACCCCCTTCTTCTGATGCTCAATTATACAAAGACCACTACCTCGAAGCTGAAACAATACGAAGAAAATTTCCAGATGCCACTTTGATATTAACAGGAAACTACAATCTACCTAATGTAACGTGGGACACAGAAAACAATAAAACTTCATGCACGGACAACATCAATCATGGTTCCCATGATATAATCGAGATGTCAAATTTTTTAAGTCTCCGGCAGTTAAACTATGTCTACAATGTTAACGCTCGTCTTCTCGATCTAGTGTTTTCCAATTCTTCTTCTGTAAAAGTATCCGCATCTGCTGAAGATATTCTCCCAATCGACAAGTATCACCCTCCTTTAACGATCGAATGCTACAGTTCAAAAATAGAAAAAAATCCATCTCCATCAACAAAATTAAACTTTTTCAAAGCTGATTTTAAGCAAATCACAAATCTTCTATTGTCTACTGACTGGAACTTTCTTGACTTTGAAGAAAACCTAAATGTAATGGTAGACAAATTTTACTTAATTTTAAATAATGCAATTGAATTGTTTGTACCCGTCACTAAAATCACTGTGCACAACTACCCAAAATGGTTTAGCAACGACCTTATTAAAATAATTAGAGACAAAAAAATTGCTCATAAAGTTTATAAATCGTCACGTGATCCTAAAGATTATGTAAAATTTTGTGAACTAAGAAAGACAACTAAAAATATGTCCAAGTTATGTTACAAAAGGTGTATCGAAAACTGCGAAGAATTGGCAGCAGCTAATCCTCAGAACATTTATAAATTTGCGAACATGCTCAATAATAATGACTCTAGTAATCCGTCAAACATGTATTTATATAATAAAATGGCCGATACCCCCCAAGAAGTCGTCAATCTGTTTGCTGAATTTTTCAGCAAAGTCTATGATACTGCAAACAACTCTCCATTATTCAATACAACTACAGCTAACAATGACAACAAGATCGATTTTAGCCAATGTATATTCAAAGAAAGCGATATTAGAACTAAATTAAAATCTCTTGATATTAATAAATCGGCTGGTCCCGATAACATTCCTCCAATTTTCTTATCAAAATGCTTATCAGTTTTAACATTACCTCTAACTAAACTTTTTAACTTGTCTCTAAAAATTGGTACCTTTCCACAAAAATGGAAAACCAGTTTTCTATTTCCAATCTTTAAGAAAGGAAATAGATCAGATATCTCTAACTATAGACCTATATGTATCCAATCGTCAATCCCTAAACTATTTGAATCTGCTCTGCTTTCTAAACTCTCGCCTGAGATTAACAAAGTTATTTCACATCGTCAACATGGTTTCATGGCAAAAAGATCTACTTTTACAAACTTGATGATCTATCAGGAATACCTATTTAATACAATGCAAAAGCGTCTTCAAACAGACGTAGTGTATACTGACTTTAGTAAGGCATTCGACAAAGTCTCACATAAAATTCTCATACATAAACTTAGTGCCCTTGGAATAACAGGGAATATTTTGAAATGGTTTGAGAGTTATCTGCATAAAAGAAAAATATGTGTTAAACTCAACTCACACTATTCACACCAGTTCGAAGTCTTTACCGGCGTCCCACAGGGGTCTCATTTAGGACCAGTACTATTTTTATTGTTTATCAATGATATAACTACGGTTTTTGATGGAGTCATGATTCTCTTATTTGCAGATGATCTCAAAATTTATAAAACCATTACAAATATTCATGACTGTTACGTACTACAATTTAATCTTGTGAGGCTACAAGAGTGGTGCACCCACAATGAACTATTTCTCAATATTGATAAATGTCAAACGATAACTTTTGCCCGAATCAAAAATCCCATTACGCATCAATATAGCATCAACAACATTTTCCTAAAAAGAGTTGAGAATATTAAGGATCTTGGTATTATTTTTGACAGGCAACTAACATTTGTTCCTCATATAAACGAAATAACCATAAGGCCATGAAATGTTTGGGTTTTATATTAAGGACAGCGAAAGATTTTAAATTAATAAATTCCTTCAAACTGCTATTCACTGGTTTAGTTAGAAGTAATCTAGAGTATAACTCAACAATCTGGTCTCCATTTTATAAGATTCAACAATTAAAAATTGAAAGAGTGCAACATAAATTTCTGCGATTTATTAATTATAAATAAGGAATTCCAAACGAATATCTTAATTACACTTTCCTCATGAACTTACTAAATTTAACCGATTTATCATTGAGACGCACAGTGTGCGACTTAGTATCTCTTTTCAAAATTTCGAATGGCAGACTGGACGCCATTGATTTGACGAGTCTTATATCGCTCCGTGTACCTACGCGCGACACTCGACAGACCGCTCTATATAATGTTCCCATATCTGCTAACAATTATTTTCAAAACTCACCTATTCAAAGACTTCACATACTTGGTAATAAGTATAGCTCAATTGATGTTTATCATCACCAATCAGTATACAAACTAAAATACAGTATACTAGAATGTTTGTAACAGATTCATAATTTTTTTTCAAACGCATATTTTATTGTTTCATTAACTAAGCTTTGTTTTGTAAAATTCCCAATCGGGCAAAATAAAGATTGATGATTACAAAGATGGTTTACAACAAACTGTAGTGTTTATCTTTATAATAATAATAACAAACTTACTTGTCTTGTGTGTATTACCTACTTACATTATTGTACTCTTGTAACTACACTATATTTATATAAACTTATCGAACTCATTGTCCAAATTCCAATAACACCGTAACTATATACTTGAATTGTATCTACTTTACTACCTACCTATATCTGTTATATTTTTCTCAAGTTTATGTATTAGTTTAACCTATGTTTTGTAAAATATTCAACCGACGTACTTTGTACAATAAACTTTGCTTGCTTATGTTTATAAAATAATAACACCATAACAATAACCCTACACATTGTTATGTAAGTTCATACTCAATTTATTATGCTATGTAATTAAAATATTTTATAATGCTACTGAACAACAAAACCCATAACATGTATATGTAAAAGCCTTCTAGGCGTTAATAAAATGAAATAAAAAAAAAATAAAAAAAAATAAAATAACATTGGAACACACAGGATATTGAATTTTAACAATGAGTACATAAATTTCGCATAAGGGTATAAATGAAAACATTTGAACTCTGTTTCCCAAGTGAAATTTAAATAGAAAGCGGGGTTTTGGAAGAAAGGACGCATACAGACTGACAAATTGGCAAGAATTGAAATATACACAAGAATAACAGTACTATGAAATTGATTTAAGAGAGATACAATAAAAATACAGTATAAGGAACGTTTCCACACATCATATGAGCATGGAAACGAATTATATAAAAAAATAAAAAAAATCACAAGAACTTTTTCGTTCGTAGCTAGTCACGTTATGTAGCTGGTGATCCATTTTCTGATTAGGGCATGGAATCCGGAAACGCGTTCTTCTTCCAACATCTCAGTGGCTTTGCAGTAGATGAACAATCCAAAAAGCATTTGATTGTATTGTATTCGTACGTATCCAATCGTCAATCCCTAAACTATTTGAATCTGCTCTGCTTTCTAAACTCTCGCCTGAGATTAACAAAGTTATTTCACATCGTCAACATGGTTTCATGGCAAAAAGATCTACTTTTACAAACTTGATGATCTATCAGGAATACCTATTTAATACAATGCAAAAGCGTCTTCAAACAGACGTAGTGTATACTGACTTTAGTAAGGCATTCGACAAAGTCTCACATAAAATTCTCATACATAAACTTAGTGCCCTTGGAATAACAGGGAATATTTTGAAATGGTTTGAGAGTTATCTGCATAAAAGAAAAATATGTGTTAAACTCAACTCACACTATTCACACCAGTTCGAAGTCTTTACCGGCGTCCCACAGGGGTCTCATTTAGGACCAGTACTATTTTTATTGTTTATCAATGATATAACTACGGTTTTTGATGGAGTCATGATTCTCTTATTTGCAGATGATCTCAAAATTTATAAAACCATTACAAATATTCATGACTGTTACGTACTACAATTTAATCTTGTGAGGCTACAAGAGTGGTGCACCCACAATGAACTATTTCTCAATATTGATAAATGTCAAACGATAACTTTTGCCCGAATCAAAAATCCCATTACGCATCAATATAGCATCAACAACATTTTCCTAAAAAGAGTTGAGAATATTAAGGATCTTGGTATTATTTTTGACAGGCAACTAACATTTGTTCCTCATATAAACGAAATAACCATAAGGCCATGAAATGTTTGGGTTTTATATTAAGGACAGCGAAAGATTTTAAATTAATAAATTCCTTCAAACTGCTATTCACTGGTTTAGTTAGAAGTAATCTAGAGTATAACTCAACAATCTGGTCTCCATTTTATAAGATTCAACAATTAAAAATTGAAAGAGTGCAACATAAATTTCTGCGATTTATTAATTATAAATAAGGAATTCCAAACGAATATCTTAATTACACTTTCCTCATGAACTTACTAAATTTAACCGATTTATCATTGAGACGCACAGTGTGCGACTTAGTATCTCTTTTCAAAATTTCGAATGGCAGACTGGACGCCATTGATTTGACGAGTCTTATATCGCTCCGTGTACCTACGCGCGACACTCGACAGACCGCTCTATATAATGTTCCCATATCTGCTAACAATTATTTTCAAAACTCACCTATTCAAAGACTTCACATACTTGGTAATAAGTATAGCTCAATTGATGTTTATCATCACCAATCAGTATACAAACTAAAATACAGTATACTAGAATGTTTGTAACAGATTCATAATTTTTTTTCAAACGCATATTTTATTGTTTCATTAACTAAGCTTTGTTTTGTAAAATTCCCAATCGGGCAAAATAAAGATTGATGATTACAAAGATGGTTTACAACAAACTGTAGTGTTTATCTTTATAATAATAATAACAAACTTACTTGTCTTGTGTGTATTACCTACTTACATTATTGTACTCTTGTAACTACACTATATTTATATAAACTTATCGAACTCATTGTCCAAATTCCAATAACACCGTAACTATATACTTGAATTGTATCTACTTTACTACCTACCTATATCTGTTATATTTTTCTCAAGTTTATGTATTAGTTTAACCTATGTTTTGTAAAATATTCAACCGACGTACTTTGTACAATAAACTTTGCTTGCTTATGTTTATAAAATAATAACACCATAACAATAACCCTACACATTGTTATGTAAGTTCATACTCAATTTATTATGCTATGTAATTAAAATATTTTATAATGCTACTGAACAACAAAACCCATAACATGTATATGTAAAAGCCTTCTAGGCGTTAATAAAATGAAATAAAAAAAAAATAAAAAAAAATAAAATAACATTGGAACACACAGGATATTGAATTTTAACAATGAGTACATAAATTTCGCATAAGGGTATAAATGAAAACATTTGAACTCTGTTTCCCAAGTGAAATTTAAATAGAAAGCGGGGTTTTGGAAGAAAGGACGCATACAGACTGACAAATTGGCAAGAATTGAAATATACACAAGAATAACAGTACTATGAAATTGATTTAAGAGAGATACAATAAAAATACAGTATAAGGAACGTTTCCACACATCATATGAGCATGGAAACGAATTATATAAAAAAATAAAAAAAATCACAAGAACTTTTTCGTTCGTAGCTAGTCACGTTATGTAGCTGGTGATCCATTTTCTGATTAGGGCATGGAATCCGGAAACGCGTTCTTCTTCCAACATCTCAGTGGCTTTGCAGTAGATGAACAATCCAAAAAGCATTTGATTGTATTGTATTCGTACGTATCCAATCGTCAATCCCTAAACTATTTGAATCTGCTCTGCTTTCTAAACTCTCGCCTGAGATTAACAAAGTTATTTCACATCGTCAACATGGTTTCATGGCAAAAAGATCTACTTTTACAAACTTGATGATCTATCAGGAATACCTATTTAATACAATGCAAAAGCGTCTTCAAACAGACGTAGTGTATACTGACTTTAGTAAGGCATTCGACAAAGTCTCACATAAAATTCTCATACATAAACTTAGTGCCCTTGGAATAACAGGGAATATTTTGAAATGGTTTGAGAGTTATCTGCATAAAAGAAAAATATGTGTTAAACTCAACTCACACTATTCACACCAGTTCGAAGTCTTTACCGGCGTCCCACAGGGGTCTCATTTAGGACCAGTACTATTTTTATTGTTTATCAATGATATAACTACGGTTTTTGATGGAGTCATGATTCTCTTATTTGCAGATGATCTCAAAATTTATAAAACCATTACAAATATTCATGACTGTTACGTACTACAATTTAATCTTGTGAGGCTACAAGAGTGGTGCACCCACAATGAACTATTTCTCAATATTGATAAATGTCAAACGATAACTTTTGCCCGAATCAAAAATCCCATTACGCATCAATATAGCATCAACAACATTTTCCTAAAAAGAGTTGAGAATATTAAGGATCTTGGTATTATTTTTGACAGGCAACTAACATTTGTTCCTCATATAAACGAAATAACCATAAGGCCATGAAATGTTTGGGTTTTATATTAAGGACAGCGAAAGATTTTAAATTAATAAATTCCTTCAAACTGCTATTCACTGGTTTAGTTAGAAGTAATCTAGAGTATAACTCAACAATCTGGTCTCCATTTTATAAGATTCAACAATTAAAAATTGAAAGAGTGCAACATAAATTTCTGCGATTTATTAATTATAAATAAGGAATTCCAAACGAATATCTTAATTACACTTTCCTCATGAACTTACTAAATTTAACCGATTTATCATTGAGACGCACAGTGTGCGACTTAGTATCTCTTTTCAAAATTTCGAATGGCAGACTGGACGCCATTGATTTGACGAGTCTTATATCGCTCCGTGTACCTACGCGCGACACTCGACAGACCGCTCTATATAATGTTCCCATATCTGCTAACAATTATTTTCAAAACTCACCTATTCAAAGACTTCACATACTTGGTAATAAGTATAGCTCAATTGATGTTTATCATCACCAATCAGTATACAAACTAAAATACAGTATACTAGAATGTTTGTAACAGATTCATAATTTTTTTTCAAACGCATATTTTATTGTTTCATTAACTAAGCTTTGTTTTGTAAAATTCCCAATCGGGCAAAATAAAGATTGATGATTACAAAGATGGTTTACAACAAACTGTAGTGTTTATCTTTATAATAATAATAACAAACTTACTTGTCTTGTGTGTATTACCTACTTACATTATTGTACTCTTGTAACTACACTATATTTATATAAACTTATCGAACTCATTGTCCAAATTCCAATAACACCGTAACTATATACTTGAATTGTATCTACTTTACTACCTACCTATATCTGTTATATTTTTCTCAAGTTTATGTATTAGTTTAACCTATGTTTTGTAAAATATTCAACCGACGTACTTTGTACAATAAACTTTGCTTGCTTATGTTTATAAAATAATAACACCATAACAATAACCCTACACATTGTTATGTAAGTTCATACTCAATTTATTATGCTATGTAATTAAAATATTTTATAATGCTACTGAACAACAAAACCCATAACATGTATATGTAAAAGCCTTCTAGGCGTTAATAAAATGAAATAAAAAAAAAATAAAAAAAAATAAAATAACATTGGAACACACAGGATATTGAATTTTAACAATGAGTACATAAATTTCGCATAAGGGTATAAATGAAAACATTTGAACTCTGTTTCCCAAGTGAAATTTAAATAGAAAGCGGGGTTTTGGAAGAAAGGACGCATACAGACTGACAAATTGGCAAGAATTGAAATATACACAAGAATAACAGTACTATGAAATTGATTTAAGAGAGATACAATAAAAATACAGTATAAGGAACGTTTCCACACATCATATGAGCATGGAAACGAATTATATAAAAAAATAAAAAAAATCACAAGAACTTTTTCGTTCGTAGCTAGTCACGTTATGTAGCTGGTGATCCATTTTCTGATTAGGGCATGGAATCCGGAAACGCGTTCTTCTTCCAACATCTCAGTGGCTTTGCAGTAGATGAACAATCCAAAAAGCATTTGATTGTATTGTATTCGTACGTATTGAACTACACGGTGTATAAGCTGGTGCAGTATCTGTTGAAAAGTTGCCATTTTGCTTCTGGTCTACACTTGTTTAATCTCCGAGAGGCCATATTTGCACTAATGCACAATGATCTTCTCTGAAGAAGAGTAGCTCAACGATGATTCGGATTCTCCACTACTATGATATATCCGAAGTACTTGACCTCAGATTTTTCTGTTATTATCGTATCTTTTAAGCTGATAGGTAATACTTTTGTATGGCTTGCGCCCCACTTGAATACTAGCAACACAGATGTAATAGGGTTGTAGATAATGTAATGCTCAGCGGCATATTCTTCGCATATCTTTAAGTTCATGGCTTAAATGGTTGGTGACAAAAATACCATGTCATCTGCATTCGGGATTAGGGATGGCAATCAACCTCCTTTGCACTACATAGTTAAGTACAGATTTGTTAGGTATTTTGAGGCTGCAACCAAAGTTTTACGTAAATTTTTAATTACACGTAATTGACATTTGTACAACATTAGCAGCTGGTGACTATTAAAAAAATCAAGACGCTTATTTAAAGTCAGATTTACCCGTGCTTCTCTGGAACACAAATACTTTAGCTAGTATGCGAGCATTTCAATTGAGTCTATTGGGGAGGGTGCTCTTTTTTGCTGGCCAAAAACCAACTTTTTAGTTACCACAGAAATGAGAACGTGCTGATTATTGGCAGCAAGGTAATTTCAGAAAATGAATCTAAATTTTTATTTGGCAGAAGCATGGTAAAATATACCTGCGTGTATCATACTACATCACAAGTTAATAACAAAACTAATATATTTAAAAACAAAACGTTATTCAATAATAAGTTAAGAATATTTTTAAATAAATAATAAATAATTACTACCCAAATATTTTTCGAATCAAATTGTATACAACAAGGACATACACCAACATAAAACTAGGACGTGCAATGAAATCAGGCTACCAAAGAAGGACAAAGCGAATACCCAGAATAGTATATTTTATAAAGGGATGAAATACTATAACGCGCTGCCGGAAAACCTTAAGTCTGCCCCAATTGAAAAGTTTAAGATGTTGTGTAGGAGCCATATCAAGAAAGAAAAAAAAAAAACATAGTATATTTAAATGTAATAATTAATTAGTCATTTGTAATCTTAAATGTACAAATTACTAAAATAAAATCAATAAATAAATAAATAAATAAATATGCCTGGCCAAAAAAAAGTTAAGGATTATTCTTCAAAAAGGTTTTAGGAGCAATCGTTGAAAATAAAAATAAAAATTCTCAGGAATCAACCCAAAGCAACAAAAGGTTTTTGTAAAAGTTTTGAAAGGTTTTTAAAGAAAGGCACCTTCGTATTTAATTTCCAGGTATTGTGGAAATGGCTTTGGTTTGTTTATTATAACAGTTAACCGGGAAGTTGGACCGTAGATCTAATTAATATCAACACTTTCCCGTCTATGTAAATCATTACTAATTACGAATATAATTTATTTCAACTATAGTGAGAAACTACAAGTAACTTTTTTATAAATTTTCAATATGTAGGTACTCACAACAAAATATTTCTAAAACAAGTGAGAAAACAACTGCAGTCGGTGCACTATCTAAGCACTATACCGCGGCCAATTTTTTCAATTTAGAGATGGTGGTGCGCAAATCTTTCGTTCGCAATTGTGCGAGGGGTTGTGGTAAGTGCAATAAAGACTTAGACAAAACAAAAACGCATTGAATTTGCCTTAGTGTTTGCAAGAGAAAATGAGTGGGAAAGGCCAAAGGCTTACCCCTAGGTCTGGTCCTCCGTAGCCGCTGGTTCCTTTACACTTATCAGCTTGCATACAATTAAGGGCAATCCCTTTAAAACTCGCTCACTCAACACAAAAAAACAGTGACATTCACTGCGGTTGGTATAAACGTTTCACTGGACGATGTGATGCTCCAAAACAATCACAGCCGAGTTCAACATATATGCGGGTATTCAAAATGACACGAATGTTCGCGGTGACCAAGATGCAACGATAATAATGCTCCTTGTCGTTTGGCCCGGGTCAAGGAAAGGGGACAAGGGGCAAAAAGGGGGGGGAAAGAGTACCCATTTTAAGGCTATTCAATTTTAAAACCTCACGCGCAACTAGAGATGATTGGGTGGTTAAAGCGTGATTGTAGATAATATAAGCTGACGGTCAAGAAAAGATTATTATGCAACAAGTATCGGTGTTCTGAAACTGCGACTCCACTATATTAGTTGATGTTGCTGGAATAAGCCTTACGCAACACACCCGAAGGACCAGTCTCAGAACTATTTTAATCGCAACGTAATGTGGGAATTTTTTTTAATGCATCCGCTTAACTTACTCAACGACAGTATTACTCAATGTTTTAATCTGGGCTTCTGGAACATAAAAAGAGCCTAGATTGGATTATAGGATAAAAAGAGAAATCGAA
The DNA here is from genome assembly GCA_026573805.1 of Hesperophylax magnus. NCBI lineage: Eukaryota > Metazoa > Arthropoda > Insecta > Trichoptera > Limnephilidae > Hesperophylax > Hesperophylax magnus. The sequence continues at coordinate 3,662,409 of JAIUSX010000082.1, forward strand.
GTCTGCCAGATTCTGGATGCACTCGAAATATGAATATTAAATTATTTTCACAATAATTTATTCCACGGCTGTGGTTATATTATAGTATTTTAAATACAATTATTTGCATGAACTTTTGTTGCTCGCCCGTTGGTCCGCCTCATACAAAAACGACGGACGTTCATAATAATATTGGTGTTCCACCCACACACACACAATTCTCTAAATGACTATCCCTTTCTAATGCGTTTCACGCTAGGCATGCTGTTATATGTAAATATTTCATTTATCCACGCGTTTTTTCTTATGCGTTTCGTCATTTGGCTTTGCATCTAGAAACTGGAACGTGCTATATTTATTGTTCGATTAATAATAATAATTGGATAATTTGTAGAGCGCCGTTTTTGTGAAAAATCACCTCAAGGGCGCTGTACAATTTATTTCCTAGGATCTACATTTGTTATTTAGAAAATATACCAAAACATACTTACCTGGCAAGTCACTTCCGACAAACACACTTATATTAAAAAGTTTATGCTTATAAAAGATAAAACTGCACACAGAGGACACTATATCAAAAAACACTGGTCATCGCATGACCTTAAGTCTGCTATAGTTTTTATTTTAATTTAACTGTATTTTAACTGTCTTAAAAAGCCTGCAAATTGTTAGTTGTTATCATTTTTATTTATTTATTTTTAATTATTATTTTTATTTATTTTATTTTATTTTTAGTATTTTTTTTACATTTTGTTAATTTAAATTTCCGTCGACTGGGAAAGTGGATGTTTCTGAAATTATGGATACGACTGTCTGAAAAGGTGCGTTTTAAGTTTAGACCTAAATTCTGTCGAGTCTGCGATCATTCTCAAATCATGTGGCAGTCCATTCCAGGCTTTAGGTCCTGACACGGCGAAAGCGCGCTCACCGAACTTAGTATCTGGTGTGCGCTTTGGTTCCTTCAACTTTCTGATAGCTGATGACGTTGCTGACCTAAGGGTTGACTGTCGGGAATTGGAATCTTCTGGAATACACAATTCTGATAAGTAAGCCGGAGCCATTCCGTTAAGTGACTTAAATACCATCCAGCATACCTTGAACTGGATTCTTTCAGGATATTTGAGCCAGTGCAGACTTTTGAGATGCTCTGAAATGTGGGAGTATTTAGATACTCCGGTGATAAGCCTTGCCGCGGCGTTGAAAACGGATTGTAATTTGTTGATTTGACATTTGGGGAGACTTGCATATATTCCGTTGCAATAATCTAGACGTGAAACAACATAGGAATTGACTAGCAATTTAGTCGCCTCTGTTGGCAGGTTTCGCCGCACTGCTTTAATTTGCCTTAATTGAAAGAACCCCGTGCTAACAATTCTGTTCACCTGAGTTTTAAGGGAAAAATTAGCGTCCAGATTGACACCCAGTAATTTGATGCACGTTTTTGGAGTGATATCACTTCCTGAAATGGTTATTGGGGAGTTTTCAATGTTATGCTGACGTCTGCTTGTAGCAGTCCACAGAAACTCAGTCTTTGTGGGATTCAGTTTCAATCTATTTGAGGTCATCCAGCGAGTAATTGCTTCTATACACTCAGTTATACGAATTTTTAAACTGTTTATTTCTTCTGGTAAGCAGTAAAAATAAACTTGCTGGTCATCAGCGTAGCAGTGAGATAGAAGGCCAAATGAATTGATTATTTTAGCGACATCATTTGTGAAGAGGATGAAGAGTAGTGGGCCTAGAACGGACCCTTGGGGTACTCCAGATGAAAGGGTTGCATAATTTGATTGTTTTTTTCCCATTTTTACGGCTTGTAAACGGTTGGCCAGGTACGATGTCAGCCAGGTCTTAACATCACAGTTTAAACCAAATGATTCATCTAATCGTTTAATAAGAAAGTCATGGTCAATCGTGTCAAATGCAGCACTCATGTCCAAGACTGAAAGAAGTACCAGTTTACCCGACTCAATGGCAGTAGTTATGTCCGACAAAACACGTAGTAACCCGGTTTCTGTAAAGTGGAACCGTCTATATGCAGATTGGTATTTAGTTAATAATTCCTTTGAATTTAAGTGACATATGACCTGTGAGGCAGCGATTTTTTCTAATATTTTTGATATAAAAGGCAGATTTGAAACGGGTCGGTAATTTGAAAGATCTTCAGCGTCCAGTTGTGGTTTTTTTAATAATGGAGTAACGATAGCTGATTTAAGGGATTTTGGAAAGTCACCCGTGCTAAGTGACTTATTGAAAAGATGAACTAAAAAGGGAGCAATTTCATTGCAACACTTTTTCAGTAGCCACATTGGAATAGGGTCGAGCGAACACTGCTTGTTCGGTGAAGTAAGAATTAATTTCCTTACTTCTTCGAGGGATGTAGGTTTGATGTATGATTAGTATGAACGTAATACGTCTTTGTATGTATGTCCATTTGTGGGCCTGTATATTGTAGAAGTGCAAAGCAAAAACCATTTTTCATCTTTCCTATTGTGATCATTTTCACTAACCATTCCTCCATTGGGCACCATGAAACAGGCAGCTGCCTAGTATGGTGCTCTAATGTATCTTCTCTAAATAAATGTAATAATCATGTAACATGTACTTATAAATAAATAAAAAAATAGGTACCGCCGCTCCGGGAATAATTTATTGGAAAACCAAAACCCCTGCCATAGTTCAACCCAAGTGGTTCGCTACGTTTGGTTATTCAACAGGGGTACCCGTGTTAACGGGGTGAGGTTTGTCTAGGTCTTGGCGGCGGATGCGTTTACTCACCTACTGCATGGCGGGTCTGATCGGGAGACTCTAGTTGATAGACTCTAGTTGTTTTGAAATCTCCAGCCGTACTCTCTCTCAACCCATCGTCCTGCACCTCAGAAGAAGGGATGGATTTATACGTCCGTCACTCCTGGACACATTGACTCTAAGAATTCCTACCCACCCCTCATCCTCAGAAATTTTTAATTAAATTTTCATTAAAATACGCTATGCACAGCATTTAGGAAAGAAGGCAGTCAGAGGGATTTTTTTCCCTATGGGCCTCCTGTTTGGAGCTAATGTAAGAATAAGATATAATATAAGAGTACTTGTATCACATTGATACGTTACAAAAACATTATATTGTTTGCAAAAATCTGCCTTCGGATTTGCTATGTTAGAAAGTCGTAAACTATGTAAATCATTGCCCTTAGTTCACAATATCAGCAAAGACATCACCACCAGACGACGCGCCAGACAGATATTATCTATTCAAGTTAAAGGTTAAAAGCTTTCTATCGTTTATTCAGAGATATGAGAGAAAAAATCCTCCCACAACATCATACACGATCAGATCATCGAAGGGATTTTGTAGACAGTCGATAGTGTGCTGGATCGGTAGACAATCTCAGTCTATAGTGTGCTGGATTGGTAGATACTCTCAGTCTATAGTTTACTGTATCGGTAGATACTCTCAGTCTATAGTGTGCTGTATTGGTAGATACTCTCAGTCTATGGTGTACTGTATTGGTAGATACTCTCAGTCTATAGTGTGCTGGATTGGTAGATACTCTAAGTATCTTCCAATCCATTTTTACATTAATGTCACCATCCATTTGACGCTCTCAATGCAAAGTTTAAAATTACCGATCGTGCTTTCATCCTTCGGATGTTGCACACGCCTGAGTTATTTGTCAATATTTAAAAGAGTTCTCATGTTATTTAAAGGTTATTAAGAGTTGTAGAAATAAATGTTATATTATGGAATTCATTTTCTCCTCTCTTTTATTTATTACACACATGTAACAACCTTTCCAGAGGTAGTCATGCCCTTCACCTTTACAATGTCGGTTGAATGCCATTAAAACGACATTATAAAGGTGAAGGGCATGATTACCTCAGGAAAGGTTGTTACATGTGTGTAATAAATAAAAGAGAGGAGAAAATGAATTCCATAATATAACATTTATTTCTACAACTCTTAATAACCTTTAAATAACATGAGAACTCTTTTAAATATTGTTAAATATCTCGGGCGTGTGCAACATCCGAAGGATGAAAGCACGATTGGTAATTTTAAACTTTGCATTGAGAGCGTCAAATGGATGGTGACATTAATGTAAAAACTAACCTGATGATAAGTAATAATGGGCTCCAAGCGATGCGGTAAGCAAAGCTGTTATTTAAATGTAGAACGAAGGATGCCCAAAGGTAAAATCTCCAAACAGCGGCGACTTCCTTGTTCGTAAATGGAGTAGGCTCATGGCGAGGTTCGTGTCTCCTCTCTAAATTCATGACGTCCCGGTAGCGTAGCCAGATGAATACTATTATTTCAAGCCCGCTACAGAGTGATAGCATTTTAGCTGTTCTGTCTGGCTCCTTAGAGAGCAATGACTGCAATCAGTACCCTTCTCTAGATTACAGCTATTTTGAAGGAGGGCAACTTCGCCACAAGATGACTCGGACGGGCTGGCGATCAAAACGAGCAGCTCGACAATTGAGTATTCATCTGGCTACGCTACCGGGACGTCGTGAATTTAGAGAGGAGACACGAACCTCGCCATGAGCCAACTCCATTTACGAACAAGGAAGTCGCCGCTGTTTGGAGATTTTACCTTTGGTCATCCTTCGTTCTACATTTAAATAACAGCTTTGCTAACCGCATCGCTTGGCGCCCATTATTACTTATCATCAGGTTAGTTTTTACATTAATGTCACCATCCATTTGACGCTCTCAATGCAAAGTTTAAAATTACCAATCGTGCTTTCATCCTTCGGATGTTGCACACGCCTGAGTTATTTGTCAATATTTAAAAGAGTTCTCATGTTATTTAAAGGTTATTAAGAGTTGTAGAAATAAATGTTATATTATGGAATTCATTTTCTCCTCTCTTTTATTTATTACACACATGTAACAACCTTTCCAGAGGTAGTCATGCCCTTCACCTTTATAATGTCGTTTTAAAGTCTCTAGTATTTAGAAGTGGTAAATACTGCCAGCCTATAGTGTGCTGGATTGGTAGATACTCTCAGAATCGTCCTGGTGAAAGACCGCCATTCAAAATGTTGTATTTGGTGACCAGATCTGAATGGCCGGGTACTTTTCAACCTTTATCTTTCCACCTTTTCCTCTTGTCTTCTACCTTTATCATAAGAACAAACCTCAAATTGGAGATGCCAAAGCAGACTGGTTTCTGAGTTTTTTTAGTTGATATGTCACTCTTTTCCTAATTTTCGGATTTTTTTTCTCAAAGTGAAAATATATTGCAATCTAAAATTTTTTTGTATAACTAGAAAAATTAAACAGAAAAAAAATATTAGGTTTACCACATCTCACCGCTTAAGGATTTTTTCTGATATATTAAATTATATATATAATATGTTTTATTGTTTTTTTTAGTTGAATTTATAATCTTATTGTAAAAGCCCAAAAATCAAAATCAGCTTCATTCATAGTGATCACACTAGTTATTTTGAAAATGTTATTATATTATTGTAGCCCTTTGAAACAAAAACGACTAGCTAACGATCGTTTTTCTCTCTGTTGGGGTTAGCTGTAAGGGTTTGACCTTCTATCATATATATTTAACCATTGTGAAAAAAAAAAAAAAAAAAACACTTATCACTGGGCCTATTAGAAAACAGATTTGGAACGTAAAAAGCAAGGATTATATTGATGGGATTTCCGCAAAGTGACAGGGTGATGCGGAAATAACTGAGGGAGCTTATTGGACGTAACAGTGACAGCTTAGCGCACATGAACACGGTGTTCACAAATACGAATTTTCACAAAGTAGATAATGTTAACAAGGGAGGAAGGCTATCAAACGTTTTTAGTATGAAACAACGCTCACAAAAGTGTCGCCAACTTAGCTATTTAGTTACCCATTCTACGATCTTAGATGTTAAATACGGAAAACTTTCCATGTAGTTTGATCGTAGTTCGGCTACAATCGGCACTCATCCATGCCATATCTACTTTTTCCTATTATATGTGCTTTACAAACATAACACAATGGTTTACTTACCTGTCGAAACATTTTTAGCAAACTTTCGTGTTATAACCATCCCATATAATAATAATAATAATAACATGGCATTTATATAGCTCAGTTTAGTGTCATTTCACTTCAAGTGCGCTTTACTATAACAAACTTAAAAACGGTAATTCAGTATAAGTGGTCATATTCTTAAAATTATTCCTTCAGTGTGCCTTACCCAATACAGATCTAATATTATAATACTAAATATACTGTTTATACAAAGTGATGACAAAACTAAGAATAAGAATAACAGCAGGACAGGACAAAACCAGAATATTAAAACTAAAACATAATATAAAACAGGAGGCAGTTTATGTTCAGAAATGAGAATCTTCTGAGCAGACATTTTAAAAAGGTACAATAAGGAGGCGACCGAAACCAAACAATAATAAATATGGCTTATTATAAAATATTGAAAAGAAGTTTATAACTTTGTTTTTAAAGCCCGTTTAAATTCAGCCGAATTCTGGAGATTAGTAAGAGCTGAGGAAAGTCTATTCCAGATGAGTGGGCCTGTTAGACAAAAAGAGCGATCATAGTAAACGGCTCAATTTGACCTAGAAAGTTCGATTTAGACAATTACTAACATTTCGATCTGCTGCCCTCAGAGTAAGCTGTCTATTGCATAAGTTTTGTCGGACACATAGTTCCAGTATATAGGCTGGCGCCATTCCTTGCAGTGCTTTAAAGGTCATCAAGATCTTAAACTCTGTTCTTTCAGGGCATCGAAGCCAGTGAAGGCGATCCCTTAGAAGTAGGGTAATAAGACAATACTTAGATTCTGCAAAAATCATTTTCGCCGCAGCATTAAAAACTGACTGGATTCTATTGATTTTTTTCTGAGGTAGGCCGGCATATGCACTATTGCAATAGTACATACGTGATACGACGAACGAATTTATGAGTGACTTTGCTTTATCAGAGGGAAGGCATCTCCTGATTGATTTTATCCACCTTAGATGAAAAAAAACCAGAGTTCACAGATTTTGAAATTCGCGAGTCAAGAGAAAGACTTTTGTCCATAGTGAAACTCCGAAATTTTATTTCTGCAGAAGGGATTATATCTGTATCCTGAAAACGGATTGGACTAAAGTCAAGGAGAGTTGCTTTCCAGGGGAAGCTATCCACATAAATTCTATCTTTGTCGAATTTAGTTTAAGTTTATTGACAGACATCTAACTTGAGACTGTGTCAATGAGGCTAACCACCTCGTTTTTAAGGACGACTTTTTCATCCGGAGAACAAAACTTGAAAATCAAACGATCATCTGCGTAGCCTTGTGATTTCAAGCCAGCTGAGCGAATGAGTTTTTCAAGACGATTTGTATGGCGAATGGAGAGAATGGAGCCTAGGACAGAACCCTGGGGAACTCCAAATTCGATGGGAGTTTCAGGTGATGTACATTTATTGAAAGTTTCTGAGGCTACTCGTTCAGACAGGTACAATGTCATCCATTGGAGTGCATCACCTCGAACGCCAAATTCGGTTTTAAGCACATTTAATAAAATACTATGATCTACTATGTCAAATGCCGTACTCATGTCAAGAACAGATATCAAACCCAACTTACCTGCTTCCATCCCGATGATCAAGTCTGAAACGACCCGCAAAAGGACAGTTTCCTGGATGGAAACTGTCCTTTTGCGGGTCGGTTAACTGGATAATTGCGGTAATTACAGGTGCTATATCCGGAAGATATTTTATTAAGAGCCAGGTCGGTAAGGGGTCTTGAGTGTATTGCTTGTTTGGGCAAGACTTCACAGCAAGTATGAAATCTTCTGCCGTTACTGCTGCAAAAGTAGTGAAGTTACCAGAGAGCGGACTTGTTGCTGCAACAGAAAGCAATCCTACCCAACTGAGGGCCTGAATTTTTTCAACTTTACTCCTAAAATATGTCACTAGACTATCCGCTTCAAGAGAGGAATCCACCATGAAGATGCTCTCTCCACATAAAGTTTTTTATATTTTGCCACAGTTTTCGAGGGTCCTGTTTCTGCTTCAATTTGCTCACACCAAAAGTAAGATTTTTTTTGCGTTACTTCTTTCTTGTAAGCATTTTGGTATAAATTATCATTTCTAGGGATTACAAAAGAGGGTAGTAAAAATAATGGAATGCATTTATTTTTATATATTTTATAATTATAATCATTTAAATTTAATTTTTGAAAAATATTTGCAAGTTAAATGCAAAGAGCGTCTTAATTAGTTTTTAAAAATTTTATATGAATATGGCTCAAGAATCCGTTTGTACGGAATCAATAGAATTATGGCGTTCCAAATATTTGTGTATGTTGTGGCTTGAAGGGAGCAGGTAACGGAAGGAGATGTGGAGAAGGAAGGTTGGGGAATAACCGACTTATTGAATATAGTCACCAAGCCAGGATAAATTCTTTTTAACCACCGTTTACATTTTGAATGGTGGGCTTTCACCAGAGCGTTACCGAGAGAATCGTTAGATATTTGAGGGCTAAAAATTACAAAGGTCTTATGTGGTTATAATATATTTAACAAAGTTATTACATTAAATGTGTTTATTGAAAAAAACATGAATTTTTATTATGTCTTATTCACAATGTTGTGTAAGATACTCACAACCCGTGACGGTTGGCCAAAAACAATCATGTTATGTAAACCTTTCGTCTGGAGTACCCTAAGGGTTCGTTTTGGGCCCACTACTTTTCATCCTCTTCACAAATGATGTAGCTAAAATAATGGAATCATTTGGTCTTCTGTCCCACTGCTACGTTGATAACCAGCAATTTTTTTTATTTTTACTGCTTACTTGAAGAAGTAGACAGTCTGCAAACTCGCGTGACCGAGTGACTAGACGCAATTACTCGCTGGATAACCACAAACAGATTGAAGCTGAATCCATCAAAGACTGAGTATCTGTGGACGGCCACAAGCAGACGTCAGCATTAAATTGATAACTTCCCAATAACCATTTCAGGAGGTGACTCACTTCAAAGCAAACCACTGGGTGTCATTTGGTACGCTAATTTTTACATTAAAACTCAAGAGAACATAACTGTAAGCACGGGGTTCTTTAAATTTATTAATTTTTCTTAATTTTTTCCCAATTTTTACATTAATTACATAAAATATAATATAAATCAATACGAATAATGGGGATATTACGGAATAATGAATAATTAAGGGATATTAAAGGAGTGAGGAGAAACCTGCTAACGGAAGCGACTAATTTGTTTGTCAATTCTCATGTATCTAGATTATTGAAATACAATTAATGCAATTCTACACAGATTTAAAATTAATAAATTGCAATCTATTTTCAAAGCTGCAGCAATATTTATCACCGGCAAATGCCAGTCATCTCATATCGAATTGAAGATTCACAAGTTCAAATGTTCTGAATGAATCCAGTTTAAACTCTGCTGGATGTTATTTAAATCACTTAACGGAATGGCTCCGATTATTTATCTGAAATGAGTACTCACGAAAATACCAATTTACTGCAGTCAACCCTTAGGTCAGCAGCGTCTACAGCTATCGAAAGGTTGAAGGAACTAAATCGCACACCAGATACTAAGTTCGGTGAACGTGCTTTCAGATTTTCAGGACCTTAATTTTAAGGCCTTTAATGGACTGCCACATTATTTAATGATTATATGTTTTACAGACTTGACAGATTTCAAATCAAAATATAAAACTTAACATATTTCCACTGTCCTGAGAAAGGTTGAGTGCAACCGAAACCGGTCAACCTATATAAATCCCATTAAAGTGGTTTAAAATAAAGTAAAAGAAATTTCATCCATTAAACATATCTTTTTATACAGGCAGAAGCTGTAATAAAGTAAGAAACTTCACAGTCCGTGACATTGTACCTGCAACGGACGTTGTTGGCCATAATTTTTCCATTTCAAAAAATATCTTAACTTTTATAAAATGTGCCAACTCCACGCCACTGGAAAATTCCTCACTCCCCGCCATTGCTCATTTTATAGCCCATTTTGGCCAAAACTGTAATCCGTGTAGCGCTGGCCAGGGACGGTGGCCAAGGTGCTAAGATGATGTCCCGATGGAGTCCATGATGTGTACGTGCGAAGCCGGGAATATTGTCTTTCGCGCAAATAAGGTGCGCGGATTATCACTCATGAGATTTGTAAACTGACGGCTGATTGTTGACTGACTGACTGCTCGCTGCGTTGGGCTTATTTATACTGTACGGCCGGCGGCGACAGTAGTTAGGTGAAATTTCAACTAAATCGGAGACACTCGCTGAGTCTGGGTTTTTCGGGAACTTTCGGCGGCGTGGCAATTATGCATAGGCGATAGGCTCGAACCTTCTGGCGAGTTGTCGTAATGTTCCAGACTGACTGCGTCGTATTGCCGTAGGTAGGCCGCGTTGTTTACGCTTTGAGCTGTCAGTAGTAACTCGAAAGTAGGTACTCATAGAAAGGTAGGTTGTCGGTAATAATTTGCAAATAGGTAGGCAAGTAGGTCGAGCTGCTGATTATTAATGAGACAATTCTGGTTTGTTTCTCTCAACGCCACAAATACAATAAATCAGTACATCTTTACCAACAAACAAGTGTTTTACTACTTAATGCAAGTGACTACTGCCCTTCACCTGCCTCACCTCGCCTAGTCTTCTGCTCCAAATCTGCTGGTGTTCTCCTCTTCAATATCAGCCAGCCCTGTTAGGAAACCGCCAAAAGCCAGAAGCGAGCAGAGACAATAGCACACCCAGTGCCCAACATTCACCGAGCACCGGGTGCGGGAGGCAGATTGCAATAAACTTCATCAACTTTTACAACTATCATTACTATCGGCCGTAAAATTCTCATCGGCTGAAGACACGGTTTGGACCCGGTCTAATCTACAGTCTTGTGCGGACTCTCGTCCAGTACAGTACCTAACTAAGGACGGGTTGTTTCGGAAAATTTCAAAAATTCTTCAAATTTCAAAGTAAATTTTCAAGTTCTTTGAAAGATTTTTCATGTTTCAAGTTCTGTTATAATTTCATTTCTATCAAGCAACTAGCCTATAATTATGTAATAACAGAACTTGAATAGGACTTTCACAAAACCCAAAAATGAACGTTGAAATTTGATGAATTGTGCAAATTCTCCGAAACCACCCCCTCCTAAATGTGTAAAAAATGTAAATATTTTTTGTCAAATTTGTAATGACATTTCATTAAAATTCTCTAGTCCTAAATTCTCCAGTCTTTTCAACATTTTTGCCACTAATCTTATAATAAATGTAATATCAATAGTAATAGTAAGTCGTAAACTTTTTAATAAAAGTGTATTTATTTGAAGTGACCAACCAGAAAAGTATGTTTCTCTGTATCTGTTTGTAAATATTAGGTAAGTTTTTCTGAATCTGTTCGTTAATAATAAAATTAGATGAGACGAGGAATTCGTAATAGGTTGTACGGCGCTCCTGATGTGATTTCTCAATGAGAAAAGACCTTATGTTTGGGGCCATTTATTTTCCTAAGGCTAAATGCGAGAAATTATTTTTATTACAATGGGGTTAATTTATTATGCAGTAAAATATGTTAAAGCTTAAAGCTTGAAGCTTTAAGATTGGAGCTTTGAGATTAAAGTTTTAAGCTTGGAGCGTTAAGGTTGGAGTTTGAACCTGTGGACAGTCCACCGGTACAAAAAATTCACTGTCCATAGGTACAATTTATCACAACGTAACCGGAAACCAAATTAACGTGTATTAAACATAATAAAAAAAGATGCAACAATCAATGTAACAGGGAATGAACAAAGAATAAATTTAACTCGTTCATTCAAAATAATTAGAGTCTTTGAGAAGCCTGAAGGAATGAGCATCTATTACTTATACCATGGCGGGAAATGGTAGATAACCTACAGTGTATTAATTGCTTAGTGCCTTTGTATTTTCCTGCCCTCATTTTATCTCGGACTTTTAATCTAAATGTGATTTTTCTCTGATTCTGAAATACACGTCGAAAATGTTTCATTTTGTATTGCCCGGTAGCAGCGGATTGCCTGAGATTGTTTTTCCTCTCAAACATAATAAGTTCTAGTTGTAGAGTTTTCCTCTAAAAGTCTTCTGGAGTTTTTATCCCTCGCAAATGCCAGACTTCTCCCCATATCGCGGTCCTTAGTGCCAGGATGAGCTTTTTAGGCAAACGGAATTTTTTTCTTGGAAATCAACCTTCTGTGTTTGACATTTGGCTTATGAAAATATATGACCTTTACAAATTTTAATAAATGTAACGACATATTCTAGATTATTCTATTTATTATTATTAGTGAATTAAATTATAGTTTTGGCGCATCGTAACCACAGAATATATATAATGGCAGTGAAAACAACTAGTTGTCGTTGATTACTGTTGATCTATATTGTCTATAACATACTTTATTAAACAAACCATTTTATACACATTACTTCTCTAATAAAACATGTTTTCTGGTTTGCATGAATCCGTAACGTTAAAACAGGTGCATTTGAAAAAAAAAACACGATGAACTTTATTTATGTTAACATTTTCAGAAAAAAAAAATTAAAAAACAGATCGAAGTATATTTGTTTATATCAAAAGACAAGGTAAAATTAAACCTACATTATAAAATAATGTTAATATAAAAAAAGATAATGTCAAGATAAATATCTACACACAGCGGTGGGGTAGGGAATTCGAAATTAACTTTGAGATTTTATTTTTTCTAATATCTGTTTTATAAATTAGCCTGATGATCAATTGGAGTATCAGCATCCGAAAAGACGTTGTTTTATTCTGTGCATGTTGTTATATGCTGTAATAATGTTGTGTGTGCTTAGTTTTTTTTGAGTTTGAGATGTTGAATCTTAGTTACGTCTTTACATGTAAAAACATACAAATTGAAAAATACGTATAAGTTATTACGAGGAGTTGTCAGTTTTGAAATAGATCGTTTTGAGAGACGGTAACCCCGCAACCCTTTAAAAAGAAAGCACCCTTGTCAGAAGAGGCATGTCCTCATCTCTCCGTATGACCCGTATGTTAAATGCGTAGTAAATCCCAGCTATTTGGATGGTTTTTTTTATATGTTCTTTTTATAGAGAATTTGCCAGATACTGTGAAGGCTTTACTTCTCCTTTCTGTACAAAGGTTTTATGATATTTTTTTTTAATATTGGTTGAGAGTAGGCGCAGTACAGTACAGTTTCCAATCTTGATAGACGTAAAATAATAAAAACCCAAAACAGAAGCGTCACACGTAAGTATACGTAACCCGTCACTCAAATTGGGTAATAGAACGAGCGAGTGAGATCACCAACGAGGGAGTCACTGTGCGCGTAGAATTTGTAAACTTTGACATGGTTCCAGTGTGCAAGTGTACAATATAAATTTACAAAAATTATTCTGTTATCTGATACATTTTATGTGGTTTGAATTTTTTCGTAGATTATGTATTTATAGGTTTTGCAGGAATGCAAAAAAACGAAACCATCTGGTCTCCATTTTGAAATTATACACGAAGGATAGTCACTTTGGAGGTTTTGTGTAGGTACCCCCGTTGGGAACGGAAATATTAATGTATTACATCTCTTAGAAATTTCGGCTTGTATTTTTATATATTGCGCACTTTAAATAATTACTGGAATCAAAATCTCATTCTTAAATATATCTACAATTTATTATATTATTGAACTTACCATGGACAATCAGTTGATGCCTTGATATGAGAGGGGGGTGGGTGCTTAGTTGGCACTCGTAGGTACCAGAATCTTCTACCACAGCTCGTCTCAGCACCAGTCTCCAAGTGCTGGGTTGAAGGAAGTCCACTGAGAACCTTGCAGAGAAAAAGAGTTGATATAAGTTCACCGATTTGAAAATAATTCGGTAATATTTGTTATTTTGCCTTATTTCAAAAATATCAAACATTTTTCTGCTAATTTTTTCTTTGATTTTGTAGGAATTGTACTATTAAATGTGTAACTCTGATTGATACATAATTAATTGGTACAGCAAGAAGTATAATGCCGTTCACAGGTATATTGATTAGTGATGGGAAAAAACGATGCGGAGGTGATTACTAGATGCCACTATTGCGGGTGGGTGCCACCGCCTTGGAAATCCATGCGCAATTGCATATCGCTGACCTGAGAGTTTTGTTATAGACAAAAATGGAACATTGTTTATGGGGGGTAATTTGCCCTTTTTCGGTCGTTGCACCAAGGGTTTATTGTCCTACGGATTGATATTAATTGATAATAAGGAACTCCAGTGAAAAAAAAATATATTCATATAGATCAACAAACACTTATTCTGAACATGTAATAATCTTATTATATATTATTGCATGCAATGAGAGTGCTCGGTTTTATTTTGAGAATGGGGGCAAAGTTTAAAAATGTGTTAACTTTAAAACATCTATATTGCTCATTAGTACGAAGTAAATTAGAATACAATTCAACAGTATGGTCACCGTTCTACAAAGTCCTTTCTCAAGCCTTAGAAAAGGTACAAAATAAATTTCTTCAGTACATCAATTTTAAAATGAATATTTCCATCGAAATTATAAATTATAATAACTTACGTACCGAAACCAGACTTCTCAAACTATCGGATAGAAGAGTTCTAACTGATATATTATTTTTATTCAAAATTATCAAATCTCTCATTGACAGCCCTGAATTATTGGAATTAATTTATATGAATGTACCTGCCAGACAAACTCGAAGCAAAGACACTCTTAAATGTAACAATAACCTCAATACTAACTACTCTATGTATTCACCAATTCCAAGAATTCATCACCTTGCAAACCAATACTGTAGACTTATTGATATATTTGGTGTTAATAACTTTGTGAGTTTCAAAAGGCAACTAATTTCAGAGCTATTTGCTAGTTATTAACTTGTATTATTTATTAGCTTTAAAAAACGTGTTGTCTTCATACTTTGATTTACTTTACCATATTATTTTCTAATTACCTTATGAGTAAATTATATTTAGCTATTTTATCCACGTACATGTTACACTTACATACATATACTGTCTACTTACTATGTAAAAGCCCGACAGGGCGTTAATAAATAATAAATAAATTATCAGTAGAATTTATAAATCGTCATTTAAAAAACGAATTAAATCCTGTCAAATTAAAACACACCGCTTGATTGGTACGACTAAATCTGCTGATTCATCACAACCAGTCTACGTGAGTTATATATATATATAGTCTACAATATCCTCATCGGGTTGCCAATTCGTGGAGAATTTCTCAAATTACGGAGAATTTCTAAGATTTTTTTTAAGAATTGTATTTTTTGCGGGAGAACCTTATTGTGGCGACATTGTGGATTCTGGACATTTCTTGAACCAACCCTATTGAAAAATAGTATTTAAAAGTCTTCTTTCAGAAAAAGTCTATTTTTAAAGCCTGAACGATTTGAAAACTAATTCGAAAATGACTAAATAATAAAAAATAAATGTTAATTTCTTTCGAATTTTTTGGTGAATTCGAACACCTATTCATCTTTTTTAGGTATTTTAGAACATATAAATTGACAATCTTGGTCCAAATTCACATCAAAATGTTATAAAGCAGGTCTTTAAATAACTAGCAGTAAATTTTCCAGGTGCAGTCAAGCATATATTATATTTTTGCACTTTGGTTCAGTAAAATAATATTAGTGACGAGATGCTAACATTTTACTTTGTGTTATTTTATAGTATTTACAGTAAATAACATATAACTCAGTGTTTTTCAATGTTAAATTATTAATTAATAAAAAGGTCTTAGGCCTGAAGGGTTAAGATAGTTTAAAAATGGCTCAAATTACATTTTTTTATATTATTTTATTTTAAACACTGAAATAAAATTACTGATAACGAAAAAAAAGTCATCGGAAAAACGTATTATAACCATTACAGCAAACCTCATTATTTGTCGTTTCATACATTTTTCTCAAATTGCAGTTGGAACCTTCTGAACCTTGGTTTCATGGAGGTGAATATTTAATTATTCTGTGGTTTATTTCTTTATGGAATAGAAAGGTAGTTATTTTTTCTTTCTGGCACCGTTCAGTTCATGTTTCTAACTATGACGGTAGGGAAGACACAACGATTTCAAGGAGACCATATGAGCTGTTCAGAAAGGTAAACAAATTGACTCTACAGATAATACATAGCTGATAGTTCCCAAAACCTAAAAAATTAGCCTGAGGAGTTAAAAATAAAATAAAAAATGTCTAGACTCCCATATAAAATGCAGTGTCGAAAAAAAACCACAGGCCTCTTGAAACTGGTGACTGGTGACATCACAGGTCACGTCCATAGATTGGGTGCTTTTTCGAGAGACATACCGAAATATTTAAAAAAAAAATTGAAAAATATTAAATATTGACCGCAAAGCGTTGCTGTGGCTGTGGAGATAGAGAAACAATCAGCAATAGCGCTTGTTACTTTAAATTCCAACAAATGGAAAAGTCCAAAAAGAAGTTCTACGTTTCTTTTTCTCATTCTAATTTAAAAATTATTTATAATATGTATGTAAATTGGTACCCATGTGTTCATGAGAATCAATATTACGGACAATTAAATTGTATCAAACGCTTTAATGTTAAAATTATGAAATTTATGTTTTGTCTGGTGAAATAATTTTGTATAACAAACATCACCATTCCAAGAAAACAGTTCACGTGAAGTATTTTGATTATATAATGCTAATTTTATTATGATAGCATGATAATTTTATTTGCATAAAGTTTATTCTTCTCATCTCAATATGATAACCAGATTTAGGAGAAAAACGGGTGTGTTTCTTACATAGCTAGATAAGCAAACCAGAACAAATCCAGTTGCTCTAACTGGATTTGTTTTCGTAGTAATATTATTTTTTGTCGTAAAATTCAAAAAATTATAAAAATGTTGTCACAGAAATTCGTCTTTTCAAGGCTAGCTTTGTCATAAGCAGTCGTGTTCAGGAATGATGACAAGTCACTCATTCATCATTATTGATGTTCCGGTGCTAGGAGGGCTGGAGATATATATTGTGTTGAAATAAGATCAATTTCGAACTAACCAACCGCATCCCAATGTTACCACTTATGCAATAGGTAACTCTATCGTAAATTGCGATAAGTTGACGTTCCCGTCTGTTCTTGTATACTTTGAAGTTGCAGGTAGAGTGTAGAGGATCGAGTGGATTGTGTCAAGGTCAAGGCAGCTCTAAACCAAAGTACGCGGCTTTGCACAATACGGCGACTAATAAAGTTTTCTCATCGAAATTTGAACTCAAGTTTCCCTTTTCTTGTAGTAATTTGGGGAAAGATTAACTAGTCTGTCATATTATGTTAAAATTAGATGTTTTGATTTAAGTACTACTTTTTGAAGAATACATTTGAAATAACGCTTTGTAAAATGTCTCATGTTAATTAATTACCTAGAATCAGCGGTGTAGGTTTGTTGTCCAATAGTAAGTATCTCCATTTTATCGTAGCCAGGTCGTTTTCTCACCCAAGAGACCTATAAGAAGACGAGAAACATGATTAACTTCTTATCCTATTATTTTTATCAGTGGGAAGAAAATAATTTTGCAAACAAAAGAGAAACATTGATTGAGAAAATAACTAAGAGTTCTTGTCACTATATCAGTTTAACATGCATTTGACATCCTACGCGATAAAGTGAAAAGCCACTTTCCTATATGCCGAATTAAAAACCAACCATGGAAGTTCGTTAAAATGTTATATATTGCTTTATGAGCTGCCAATATAGATAAATTGAATTGTAATCACATTCATGCAGCTGGGAAAAAAATATCATCTTTTATTATGTTCATTTTAATGTACTATGTAGTTTTTTTAAATTCTTGTTTTATCTAAAAGCCTGACGGGCGTAAATAAATAAATATACCTACATTTTACAGACAACACCGAAAAACAAACATTCCCGAGTTACAAATAACCTGATATTATTTGAAAATCTCCAACTACTACCACGGCAAGCGGAAAATGTTGCTTGTGTCGTGATGGAGAACTTAGCCAGCCGAGATATTGAACTCACGACGCCTTCTGAGTTCAATAATAATAAAGTCGTCGTGAATGCGGAAAACTTTCGAGCCAAGTTTCGCTGCGTATAATCGCGTGCCGGTCACTACTGAGGTTTACAAATTATTTCAAATGAGTTCATGTTTTTTGAAATCACTCTATTTATTTAAATGTTTTTTTTTTTTTTTTTCATACCGACCCAAGTGGGACTGACCTTACTGTTAACTGACAAAACCGAAGTACGTAAGTCGTCATCGGTACTCCGTCAAATTTCGATGAGGGCTTTGAAAAATGCCTTAACTTTAAAAATTATTTTAACTATTTTTTTTTTTTTTTTTTTTTATTGTTGATACATTTTTTTTTACAATATTTCATATTTCAATTCAGTAATGTTGGCCTCACTGGGTTGTTTACCCGTGCTGAGGCCCCCATTTTATAATTTAAGAATTTATACATTTAAAAAAAAAAGAAAAACAACATTAAAATAAAGATAAATTTAAAATAAAAATAAAGATTAAAATTTAAAATATAATTATAACACTAAAAGAAAAATATCAAAAGAGAATGTAAATCGGCATTTATAATGATATATGTGTTTGTGCGTGTTGCAAAACAAATTTATAAATAAACTTGTAAAATTTGTAAATAAACTACTATTTCATTTAGAAATTGAACATTCATAATAAAAAATGACTGAAATTTCTTCCTGTTTTTATCTGATAATATTATTACGCTATCGTCTGG
Organism: Hesperophylax magnus; assembly: GCA_026573805.1. Classification (NCBI taxonomy): domain Eukaryota; kingdom Metazoa; phylum Arthropoda; class Insecta; order Trichoptera; family Limnephilidae; genus Hesperophylax; species Hesperophylax magnus. The sequence continues at coordinate 3,681,142 of JAIUSX010000082.1, forward strand.
ACGGTTTCGGCCCTCTGATTGGTCGAATTCAAATCGTATGTTTCGGGTGAATTCCGCATAGCCCTCTCTGCCCCTCAATTTTAACTGAACGTCAGGTTCATTTCGGCTTGAAGGCGACCGGACCCAAAAAATTAAGACTTGAAAATTAAAACACGGTTTCATACTGAAAACCGTTACAAAATTTACTTGTGATCCCACAGCGAACAGAACTGGAACCTCTTATAACTCACCAAATAAATTCCGTCGTAGTTTTATTTCCAAGTGGCAGGTTCGCCAGTAAAAAAGTAAGTTTTAAGAAGGAAACTTTCGTACGAAAAATATATTTAAAACTCGGTGAAATCAATATTTTTCACGGGAACAATTAATCAATATGTAATAATCTATTATTTTAGCAAACTTTGTTATAACTATCTTTAATTGTTGTGACTCACTATTTGATTTACTACTGATTTACCTTATAGACATTGACGGTTTGTAAAACATATTTAAGCACTGCAAGTCTCCTATGAGAGCAGATTCTGTAAGACATCTAGTGAATAATAGTGTTTCATTTTAAAGAATCCATAACAAATACGTACAATTTAATTTATTCAAACAATTGTCATTCTTATTATGCCGAAATTTAACACGTAATTATTCATTAACTCCTTCCTGTTCTATGTTAATGCAACAATATATACTCACCTTCTCTCTGTGAATGACTTAATATCTACCTATTGAATGTAACTGTTGTTAGTATCACTTAAACTTGGCGAAGCCCCACTAAAGGCCGCCCGCAAGGCCTAGCTGCAAAAAACCTGCGGGGCGGGTTTTCAACTGCTAGTTTGTTATTATCTATTTATTAATTTTCGGGAAATCGACAATGCATGTTTTATCAGTTATTATATTATAAAATATAATGTACTACGTACTTTGTTAAATATTTTTTAAATGTATATAAATACATAATTTAATAAATATATAACAATATCAAAATAATTCTACATATTATGTTGACGATTTGAAGAATTGACACCACTACCGAATAACGTTATTTCATGATGTTTTACATTACTCAAACTACCTTCATTTATTCAGATACCTACTTAGTATTCTTGTGGCTCTTGGTAAGTTTTAATTCACGGAGACTTATAGAGACTTTAAATTTAAACTCCATTGCGATGCTCGGGGTATCTCAGACCGGCTCGAGTAACCAGGCCCCAACTTCGAGTAAATGTGGATTGGTAAAAGCTGGGCGTTGTTTACATTACTAGAAAGGACTAGCATATTTTATTTAAATGGCACGCACGGCTAACACGCTTCTCCACCACCACATGGAAAGCCTATGGCACAGACTACGCCAGTCAAATAACACATCATCACTGGCATGGTTGCCTGGATGGAGTCCCCCCGATGGCCCGACAAGAGACGGAAGATGTTCAAATATCCTCCGTAAACGGCTGTTTGCAAATATTTTTCACTTCTATTCCGCATTGCCTATCTATGTATTGTTTTTAATTATCCACTATTTCAAATATGGAATGTATTTCATTGCACTATCCCTGCATACATTCAGGAATAAACTCTTATTATTATTATTATTTAAGGACTCTCCACATTAGCGGCTTGCAAAATCAGGAAAATATAATGATGTAATAGAAAAAAACAATGAACGACGAAATTGAATAAATCGATCAATTGTTTCTATACTAATAAACATATTGAGTTAATTAATCAAGTGCCTTATGCTTATGTTGTTTAGAGATGGTGATTTATTGTGTCTAATTAAAATTTATTTTATGTAATAATAAGGAATATAGGATAAGGATAGGAGATGATCATGTATTAATTTATGATCGTAGGCGTTATTTATGTTAGATATTTTTAAAGTTATATTGCACACATACGAGCATACCTAGAGGGAATTGAGATTTTTTCCTAAAATTGGTTCTACTTGTGGGCAAATAAAATAAATAGGTTTGTCGTGTTGACCTTGAGGTTAAGTAAAACTATATAAAAAGTAATACGAAGGAATGCGGCTCTGTTACAGTGATAAAATAAATAATTTTTATTCCGATCACTGAACAGAAACTCCGAAGAGGTTTGATCCATAACGACTTGAAAGAAAACTGAAGTCGTCAATTAACATAAAGCTTTTTGAATCATAGGCCCTAGACAGTCCAAAGAAATAGTTAATCATTCTAGGGAATAATTTTAGGGGTTGCTTCAATAAGCTTCATAATTTTCACCGAAAGTAAAAGAAGTTGACCTTTATTTTGGCTGACACGCCCACAACACACTTCTGCCGGCTCACAGTGTTTATAATAAACTTCTTTATGTTTAGCTCTGTCAGTTGACAAAGATGTACATTACACATTACACAGGCGTTTGATGTTTTGAGTATTAATAAAATCTTCAATATCTATTTCACAATAATTCTATCTGCATCAGTGTGTAGAGCCAATAGTTTCCAGCTGCTGTATTGTGTATAGATTAGTTCCAACCTCCACACTATGGTCCCCTTAGAGGAAACTAGCTAGACAAAAATATTTCAACGATGTTTTTATTTATGTACAAAAATATTCTCACAACATTGAAAAATGTCCATTGTATTATGTTTACATCGTTAAAAAATTTAAAACAATACGCGCGATACGTGGCAACGTTGTAAACACGAAACTTTGGATGTGCAAATCGTTAGCCCAGCGGTCAGTCACTTTCGGGTGTGCACGCTGTTCGATCGTTAGAGTTGTTATTTGAAATCGGAGAGAAATTACACAAGATGAAAATTGAAGCATATTGTATGTTCTTTTAAATTAATTTCATTATTTTATAATTTGCCTATTCAACATTACTTTCATTATTAATTAAAAATCGTGAAAAAAGTAGCAATATTAACAATTAATTGCCAAAGTTTGATTAAACTTTCAAAATCGTGTACCGATTTGTACCACCAAATGAAACTAGTTTTATATAAAACCATTCTTTATGTATAATATCTTATAAAATTTGTTTGCTCAAACTTGCTCTTTTGTCTTTTACAGAGCCTCTACCAACAATCTATCGTTTGGATATTTTGGAGATTCTAGAAGTAAAGGGCACGTCAAAGTTGAATTGTGCTGCAATACGGCAGTGTGTTTATGAACATATAAAATATTTATTAAAAAAAAAAAACTGATTTAAAAGTCTCGAGGATAGTTTACTTAAGAAAAAATCCCATCGTTTATAATTATATTTTTAAAAAGGTTTGAAGTCGGAAGAAGTACTTTAAAATTGAAGTTTAAACACACCCAATGGCTAAACACAGTTTTTATTCTTCCTGTAGAGTCGCGTGATGAGGGACTACGTGGTAGACTAGAAAAAGAAGTTGGTTTACGCTCGTCAAAAAGCAAAACAAGAAAAATTAAATGTCTTCTGAAATCTCGAAGTCCACAAGAACTCTCTCATACTACTCAAATCAGCTTGAGGTCACATGGATAACGGGATGCTGCCAAAATATCAACAACACATTGCGATGTCTTATATAGTGGTGTCTTAAAATTATTATCGATTCCAGAAGTTCTAGCGAATAAAATACAGAAGTCTGTTAACAAAGCCAATGTTGGAATATTAGCATTTAATATTAGTGATGATAGCGACTCGGCCAGTAATTCATAAAAAAAAATGTCATTCGGTTTTGTTCTTAAATTATGTTAAAAAAATATTTTTAACTAATAACTTAAAATAAGTACTTCGTTATGACTTAACCGAACCATTATGCTATGGGCATTTTATTAGAAATTAATTTTGTTTTAAAAAATCTGTAACAATAGCTAAAATAAATTTATATTTTTTTAAGTATTTTTTTTATTACATTGTGACCTTTTTGCATCAAATGCCATGAAAAAATATTTTTGTCTAGATAGATCGGGATTTGGGACCACTGTGCTCCAGGCTGAAGACGCATAATCCACAATTAAGCTTTTAAGCTCTGGACAGAGAAGGATAATTCGTCTGATTAACAATGCGTTATTCAGATCGATTTCCATATGTAATGCACATACAGTTTGTACGTACATTATGTAGATGGACTGAGTCTGTTTAACAGGTATTGATCCACTGCGCAACGGTGCGTAACTGAGAGACTCGGCGAACACGAGCAAAACATCCGTACACAACAGTTGATGTTGGCAGCATGAGAAAGAATCGTTTTTCTGATTTAGCATTTTTTGCACGCATTTAGCATTCCTCCTTCATTTAATCCCGGTCCCTTTGAGACTTCTTCCAATTTGAGTGTGCTGTGCTGCGATGAGATCCAGATCTGTTCACTACAGAAGGCCAATGCCATTTCAAGTAACGTTTCGTTTATGTGTAGTGATCTTTTACCGGGGCGTTACTGACAGTTTCTAATATCTAAATCTGTTTTATTATGATTTTTTTTGTTTTACATTAGGAAAATAATTTCCCTCTGGTTCTAAGTATTCTTTGGAGATGCTGTGTGGAAGGTCTTTTTGGAAAATAATGAGATCAATAGGTCAAGCCAAACTGGCCTCTACGGATCTGGCCCATCGCGCAGCTGGTGCGGCCGCCAAGACCTGAATACTCCTCACCCGATGAACTCGGGCACCCCTGCTAAGTCACAAAATATAGCGAACCACTTGAAGTGACCTATTGCAGGGGTGTTTTTTATCCAATAAATGGCTTCCGGGCAGTCAACATTAAAACAGCGAAATAATACCATTATCACCAATGACAATACCCGAACATCAAAAGGATGATTGACTCAAATATCTCTATGCTTTATCAAAAATATTTGCAGATCCAGATCCACATTTTTATAAACCAATATTTTTTTTAAATTCTTAAATAACTCTTCTTTTATTTGTTTTTGTCTAGTTACATGCTTCTGTCAATATTTATTTATTTGACTTAAACAGTCTTTAAAATAAGATAATATTCAAAATGGACGACAAAAAATATAGATTTTATAAATATAACACAAGTTAATTTAGGTATACATTTGAAACTAAGCAATGAAGAAAGAGTAAAATATATAAAAAAAAATAAAAAAAAAACAGAACTAAGTACAAATTTTATGTAAACAGAAAACAATGAGAGTGTAATAAATATAATATACTTCACATTATTATTTTTTTATTGTTTTTCACAAAAATAAAGTTACATCATTTACAATGTAATAATAATTTTACAAAATATAATAAGTTATACCCCCATAATTAAGCTGAGCTTGTGTTTATCAAACAAAAATGCAAATAATTATAACTATTAAGTCCCCAGTCCACGTTGGCCGAAAGCATTGAACATTTTTTCGTCAACATAAAAAATAAACTAAATATATTCCATCTATATTGTTGAACTACAACACTCTTTTAAATGAAACGTATATGCTTAAATTTTCAGACCGAAGGATTTTCACTGACTTGGTATTTCTATTTTAAATTTTAAATGATGCGTTTTATAGTCCAGAATTGCTTGTTTTAAAATGCTTTCAGATTTCACAATACTAGAAGTCGGATTTATTTCAGTGCAGAAATTCTGTTACTAATTACTATATCTATTCCTAATTGTCCAGAATACTCAACCCGCTTTTCGCTCCAATATATCAAAAGTTAACATAAAGCTCACTTCGGTTGCAAATACTTTTTCCAAAAATAAGACTGATTCGAAAATCACGTGGATTTTTCATAAAAACATCGCAAAATTTTCAACGCTATTGGACATTAGACTAGGTCGTCGAGGTTTTAAATGAAAAAAACTCAAAATCATTTGCATTTCCACTGCATAACTTCAAATGATACCAAGCTTATATGCCTGCATACATATTATGAAATTATACGTATACCCACCATTACTATGCATAATAAGGCATTAAGTCTCCATTATGGCCCGCTGCAGTTAAGGTTACGGTCCACGCGGGGCTCATGGTAATATCGTCATAATTCTAATACTTACCTCTTTCCACTTCTCATCATTTTCGTTTAAATATTTTTATTCGTTGTACAGTTTGAAACTGACTTATTGTATTTCAAAGGTTAAAATTTGCATACCTAATTGTAAAAATTAAACTATCGTTATTTGAAATAGCATACATAAGTGCAAATTTATTGAATGAAAGCCTATATAAAATCATAATAAACTTATTAGAGGTTTGACTGTGATTATAATTTTGTTATATCGGTATTTCACCTAGCAAAGTCCCGTTTAATCTCGACTATTTGACATATCTGCCTGTAAATTTGTGTGTTCGGTTTCTGGTTCAAAATGGCGGTTGTGTTAGATAGTCCTTTTTCATACCATTAGAGTTCACATGAGCGTGGATCCTACTCGGATCGGAATAATCAATACTATAGTACCCATATGCCAAAAAAATAAAACCTTTTTAATATTTTTTTTAAATGCTTCCGATTTTTTTGTCCGGGTTAAATCTTCCCCATAGGAAGAACTAAACCCTTCCACTCACTTTTCCACAAATGATCATCTAGTCAATCAACACTATGCAAATGCATTATATAAGCAAAATAAATACAAAACAATACAAGAACAACACGTCAACTCACCAGAGATCAAATGGGAAAATAATTCACCGACTCCAGATATTTTCATATCAGAGGGTTCGGCTCGGTAGAACTTCTAACAGGGCCTATAAATCCTACTGATCCATCAACATAAATATTTAAAAAATCTTTCGTTATCCTACATGTATTCAAAACGACCGACTTTTGCATCTTTATATATAAATTTTTTGATAGATCTAATACGTCTAAATTTTTAATGAGAGAGCTAGGTATAATGCCAGTAGCCGAAATAACGAATGGTAATATTTTTATAGTCTGAGAATGCCAAATTCTTTTTATTTCATTTCGTAAATCTGTGTATTTTTTTTTTCTTTGGAGATTTTTGATATTATTATTATTTCACTTTGTGGTGAGATTTTAATTAAATAAAAATAATAAACATTGTTTGACCCACTATTAAATTTATTCAAAACTATTAACTTATTTCAGAACCATTTGTATTCTGATGAAGGAACTTTTTGTTATGAAACAAATTAATTATTTTCATTAAATAGTGGTTTAAACATAAATTTTTATTTTCATTTAATAATAAAGAAGTCTGTGGAAACTTATATTTGTGGAAACAATGTATTTTTTTCATATCCTAAAGATTTTCTTAATTTCTATACCACAAGAAATATCGTCATCGCAGATTACTAGCAAGAAAAAACTTACCAAACTGAGAGGAAAAAGATCTCTATCGAAGAAAAGAAAATATCTTTCTTCAAGAAAATGTCTGCCCTCGATGATAAAACAAAACGATAAGATCCCATAGATACGATAAATGGAAACAACATCAGCCTTAAATGATACAAAAACCTAGATGTGCCCAAATTGTTAGTAATTTAATATTACTGGCTAAGATATTATATTTTTCTAGCCGCCGTCCCCGGCGGCATTTGGACTTTATGCAGATTTTTTTGAAATTAGATGTAGATAGTAATTTTCCTCTTATTTTGAACGTCAAGTACTAAAAATTTCAAAACGTAGTATCAACTTCCTCTTTAACCCTCCGCATTCCTGGTGAAATTATATCACGGGTTATACCTGGTAGGTCTGTGAGACCTGGCGAAAATAGTTTGATTATTTTTATTTATAATTTTCATTAAATTTTTATTTATTTAGTAAATAAATAAAAAAAAAATTCAGAATATAACGCTCTTTTCACCATGACCCAAAAATTAAACCGCAAATTTTTGTCTAACAAACATGTTACGCTTTTGTTTAATCGCTTTAAACTTAAAATATAGTAAAATAAAAAACAAAATTATACATTGTGTGTTTTACAGAAGTCCTTTTTCAATATTTAATTAGAAAAATATTTTTTTCGATTGAGCTTGGTTAAAATTTTTGGCCTAGAAAATGGCATATTTTGTACAGACAAATATTGAGTGCTGTATACTAATATGACAACTGTAAGAGAAATATATCTAGCAAAGCACAATCCAAAGACAAATCTTGCGATATTTTTATCAGGGTATGTTGTACACCTGTGCAATATATCAGGGGGTGGTTTACAATCAAACTTAACACTTTCTTTGCAATCATGATTTTCTTCAAATAATAATACTTCAATCTCCTCTGCGGTTAATCCCGACGACATTGTAAATAGTACAATTTTTGAAAAAATACGAAATTTAGGAAAAAAATAAATACCTTTTAAATAAATGAAATAAAACAATCATTACATCACCAATCACTTCATTTCATGCCATATTATAAATTTTTAACGTTACAACATCCTAGTATTTAAGATTATATTTACTGTACACTCTTTTATAGTATCATTGTTCACTAAAATGTAGTAAATTTATGAAAAAACTCCTACACCAAGCTCAAGAGCTAGATCTCTTAATTGGCGTAGAATCCTTGTAAATGTATTTCACTATTTTGTTTTTTGCCATATATTATGTTTATTACTGTAACAATGTAATAATTTAAATAATAAAAAATAAATAAAAAATAAATTTGTAGTTACCTACTGACAAAATAACTGCGTTAACTATTAATTATAGTTAGCGTTTGTGAGTACATGCTGATAGAACTAACTTCAATTCGTGTAATGCCACTCATCATGGGACTCATTAACGGCAGCTACTGAAAAGCACGCCATTGTTTACAGCTGTTTATAAAATGCCCTGGGTCTGTCAGACTATACCAGGCATGCGTGGGGTAAGGTTAGGAAAAGAGGTTGAGGATGGTTTTCGAAATCTCATGTAATCAGTGACCTTCCTTCTGTTTTATATAAATAATAAATCCATACCGTCCGCCTACCTGCCCGCCCGCCACAGACACTCTTATTATATTATTAGATTGTATAGACATTAAAAGCATGCACCTTCGCAATAACGATTAATATATAAAGATGCCAACGTTGCCATCGTTATTTTGACAATACCGAGACGACGTGCATTTTGACAGACCGTGTCTCATCGCATTTCTTCCGTGATACGGGCTCTGGCTACGGTCTGCAGTGTCCTCTTTCGCAATGACTTCATAAATACTTCAATATTATTAAAGTGAACATTTTATAGGTAACTGTATACTTATTACGGCAGATGTATTTATAATAAATATTATTCTTTGAGTAGTATTTTGTCCGGTTTGCAGCTAAGTGAACAACGTTCCCACCCAGCGGTCGGGGTACAGTTCTTCTGCTCGCTGAGGTAGATATTGGTATTATAATGTTAACAAAATATTTTTTTACTCACCAGTTTATCAGCCAAAGAAGATACCTTGCAATCTAAATTCGCATCGGCTTCTGTATCCACGGAAACTGTTGTTCCTGGCGTCTCGAACCTGGGTCCTCCAAACCTTAAAAAAAGATGATAAACATAAACCAATATTATTAATCAAATAATATCAAATAGTCACATATGAATAATGCTTTTAACCTAGTCGAATTTAATATTTCATGAACCCAATCATGTCTGACAATCTCCATCAACGGAAGCGATCTTCCCAACAAGCCTTTCATTGATGTGGTTCGTATATCCCTAGGTGACCAGCTCTTCTATTCATATGTCTTTACACGGCAACCTGTTGACTTATGAATACGAAAATAAATGATAAATTTCGCACTTTATTTACTATGAAATTGTCGAAAATACCTGAAAATATGATGTTCTTAACATAACATAACAAAATCATGTCTTACAATATTCTCTTTTTAAAAGATTTGTTTGCTGAAAATTATAAAATATTTTATGTAGTGACATTTCTACAATAATTTGTAATTATTTCGTATTGATAAATAACAATCTGTTTTAAAAATGGTATAATTGCCTAAGCTTTATATGTAGTTGGGTGAGTAAATTCAACTCTGCCTTCAGACCTAACCTTAATTCCTGTGCATTCAATGGACATTTCAATAGCTTAGGCTTAAAACCTCATTACCTTTATTACAATAATCTGCCTTAGGTTGTCACAACTAATGATCAGATAACACAATCTGCCGTAAGTTTTCACAACTAATGATCAGACGTCACAATCTACCTTAGGTTGTCACAACTAATGATCAGATAACACAATATGCCGTAGGTTGTTGCAACTAATGATCAGAAGTCACAATCGAATATAATTGGTGGGGTTATCACCTCAGATAATGTCTCTAAAGCAAAATAAGGTAAGGTGTAAGACCTATTTTCACTCCGTCCTCTCCTCAAAGAGACCTTCCACACAGCACTCCAAAGATGACATGGTCTCTGATGGTAATTATTTTACTCGAGGCCTCTCGTGTGGAGTTAATGTAAAAAAAATTAAAAGTTATGTTGATGGACATTGATTAAAAAATATAAAAAATTTCTTAATGACAAAATATAAAAAATTTACTTATTATCAGAAAGGATTACAAATCTCGAAAATTATAGCTGTATTCACTGTCGAAATTTTTTCAAAATGATCAGTTTAATCTAAATCGTAGCAATCGAATACTAAAGATCCGGCTGGGATATTATAGTATTAGTCAGCATTTCAATTAGACGTAGTCATCGACAAATCGTTATCATCATTGCTGTTGCCGTTGTCTTTTTGTGTTACCGCCCTAATCGACTTCGACCATTTCCGAGCGATTCATTAGAACCGTATTTTGTTCGCTAAAATCTTTCGGAATCAGATAGTACGAAAATAAAAATGGTTTACAAACAGATTATTCGAATATAAAAACGTTTGGTTATTCCCTTCACTAATATTTTTGGAGTAAAGATGTAATGTTTTTTGTTCAGCATCGCATTAAACAACTATTTTTTTTTCTCTTTAATAAATTATCTACTAACTAAAATTTCCGCAATCATTCTGGTTTCAGATAAAATGAACCAACAACCCTACTACAAAGGTCTAAACGAAAAATAGGACTCCCCAAGCAGATACTGTCAGCATCGCCTTGATGAAAGTCATTGAAATAGCTGTATCTGTATTTGGAGATTCGGTCAGAATGGATACCGTTCTTTCTCTTTCCTATTTTCTTGCCCTCCCCACTCCCTTTACTCTCAAAATATACGCACACCGATTAGGAATACCATAGTCCAAGTGACTTGGACTCTTGTGCGGTAATCATATCCGTACAAAAATAGCAAACGTTTTCTGTCTTAGGTCGGCAGGTAGGTAAATACTTTTCCGTTAGTATATTTGCTACAAATAATTGACAATGTTTATTGTATTGAAAGGATTCCTATATATAAGTAAAGAAAATTAAATCCAATAGTTCGAAGTAATTTTATCGAACGTTTAGGGAACATTTCGGTGCCTTGCCTTGCGAAGTGACATTTTACCAAATACCAATCAGCATTATTCGGAATTCACTACGACTCTACCGAAGCTAAGAATTTCGGGAAATACGACGTATTTATTAGATACCGTACACAATGAAATGGAAAGGGCGCTGCGATAATTTATTTAATATAAATGTCCTTAAAGACAGCACAATGGGAATTTTGAAAAGGATAAAACCGCTGATCACAATTCCGTGACTCGAAATCTTTATCATATTGAGGATCAAAAAATTTTTTTATTTATAATTTGTAGGTATTATAAATCATAAGTTCTTTTTTATAGTAATGGTGCTTTCGAGGGAAGATGTTTCTTCGATGAATTCGTCATTCTAGTACGGCATTATTTTATTGATTGTATTGTATTGTAGCGAGGCACTGGCAAAGGACAGATGAAAGTAGGCTGAATGCACATGAGGACCTTGAGGCGTACGTGTGGTAAAGCAATATATGAATTGAAGCTCCGGAAATAATGCAGAGCTGTTGTAAGCGTAATGGATACATTTACGAAAAGGACGCATAGATGGTTTTGGCATGTGTATGTGCATAAAGTGCAACAGTGAGGGAAGTCCAATTTATGATGCGAAGTGAATCGTAGAAGAAGTGGGCAACGCCTGAGGATGAAGTCATATGAGCAAGACGTGAATCAAATACTTGGGTCGGGCAATGGCAAGAGTCAGAATATTGTATAATTATATTGTATGAGGGGATGTTCGAATGCTAATGAAGCAAGCAATAGAGAATGGCAAGAGTCAGAATATTGTATAATTATATTGTATGAGGGGATGTTCGAATGTTAATGAAGCAAGCAATAGAGAATGGCAAGAGTCAGAATATTGTATAATTATATTGTATGAGGGGATGTTCGAATGCTAATGAAGCAAGCAATAGAGAAGTGAAGCAGCGTGGAAGATACTCTCAATATCGCCCTGGTGTAAGACCACCAATCAGATGTTGCTTGAAATAGCTTTGGCCGTGTTTGGTGACAAGATCTGTACAGCCAACTACTTTCCACCTTCCCCTTTCCCATCACCTTTCCCTCCCCACTACCTTCAGCCTCACAAAATACCCCAATTGAGGATGCAATAGCTTCAGACGGTTGGGAGCAGTTGAAACTCTTTTTGCTGTTTCACATTAAAAAAGTAATACTTGTTGTAAAGAGTTGTCGGGCCGTCTTACCTCTCAGCCGACACCTCCGAAAACCGCGAGAGTTGTTGTAAAGAGTTGTCGGGCCGTCTTACCTCTCAGCCGACACCTCCGAAAACCGCGAGAGTTGTTGTAAAGAGTTGTCGGGCCGTCTTACCTCTCAGCCGACACCTCCGAAAACCGCGAGAGTTGTTGTAAAGAGTTGTCGGGCCGTCTTACCTCTCAGTCGACACCTCCGAAAACCGCGAGATGGTTAGTTACTTAAAATTAAAAAAGATACCGGTCATTGGCACGAACATCAAACTTTTTTATACCGTCATTATTTAAAGGTAGGTACTTTTTAGGTAGGTGTGTTTATCGAAAAATGTTAATGTTATGTCGTCATCATTATTAAGCAATTCACGTCCGCTTCCGGGCGGGTCGGAAATACTTCCACTGAATTCACAATGGCCAACACATTCGGCGTATGAATTTAATTTCAGGATAAGAGAATTATTGAGGTGGACAATATTAATTCATGAATTTGCTTACATAAATAACCCAATTAATAATTTTGTTTTCAATTCGTTTTTATCACTAACATTAAGAAAAAAAAATATTTAAATCATTTTAGTAAGTATGTAGGTTGGTATGTTTGATAGGTTGAATTAATCATTAACGTTTTTAATAAATTTTCAATCATTTTAGTAAGTATGTAGGTTGGTATGTTTGATGGGTTGAATTAATCGTTAACGTTTTTAATAAATTTTCAATCATTTTAGTAAGTATGTAGGTTGGTATGTTTGATGGGTTGAATTAATCGTTAACGTTTTTAATAAATTTTCAATCATTTTAGTAAGTATGTAGGTTGGTATGTTTGATGGGTTGAATTAATCGTTAACGTTTTTAATAAATTTTCAATCATTTTAGTAAGTATGTAGGTTGGTATGTTTGATGGGTTGAATTAATCGTTAACGTTTTTAATAAATTTTCAATCATTTTAGTAAGTATGTAGGTTGGTATGTTTGATGGGTTGAATTAATCTTTAACGTTTTTAATAAGTTTTCAATCATTTTAGTAAGTATGTAGGTTGGTATGTTTGATAGGTTGAATTAATCATTAACGTTTTTAATAAATTTTCAATCATTTTAGTAAGTATGTAGGTTGGTATGTTTGATGGGTTGAATTAATCGTTAACGTTTTTAATAAATTTTCAATCATTTTAGTAAGTATGTAGGTTGGTATGTTTGATAGGTTGAATTAATCATTAACGTTTTTAATAAATTTTCAATCATTTTAGTAAGTATGTAGGTTGGTATGTTTGATGGGTTGAATTAATCGTTAACGTTTTTAATAAATTTTCAGAAAATCATTGAAACTGAAGTTCTGAATCATCTTACCAGCAATCCAAATCAATATCAATAAAAACGTACAAGAAAAGACATATAAAAATTCATCACCAATGCTATGTAACTAAAAAATCTTCTCAAGAAGTTATGTTATAAAATAAAGAATTGAAAACTTCACAATTTCGAATTGTGTGGGTAGTTAGCGCCAATATTTCAGATTCAGATTTTAAATTTACCCGAAAACTGCTCTTTTCAGTAATTTGTGTGGGAAATGTCGATTCAGACGGTTACCGATGGTTTCGCCTCATCCTCTGACTCAATAAATGCTGTCGTCCCGCAGAGAATGGTTCTGTCTCCGACGTTATTTTGCACATTAATGACTTGTTGTCATGTGCACCAATTCATTGTTACGCGAATGACAGTACAGCCCTGATGGGTTTTTGTTTGACAAACCTCCAAAGGATACACAAACTCCAATAGATATGAGGGCTTTGTAGCAAGAATTGGAAGGTTCGAAGAGGAATCAAAACGATAATTTTGTCTCCTTCAACGAAAGCAATCTTCCCAACATGCCTTTCATTGATATGCTTGATGTAACTCTAAGTGACCAGCTTTGGCCTGGAGGCTCTGTTGAGTCAAGTTAACTTCTCATAAGCTTGGCTGTACTGTACAGATACTTTGTTATTACACTGTTGAATTTGGAAGCTACCTCTGAAATAAATATAAAAATACCTGAAAAAACCCTTGACTCTGTGCGGAAACGGGCAGTTTGTTTGATGGATTCCCCCATCTTAAAAAGCGGATTGCAATCTTTGAAGCACAGGCGTCAGGTAGGTATGCTATCCTTTTTCTACCGGTATTAAAATGAAAGATGCTTCAAGGAACTACCATCTTTGAACCCTTCGGCACCGGTGCATAATCGGAAAACATGCTAAACTCGCGCCGAACATATGAACACCGTTGACATTTGTCACATGAGAACGGGTCACTTCTTCAATTTGTTTGCGAGTTCAACAGCTTGGCTGTGGAACGATTTGCCAGCCTCTGTGTTTCCTCCTATATTCACTCCTTCCTCTTCTCAAAAAGTCCATCCACACATCATCACCAGAGATAAAAAACTTTCACATGGTGTAAGTGAGGACCTTAACTTTCAATTTTTTAAAGGCGCGTTACAAACATAAACATATAGATATGCAAATACTTTGGTATTTATTATGTGTAGTCGCAGAAATACGCGTCAAACGAAATACATTTGGGTAATAGTTCCATATCTAAATATACATCGTTAATTTATTGCATTGCTTCAATCATGTAGTGCAGGAATATAAGATTAAAGTTCTAAGTTGGTACTCTATTTTTAAACTGACTGCCTCCTTTCTAAGCATGGCTGGTTGGTAATAAAGAAAATACTGTATTACACAATACGTTTGAACACAGAGCTGTAATCTAGAAGGTACAGAACAAAGCAAATAACAAAGCTAGTTTAAGCTAATTCTGGTCCCAGCCTGCTTCCAGTTCTAAAGTCTGTTTTATAACTCAATTAAAGTAACAGGTACAATCTGGTACAATTTCGGATAAAGCTTTGATTTCAATATTAAACCATTTATAATTAAGTTCTAGAAATTTTAACTGGGACGTTTCAAAGCAATCGTTTCTCTTCTTGTCAAAAGATGTTACGAATTTATGCTTAGTTTAGTAAAGTAATGAATTGTAGAATTTACAGGTTTAACGGTCAATTATAATACTGAAATATTTTTTACCGGTCATAACGGAAACAATGTTTCAATTGTGTAATTTGAATTTTTATGAATTAACTTCTAATATTTTTGAAAAATTAAATAAATTGTCGCTCAACAAGTCGATTGGAAAAGACACACATTTTTAGTAGGAATTGTAATACTAATTTCATTCTTTAATAGGCTTTTCCGTAATGTATCTAGTATTTATTACCCGGTTTCGCTTAAGGCGACATAAGAGTATAATAACTTGCTCAAGGCTCACATTTTAAATATTTTCAACAAATTCGTAATGATAAATTTTTTTTCAGACCTATGCCCACGGACGTAAATTATTTATATTTAGGATTGATAAAAACAGTAGCTTACCATTATCATATTTTATATTTATTTTATTTTTCTAGACGATGAATTCGATGAGATTTTAATAATATGTTTTCTAGGCAAGCTATGATGTATTCGACAATAGGTTCGTCCATTATATTTTTTTTACACGACTTCTTTACTTGTCCAATTCGACTTCCCTTTTATTTGATTTAGAGATTCGCTAGGGCAAAATCAACCTTAGGTCTGTCCAGTACCTACACCAGGGCCGTGCATATAACTGTGCATGGCTTCTTCACTTACGTCATTAAGATTCCGACTTTATTTTAAAGTCAATGTTTATTTGAATCAATCATTTAGAAAACTCACAAAAAGATATGATTGCTAGGAGATCTCTTTTTGCTAGGAGAATTACTAATTCTCCTTTTATTGTAGACACAGTTAAACTTTAACCTATGAACATATTACCTTTTTTTATGTAACACCTTAGAAGAACGACCCTGTCTGTACAGTATAAAGGCAGAGGAGCCATGTCGCCACCCAGCTGGGCAGCGTCGCGAGGCGGGATAAGGTAGGGGCTGTAGTAAGGGATGTGCTAATGCGGGTCTTGAAGAGACACGGATTATATGGGGAAGGAAAAACAGATGCCGGTAGTTCGTTCCATATACCAGCCGTCTTACAAAAAACGAGTCAAAGAAGCGGCCCATTCTCATGAAGCCAACATCAACTGTGAACGAGTGTTCAGCTCGTGTACGCCGAGTTTCACGCACGTGCACCGGGGATAAATGCTTCTAGCTCCTTAGAGCAGTCTCCATTGAAATACTTCTATAATAGACACACCAAGCCCAAATTGCGTCTGTCCACTGAAGATGGCCATCGGTCTGTTTTGACCGCCCTCCTTTGAACAGAATAGAATAGGTTTATAAAGATATTGTCGGGCTTCAGCCCATAGGTGGCTCCCAAGTTTAATTGTTCGGCATACTTGAGATTTGTATGAGGTTAACAGTTAATAGTATTGAAGAATCTGTTAGCCCTATACAATAAGCCTAGTTTCTTGGAAGCAATCTTCTGTAAGACCCGGTAAATTTTTCAGTGTTTCTTTCTTTTGTGTGTATAATATTATCCCGTTCTATCTTATAATTTGTGGACATACATAAACTATGTTAACTCATAGAGGAACATAATAATGTGTAAGTATTGTTTCTTAAATGTACACTAAGTGCTTGACACATAATTTCTTTCTGAATTAAAAAAAAAAGATCCGGTTTGGATTTTTGTCCCTTTAACAAATAATAATATGCAATATAAATATGGAATACGAAAATAAAGGGGAAATACGTTTAAGAACTTGATAAACAAAAAATCTTCTGGATTATTTCCGGTCTAGGTTAGTACAAGATGTGTTTTTTAAATAAAGGAATCATCCATTAGTTTAGAAATGACATAATCGATGTTTACAAAACACGTGACATGGTTCAACAGTGTTGTCGAAGCCGCCCGAAAGCAAAGAAAAAAAACGTTAACACAAAAGCATCATTCTCAAATGTCAAAAAAGACACTAAATACATATTTTGAAAATATCAATGGATCACCCACCTGTCATTCCTATGATGATGTTTGTTCAGGGTGGAGTGCGTATCGAATATGTAATTTAGCATGGGAGAATCCGTCCTCCCGAGATGAGAACTGCTCCTGTTTCTTCCCATCTTATTCCCTTCTGTTACCCTGCTGAAATTTAGATCGTTTCTACTTGGACCTAATTCCATACCCTTCAAACTTGAAACCATGACATCCACAGACCCTAAAGGCTTCAAACTTTCATTTTTTGACAAAACGTAATTATTTACTTCAAGTTTAGTCTTCGCGTCATCGTTGACACTAAAAGAACTGGTAAAGTTGAAGTTGTAGACTTGAGAAAGCATTCTCATGTCATACTTTTCACTTGGTTCTATATGTGTAGTTCTAATACTATCGTAGATTTCGAATTCATCACTTTTACCACTTCTAACTTCTCTGTTGTGGTTTGTATCTACTTTCTTATCTCTTAATACATTTATTTGGATTTCTTTATCCACTGAATCCACCTTACTGTTTTTGTCTTTGGTATTAAAAGTTGCACCTTGTTTAAAATTTACCACGCGATCCGTATCTAATTTAACCACCACTTTTTTATCTGCTCGTAATTTTACACTTTCTTTTTTATTTTCTTGATATGCACCACTTTGATTATGTATTTTTTGTAATTCTTTATGTTTTGGATTATTTTCTTCTATTTTTGTTTTAATTAAATCAATAAAGTCAGTTGAAATATTTGATAGTGTTACAGAAACTGTTTGATTCTCGATAACTGCCACACTTGTAAATTCGGTAACATTTAACTTAGGTTTAGGTGAATCTGATTTAAGAATTGAATGTGTAGAAGATGAATACTCTGACAATGGAGTTGAAGTAGTGACAACTGAAACAAAAACAAAAAAAAAACTATTTAACATAACCCAAATTTGATAATGGGGTATCACACATTTTATGAATAACCTCTTTCTTTTAGGGTCAAAATTTAGATAGCCTTATAGTATCCATTATTTGGGCTGATGTGTAAAGGGTGTAAAGTGTGTTTGGGTTGTTATAATACATTATCAGGAGTTAATCCTAGTTGATGTTGAAGTTGAGGAAAGGCAATAGAACTTATTACATTACAAGGTAAACAACATGACAACTTTTGGCTGTGATCATTTTAAACCTCAAAAACTAAAATGTTTAAAAAAAAATTGTTAAAAAGATTACGTTGATGTTAGAATTAGATTCTGATTCTGAACAATGAAAACTGAACAAATTACTTATGAAAGCAGGAGAGTTTGATATCTTTAGTGTTTTAAATAGTTCAAAGCCTGTAAATTTGAATAATATAAATATTTCAGAATTTTTCTTTGATAATGTCTCACCATAAGCAGCAGTGATATCCAGCAAAAGTGGCAGTAGAGAGAGAAGGATGGGTATCATGCTGTCTTCTTTCCTCCAACTGCTCTCCCTCTCTCATCTACTTGTTTCCTTGCACTTCTCTTCAGATACATCACCTTGTCTATTTTTGTCTCTGCCCCCTATTCTCGAGCACCTGAAAGATAGACAATAATAATTTAAATCCAAAATATTTAAAGTTGGAGATTTGGAATTGTTCGGTTCAACGACCGATAGAAGGAGATAACTAGAAGGGCATGTGCCCGCCTCAGTAATATTCAATCACGTATAGCAACGCTCCTGTTAGCAACATTCATTTCGCAACATCTACGAGATATCCTTACAGAAGATATGAAAGATGTATGGACATAATAAATAATTAGTAATTAAATAAATAATAAATTATATGGAACGATAAATACTAGCATTTAATATGTGGAATGCTCTCATGCCGGAATGCTCTCAACGTGGTTTTACCACTACGGCGACGAGATCAGGAAGGTACTTTTTAATATTAAAATAAAGTATTTTTACTGACAATTCATAATCCTAATAAATCTAAATGAAACATGAAACAGACCAAAACACAGAAAAATAAAAATACAACGGTCACAACTAGCATTTGAATAATCTTTTTAATGATATATTACATTGATGGATATAACTTTCAAAATAAGTTAAAAAGTAAAAGTTATTCCTGAAATACTTTGCTAAAAGGTTTTTGTAGATGCTTGATATTTATTTAAAAAACCTCCATTCTCACCTCTACTGTAAGTTGTCTCATATGAATGAGTAACGACAACAACCCTTGATCGCTAATTCGCTCGATACTTAACAGTCACGATCGCATTGAATTAAAATGCCTTTGATAAGTAAGGCGAAGCTATTATAAGAAATCGCAGATTCCGAGGAAATATCTACACTAGTGGAAGATTCTGCAGTTATCTACTTACAACATCTCGGCCAGGGATGGGAAACCTTGTAAACATTAATACTCCTCATAATATTCATTTGTACGGTGCTGTTTTAGTGAAAAATCACCCAAAGGGCGCTGTGTAACGGGTCATTGTCTGAATCAAATTAAGTTTAATAAAAGTGTTCTAAGGGTTCGAAGAATAAACTTGTTTTTATATTCGAATAAAGAAATAATGCTTAAACACTTCCTAATGCTTCTCATATCTCCATGCTTTCGAAACTATATCATATTTACGAATCTACTGAGTGTTCTCTTCATAATCGATGGTAATGTCTTAATCATTTAAAATATAGTAACACGATCTTTTTAGTCTCTTGATCGTGAAATAAGTAAAACACCCCGCGGGGGAGAAACATACAGGTTTTTGGGATAAGTTATTTTTAGATCACATACATAGTTTTGAAAATTTTATAAAAAACTACCCTGTTACCAATTGTGTAAAAAGTATGATCACGTTTATATTTATTTAAGATATTGAATTTACTTTTAAATATAAAAATATAGCATTTTTGTATCCTTAAACAATTGTATCTCATCTTTTTTTGCGACGCATTAAATTTTTGTTCTATATTCTCGCACTGTAAGCTCATTAAATTCGTAAAAAAACTTTCAGTCAAGTCCATCACGATCTACGGAATTTCGATGTTACCATTTAAATATATAAACAACAAGTAGCCAAAGCGATGAGTTATTTTTTTTGCTCCAATGTCGAAAACAGGGTGTATAAATCTTGGTAGTATATTAAATGTATGCAAGTAATAACTGCAAATTAATATAGAGGTTTGGAATTTGAACACAATATTGAACAAATCTACTGTCAATTTAAAAGCATTAAAAAAGAGATAATATTAAAAAGCCTTTTGTTTGTCGTGAACCAATAGTTCTTCGTCGCTATTCCCAGCACCCACAGTCCCGAGTCATTAGTAGAATTCTCCTGGCAACAAGACAGTATGTAGACGTTATCTGGAACGTGCCTGGGAAGGAGCGTCTTTAACCCTTATCGCATCTTATGGGCATTAGACGCCCGCCCAAGATATTGGCCAAATTATAAGAAACTGTAAATGGGACTAAAGTGTTATTTGTTTTTAAAACATCATGTTATTTTTTGTGATAAACGTGTATCTAAAGGTATGACGGAGACATTCGAGTATGGGTGAGATATAAATGGGCGTGTCTGTTTTGTATCTCGTCTTTTTAATTATTCTGATAGAAACTTGTGTCCCAGTATAAATTATACCCACAAGAGCATATTATTTTAAAACCCATCAAATATAAATTTACTATATAACGAGCGATCATCTCATTATTGTAATTGGATATTTGATGTAAATTACGAAGTTAATAAGTCCGTTGACAGAATCATTCAGAGTGTATTGAATAAAATTGAAATAGTATTTTGTTTAAAACATAAAATTATTGATTGCAATGTGTAGAAACGAGTATGATATTCAAATTAATTGCATTATTGTTAATGTAATTCTTTTCATTTTTCCTTATATTACGCTAGCCCTTTAGGTTATTTTTCATAAAGCATGTCACAATACAAGTCATCGAAATATTATTACAATATCATGGTAACACAAAAATATAAAAAAAAACATTTCACAAAAATCTAAACTGAAAACTAAATGGGGACCTACATCTACTTTCCTATAAAGATTAAACCATTTTTTATACAAGACATACCATTATTTTTATTCGTTCAAAAAAAGTATATATATGTATATTATTATGTAGGTATATTGCTTCGGATCAGATAAGATGTAAAATCCCTAAAATAAGGGTTGTTAACGAACGGGCTATTTGAGGGTTAAACAAGATCGCACACTGAGATTGCGCAGGTTCTCTTTAACCTTCTAGATTATAGGACAATCCGCTGGGATCAAATCTTTAATGTTTATTTCCCTACTATGTACTGTACACTTAAGATCTTTTTCAGCCAATTTCTCCGTTCTTGCTCTGTTTGCCAACATCTGATAGGAGTATTTTATCCCGATTTAAAAAGATATATTGGTTTCAGCCAGATGCGATAGTTCTACCCTTCTATTAGGAGTTTATTTGATTTCATAAGGATCATCCGCAGCCCTTAATTTTTGGAGAAAGGATTACGATTATAATGCATTATTTGCAATACAAAATTTTTTATTGAACAAATAATGAGCCTATTTTTTCATACTGGAAAAATTATGAATAAGAAACTGTGTAGTTGAATTTTTCAAAAGAATTTCTCTGTTTTTAGTGACCAGTTCCAATTGGATTTTCTTGAATGGACTGTTTCCTCTTCTTTTCATCCACCTCTTGATGCCACCGTAGCCGTGCTCAATTACATGATTCAGAATTGCAAGAAAAAATGATATGAATGTTTTTAATTTTTGGACAGTTTTTTTCTAATAATTGTCTGTTGTATAATTTATACAACGTGTCCGGGGGTAAAGTTCACTTACTTCATGAGATGATACTTTACGATAATACAAGTTAAGAACGCAAATAACTTTTTTTTAAATTCCTTCGTTTTAATGAAGTTTTCAAGTTCAATCGATTGTAAGCCATCTTGAATTTACCTTACCCGATAAACTCGGGAACCCCTGCTAAATCACCAAACGTAGCAAACCACTTGAAGTTACCTATGTCAGAAGTGGTGGTTATCCAATAAATGGTTCCCGGGGAGGCGGTACCCAAACCCGATTCCCAAATTGAAAATTGTATTGTATGGTATCAATGAATAGTTTAAAATATAGTCTTACTTACGTTAATTAAAAAAAGAAGAAGACCACTATAGTGGTCAAAAACAAATTTATGTGTTTTTATTGTAAAAAAAAGATTGATATAGTGTTAATTATAACGACTATAAGTTATGTAGGTTCTTCCAAACTACCTTTTTCCAGTCAAAACAAAAAAAATGTTAAAGATTGGAAGTTTATCTCTCTGATTATGATTATCACATTAAAATATGTTATTTTTATTTTATTTTCATTCATTATAATAGATTTCTAAAGCGTTCTAAAACTGCCCATTCTGAAACGGTTTCATCTGGCTACAATGTCATTATATCATAGAAAGCGCCGCTTGTTGCAATACCACCAACGCTGCCGAATTCACGAATAAAAAATAACGTACCGTTTTTGCGGAAAATAGAAAATGTCCATTTTAAATTGCTTAAAATTAATTCGTTAACATATTATTTTAGAGGAAAAAAACCACTGAAAACATACTTTTATAAATGGTTTTACCAACAACTTCTAATTGTGGTAATTCTAATGTCATAAATAAATAAAGCAATCGAGTTTGATGACAAACATTGCACTATTTAGGAAAGCAAATCAAAATAACATATGAACATAATTCTATTGATATCAAATTTAATAGGGTACATAAAACCAAAACCTTTAAATACGTCCATTCCAAATTAATCAGTTAGTAATCCAGCTACCCTCATAAACCATATGACATTCGAATGTGATATAAAAAATAAATTAAATTATCCAAGCGATCCAACCAATCTAGTACAAAGTACAAGTCGGGGGACCCTCGGACTAATTGGTTAAGAGTGAAATGAGCCTCAAACTTTGAAGTACCGATCTTGTTTCTAAAATACACTCCCAGCCTCACAACATTACGAATAACAACATGAAAGTTAGCTTTATTTCAGTCTGTATTTATTTGAGAACCCTAAAGAAGCAGTTTTTTATTTAAAAATGATTGGAAAAGAGTAGAGGAAAGGGGTTATGTATTTTTATTTTTCATTTCATTATTTCTTGGAAAAAAATCTGTTTTACTTTTAATTCTGTGTTACGATTAATCCCCTAACATTTCTTCCCCCTTAATTGATCCCCTCAAAGCTGATTCCTCTTCCAGTAGATCCCTTAAACAATGACCCCCGGGAAATTGATACCTCGGACATTAAATGGCCCTCCAAAGTTTATTTGAGCATTTATCTAACCTAACCTAAACTAATCTGACATAAGCAAGCCTAACCTATCATAACCTAACCATAAGAGAATTTTGTTTTAAATATGCAACCCGACGAAACGGGGTCGAATTTTCGGTGATCATTAATAATTGATGATCACCGAAAATTCGATAATAATTGTCGGGGATCCAATAGTCGGTGAACCACGTATACCGTTTTGCTGCGTGTGACATCAGACTTTATTTTTCAGCGATAAATACGTTTCAAATAAAATAATTAAACAAACATACTCGTATTTTACTGGTTTACGTCTTGAAGGAAGACTTGCTGTGTTGCTTTTCACATCTGCAGTGGGAACCGTTTTAGAGGTATTAATATTAACAGTCTATTCACTCTATTCCAACTACTTCAATACCGTATTCCAGGAAGTTCAGATATAATACATTCAGTATTCCAAGAATGATGGAATAAGATATGATGATATTCGCCACCTAATTGTATTGCAACATAATCATTATTATCAATAACATATTTGTATATCCAAAATAATGTACATCTACATATATTAATGTTTATTTTATCACTGTAATTTTGTATAACTCTAATGATATTATTGCTAGCTTTATTATTTACACATATCCTATCTCATATTTTAAAAACTTTGCAGTTTTACACAACCATAAGGGCTCTTTATCATTTAGGCAATTTTTTTTTTTTTTTTTAAAAGACCAACATTCCCGGGTTACGAATAACCTGACAATATTTGAAAATCTCCTACTACCAACACAGTAAGTTGAAAATGTTGTTTGTGTTGTGATGGAGGACTTAGCCAGCCCAGGAATTGAACACACTACGCCTGGGTGGGACCCAAACGCGATGTCAACTCGGCCACCGACCGGTCAAATTCTCATATTATAGTTTGTCTACAAGTTATATTAAGGGCAAAAGGCGTTTATCATACAAATATATTAATTAATTCAAAAATTAACTTAGGAAACTGTCACACCGTCTAAAATGCTGACTAACCACTATGCATTTAGTCTTACATTATTAATTGTATCCGTGGTGAATACTTGATACTTTCAGTATCGCCCTGGTGAAAGACCATTATTCCGAATCAAAACATTGCAACGCGTTGCTTGAACTGGAACGAGCCTCGTTTGGTTACCAGATCTGAATAGCCATATTACTAAATACTTACCTTCATCTTCCCCATCTCCTTCTATTAAGTCCATTGAGTCTCCAATTACATACTCCAATTGGGAATGCCATAGTCCCACTAGATTTGGACAGCTGAGAGAAATTAAAACCCTTATTTATAACACATATCGGTACCCAAATTTTACGAATACGGATTGAACGGGTTTTAAACCTTCCTTTATCATGCTAAAAATATCGTAATAAGCTGAAAAAAAATGCTTTCATCTATAAATTCCTAACAGCGAAAACTGTGGTTTTTTTCTGAAGCCAGGTCACGGAGTTTTTTCTAAAAATGACATTTTACGCAATTAACTGAAATAAATGTGGACATAAAACAAACTTCCTACGTATTTGTAAGGTTCTTTGATTCCTTTGTAACAAATAAAAATAGAATTCGAGTTATGTCTACAATTATAGTAGTTTTTCTTCCACTTTCAGGAATGGAGCCAATAAATGGTTTGTAGACAGTGAAAATGTTTGACAAAGTAGGAAATAAAGGTATCAGTAAATAATTCATATACGTTTATCCTGATGAAGAAACCGTTGGTTTTGAAACATTGTCGATCTTTTTGGATTAAATAGTGAACATGCTAAAATATATCATGATAAAACAGAATATGATGGAACAGGACATGATAAAATAGACCACGATAAAACTGAACATTATGAAACAGGACACAATAAAATAGATCATGATAAAACAGAACATGATGGAACAGGACATGATAAAAAAGACCATGATAAAACTGAACATTATGAAACAGGACACAATAAAATAGATCAAGATAAAACAAAACAGTAATTTAATAGAACAGTCATATGCATGAAAATTATTTTCGTCTTAACTCAATTACAATATATAAATAAATATCCATGCAAAAGTACATCTTAGGTTAAGTTAGGTTAAGGTCTTTTTCTACAGTGTTATTTTTCTTCACTGTTCTGTTTTTATATTTTATCTATTATATCATTGCTTAGGTTTATCATGAAACCATTATTTTAGCAATTATTACTTGCATAATATCATACCAACGCTTTCTTGAAATTGCCCAAATATCTAATAATTTTCAAATCAAAAACATTTCTTAACAAATTTATGAACAAACAAGTATCTTATATTATTATTGTTAGTATTAATGTACTGTTCAACTTATTCAGAACAACTGCATATTTCATAAAAGAAGGTTTTTTTTTCGAGGCTTCTGTGATTGTTTTAGTTCTGGCTAGGACACACACACACAACACCAAACTGAGTGTTCCGAGAAACAGCGGCGATAGTCATTTTCGCCATACATCATATTTCTGCACAATTTCTCTTTGCATTTAAAACTATTAATATCTAGATACTGCCAAAACTACTATTGCATGCATTACGTATAGGGTTACCAAGCAAGCAGCTTTTAAATTAGCTGGACGATAGGGATTGGTAAAATGGTTAAACTTCTTATTAGTACGTTCAATATGGGTATAATCGTAATGGACTCTTTAATTGGTTTCCAACAGAAAACAAAAGTAACATAACAGAGTATTGAAGAAGAGTGAAGAAAATGGTGAAAAATAAACAAACAACACGCATTACCTAACCCAACCCAATTTTAGCAATTAATACTTTCATAATATCTTACCGACGCTTTCTTGAAATTACCCAAAAATCTAATAATTTTCAAATCAAAAACATTTATTAACAAATTTATGAACAAACAAGTATCTTATAATGGCGTGCGATATTATTATTATTACTATTAATGAACTGCACAACTTATTCAGAACAACTGCATATTTCATAAATGAAGAATTGTGTTTTTCTTTAAAACCTTTTCCCTTTGTTAGACCGTCAAATTAAAGTGACCCGAATTTTGCGTAACAATACAAGCTTGATATAAATAAAAGCAACTTATTTGAAAATATTTATATGTTTATTCCCAAAATAATGTTTTTTTGTGAATATTTGGCAAAATAAATAAACACGCACACATTCGACAAGTACAATAAACTAGCCAAAATATTTGTGAAATTAGTAGGTACGTGACATTTCCTTCAATTAGTAAAGTTATTTCGTCGGGTGTTCCAATCCTTAAAATCCCAACGGCGGAGATCGACATAAACGTCAGGCATTTGGAGCGCTTGAAACAGTAACATGTTAATGTCGTTTTGGAATCGCGGAGTGCGATGCAAAAGTTCCGAGACTAACATTACCAAACAACTAGACTTCGAGACTAACTAAACATTAGACCGTGGCGGGCGGGCACAGTATTTTGTTCCCGTGTTTACAGCTTACATTTATAATGAAAAGTTTGGGTTCTAGAAACATCATGTTTGTTTTAATCAGGGACGTATCGTCAGTGAGTGCAATGGTTGCTATGCACACATGTGGCCGAACCAAAGGGAGGCTTGATCTGGCAACTAAATACATTATGTTTGTTAGTAACAGAGAAGTATCGTTAGTAAGTACAATGGGTGCTATGTACACGTGTTGCCGGACCAAGGGGTGGTTTCTTGATCTATTTGGTATTTTTTTTAAAAATACCTTCCCATAAGAGGCCCTGTGAGACATAATTTCCTTGAGGGTCTATGTCATCCTTAGGAGGGAAACTGTCTAAAATAAACCTTTCAATTTGTAAGTTTTTAAAATGTGGTGGCCATGGCTTTTCATTCGAAATGATCGACTTGAAATGATGAACGGTAAAGCTAGTTAGTTTGTAATCTATTTCTCACTAACTAATCATCACGCCGTTTCTCCGCAGGGTTAAGCAGAGAGGACGGACCGCCAAACAACTTGGTATTGGCACACACTCCTTGCTTCATTCGCATTTATACATCGTCCCATACATACTATTCTATTATTCTGATTCTTGACTTGGTATGACTCAAGTATCTGGTTCACTTGATCATGCCATGTTCTTCTCAGGCATCCTCGACTTCTTCTGCTATTCACATTTGCATCATATTTTCTCTTTACCCCCCATTCTTCGTTCATTCGGGCTACATGCCCGAAACATCTGGGCGTCCCTTTCTTATTCTTACTTTTTTCTTACTTCTTAATTTTTATATCAGCCTTGCATTATTTGCGGATCTTGACATTTCTCATACGATTATACATGGCTTTACCATATACATGCCTCAGGGATCTCAATTCTACAGCATTGAGTTTATTTAATCTATTTAAAACATGTCACTTCAAAGTAACAATAATTAAAGTGCGACGGGATTAAACAGAGTAGCGATAAAGAAAAAAATGATAAAATAATAAATTAAGTTATTTTTGTTCATGTAAGGTTAGGTTAGGTTAGGTTGGGTTGGGTTATGTAATACGTGTTGTTTGTTTATTTTTCACTATTTTCTTCAATATTCTGTTATGTCACTTTTGTTTTCTGTTGGGACCCAATTAAAGAGTCCACTACGAATATACCCATATTGGACGTAGGTACTAATGAAAAGTTTTACCATTTTATCAATCCCTATCGTCCAGCCAATTTAAAAGCTGCTTGCTAGGCTGAGAAGTTCTCCGACAGCCCCTGCAGGTAACCCTATACGTAATGCATACAATAGTAGTTGTGGCAGTACCTAGATATTAATAGTTTAAATGCGAAGAGAAATTGTGCAGAAATGTGATATATGGCGAAAATGACTGTCGCCGCTGTTTCTCGGAACACTCAGTTTGGTGTTGTATATTTGTGTCCTAGCCAGAACTAAAACAATCACAGAAGCCTCGAAAACACAATCCTTCATTTATGAAACATGGAGTTGTTCTGAATAAGTTGAACAGTACATTAATGCTAATTATAATAATATCGAACGTCATTATAAGATACTTGTTTGTTGATAAATTTATTAATAAATGTTTTTGATTTGAAAATAATTAGATTTTTGGACGATTTCAAGAAAGCGTTGGTATGCAAGTATTAATTGCTAAAATAATGGTTTCGTGATAATGAAAAAAATTCTAATTATTTCTAATAATTTCTTAGCAATGATATAACAGATCAAATATGAAAACAGAGGAGTGAAGACCAATAACACTATAGAAAAATACCTTAACCTAACCTAACCTAAGATGTTCTTTGGCATGGAAATTTATTTATAAATTGTAATGAGTTCCGACGAAAATAATTTTCATTCATGTGACTCTCCTATTTGGAAAACTGTTCTGTTTTATCATTGCCTATTTTATCATGTCTTGTTCCATCATGATATATTTTTTCCATGTTCATTATTTAATCCAAAAAGATCGACCATGTTTCAAAACCAATGGTTTCTTCATCAGGATTAACTTATATGAATTATTTGCTGACATCTTTATTTCCTACTTTGTCAAACATTTTCATTGTGTACAAACCATTTATTGGCTTCATTTTTTAGAAAATGGAAGAAAAAACTACTGTAATAATTGTAGAAATAACTCAAATGCTATTTTTATTTGTTGAAAAGGAATCAAAGAACCTTACAAATACGTAGGAAGTTTGTTTTATGTCCACATTTATTTCAGTTAATTGCGTAAATGTCATTTCAATAAAAAAAATCGGTTACCTGGCTTCAGAAAAATTTCACAGCTTTTGCTACTAAGAATTACTAGATTCAAACATTTTTTTTCAGCTTATTACGATATTTTTAACATGAGTAAGGGAGGCGTTAAACCCGTACAATCCGTATCCGTAAAATTTAGGTACCCGTATGTGTTAAAAATAAGAGTTTCAAATGCTCTCAACTGTCCGAATCAACGAAGTCTACTATTTTTACCATAAAATAAATAAATATCATCAATGCAAATTACGCAATATAATTTATATCGGCGATAACTTCGTTCCTCAAAAGTACCATAATTTCATAGCTTATCTTCATCATAGCTACGTAATTGATATTTGGACAAATACATGTTGGAATTTAGGGTAAGGCGGATGAGATGAAAAATACCTCGGAATTAGTTTTCATCTCCGTCCACTGGCGCTGGCACGGGGGAGGAGAATAAAACGCCAAACTTTGAAGTCGGAACGTGTTCCGTGTTTGCAATTTTGGTTGTGGTTTTGATGGGATTTGTCTCTAAATTATAGATGTAGAGAATGCAGAATGGAAATGAAGGATTACAACAACATATCTCAATGAACACTGGTGATTTTTTTCTAGGTCAATTAGAGTTAGGTATTAACTTCTTATAATTAATTCGACTCCGAAAAACGCCATTCTAGTAATCTCGGTTCCATGGCAAAACATTACAACAGAATATTCTATTAATCTCGATTCCGCGGCAAAACACAACAAAAGAATATTCTATTAATCTTGATTTATTTAAACTGGCATCACTTTGTTCCAAACCTAAAAAAACGGTCTTTTTCGCATTTCACGTTTCTTCAGATGACCTTACTAATGTCATTGGCCAAGTCTGTTTTTATTTGCATCGAGATCCCGTCAATTCGAGTATATGTCCAGTATTTACTTTGTTAAATTATTATTATTAATGGGTATTTATGATTTTTACATTTTCATTATGCGTCAGGTCGATTTTCGTCAAACTTCGCGAAAAAACGTCAACAAATTCGTGCATTCTCCGTATTGCCGGCGCTATCTTGACGCTATACAGAGGGGCCAGCCGATCTTTGCATCCTCAGCGATTATGAGTAACGTTTTACACTATCCCGACCTTATAATCTACCCTATATAAATGATTGTGTACCAGTTGTGTATAATTTAACAGATTTTTAATAATGAATAATTAGTTCCAAAGTGTTTGTTTTACTTTTTTATAAAAAAACTGCTTTCTTTCTTGCTATCCAACCAATTAATTCGTTACCATTAAAATTACAAATACATATCCATATTAAATTTAAATTAATGAAAAGATAAAGTTTTAATGAAAAAATAAAAAAAACTTCAATTTTACAAAACAAAATTAAACGAGACACATCAAAGATATTTTTTGTGAATTCTGTCAAAGAGCAAAATGAAACAAAACAAAATAGTTTTAAATATGTATAAACCCATAAAGTTACATAATCACTAATGCTTTGTTCGTATTTGTTCTAATGCAGTTGAAAAAACCCATTTGAATAATTACCTCAAAGGAATCCGTTTGCTTTCTTGTCTGTTTGTGAAACGTCAACTTTCATAGACGAAAATGAAATAAACTCAATTTTGTCCCGGATTCCCGGATTGGAGGAAAGTGAGTTAACGCTCATTAGAAGTTTCTCGAATGTACAAATTGTGAAATATCAAATGAACTCGTTCACATTGGCTGTCTCTCTTGTAAGAGTCGAAGGAAAAATTGTATGTTTTATTGCTGTGGACGCTGAAGAGATATGTTGTGTATGACAAAATCAGGTTCATTTTTTTCACTTCAATGAAATTGATCAAAAACTTTTGAATAAAAAAAAATTATCTCACAAAATCAATTGCACTAGCCCGGCTGGGGCCTAGGAGTCAAGAGGTATTACAGTGATTGATAGTAACACTTTTATTTCAAATAATAATAATATTCGGTAAATATCACACTTCTCTACTAATACTAATACTACCAGTATCGCCCTGGTGTAAGACCACCATTCAGAATTGAAACGTTGCTCCAAATGGCTTTAGCCGTGTTTAGTGACTAGATCTGAATAGCCAGGTACTTCCCCACCTTCCTCTTTCCCTTCCCCGCTTACCTTCAGCCTCACAACATCCCCCAATTGGGGATGCCATAGTATCACTGGCTCCAGACGGGAGCAGTTGGGACTCTTGTGAGGTATTCACTATAAAAAAAAAAAAAAAAACTTCTCGGTACTTGGTATCTGTATAGTGGTGACCTCCGTTACGAATCCAGGGGTCGTGGGTTCAAATACTGGCGTGCCTAAATAAATTTTATTTGTGTTTGTGATGTTTATTTTCCTAATTAAAAAATACATATATTTATATTTATTTACATTACATTTATAAAATATGTTTTCATTACGTTCTGAGTGGTAGACTCACAATATCGCCATAGAGAAAGACTACCGTTCATAATCAAGATGTTGCTCTCAATTGATTTTATCGTGTTCAGTAACCCGATTTAAATAGTAATTTCAGACCTTCCTTCTTCACTCCCTTTCACCTCTATATACAAGAAAAAAATATAAATCTTCAAATATTGATACAACTTGATACTGAACACAAAAACTTTTCATAACATCTTTCAGATATTTCAACATATCGATTCGCCAATTCGTTCATAATGTCCACTGTGGCGATCAGTGACATAAATGTACATTTACCATTTTATTTAATTAATACCATTCCTCAAAATGTTAATATGGAAACATACGAAACTGCTTACTGAGACTGTAATCCAATGAATCCATCTAGATTTTGCCGTCCATCCCATATTATTAGGTTCTATATGTAAATATGGCAAACTATGACAAGCGATGGCTCAAAACATTTTGCAAACTTGGTAAAATTTGACGAACATCAGTGGATATTAAACGCAATTAAAAATTTAAAAAATTGACAAATCCAATTTAAGTAAAGGGTCTACTTCCTTTGAAACGTTAAACAACCGAACTCATCGTGATACTTATATTGTTTCATATAAATATGTACCCAAGATCACTTTGAAATACTTTCTGAGATCTGAAATCACTTATAAAATACGATAGATCGGTCTACTGCAAATGGATTCAAGGACAACATTAAATGTCATGTTGTGGGTAGCGCTTTCAAGTTAAGCAATACTCCAGAAATCTATTATTACCGAAAAAGATTACGTAAAGTATGACAGCTGATAATTAAAAAACGAACAAAAATTATCATCTAAAATATTAATTGGAAAAACGTTTACAAAAGTTGGACTGTTAATATTTTATTATTATTACTTACAAATTACTCGTCAATATGTAAATTCCATCTCCAACCCTATAATAACATTTTAACACATCGAAACCCAAATTTTTCACCAAATCGGGAAATCGTTTGAAGTTTATTTATTTTTGCGATAAGTATTCATCATTTCCTTGGAAGGGATGAAAAGGAAAATAAATTTTCTGAAATCTCAATATTGCCTCGTTTCAGACAAAATTCTAATAAAACATTCTTCCAATATTTATCTAATCAAATTTAGTGCCGATACAGGAAATGTGTACTCAATTTAAAATTTGGATATTTCGTTCCCTCATGAGAAGTAACGAAAAAGCTTCCTTCACAGTTTTTATTATTTTTTGGCATAGACTAATATTAGACTAGACACGGCATATCCATTAAAAAATAACCCCAACCATTTATGTATTACACTAGATTAGCCCTGTCTAGATAAATTCATTTTGAAAATGACCCCACATAGCGTACGTCACAAATGTGGAGATGAACTTAACAACCCAGCTCTGTTTAAACTCGTTGTACAAGCGTTCAAACTCGTAAGCGAAACCACGGAAAAAATTTTGTCAGAGGTGTTGTAATAAGGACATAAAGCCAAAAAGAAACTAACACTTACAGCAAATTTTATGTGCTGAATAAGGGCTGAATCAGGAAAGAATTGGCCTGTGAAAAAGAAAAACCTGTGGCCTTGGTGGACAGCGACTGTCCGATATCAACCAGAAAACAACGACTTTTCAATTAAAACCTGATCAATCCATAATAAACTTGCTTAAGTTTTCACACAAAAATCAAACATAATAATTACAGGAAAAACAGGCAAAGCTTTGCAGTCTACACGTCGAAGGCCGCTTGCAGTTAGATAAATATGTTTGGCGTGAAAATTATTAGAGCAAACGCGGTTTCCTGCTGATGGTACCCAGTTATTGTCACATAGTTGAATCCGGATTGTTCTAACCATTTCTCCATTTTTTTCCGGTTTGTGGAGAAACCTAACCGAAAATACACGTAAAATAAATGAAATCATTAAATGACGCAAATTTATTTCTATCAATTATTCTGCGAAAAATCTAAAAGGCGAAGCAGATATTTCCCGAAAGGCAATGACAACTGATTAGCAAAATGCACGGAACAAATAAATCACACACACACTTGAGTTGTCGCGCGTGTCAATGCGTGTCAACGCTAGACGACGAATACATCAATAACCATCACGCATTGGTTGCGTGATATTCGTATGCTCACCACGTGATAATAATGAACATGAATCACCCTATTGGTAGATTCACTTGTGGGTGTGTTATTCATGTGACGTCAGGAATTTTACCGGAAATTAATGAATCTCGTTGAATTTTTCACATTTGTTAATACGCTGCTTCCAAGCTATCTGTAAGGTACTTATATTTTTTTGTAATCAGATAGCTGATTACATTTTCTTAAATTAAGTCCGCGGTAGGTACAATCTTAAATATTTGGATCTGGGTTGTTTTTGTGATTGAAAAAATGAACTTGCCCAGCATAGATGATAAGCAAAATAGCTTAACTCTAGACTAGTCTAGACCAACAAAAGCAAAATAAGAAAACTCTAGACCAACAAAAGGCAAAACGCAATTCAAAGTGCCCATTTCCCATTGCAACACAATGCGTAGGTTTTTTTGTAAATGTGCACGTGAACCAAACCAAAATTGTGTTGGGGTTATTTTTCAATGAATAAGCCGTGTCTAGTCTAATTTAGTCTATGACGCCAACACAATTTTGATTTGGTTCACGTGCACATTTGTGAAAAGGAATTTCTCATTGCGACCCACGCGTTGGGTCCCAATTAGAAATGGGCACGGTGCATTGCGTTTTGCCTTTTGTTGGTCTAGAGTTTTCTTATTTTGCTTCCAAGCTATGGTTGAGCAAGTTCATTTTTTCACAAAAATAACCCAGTTCCAAATATTTTAGATTGTACCTATCGCGGCCTTGTGATGGTTTGGACACATACATAATATAAACGAGATGAACGTACTCCAAAAATTTTTTGTTTAGATTAACAACATAAAATACGACAGGCAGGCCCTTAAGTAAACACGTTCCCACGGGAAGGAAGGAAAGAGAGGAGATTGCTGGACGATGACAGTCTGGGTTTGAATTTGGATATGGAGAGAGCTCAGAGAAATCAATTAAAATCAGTGGTGATGTGTGAAATTACGCTTAGTTAGTGAATTCAGATGGTGTTAAAAATTATTGTTAAATATTAAATTAAAGAGTGAAATATTATTGAACCGGTGAAGTAAAAATGATTGGACTCAGTGAAGATAGAAATAATAATAATAACAATAATAATAATTGGATAATTTGTAGAGCGCCGTTTTGTGAAAAATCACCTCAAAGGCGCTAAGTGTTGTGCGATCTCGATTATATTATAAAATTGTGTTAATTTAAACGTGATTTCGTAAACAGTTCAAACTAAATTACTTGTCTTAAAAACATGGAAATAATAATAATAATAATTGCGTTTTAAAAACAAAGTGAACGTATTTAGCAGCAGGAAGTGTTTACCATATCGGTTAATCGAGCTAGGGAGGAATTAATAATTAGCGAGATGGCGTTCTATCTTCAGAGACCGTAAACTAAAGAATCAGACAAATCATTAAACAGGAAGTTATGTAGCTCTGAGATAAATCATAAGACTGCGGGTTCAAATCCTGACAGAGGTACAATTTTAGGTACAATCCTGGGAGGTAAAATTTTATTTACAGAATTATTTAACTATTCTTCTATAGACATAGGGAGGAGACCAAAAAACTGAACAAATTGCAAGGACTTCGCTAAAAGGAGGAAGGAATGCCGAGAGAGAGAGAAGTTAAACTAAACTTATTTAGCTATGTAAGGTGGAACCAAGTAAGCTTCATACTGGGATTGGGAGATGGCTAACAGGGTGAGTTTTTTAATATTATTTATTTAATTCCAGAAGACCCTTTAAAAGACGGATGCAACCGAAGAACAGGAACCAGGTTTACAACACCTGCCACCCAAATAATGTTTGTTTGAGGGATGAGGGATTTTTGCTAGCGTATGACCGCCCGAATAGAAAGCGATCGGATGCAACCAGACAGAACAAAAATGAATACTTATCATCTGTTATTTGACTTTCTAATTTACAAATTGGGATACACAAGAACAAATCCAGGGTCAAAGGGGGAGATGGTAATCTCCGAAATAAAACTACTAACCGAACAACTTTTCTCAACAGGTCCCCTTTCGTGAGGTAGGCGCCTCATAAAGTTAAATGCCAAAATCAAACCAATTATCCGTTTATACCTACCTGAGAGAATAGGTATTCAATAGAAGATACCCATACCTAATACACGAGGGAACTAGTAACCTCATAAAATAATTACTGGAACTAAATATTAAAATACAGACAGTCTTCATCCTAAAATTTGACATTTCGAGTAAACCTTACATATATCTCACATGATAATTGGCTGAATCGGTAAGCACACAACTTATCCATAGAAGCGGACATAATGTCGACAAGATCGTCGTGTGTTATCTGTGTTATTGACCTAGAAAGGGATGTAAGTTCCCGATGACGTGGAATTTAAAGCGTTTTCTGGAGGTGGCATGTAACTTGAGACCTTACGTGTCACATTTTCGCGACTAGATTCGTGATAAGGGATGTCATGGTTTTCTCCTTCTACATTCAGTAAAGTAGATTTTCCTGGAGGTGTATTGAGGTTGGGGCATTTCTGAAATTGGTAAGAAGACCTGGTTTTCTTTATTCTAACGTGAGAGTTGCCAATTGGAACAAGAGATATCCATCGATCGATTGCCTTGTTCTAATTATCATCCATCAGACTTGTTTGGTAAGCGGAGGAGCCAAATTAGCTTGAACAAATTCATTTCCGTTCCTCTCCTTTCCCTGCCAAAATATACATATGGATGGCGCCGACAACTAACACCATAAATTTATCGTATGTATATCACATATATAAAATCTAACACTTTATCATACTCACATTACCCTACGACAGGTAGAATCACGTAGCTAGTTGGAGAGCAGGCGAGACAGAAAATAAGGTTTATGAAATGGCTTTAAAACACAGCGGTAATGGATTCAACTCACTCTATCTCAAAAGAACCGAGGGATACCACATACATACATAGATAATCAGGTTTTTATACCGAGAAACAAAAAACCAACACAACGTTCGGTGAGACCTTTTTATACTGAACCGTCACGTGAAATAATTACGTTCAAGTTCGTAAAATATGTAGACAAACTAGGATGCACACACTTGAAGGGGTGTGTAATAAAGAGAGGAGCAAAGGCTTGTACAGACGGCAGGGAGGATATTCCTACCCCGGATATATACATAATCAAAGCCTTATGGAAAAGTTACCTATGGGACTTAAAGAAAATTCATCGCAGAAAGAAAAGTTTGAAAAGTGCAGATCATTACAGCCTTTATTTTAGAAAATGTAATCAGCTATCTGAAGACAAAAAAATACAAGTATCTTACAGATAGCTTGAAGGCAGCGCATTAACAAATGTCAGAAATTAATAGAATTGCACGATCGACAAGTAAATTTTCTGACATCATCTTTCAAACAACTCCTAATCATGACGTCATGCAGTGTGTGATACACTTTTAACGAATACATATAAACATTACGACATGGCACGAGCCTGGCACATGATAATTATTGATGTGTTGGTTAAAATTACGGGTTTTTACTTGATACGCTCAAAAAACATCAGATATATGGATTATTTTTTTGGGCACGTCTCTAATTGGCGTATTAAATTATATGAAAAAACCGCGTCGTTGAGTAATTTATTTTGTGTGTACTATGTTATTTACATTTTTCTTTTTATTGAAAAAAATTAAATTACAAAATATACATATAACTCCTACACATACCTTTTTTTATAATATATTGAGCAATTTTTTAAATGTTACCTTAATCAGCGCAACAACTATTAGCGACAAGCGATGTTGTATTACAACAAAAATGTGTTGTTTTTTGTCATATTTATTTATATAATTATAACTATTGCTGTAGAAGTGATGAAGGTGGTGGAATGTTACATGAAAAGGAACGTTCATGTATTACTAATTTATTTAAAAAAGGGATTGCAGGCCCTTGAAGAATAAATTAACAGGTTTCCTGTTAAATTTTTAGTAAATTTCGAATACATTCTTTATCACGATGTCGATCGAATAATACATCACGTTGAATAATACATCATCAGGAAACCATGTGTGCTCAAATCATTTTCATCCCAAACGTTTAGACTGCAATTTCCTCCTGAGCATGCTGTGTGGACGAGAGAATTTAATATACCTACAAATTAGGTATCTTTGCTTAATCTGAGAAAGGTTATTTTATTTACTGGTTGTTATTGTCTAGCTTTGATTAAGCACCATCTATATATTTCACAAAAATGACACCACAAAATAAACCGAATAGTCATTTTTCTGAAATCGTATGACATTACAGCAGTTAATATAAGAAATAAATACCTCCCCGATCGGCATGCATTTGGCAAGGTTGTTGGCGCGGTTGACTCCCGTCCCTGAGAAGGAAGTTACAATCATATTTTTTCCGTAGATATTTTTATTTTATTTGTGTACAAAAATTTTACAACATTACAGATATTTAATCTAACTAATTGTAAAAGTACCATTTTCACAGTGAGAATGTAGTGCCAAAAACCTTACAAACTCATTGAATTTTCCGAAGAATATGTCAAAATTTTTATCTAACATATTTAAATAGCATATCGCTTTTCCCACGGGCGAATTCGGGTACAGATTTGAACGACTCAATCGGCAATATAATATGTTATGGTGACGTGCCCGAGAGTGAGACTCTGGGACAAATAAATTGATTTGCGCCAGAATCTCACCGTTAGAGACGAGGCCGTTGATTAATTTAAAGAAATATTTTAGCAACGCAAAACATCTACTGTAAAGTTGTGCCCATATTCGAAAAAAGGAAACAAACACAACAACAAAAAACACAATGTAAAAGTTTATTTAATTGGCATAAATAAATTGATATTATAACCATGTAACCCCCACCCTCTCTTGTCCTTCTGAAGCTCTGTAATCGTGTAATATGATTTCTGTCGCTTTTTTTTATATTATCTTTTATACATTATTAATGTTTGTACCTAGACTAGTTTTCTATAATGCTGTCTTATAAACCTAAAATGTTTTTAAAAACAAAATA
Source organism: Hesperophylax magnus (assembly GCA_026573805.1). Lineage (NCBI taxonomy): Eukaryota > Metazoa > Arthropoda > Insecta > Trichoptera > Limnephilidae > Hesperophylax > Hesperophylax magnus. The sequence continues at coordinate 3,720,062 of JAIUSX010000082.1, forward strand.
ACTTTTCAGTTCATTTAAGTGTCAAGCCACAAAGTAGCATTTCTTTTATAATTATATACTATTTCATATAAATAATTTTGTAAATTCATAAAACTTCTGCTCAATAGTAAATATGTGTACGTTTCCCGTTATGGTTCAATATGTAGTGTATGAATCCAAAATGTAAAAATTTGAAAATAAAAATCATTTTGTGTTATTTATTAGTCATTTACCTGATTCAGACCTGGTTTAGCAAAAAAATGTTAGTTTGGTGACGGCTTTGTATTCAAATTACAACAACACCTCGGTAACAAAATGAACGCTGTTCCTTGGTTTCGCTTACGAGTTTGAACGCTTGTACAAGGAGTTTAAACAGAGTTGGGTTGTTAAGTTCATCTCCATATTTGTGACGTACGCTATGTGGTGTCATTTTTTAAATTAATTTAACTAGACAGGGCTAATCTAGTATAATACATCAATATTTTGCACTTTTCCAATCAATAGCTACATACGGTATCGTGGGATGGGGAGGCTGTGCAGCTTCAATTATTAATCCCATGATCTTAATTCAAAAACTGCTTCTAAGGATTATATTAAAATGTCACCCGTCTCACCCTTCAGACCCACTTTTTAAAAAATTCGCATTCCTAGACATGAGACAATTATACGTAAAGACAATTCTTATACACATAAGGAAAAATGATTTAACACTCAAAACTCAACACAATATTTGCACCCGCTACTCATCACACCAAAAATGTAAAATTCCTCCAACAAAAACAGCCTTCGCCCAGCGACAGTTCTCTTATATAGCGCCTAAAATGTTCAACTTACTGAGTATTGATATTAAGACATCGAAAACTGATGATCTTTATGCCATTAGTGTACAGAACTGGTTATTTGCTCAAGGAAGGAAATATTATAAAGAATGCCTTTCAACTTAATAGTGTTCTTATTTTTCGAGTAAAAATTTTATCTCTAAATTCACTTTCAACAAAAACTTTATATTACGCTGATGCGATTATTCTTATTTTTATTTCTATTATCCCTAGCATCTATTATCTATTATTTTTATTTGTATCCTACCATATTTTTATTTTTATCTTTATGTTTACAAGATTCACCTACTCCAATTCCTTTCCTGTATGGTGATCATGTACATAATATTATATATTCAGTATTGGTTATTTATGAAGGGAAAGAACTATTTTAAAGAATACCTGACATCATTAAATAAGTTCATTTTGCTTTATTATTCTTTTTTTTCATTTCAATTCATGTTTAAAATTTCTTTTTAAAACAATTATTTAATTTATCTTTATTTTCATCGCTTTCTTATTTTCAGTTAAACCTATTTAACCTATACCTATTTTACAACTGAATGAATCATGTATTACATTTATATAATTATACATAAATTTCGTCTACCATAATACGGACATGTGTCTAGTGTGATAGTCGAAAAGCATGTAAAAAACCTGTATCCAAATATATTTTTTTATGAATAAAGAAAATTAAAAAAAAAAAAATTAAAAAAAGTTTTTTGCGATATTTTTAAACTCAAATTTGCCGGGAATGCTTTTTATGTTTTTTTTTTCTCAGAATTCAGAATTTATTCGATTCCATAAGTTGCTTGGCTTCGAACCCAATGTTTGCGGTTTCGAAAACCGGTGTGCGCAAGTAAATTTGGTCATTTAGTGTGCAATTGGTCCAAAACGTCAGGTTCGCGTTTAAATAATATCGTCTTTAGTTGCTTAGTTGAGGTTTTCTCCTCATCGTATCCTCCTTATTCAATGCCATTAGTATCAAATGAAAACCACATAACTTCATTATGTCATCAAATATTTCCTTGCTCTTTTGTTATTTACAATAGTAAATTCTAATAATTTAATAGCAAAAATCTTTAAATATTGGTATATTTTGCTAATAACATTTAATTATAATAAAATGTGTGTGTTAAAATGCTGTTTGTGAGTCTTCACGGCTCATGAATACTAAAATTAAAATATTTTAATTAACTATCGCAGTTTTAATTTGCTTACATACATAATAAATACCTACATATCAACGTATTATGCTAATTTTAAATTTGACTCTGATAAAGTTCAATCCCAGCGAAATCGGTTTGGTAAATACATTAGTGAGTAACAACAAAGTTATTGTTAAATGTTGGTATCTAAGTAAGTAATTCTGGAGTAACTTTGTTTGACATATTATTGGTATCGAATTTTTTTTTTTGGAATATCGATCACATTGTCAATGAACTCGAGGACAATAATAATAATTCATTAGCTTTTGACATTTCAAATGAATCATCTGAGCACAATTAATGTTTTTTTTTTTAGTGGAAATGATGATATTTTCAACTTTGGATTGATTTCTTAGCCAATTTGATAAATTTGATGCCAAATAAAGTACAATATGTATTGTAATAGTATTATCATCATTATTTGAATATATAAAATGTTTTAATATCTTGTTTTATTTGTCGGTAGACAAATAAAATAAATAATTTATCAAAATAGTGGGTATGAATGTGTTAACGCTCGTCGTTGTAGAAGTGGGGCGGAGACATGCGCGTCCACGGGTTGTTCTAATATTGGACCGAGAATAGCATTGTTACATTCCTTCTACCTATCCTTTTGATTCCTACCTACAAAATTATTTTTGTCCACTTACATAATCCCTACCTTCCTATGCCGAATACAGTGAATATAGTTCAATTAAAATTCAAAAGACACCCCATCAACACCAAAGCTGTGTTTGATTTCGGAGCCCATATTCGACCGTGTCGATCCTAAAAAGCCAATGAGCTTGCGAGTTTGTGGTGGTGAAAAGTGAACTGAAATGAACCAGCGCAATCAAAAGAAGCAAAAGTGGACAAAAAACGGTCATTCCAGATTTCCTCTCCTCTTTTATCCGCTGTGCAATGCCTCTTGTGTCCGTCCCCAACATTGAATTGAATAACATGTTATTGAATAACAATTGAATTAAATAATATGTCAAACAACAGAGCTTTCTGCGAGAATAATTAATAAAATGTTAAAATTTATCTGTTATTTAATAAGTTAGTTGGTTATTTCATCATTATATTAGGTTAGGTTATTTAGTGTTAAGCCAACTTGAGATTTTACTGCTATACATGTATGAACTTTTATTAATACTATTATTTCCACAACCTGGTCAATTATCTGCTAGCTAAGCGTACTCCGTTAATGCATAATAAGCAAATTACCATTTGCAATGTTTGAATACTAAATATTGTATGTAATTACTCGTTAATTTTACGCCATGTTCCAGAGAGGCTGTTAGTAGCCACTCCCATTGATCTAGGAATCCCTGCCTAGGAGGCTCAGTTTTGCCCTGGTGTAAGACAACCATTCAGAATTGAAATGTTGCTTGAAATAGCTTTGGCGGTGTTTGGTGAATAGCCAGGTACTTTCCTACCTTCCTCTTCCCCATCTAATTCCCCTCCCCTTTTCCTTCAGCGTCACAACACACCCCAATTGGAGATGCCATAGTCTCACTGGCTCCAGACGGTTGGGAGTAGTGGAGACTCTTGTGCGGTTTCACGAAAAAAACCCTGGTAAAATATCACCAATCGAAATAACGTTAGCCCTAGGAATACAATAACCATATCTGACTAGCCATGTACTTCCCAACCTTCCTCTCTCCAATTATCTTCCCTTCCGTACTATCTTCAGCTTCCCTAATATCTTCAGCAAAGTTCGTTTGCCTCATGTTGAAATTAGTTACATAACAGAACTTTTTAATTGACTTCATCAAAACAGTATTAAAATCGTATATTCAAAGCCGACGGTATTTTTAATTTTCGCTTCTGTCATTCATTCACAGGGCTGCTTAATGTTTTAGAATATTCGATACTTTTTACAATATCGTATACTTAGGAGTACTATCATATTCTACCCCTTTAATCTTACTTCCTAAAATTACGTACAGACATGAGTCGAGGTCACAGGTTCAAATCTCGGCTGGTTAAGTTAAAGTTTATTAAATAAATTGTGTATGTCTTTAAAAATAATTAAACATTGTATTGGAAAATACGTTTAAAATGAAAAAACGTCATTTTCGATTTAGCCATGTTAGTCTCGTTGCCGTCACCATTGGGTATAACGTACCCCAGTTAGGAACATCGTAGTCTCCTGCTTGGGAGCAGTTGGATTTTTGTGTGGTATTTTAAAAAAGATTACTTGGATTCGTAAGATGAAAGAAAAATCCCAATCGATGAATAAAAATATATAAAACAAAAATAATTTCATTTCATAAAAATGGTTTCATAGTCCCTTTGAAAACCGAAAATAATCAAAACAGAGTTTCTTTATAAATAAAACAGAAATTCGCCTGTTTTTGGCTTATATTAGGGCCTAGTGTTTTCTTAAGTAGTATTTTGATATCTGTTGCGCCTTTGGGATGATTTTCCGCAAAACGGTGTATTATACATTGACAGTATTTAAAAAAGCATTATTTGGTAATGTTAACATCACTGGGTGCATACTGCTTACCCGTGCTGAGACCCCATTTTAAAATATATAAATAGACATTATAACAAATGGACTGTGAAATGTCAACAAATAAAAAGATCAAAGTTTTTATAGTAAACTTCTTTTTTTCCATTTATCATAATGTTTAACGTGTATCTATAAAAACTAGTTTAACCCTTAGTATCGTACAAACTACCATAGCAGTTCAGTGAAATCATACATACCTTCAGGTGCACTGCAATGCGCTGTGAATAGAGATAGGTTTTAGAAGTTTAGAACACATTTCAAGATTGTCAATGAAAATTCCCAAGTAAAAATTTGACACAGAAGCCTGTCAATTATTTCAAATATAATTTTCAATATTATGTTTGGTTTGAGATATTAAAAAAATATAACCCGTCTTCTAAGAGTTAGGCCGCATATGTGTTACTTTAATAATAAACATGTATGTGTAACCATTTTTTGGATTGTAATACGAACCCTATCCCTGACCTTAAAAATAAGGGCATGTCTCTAGATTATGGTCATGAAATTCGGATAAACAGAACAAAAATTGAGAATATATATGAAAAACAAAACTACTTCTGGCGTATTCACCGACACGTTTCGTTTAGTTTCTTTGTCTTCTTCATATTGGTTTGTTTTTTTTCTGTAAGACTTTTTGTATTAATCTAAAAAAGCTAAAAATTTCACGTTCAATGGAAGACTGAGTAAAAGCAAACCGCTGATGAATCAAACTACCTCTCCTTCTCATTAAGGCGAAGCTTAATGCCAAATCACTATTTTGATTAATCTTTTAACAAATTGGTGTTCATTATGAATACCAAAATATATTTTTTAGATAATTTGAAGGTTTTTCTATCATTTCGCTTAAGAGTAGAAACCAAATAAAAAAAATATATAAATGTGAAGTACTAAAAAAATATTTTTCAATAGAAATGTATGAACGCGTAAGGAAAACTACTTTTTAAAATACATTATTATAGCCAAGATCATCTGTGACATTTTCTCTTGATTAACTTTTTTTCTTTCTTATAAAATTAGTTACAATATAAATAACAACCAGTTTTGTTCTTGAAATCGAACGTTTCTAGACTCAGTTTTTCAAGTGACTTTAATGCCTATTACCTAATATAAGGTATACAAAGAATATATACATTTTGGCTTGTAGCTTCCTCTTAAGGCGATGCCATACGTAGTAATGCAAAATCATGAGTTTTTGGTTTGAAAATTTGGTCGCCTAGAAATGTTTCAGATGCTTTAATTAAATACTGCGAGTAAAATACATCTTGGCCGTTGAAATAATCAAGTATTTTTTAGATAAGTCTTTTTATAAGCCCAGAAAATAATAATTTAAAAGGCCTATGAAAACTGCTTTAAAGTTCAAAATCTCCTACTTACGAACCCATTTTCGGTTATGATTTTATTGTATAATGTGGAAATTTAAGTTATTTATAAAATGATTAGAAAAAAATAAATATTTATGCCGAACATCCACAAAATAAAATAAAAGGCACTTTTTGGCCATGTTTTTTTCTTGCATAAATCAAAAAAGGCGGATGGTGTTAAGCGGGAATTTAAACCTTATCGCCATCTACGTAAGGGGTGTTATTGATAGCTTAACTTAACAGAAAGAATACAGCGTAGCTCTAATTGGCAGAATTGTACGTACCATTTATCGGATCTAAGAAATCAGTCAAGATGATAAAAGAGTATTACAGAAATAATACATTTCTTTTTAAATTACGATGATATATTCTAATTAAGGAGGCGGGTTTGGGTACCGCCGCCCCGGGAACAATTTATTAGATATCCAACACCTCGCCATAGGTTACCCCAAGTGGCTCGTTAAGTTGATGATTTAGCAGCGGTGTTCGGTTTCATCGGGCGAGGTGTGCTTAGGATGCACCTGCCCACCGGCTGTGTAGCGTGCCAGATCGGGAGAGACTGGTTTGGGGAGACCCTTTAATCTCTCCAACTGGTCTCTCGACGCATCGCCTTGCGCCACAGTGGGAGAGATATATGCATTGCATATGCCCTTCTCTCCTGGAGACACTAATTTCTAGATTCCACCCCAACTCTAATACCTTTTACCTTCCCAGAACTTCCTCTCCTTCCTTTCCTTAAAAAAGACCACACAGCATCCCAAAATATGACATAGGTCTCGAGGGAAATTATTTTCATAAGGGCCTCTTGTGTGGGTTTAATTTAAAAACATATATATATATCTAACTACAACTACAATCAAAATTAAAACCACACCCCAACATCCGTTTTCGCAGAGATAACGATACATTTTTTGCGTATTCTAATCATTTTAAGGCAAAAATTTTGTAAAATAAAAACAATATTTTTTTTTGTTTAAAACCACGAATTTTTATTAATTTTAAGACCGACCGGTTTCGCTGCACTCGAGCATCATCAGGGTACAAAATTAAACTGAAAATTTTTTTATAGGTTATCTTCTTATTTTTGTAATAAAATTAACACTTAATTTATCTTGAATGTGTATCAATAAAGTCTTCAATTAAGTTCTAAAAATCCTAATAAAATGTTCGCTAACACTTCTACGCATTGATGTATTTTTATTAAAAGTTGTGGCAACAAAGTTTGTAATCTTAACAAAATGTAATTATTCTCTTAAAAATTGAAATTACACTTTTTTGCTTGAATATATTTTTCGCGTGTTCGCCGTAACTTATCTCAATTTTCTCGCATTTAAGTTTAAAAAAAATCAATGTTATTCAGAACTCCATGCCGGTCACAAAATCATACCGGTAATTTCCACATTATTACATTTATGAAAGAAAAGAAAATACGTCATTAGCTGTAATTTATGTCAATTGAGCAAAAATTGGACACGAAAACAACAACACCCAACTGGGAAGTGCGTAGGTTTCTTCGGTACCAACACGACGGAGGTCGTTATTTATTTTCTGTCAATATTTCAGTTCACTTAATTTTCACTCCACAAAATTTATTTCACAAAATTTTTAATCAAATTTAAAGTAGTTTTTGAAAATATTTTCGCTCCCAGCAAAGACTTGTTTGTTTTTCAGACAAACCACAATTCCGTCTTGGAGTGAGAAAAAGAGCAATCAAAAAGGCACAATTTCGGCTGTGGAAGAAACTTCATATTTTGCGTTTGATAATAATTGAGTGCGTGACCATATTATTAAAGAACATCAGGTACAAGATGTAGAGAATGAAAAACGGGAGGAATATAAATAAGGAATGTACAAAAAACAAAATCCTTCTGCCACCCAGCATTATGTTTCGCAGTTTAAAAACATCGTAAAAGTCACGTGAGATCCGTCAAAGATCCGTTATAAGATATGTATAAAGTGTCGGTATTGCCCTGCTGACCAGGTCTGATTAGCCCGGTACTTTTTCCCATCCCACTTGAAGTGAAATTACACTAAACTGTGCTATATAAATGCCATGTTATTATTACTATCCGACCTTTCCCCATCTCCTTCTTCTCTCTACATCTTCCAGCCGCACAACATACCCGAACTGGTGATTCCATAGTTCCTCTGGCTTCGGAACTCAAATTACACCACCGTTATTGCAGCTAGATACTCTTACAATATAATACTAATATATATACCTAAAGGTGACTGACTATTCGTATATCGATATTTTTTATCCGACTCGATAAAAGAGTCTGATCCGGAAAGAAAGTAAGTTTTTAAATTTCTACTGGTATTTATTTGAATGGATTCGACATTCTGGTATATTCTGTTTTTCTCGTTTGTATAAAGAGTGTGAGAAGAATGATAAATATGCCGTAAATACGGCTAGGTGAAATTGAAACTGGTTTATATTGTATAATATTATAGGTATTTAGTTTTGAGGCAAAACACTATTTTATTTTCTTGTATTTGTAGTCTAATAATAATGTGCTTACTACTAAGATATTAAAGAATTAAGAGTATCAATAGTTATTACAACAAATAAGTACCTACCTAAATATTAATGAATAAACTAGCTTCCATTGCGAAATATAGTTTTAGTTTCACGTACTACAAATAAGATTTTCAAACATGTCATTAAACAACACAATGTTTCAATATGATCAAAAGTTAAGCCTAGAAATAAATCTTCAAATGACAAAGGTCCAACAGAAAGACCTCAAATCTCAAAGAAAGTTCTTTATATTTATTTTTTGCTTAAAATGCTCCTTAATTCTTTACTTCATCATTTGATATGTCATCATTTTTCGGAAAAAAAAAACCTTTTTGTAAGGATAAATAGTAAGCATTGTTCTCGTGTCTCAAGCATTCTTTAATAGCATCGGGTTTCTTAAGTTTCTTATATTTTTCTCTCATTTTGATTCTATTCAAAGGGGCATTAAAGAAAATGACAATTTCTCGAGTGAGAAAAGCAGTGTGCCATTGAAATGTTATTTCATAGGAATCAAATGAATTTTATTTTGTATCTGAGCGTTGTGAAGAAAATAAATATTTTTTAAGTACCTTGTGAACATTTACTAATAGCTTTAAGAGAAAAACGTATAATTTTTAGGAAGTTTCCTAAATATGTTACAAAGCTTGTAAACATGTTTACATTGTTCTACTGTATAATATATATCAGATATCTGGAATAATATTATATTTTATACCACAGATAAGAGAATCAAGGGAGATAGACCTTGAACTACTAGTATGAAATAGCATGCACAATGCGTGTCGCCACGTCACACCACACGTCACAAAGCCATTACATATAACACATATGCCTACTTACGTCTTTCATGCTCAGCTTATTATTTTATTTACTATGTTATATTTCTCATGATGCTATATACTTGTTATAATGCTCCTGTATGATTTACCTTGCATATAAAAGCCGTCAAGGCGTGAACAAACAAATAAATAAATAAATAACACACAAACACACCAACACACCAGCACACAAACTCAGCAACACACCAACACACCAAACGCATAACTCGAAAGTGTGACAATATTTTTATGTAGGTTTGTCAATCTTAATGATAAAAAATTAAAAAAAAAACATAATAATTTTCAAAAGCCCTATTTTTATATTTTATGATATGATTTTTCAAGGCGGATCCTAATGGATCTCATTTTCAATTTATTTAAACTTAATATTTTTTTCTATGCCAAAAACATTGCCGATATCTCAAATGCATTATATAATTTTACATGATTTGCGGTTAGGAGTAAGGCAAGGAGGGTGTATGTCCCCCATTCTATTTAATGTATACATGGACGAGTTGTCAAGTCGCCCGGACATCAGAGCGGGCTCTCGTGTTAACAGTATATGTATGAATCATATAAGCTACCTCCTAGCTCCGTCGATCAAGGGTTTAAGATAACTCCTAAACACTTGTGAAGAATATGAAAAACAGCATAATATGAAGTACAACCCGAAGAAGACGGAATTGATTGCGTTCCAACAAGTAAGATGCTCCCCGTATACCTTAACGAGGCAAAATTAAATACATGTTCGAACGTGAAATACTTGGGGCACATTATTAATGAAGACCTATCGGACGATGGCAATATCGAACGACAAAGGAGAAGCATAAGCATAGTGTCTAATATGATAGCCCACAGATTTTGCAAATGCTGCAATACCGTTAAAAATAATACAGTTCAACGCATTCTGTACTGGCCTGTATACGTGTGAGACATGGTGTCACTACCGAACTTGCTCGATGGAACGACTCCGAATTCAATGCAATGATGCCTGTAGAATAATATTTGGATATCGAAGATACAGCAGCGCATCGACAATGTTCACGGAACTAGGACTTTGAAGGTACACCCACCCTGTCCCACCCCGGTATAGGTGACTTATGGTCACCCCTTCGGAGCTCTCGCATGAATCTAATTTTTTGAATAAACGGCTCTACAATTTATATAAATGAAGCTAGGCCTTCAAAGTCCCCGCATACGGTGTTATGAAGCGGTATGCAAGCGCTTACAAGTACTAAACTAAGGACAACACAGAAAAATAACAACAAAACAATCAAGTTCAAGTGTCAGGCAGATAGTTGGTGGAGGGGACCCACACTCCAGTACCTGTAAACACATAAAAGTAAAGTAAACAATAGAGTGACGGGGGAGTTTCGCCGAACCACGACTGGCAGTCCTGTTGAGAAATTGGTGGTGGTTGGGGCGACTGGTGCAGGTCAGGACTTCCACACCCCTTAGCCGACCACCCGGTGGTGCCCTGAAGATAAGTATTGGAAAAAGAGGGATAAAACCCTAAAGAACCTAGGGGAAAGAAGCGTCAGGAGGTCGGAGGCAGGGTGGAGGTTACCCCAGCCTGCACAGTCACCCCTCTGACCACCAACGCTCATCAGGGGTGGCGCAGGTAATTGGCGGAGTCCTCCGGTAAGAAAGAATAATAAGAAGCTCCAGTCGTGCATGCGGGGACGAGGCCCGTTATCCAACCCCTAATGGGGAAAATAAACAAAACAAAACAGACAACGGAGTTCAGTTCTCGCCTGTAAACTCGTTGCTGTTACTAAAAAAAAAAAAGAAAAGAAAACCGGAAAAAAATACATGTAAAAAGAAGAGAAAATAAGAGGAAAAATGAAAAACAATAATCAATCCAAAAAGTGCCACACAAGGGCAACGGTAAATAAGTAAAAACAAAAGTAAAGGTGTAAAAATAAGATCTGCATGGTCTGTAAAGAGGACAGTAAGTATTGAATAAGATAACAAAGTAAAGTAAGAGAGATAATTAGTAAACACAGATATATAAGAGTGCTTACAGTGTCTGTAAAAAGAAAAACAGTGTGTTAACCTTAGACAGGGAAAAAGAAACATATGAAAAGAAAACAGAAAATAAGAATTAAAAAGTACAAGACAAGTTAATTAAAAAAACAAAATATAAACGAATGGAAATCATCTGCAACAGCTGGTACAGTAAAAAAAAGAAATAAGATAAGAATAATAAAATAAGAAAAACAGAATAGCATATACAATAATGAAAGAGTTGTAAAAGAATAAGTCATGGAGCAGGAGCAGTACACCGGGGTTTCCCAATTATTACACTAGTCAGCGACTCTAAGCACAGGCCATCTCTCAACCCAGATCCTAGTAAACTTCCTCAAACATTCGAAATTCACACTGTTAGAAACAAGATCGGTGTTCCACACCGGTCTAATGGGGACATTCAGACCTTCTATCATTTCGTCTCTGGCATCCTTCAAAATCTCACAGTGCCACAGAATGTGCTCGGCCGACTGGTAATTATTGCCACAAGCGCAATTGGGGTGGGTTGACAGGGCAAAGCTGTGAAGCCTTCCCCTGAATTCCCCATGTCCTGAAAGGAGCTGCGTAACGTGATGGTCCAGTTTGAGGAAAGCCCCTTCCATTCTGAGTTTAACTGAAGGGAAGAAGGAGAAGGTCCATCTTCCCTTGCTCGACCTATCCCAACGGACCTGCCACTCTTTGAGCGACAGGTCCCTCATCGTTCGGAGCAGTCCTGGGAGAGTTCCTGGTCCACCCGGTGTCAGGACGACACCAAGGTGGTTGGCCGGGGATCCACGGATTAGTCGCTGCTTCGCTAACACCTCCCTAATTTCTAGATCGATTGGTAATATACCAGCCAAAATTGGCAAAGCGTCCGAAGCAACGGTTCGATATGCCCCAGATAGTGCCAGCAGGGGAGTGCGCTGACCCCTAGTGAGAGCAAGAAGTATTAAGCAGTTATCCAGGCGATGCTCCCAAACAGAGGCGGCATATGCGACTTGCGCAACATATACCCCCTTGTAGAGAGCGTGCAAAGCCGGTCTGCGAAGTCCCCACTCTGCCGTGGAGATTCTTCGAAGCTTCAGAAACAGCGACTGAGCCCTGCAGGATACATCTTTGACATGAGCCAGAAAGGAGGACGATCGATCTAGAGTGACACCTAAATATTTAACGTTATCCACAAATTTGATATTAGTGTCTCCCATACGGATGGTAGGGTTTCTTGTCTTATTGAAAGAACCCTTCATCAGGAGGCCCATAGTCTTCTGGGGAGCGAAGGTCATTTTATTCCTCTCCCCCCATTTAAGGAGGGTGTCCAAACCTTCACCAGCCTTACGTTCGACTTCTCTTCTACTGTCCCCAGAGACAAGATACATTTTATCATCCGCATAGTCGATCATGATACATCCTTCAGGTAAGGGTAACCTAGAGGAGTCATCGAAGGTTATATTCCAAAATTTAGGACCTAGGACGGAGCCTTGAGGACACCCCATATCGGTCTCGCGTTCAATAACAGTGTCACCATGAGAAATGATGACAGTTCGGCCCGATAAATAATTGTCTACTGATTTAAATAGAGTTTTTGGGCAATTCCTATTTTTAACCTTGATACGTATCATGTCCCACCATGCGTAGTCGAAGGCACCAGTGATATCTAGGAAGATTGCAACTACATACCTCTTTGTACAAGCCTTCACCCAGTTAAGCGCAAACGAAATGGCGTGCACGGTGGATCTACCGGAGACGAAGCCAAATTGGAGATCACTAGACGGGGAGAGTGATTGTTGTAGCCTATGCCGGATAAGTTTTTCCAGGATCTTGCCAAGCACTGGAAGTAAGGTGATGGGCCGATAGGCCTTGACATCGGTTAGTGGCTTACCGTTCCCCTTTGGTATGACCCTGAGCACGCCTCTCTTCCATTCAGAAGGGAAAATTCCTCTTCTCAAACACGTTTCCATCACTTGGAAGAGCTCCTCCCTAGCGTGGATCCAGACTTGCTTCACTATCATGCCATTAAGTCTGTCATGCCCTGTCGGAACTAGGACTGAATGGATTTGCCTGCCTGGTGAGACACCGGGTCACTGGAGCCAGGATGCGGCTAATGGCCTCCTCCAACACGTTGGTGACCGCAGCCTACCAGCACCAAGCGCCACTCCCGAGTGAGCGCTGGGCCCAAGCGCACTCAAGACCACACCCTGCATGATTGTCCTTATTTTTTAATTTATTATATTTATTATACAAAAAAAATGTATATCTATATGGGACGTGTGGGATTGCACTAACCTCCCCACATTCTGGAATAAAATAAACTTTTCTTTTCCGATTTTATGTCCGGGTTTAATCTTCCCCATAGGAAAAACTAAACCCTTCCACACACTTTTCCATATATGATCATCTAGTCAATAAACATTATGCAAGTGCATTATATAAGCAAAATAAATACAAAACAATACAAGAACAACACGTTAACTCACCAAAGATCAAATGGGAAAATAATTCACTGACTCCAGATATTTTCATATCATAGGGTTCGGCTCGGTAGAACTCCTAACAGGGCCTATAAATCCTACTGCTCCCTCAACATAAATATTTAAAAAATCTTTCGTTATCCTACATGTATTTGAAATGACTGATTTTTGAATTTTTACATAATATTATTTTTTTGATAGATCAAAATATTATTTTTATTACTATAAAAATTGGTATGAGAACACCATTATGGACTGCTAGCGTTAATTTTGCTAGAACTGCTAGTTAATACTTAATTCAATTTTAAATGATTTGTATAAGTACCGTGGAAAATAGAAAACATTTATTTTAAGAAAATAAGGTAAATAATACGTTTATTATAGAAATTCCAAATAATAAACGAGTGGGTAATTGTAGTAATATAATACAAACAAAACGAGGAAGAAAAGGCATTGGTAGAAACTTCAGCTTGAATAAACATCATCAAAATTAACTAATAACGACAACAGAAATCAAACACATAAAATACATGAAAATATTAATCAGACGGGTGTGAAGTTTACCTCGAAATAGTCATTTTCTGTAGAAAAAATAGAGACTAGTATTTGGATAAGCAGGCTTCGTGCAGACTTGACTTAAAGCATTACCTACTCTTCGGTCCACTAAGTTTAGTCATCAGAGGTTTTCAACAATTTTGTGAAAATGGCACACGTAAATATTCGAGATTATGCATGCAGAAAGTAGCGGGCAATTGTATTTAATATTTTCGTCAGTGGAAATTATTTTTCTTATCACATTAGAATTGGGAAGGTGGAATAATAGATAATAGATTGTCATGAACAAAATGTATTACAAGTGATGAAGAAGAGACATTGGACAATATTGGTTTCACATTGTCTATAAAAGTCAATACATGCACAATGATCTTCTACTCTTAAAGACACGTTCTCTATAAAATCATATTATTATGTATTTAGATATGCGGAGAACAATCATGTTTTGAAAAAAAATAGCATATACTATAAACTCTAAATACAAAAATATGTGGAATTACAGTGGAACAGTTAAGAATTTACAGTTAGAACCTGCCTGTTCCCTTTTTCCCTCTCTTACTTACTTCATTAAGCCACATAACAACATTTCCAAAATGGGGATACTATTGTTTTGCTGGCAACGGACAGTCGGGAGCAGTTGGGACTTAGTGCAGTGTTCACGTAAATAAATTAAAAGTAATTATTTACAAACAACTCAACTGAATTAAGAACCCCTGCAACGAGATTGAAAAAATATGTTATGTGTTCTACCGAATAAACGTCAAAAAATATTTTCCACGTCGGTTAACTCAAGACCCTCGCAAACTGTCAACTTACTTAGGTTGGTATGTTCTAATGAACTTCACAATCTCCCATTGAAAGAATTAAAGGATATCCTTATAAACTTATTAGAACCAGAAAATAAAAATAATTAATTCACGCAATGGCTAATATAACTATCAGGAAAAGGACAAAGTTGGAGTTGGGGACCTTTTTGGGACACATTTCGTATAACTACGAGGTTGTTTGGCTCGCTTAGACACTTATTCCATATCATTATGTTGGTATCTGTATTTTTGATGATAAAGACCCAGCTTTCACTGAAACCAGAAGAAGAAGGAAATGACTTTAAAGAATAATCTCTAGGCTGTGGTCACTGAGTCGTGGAACTGGCAGGGGAAGGAATAAAGTATACAGGAAGCAATATAAATAATATGTGCCTGATTCGTGCTTGCGGTACAACCGTATTGAAAATGTGGACACCCGGAAAGAATGCAAGGTAAATAAGCGTAATGGGTAAGTTGTTTCGGAGAATTTGAACAATTCATCAAATTTCAACGTTCATTTTCGGGTTCTGTGAAAGACTTATTCAAGTTCTGTTATTATATCGTTGTAGGCTAGTTGCTTGACAAAACTGAAATAAAAACAGAACTTGAAAAAATCTTTCACAGAACTTGAAAATGAACGTTGAAATTTGATTAATTGTTCAAATTCTCCGAAACAACCCGTCCTAAGAATAATATGGGTAAAAATAGTTTAAAGAATCTTATTTAACAAACACAATCTCAAGGGGGAAATATATTATCACTAAGAGAAGGTATACCAACATACGTACGTTTTCTGTTGTTATACCTTCTCTTAGTGAAATATATTATCACTAAGAGAAGGTATACCAACATACGTACGTTTTCTGTTGGTATACCTTCTCTGAGTGAAATATATTATCACTAAGAGAAGGTATACCAACATACGTACGTTTTCTGTTGGTATTCCTTATCTTAGTGAAATATATAATTTTTCACTTGTAGCAAACAATCACTAAGAGAAGGAAAAAGAAATATATAATCACTAAGAGAAGGTATACCAACATACGTACGTTTTCTGTTGGTATACCTTCTCTTAGTGAAGTATATTATCACTAAGTGAAGGTATACCAACATACGTACGTTTTCTGTTGGTATACCTTCTCTTAGTGAAATATATAATCACTATGAGAAGGTATACCAACATACGTACGTTTTCTGAATATTTGACATATATTTATTTATTACAGCTCTTCAATTGGTTTAAGTCAGATATGAAAAGGACACATTACATACGTAAAACAAGTTAAAGTAACTAAAGAAAAATTAACCAAAATTGCTAACTTTTCAGAATTTTTTATTGCAAAAAAATTAATTGGGTGAACCATTATTTTTAAGAAGCTATCCAACTTAACATTACTGACATAAGCAAGTTCACATTATTAGTGAATTATGTCTTCCAATAGACTTTTTTTTCTCTTTTCTACTCAAAAACAAATCTAATTTATAAAATTCTCTTTTTTCCCGCAAACCGTCTAAATTCTCGGAATGTATCGATTGCTTTAGGTCTAAAAATGCTTCCAAGTTTTAAAGGTTAGATTTTCACTTAACATTTTGTGACGTACGTACATAAGTGTGTTTTATCACAGTAATATGATTTTAATGATTTCGAAGAGAGGTCAAAAACAAAGAGGAAAAATGTAGAAATAACCAATGAATGCCGTCCGTGACAGAATAGCGTTTTCCCATATCCCATTTATTACACGATGAAAGAACTGTCGAGGATGATGTAATAAGTTTAAATTTACCGTTTATATTTTCCTGTAGCCATTAATTTATTCTCTTAAGGAGATGGGTTTCATAATTAGACATTTAGATGTCCCAGAATTGATTAAGTTTCTTCAATAATACAATTTATATTTTTAATATTATTATTAATATAATAATTGGGGTGTAAAATAACATAATAACTTTCATTTCCTACTTGAACAGTAGGTATATTTATTTTTTATTACATGAATTAATTACTTGTGGAAACTATTTAATTTTGTAGTTTTATTAATTGTAATGTGTTTATTTTGTAACTTTTTTTCGGAATTAGAATGCACTTGGCACTGGTCATCATAAAATACTAAAAAATTGTGTCTGATTTTCAGTAAATAAAATAAAACACGTTACGCAGTATGTTAATCTTATTTTATTTAACTGTTATCCCCTCCGCCTCCCGACTCCCCTCGCAACGCATCTTGGGATTAAAATGTTCGATTTTCAATCTGAGTGTAGAGATTCTCTTTTCTTATAGAAAAGAAAGAGGCAAAAATACCTGTTTTTTTTATTTTACCTATTTTTAATATTTTACGTTAGAACAATAAAAAACAATTCATCGTTGCAGCGCGAGGATCGGGAATATTTAGAATCAACTATTGTTACCTATTCGTTTATTTCCTGACATCTCAGGAAAATGCGTTCATCGGAAACAAAACCATCCTGAGTAAAAAATATTTAGTTCTATAATCTCCCGTTTTCCACGGCGACTAACGGCTTCCAGTGGCGTGCGCTATTATGGCTCCACTGCCCTGGCACTGGGCAGGCGTTGAGGGACGTCAATTCAACTGGCCGCCATAAAAGAAAACATCTACCTCTTTGTTGAAATACAACTCGCGACACTGGCGCCACAGTATAACTCTAATAAAATTACTATTATTTTATAAACAAGGCGTTATAAAGCAATAAAATTCTTTGAATATTTTAGAACAGTTTTTTTTTTTATGTGAGCGTAACAAATCCGACAGCAGGTAGCAGATGGGACTATTCATTCCCAATTCTGGGGCGAGGAGAGGAATGATATGTAAAAGAGGAAGGTTGTGAAGTATCTGGCACTTCATATGAAATAAGTATGGGTATAACTCATTTAATTTATCTCAACCCAGGACATGTCGATGAAATTGATTATAGGTTCACGACAGTACATGGATATTTGAAAATGTTTGATAAATTAAAGGTAAGTTTAAAAGGCAAAGTTAACCTTATTTCGGGCAAACAGATAGGATTAACTTCGATTTTCAAATTCACGAAGAGCAATGACTCGCAATTTTATATTAATTTGTCGCTTTTCATAAAATTAGAATGATTTTTCGTAAAACAATTTCGACCAGTCAATAAAATAGAATATAAAGATTGTATTATGACAATTCAATACATAATTATTTATTCTATGTAAAAGTTTTAACAGAGATTGACTATTTTTATGGTCTTTTAAAAATAAATTTGTTTTAATTTTATCGCACCGCACTGAAAGAATTTTCTCTAACTTCTACCCTCCTCTACATAGAAAAAACACTTTTCGTGTCAACATTTCATTTATTTTCTGACAAAGTCTATCGCAATGAGACAAAATCCTAACGAAATGTGGATGAGTTATTTCAAAGGTATCGTACAGATGTTACTAGATTTTTGAAAATACTATGAAGAACTTGAAAATTTCTCTCCCTAACTAAAAGTCATATCTAGAGCGTTCTGCGATGCTGGAAAATTAAAAGTAGACTTGACAATGCTAGTTACACACTTCCAACAATAAAACAAATAAATGTGTATCTAAGTTTGAGAGGAAGAATATTAAATTGAAAAGATTTGATATAAGTAATAAGACATAAGGCTGAGTTTGCCCGGGCTTTACTATATATATCACTAGGCTAATACGATCCCATCAACTTCTGCCATATTTAACTGCATCAATCTTTGACAAAGAACTGCAACAATTTCTTCACTTTCCTAAAGCATGTTTTTGGCTGCTAGCGTTATACGTGATTGCAAGATTCTACCCAATTGCAATCTAGATTGTGTCATGGTATCTGTATCAATTTTATATTTAATATGCGACATATATTGACTAATTTTGAGGTACTGGGTTCAATCCCTAGATACGACCGTATCTTTTTCTGATTTATCTGTTCAACATTTTTCATTTTTTCCAACATTAAAATATCATATCTTTTCAATTAAAAAATGATTATAGTAAACAATTCATACTATTTAGCTAAAAGTGTTCGCTTAAGCATAAAGAATACTTAAAAACAAATAAATTTTACTCAATTCATATGAAAACTATTATTTCCATATCTGAGTGATGCATTAAACTATGAGAAAATAACTGAATTAGACTTAATACTTTGGCTATTTTAAAATTAAATACGGTTCTATAACAAATGCGGAGAATTGAAGATATTCAAGAAGATGTACACGCAATGAGCACGATAACGGAAACGACGCTTTGATATAGGAGCATCAGGATATGATAAATGGATTATGATGCTATGGATAGAGGGAGCAGTCAAGGACGTCTCACTAAGAACCTGGATAACAGATTGATTCTTTAGAGCACAGCAATGGCGACCTTGTTTTACCGGTATTTCAATGAAAGATCATCATTAATCTCTTCGGCAACCTGTGCATAGTTGAAAAATACACCAAATACGTGCTCCATATTTGTGCATGATTGATTTTTGAGACGCGAGGACGGGTCGTTTCTACGATTCGTATGACCACACAGCGTTCCCAAAGATGATATAGGCCCTGAGGGAAATGAAATTTTTTCCTCGAACAAAACAAGTATTTACGAAACCTATCTCCATCCTTCCAGACCACATCCTTTCACCAAAAATACTTTCTACACAATATTTCTGAAGTTCTCACAGGCCTAAGGGAAATCATCCATCTGCGTTAAATTAATACTTTAAAATGTGTCAACTCTTAATAATGTGTTAAATTAAAAAATTCCAATTTCAATAAAATAATAACCAGTTGATTGGCGTTTGACCTTATTTAGTTTCAAGGTTCAGAAGGC
Organism: Hesperophylax magnus; assembly: GCA_026573805.1. Classification (NCBI taxonomy): domain Eukaryota; kingdom Metazoa; phylum Arthropoda; class Insecta; order Trichoptera; family Limnephilidae; genus Hesperophylax; species Hesperophylax magnus. The sequence goes on from JAIUSX010000082.1 coordinate 3,739,925, forward strand.
GACTAAAAGTATGAACGAAACATGAAAGAGGTCGTCATAGATATTCTATGAATGGAGGCACAAAAAACACATCAAGTAAGAACTAATGAGGGTAGCGGTGCGAAATCAGAAACTCCTGTTTTTATAAAAATAAATTCACTTTGACAATCCAAGCATCCCTTCGAGAGACGACAAACATCGTTTCCAACATTTAGATATTTTGTGGAGATTTTATTTCACACAAACAAAGAAATCTGGGACAGTTCGGTTAATTTTAACCACATTTTTAAGCCCTTGAATGGATTGTAATGAATAAACTCTAAAAATCTGGGAATTTTAACAAGTTTTCGTTTTGTACAATTTTTTGCCGATTTTCCGCCAGATTCACAGTTGCCATCGGTTGTTCCTTATGCGAGCCAAATCGGGAGAGCTTTTCTAAAGTAATTTTTTTTTCGTTATTTTCAGCCAACACAGTGTTAATGTGCTTTACTGAAGTTTTAGATTCTTATAAAATTTACATTAGGTCGGAGCGACATTGAATGGAACATTTTTTTTGGATTTACTTATTGTAATAGCAAAAATATGTCATCTAAATTCTCGTAAAAATAGTTTTTAAAATCAGTCAAATAAGACTTCTTAGTGCTCTCAAGACTTCTTAGATAAACTTAGCCCTCGAATAGAAGCACACGAAAGGTCTATAATCTTTGGAGATTTTTACATAAATTTAATTGACACAACAAATAGACAAAAAAGTAAATGCACAGAAACAATAAAATAAAATAATTATTACATTTTGAATGAAATAAACAATAAACACGCGACACGCATCACAGAAAATACTAACACATCATGGATCATGTACTCTCCGATATCACACTATTGTACTCACTAACGAACTGCGGTAATAATAATAAATAATAATAATACTTGGATGACTTGTATAGCGCCGTTTTTGTGCAAAAACACCTCAAGGGCGCTGTACAAACTTATAATACATTTCTACAGTGATCTATGTTATTACTTAACTATTTGTAAAAAATATTTCTCCAATAAATGAAGATATAATATGTCTCGACGCCATCTCGCTGCCTTAGTTCTTGTATGTTCAATAGACCATTTAGCAAATTTTACAGGAGACTTTTTTTTTGTTTTTACAGGCAAATTCTAAAAAATTATCTATTTTGGTAATTTCGTTTAGTACATATGTGTAACAGGAAATTAATGAAGATCATTTTTCGAAGATTGAAGCTATAATATGCCCATATTATGACTTTAAAGGTGGACGTTGAACATGGCTTGAAAATTATGAATGATTATTTTGGATATTGAACATATCGTCTGGAGATTGAACAATTCGGCTCCCATAAGTTTGAGGTATTTTTTGTTCAATTTGCCAAATAGTGGTGAATTGTATATACAGGATGATTTTCAGATTTCAAATACTTTGCTTTTAGCTATAGCTCAGTGGTCAGAGCTGTCGACCGGAAATCGAAGGGACACGGGTCCGAGTCCCGTTGGCGTCATGTATCTTTTATCAGGAGATTTTTCAATGTGGATGAGTGTTTCAGGCGAATAATTATTGCTTGTAAAATAATTGTTACACTTTACTTTTGTCTTAGTTAGTAGTTGACTTAAAGTATTACTTTAAAATATACAAACAGAGTCCTTGAGTTGATTTTTCACAAAAACTGCTCTATATAAATCATCCAATATTTTGGAAGTTTGAAAACAATGCACAAGTACAAAGGTACCTACCGCTAATATACTACTATCGGCTGTCGGTGCATGCGTGATGTGAAATATTCTTACATCGTACGTATTACGGCCTCCGTGGTCTAGGGGTACTATTGACTAGAAATCCGGAGGTCGCGGATTCAAATCCCGGCGTGCGCAAGTAAATTTTATTTCACTCATTTATGTTATTTTCACAAATTATTAATTTAAAATAACATATAGTCTATTTGCGGCATGTTCCAGAGAGGAAGATATGGTGTAAAGACCACCATAAGAATTGAAATGGCTTTAGCCCTGTTTGGTGATCAGATCTGAATAGATACTCACATACCTTCTCTCTTCTCCTTCATCCTCCTTCCTCTCTTTCTCCTCTCCATCTCCTTCCCCTCCACACAACCTTCAGCCTCACAATATACTAATATATCCCGATTGGGGATTCCATAGTCTCACTGGCTCCAGATGGTTGGGAGCAGTGGAGACTGTGTGCGGTATTTCATAAAAAAAAAATCCCGAGTGATTAATTATTGAAGTTCAATTTTCAGTTAATTTTTTTTTTTTATTGTTCGTTACCTACATTTGATAAATGTAATTTTTAAAGTTTACTTACTTTAGAAAGATTTTTTTATTATTTTGGTAAACTAATGTTTTTTAAGACAAGGTTTTTTTTTTATTCATAGCACAAAGGGTAACAATTATTTTACAAGCAATAATTATTCGCCTGAAACACTCATCCACATTGAAAAATCTCCTGATAAAAGATACATGACGCCAACGGGACTCGAACCCGTGTTAATATCCCGCGATTTGGGTTATGGGTGTTCGCTATTTAACATTACATTTATTGTTGTTAGTCGTTTGCCTAGTTGGTTTTATTGTAGTTCCTACATTAGAATATATTTTTATTGTTTTTTATGTGACTAAAAAAATAAAAAATCAGAAACTTTTAATTGAATGAATTCAAAATTGAAATATTTGTACTTCGTTTTCATCAGCGATCTCAGCAGTGATAACGGACTAAATATGTGTCGTAGATGTCTTTCAATCAGACTATGAGGACAGTCGACTTTTTGCACATTTCCATGTCCTGGCTCTTTTGTTGTATTTCTTGAATAGAAATAAGTTTTAATGCACTAATATAATTTATTAATACTCATTTTAGGTAAAAGTCCTAAGTTTGTAAATAAATAATTGAATTAATAAATAATAAATGGAGCGTCCTGTATATTTGCCTAACAAATTCAAGAAGTACATGTAAAATATGGTGAAAAAGCCTATAAATGACATAGTTTTAAGACTTACCTTTCTATATGACCTACTGTTCTAATGTTTATTGATTCTTAAGTCAGTGAAGTCATTTTTTAGTTCAATAACAGTATATATTCGCAATTAAACGTATTTTTAGTGGAACAATTTCGTTGTTAGAAAAAAACTAAAAATCAACATGGCCGCTCATTTCAACTAGCCGACTCCTGATTGGTTGACAGTGGAGATTGAACATTCAAGACCTCAACCTTCTGCGGGATGTTGAACAAATATCTATGAACTTTTTAAAAATATTATATTCATAAATTTGAGTGTTTGAATGTTCAATATTCAGGATATTGAACAAATAAGAACTGAAACATTATTCCGTGAGTGGATATTGGCACTCGAAAAATGCTGAAAATGTCACTTAAAAACCAAAAAAAAATTTTTTTTTAGCTTCATTAATGCGCAATAGGCTAATAAACATATTGGCATTCATAACTCAGTTTTGCAAAAAAAGGTCTATTGAACATACAAGAACTAGGACAGCGATCTAGTGAGAAATTCAGCACTAAAAAAGCCTTTCCTACAAAAATAAAGTTGGTTATTTACAGGTGGAAAACATATAATAAGCAATAATTGATGATTGAGGTACTAGTACTAATGCAATATCCTATCACAATATACTATTCCTTGATGTCCTTCACACATATAAACTTTATCGATAACATCTTCGAAAATGACGATTCGATGTCAAATTCTAAAATCTTTGTGAAAGACCTCATAAATAAAATAAACTCAAATAGTACGCACAAAAAGACCAAAAAACTCTTAAAACCAATTAAAAAAGAAAACGAAACCTTAAACTAAAAAAAGAAAGACAAACATCAAACTTGTCATTAAAAACTGGATTCTTAATGTACGAAATAATATCATACAAAACAAATTAAAACAAAAACACTTTGCCACTCTCTTGATTTGAAGAAAACGTGGAACTTTTAATAACACACCAACAAACAAATCGAAAACAATCAATAAATCTTGTAGTCAGTTAATGAACAATAATGAAATTATCTCAAATAAAGATGATATATAGAAACATTTCAACGACTATTTTTGCAAACATTGGGTACTCCTTAGCTGATAAAATAAAAAAAATAAGCCCACACACTATCAAGTTAATGAAACAATTTAGAGCGCAATAGCAATGAATCACTTTCTTCAGCCCACCACGAAGCACGGAGAAAGAAAGAGAATTATTAAATCTCTTAAACCAAATGCAAGTGCTGGCTACGACACAATAAATTGTAAAACAATACTTAGTCTGTCCAAACTACTGGATTTTCCGATATCAAAACTAATTAACCATTGTATTAGAGAGTGATTTTTTTCAGATTGCTTTAAAATTGAGAAGGTAATACCAATTTACAAATCTGGATCTAAAGACGATACATCAAATTACCGGCCCATCTCCATTTATACCAATTTTATAAAAAAAAATGATTTTGTCATTTATGAAAGACTAAACAAGTTTCTATTAAATTAAACTGATCTATGATAAACAATACTGTTTTAGAAAAAAAATAATACTCTTTGACAGAGCAGAGACAATGGAAATTATGCTAAAGCAATCCTTGTAGACCGTGTAGAAGTGAGTCATGAGAGACTTAAAATGAAAAATAGGTGTAATTAGTTCTGCTCTCCAACTCATTTAATCGTATCTAAACAACAAAATGCAAAATAATAACTTAAATAACAAATACAGTCAACACACTAACATTAACTATGAAATTCCTCAAGGATCCTTATAAAAACCACCCCCTTTTCAAATATAATAAATGATATATGTCAATTAAACCTAAATGGCGAAATTGTCTTACACGCAGATGATAATGCTATATTTTACTTAAATTAAAAAAATTAAATTAAAAAATTACAGCTGGATCTTAAGATATTAAACAACTAGCAAATTTAAAATATATTAACAATTATTTTTTTAAAAAAACGAGTTACATAATCTAAAGCTCACCAAAAAGAAAAACACAATCTCATAAACCGTTGCAAATAGAAAGAATAATCCTACAAATTTCAGATGAAGAATATGTGGGACTACAATCGATAAACACTTATTATTTAAGTGTGTTTGGTAGAATAACCCATCTTCTACCAATACAAGTAAAGAGGGGTTATTCTTTAGTTTAATCCAGTCCCCTCTAAATTAGTGTATTTGGTAGAATAGCCCATCTTCTACCAATACAAGTAAAGAGGGGTTATTCTTTAGTTTAATCCAGTCCCCTCTAAATTATTTAATTGAAATATGGGAAATACAGATTAAAGTTATGAAAATACTTTTTAATTATAACCCACGAAAAAAGTATACCAAGAAACGAAATTACTGAAAATCAGAAAACATTACGAATGTAACATATGCTTATAATCTGCAAAATTGAAAATGGATTTATAGACACGACAACATTTACAAAAACATCACAAGTACATGAACACTACACAAAACAACATGATAAACAACTATACACACATTCAGCAAGGACTGAAAGTTGGAAAAGGAATATAGACCACGAGGGTGTACACATATTATGTATACAATCTGTATAAAATAATGTGAAACAACTATACACACATTCAGCAAGGACTGAAAGTTGGAAAAGGAATATAGGCCACGAGGGTGTACACATATTATGTATACAATCTGTATAAAATAATGTGAAACAACTATACACACATTCAGCAAGGACTGAAAGTTGGAAAAGGAATATAGGCCACGAGGGTGTACACATATTATGTATACAATCTGTATAAAATAATGTGAAACAACTATACACACATTCAGCAAGGACTGAAAGTTGGAAAAGGAATATATGCCACGAGGGTGTACACATATGATGTATACAATCTGTATAAAATAATGTGAAACAACTATACACACATTCAGCAAGGACTGAAAGTTGGAAAAGGAATATAGGCCACGAGGGTGTACACATATTATGTATACAATCTGTATAAAATAATGTGAAACAACTATACACACATTCAGCAAGGACTGAAAGTTGGAAAAGGAATATAAGCCACGAGGGTGTACACATATTATGTATACAATCTGTATAAAATAATGTGAAACAACTATACACACATTCAGCAAGGACTGAAAGTTGGAAAAGGAATATAGGCCACGAGGGTGTACACATATTATGTATAAAATCTGTATAAAATAATGTGAAACAACTATACACACATTCAGCAAGGACTGAAAGTTGGAAAAGGAATATAAGCCACGAGGGTGTACACATATTATGTATACAATCTGTATAAAATAATGTGAAACAACTATACACACATTCAGCAAGGACTGAAAGTTGGAAAAGGAATATAGGCCACGAGGGTGTACACATATTGTGTATACAATCTGTATAAAATAATGTGAAACAACTATACACACATTCAGCAAGGACTGAAAGTTGGAAAAGGAATATAGGCCACGAGGGTGTACACATATTATGTATACAATCTGTATAAAATAATGTGAAACAACTATATACATATTCAGCAAGGACTGACAGTTAGAAAAGGAATATAGGCCACGAGGGTGTACACATATCATGTATACAATCTGTATAAAATAATGTGAAACAACTATTCACACATTCAGCAAGGACTGAAAGTTGGAAAAGGAATATAGGCCACGAGGGTGTACCCATATTATTTATACAATCTGTATAAAATAATGTGAAACGCCTATACACACATACAGCAAGGACTGAAAGTTGGAAAAGGAATAAAGGCCACGAGGGTGTACACATATTATGTATACAATCTGTATAACATAATGTGAAACAACTATACACACATTCAGCAAGGACTGAAAGTTGGAAAAGGAATATAGGCCACGAGGGTGTACACATATTATGTATGCAATCTGTATAAAATAATGTGAAATTTGTCTTTTAATCTTAAAATAAAAAAAATGAATTTTAATAAATTAAAATTTCAGTACCTTGATTGAACATTTATATTTTTTGTTTTTGTTTAAGACTTGCATTGTGTTGGATTAATCGAAAATTTCTGAGCGCAGGGGAGGCAAACCGGCTAACATCGTGCGATTTCTTTTCCATCACTATTTTCAATAAAATCGTTCGGTACAATAGTTTTTGTCAGGAAATTTTCTGAAATTATTATCTGGCAGATAAATACCACCAAATATATTCGATTGTGACGTCTGATCGTTAGTTGAGACAACCTACGGTAGATTATTGTAAGCAAAAATAACGCCTCAGCCTGAAGGAGTAGATGAATTTAATTCTCCCAACTATAAAATGTAGGCTATCTAATCTATATCTTTATATGAAAAAAAATATATTTATCAATACGAAACAAGTTACAAATTAAACATTTACTAACTATTATATAAATGTCACGACCTTTTCGGTTTCATAGTAGCTTTTATTAATTTCAGCAAACTTGCATTTTGTTATTTTGTTTTTTTTTTTTGTTCTCAATTATTCTCCTACAAAAAACGAAAGTTTTGAATCTCACTTAGCGTTGACGTTTTTAAAAACCTTGAAGATAATGTATCACGCATCTTATTAACATAAAAAAAAACACCAAGAAAACCGTAATTTCGTTAAACACGTCGAACATATTTCAGAAGAATTCCTGAAAATTGATCAGAAAAAAACATTTTTATTCAATACCCGAAATTTGTATTCAATAAAATATATTGATTATTTCTTATAATCTGTACAAAAAACCATTGAACGTTCACTTATAAATATATACATTTACACAAGTTTGCTCTCAGTGGAAGCTAGTGATGAAAAAGCAATAGCACGATTTTAGCCGGCTTGCCTTTTCTGTGCTGAGAAATTCTCGTTCAATCCAATATTTGCCAGCAAACCTTCAAAAAAAGATTTTCATAAGACGTACGTTCAGTAAAGGTATCGTAGTGTTTGACAGATTTCGGGAAAAAGGGCGAAGTTTATGAATTTTGCATTCATAAATCGACAGGTTGCCATATAAACACACACATATATATATAGAATTATTTAAGTATTTTTGGAGAATTTAGATGATTCTTTGCCATTACAATGCTGACATTTGATTTTCAAAATGTCGCTCCAGCTTAATGTATGTACTTAATTGAATGTGATATTTTTACTTCAGTCAAACCATTTGAGTCCTGTAATAGTTAAATTAACTATTGTTACTATCTGGTTCGCCCACGAGGTCGATCAATTAAAGCTGATCCAAACAATATACATACACACTACGTGTTAAATGTCTTGCTGCCTACAATATGTATGTATGAGTTTACACTTCCGGTAGTTATGTTCTTGTAAAATGACACTGGAAAACAGTATTTTGTCTATTTTATGATTGAAATAAGGACAAAAAGCCTTACTAGTGTTTTTATAGTTTTTAATGTGATCTTTCCATCTTTTTTCTGATACATAACAAGTTAGAAACATGATGTATGCAAGAAAAGTATATTTTATTTTTTATTTTAAATACATAAACGGCTATACTGCCTTTTATAAATAAACATATAACTGAGTACAAAAGTAAGAAAAATAATATCAGTACAATAATATCAAAATAAAGTCACATTATGGAAAAATAATTTTTGAGTGCATGTTTATATTGTGTTAATTTTAAGAAATAAATGTCGCCGATGTTAGCATGTTCATTTCCCAAAATGTGTAATCGACTGATTGATGAGTAATAATGTGATAATGTGTGTGTGTTATTATAGTAGAACGGTAGAGTCAGTCTATTGTTAGCGCGACCAGGGCAATGAAATCGTATTAGTTCTATTAAATCAGGGGTATCCAGGACCGAGTGAATTATTTTATATAATATTAATAGATCACAGATTTTTCTGCGATCTGATAAATTTACGAGATTAGTCCAGTTTAATAACAAATTATAGTCCACGGATTCTCTTGGAATACCTAATTTAAAATTAATGTACCTAAGGAATCTATGCTGGACTTTTTCAATCGCTTGAATATGGATATTATAATGTGGAGCCCAAATCGTAGAGTTATATTCCAAAATGCTTCTCACTAGCGTTATGTATAAAATGCGAATAGTATCAATGTTACAAAATTGTTTGGTTATTCTAATAATAAATCCTAAAATCTTCATTGCTCTATTAATAATATTAGTTATATGGCTAATAAATGTAAGTTTTGAGTTAAAAATAATACCTAGATCATTTATTGTTTCTACTGAGTTTAATATAATTTTGTCAAGTTTGTATTCATAAATTGTCGGTTTCTTTATTTTATAAAATCTTATTATTTGACATTCACTTGACATTCACTAATGTTAATTGCCAGTTTATTGCATATACACCAATTAAACAAGTTGTTTAAATTTTTTTGTAAAATTATGCAATCAGAAATATTTTTAATTTTTTTATATAAGTTTAAATCATCAGCAAATAACAGAATATCAACATCGAAAAAAAACGTCTACAATGTCATTAATAAATAAAATAAACAGTATTGGTCCTAAATGGGAGCCCTGTGGCACACCACTAGTGGCAGAAAAGGCATCCGATATTACGTCAATTAACTTTACAAACAGTTGCCTATTTGTTAAATAACTCTCTACCCATTTAATATATATCTTGGGTGAGCAAAGTATATATCCTGTTATGTTCGCATCAACTCTTGGTTGCGATTTTTTTAATATATTATGTTGGTAGCTTAGTAAAACTTTAATTCGATTACAAATATTGAGGAACAGAACAATCCTACGATCACTATATCAACTAAGCATGAATAATCTTCAGGCCAACATAATGTCCCAAGGGATAACTGGCGAGGATTGAAAAAGAATTCATCTCAGTTTTCGTTAACATCGCTACCAGGTGGTCGTACTTTTAAGAAATTCGAAGATGGTAACGTTAAGAATCTATTTTGTTTATAAATAACAGAACATAAACCATTTAAAAAAAAGTAAAAGAATATTTTGAAAAATATGAAAAAAGGAATTCTACAAAATAAACTTTATTAAATGAGAAAGATAGCCTCTGTATCGCCTAGGTAAGAGTCTCCCACTCTGACACTAAACATATGCGTTGCCTGAATTACTGAGTAAATTGATCTGAAGAACCCGCACTTTCCTACTGTACTCATCTTCTACCATAATATAAACAAAACACTCCTGCTTCGACATGGGTAGTACACTTCCCTAAATTGAGAATTTTGTGCAATATTTATGTTTCTTTTTACTTCACATTCTTGGGAAATCCTAGAAAAACACTTCGACAATGGAGCTACATTAAAAAAATATTCCGTTGCTATCAAATTTCAACAAACCGACTTTTTGCCGATAAAACGGTAAGTAGAAACTATTATATCTAATTTTTACTGGAAAGATCAAAATAAATATTTAGAGACACGATCGCTAGGCGAATTTACGGGGGACCATAGTTACCCCCCTTCGGAACATGCATATTTTTTAAGTTGAGGTATATACAAAAAGGTTAATTTTCAAATATTCATTTTATCAACTTCTCGAATACTTTTGTTAGTACCTACATGAACCGTAAAAGATAAAACATTTTACAAACATAAGGATGTCTTTATCCCACTTATTTCAGATGGTTAAGACTCTTGCACGGTATCACAAAAAACTAAATTTACCAATCATATTGATCCAAGTTTCTCCAAAGGCAATTTAAGACGCATAGTTTACATGTGAAATTTTCACTCTAAGCCAAATAACAAAAAGAATTTACATAATAATATTTTACGATGTGGAACTTAAAAGTTATGAACATTCTATACACAGGTACCTACCAGACTCTATTATTATCCGTGCAAACCTGAAGCACTGATCACAATACCCTAGAAGTGTATTGAAACCCGATGACGCCATTTACATGAGGCCGTTTGACTCCCAGACCCATTCGTGAATGAAATGATTGTTATGAGATTTTGATATGGAATAAAACTTCATAAAAAGACTTTTCTTGTTAACTCATAGAAAAAAATATTTTTCTTTTGTGTCGAAATAAGAATACGATTATAATTGTATTGAGTTTAATAAATAAACCATTCTTATTGACAATCGTTTAACAAGTGCTTGACAGGAAGAAGTTCAGTAGCAAAGACAATCTGGGCATAGATAATAGACAAAGATAATATGTAGGCAGTGTTACTATATCCAACACTATACGCAGGTACCTACCAGACTCTATTATTATCACTGATCACAAAACCTTAGAAGTGTATTGAAACCCGATGACGCAATTTACATGAGACCGTTTAACTCCCAGACCCATCAGTGAATGAAATGATTGTTATGAGATTTTGAAATGGAATAAAACTTCATAAAAATACTTTTCTTGTTAACTCCGCACAGGCGAAAAGTTTTTTCTTCAGTGCCTATGTTATCTTTGGGGATGATGGGTCAACACCCATGAGACCCATGTTGTAGGAAGGAGGAAACACAGACGCCGGTAAATCATTCCATAGAAGAATTGTCGAACTCTAGAACAAGTCGTAGAAACGGGTAACAAAATATAAACCGTGTATATATGTTGGCGCGCGTTTGACGTGTTTCCCAACAAGGACACCATTCCCATATGACGCCTGTGCTTTGCAATCCTTTTGTTGAGACAAGGGTGGCCTGTTTCTGCACAGAGTCAAGAGGTGAGAGCGAAATGTTAAAATTGAATTCCGCCAATAATAGAAAGTTGCAAAAATGTTTTTTGTTTGAAAAGTTGGAAAGATATCATAAACCTTATTTCTGGCACGGAGACACCTCTATTGATGTTTCCTTTTCAGTGGTATACAGGTGAAACATCAGAATACTGAATGACATCGTCAAACTTATATGATGCTCTACGCCTGACAAAATGCTAAAACAACAACTCCATCCCACCAAAGAACCTACTTACCATCTACATGATATTATAATAGGTATATATTGTATAGCTCTTGTGCCTCTCCCTTGGTAAGTAGCTTGGGAATACATTAAATAATCCTATAAGACTTTAATTTATACCATAAACTAACACAGAATTATTATATACTTTTAATTGCTTTTCCGGATATGTCAACACAACACGTTTCGGTATTATAGATTTGTCAACTAAAAACCAAAAATAGTCACTTACCATAAAAACGTATACAATAAAACGTTTTCATGAAAAAAAACTAGCGTTTACCTTAAGTACAGGTGATTACTAGGTATTATGACAAAGGTGTGAATATCACTTAACAATATTAGAATGCCAGAATAACGGTATTACAAACGGATGAAATTACACGTGGAGTGAAATAGACCTACTGATACTCAAAATGTAAGTCGTTGCGGGAGGCTGACTGAAAACCACTGCGGGCGTCAAAATGTAAGTCGTTGCGGGAGGCTGACTGAAAACCACTGCGGGTGGCAAAATGTAAGTCGTTGCGGGAGGCTGAATGTAAGTCGTTGCGGGAGGCTGACTGAAAACCACTGCGGGCGTCAAAATGTAAGTCGTTGCGGGAGGCTGACTGAAAACCACTGCGGGTGGCAAAATGTAAGTCGTTGCGGGAGGCTGAATGTAAGTCGTTGCGGGAGGCTGACTGAAAACCATTGCGGGCGGCAAAATGTAAGCCGCTGCGGGCAGCAGAATGTAAGTCGTTGCGGGAGGCTGAGTGAAAACCATTGCGGGCGGCAAAATGTAAGCCGCTGCGGGCGGCAGAATGTAAGTCGTTGCGGGAAGCTGACTGAAAACCACTGCGGGCGGCAAAATGTAAGTCGTTGCGGGAGGCTGACTGAAAACCACTGCGGACGGCAAAATGTAAGTCGTTGCGGGCGGCAGAATGTAAGTCGTTGCGGGAGGCTGACTGAAAACCACTGCGGGCGGCAAAATGTTAGTCGTTGCGGGAGGCTGAATGTAAGTCGTTGCGGGAGGCTGACTGAAAACCATTGCGGGCGGCAAAATGTAAGCCGCTGCGGGCAGCAGAATGTAAGTCGTTGCGGGAGGCTGAGTGAAAACCATTGCGGGCGGCAAAATGTAAGCCGCTGCGGGCGGCAGAATGTAAGTCGTTGCGGGAAGCTGACTGAAAACCACTGCGGGCGGCAAAATGTAAGTCGTTGCGGGAGGCTGACTGAAAACCACTGCGGACGGCAAAATGTAAGTCGTTGCGGGCGGCAGAATGTAAGTCGTTGCGGGAGGCTGACTGAAAACCACTGCGGACGGCAAAATGTAAGTCGTTGCGGGCGGCAGAATGTAAGTCGTTGCGGGAGGCTGACTGAAAACCACTGCGGGCGGCAAAATGTTAGTCGTTGCGGGAGGCTGACTGAAAACCGCTGCGGGCGGCAAAATGTAAGCCGCTGCGGGCGGCTAACTGAAAACCTCTGCGGGCGGCAGACAGCCCAATTAATTTAAAATGTTAAAATATAATATTTTTACAGTGAAATAAACCGCTAGAACTTGTGCCTAACTTTGAAACACTACACTGGCATGAGGTAAAAAGTATTTTTTTCTATTCCTTATAATTCAAACCAGATTTTTCTTGTGTTTTATTTATATTGGTTTTCATAAAAAGCAGGAATAGAAATAGACATATTTATTTAAATTTCACTTTTTTTTTTTTTATATTAACTCCACACAGGAGGCCCTGAAGAAAATAATTTCCCTCAGGGCCTATGTCATCTTTGGGGATGCTGTGTGGAGGGTCTTTTTGTGGAGAGGAAGGAGTGAACATGGGTCTTGAAGAGTCCCATGTTGTAGGAGGGAGGAAACACAGAGGCCGGCAGTTCGTTCCACAGCCGAGCTGTTGAACTTAAGAACGAATCGTAGAAGCGACCCGTTCTCATGTGACAAATGTCAACCGTGTACAAATGTTGGGCGCGCGTTTGGCGTGTATCCCGACTACGCACCGGTGCCGAAGGGATCAATGACGCTAGTTCCTCAGAGCATCTTCCATTGTAATACCGATAGAACAAGGACAGCATACCTACCTGACGCCTGTGCTCTAAAGATTGCAGTCCGTTTGTTAAGATTGGGGAATCTATCAAACGGACCGCCCGTTTCTGCACAGAGTCAAGGGTTTTTTTCAGGTATTTAGGGGCTCCGGACCAGAGATGGCTGCCAAATTCGACAGTAGGGCGCACTTGCGATTTGTACAGGGTCAGCAGTTGTGTACTATTAAAGTATCTGCGGGCCCTGTACAGTACGCCCAGCTTCTGAGAGGCCAGCTTTACTCTGGCTTCGATGGAGCCCCCATACCTGAGCTGGTCACTTATAGTTAAACCAAGCATATCAATGGAAGGCCTGTTCGGAAGATTGCTTCCGTTGAAGGAGACTAGGTTATCATTTAGATCCCTTTTAGACGTAATCAGACAGGATTGGGTCTTTGAAACATTAAATTCGACGAGATTATTTTTACCCCAGGAGGAAATACTCTCGAGATAACCGTCCATTCTCTGCTTCAAAGCCCTCCGAGCCGTTGGAGTTTGTGTGCCCTTTGGGGGCTTGTCAAACAAAAAGCTATCATGAACTGTACTGTCATCCGCGTAGCAATGAATCGGTGCACATGTCAAAAGGTCATTGATGTGCAACAAAAACAAAGTCGGAGACAGAACCGATCCCTGTGGGACGCCAGCATTTATAGAGTGTGAGGATGAGGTGAAACCGTCAGCAACAGCCTGAATCGACCTATCCCTTAAAAAATCAGCAATCCACGTACACAGGGATGCGGGAAGTCCGTAAGAAGGCAATTTGTTGACAAGTCCTCGGTGCCAGACCCGGTCAAAGGCCTTGGATATGTCTAGTGCGACCGTTTGGGTCTCACCGTGACGTTTCAGGCACCGCCCCCAAACATGCGACACATACGCGAGAAGATCACCGCACGAGCGGTTCCGCCGGAATCCGTATTGACGGTCGTTAATAATTTTGTTCTTCTCGAGGTATGTGAGCAGTTTGTCGTTGATCACACGTTCCATCACTTTGGACAGAACTGATGTGATCGCTATGGGGCGGTAGTTGGCCGGGTTGGAGCGGTCACCTTTCTTGGGAATAGGGTGAATGACCGCTTTTTTCCAACCAGAGGGCACAGTGCCACACTTCAGGGACATTTTGAAGAGCTTTGTCAAAACTGGAACTATTTCCGCAGCACACCTCTGCAATACCAGGGCAGGTATTCCATCAGGTCCACTAGCTTTGTTAACATCGAGCCCCCGTATAACGTGGAGTACATCCCGATGCCGGATCCTCAGCTTTTTCATATAGAAGCCGCAGTGAGGAACCGACGGCGGAACAGCACCTCCGTCATCGAGGGTCGAGTTTTCCGCAAACATTTTCCCTAATAAGTTAGCCTTTTCGGTGGCGGTGTTTGCTAGTGAGCCGTCAGGTCTGGTAAGAGGTGGCAAACTGGGTTTGCAAAAATTCCGACCTATTGAGCCTGAAAGGGACCAGAATGCTCTGCTGCCATGCGGGCAGGCAGCCAGCTTTTTGCTGATCTGCAGGTCGTGTTCGAATTTTGACCTATTAATGATTCTCTTGCATTCCTTTGCCGATTTGTTGTATGCTGATCTGCTTTCGGGCGTTCGAGATGTGTTGTAGGCTCGGTAAGCCGCGTTTTTTCGTCGAACTGCTTCGGAGCATTGTCGACTGAACCACGGCTTTGAGCCCACACCAGTTTCTTTAGTAGTCGATTGTATGAAGCCATCCATCGCCGATTTGATGACTTCACCAATCTCCTGGGCACATCTTGAAGGGTCCGAAGTCCGAAAACAAACAGCTGACCACGGAAAAGCGTTGAAATGGGCCCGCATACCGAACCAATCTGCTGACCTATAGTGCCACACTTTTCTCCTCAGCCTCTCATTGGTTGGTCTGAGGCTAACGGGGATTGATGTCGTCACTAGGCAGTGGTCAGATGATCCCAGAGGCGCTGTGACGTCAATCTTATAACCGTGTGGCACAGTAGTTAAAAATAGGTCTAACAGATTGGAACGGTGAGTCTGGACATCAGGAACCCTTGTAGGCTCCACTTAAAAATTCTTTAAAAATAGAACATTAAAACTATAACAAACAGCTATAGGAAAAAAATTACAATTAAATAAAATATATTTTTAATTAATGAAATTAATAATTATGACTAAAAGGATTTTTAACATTACCAAATTAGAAATATTTGCAAGAAAATACTTTGAATATGCATTAAAAATTTAAAATTATCTTTTTAAACTTTTAAACTTCTGTAAGTGATGACCAAGTTGAGAAAGTTCTATTAAAAAATGATAATTACAATTAAGGCACATTGCGTAAGAGAGATCTCAGAGAAATTGAAACATCACACCTAATTTCATCAAATACTTCATTTCCTTTCGACTGTCTTTTATTCATTGTAAAAAAAGCAAATCAAAAAAATTTTATAGTGAACATTTTGCTACACAAACAATAGCATCGGATAAAAAAGAGCCAGGAGCTCTTTACACATCCATACTGGCCAAACAGCGAACTGAACGGGAACTCGCCCATTACACACCCGCTCGAAGGTACTAAGGCTGAGCTTTGAAATAATCTTAGATATCATTTTAGAGTGACTTAACCATATTTTTTATCCATCGCGAGTGCTGAGGTGTCAATGATAAATCCAGTTTCACTTTATAATATATTTAACAAATCACAATTCACAATGTAAGGCTAAATTGTAATATTCACACCCGAAATACCAATGCCGGTATATATGTGTTACCCAGGTAACCAAACCATACACTCGCGATCTCATTCATACATCCTTGTCTACCAAACTCACATTTAGACAAATACTTCCAATACGACTTAATACAATCTTGTATTAAGTCGTATTGGAATCGTACCTCCAATCTCAAAATTTGTGTATTATTTGTATTGTATATTATTATTTTGTATTCTAATTGAAATTTATGCAATATTATGAGACAGATTTTTTGTCGTGTTTTATTCCAAATAAGAAAGAAATAAACATTAATCTTGTGCTTTTTGTGAGGCTGAAAGAAATAGGTTGGAAGATGAAATGGAAAAGGGGAGGGTTGGAAAGAATCTGGCTATTCATATCTGGTCACTAAACACGGACTCTGTAGTGGAGAAGTAAGACTCTCGACTAGAAACCGGGAAGTCGCGGGTTCATATCCCGGCGTGCCCAAATGAATTTTATTTGTGTTATGTCAAAAATTACTAATTAAAAATAATATATAGTATATTTTGCGGCACGTTCCAGAGTGGAAGATACTCTCGGTATAGCCCTGGTGTAACCCTATTTCGTAACCAGATCTGGATAGCCAAGTACGTCTCCACCTTTCTCTTCCCAATCTACTTCTTCTCCCCACTACCTTCAATCTCACAGCATACTCCAATTGGGGATGCAATAGTCAGATTATTCGTATATTCGACTTTATTAAAAAAAAATTACCATCTCAATCGCTGACGTTTCTATTCTGTATGGTGGTCCTTTACCAGGGTGATAATTAGTATCTACTACTATGGTTACAAAGATATATGTATTGAAAACGTTAAACCTATTAAATGGTCCTACCTCCTTTTCTATTAAAAGACTCAATTCTTGAACCTGATGAAACTGAAAACTGAACCTTGTCCGAGTTTTGATTTGACATTGCCCTTTTAATGAACATATTTGTTTTATTTTTATTTCAATGGTATTTATGCGTGTAAACCCTACTTTCGCAACCATTTCGTTTTTCATTCATAGAACATAATGTTAAATTATTAATGGAAAATTTAAAAAATAATAAATACGTCATAAATTCTTAACGACCTGCATTTTATTATAACCGCTAATTTGCAACTACAAACCGATTAATCAACCATGAAAAATATGCAACGAGTTGATTAATGAGTGTGATATTGCACGCAATATTCTTTTAATAAATCACAAACATAACGGTTATATTGTAAAAATATTAAAAAACAGTGCTTGCAGAAAAATTCTATAAAAAATACAACAAAAAATTATCTTCTTCGTTTTCGAGGAAAACATACCAAGGGAAAGACGTGGCATGACCAAGGAAATCAAATACTTGGTCGGGTCACGGGTTGAAATGATAACAACAATATAAGACTAGTGCTGCCATCTATGTATTTAATATGTAAACTTATATGAAATAAATCTTAGTTTATTCTCCATCTTTGATCAAACAGCGTTTCATTACAGGTTATGGGCCGTTCGCTTATAAATCTTCGCGATTTTGTTGTTTTTTTTTGTTTGACCAGTATAAAAAACACGATTACAAAACGCGATTGAACTGTGTCGTGACGGATTGTTATAATAAAAGTGTACAACTTTAGTATATCGCAGTTTAAAAATGTCGGCGAACTATCTTGTCAACGTACCCAAGCTAACGGGACGTGATAATTACGACATATGGTGTTTTGCGGCACAGAATTTTTTAATCCTCGAAGGCATGAAGCATTGTGTGCAGCCAGAAGTCGGGATTGAAATAAAACCTGCAGATGATGCAAAAACCAAAGCAAAATTGATTATGACAATCGACTCGTCTTTATATGTTCACGTAAAAGATGCTACATCCAGTAAAGAGTTATGGGATAAATTAAAAAAATTATTCGACGACAACGGATTTTCACGGAGAATAAGTTTGCTGAGAAATTTAATTTCGATTCGCCGAGAGAATTGCAGTTCGATGACGTCTTATGTGACGCAGATTATCGATACAGCACAGAAGCTTTCAGGAACGGGATTCGAAATTAATGACACATGGACAGCATCATTGCTACTCGCTGGTTTGCCAGATCGTTTCTCGCCGATGGTTATGGCATTAGAACATTCAGGAATTCCTATAACGACAGACTCCATAAAAACAAAATTGTTAGATATGGATTCAGCAAGTCATGACGGGAGTGAAGTTAGCGGAGCTTTAGCAATTCGTTCAACTTCAAAGTACAAAGGAAAAAATAATACGAATATGTCTATGGCCAGCAAAAGTTATGTTGGCAGCAATGGCAGCACTGGCTTGTCAAAGTCAAACGTCAACAAGCATATAAAGTGCTACAGATGTAAACAAATCGGGCATTACAAGAACCAGTGTACAAATACAGAAAATAACTTGTCAAATCAGATAAATAAGGAGCGAATGCAGTCTAATGCGTTTAGCGCAGTGTTCCTGAGTGGAAATTTTAACAAAGACGATTGGTATATCGACTCGGGCGCGAGTGTACATCTGACAGCAAATGAAAGTTGGATTATAAATGCGCAGTATGAACAAGAAAAAATAATTGTTATCGCAAACAGTGAAAAGATGTCAGTATTGTGTTCTGGCGATGTAAAAATCATGACTAAAACAGATAATCATGAGTATGACATCATGGTGAAAAACGTATATTGTGTACCAAGTCTAACAACGAATTTATTATCTGTTAGCCAACTGATTATGAAAGGCAACCGTGTATCTTTCACTGGAAATGGTTGTTCAGTTTATAATAAAAATAACGAGTTGGTTGCTACGGCAGTGTTGGTCAATGGAGTATATAAAGTGAATTTGCTAAAACAAGACTGTTTAGCAGCATCAGTTGTGTCAGGAATGACTTGGCATCGAAGGTTAGGACACATAAACAAAGATTATTTGAATCAGATGGAAAAAGCTATGCATGGTATATCACTTGATAAAAAAGTTGACATAAGCAAATCTTCATGCACAACATGTTGTGAAGGCAAACAATGCCGGTTACCTTTTAAGAGCAGTGGCCAACGAAGCAGTAATCTCCTAGATATTGTGCACACAGACATATGTGGGCCTATGGAGAATGTGTCTATGGGCGGCTCGAGATACTTCTTGTTATTTGTTGATGATCATAGTAGGATGACATTTGTTTATTTCTTAAAACACAAAAATCAGGCTTTGAAGTATTTCAAGATTTTTAAAGCTCAGGTGGAAAATCAAACAAAAAAAACAATCAAAGTATTAAGGAGTGACAACGGACTGGAGTATTGCAATAAAGAATTTGATGATTTCCTGAATAGTGCCGGTGTGATTCATCAGAAAAGCAACCCTTACACCCCACAACAGAATGGATTGTGTGAACGATTTAATCGCACAATAGTTGAAAAAGCAAGATGTCTACTTTTTGATGCAAACTTAGGCAAAGAGTTCTGGGGTGAGGCCACCAATACGGCAGTGTACCTGCAGAATCGGATTGTGGCAGCGGCATTGGAAAATAAAACTCCATATGAGTTGTGGACTGGCTCCAAACCGGATATAAGTCATATCAGAGTTTTCGGTAGCACTGTGATGGTCCATGTAGCTAAAGAAAAGCGAAAGAAGTGGGATAAGAAAACAACCAAATGTATTCTCATAGGATATCCAGATAATATAAAAGGATATAGGGTCTTCAATCCAGAAACAAGGAATGTAACGACTAGTAGAGATGTGATCATCATTGAGAAGGAATCAAAATCTGAAAATTTAATGGAAGTGCAAGGTCAGAATATTGATTCAGTGGGGGATAGTAAGGAACTTGATGATACAGAACAATGTGGTCAGAATGTTGATTCAGTGGGGGATAGTAAGGAACTTGATGATACAGAACAATGTGAAATTGAACCTGTGCCTAGTCAAGAACACTCAAGTTTCATGGACAGTTTTATAGATAATGATGAAACATATGTTCCCAGTGATTATGAAGATGCAGACAGTGAGAAAGAAAGCCCGCAGTGCCGACCTAACCGGGAGAGGAAGATTCCAGAGAGGTATGGGTTATCAAATCTGTGCGTTGACAGTGAAACATATGATAATGCGGCTGGTTTGTCTCTGCATGACGCTTTAAATGGATGCGTGGGAGTTAAGTGATGCTCCAAAAGATGGAAGAGTTGTACAGTGCAAGTGGGTGCTTCGTAAAAAGTATGATAGTGAAAATAAAGTCCGCTTTCGTGCACGTTTAGTGGCAAAAGGTTTTTCACAAGTTGAAGGTGTGGACTTTACAGAAACATTTTCTCCTGTAGTGAGACATACTACATTAAGATTACTTTTTGCATTGTCAGTACAACTAAATATGAAAACAACACATCTTGATGTAACAACGGCTTTCTTGAATGGTACACTTGAGGAAACTGTTTACATGCAAATACCAAAAGGTTTTTCTGAAAAAACACAAAATGGTCAAGTACTTAAATTAAAAAAGGCCATTTACGGGCTTAAACAATCCTCAAGAGCTTGGTATAAAAAAATAGATGAATGTTTGTTAAGCATAGGTTATATTAGATCTAAAATAGAACTATGTATTATACAAAAATGAAAGATCAGTTTAAAACTATTGTCGCATTGTTTGTAGATGATTTTTTTGTTTTTTCAAATGATACTAATGAAACTAAGCATTTAAAGGATGTCTTAACAAGTCATTTCAAAATAAAAGATTTAGGAGAAATAAAGAAATGTCTGGGTGTTAACATAACTGTTAACAAATCTAAGCAAACAATAATATTAAGTCAGAAAGATTATATTGATCAGCTGTTGCATAAGTTTAATATGAGCCAAAGTAAACCTGCACAGACTCCAATGGAAACAAAGTTAAATGTGTCAAAAAATGAACATTGTGTTGGTAATTTTCCATATCAACAAATAATTGGATGTCTTATGTATTTAGCGGTTCTAACCAGACCGGACATTGCATATACGGTTGGTTTTTTAAGCCAATTTAATAATTGTTATTCCAAAGAACATTGTTCTTATGTAAAAAGGTTATTGAGATACCTAAAATGTACTAAAGATTATGGTTTAAAGTATTCCGCTAGTGGAAGCTCAATATTAAAAGGGTTTGTAGATGCTGATTGGGGCGGAAACATTATAGATAGGAGGTCATACACTGGAATTTGTTTTACTTTATCTGGTTGTGTTATATCTTGGGAAACAAAAAAACAGAATACTGTTGCACTATCTAGTAGTGAGGCTGAATATATGGCCATCACCGAAGCCTGCAAAGAAGCAATTTATTTGAGAAATTTACAATATGAAATAACTCAAAAAATGTATACTATTGATATTTTCAATGACAATCAGAGTGCGCAAAAGTTAACAGCAAATCCAGTTTTTCATAAGCGCACCAAACATATTGATATTAAATATCATTTTTGTAGAGAATGTGTAGCAAATAATATTGTAAATGTTAAGTATTTGCCAACAGCTGAAATGCCTGCTGATTTGTTCACAAAAAGTTTGGGTTCCACAAAACATTATAAATTTTTGGATAAACTAGGTGTGCAAATTGTTTAATTTAATTGTATTTATATTGTTAGTTATAGTGGGGGTGTTGAAATGATAACAACAATATAAGACTAGTGCTGCCATCTATGTATTTAATATGTAAACTTATATGAAATAAATCTTAGTTTATTCTCCATCTTTGATCAAACAGCGTTTCATTACAAGATGGATTAACAGAAGAGTGTGATGTGATGCTCAGGATTGGATGGACAGCCAGATATGATTGACAAACCGAGAACTCCAACTTGGAGAAACTGGTAAAGTATTTGACAAAAGATGTAGAGGAAGGTCACTAATGCGCTGGAGTGACCATATATCACTGGCGTCCGGTACTAGGGTGTCCTCGGCTTTCCATGCAGCGCAGAAACGGTCTTCAGCAATGAGGAACCGACAAGAAGAATGCATGAGAAAATAAATTAATGTGAATGAAGAAAGCAGTTTTTGCCAAGACTTTTGACGGTCTAGCCTATCTGCACACTCCTCGAGTAATGTCGCCATGTTTTTTAGTTACTTAGTTTGAGCCGAAATGCCATTACCATAAATAATGTTTATTTGTGATAACGCCATTACCATAATGTTTTATTGGTGACAACTCCATTACCATAATGTGTTATTTGTGATAACGCCATTACCATAATGTGTTATTTTGTGTATTACGAAACAACTGTTTTTTTTTACCCATATGAAAAAATACCTGAATTGATTTGTTTGCGGCCTTACAAGTAAATAGTGAAATCAGCAAACGTTGGAATTTCGACTGGACTATTACAACTAAATGACGAGTGTTTGACAACATATACTACAATTACTATTAAAGACCAGATTAAACAACAAAAATGGCATATTTCTGTGCTAACACAAAAAATAAACCCTTTCGAAAATCACAAAGCAATCTCGAAATTGTGATATGAAAATGTCAGAACAAAATGAGTTTTTTTGGAAGAAGCGGAGTTTTTGGGGGAGTAATCAAATTACGTGGATTATTTCATTCATGATACATAGTACCTCCTCCGTGTAAAATTACAATTTCCGTACTTTAAATCTAGTTATTCTCGGCATGTTAGAATATTTATATGATTTAATTAAAGAAAAAATCTAGGAAAATAATTTAAATAACACAACCAATTGCAAAAATTTACGTTTGAAGATAGTTTTTTTTACTAATTTATAATAATTATTAATATAGATATTTTTAATGTACCCGATAGTTAAGTTCCACCTTCAACTACCTGAAGTAATGGAAACGCTGTAAGTAGGTAATAAGCCGTATCGGGGATTTATGTTAAATAACATCATATATTCCGAATCTGAGGTAGACACTTTCCATACCGCCCAACAGAACAGGTGAACAACCACCACTCCGAATCGAGACATTGCTTGAAATTATTTTAGTCAGATCTAACTAACCAGATATTTCACCACCTCCCATTTCTACATCACCTTATTATCCCTACTTCCTCTATCCACGCAATACCACGTCCAACTGGCTCAGAACTGTTGGGATTACCAAGTTCTACTGGCTCAGGACTGTTGGGTTTACCAAGTTCTACTGGCTCAGGACTGTTGGGATTACCAAGTTCTACTGGCTCAGGACTGTTGGAATTACCAAGTTCTACTGGCTCAGGACTGTTGGGATTCTTATGCGGCATTCACATTAAAAAAATACCTTTGAGCTCTAAAATCAAGTTATTAAAAAAGAAGATACCAAATAAAAAAATGTCAGCAATCTTTTTCTACCTCATAAGATTTTAATCTCATTATAGTAAAAAAGCATCCCACGAATAATCCAGTTTTGTAACGCGCAAGCAGTAAAAAATATAAATAGAACTTTTCAACATCTTAATATTTTTTATTTTTTATATATTCAATAATATTGTTATTGGGTTTATAAAAACAGTTTATTTTTAAACAAGTTCTGCTGTGTAATTATTATTACGCGTGACAGCTGTTTCGCCCTCTGAAGGCATTATCAAACTGTGGGTAGCCCACTTACAGACGATACATTTATATTATTTGTAGATAGGTATTTTAATTTCAATTACTGATTTCTTAATTGATTTCTGAGTAAAATGTTAGAAATTATTAATGGTTATCACCCCAGTAAAGTTTCCCCAATTACTGTAATGTTTAAATTTGACTGCGACGCTGTTTATGTTGGACAAACTGGCCGGTCCTTTAATACTAGGTTCAAAGAACATATAAGATCTTTTAAAAATAATAATAAAATACAATCTCAATTTGCCAAACATCTCCTAGATGAAAATCACTCACTTAGTGATAATAATAAACCAACTCCGTTACACGTACAAAATAAAGGCCGTAAACTGAATCTTTTAGAACAGTTAGAAATTAACAAAAACTCTAATAATCCGAAAGGTATTCTAATTAATGAACAAACAAATATAATTCGTTCACCCCTACTAGATATCTTCAAACCTAGTGCAAATATAAGTACACTATGAAGTACTTAATTATGCTATTAAAATAACCCTATGAGTCATCGTTTGGGAATAACTAACATAAAGACATTCAGTCAAATTTAAACATTACAGTAATTGGAGAAACTTTACAGGGGTGATAACCATTAATAATTTCTAACATTTTACTCAGAAATCAATTAAGAAATCAGTAATTGAAATTAAAATACCTACCTACAAATAATATAAATGTATCGTCTGTAAGTGGGCTACCCACAGTTTGATAATGCCTTCAGAGGGCGAAACAGCTGTCACGCGTAATAATAATTACACAGCAGAACTTGTTTAAAAATAAACTGTTTTTATAAACCCAATAACAATATTATAGAATATATAAAAAATAAAATGGAGTTCTACAAATTAAACTTAATAACAATAAATATCTTAATATTTTATCTTAAAGTAGCCAATTGTGCAGTGTGCACCTCATCAGGCGTGCAAAGCGACGTAAGTCCTTACTGACTGAACTAAGATTACTAAATATGGAGGACACAAGAAACCTATTGTAGTTTGGTCTTGTAATTGTGTCTTGGTCTTTTACATCATGGTTTTGTTAGGATATTAGGATGGCGGAATAAAAGTCAAGAGATTCTTGTAATTTACCCAATGTGTGAGAATAATCATTTATGTTAACTAAAATAATTCATCAAATTGGTTTTCACTGCATTTGATTTTTTTATGTTTTTCTTCTATAGAAGCTGGCGCTTGTGTTTAAAAGAGTGTTGAGCATCAAGATGAAGAATATTTAGTGTTTGTAGTTTTGATGTAAGGAAATGTGAATGTTAAAAAATATATGTGTATAGACAAATTAAAATTCATAATTAATTAAGAAGATAGTTTTATCCTTTTGGTAGTTTTAGAAGATGAATCTGAGTGAAAATATTTCCCCCAAGGCATCATGCGTGGAGCGAAGCCACCAATCGATTTGAATTTTTTTTATAATAAGTGATTAGTGTAATCAAATTAAAAACTTGAAGCACACCAAAACATCATCTTAGACCTGAGACATTGTAATTTAAATATGCTAGAAAAAATCATCTTAAACCTTAGACATTATAATATAAATATGCTGGAAGAAATCATCTTAGACCTTGGACATTATAATATAAATATGCTGGAAGAAATCATCTTAGACCTTAGACATTATAATATAAATGTGCTGGAAGAAATCATCTTAGACCTTATACTGTAAATATGCTGGAAAAATTCATCTTAGACCTTATACTGTAAATATGCTGGAAGAAATCCAGAAAAAATCCTTAGTTAGTACACCTATATATCTATATCGGAGGGTTGGAACTTACCCGTGGTTCACGTGGACTTCACCACGTTGACTTAGTTGAGGCAACAAATAGATTTCGCTTTTTTTTTTCTTTTTTTTTATTTAGTCTTAAATATATTTGTATTACAATGGTATAGTAAATTGTCCTCCACGCTAGGAGTTCCCTGTGTTGTGGAGGACTTTTTCAATTGTAAAGTTATATAATTCTAAAACAATACAGTAGATTTGGTTACACAGAGAAACAATAAAAATTAAAATATAAAATCGATTTTTCCATAGTTATAACAGAAAAAAAGTGAAATATAAAAAATTAAATATTAAAAGGATTGTAGCCAGTTCCACATGTGTTTTTTTGTATTCTGTATGATTAGATGTTTTATATTGTGTTGGAAGTGAATTGTATAGTTTTATAGCTTGGAATCTGTAGTGTTTTTGTCCAAAGGATGTGCCTCTTACTTTGCCATGTGTAATGGATGTCTGAATTGTCCAAAGGATGTGTTGGTTTTTGGTATCAGTAGTTGGTGTGCATGTCTTGTTCTGGTATTGCGAGAAGTTTGTGAAGTTTTAAATGTGTTTAGGTTCTTGTAAAGGAAAGTAAGTATTTGTTTTGAATATAATTTTTGAATCTTCAACACTGGGAATTTTTTAAATATGGTTGAAGTGGGTGTTAGTATTGGTTCTTTAAGTTTTACTTTTATTAAGGTTTTCTGAGCTTTATACAGTGTGTCTGTGTATTTTTTACTGGCATAGCCCCAGGCAATAATGCCGTATTCCGCTTTGAGACCAGACGTCATGCTAATCTTTCTGTAAAGTGTTAAACAGTGCAAAACTTTTAATATAGTGCATAAGTCTACTAATATCCCAATTTACCTTGGAATTTTATAGCTAATACGTGGTACTATTGAATGAAATTTCTAAAAGAGTTAATATATTAATCTAATTTCTTTTAAAATCGTAAAACTATCGTTTTTTCTTTTAAAATCGTAGAACTACGAATTTGTGTAAGAATTTAATTAAATCAGCGAAAGAAACTTTTTATAAAAAACTCATTTACGAAAACAACTGGTCTTCAAAACTTCTTTGGGGAACGTTTCGTCAAATAACCAAATCTAAAATTTAAAAATCTTCAGAAATTAAATCTCTATACATCAACAACTTAAACTCTCAAGTCCCAAAAAATATGGCAAATTATGCCAATAATTATTTCACATCTGTAGGAGATACACTTGCGTAAAAAATTCTCGATAAATGTTTGACAACAGAAACCGATCTATCCAATTTATCTATCCCTAATCTCAGTCACAAAATAGAATTAATCCAAACATCACCAAATGAAGTCATGAAGATAATTGACGACCTTAAATCTTCAAAAGCGTGTGGTCCAGATAAGATTTCATCAAATCTACTAAAAATCATTAAATCATACATAGCCATACCCATTGCATTCATTTCTAATCTAAGCTTTAAAGCGGGTAAATTCCTCAATCATTTAAAACACTCAATAGTTATATTACTGCACAAAAATGGGGACAAATCACAAATACAAAATTACCGACCTGTTTCCTTGCTAAATTCTGTATCTAAAATTATTGAAAAAATTGTGAAGAACCGTCTCAGTCATTATCTTGAAAATAACAACATCCTTTCAATAAGACAATATGGCTTTCGCAGTGGTTTAAGCACTGAAAATGCCAATTTGACAAAAATCATCTCTAATAATCTAGACAAAGGTATTAAATGCATTGCACTCTTCTTGGATTTAGCCAAAGATTCTGCTGAGTAAACTACAGAGAATCGGTATCCAGGGGCAACTTTTAAAATGGTTGGTCAGCTACCTAGAAAAGAGGAGCCAAAGAGTGGAAATTAACGGTACTCTAAGCGATCCAGCAAATATAAAATTCGGTGTACCTCAAGGAAGTACTCTAGGACCACTTTTGTTTAATGTTAATAAAAATGATTTATGTAATAGTTCCTTTGAAGACCATATTATTACCTTTGCAGATGATACAGTATTATTATTTGAAGGAAAAACCTGGGAAAAAACTCACTGTAAAGCAGAAATTGGCATTAACAAAGTTAAAAAGTGGCTAGACAGCAATCTCCTCACTCTAAACTCGGATAAAACTAAATTCATCTGCTTCAGTTCAACTCAAGCGGGTTAACCTAAAGAGATGCATAGCATTTTTGTACACCATTGCAATGCCATAAATGTATGTAAATGTAGTACCTTAGAATGTGTGGACAGTACTAAATATCTAGGAATTATCATAGAAAAATTTCTGAGGTGGGATAAACATATAGACTTAACTTCCTCTAAAGTCAGGAAACTTACACATGTTTTAAGGGCTATTAGAAATATTCTCTGCATTAAAGACATGAAAAGAATTTAATTTGCCATGTGTAATTCCTTATTAGATTATGCTTCCTTAGGTTGGCGCGATTGTACTAAAACAATACTTGATCCATTAGCAAAAGCTCAGAAATCACTTCTTAAAGTTATACTTAAAAAACCGTTCAGATACCCCAGTGATTCATTGTTCGAAGAGTTTCTTGTTCTTGATGTAAGGCAATTATACATGAGGAAAATCATATTACATACCCAAAGAACGCGTCACCAATACACTTCCGTACTCCATTATCACGATACTAGACATCCTAAGAGGAACCCAGTTGTTCCTCCCACCACTTCTTCATCCTTAGCTCAAAGACAATTCTCATACTTAGGCCCTAAATTGCTTAATCTTATTCCCGATGCATGGAAATCAAAAAGTGCTAACATTCTCCGAAATCTGCTAAATAATTGGCTTCTGATCTTGGGGAGAGCTGAATGCGAAAATATGCTAATTAACAGTCATTAAACTTGCTTGTCTTAAATTTCGTTTTCTAACTACCCTGTATTTTATTATATATATATATATGGATTACAGTAAATTTATGTGTTTACCATTGTAAATTCAAAATCTGCTTATAACCTTTCTTTACATCTTTTTATTTTATTTTTCTATGTTTTAGTTTCTCAACTCTCTTTTAAATTTATATTTTTATATATTTTGATTCTCTAGAGCATTAATTCAACAAAATCAAAACAAAATTTCATGGAATGGAGAAAAAGCAGAAATGTTTTTTTTTTTAATATTAATTTAATATAAATTTATTTTTTAATCGTCTATCTTTTTTTATTTTTATTAACGACAATTATAATTACAAAGTTAAGTATATTATTCGCAGTCCTCCTCACTAGGTATTCCTGTTCCGAGGCGGACTGTAGGTTTTTGTATAGGTGTAGATCTGATTTCTTTGTTAATTTCTACAAAAAAAAAATATTAAAAAATTGTCTTCACATTTGTTCAGTTCATAATTTTATTGATTTTCTCATCTTCATTTTTACTTAGCCATAATTTGATTTCGTTTTTAAACTTTTGTGTCTCCGTTGTGTTTTTGAGTTCAATTGGGAGGGCATTATATAGTTTTGTAGCATGGAAATGATGATTTTTCTGGCCAAAAGACGTATTTAATCTGTTTCTACTCTTCCTTTCAATTTTTTTTCTTTTTTATATATTTTTGATTCTCTGGCGCATTAATTTCACCAAATCAAAAGTAAGATTTCACGGAATGGTTAAAAAGCTTACATGCTTCTATTTTTTTTATATTTATATATACATATACATATTTTTTAATTCCCTATTTGTATTTTTTGCTTATTTTTATTCTCTATTTTTTTTAATCTCCTTTCTTTCTTTTATCTATTTTTGATTCTCTAGCTTATTAATTTCATCTAAATAAAAAGTAAAATTCTATTTGATAAACTCACATGTCAATAATTTTTTACTATATTGCTATTTTTGAATTATCATATTTGAATATTCTTTTAGTCTATTCTCTACGTTTATATTATTTAAAATATATAGTTAGCAACTTCTTATATCAACCAAGAAAACTTTTTAAATTATTTATAAAGTGCAATAATTAAGTAAAAGTCAATACACTAGACAAACAAGAAGCGCATTTAATAAATCTACCTATTTCTGACTGTTCTAAAACAGGTTAATCTCCTAGTTGGACAGCCAAAGATCACTGTAATATGTAATATGTCATGTTTTTTAAAAATTAATAAATAAATAAATATTATGAATAACTGTCAAGTCGTAAGAACGTTATAATAATAAATCTTGTAGGGTGAATGAAAGATTAATAATAATAATGATTTAACAGACCGAACGATTTGTCATAATAGACCCGATATAGTTTTAAGTGACAAAATTAAAAAAAAAACTTATATCATTGATGTCGCTATTCCAAATTCCTGTAATATTCAAAAATCTGTTGAATGAAAAAATAAGAAAATATACAGATTTAGGAAATGAAATAAAAAGAATTTGGCATTCTCAGACTATATAAATATTACCATTCGTTATTTCGGCTACTGGCATTATACCTAGCTCTCTCATTAAAAATTTAGGCGTATTAGATCTATCAAAAAAATTTATATAAAAATGCAAAAATCAGTCATTTTAAATACACGTAGGATAACGAAAGATTTTTTAAACATTTATGTTGAGGGATCAGTAGGATTTATAGGCCCTGTTAGGAGTTCTTCCGAGCCGAACCCTCTGATATGAAAATATCTGGAGTCGGTGAATTATTTTCCCATTTGATCTCTGGTGATTTGACGTGTTGTTATTGTATTGTTTTGTATTTATTTTGCTTATTAATGCACTTGCATAATGTTGATTGACTAGATGATCATTTGTGGAAAAGTGTGTGGAAGGGTTTAGTTTTTCCAATGGAGAAGATTAAACCAGGACATAAAATCGGAAAAGATGTTGTCTTCTTTTCTTAGTAACATATAGAGATAATGATATCCTCACTGGGATCTCCCATGCTGAGGATTTCATTTACATATTATAATTTAATTATAAGAAATTAATATTACAACAAAGTAACATGTGAATTTAATTATAAACATATATCATGTAGTATAATATATATTTTTTAAATAATTTTAAAATAAGTAAGATAGTGTTTTTTGTATAGTTCAGTTAAGTAGATTCGCTTTTAGTCTGTGTTGGATATCAGTATATTTTCTATTTCAGATCTCCCTATATATTAAGTATCCAGTTTTTTATTTGAGATTTAAGTGTTATAATGTTGAGGTTTTTGAGTGAGAGTGGTATTTTATTGTAGAGTTTAATTTTAATAATATGATATAAGAAGCTTTTTTGCCCAAAAGTTGTATGAGAAGTTATTTTGTTGGATAAGTTTTTGACCATGAGATCTAGTGTTTCTATTGTACGTGTTTGTTGCTATTTCTTGGGTTTTGTACTGTAATAATTTTTTATCTGTAATACAATAATTTAAGTTAATATATATATATATATATATATATATATATATATATATATATATATATATATATATATCCACTGGCGACCAGTCAATAATGAATACATATACTGTCACCATATTTGTATTTCTCCGACGACAAAGAAAGATAGGTAGCGTCGATAATAATCTAGAAGCACAAACACCTGAAAAAAACTCTTTAAATTGAATACATGAATATTTCACTACTGTAACCCAGGACATAATATCTCCAAAATAAAGTTTTTTCGCCTTAGCCCTTTTAGAACCAAAAGATATAGCCGCAGAATTTTCATATAAACTGCCGCAACTATTCTTTTCCCAGGCATCAACTGTTGAAAGTCAGCCAAGGTTAGTTTTCAGGAAATTTCAGGAGTAAATAAGGAATGTATTTTTGAAACTTGAATAACAAAAATTAGTTTCAGGTAGTTTGATCTTCAACCTGTGTAGAAAGTTGATGGCGGTATTTTTGTTAGTAGAAGAGAATATTTTAAAAGCAAAAGCAGAATACAAAAATCTCCAGATCAATTCCAAATGTTTTCTATTTAAATTTAGAACTGAGGAATATATAAAATGTGATGTGATATTCTATATAGATACAACGTATCTTTGGATGGGTGGTTTCATAGAATTTGAACAATTCACCAAATTTTAACGTTCATTTGCGAGTTCTGTGAATGAACTATCTAAGTTCTGTTATTGAATGTACTATTTCAGTTCTGTCAAGTTCTGTCAAGAACTCGAAAATCGACTTTGAAATTTGATGACTTGTTCAAAATCTGTGAAACAACCTGTCCTTAATGTATAACCGCAAACTTCAGGAAGTAATTTTGACGTGCATACTCATTCGCACAGGTATCTGTGTGACCAATCAGTCGTTAGGTTACGGTCGGTCAAACAGATACTTCATTTGGCGAGCTAAGTACCGATGTATGTACCAAAGGTTGTTTTAGGTTTATAGGTTTAATGTCAGTTTCCAGTAAACCTTTAATGCCACCCTAAAACGCCCTGTATACTTGCTTCAATGAGAAGTTGTGTTTTTTTCACTGTGAAGGGTTCTCGAGACACAGGGATTCTCTCTTGTCGAGGAGAAGACTTGAAAGTGGATCAGTTATTTGAAGACTACTTGGAATTCTGGCGAAATGTTAATTATTTCTGTATTTATTTTGTCTGCCTGTAGAAGTAAGATAGTCATCATAGTTAAATGACATTGCAGAGTTTACATTAATACATAATAATTACGATAGTCACCGTAGTCAGGTTATATTGCAGAGCTTACATTAATACATAATAAGTTCGATAGTCACCATAGTTAGAAGACATTGAAGAGTTTACATTAATACATAATAATTACGATAGTCACCATAGTTAGAAGACATTGCAGAGTCTACATTAATACATAATAATTACGATAGTCACCATAGTTAGAAGACATTGCAGAGTTTACAATAATACATAATAATTACGATAGTCACCGTTGTCAGGAGACATTGCAGAGCTCACATTAATTCATAATAAGTACGATAGTCACCATAGTTAGAAGACATTGCAGAGTTTACATTAATACATAATAATTACGATAGTCACCGTTGTCAGGAGACATTGCAGAGTTTACATTAATAGGTACATAATAATTACGATAGTCACCATAGTTAGAAGACATTGCAGAGTTTACATTAATAAATAATAATTACGATAGTCACCATAGTTAGAAGACATTGCAGAGTTTACATTAATACATACCTAATAATTACGATAGTCACCGTTGTCAGGAGACATTGCAGAGCTCACATTAAATAAGTACGATAGTCACCATACTTAGAAGACATGGCAGAGCTTACATTAATACATAATAATTACGATAGTCACCGTATCAGGAGACATTGCACAGTTTTTCGAGTGAGTTCATTTATAAGGCTTAAAAAAAGACCACGGGAGTCCGTACATATTTTTTTAGGGATGACTACTTTCCAGAATAATGATGTAAATATCCGATAACACAAACTTTTAATCGATTGATTGATGCCATAGTTGATAACTTTCCAAATAAAATGTTGAGACAATTGGTATTTTTTATTACGACTTACTTCACCTCGGATTTTATTTCATTTTTATGAATATACTTTGTATTTGGTTTATTTTAAATCAAATTTGAGTAAGTATTTCATTTATTAAGTAAAAACACGGCTTTGCTACATTCCGTCCATTATTTAACTGTTAACAAAATGTTTGCATTAATGAACACTTCTCCTCCACCCAAAGCGAATTATAATAATACGGTATTGTAAAACATTACTCGGATGTTATTCCTATTATGCTGGTATAGAAAACCTTCCTTATATATTTGGACCCACCTAAAAATTTACTTAATATTAAATCGTTTAAAAATTCAAAATTGTTGCATAATTTTAATTCACAAACTGTACAAATTTTAAGTACAATTCTCCTTCATATATTCCGGACCTCTTCAAGAACCGCATTAATAAAACCCTTCCTTCAACCTCTTCCTTAATCCTCCCCGCAAACCTGCCCAACCGGTGGCGAGATATATATCTCTACAGACAGAGGCGCTCTTGTGAGATGTCATATAAATAAATAAAAAAAACTAATAGTTTAAAAACAATTCTTTGTGCCTCCTGTAAAATTTGATGAATGGAAGTCATGTATTATACCGATATTAGGTCGACATAAAGCCGACAATGTATGATTTAACTGTGATTTTGATCATCATAATTTTTTTTATTACAATTTTTGGATTTTTGACAAATTTTACCAGTGTGCGTTTATGGGTGTAATTGGGCGTATATACATAATAATAATACATCTGGGCTCGGCTTTCTCTCATTGGCTCTCAAGTATCTTATAACCCATCCCAATAGAGTTTAAATGAACACATAATAAGTAATCTGGCGTTGCATTACATTGTCTGGTAAATTGATTCATCATTGAAGAGCGTATGCTTTGTGTTCTTAATATATCGTTTAATCTCTTGGTATGCGGGACTAAATTGACAATGGTCATATTGAACGCCCTGCGGGCAGTGATATTGTCATTAATTCGGGTTTCTTCTCTTAAATGCTCTCAGTATTGCCCTGTTAAAAAACCACAATTCAGTATCGAAACGTCACGTAAATGGCTCTAGTCGTATTTGGTGACCAGATCTGAACAGCCAGCTTATTCTCTGAAAAAATTCTTCAATCGAAAATAATACACCTCTTGCTCTGAATATAAAAACTCCAGTCTAATGTAATAATTTTATTAATTTTAGGAATTCGCTGAAATAATTTAATTTTTAATTTGTCTGTTTAGTAATAACATATTTCAAGTCAAAAAACATCACCGTTATTACTAAAAAATAATATTATAGTCAACCCGATATTTGTTCAATTACAATGACATAATAATTGAACAAATTCCTAGAACGTTGTAGAATATTGACTTTCAGTTACATAAATATTATCTCCGTTCTATTAGTATTATCGGAATTGTCTAAGATACTTCCTTGCCTCCCATACGGTACCAAGAAAGGCAATAGATCCTGATTAATTACAGTTAGAGGAACACCGCCATAAACATAAGTGATACAAACAGGAAGATGTTTTTCTGTGGGATGTGTATATATTATATTAACCTGAAAGTGCCGGATGCTGGGCTGTTTCCTAAGAGATTACGATTGGATATGGGTCTAAATGAGCCGCATTAATTCAAAGACTGGTTTCGATTCAGGTTGTTCATGTTTAACCATGTGAATATTTAATATTGTCCATGGGTTAACTTAATATTGTCCATGGGTTAACTTAATAAAATATCGAAGCTTGTAAATAATTATCGATATGGAGTGGATTGCAGAAGAAAGTGTGGGTGGCATAATATTACGATGGTTACAATTTTATTCTGAAATTTTAGGCATTTTCATAACGTCATAATATATTTAGAATTATTTGAATGTCCCAGCGTTGTCTGGCTTTATGCAGAGTTTTTCGAAATCAGACGTAGACAGAAAATATTTTCCTCTTATTTTGACATCAAGTGTGCAATAATTTCATCGAGAAATATCACCCTTTGGCTATAAGGGGTGAGAAAAGTGAGTGGGTGGTTTCTTAAATCTCAAGTAGACGGTGACTTCCCCTTTGTTCAAAGGTCGAGTGTACAAAATTTCAAAAGAAAACTGAAGATTTGTAAAAACAAAGCCAACCACCTACAGACACTTTTCTTTATATATACAGGTTGAGGGTGTACCTGACTTACCTCAACCAATGATTTTTGAAAATATTGACATTACAAGGTATGTACTATACAATCAATACGAATAATGGGTAACCACTAAGGCGCAGCTTGTTCGTGGGTATATATATCTTTTAAACATTGAGGAAGTTTAGTAATCACTTTTTCGGTAAAAGATTGGATGTTCAAATTTCGAAATTCGAAAATTCGATTTAATTAACATCATACCTCCAAATATTAATAACCAAACATCATATGAACTGCTTACTGCGATGGAGCCAATGAATCCTCTTAGATTTCACCGTTTATCCAATATTTTAAGGTAAGTTAAAAAAAAATAGTTTTATTCATTTTGGTTCATAAAAATCTCCTACCTTAATTTAAGTGACTATCGCGCGAGTAAACCAATAAATCAATTGTGATGTTGCTTGTATTTCAAAATTACATAAAAGTTGATGTTAAAAAAGCAAGGTGGCCGAGCCATCCTTTATCTGGGTAGAGTTTTAAAAAGTGCAAAGTATCATGTAAATTGTTCTATTGCAAATAAACTCAGACGAATAATTAAAAAGTGCAAGGCATCATGAAAATTGTTCTTTTGCAAATAAACTCAGACGAATACTTAAAAAGAGCAAGGCATCATGTAAATTGTTCTATTGCAAATAAACTCAGACGAATACTTAAAAAGTGAAAGGCATCATGTAAATTGTTCTATTGCAAATAAACTCAGACGAATACTTAAAAAGTGAAAGACATCATGTAAATTGTTCTATTGCAAATAAACTCAGACGAATACTTAAAAAGAGCAAGGCATCGTGTAAATTGTTCTATTGCAAATAAACTCAGACGAATACTTAAAAAGTGAAAGGCATCATGTAAATTGTTCTATTGCAAATAAACTCAGACGAATACTTAAAACATGATTGTATTTTTCTTTAATGACGTGACCTGAATTCGCTTGCTGGCCTTTATGATATTATACAATATGTACTATCCTACAATGCTACTTTCTACAATCAATTATCTCTATATATATTTGTAAATATTAACAGCTTCAAATATAGTCTAACTAAATATTGAAGTATATAACTGGGTTTATTAAGTTATTCACTAATTCATTTCAATATTCTAATGGTAAAAAGTAGCCTTCTCGGGGCTACTGGCAGATGTGAAACGATGTCGAAATTGATTTGTATTGACGAAAGTGAAAATGCAAGTTTTTATGTTTTTGATAATAAAACAATTTTTTTATTATCTTTGAAATGCACACAAAGAAATATATTATAAAAAATAAAACATATTTACATTTATACAATACGGTTAAGTTGTATAGTAAACGATTAATTTTTCAATAAAGAAATACAACAGATCACTTAAAAATATATTGATGATTTTAGTGAAAAAATTGATATTGACGAAAACCTTACTGCGCAACAATTTTTTTTCTTTGGAATGAAGTTAAAAATCAGATACTAGCTCCAGGAACAAAACATCCCGCACAGTTTACTCTCCGATGAGTCTCTGCAAGAGCTATGACGAGTCACGAGGCTGGCCGAATGAAAGAGCGTTCCGTGCAAGAGCGTCGTTCTGTCTTGTCACGCTTGCTACTCAAGAGTCGGTTTTAACCCCTTAGGCGCGCGAAAAGATGATTCATATTGAAAATTGTGTTTAATTAGGTGATATCACAAAAACTATTCCATGACAATAGAAAGGAAATCCGGATAATTCCATATAAACTAAACCTGTAACAACGTAGCGAACTTATTTTTTAATGCAGTGTTTATAAATGATGTGCGTTATTGTTTGTTAAGGCACGAAGGTTGTAGGAAGACACACCCCGACCAAGCGATTAGCGCCCGGGGTTAAGTGAAGAGCGTCTTAGGCAATAAAGCTAATGGCGAGCATTAACACTTATTTCTCGCGTCATTTCCCTCCGCCTAGGCGCGAGCCCTTGCGGCTGATTTAATGTACGCCACTGGTCGAGGTTTGCAGCGCGAAAGCCTAATTTACCCACGGAAGGGGTTAAACGATAGAAGTACTTTGTGAGCGTTTCTGTGTGCCAGAAATTAGCACAGTTTTTCAATACTAGATTATTTTCATTGTATTATTTTTTAATTTTAAATGTATTATTATGTATTTTTATTTTTAAATTTAAATTTATTATTTTCTTTTCAAATTTACTATCTTCTCTTTAAATGTAATATGTAGACTAGATTTTCATATTATAAAATGAAGGCCTCAGCACGGGTAAGCCACCCAGTGAGACCTACATTACTGGAAAATATAAATTGTAACAAAATAATGTACCAAATAAAATAAATAAATACTTCTGGTGAAATTAATCAAATATTTTCATAATTATAGTGATTTGTTTATGGGGTATTATGCCGTGCGCTACCTCCTACTTTAGCCAACATTTTGGACAGCACTGCGTGTAAATTGGAAGTACCTGGCTAATTGGATCTGGTCATTAAGCGCGGCTCAACCAATTTATTTTTAAATATACACATTTTAAAAATATTTTTGACATATTGGAACAGTTATACAGCACAAGAAAATATAAAATGTAAATATAAAATAAAAATCATATTAAACGGTTGTAGGCGCTGTATCTTTTAATTAACCGCCTCTGATTTTTAAACATATAATACACAAGCACAGGCTTTGCCTTGGTGGGATTTTTTCTTTGAAGTGTATTATATTTTATGTCATTATGTATGGATACATAATGATGTATCAAAAAAACTATGCAAATAAAAAAAATTATTATTAAATCCTTAAAAAATATAAGATAATATAAAAAAATGCTTAAAATCCCACAAAGGCAAAACGTGCGTCGGTATTATGTATTATAAAACTCCTATGTTAAAATTAAAATATTAAGTAAATGTGTCTTTGATGCTATTTTTTTATTATGAATTGTGGTCTTGCCGAAAATAAACCTAAATATTACTTTTAATTAGTAAATTGTGAAATAACACAAACTATTAAGCCGGGATTTGTCCCGTGACCTCCAGAATCGTAGCCGAGTATTGTAACCACTAATCCATGGATTGGGTCAAATAAGACCAAATACGGTTAGACAAAGTTAGACTGTTAGACCCGTAGGCCACATACAGGCCAGTAAAACAAGTTATTGTTCGGGCATATGGAAACACCCATAACACACTTCTATCGGTTTCTCTGTTCAGTGGCGAAAGCTTACATTACACTAACACGCCCTTATTATGTTTTTAGTTTAAGCAGGAAAGCCCGAATACCGTTGAAAAGGTGCTGTTTTATTTATCAGCCGTTTATTCGCGTACCCGAACGCATTTTTCATTGAATTGTTAAAAGATTTATTGAATGTAACCGTTTCAAATGTCAATAAACACAAAGGCAGTTAAATGTTAGTTTTAACAGTGAAACAGTAAAGTTTTATTATTAGTATTTTTTTTTAACTTTAATAAAAATACAAAGCTACGAAGGCTAAGCATTTTATTATTGATATATGCTTAGTTATTATATCTTATTATAAACAGGTATCAGAATATATGGAAAGGTAATCAACTCTGCGCCCGCGCTAAAATAAATTATGGAAAAGTTATCAATTCTGCGCCTGCGTTAATATAAATTGTGGAAAGGTAATCAACTTTGCGCCCGCGTTAAAATAAATTGTGGAAAGGTAATCAACTCTGCGCCCGCGATAAAATAAATAATGGAAAGGTAATCAAATCTGCGCCCGCGTTAATATAAATAGTGGAAATGTAATCAACTCTGCACCCGCGTAAAATAATCTAGTTGTTTCTCCCATTGATTAATAATTTCTTCCTCGTCTCTCGCAATTGTTAAAAAAGAGATAAATTGAGGCAATCACCATTGTTTCGTTAACAAATAACGTTCGATTGTAATTTCATCAACTCCGTGATAAAGTATTGGCGAACTCCGTGTAGGGTTTCCGTCTGTCGCGTGCTGTCTATAAAAAACAAATTGATGCATATTTCCAAATACCGTCGGTTCATTGTGTGAATAGTAATGTAGGTCTCTTTTTTTCTGATTTCAAATGTTCAATATCTTTTCCAACATCAAGAAGAGAAGGTTTTATAAAACCTATGTGCGTGTTTTACTGCTGTACTCGTAAGTATAAGGCCATACAAAAATATACCGTGGATAATTAAACTACTTGGAACAAAAAACTTATTTTCATTAAATACGTCTATTTGATTTTCACTTTAGTTTTATTAAATTAATCTACGAATAAAGTAGAAAATTTGATCTTTATATGTTTTAAATATTATGTATTCAATACATTAAAAATGGCTGTATTATTGAAAAAAAAAACTTGTTTTGTCTGTAATTTTTTTTATTATTAAGTACTGATATTGAATTTCTGCAGCCTTAATATATTTTCATTTTGCCGTTTAGCCGTTTAGCCATTTAGCCGTTTTTGTATTTTTGACGTGTAAAAGAAAGAGCGGATACTCTCGACCCGATCATTTCGGCAGTGGGTCGTTAGTGACCCGGGTCGTGTAAAATGATCGATAGACTGTAACTGTAGTTGTTAGAGTCAAACCCTTTTCATCGATTAATATTTTTATCCATTTAATTGATTGTACATACATAAATATAAATAATCGGAATTTACAGTGGTAACATTATTCTTATTTTATCTAATAGCAAATAGGCTGACTAAAAATAATTGTTAATTATTAGTTATTTTCTATGGACCATGTTTTTGTTGATATGTCGTTATGTTAAAGTTTTGTTATTTAGAAATAGAGCCATCCAGGAATTATTTTTGGTCAATTGCCTGTTGAAGGAGAAAGTCGTATTTCAACACATCGCATGTACCTACACCAGTAATTTATATTCAGCGTGGAACTGAATCTCCTTTCCACACGCGCACTCATAAAATAAGCTCGACACGTGTGTACTTTAATATGACACGTGCACGTGCAGGTACGGGAACGCGCTTTAAAAGGCGTGTCATTCCATTTACCGCAGGCCCTGCCGAGTTGGAACAATAGTTACTATGGTAACGGCTGGCACTTGACTATTCTGTCGACTGTTACACGTTTTGGCGCGAAATGTTTTACATACAATTTTCTGTTCATTTATAAATAATGTGAATTTCTCCTATTACCATTATAAATAATATAATGAAATATGAATTCCTCCTAGTACCATCAATTTCAATGTTTATGGTGTACTGCTGTATTTCAATTGTGGAAAGGATTTTTTTTCACATGGAAAATTAAAATACAAGTGTAGTATATGATCCGTTATGCTAGTTTTCCAAATGATAGGTATTATTTTTAGAATTTTGTCAGCCTGTGTCCAAAAATGATCAATACACGATGGAATTTTCGGGGCACAACTGTAGTGTAATCGTTTATACATGAAATAAAGTACATTTGAGGTATGCTGTCCTTGTTTTACCGGTATTTCAGTGGAAGATGCTCCGAGTAACTAGCGAAATTGATCCCTTTGGCACTGGTGCATAATCGAGAAAAATTCCAAACGCGCGCCCAACATATGTACTCGGTTGACATTGTCACATGAGAACAGGTCGCTTCTACGAATCGTTCTTGAGTTCCACAGCTCGGCTACGGAACGATTTGTCGGCTTTTGTGTTTACACTCTCCTACGACACTGGTCTCACTAACTAAGACCATACCTACAGATTAGAATAATATCGTCCTAGATTTTTTTTAATTTTGTCACACTAATTATAAAATTATTGATATTATTTATTCCAATTCTTGTTATTTTCTGTTCCTACTAACAGTAACTGCCGCTTACGTGGGACTAGCTGTAACTTTGTTTCTAATAACTACAAACGCCGCAGCGGGAAATTCGAGTCTCGCGCTAAGGCTCTTTTTGGCGGGAAATTACCGCGCGTCAAATATTTCGCGCCATTAATTCTCGCGGTATATTTTCGGCTTGTTAAAAATAATTCAACAATTTGCCTAGTGAGTTTCGTTCATTTGAATTTACACAAATATTTAGAATCTTTAAACTCCATTATTCGTATACTGAATAAAAACTCAAATACTTGGTAGATTCTCTCATAGTCGCCCTGGTGAAAGACAACCTTTCCGAATCCATACCTTACTTGAATTGATCTTAGCCAAGTTTGGTGACCAGATTTAAATTAAAAAATATATTTTGTAATCTTCTTACTTACTTCTTTAGTTCTCCGCACTCTTACTCTCACAAAATCACCCAATGAACACAGCGGCTTGAGACGATTGGGATCAGTTACATTTTGCGAGGCGGGTATGGGCAATGTATTGCATAACAAATGCCTTTGCCATAGGTCACCCCAGGTGGTTAACTTAGTTTGGTGAATTTACAGAGGTACCCTGGTTCATGGGGAGAGGTTTGTCAAGGTCTTGGCGGCGAGTGCTTCTGCCTGCCAGCTGGGTGGTGGGCCGAATCGGGAGAGGTCCATTGAGGAAGACCTTTTACCTCTCCGGCTGGAATCTTTTGACAAATAGCCGTGCACCGCCGCGGGAAATAATCTTCCTCTAGGTCTCCAGTGTGGAACTAATATTCAAACAAATTGGGACCATTGTGAGGTAAATAATAATAAAAAACTTGATTTGAAGAATTTAGTATAACTTTCTAATCTTTATTTGTAAGCGATTTTTTTTTAATTATAAGAAAGAAATAGGCTTTAGTTCTACGAAATATAAACAAAAACCATAAAGAAATTATTGTATTTCCTTTCTTTACTCAAAGATATCTATATTATTTAAAAAGAGAAAGTAGAACTTCTAAAAACTTAAAAGTTCACGAGTGCTTCAAAATTAACTTTGAATTCCTTTCACCTGACTGTATATTAAATTTTCTCTCCACACGCTTAGGAAATCATACTTGGTGTAGTATTCTGAAATGCTTTAAAACGTATATTATTACCGTTTGACGTTGATAAAATGTAAGATCTATAATATGGTACAGAGAGAACTCTCCTCGCCGCTTCCTTAAACCTCACAACTTACCCTAAATTGGAGACGCCATATTCCCGTTGGGGCCGAAAAGTTGGGACTCTTGCGTTGTTGTTTTAAGACATTGTACCTGTTGCATAGTAGGCAATCTTCATCTCATATTGATTGTAGATACGTGACAGAAATGAAACAACCTTTATGTACGGGACGTGTTTGCCTGCACAAGAAAAGACTGTAAATAATAAGCACCGGCACACATCAGCCCTCAACCTGGGTAATGATTTAAGTAAAACACCGTGAGGTGTTCTATCCAAACCATCATAAAAGAAAGACGATTGAAATCAAAATTCACATTTTAATTACAAGTATTGTACTGGTATACAGAACGTACAAAGGGGTGTAGCTTATAGGTACTTCCTATTTTTTACAGCCAACCCAATTCACAAGAAATAGTTATATGTTTTTCAATACAACCGGGTTTTAATAGAAAACTGAGATAATAGGAATTTTTTCAGCGATAATTTCAGATTGGAGCACATTGTGCATCATCGCGCCATACGATACAGCAAATGGCGTAGGCGACTGCTGCATCAGTGGCCAGTTCAATTGGTAGCCAGCAGGAATCGGCCAGCCTCTAGGTTGTCAGCATCAATGGCTAATTCAGTCGGTAGCCAGGAAGAATTTTCCAGCCTCTAGGTTGTCAGCATCAATGGCTAATTTAGGTGGTAGCCAGGAAGAATCGGCTGGCCTCTAGGTTGTCAACATCAATGACTAATATAGTCGGTAGCCAGGAAGAATTGGCCGGCCTCTAGGTTGTCAGCATCAATGGGCAGTTCAGTCGGTAGCCAGCAGGTATAAGTCAGCCTTAAGGTTGTCAGCATCTGTGGCTGGTTTAGTCGGTAGCCAGGAGGAATTCATCAGCCTCTAGGTTGTCAGCATCAATGCAGCAAGGATTGGCCAGCCTCAAGGTGATCAGTGGCAGTGGGCAGTTCAGTCGGTAGCCAGAAGGTATTCGTCAGCCTCTAGGTTGTCAGCATCAATGCAGCAAGGATTGGCCAGCCTCAAGGTGATCAGCGGCAGTGGGCAGTTCAGTCGGTAGCCAGCAGGTATTCGTCAGCCTCTAGGTTGTCAGCATCAATGCAGCAAGGATTGGCCAGCCTCTAGGTGATCAGCGGCAGTGGGAAGTTCAGTCGCAGGAATTCAGTGGCGGCATGGTCATTTGATTATAAGGGCCGGCACACGGAGTCGCCCCATTATTGTAATGATGACAGATGCGTCTGGCTCAGCTGATAGAGTGCCAGCCGTAAACAGCTCGTTGCACATCGTTGTAATCTTTAAATGATAATGCCGTGATGGAGAAACAAAGCGACTTTCAAAGATTTCAGATGACAATCAGGAATTTATAATTTTAAATTATAATTAACAGATCGCGTTGTAACTGGAGGTGTTCCGTCCACTCGTGGTAATTTTCGAAACTTGAATGCCCCATATTGTGTTGTTTTTTCGCTATTTATAATTTCTCTTACAAGCTTTCTTGTGACGTCAATATCATCACCACAACTTGTTTACCGTTCCAGACGCAGGTGTTTTTAGGTGCAAATAATATTTCACCCGGCGACAAGCGTTGTCAATATTTTAATTTCGTTTTAGAAAATAGGTTTATCGAACTGTTTTAGTGTTTTTTGTTGCCTGGTAACAGATTGATGCATTTTTCAACTGGTAAATATTACGATTTGGAAAAAGGGGGTCATCGAACTTGCAAGTTATTGCCACAGTAGGTGGCAACAACTTAATCTAGTTGTATGATATGATGTTCGATACACTTTAAATAAATTTAAAAAAACCTTTACAACTATTGAACAAAATATAAAAAATGCAAATATGTTAAGAGAATCTGTTATTAAAAAGAACATCATTAAAAACAATCATTGAAGAATTCCGTAAAACGTGCAAATATAACGTTTCATTGTGACACTTCTATCAATGAAATCATCGATTTCCAAATTTACCATCAGTAATCACCCAGTACGACCATAATCCTATGATCGTTTTGTGGGTAAATTTCAGCTTATAAGGCTTACTCTGATAAGCATCGACTGTTCGATCGACATCGTTGTTTCTATGTAGAATAGTAGTA
This sequence comes from Hesperophylax magnus, assembly GCA_026573805.1. NCBI lineage: Eukaryota > Metazoa > Arthropoda > Insecta > Trichoptera > Limnephilidae > Hesperophylax > Hesperophylax magnus. Next base: position 3,784,526 of record JAIUSX010000082.1, read on the forward strand.
TTACTGTGGATTTAAATAAATTACGTATGGGACAATCTTTTTAAAAGGATAGTTTGAATATATTAGTGCACACCGATGGCATCGAATGTTTCAGATATGTTTTTCTCTAACTGAACTAACTCGGAACACCCGCTCGCAGTCTGCTCTTGGTGGTGCACACACTGTGATTAAACGCAGCGGTTCTGGAATAGCTGGAAACGCCAAACCGCGTACAAAAACGCACAGCGATGGGGTTTATTTCATGGTGGTACTAAAAGCTGCGTTTAATTATAGTCTAAGCCTAACTCCGTAAACGCCAAAAGATACTGGTTCCGTGGCGACGTTTATCAATAATTAAGTTTCAATTTAGATTCGCAATTCAATTCGAATATTGTTTTTGCTCCATTTTTCAGCTTCCTAACAAAACAAAATTATAATAACTTTTTTTATCCATCCAGTACTCACTACACAATCGGGTCCCTCTGAAATGATTTACCTGTAGACTATAGGTCCTTAGCTTAAAAACTTTAATGATGCACACAGTATTGTCTTTATTAATTTGACTTGGCAGAAATCAAAAAAGTAGATATATCATCGAACGAGGCGACCAAGAAAAGCAGTGTTAACTAATGAATATCGGTCCATGTCAAGCAAGAGTCGGAATAATATAAACGTACTCATAAGACGATATACGAATGTGAATGAAACAAGGAGTGTATACCAAGATAAGTTGTATTTTTTTTCCCTACCAATGCGAGAAAATGACATGATTGTTGTTAAGATCACAGTTTTTGATATGTTTTATTATAATTTTCAATGTTATTTAAGTCAACAATTTACATCTTCAAGCTTATATTTAATAAGGAAAATAGTTTAAGCGAAGTTATGTATGTGGTGAGTTTTAGGAAATTTACTTTTTTAAGAAAATAAAAAACTATATGCGTTCAAAAATTACCATAGTAAAAAAAACCTTGAATATAATATCAGAAAATTATAATTTAAAAACTTATTTTGTCTTCAAAGTAATAAATCAATTACGAACAACACCCTGAAACTGAAATAAAAAATAGCGTTATTCACTTGAAAATAAATACCCAAGAAATGATAAGAAAATAACCTTGTTTTACGGGACGTAATTTATAGGCTCTGTTTTTAATCAATGTATTTAAATTTTCAGTGAAAGTTCCTAATAATTTTCTTATAAAAAGACCTTGAAGTTTTGTGCAAATGTTTCTCGCTTTTATTATTCATTTTGTCAGGAATGTTAATTTTAGTTAAAGTCTGCTTTGAAGGTTTTTTATGGAATTAACTTTTTATACCGACGTCAGAAACTTACGGCTACATTAATTTATGTTTTAAAAGCACTAAACACATTTACATTTCTTTTTCATATGAATGAAACTAATAATTACGACATGATACAGAATTGTTTAAGTATATTGGCGAAGTTTGTTTTCTAATGAGGAACTACAGACCAAGTTTTTTTTTTTTTAATAATGACCTTCTAACTGAAATACCTGTATATTTTTGTTACTGTTATAGTTAGTTTTAATAGTTAAAAAACTATAAAGTTATAATTTTTGGGGTCTCCAAAAGACGCATCAAATCTGTGGAAGGGACCAGTGACGTCACCAGTCAACTGGCCTACTTTTTTGGAGCTATTAATTAAAAGTACCCAGAATCCCCGCATTTTCCACATCAAAAAGATTTTCCACAAAAAAACCAACTCTTCGAAAATCTTAAAAATATCCTAAAATTTGAGGAAACCTCCACAAATTGACAACCCTGATGTAGAAAATTTAGACCATGGATTCGTACTGACGTAGGCTAGTTGTTATCAATCAGCAAATTAGTCATACCAACCAAACGGTGTGTTTTAATGACACAGAGGTTTATTCGCTTTTAATTGACGATTTATATATTCTACGTATAATAATATATTATAAAACTATATATTAGATTTATATTTTAAGCTTTAATATTTTTCATCGCAGTTCCTTATTATTTCTTGAATAGATAATTTTACTACCTTTTTGGGGCTTGGGAGTCGCAAGGTGTTATGCGAATTGCAATTACTTTTATATCGCTATAAACCACACTTTTTGGGATTATTTTTTCAGTGCAACCAGACTTTTTTTACTACACATATTCGCGTTATAATATATTATACTAGCCCTTCTGTCTTTATTATGAACAGAAACCCTAATCTCGTTCACAACGCTTTCTCTAGTTTTACGTTCTTCCCAGATGTCCACATTAGTTACGTAGGCAACCATGTTTTTAGGAAAAATGTCAAACATGTTTTTAGGACACATGTCAAACATGTTTTAGGACACATGTCAAATATGTTTTAAGGGTACATGTCAAACATGTTTTTAGGACACATGTTAATTTTTATTTATTTATTGGACAATTTTTATAGCGCCGCTTTTGTGAGATATCACCTCAGGGGCGCTTTACAGTTGATGCAGGTATTACAAAAAAATAAATATTACAAAAAAAAGTAAAGTGAAGTTAAGTAAAATGAAGTACAGGAACAGGTGACACGAAGATAGAAGATGGTGACTCTTCAGCAAGAATCCTAGGTGGTGAAGAAACTGGACCAGCTGCTGCAGCGAAAGAGTCTACCGCGTCCACCAACAGTGCCAGCACGAGGTTCGTCATCCGTCCGGGTATGTGTCTGCTGCTAATAAAGCGTTGACACCTCACATAAACGTTCGGCGAGTCCATCCTGGTGATTATTGAAGCAATGCATTCTGCCCGCAATAAAAGGCGACGGTCGGGATAGTAAATTACCCTAGGCTTAGCTTGCTAACACTTGCTAGGCCCTTCAGAGTTTCCGAAAATTCCGTTGAAAACATCTGGGGTGCATTTACCGATCGACGTTCGATTCAAATGTTGTATATTTTGAGCAAAATATCCAAATATTCACTTTAAACACACTGCACTCAAAGCACATATTATAAAGTTATTTAAATGTTTGATAAGTTTATTTAAAATGTGGTTGATTCATTTAAAAATAATTTCAAAGGGATGTTGCCTCATTTCCCTTGAAAATACTTAAAAAACAAAAAGCGGTTGACGCTTAGGACGCGTTAGGATGCGTCCGGCTTCCACGAAAGGCGCTACACTACATGTTTTTAAGAAACATGAACTTCGAAGAATTAAATTATATAGGCAGTATAATTTCATAGCTTTTACTGTACCTGCGTATATCAAAATGTTGCATTACTTTGCACGCGATTCAAGAAATAAAGTCAAGTCGTACTTTTTTTGCTTAATTATGAACTTATTCCGTTGAAATGTACAAACAAAACAACCCAAAAAGACTTGAAACGACAAAATACCAAATTTACAAAATTAAACGGTGCGAAGAAACAACATCCCCTCTTCCGTCCTCATTACCTCCTTAATTAAAGAGCCTCCTTTAATTTATATGAATGGGTTCACATCCAAAACACTCCCCCATAAAACGAAATTAAGGCCTTAACTGGAACTGGCCCTCCAGGCCCGCCACGAGGGATTAAAGAAATGCAATCCATGCTAAAAATATTTTTTTATAAATCAAAGGAAGCTATCGTAACCCCAAATAATTTGTTATAAACCAAAGGAAGTTATCGGACTATGGTATCCCCAAACATGTTGTGAGTCAGAAGGAAATGTGAATGGTGAAAAATAGGAAAATGGAAAGTTGGGATGATTGGGATGTGGTGGTGATTGACATGTCTTTCATTCTTGGATGCATGTGACACAAAAACCATATTATTCTTATTGCTAAAAGTCAAGATATTATATCTCCAGAAACTATTTTTCTAGATAAACGAAGTAAACATATTAGAATCTCTATGAAAATTTGATTTTAACGCCTCGAAATAAATTTGACAACGTGTTTGTAATGGAAGTGGTCAGAATTACCGTAATCGTTACCGTTTTCAAATTTTGATACTTTTTAGAAGATTTTAAACAAATTTTTGCCAAATAATACCTAACATGTGTTAATACCCGCATATCTGAGTAAAATATTTTATCTGACATTTAAGATTAGGAAAAAATGTTATTTTATGCTATTGTGGTCAGTAAAAAAGCAAGTTCAACAGATCTCCCATTAGTTCTGACCGCCCGCGTGCACAGCACATATTGCGCATAAAGATACGGCGCCCCTGACAGCCTATTTTAAAACCAAACTGCCAACACCCGAAAAAACCAGCAGCTTAAAGAGGTCATTTGCTACGCGAGAATAACAATTATAAACTGGATTTAGTCCCGCAATTAAAATTATTAAGTCGAAAAGATAAGCTGGGCTTAACTATTAACATACGACTTAAATGCTGCCACTGCTGTGGGCCAAAATTATTAGGCAAAGCAATTTTTTACTTTTCCCTTGTTGGCTGCGATTTATGATCCGTTTAACTGATTTTTAACACGATATAAGAAATGTTGTACTAGTGAAAAAATACAAAATAGGTTTCGTTAGGTAAATGCTCGTAAAAAAAGTGAAAGTTAAGATTTTTTTTCGAATCGTTAGAAAAAGTTGTCTCCTCATAAGATGAAAATGACACTAAAAAGTGTATCTAAATCGGTTGACATGTTCCGTTCGCTCGTACTTTATGGAAACTGATAAAATAGATTTTTTTTGTAAATATTACGTAAAACTTTATGCGTTTTAGTTTGTTCCGCTTATTTCATGGTTGAAAAAAGTTAAATAAATTATAATATCCATATATTTCAAAATGTTTTTCTAATGATAAATAATTAATGGAATAATTGTTGATAATAGTTTTAAGTGGGATAAACAAGTGGTAAAAATTTGTAACCAGCTCAGATCCTTCGCTTGTAACTTTTACAATTTAAAATTTATTTTGCCTCATTGCACTCTTAAACTTTTATATTTTTCTATGGTCGAATTCATCCTTAGATACGGAATTCGAACTTGGGGACACGCAAGCACTATTTACAATAAATATATTCAAAATTTACAAACTGCCATAGTAAAAAATATTTTCACATCTAATTTTTACAATCACAGACATAACTTAAAAGTAATATATGGATCAGAGAGCCTACTAACAATAAAAGGTCTCCTTTGGTTCACTATTATTATGGATAACATGGGGGAAAGCTCATACAAACACCCACTGGTACACAAACATACCACAAGATTTAAAGAAGGAAAGGGTCTAAAAACTCCTCGAATATTAAATAAATATGGAAGCCGTACTCGTGAATAAATCATTCCAGTCATTTTCAATAAAATCAATAAAGATCTTAAATTTGAATAAAATGAGAGACTATGCCCTAAAATGGTAAAGCTGTGGCTAATGTATGAAAATTTCATGTACCCTTGAATTTTTTTTGATGTATCTACCTATATAACTTGTTTTTAGTAGAATGTTTAATTGGTAGAACCTACAGACAAGCTGCCATATGACAGCTTTGTGGGACTACCCTAAATTTGTACAGTTGTTTCTATTTACTTAATAAATATTTTTTAAAAAAAATCACTGCTTATCCTTATAATTTTTTTTGTTTTATTGGTCTAAACTTATTAAGCTTGTCTCAACACGTGTGTTAATTTTTGATGAAGAAACCATTGGTTTTGAAACATTTTCAATATTTTTTTTTTTTTAGACTTCCGATTTTGTTGTCCGGGTTAAATCATCCCCATAGGAAAAACTAAACCCTTCCACTCACTTTTCCACAAATGATCAGCTAGTCAATCAACACTATGCAAGTGCATTATATAAGTAAAATAAATACAAAACAATACAAGAACAACAACACGTCAACTCACCAGAGATCAAATGGGAAAAAAAAATTCACCGACTCCAGATATTTTCATATCAGAGGGTTCGGCTCGGTAGAACTTCTAACAGGGCCTATAAATCCTACTAATCCCTCAACATAAATATTTAAAAAATCTTTCGTTATCCTACATGTATTCAAAATGACCGACTTTTGCATCTTTATATATAAATTTTTTGATAGATCTAATATGCCTAAATTTTTAATGAGAGAGCTAGGTATAATGCCAGTAGCCGAAATAACGAATGGTAATATTTTTATAGTCTGAGAATGCCAAATTCTTTTTATTTCGTTTCCTAAATCTGTGTATTTTCTTATTTTTTCATTAACAGATTTTTGAATGTTACAGGTATTTGGAATAGCGACATCAATGATATAAGTTATTTTTTTAATTTTGTCATGTAAAACTATATCGGGTCTATTATGACTAATCGTTCGGTCTGTTAGTATAGTTTTATCATAATATATTTTATAAAATTCGTTTTCTAAAAATGAATTTGGTTCGTATTCATAATATGGTACTATATTACGGCAGTCAATCAAGTTATGTTTAATTACCAAATTTTGGTGAATTATTTTTAAAACTTGATTGTGCCTAAATGTATACTCGGACGGTGCTAATATAGAACATCCCGATATAATATGTTCTATAGTTTCCGGAAAAGCCAAACATTTTGTACACAAATCATCAATTTGATTTGTATCTTTGATTATATGCTTTCTATAATTTTTAGTATTAATGACTCTATCCTGAATGGCAAGCATAAATCCTTCTATTTCTGCGCTCAACTCTCCAATACTCAACCATTTGTTTGACGAAAATTTGTCAACATACGTTTGGTTGAGATAATTGAAGTGTTTTGCCTGTAAAATTTTATTTGACCAGGAATCTAATAGTTCCTGGTTGGGATTTATAAAAATGTTGGCATTCTCATCGTATAAATGTAAAGGTGTAATATTTCTATCTGCCTTGCAAATTATTTTGTGCATTTCTGAGCTATGAGCTTTCCTATGGAAAAAAGTTCTTAAAATTTCTACCTGATTATGTTTCAAAGAAGTTATTTTGACTATGCCTCTACCTCCTAAATTTCTAGGTAAATTAACTCGTTCTATAGCTGAATTTGGATGATGGCAATTAAATTTTGTTAGCGTAGTTCTAACTAATCTTTCTAAGTTATCTAAATCTGTATTAGACCATTTAATTATGCCAAATGAGTACGTTAATAGAGGTATTGCCCAAGTATTTATTGCTTTTACTAAATTTTTAGCAGATAGATTGCATTTTAAAATTTTCCTGGTCCTAGTTTGAAATTTAATCCTAATATCATTTTTAAAACTAGTATGGTCTAATCTATTTGATTGTGGGTATCCTAAATACTTATAAACCTCATCCCTTTTCATACTAGTAATTTGGAAATTTCTAAATATACTCTCGTCCCCATCTACAATTTTGCCTTTCTCTATATGGATCGTTCTACATTTATCTAAACCAAAAGTCATTTTGATATCATCTAAAAAGTTTTTAACTACCTCGATCATTTTCTCTAAATTTTGTTCAGAATTCGAAAATAATTTTATATCATCCATAAATAATAAATGCGAAATTGTACTACTCTCCCTTGTATTACCCTTAACTTTTATTCCAAACTTGCTTCTAATTAACATTTAAGATAGAGGATTCAATGCTAAGCAAAACCAAAGAGGACTCAATGAGTCTCCTTGAAAAATCCCTCTTTTAATTGAAATTCCCGGTATTACTATTTTCTTACCTTTTAAATTGATAATTAAATTGGTATTCCAAAAGGACATAATATTTTCCAAAAAGCTAATAATAATGGGGTTAATTTTGTATATATTTAATACTTTGATTAGCCACGAGTGCGGGACACTATCGAAAGCCTTTTGGTAGTCTATATAGCAAGTATGTAAATTACGTTTTCGAGTTTGAATCTGTTTTAGAATTACAGAATCGATAACTAATTGTTCTTTACATCCCATATGTTTTCTGCGACAACCTTTTTGTTGTTCAGATAAAATATTTTTTTCATCTAAATGAGTATATATTAAATCTGTTAAACAAGAGGTTAAAATTTTGTATATTGTCGGTAAACATGTAATGGGTCTGTACTGAGAAGGATTTTTAATATTTTCGCTTTTGGGTAACATATAAGTAATGCCCTTAGTTAGAAAATTTTGAGGTTGACTGACAAAATTTTGAAAGATTTTTTTGCCAAAAGAGGATGTAAAGTAGTCAGACGTTTGTACCAAAAATTATGTATCCAATCGCAACCCGTGGCTTTCCAATTATGAGTATTTTTAATAATTTTGGATAACAATTCAACCGATATATTAGAAAAACTCATTTGTTCAATACCTGAAAAATTGAGTTCTTCATTTTCTATCCATGGAGTTGACTCGTTATGTTTTATATCTTTACTCCAAATTTTAGTCCAAAAATCGCGCATATCTGATTCAGATGGCAACGGAATATTATTATTCGAAATAATATTTTGTTTATCGTCAAGTTTGGAATAAAATATTTTTTCATTTTTCTGGAATAATCTATTATTATTTTTTTTATTATACGTATAATTATATCTTTTTAATCTACTAGCTTTTACGCCTAATTTTTGTTTTAATAAATCCAATAAATCATTGATTATATTTTCATTATTATGACTATCAATGTTATAACCAAATTTTCTACCAATTTCATCTACATGTCTCAAAATTTTCCTACTTCTATTTCCATTTTTATATTCTATTACTCTAGCTATGTTACTTCTTAAAAATACTACATCATTTTCCAATCTGATCTGCCATTCTGGTTTACTATAACTATATGATCTATCGTCAGAGGATGATAATTTAATTCCTAACTTATTACAAACAGTAATCGCACTAGCGTATACTATTGTATGAAGATCTAAAAAACTAATTTCGTCAAATATGATTTTTGGTAAAATGATGTTATTTAATTTAAAAATTAATTTAGATAACTTCTTTGACGTATGCAATTTCGGTAATTTTGGTCTAACTATTGGCTCTACATCTATATATCTGTTTATATTATTATGAAGTAAGTTAGCTAATTCTACTACATTTTCATCAACAAAGTTTAAATTTGCAATGTTGATTTCTCTAAGATTATAAATAACGGCTAAGTTATTTGAATCTACTGTAATATCATTGGACATTTCGACTAGAATATTATCCAAACTATCTACATTCAATGCATCTGATATGACATTATTACTTGTGTTAATTTGTTCTAAATTATTTCCCCTTTGCAATCTATCTGCTACTTCTCTTTTAATCTGTTCTAATGTGACTACAGAAATTAAATTATTTTTGAAAATAGCTCGCTTTTGGTCTGCTAATCTTTGTTCGCTTACTTGGGCAATCGGATAATTTTGTGAGAAAAGTAAATGTAATTTTTTCCTGTATAACAACATATCTGTTTCTACTTTGGTTACATAAAAATATGAACGAACAATGAACATATTGACATCGTTCGTCCATTTCATACGCTGTCTAGGAATACCTGCTTTTGTTTTTTGGGGTCTTAGACTATCCATGTTCATCTGTACAGATGACATAATAATCCCCTGTTTATCTACGTTGGTTGCAAATGACATTGTTGTCATTTTGCAAAACAACTTGGAGATGATTGTATCTTTACTACTACATTCCAGTAACCAAATCAATAAATAATTTTCAATGTGACCAAATTAAATATTCTAATCAAACTACCTTTCGACATAACAAATCTATAATTTCCAATTCAACTACCTTTCAACATTACGAATCTATGATATATTATATTCCAGAAAAACGTTATCAACATAAAAATATACCATTAAAATATATTTTTATTTTTTTCAAATGAATGTCAAATACTGTTGTTTACCTTGGTTACTGGGGTCCTCAAATATTTTTTTTTTAAATAGTGTTGCAAACAAAGATTGTTATTTTATTTAGTTAAAAACATTTGTAGTATTACTTATACTTAGTTAAGGTGGAGTTTTTAGAGAAGTCCTTATGTATCCAAAGATACATATTTAGGAGGCATGCATACTGCTTTGTGAAAGGAAATGTTAAAGATGTAGAGAAGTGGGTTTAAATTTCAAGGCTCATCTCGTTACTTAAGAAAGCTCGTATTCTGAGAACGAATTAAAATTTTCCTTAATTCGTGGTAATAAATTGTTAGGTGTATTAATGAAGAGAAGAGAATTCTTATAGTCTTGAGTTAGGGATATATACTTTGAGCATCGCGCAGGCAATACCACAGTTTACAATTGAAACTTTGTTTGAACCAGCAACAGCTATGTTAAGTAATCAGTTCTGAATACGTAAGTTTTCAAAACCTTTCACTATTCTTTTCCCTTCTCCCTTCCCTTTCTCCATATAACTATCGATAATTTATTATTTTGGCGATGCCGCAGTTCAACTGCCATGTTGGGAAATTATACTTTATTGGCTGGACAGTGCGGATAAGTTGGGGTTAGACCTGTGGTGTTTCGCATATGTGACATCGTTTAAAGTTGTATTCACATCAGCATCCAAACCTGAGGTCTAACTGCAAAAATCAATTAACTGAAAAATTGAAAATAACCATTAAAAACCAAATTATGTATATTATGTATACACCGTGTTACAAGCTCGTACCGCCAAACTTCATCATGAAAACTGCATCTGCATTTTACGAAACGTTCGTACAACTTTATAATAAAAGTGATTTTTTTAATTAATAATTAATTTTCTGATTATTTCTTCGTGCTCGGTCAGCTGTTCCATAAATTGCATTGATTATTATAAATATTTTATACGGTAATTGGAACATGTTCATGAAGCCATGATGACACTAAACAATTTTTTATTTTAGTAATTTAATTATTTTTTTGTAATTAGACAGTAGAACTGTCTTGTTTTAAAAAATTTTTGGGTTGTTTTTGTTAAATGTATTTACTTATCACCCCCATGACATGAGCGTGGAGCAGGTTGAATGGATTTGAACACGGCTGGTTTGCGGGTTGTAGCTATGGCTCAGTTATTAGAGCATATTGTAGTATTCCCGTTGATCGGAGATCAAAAATTCGTGTGTGGCAAAAACTTTTTTTTTTATTATACATATATTAATACTCGGTTTCTTTGTTTTATTTCGGGGGCATTTAGGCAAAAAGCGACCGCTCTCCCCTTTAAATCGATACGACTCGAGGTTCGTTTTCGCTTGCGCGGCGTTTAGAAAAAAGTCCCATTCAATTGTTTCAGCATCAGGCGAAAAGCGAACGAGACGCCTCTCTGTCGGTATAGAATCGGAGATTCAATTTGGTCTGGCAAAAATTCGACAAAATTCGGTGAGAGTTTCTATGGAAATATTTACGCAAAGCTCGACCGGATTCGTTCGGGGCTCAATGTCGACAAAAATTTGAGGAACCTCTGGCGGCGGAAACTGGAAGCGCTCAAGGCGCGCCATACTAAAGCGCCGCAGTACGCTTTTCGGCCGCTGGGATGGCCCCACTGGCAAAAAATTGATTTGTGGCCGTATAATTGGCAGAGCTTCCCGGCACAAATCAACGTTTCCCCGCGAGTGTTGCCACACAAGCGGTTTCGAAACGGCTAAACTTCGATGCATTTTCACAATGTTTCGTTTTCATCGATCACCATCGATCTGTAAAACTTTTTTCCTTAACCGTTTATATTTTTATTTAATTTCGAACGCACCCCGAACGCGAAATGATTAAAAAAAATTTTCGTGCGCCTCTTTTGCTCGAAAATGTTTAGTTTTTTGCATTACCCAAACGTAAATTAAAAAGACGATTGATTTTGATCGAGCGTCGGGTCTGATTTAATCAGGTATCGTTGTTTTTTTTTTTAAATTTCACAAAAAGTTTTACGAAATTTCCACATTTTTAGGAAAAGAGGTTTAATTTAAGTGGGAATGGTTTTCTTTGCATAATGGTATCATTGGCCAAGAGAGTACCACGTGGTCACTCAAAACCACGTGGAACGCTTTTTTTATTAAAATCTACATGGTCAACCTGTTGATCGAATTCCGTTGCAAACGCGTAGTCTGGGGTTAAAATTTTCAAAAAAAATGGTCGTCTGAAGGTTTAGGAACGTTAATCGGCCGTCCTACATAGTGCGCTCGGTTCAAAATGTCTCACAATAACCGGCTAAACTTTTGACATTAGCTATTTTCTTCAATAATGCCAATTTATAAAAGAAAACAGTCGGGCTTTTGGCCAATCAGAAATCAGCCAATCATAGACTAGCAGAAAAGTGTTGTAGTATTATTTTAGTGTTGTGAATTCAAAGAAACGATAAAATCTGTGTAGGTACTTACTTTGGCAGTTTATCTTTTTAAAATCGATAATGCTTTTAAACGAAATAAAATAAACTTTGGTAAAAATAATTTGGTACGGGTACCGTCGCCCCGTAGTGAAAAACTACATCAATAGCTTCACGCAAATTTATAATTTATAAATAATACCAGGAGCGCAGAAGTAGGGTAAGGTTAGCCTGGGAGCCATTCATATTTAAAGTTTTTATCTCTTTATTTTTTAACGTGTGTTAAACCTAATTGCGTTATGTAAATATTTTTTGGGTAATTTTTTTTTTAAATTAAATTAAGTTTGAAATGACAACTTTTTTCTTCCATAATGATAATTCTTATAAAGCCATTTCTGCTAAAAATTACATCGAAGACGCTGTAATCTAGCAGGAGCACAGAAGTTTGAGAAAGTAATTTACTATTAAAAACGGTTTTTTTTTTTTTTTTTTTTTTTAATATATTTTTTTCAATTAAAAGTTTTTACATTTTGCGTGTTTATAGAGCAATGTTTTTTTCCAAAATAAAACTCGCTGGGACTTTTGAAGAATGTCCGTGACAAAAACCGTACATACGATATGGGTATCAAATTACGCGTCTCGACCTACACAACCCTAATGGCTCGGTGAAAAAATGATCAGTATGCTCCTTGGCACATTTTTTTTTTCAAAATATCCATTTCTTTCTAAACATACACATATTTTAATACATTTGTGGTCACACACTAATTGTTTCATTCATATGCAAACATACATATTGCATTTATAAACATTTTTTTATTTAAAAGTTTTTAAATTTTACGTGTTTATAGAGCAATGCTTTTTCCAAAATAAAACTACCTGGGACTTTTCAAGAGTGTCGGTGACAAAAACCGTATATACGATATGGGTATCAAATTACCCGTCTCGACGTACACAACCCTAACGGCTAGGTGAAAAAATTATCAGTAAGCTCCTTGGCACATTTTTTTCTCAAAATATTAATTTCTTTCGAAAAAAACATATATTTTAATACATTTGTGGTCACACATTCATTGCTTCATTCACATGCAAACATACATATTACATTTATAAACATTTTTTTTATTTAAAAGTTATTACATTTTGCATGCTTATAAAGCAATGTTTTTTTCCAAAATAATACTCCCTTGGACTTTTCAAGAGTGTTGGTGACAAAAACCGTACATAAGATATGGGTATCAAATTTCGCGTCTCGACCTACACAACACGAATAGCTCGGTGAAAAAATGATCAGTAAGCTCCTTGGCACATTTTTTCTCAAAATATTCTTTTTTTTAAATTTTGTAGTCCCACACTCTTCGTCTCATCTACATTCAAACATCATCTCGCTTAGCACATTTACCCATTAGTTGCCTGCAACGGGCAAAAAGCTAGTTGATATTAAAATGTGGATAGTAATTTATTTCCTTTCACTTATTTGTACATATTTTATTCCGTTTCTTTTTCAACAATTTGGAGTATTGTCCTATCTTCTTTTGATAATGTGATTTTTAAATATTGTCTAAGTTACATTACTACCCGAAAACTTATGATCTCTCGGGTAGTCCGTTTTGAGGTTTTTTGCAAAGTCATATATTACATTAGTAAAAAAGATTTTCTTTTTTACGATTCCATTTTTCGAGCCCTTAATAATTCGTGATATCATGTCGCTAAGTCAATTCATCAAGTGAAACGAACAATGTAGAAAGAGCCTATGTCAAATTCATTCGAAGATTTTCGTTATTTATTTGAATTTAAAAGCATTTCAAAATTTCATGTACATTTCAGGAGGCGGGTATGGGTACGGTGGCCCCAGCAACCATTCATCGGATAACAACACCAATGCCATTAGTAACCCGAGGTGGTTCGCGAGGCTTGGTGACTTAGTAAGGGTGCCCAGAATCAAGGAGTGAGGTTTGTCCAACTGCTTGGTGGCGCGGATGTGGAGAGGCCGGTTGACTTTTTCACCACTCAAGCCGGACTCTCTCGACTCATAGCCTAGCACCAGTAATGTATTCATACGTTTTTCACTCCCTAACACACTGACCTCCAGATTCTCATCTCTCTCATTACTTTCCAAACCTCCTCTCATCCATTTCTAAATATCCTTCACCAGGACCAGAGAAAAAATATTTTGCTCAGTGCCTCCTATGAAGAACTAATGTTAGAAATGACGTACCTATTGTCTAACTGGGTATTGTTTGGTTTTCGCATTTCCTGATGTTTTTATACTAAATCTTGTGTATTAATCAGATATAGCCAATGTTGTAAAAAAGGTAAAAAGAACAACTATTAATTTTACTTAGCAACAAGGTTCTTCCATCGCAGCATCCCAAATTTATCTCGGTCCTTGCGACAGTCGATATCTCCGTAAAATCCTCCTTAAATTACATCATCCTTTACTGCATACGGATAAAGGCCCGTCCTTATTTCACTCTACGTGACTGAAATGTATAATTTTTTTATAAAGAATCCTTGGCACCGGTCCAAGCTTTAAAAGCTAAGGCCTAATATTTTCAACTGGGCAAAAACCTTTTTGACCAATTTCATATTCTGCGTCACCTGACACACGTATCCGCAAATTAATGTTGGCAGGGAAGCAAAATTTTAAATGCAGTTAGTAATTAAAACGATTGTTCTGAATATGAAGCAACTTATTGTGCCTAAAGTGAGTTAATTATTTTTAACAATGATTTTATTGGAATGCATCCTACTTTATCTTTGGCGACCTCCGTGGCCGAGCTGTGAAGATCCTGGACTACGAATCCAGAGGAGGTATAGTAAAGTTTTATTTATTTAATGGATATATATTAGGTATAATAATTTTATCGTATTAATTTTTAATACTGGGTTTTTATAGACTTAAAACTCAGTTAATATATAAACAGGTACAATAATTACAAAAATCTACTCAGACATAGGATACATTAATTTTCATTTTTTTCTACTCTGCACACTCTATGTTATTATTTAGTCGACACATCTGGGTTAGAGGGCTAAAATAGTCGATTTTATTTTTGATGTATTCAGGTGAAACATGCTATGGCGTCTTAAACAATGAGAATTAAGAAAATTTATTTCAATGTTGCTAAGACATAATGCATTATCAAGATTATTTTGTGTAATCAGTTGCCTTCTAATTTTAAATGTATTGAAGTGTATCTTGAAGTATTCAAGACGTACATCGATATGTATTAAATTTCGTAGTAGCCAAAATTACACTGGAATTTGCATGGCCAAATTGGAATCCAAAATATAAATTTTACATAGATAGTGTAGAACGTATTAAAAACAAATTTATTCAATATCTTACTAAATTCAACAATAACTTTGAACGTACATTTCAAACTTTGCAGCAAAGGCGAGTAGTAGCTGATTTAACAATTATACATAGCATTTTAAACAATTCTTTCCACACGCTTAATTATTTAATAAATGAATCATTTAATTCGCGAATTTACCGTGCTCCTCATACTATACATTATATTTGTCTAAACTCTTAGATCGACAATTTTCGGACTCACTGCCCAAACATAAACGAGTCAATAATGTAAACTGTTCAATGCGCATACATACGACACATTCATATACATATATACACGCACACACTCACACATACACATACTTATAAACTACAAAGTCATTATTGAATATACATACCACATACACGATATTACAAGGAAACATATCATAGATACCCAACATTAAATATTAAATACTTTTTTTAAATTTTATAGATTTTTTTAATATTATAATTTTCAACTACCATATTAGGATAATGCCCGTGTTATGGTAGTCATACAAATTATACAATGTGAAAAAAAAAAAAAAAACTACTAAAAGTGTTAAAATTATATAAAGGTGAAGATACAATATATATTAAGTATATATATATATATATTTTTTTTAAATAATTTTTTCATATAGTTTTAGAAAGTCCATAGAAATTTTCAAATATCCAGCGTTGAACACCTATAGTAAAAAGGAATATCTTATTAGTTGATTTTATATCGGGGCTCAATGCGTTGTATATTTCAGGGGCGAAATTGTTTGTAAATTGTTTCATCTCTGTAACTAATATACTGTTTGTTTCTACAATATAAAATAAAAATTATCTTGACTTATCTCATATTTTTAAATGAAAACATTAACATGATCTGCGGCGGCGCATTGGGTGGTAGATACTCTCTGTATGGTGCTTGTGAAAAATCATCACTGAGAGATAAAACGTTGCTTGAAATAACTTTAAAATTTAATGATCAGATCTAAATATCCTATTACTTCCCAACCTCTATCATCTCCTTCCTTTCCATACTTCCTACATCATCGCATCACAACATACCCCAATAATTAGGGATTCCATAGTCCCGCTGACTCTGAATGTGTGGGAGAAGTTTGAACTCCTGTGCGGTATGCACATGTAAAAATTAATTTCATGAATATAAAAATCTATCACACGTATCTGTTAATTCAAATTGACAAGGGCGTAAAACGAAAAATGTAATTAATACGAATGTTCAGAATATTGACGATCTTGGAGCGTTTTTTTATATTATGTTCTTGAATGCAGTGCGATTCCAATAAAATGAGTTTCATACTATCCTACCTAATCTAACCCAACCTTCAACTTAAGTACTTAAGCCCATTGTCCACACAGTCGCCTTTTGTAGAATGCATGTAACCTACAAATGAAGATTATTTTGCATATTTTTTATGTCCACGCTGCTTCATGCAATCACGTCAGTCACGTTACAAAACGTCTCAGTTTTCTTTCAACTAGCATCGAGAAAGCACGTCTTTTGTTGTGAAAATGAAAATTATAAATAGCTGAAACTGGACCTGAGAAGTACTTGGCGATGCAACAGGTGCAAATCTTCAAATATTGCCGTCGGCGTCCACGATCTGACCACCATTATGGAAGATATCAAAAGGATCCAGATGGACTTGTCATCATTCAAGGCACTGCACGACGATATTAAAATCCTCCGCGAAGAAGTACAAGGCGTACAAAAGTCGGTTGAGAGCTGTCACCATAATGTAGCAACATTCGGAAACAAGATTGCCGATATGGAAAATCGACTTCAAAAAGTCGAACATCTGGAGGCAGAAGTCTCCCACCTGAGAACAGAAGTACGGAACATGATCGAGGAATCAAACAGAAAGGACCAATGGGCAAGACTGCAAAACCTTGAAATAAGGGGAATCCCGAATAAGAAAGGTGAAAACTTAGTAACCATTATTTCAAAAATCGCTGGTCTGAGCAACTTGGATATCGGCGAAAGGGACATGGAATTCGTAACACGTGTTGCTCCCAGAGGCCGCGAGACTGAGAAGATCAAAAAAAATCAATAGTTGTGAAATTTACCAGCTGAAACTTAAAAAACCAGCTTCTGCAGGCGGTAAAAGACCGCAAAGGGATCACCTAAACGGAACTAGGATTTACGGGATTCTCGCAAAATGTCTATGTAGGTGACCATCTCACTAGCATAAACAAACATCTATTTTACCGCGCAAGGCTTCTCGCGAAACAAAAGGGTTTTCAATTTGTCTGGACAAAAAACTGCATAATTCACGCTCGACGAAATACGACATCAGTGCCCATCATAATTTCAAAGGAGGCAGACTTGAAGAAGATGGACCGCGAGCCTCCGGCCACAGGACCCAACCAAAGAGATGCAGCAGGCCCTCAGCCGAGCCAAGCCTCAAGATAAGACCATTCAAATTGATCGTATTTCATACTAACTTCATTTTAACTATTCTTAATGTTTTATATTACTTTAAATGTACCCTTCCCTCCCTCATCCCTATCACCTACCCTAAGGATTTATTCACACTAACACACTTTTTGTTCTCTAAACATTTTGCAAAAATATTTGGGAATTATATAAAAATAAACATAAACTTAATTATCGATTTTTCTCAGTCCAATGACTCTAAATAAATTAAATATATATTACCAAAACGTAAGAGGGCTATGCACTAAGACTGACACATTGCTGATGGCTGTTCGATCCAACAAGGATGACGTTATCGCTTTGACCGAATCGTGGCTGGTTGATGGCATCCGTAATTTTTTTTTTTTTTATATTTACTCCACACAGGAGGCCCTGAATAAAATAATTTCCCTCAGGGCCTATGTCATCTTTGGGGATGCTGTGTGGAGGGTCTTTTTGTGGAGAGGAAGGAGTGAACATGGGTCTTGAAGAGTCCCATGTTGTAGGAGGGAGGAAACACAGAGGCCGGCAGTTCGTTCCACAGCCGAGCTGTTGAACTTAAGAACGAATCGTAGAAGCGACCCGTTCTCATGTGACAAGTGTCAACTGTGTACAAATGTTGGGCACGCGTTTGGCGTGTATCCCGACTACGCACCGGTGCCGAAGGGATCAATGACGCTAGTTCCTCAGAGCATCTTCCATTGTAATACCGATAGAACAAGGACAGCATACCTACCTGACGCCTGTGCTCTAAAGATTGCAGTCCGTTTGTTAAGATTGGGGAATCTATCAAACGGACCGACCGTTTCTGCACAGAGTCAAGGGTTTTTTTCAGGTATTTTGGGGCTCCAGACCAGAGATGGCTGCCAAATTCGACAGTAGGGCGCACTTGCGATTTGTACAGGGTGAGCAGTTGTGTACTATTAAAGTATCTGCGGGCCCTGTACAGTACGCCCAGCTTCTGAGAGGCCAACTTTACTCTGGCTTCGATGGAGCCCCCGTACCTGAGCTGGTCACTTATAGTTACACCAAGCACATCAATGGAAGGCCTGTTCGGAAGATTGCTTCCGTTGAAGGAGACTAGATTATCATTTGGATCCCTTTTAGACGTAATCAGACAGGATTGGGTCTTTGAAACATTAAATTCGACGAGATTATTTTTACCCCAGGAGGAAATACTCTCGAGATAACCGTCCATTCTCTGCTTCAAAGCCCTCCGAGCCGTTGGAGTTTGTGTGCCCTTTGGGGGCTTGTCAAACAAAAAGCTATCATGAACTGTACTGTCATCCGCGTAACAATGAATCGGTGCACATGTCAAAAGGTCATTGATGTGCAACAAAAACAAAGTCGGAGACAGAACCGATCCCTGTGGGACGCCAGCATTTATGGAGTGCGAGGAAGAGGTGAAACCGTCAGCAACCGCCTGTAATGAAGAGTTATTTGATGATCGCTACGATGTACACCGCCGAGATCGGGACTACGCTTGCACAGGGCAGCGCTTGGGCGGGGGTATCTTAGTCGCTGTTCGTCGTGAACTGGTAGCTCACGAGCGCCCAGGGTGGCATTCGCGAGCTGAGGACATCTAGATATCATTAGAATCCAAGGGATCCAAACACACAAATCTTCACATATGCTGTGTTTACCTCCATAAATGACCAACATATCGTGAAAATATGGAAAGCTTCCTCACCCAAATTTCAACACTTACGTTGCAATTTCCATCAGACAAATTCATTATCCTAGGTGACTTCAACCTCTGTGACATTTCATGGAATAAGTCTCCCAATAACACTCCTTTATACCCAGTGATCGCTTATCACCCGTTAGCACATCATTTATAGACTGCATGCATTTTTCTGGATTGCACCAATATAATGGAATTCTAAATACCAACGGTCACTTTCTTGATCTCGTCCTATCTAATGACTTCGTCACGGTCTCTGTATGTGATGAACCATTAATTTCAGAAGACCCTCATCACACCTCACTAATCATGGAAGTTTAATTTTCTGAACCCGATCCACTAGTGGAGAAACTAAGAAGCGGTTACGTCTTTAGGCGCGGTGGTACGAACAAATTAATACATTTCTCGACCAGGTAAACTGGCATGAGCTCCTTTCGATTGGTTTTTTTTTTTTTTTTTTTTACAGTAATACCGCACAAGAGTCCCAACTGCTCCCGTCTGGAGCCAGTGACACTATGGCATCCCCAATTGGGGTATGTTGTGAGGCTGAGGGTATTGGGGAGGGGAGGGAGATGGGGAAGAGGAAGGTGGGGAAGTACCTGGCTATTCAGATCTGGTCACCAAACACGGCTAAAGCCATTTCAAGCAACGTTTCAATTCTGAATGGTGGTCTTACACCAGGGCGATGCTGAGAGTATCTTCCACTCTGGAACGTGCCGCAAATATACTATATATTATTTTAAATTAATTAATTGTGAAATAACACAAATTAATCAAATAAAATTTATTTGCGCGCGCCGGGTTCGAACCCGCGACCTTTGGATCTGTAGTCGAAAGCGTATACCACTAGACCACGCCGGCCGTCAATGTAAATACGCTGGTGATGTAAACACGGCATTAAAAAAATTCTATTCACAATTAAATAATATTATAGACGCCCACATTCCCAAAAAACTATGTAGGAATTCTAAATACCCGCCATGGTATAATTCGGCCCTCATTAAATTGACATCAGAAAAATACAAATACTTTAAAAAGTTTAAGATATACAAAAACCCATCTGATTACGCCACTTTCTCTTTACTAAGATCACGCCACAAAAAACTTGATTGGGAATGCCACAATATTTACTTAAAAATCGAACATGACATAGCCTCCGACCCAAAAAAAGTTTGGAATTACATAAAATCCAACTCCAAATCCCACGGTGTTCCAAACACTATGACATTTAAAGGTGAAAAAGCTGAAAATGGGTCTGACATCTGTAACTTATTCTCTAAATATTTCATCTCTGTCTACAACAATAATGCTCGAAACATTCACATCCTACCGGACAACCCCAAAGAGCTCTGTGTTGCTAACATTCATAATATTGAAGTCAACCAGCATCATATACAGAAACACCTTGAAGATTTAGATCCCAAAAAAGGCGCAAGCCCAGATAAAGTTCCCCCTTTCTTCATAAACAAATATGCCCGCAGCCTATTTAAACCGCTATCCATAATTTTTAGTCGCTCCCTTAATGAGAGAATAGTCCCAAACAGTTGGAAAACGACATTTGTAACTCCCATTTTCAAAAATGACCAAAAATCTAACGTAGAAAATTATAGGCCAATTTCAAAGCTCTCCATCTTTAGTAAGGTTTTCGAAAAAATTGTGTATGACCAGATGTTTTCGGCCTTGAGATCGTCACTCAATAATAACCAACGTGGATTTATGAGGGGAAAATCTACAACCACTAACTTAATGGCATTCACCCAATTCTTACAAGATAACATGGATCAGCGTATACAGGTAGATGCAATATATACAGATTATAGCAAAGCTTTTGATTTAGTTATTCATGATATCTTGCTGAGAAAACTTTTACAAATCGGTGTACGCGGAGACCTCCTCAGATGGCTCTCGTCCTGTATAGCAAACCGTAGCCAAGCAGTAGTCGTCGGTGGCTATAAACCGATCTGGGAAACCGTGCCGTCGGGATTACCCCAGGGGTCATTATTGGGACCATTACTCTTTAATACATATATTAATGACATTGAGAAATGTTTTCACCACTCCAGAACTTTATTATACGCAGATGACATGAAAATATTCTCCCCTGTCACGTGTATCAATGAGTGTACCCGCGTGCAAGAAGATCTAAATCTCCTAAATATTTATTGTGCAGAACAACACCTGCAAATAAATTAAAAAAATGTGGCACCGTCAGCTTCACCCGAAATAAAAATAACATTTCTTTTAATTACTCCCTTAACGGCACAATACTGAGCAAAATGACAGAGGCTAAGGATCTGGGAGTAGTGTTAGATCTGAAATTACTTTTTGAGCGCCATATCGAATCCATGGTTGCAAAAGCTTCCAAGGCACTTGGCTTTGTACTCAGAACCTGCAAAATTTTGAAAAAAGTTAATACCATAAAAATGCTGTACTTTGCGTATGTACGCAGTTCTCTGGAGTACGCCTCTCAAGTCTGGAATCCCACGTATAAGTCACACATAGAAAGGATTGAGAAAGTGCAATATCGTTTTCTACGATACCTTGATTTTCGGGCCTATCATCCTCATCTGAGTCAAGAGGAGTCAGCAGCGTTTTTCAGGATTTCGTCACTGGAAAGTCGTAGAAACTCCGCAGACGTACTATTTTTACAAAAAATTGCCACCTCTGTGATAGATTGCCCGGAATTACTAAAAAAAAATCATGTAAGAGTACCCATCAACATCAATACACCAAAGCTAAACGCAAATAACATGTCTAAGTATACTCTTATATCATACAATAATACAATATAAATCCATTGTATTTATACCTTGATACTGGGTACATTTGCTTTAACCGCTTTCAATCGGTTTTCTAATTCTAGAATTCGCTACAAGATGTCGCCATTTCCGTTGGCATTTCGCACTTGGACGGGCCCCAGGCTAACGTAAATACTGTGCTTTCACTTAAATTGCAGTTCCCTTGTACTGTAATACCTACACGCTCGTAGTGGATTGAAGCTGGCAGCACGGTATCGCTTCCAAATAAATAAGCACAAACTCGACAACCAACAATTACACATCTTCGAATCTACCAGATCTGCCCTGATGATGGACACTGCAACGATGTCCGAAACGTCGGCTAAAGAAGGAGTTAGCGCAACACGGCATAACACAACAAAAACAAAAAAATTCCGTTTTTGTTGTCCGGGTTAAATCTTCCCCATAGGAAAAACTAAACCCTTCCACTCACTTTTCCACAAATGATCAGCTAGTCAATCAACACTTGCATAGAAGTGCATTATATAAGTAAAATAAATACAAAACATTACAAGAACAACAACACGTCAACTCACCAGAGATCAAATGGGAAAAAATTTTCACCGACTCCAGATATTTTCATATCAGAGGGTTCGGCTCGGTAGAACTTCTAACAGGGCCTATAAATCCTACTGATCCCTCAACATAAATATTTAAAAAATCTTTCGTTATCCTACATGTATTCAAAATGACCGACTTTTGCATCTTTATATATAAATTTTTTGATAGATCTAATACGTCTAAATTTTTAATGAGAGAACTAGGTATAATGCCAGTAGCCGAAATAACGAATGGTAATATTTTTATAGTCTGAGAATGGCAAATTCTTTTGTTATTTTATTTTTGTTATTTATTTTATTTCGTTTCCTAAATCTGTGTATTTTCTTATTTTTTCATTAACAGATTTTTGAATGTTACAGGAATTTGGAATAGCGACATCAATGATTTATAATATTAATATAATATTAATTTTCTAAGGCATTGTATACTGCGGACAGATAACATCTACTATACCATAAATTATAGCACACTCCACGCCTGAATTTTTCTCTTCTGTTCTCACTCATTTATTTATATTTTCATTATTTCTTATGTTTTTCTTTTTCTTTTTAAAATACTTATCTTTCTAATTATTATATATCTTTTTTTATTTATATTTTATATATATCTTTTTATTTACATCTTTGATTCTATGTAAATTCGCATTATCTAAAATTAAATCAAACTACCGCCACCTCAGAACAGGCTCAGCCTAGTGAGGTGGATTATACCAAAAAAATGTATGTTAATTTATTGGTTAATAAATAATAAAAAATAAAAAAAAATATCACTGGAGCGATACTGAGGGTAGGTATTTTTCAGTTTTATGCCTGTCTCGCGTAACTCTGATTCAATGAACTCTAGAACTCGGATTTTTTTAGAATTTAGGTGCCATTTTCAACTGTTTGCTTCATGAATTCAGATAAGTGATAAAGTGCCTACCTGTGTACCGCCAATGTAATATTTTTAAAAGAACGGGTAAACTTAACTTACGTTATAATCTAGGCGTTCATCGATGACGTTAATATTTAAAAATATTTAGACGAATTATTTGTTTGTGCCCGTACATACGTAATATGAATATATAGTTTTGTTTAAATAAAAAAAATCCTTTCTTTTCGAGAAAGGCATACGAAAACAATATTGTATAAGCGAATCAATCCAATATTTTATTTATATGCCTTTCTTGAGAAAATCCAGTTATTTTACGATCAAAACTATTTATTCAAATTCATATTGGGAATGAATGGACGCAAACAAATAATTCGTCGTAATATTTTAAAGCATTTCTTATGAAAAGTGTATTTTAGTAAATTAATTAAATTGACACAATCTATTTACGCGAAGATTATTGCAAATTGAAAGTGATTTGTTGGGAACTTAAAATATCCTGTGATTTTTCACGGGTTTGGCCTAGTACATTGTATTAACAATTATAAATAATAATTTTAGACAGTTACGTACTCACAATCAAAATTTCCATTGTTTAATTAATAAAGGAACAAAATGTAGACAGCAAGGCAACAAAAAAATTCCAGTATAATTCATATCATGAATGCAATTCTGAAAACCGGTTTTTGATTTTTTTGCTGTTTTTTTGTTTTTGGGGTGTTATGCCGTGTTGCGCTAACTCCTTCTTTAGCCAACGTTTCGGACAGCATTGCAGTGTCCATCATTAGGGCAGATGTGTTATTTGAGGTTGTGGTGAAATGTGAGCTTATGTATGAGGTTGTGATACCGTGTTGCCAGCTCCAGCTATTTTTGCTGTTGCTTCGTTTCTTTCCGTGAAAAGGGCTAATTTAAAAGTCAAGATATTTTCTGGCATAACCAACCATACTGGCATCGCAGAACAGAGCGGTTAAATAGAGAGCGTTCTTCGAATTTTGTATTCGCTTCGATTAGCACACCACCACCCACCACCCACCACCTCGGAGCAGCGCAAGAGAAATCCTAACTAAATCCGACGTTGTGGAATGCGTCAGCTCGGATTTTTTCGACACTCGTGACAGTAAGACAAAGTATAAAAAAACACACCGTAAAACTTTTAGAAAAACTATTATAACATTTCGAACATTCCAATTCAATGATCGTGTGTAATTGTTATTCCTTTCTTGCTAAAACCTATAAGAAGCCGTTGGCCAAAAAGCTGTTTCTCAGTGACGTTTTGCAAGAAAATCATGGTCGTGTTATGTTTCAATTTGGAGAAAATTTTAGATTTATGATATTATGTTGCGAAAGAAAGCGCAACATGGGAAATAAGAGTGTTAGAAAGTGTGTAGCTATTGAGGTTTATTGAGCTAGCCATTAACAGTTCAATATCCTCCTTGTCACCAGGACGATTTTGAAACCAAGTTTCTCTCCGAATTCACGGAAATACATTACGCATTGCTAATGACACTACCCGACCGGCTGAAATGAGATCATTATTATTTAATTATATTTCTTAATACTTCGGCTTCCACAAAAACACAATCGTCTGGCATTGTAAAATGTTTACCAAGCCTCTCAAGAACGCAAGAATATAAAACCATTACTTTTAAAACTCCCTTCGTTGTTCGGCTGTTTAATTTTCTCCCTTACCCTCGATATTAACAATTTCCCGAATCATTCATTTCTAGATTTCCCAAACACTAATTAATTTCGATAGCTGCTCAATTAATTACAAGGGATCTCTGCAATGTAAATAAGACTCTCTCAACATTTTCTACAATTACATCAAATTGATTAAAAATTTAAAGATATTGGTTTTGTATTCAGTCGACATTGGGCCGCTGTTTACTTTAGTTACGATTCATCGAATAACAGATTATTCTGTTCGGAATTACCAATACAAAGAAGCTCTTTCTATGTAAACACCAACTGGGTAAAATATGTAAATTTCAGAGCTTTCTTAAAGCGATGAATTGTATTTTTTCCTCGTTTTGTTCATTTTTTCTTATTTTCCCTCTAAGTATTTCAAACGTAGTTTAAATTCGTCCCCCTATGAGGAAAACATGTTTACAAAGTTGTCGAAGGAAAATACAAATGAATAAAATCATGCGTTTTGTGGTTTTTTTCAACTCAAACTATCTCTCGTATAACATATTTTTCGTTTATTGAATAATACCACCATTAAGAATGGAAACGTTGCATTAAATGGCTTTGACCGTGTTTGGTGACCAGATTTGAATAGCCAGGCACATCTCCACCTTCCTCATACCTATTCTATCACTTTTATTCTTCTAGACACAAATAGATCTATGTACCCATATAACTTCTCCGCTTCTACTATTTTGTTTTGTTGAATCTTTTAAATTCAATTATATGCGTGAGGATTCATTTTTGCCATTATGTTTACATTCTTCTTTATGGTATTAATTTTTAAAGAAAAGCCCACTAGGGCGTGTAATAAATAAATAAATACCCATCCCCTTCCCCTCCCCACTACCTTCAGCCTCACGACATACCCCAATTGGCGATGTCTTAGTCCAACTGGTTCCAGGCTGTACTATTGTATTCATATAAACAAAATACGCATCCCCTTCCCCTCCCCACTACCTCCAGCCTCACGACATACCCCAATTGGCGATGCCTTAGTCCAACTGGTTCCAGGCTGTACTATTGTATTCATATAAACAAAATACGCATCCCCTTCCCCTCCCCACTTCCTTCAGCCTCACGACATACTCCATTTGGTGATGCATTAGTCCAACTGGTTCCAGGCTGTACTATTGTATTCATATAAACAAAATACGCATCCCCTTCCCCTCTCCACTTCCTTCAGCCTCACGACATACTCCATTTGGCGATGCCTTAGTCCAACTAGTTCCAGGCTGTACTATTGTATTCATATAAACAAAATACGCATCCCCTTCTCCTCCCCACTACCTCCAGCCTCACGACATACCCCAATTGGCGATGCCTTAGTCCAACTGGTTCCAGGCTGTACTATTGTATTCATATAAACAAAATACGCATCCCCTTCCCCTCCCCACTTCCTTCAGCCTCACGACATACTCCATTTGGCGATGCATTAGTCCAACTGGTTCCAGGCTGTACTATTGTATTCATATAAACAAAATACGCATCCCCTTCCCCTCTCCACTTCCTTCAGCCTCACGACATACTCCATTTGGCGATGCCTTAGTCCAACTAGTTCCAGGCTGTACTATTGAATTCATTTAAACAAAATACGCATCCCCTTCCCCTCCCCACTTCCTTCAGCCTCACGACATAATCCAATTGGCGATGCCTTAGTCCAACTGGTTCCAGGCTGTACTATTGTATTCATATAAACAACATAATAAAAGGTTTCTTTATAAAAAACATTTTTGTTATTTTAGTTACGGAAAACGACCAAATCATTGGCTGTATTTTAATGTCTTACAGCCTTACTAATAAAAAAAACAACTTACAATCTTTAAACCGTATTTTTGTTATACGCATGCGCAATGCGCAAGAATTTTCCGGCAACATTCCGGTTTTGGTTTGGGATTTGTGGTGTGTGATTTTAATCATGTTTTTGTTCTTAATTTGTATTCATATATTATTATTTGTATTTATATATTATATTTGTATTATTTTTCAACTGTTTTAATCCATTAATAATGTCATGATGTTAATTTAGTTTCATTTTATTGAAAATTAGGGGTAATTTACCGCGTAATTTTTATAAGAATCGCATAAAAGTGACGTTTTATAAATAAAGAAAATGAATGATGCTCTTTTTGGTAAATGTAATTCCACGAAATCAACGTTTGTACACAAAATGTTAATTTTTTTTTGGTTATTCTCTGGGAATAATCATTACAATTTTGAATTGTACGAACGAGATAAAAACTGACATGACAGTTTTCTTGCAAATTCCTTAAATAATTGAAATAAAAATGTTGGTTGAAAGCTTTTTTCAATTTTTTTGCCTATTTGAATTTAAAATTCAGCAATTTTTTACATTAAATTAACTTTCAAATATAAAAATCTAAAAGGAAATTTTATAAAGTTTCTAATGTCTTATTTATTTTTATGATAACTTCGAAATGAAGAAATACATTGGAAAAATTCGAAAATTTGATGATAAATTATTATTATTTCAAGTATACATCATATAAATAACCATTTTTGGCAGGATAAGTAAAGGAAATTCTAGGTACTTTTTTACGTCAGTTTCTATGTTAGTAAGGTTTTCAAAAACATGGTCTTTAACATTTGAATAAAAAAAATGTAATACGGCAGTGTTCAACTGTATTGTAGGTATCTCGGCATGTTTTATAAAAAATGTAATACGGCAGTGTTCAACTGTATTGTAGGTATCTCGGCATGTTTTATAAAAAATGTAATACGGCAGTGTTCAACTGTATTGTAGGTATCTCGGCATGTTTTATAAAAAATGTAATACGGCAGTGTTCAACTGTATTGTAGGTATATGTTTTATAAAAAATGTAATACGGCAGTGTTCAACTGTATTGTAGGTATCTCGGCATGTTTTATAAAAAATGTAATACGGCAGTGTTCAACTGTATTGTAGGTATCTCGGCATGTTTTATAAAAAATGTAATACGGCAGTGTTCAACTGTATTGTAGGTATCTCGGCATGTTTTATAAAAAATGTAATACGGCAGTGTTCAACTGTATTGTAGGTATCTCGGCATGTTTTATAAAAAATGTAATACGGCAGTGTTCAACTGTATTGTAGGTATCTCGGCATGTTTTATAAAAAATGTAATACGGCAGTGTTCAACTGTATTGTAGGTATCTCGGCATGTTTTATAAAAAATGTAATACGGCAGTGTTCAACTGTATTGTAGGTATCTCGGCATGTTTTATAAAAAATGTAATACGGCAGTGTTCAACTGTATTGTAGGTATCTCGGCATGTTTTATAAAAAATGTAATACGGCAGTGTTCAACTGTATTGTAGGTATCTCGGCATGTTTTATAAAAAATGTAATACGGCAGTGTTCAACTGTATTGTAGGTATCTCGGCATGTTTTATAAAAAATGTAATACGGCAGTGTTCAACTGTATTGTAGGTATCTCGGCATGTTTTATAAAAAATGTAATACGGCAGTGTTCAACTGTATTGTAGGTATCTCGGCATGTTTTATAAAAAATGTAATACGGCAGTGTTCAACTGTATTGTAGGTATCTCGGCATGTTTTATAAAAAATGTAATACGGCAGTGTTCAACTGTATTGTAGGTATCTCGGCATGTTTTATAAAAAATGTAATACGGCAGTGTTCAACTGTATTGTAGGTATCTCGGCATGTTTTATAAAAAATGTAATACGGCAGTGTTCAACTGTATTGTAGGTATCTCGGCATGTTTTATAAAAAATGTAATACGGCAGTGTTCAACTGTATTGTAGGTATCTCGGCATGTTTTATAAAAAATGTAATACGGCAGTGTTCAACTGTATTGTAGGTATCTCGGCATGTTTTATAAAAAATGTAATACGGCAGTGTTCAACTGTATTGTAGGTATCTCGGCATGTTTTATAAAAAATGTAATACGGCAGTGTTCAACTGTATTGTAGGTATCTCGGCATGTTTTATAAAAAATGTAATACGGCAGTGTTCAACTGTATTGTAGGTATCTCGGCATGTTTTATAAAAAATGTAATACGGCAGTGTTCAACTGTATTGTAGGTATCTCGGCATGTTTTATAAAAAATGTAATACGGCAGTGTTCAACTGTATTGTAGGTATCTCGGCATGTTTTATAAAAAATGTAATACGGCAGTGTTCAACTGTATTGTAGGTATCTCGGCATGTTTTATAAAAAATGTAATACGGCAGTGTTCAACTGTATTGTAGGTATCTCGGCATGTTTTAAAAAATGTAATACGGCAGTGTTCAACTGTATTGTAGGTATCTCGGCATGTTTTATAAAAAATGTAATACGGCAGTGTTCAACTGTATTGTAGGTATCTCGGCATGTTTTATAAAAAATGTAATACGGCAGTGTTCAACTGTATTGTAGGTATCTCGGCATGTTTTATAAAATGTAATACGGCAGTGTTCAACTGTATTGTAGGTATCTCGGCATGTTTTATAAAATGTAATACGGCAGTGTTCAACTGTATTGTAGGTATCTCGGCATGTTTTATAAAATGTAATACGGCAGTGTTCAACTGTATTGTAGGTATCTCGGCATGTTTTATAAAAAACTATTTTCCATGCAAAAATCCGTTAGAAATTTCAACACTAAAATATTTTCACTACGAAACATACCGTAAAATAGCATTAAACTACTATTTCAACGACGCGTAATGCTTTTATTTTTATTAAAACCGGCTGGCATTTATTTTTCGAAAGTAAATTACCAAAATGAGTTTCCAGTTCGTTCGGATTTCTTTTAACTTTACCCCCCCCCCCTTTCAGGTCATATTTCATTATTCACAGAGTTGAAAACGCCGACGAATAGGCTTTGTGGAAGGCTTTTAGGGTGTGTTAATTACGACAAATGAACCCAGTCTTAATATGCAGAGGTGTGGAAGTAGCGCCAAAGCCTTTGGATTCATAAACTGCCTTTCTACCAACCTTTTAGTTGCGCCACCAATTTCACGGGGAACTAAATTACTATGTAGGTCGTGGCGCGTGAAGGTCTCACAGATTCTGAAATATTTCACATTGATTTTTATATCAAATTTAAAGTTTAGGTAAATTTGTGAAACCTCATTAATAGTTTTGACAAACTTTCATATTAATAACTCGGACCACGTAGAAGGTTCTTTACTTGTCATGAAACATCCACCACGGACCAATTGCCATTTTAGTCATCAAATAATACGTCCTCCTAAATGTCGTTATATCTCACACATGAAGATTTTTGTCACGAAACATTTGCCACGGACCAATTGCCATTTCATCATAATTGTCATCATATAATAAGTCCTCCTAAAAGTCGTATCTTCTCTTTCCAAAACCGTTATTTTAGAAAAAACCAAGCATATTTTGCGCATTCAAAAAAAATATCGTGGACACGTCTCAATAAATTGAAATATTTTCAAACACAATGTTTCGCCATAAAACGAAAGAAAGTGGAATGACAATTACCTTTATAATCCATTCGTATTATCAACAAGAGCTTATTTGTATATTACGATATTTTTACCAAAGACCGTAATTCAATTATTCGTGTGTGTGATGATAATGATGAATGTATATTAGGCGTGTTCATGATGGCTGCATTAATAAGCAAAAGGATTAATAAAATGTAGTTTTATATACCACCTCACAAAAGCGCTCCGGTCGCACAGGACTAGAAAGTAATGCTCTGTATAACTAGGAATACACATTTCCATAACAGTAATATTACATTTGCTTTGTGTAAATCACTCGCCATAAAACGAAAGAAAGTGGAATGACAATTACCTTTATAATCCATTCGTATTATCAACAAGAGCTTATTTGTATATTACGATATTTTTACCAAAGACCGTAATTCAATTATTCGTGTGTGTGATGATAATGATGAATGTATATTAGGCGTGTTCATGATGGCTGCATTAATAAGCAAAAGGATTAATAAAATGTAGTTTTATATACCACCTCACAAAAACGCTCCTGTCGCACAGGACTAGAAAGTAATGCTCTGTATAACTAGGAATACACATTCTAATAACAGTAATATTACATTTGCTTTGTGTAAATCACTCGCCTTCAATTCAAAGCCCAAGAGTTTTTCAATATTCAAGTTTCTGTCTGTAGAAGTTGACGTATGGTTCTGTATAAATATTTCCATTCACAATAAAAACGATTAAATATCAACCAATCTTGTATTTGAAAGGAAATTGAGACTTTGACCCAATTCGCTTGAATCAATTTCTTTTCACAATATTATAATGAAAGCGTTGAGGTTGAGCACAGGTTGACAGACCATTCATTTCATATAATGTGAACATTTTTTCTAAGGATAAGTTTATAATACCATTTCAGACATCCAGGGAACTGAATAAGCTAATATACGGAAATTTTACGTAGGTGTAGTTTTATGATTTCTGAAAGAATGAAATGGGTTAAAACCAATAAATAAAAATCTCGGTTTTAGTGTTTTTGTTTTTTAAAAAATGCTACAATTTACGATTATTTTTTAAAGAAGCATTATGAAACACGCAAGATATATCGTAAGTCTTATGGATCTTAACTGTTAGTAAAAAGGTTAATATCAGTTACATATCAGAAGTCATCAGTTATTTACACAAACGTGTTCTTACGAGATACAATTGGGAGGCGGGTTTGGGTACCGCCCCTCCGGGAACCATTTAATGGATAATCAACACCTCTGCCATAGGTCACTACGTTTGCTACGTTAAGTGATTAAGCAGGGGTATCCACCTTCATTGGGTGAGGTGTGTTTAGGATACGCCTGCCAACCAGCTGTGTGGCGTGCCAGATCGAGAGAGGCTGGTTTGGGTAGACCCTTTGACCTCTCCATCTCTCCACCTCTCTCGTCGCATTCGTGCGTCATTCCTGGATACACTGATCCCTAGACTTATATTGTATATATATGTAAATACCATATACAAGGTTTTGTCTAGAGGGTAAAGTGTAAAATCGTTGCCAGGAGCTTCATACACGATAAATGATAAAATCATAAAAGATAATACCTTGTTTGATATTTTCCAGGAAAATTGTTTAATCTTACAATAAATGCTTAACGTCAAAACACTCGATTGTTTTTGTGTGGTTTCCATAGATACAGATCAGATGTAGATATGCAACGATACCACTCTTCACTCCCAGTTTATTTATTAGATAAGTTTTACTTTAAATAATGGATTTTGGTGAGGTGTTAATTTTTACATAAAAAATTAAAATGAAATTTCTTAAAAAGGGTATTTTACTTTCTTTATCAGTACTTTCTTATAAAATCACCTCCCAAAGTCACATAACTTTGCATAACCCACAATGCATAATATCATTAAAATATTTTTTACCAACACTTGACCCAGGTTTCATAGACCGCAGTTGTAAATGGAGGGGTTAATTCAAGTCACACGTAAGAACACTGGAAAATATATACGACTCTCAACAAAGTTTACAAAAGGCAAAATAACAACGAGACCCCAACAGAATGTAAAGATATACGAAGAGCTCATGGCTCATAGTAAGAGATATA
The DNA here is from genome assembly GCA_026573805.1 of Hesperophylax magnus. Lineage (NCBI taxonomy): Eukaryota > Metazoa > Arthropoda > Insecta > Trichoptera > Limnephilidae > Hesperophylax > Hesperophylax magnus. The sequence continues at coordinate 3,817,471 of JAIUSX010000082.1, forward strand.
TTTTAACCTTCGGGCGATCGCGTCTTTCGGAATACAGCTTGTGGTGGCGCAGCGGTGTTTACACAGCACTTCAATTTGACTTAAGTATTGTATTCAATTAAAACGACTTCATTCTAACATTTTAACCCATAATTTTGTAATTAAATAATAAAATACTGTTAACAAATAAGAGAAAGAAAATAAAAACACGAACATATCTTAAATTTAAAAAAAACTTACAATACGAACTAAATACCTGTAATTTAAAAATAAAGCAGTGATAGTAAATGACTTTATAGACAATTATAGAAATTAAACGTTTTCGTTAATTTGGTTTCATACCTTGTTGCAATTTTCATAACAAACAAAATAATTGCAAAATTGGCCGGCCATTGGCTGAGTTAGCATCGAATCTGGGTCTCACCCAAGAATCGTGAGTACAATTCCTCGGCTGGGAATGGGTGAGTCTTCCATCATGATAGAAGCAACATTTTCCGCTCACTGTGATGGTAGCAAGAGTTTTAAATTATTATTGTCAGGTAATTCGTAACTCAGGAATGTTTGACTGTCTTAAAAAATAATTATAATTAAAAATTCGACGCTGACGGTTCCGAGTTGACAGGAAGTGCAATGCGTGCGCTATTGAGCGAATCAATGTGTAACTTATAAATAGCAGGTTAATTTGATAATATTTTCTGATAGAACGCTATGCTTGTCTAATATCAATCTCTGGAAAGTGGTGTCTAAACACCGCGAGTGCGAGCGCCAGAAGGTTAAAAGTTATACTCGGCTTAGCATTACGCTGAGTTCACGCGATCGTCGGGAACTCAGCTCGGTCGCTTCCTTGAATATTGAAGTTACAACTAGTACTTTATCAGAGTTATGATGATGATGACCGCACCTAGGCAATGATCACTGAACCAGTAGTCCGTAGAAGTGTGAATACCGTTAAGGTAAAAACATAATCGGTCGGGCATCCAAACTAGGTGATGCCTGCTTTACAATAATGCGCTGCGGACAAGGCAAGGTGTCGGAGCGTTTTAACATGTATCAGCTTTAAAATCATTTTTCCAAATCAATTTACAACAAGTATCTTCAGGATTTGTTTTATCTAAATAATTTGGTGTCGTGATAGTTTTCACTGGCTGACAAACTTCAAATTCAGGCCGCTCTTTATGCAGTCGGCTGAATCAAATTATGTCATTAAATTGAAATTCTTTAAAACGTCAGAATCATTTTTTTCGTCGTGCCAAATTAAATAGGAATATAGCCTTCCCTAAGTTTTTCTAAAGATATGGTTGACGTATGCTCAGATTGCTCAGCATGGAATATGTGAAAAGGAAAAAAAGAGATAATAGTTTACTTTACATAGTTTTTTACAACTAAAAATTCTAAAAACCAATTAAATTGATCAATATCTCAAAATATTTCAGAGAAAATATTAAACTAACAATTATGTACATACAAATGTTGACAACTCATGGTCATCGAAAAACTTTTTTCCTATGAATGGCAGCCAAAGGTTAAAACTGCCCGGAGCCAGTGAAACTATGGCAGTCCTATTTAGGGTTGGCTGTGAGGGAAGAGTAAGGTTTTTAAATTCCGGGCTAGTCGGATCTGGTACCTAAGCATAGTGGTATTTTGTGACTCCCACTATACTGCTTAATAACCAGGAACACAGAATAATCATCTCATCCCTGTGAGTAATTTCCTTCCTCACGTTAGGGAATGCTATAGTTCCACCAACTCTCAGTTATTGTGACATTGTGTTCAGTATCACTAAAACACGTAACATTTCGTCAGTTCTGCAAATGTGAATTACTTGATTTTCGGAAAGCGACTTTTTGTACTGACTCGATTTAATTCAAATTGCTACCAGGGTATTATTTTATGTTGATTCTGTTATTTTAGCATTCCTACTTCCATCGTCTTTGTATTCTTATTTGCTTTTATATTTGTTGTTTCTTTTATAATGTTTAATGTATAATGTTTGGTTTATGTTGACAAATTGCTTGTTTTAACATACCAATGAGATTTTTTATAAAGGAAAATACCACTTTGTTCCAATTCAAAATTCTGTCTGGATGGGTTCACAGTGTAAGATTTTTTATAAATTTAAATATTTATTTAGGAGAAATTACTATTTAATTAATTTTCCCACGGGAGTGAAATATCCGGGATGAAAACTCCTATGTCTATGTAAAAATCACGTCAATCAGTCGCTTCGTTGCGACGTGAAAGAAGGACACACAAATAAACAAACAAATTTTCTCATTTTTAATAAAAGTTAGGATTTACGGCTTGTTCTCGGGTTGTATATTCTTTAATAAATATTAAATTATTGCCCCGATGAAAAACCAAATCGAAACATTTCTTGTTATGCATTAAGCAGTATTATCATTTGACGATGAGGTCTAAACAACTGGGTTCTATCTGACCTTCTTCTTCCTCGTCTCATTCTATTTCCCGTTTCATTTAGTCTCACAACTTTCCCAAAACGCGAATCCCATAGTCACATTAGTTACAGACTAATAAGAGCAATTGGGACACAGTGGTATTCAACTAAATAAAATATCTTTTCTTTTCCAACATTCTTACTTTAGGCGCACTGACTCTCCTACAAAATTCTTTAATCGGTTTATCTTTACCAATGAACACAATGAAATATAAACCTCGAAAGTCTTTCAAATGATGTCATCTAAGTAACTGTTTTTGCGCTATATCCAGAATTGAGGAGAATTATTGCTTGGTCTAGATATTATTGAGCAGCTTCAATAATGTTATCAGTAGGTACGATATTCCAAACAATCCATTTCCGTGCAGAAATTAAAACGTCCTCTATCTTAAAATCCAATTAAAAGCGAAGATCAATTTCCCAATGAAAATAAAATGCTGAAAGCGGACAATATCTGCAGCGTTGTGCTGCTAAGTGTTTTATTGCTTTAAGCCCGGCAGTAGATCTAGTCCAGAGAAACTCCGGATAACTTTAGCTGGTGCAGATTTAAACAAAGCTGAAAGAGTTAAAGACATCAAATTAATTAAATAATATCATTAAAACATATTTGAACTCTAGGCTAGGGCTGTTTCACAGAAATTCAAATGTAATATTCAATTTGGGAAGCGGGTATGTGTGCGGCCGCACCGAAAGCCATTAATTGGATAACTAACACCTCTGCCATAGTTCATCTCAGGTGATTCGCTACGTTTGGTGACTTGGCAGGGGTGGCCGAGTTCATGAGTTGGGTTTATCTAAGATGATTCTGCCCACCCTTTGACCTCTCTAGCAGAACTCTCCCGTCCGATGGGATGGCGATGGCATTTCACCACAATTGTATCTGATTATTACCCGTTCCTCATATTCTTTTCCATCCCAGAACTTCCTCTCCTTCCTGTCAAAACACCCCACATACCTACAGTGTAGTTAACTGTAAAAAAATAATTCATTAGACCTTTTAATGTACATTAGTACATAATGACTAATGGTAAAACTATACTAACCACGTATTTGTAGTTTTGCATTCACATAAATATTATATCTATTTATACCTTGTTTTTTTTTAGTGCTAAGCTATCCTATTTTGGCATTTGTTACAGTTTTACATTCAAAATTGTCTTTTATTCTTGCTCGATCATATTTTTTAAATACTGATAAAATATACAATACAAAAATGTTTAGACTTATACAATCACATGATAGAAGAAAAACAGTCTTGGGTTAGATACTTGTGACATCTTCGTCTAATCACACTTTTATACGAAATCAGAAAATACGATTTCTTGGCCAACTTACCGAATGATGTTTAGGACTGCTATACACTAGATATTCGATTTGCGAAAGACGCCAAATCCTTCAATAACCCGTCTTTATAGATCGTTATTTAGACAGTCACAAAATTATTAAATAACAAAGTCAGTTTTATGGAATCGTTTTATTCTAGTTCTGCATCCTCCAATTATTTAATTATCTTAGCACGAAAACTTCAACTACTTTGGTTAAGACGATTTTTATTTTCATTAATATTTTTAATTCGGAATAGTGGCCGAGAGTTGAGATGTCTTAAAGAGTTCCTAATAGGATTTATTCAGAAACGCGTTGGCTTCAATCCCAGATTGTGGAACTGAAAGGAATTCAGACTTATTATAAAACAATTATTAAACGGTCAGACTTGTTCCGTCTGAAAAAGATTTAAAAAGTTGATAAAGCTGAAATATTCGAAAAAGTTAACTCAAACAAAAATTAAAAAATTAAAGGGTTGAAAATGTAGAAGAAGCTGAAAATCTGGATGCCGAAGCATCACAATCCATTGCATGGTTATTTTACTGTCATGTACTTCACTGTACTCTAATGGTTATTTTAAAAAGTTTTAGGTTGTGCATATATTTTCAGTTTGGAACCGTTATTTCACTATCGAGACACGAGACGCCCCTATTTTATTTGTTCCCAAATCAGTCAATTCAAAACTAAAACTTAAATTAGTTACTTGGCCAATAAAACAAATAGAAAACTGTTTTATAATTATTCAATGTATCATAATATGACAGGTCCGTCACAAAAGGATTTTAAATATCTTTACTTAGGTTTTATTTTAACAATTACCAATATTTTATCCCAAGGTATAAAACAAAACTGAGTATTCTGTCTGATTTTTAAGATTTCTGTCATTTTAACATAGGTATTCATTTGATTACACTGTAGATATTACTATTGGCAGGTAGGTTTATTTTAAAATTGTTAACATTTAACGTTAAATTTACGTTGACTTGGATTGTATTACGGTACTATATTATTATAATTTGGTTTTATTATGAATTGTGAAATAATTACTTATTTAAGGTGCGTCAGTTTACTAATAAACTTATACATACATAATACATCACTACGTTATACATTCTACGGAGGTTGAGTGACCTGACATTTGTTTGTTTTTTTTTATTTTAGAAGTGTTTTTTTAAGGTTTCAGGTAATGTGTTACATATTTCAGATTTTAAATGCGTCCTTTCTTTTATCTTTTTATACTTTTTGTGATTTAATCAAAAACATTTGTTATTCATGGTAATTGTGGTTTACTGGTTTTTTAAATTCTGTGTTCCAAAATGAATCCAGCGTTAATTTACCCTATATATGGGTAGCACCATTGTTTTATTTAGAACCATTATTTTTATTTGCCAAAAGTATTATAATATAATACTTTTGGCCATGGAAATCTCAAATCATATCCTCAGTAAAAGTTAGCCATATATTCAAGTAGAGAAAAATAAAGTTAATCCGGCAGATTTTCGATAACGAAAACGGGAAGTACAAACAGATGAAATTCCAAAACATCGAGATAAAACAGAACTTCGCTACAATCAGTTAATCAGTTTGGACATCAATTAATAAAATGCGAATTACAAATTATTTATTCCAATCAATTTCATACTAATTAAAAAATTTTGGCCTCAAATTATGAACCATTATAAAACTCGTAATCCTTAAATATCAATCAACATTTTACTAATTCATATTAATTTTTTTAGGAATTACAATTTAATTTTAAATTGAATGGTCAAATTATTCAATATTTAGTTTCTACGAAAACTAAACGGTTTTTACTTCATCTTTATAAAATCCCTTTTGAGATTTCCAATGGTTTTTTTGTGTCAATATACGATTTGTATAATTCAGGATTTTTGGTAGTTAGCATTTAAACCTACTTCACGGATTTAAAAAAAGATAGAATATTTGAATTATTCGTTTGATCTTCGAGTTAATTTCACACGCATTTTCGATTCGACCCTTTGAAGTTGTTTTTAATACGTGAGGCCAGAAATTCAGAAAGTGAATAACTGGTTTAAAGGTGACCCTTAATCGAAAACACGAATTATAGTATGATTTTCCTGTGCAAACGGATTTAATTTTACATAAGAATTATAATGTTTTGGGTTGGGATTTGTAAAATAATACTTTGTAATACAAGTTTTGCGCGGCTTTACCGACATTGTGCTCACAAGCCACTCTTATCCTTACCTAACTTAACCCAACTGCGTTTTCTTCTTTTTTATTTCCTGCATATGATCAGAACTGATTTATAAGAGAAAAGCGTCATACTGCATGGTTTTTATATCTACGTGAATAGGTTTGTCCAGACACTCCACGTAATGCACGTGAGCCGTTCCTAACTAGCAAGAAAGAAATCATTATTTCGGTCACAATTTATTTATTTATTGGACAATTTGTATAGCGACGCTTTTGTGAGATATCACCTCAGGGGCGCTTTACAGTTGATGCAGGTATTACAAAAATATAAATTATAATTGATTCCATACATTGTATTAAATTTTATATTGAGAAAAACATTGTTTGAGATTTTTCAAAGTAACCTTGTTTTTCTTGTACGCTAACAATGTTCTATGCAAACCTATGTCAATTCCTCTTATTTGGGAGAGTAATGAGTATAGTGGTATTGGTTGTTGCATAACCGCATTAAATCCACGCCGTCGGGGGCCATTAATCAAATTACCTTTTTTCAATGTAATTCATCAGGCTCGGGGGATTACTCCACGTAGCAAGACTAGCAAGCCCCACAGGAAATTTGAGTTGTATTTTTAGATCAATTATCTCGTACCTACATAGCGTGTTTGGTTTACTGTTTCATTATTAATTGTTAACTATTTGGCAATTTTTCATTATTGATTGGTATCTATTTGGCAATCTTTCATTATTTATTGGTACCTATTTGGCAATCTTTAATTATTGATTGGTACCTATTTGGCAATCTTTAATTATGGATTGGTACCTATTTGGTAATCTTTCATTATTTATTGGTACCTATTTGGCAATCTTTAATTATTGATTGGTACCTATTTGGCAATCTTTAATTATGGATTGGTACCTATTTGGTAATCTTTCATTATTTATTGGTACCTATTTGGCAATCTTTAATTATTGATTGGTACCTATTTGGCAATCTTTAATTATGGATTGGTACCTATTTGGCAATCTTTCATTATTTATTGGTACCTATTTGGCAATCTTTAATTATTGATAAAATACTATCGTGTCATCGAAATATTCCCGCTTGACATTCAATTTTAAATAGATTCGCTGTTTGTGAACGTATCCCAAAAAGCAACACTGTTTTTAAGATTCTTTCAGATTTTGGTTTCGCTGACATAAATATTATGCCTTTGCAGTTAAAAATATTTAAATTTTGAACGCAATCATGGCCAAAGTTTTTTTAATCGGTTACTGATTTTTTTTGTAAACTTATTTTCTGTTTCATAAAATTATTTCGAATTAAAAGGGAGCGTCAATGGTAAGCCTTGAAATGCAAATCACCAGTAGGTCTTTACTCTTTTTAAATCTGTTTACAAATTACTTTACCATAATAAAATTTTTTATTAGGACTTTTTTAAATTGATGACAATTAATAGCACTACTGGTATAGTATTAAGAATAAGGTTCTCATAGTATTTTCCTGGTTAGTTTGTTTTCAAAACTTTTTCTCTTTTTCTTACGAGAAAAAAAATATTTTTCCATTTTCAGTATTAATGGGTAAACCAAATAAATTTTTAATCAGAAATATCGATCGTTTACAAAATCAATCAATAAAAACACACTTTGACAATTATTATTTTTCTTATCAGGTTTTCCGATGTATAAAATGTAAAAAAATAATCAACCCTTTTTTAAAGTAACCACTCGAGCGATTGTGCACTTTCGACTATATAAACTCTGCCACACTGACTAATAAGCAGTTGCCGAGCATTTAATCGAAATTGCACAATCGATCGAGTGGTTATTTTTTAAAGTAACCACTCGAGCGATTGTGAACTTTCGAATATGTAAACTCTGCCACACTGACTAATAAGCAGTTGCCGAGCATTTAATCGAAAGTGCACAATCGATCGAGTGGTTATTTTTTAAAGTAACCACTCGAGCGATTGTGCACTTTCGAATATGTAAACTCTGCCACACTGACTAATAAGCAGTTGCCGAGCATTTAATCGAAAGTGCACAATCGATCGAGTGGTTATTTTTTAAAGTAACCACTCGAGCGATTGTGCACTTTCGAATATGTAAACTCTGCCACACTGACTAATAAGCAGTTGCCGAGCATTTAATCGAAAGTGCACAATCGATCGAGTGGTTATTTTTTAAAGTAACCACTCGAGCGATTGTGCACTTTCGACTATGTAAACTCTGCCACACTGACTAATAAGCAGTTGCCGAGCATTTAATCGAAAGTGCACAATCGATCGAGTGGTTATTTTTTAAAGTAACCACTCGAGCGATTGTGCACTTTCGACTATGTAAACTCTGCCACACTGACTAATAAGCAGTTGCCGAGCATTTAATTCACAGCAGCAATTACTTTGAAATTGTTCCTTAAATCCTTGGAAGACCGAAAAGACATAGAGCACGCCTGATTATGGAGTCAATTGAAATTCATAAAGAATCCCATTAATATTAATAAAGACAATGGGACTTAGCTCTCTTGGTAAACGCAAAAAATCATCTTAAATTATAATATGTTACCAGCGCAAGAGAATTGGAGTTGGAAAATCGGTATCACAACTGCATACATAAGCACACACTTCACCACTATCTTTACGCATTTGCCATGACGATGGATACTATGCTGTCAAAAACGTTGGTTAAGGAAGGAAGTAGCAAAAATAAGTCACATTAATAATTTTCTCAAATATATCTGACGCTTTGTACTATTTTAACCAGTTCCACGTTTCGATTCTGTCTTTCAGAAGGGCGACTCTGATAATATCGACCACTCTGCTATTTGCTACTTCAACTGTGTACAGTTTGCGAGATCAATTTACTTAACAGAACTTAAATAATTTACTTAGTTGATGAAATACTACTTCAATCTTTTTGTTGTTAATTCTATGTAAGTATCTCATAATTCCAGTATTGCTGACTTATGTACCGTAACTTTAAATTGAATAAGAAGATAATAATAATAAATATAAACGAAACATGAACCGCAATAAAACACATAAACAAAAATTCAAAATATTATAGGTTATAGACCGTTGCCGTTTAACTTTTCTGTCTTGTTTTGTTTTGTGTATCGTTAAGATTTATAAGTATTGTCTTATTCTTCAATGATATGTTGCATTGATTTGTATGGGTTACAAAAGTTATTAATCGACCGAACACCTTGCAACGCGGTGGGAGGGAAGGTTATTCCATAAAATGCTTGTCTTGCTTCAAACTTCAAAATTCCTGTTATATTCCTACCTCCGTTTATTACTAAAATTAATATTTGAACCGTCAACACACTTTTTCTATAAATTCATTATAAATAGTACTTATTTCACTTATCCGTTACTTGAAAATTTCGTAAAAGACAACGACATTCTAGTTGTTATATTTTTTTATGACATAATTCTAATTCATTACTTATAATCCACTGTCTGAGTGCGACACAACAGCGCCTATGTGGGTACCCACTCCACTTCATTCGAATTAATAAAGCTAATACCAACCCAATAGATACATACAATTCATCATTATCATTAATCCATGATATTATTATTTTATTCGATTCTCTCGCTAGCGTATAACATTATTTGCTCCTACTTAGCATTACCCTCTTTAATATTTATACTTTTTACATTTTATACATAATACTTGTTACTTTTTACTTTTTTTATGTTGTTTTACTTTCACTATTCATATTTATGCTTTGTTTAAAAATGAAAACAAATTAATAACTTTGTAAAATATTATAATAAAATATGTATGTAAAAGTACCATGTATACACACTAAACAGGATTAAAAAATGGCTAGACTACCATTCACTTACACTAAATGCTAATAAAACTAAATTCATCACTTTCAAAATAAAAAATACAAAAAACTCTGAAGAAAACCTTAACTTGAAAATTCATATCCCGCATCACTTAAATGAGCATTGTAATTGTCCCTCATTAGAAAACGTTGACCCTATAAGGTATATGGGTCTAAAATTGATGGAAATTTAAAATGGACCAATCACATCAGCAATTTAGATAATAAAATTAAAAAACAAAGCTATTTTTTCAAAACTATCAGGAATGTGCTCATTAAAAAAGACTCAATCAAAATCTACATGTCTCTCTGCCAATCACTATTAGAATACGGTATTATCGGATGGGGCAGTGCAAATAAAAATATACTAAATCCACTAATTAAAACTCAAAAAGCCATAATGAAAATTATACTGAAAGTTTCTGTAAGAACTAGCACTGACGAAATCTTCACCAATCTTAACATCGTGTCAATTAAACAACTATATTCTAAAGCTATACTCAATTACATTCATAAGTACAAAACCCAAGAATAACAACAAACTTATAAATAGAAACACTAGATCTCATGGTCAAAAACTTATCCAATAAATAACTACTAATACAACTTTTGGGCAAAAAAGCTTCTTATATCATAGTATTAAACTCTACAATAAAATACCACTCTCACTCAAAAACCTCAACATTATAACATTTAAATCTCAAATAATAAGCTGGATACTTAATATAGGGAGATTTGAAATAGAAAATATACTGATATCAAACACAGACTAAAACCGAATTTACCAAACTGAAGTATACAAAAAAACACTATCTTACTTATTTTAAAATTATTTAAAAAAAAAAAATAAAAATAATACTACATGATATATGTTTATAATTAAATTCATATGTTACTTTGTTGTAATATTAATTTCTTATAATTAAATTATAATTTGTAAATGACATCCTCAGCACGGGAGATCCCAGTGAGGATATGATTATCTCTATATGTTACCAAGAAAAGAAGACAATAAATCATTATTATTATTATTATATTGTTCTTCTCTTGTAAGAACTATGTGAAAATATAAATGAATAATTATTTTTGATTTAAAACTAGCTGACGTGTACCCGGCGTTGCTCGGGGTTGTGAATGGTTTGGAGTAAAGTTTTTTATGTCGTGATTTAGAGTTTACCTGAAAACTGGGTATATTTTTAAGGTCGAGATAATATTATTCTAAAGAAATGAATAGTCAGTTTTTGTTTCACTTGATTCCACGTTTCATTTTGTCTTCCACGGGCATGCCCGACTTCCACCATTCGCTACTGAATACCGCATTGCTACTAATACTTCCACGGGCATGCCCGACTTCCACCATTCGCTACTGGATACCGCATTGCTACTAATACTTCCACGGGCATGCCCGACTTCCACCATTCGCTACTGGATACCGCATTGCTACTAATACTTCCACGGGCATGCCCGACTTCCACCATTCGCTACTGGGTACCGCATTGCTACTAATACTTCCACGGGCATGCCCGACTTCCACCATTCGCTACTGGATACCGCATTGCTACTAATACTTCCACGGGCATGCCCGACTTCCACCATTCGCTACTGGATACCGCATTGCTACTAATACTTCCACGGACATGCCCGACTTCTACCATTCGCTACTGGATACCGCATTGCTACTAATACTTCCACGGGCATGCCCGACTTCCACCATTCGCTACTGGATACCGCATTGCTACTAATACTTCCACGGGCATGCCCGACTTCCACCATTCGCTACTGGATACCGCATTGCTACTAATACTTCCACGGGCATGCCCGACTTCCACCATTCGCTACTGGATACCGCATTGCTACTAATACTTCCACGGGCATGCCCGAATTCCACCATTCGCTACTGGATACCGCATTGCTACTGTGGCGTCGAATTATCCAGATTAAATAATTAATAATAAACTGCTACTTGCTACTTAGGTACGTACTTGATACTTGCATCGTTAAATCGTAAACAAAGTAATTTACGTACTACGGTACCTACCTGTCTACCAGGTGACAAAACGTCACGGGCCGTCTTACACATTACGAGAACTCGCCGGAAGGTTCGAGTCTACGGCCTATGCATAATCGCCGCACTATCGAAGGTTCCTGAAACGTACAGTCTGTGCGAGTGCCTAGAATTTAGTTGCCATCCAACTACCCACTGCTACCGTCGGCCGAGTAGTATAAATAAGCCCGACGCAGCGAGCCAGTCAGTCAGTCATCAGTTACCGTTCAGCCGTCAGTCTACAAGGAAGGATCAACGAGTGATCACTCGCGCTCTTCTTACTAGCGCGGTGGACAACACGTACCCGGCTTCGCCCCTATCATTATGGACTCCATCGGGACATCATCTTAGCGCCTCGGCCGTGTCCATGGCCAGCGCTACATCGGATTACAAGCGCCCTGGTTCCAGCGTCTCTGACCAGCGCTTCTTCCACGCAACCATGACCACCACGAGGACACGCAGCATCCTCACTGGTCACGCCGTTCCCGTTCAACTGCCCACAAGGTCTGCCGCACCTTCGGCCTTCTCGTCAGCACTGGAGTGCCTGAAGACCTACGTTCTTCGCCAGTGCCTGACCTATATCGAGTCCCGGTCATCAGCGCCCGGCGTCGACTCACTGACCCGCGCTTGACCAGCACATCATCAGCCAGCATCCGGTGTATTCTTCTGTCCTACCTCATCTCCTTGTCACGGCTACTGACTCACCAATAAACACATGTGACCTTCACAACCTTCTTTCATTTCGTGCCTCACCACCTGATCCCCGATTTAATAAAAAAACTAGAATATATTATTATTTTTTTGATATTTTCCTTTTTTAATGTCATTTTATTTTCTTCTCTTCTTTTTAAAATAATAGTTTATAATATATATTTTGCAATCAAATATCAATGTATATCAAGGTCACCCTACATTATACTGAATGAATTGGCTAGAACTAGATTAATAAGTACCATGTAGGTAACAATAGTGTTCTCTTAATGTATAATCTTTGTGTTATTTTAATTATTTTGGAAAATTATTAACCTCAATACAGGCTTGTCCTAGTGAGGATAAAAATTCTATCATAAAAAATGATACAATGTAAAGAAACAGTAAACAATTATATACTTTTATTCGACTCCGAATCTCATTCCAGTGCAGAGATGATGCTTTAAGTCTTCCTCGGGCGTCCCCACTGTTTTGTACCATTCACTACTGTATACCAAATTAAAACTTTTATTTGACTCCGTATCTCACTCCAATGCAGAGTTAATGTGAAGTCTTCTCCGGGCGTCCCCGACGTCTTCTACCATTCAAACCACTCTCTAAAAACACTTCTGTGTAGTAATCCAGTAATCTACATGGGACAAATAAACATGAGACAAGATACAACAGTGTTTGTTTCATTATTTTTAAGTGTTCGATAAGAAAAGATAAAAGGTTTTTAGAAAACCGCCTTTAATCTCTGGGAAAAGTGGGTAGTATTTAACAATTAATAACTAGAAAACACCAATGTTACGGTTCTATTATATATTATGTGTTATAATTCGCTAATCTTCACACCTTAAATTCCGCTTCATTTACCATTTGTAACATTCTTCCCACCGATCAGATTTCATCTATTTTCATTTCCTTTGATACATTCAACACCCCAGAATTTAGCAAAATAAGAAAAAAAACCTTTTTTTGGCATACCCAGTATTGTGCGTGAAAGGTAGTAGTAACGATTGTGCGCATTTTGCAGGGACACCCGTTGCTACTGGGTGGCTTGATTAATTACAGCTGTAACGGTTACGGACTCGGAATAACCAAACCTCAGTAATCAAGACACATTTAGAACCAATCTACTGACAGTTTGCATTGTTTGATAATGGAACGTTGGGAAATTTATTCGCTTCAAACAAAACTCGCGCTTTACTTCTGATTATTTTAATAATATACAGGGTGGGTTTTAACCTTTACTGTTCAAGGTTCTAGGTTTATATATAGTGGTCTAAGATAATATAAGAAAAACGTTTAATCTGGTTAGATGGTCGAGCATCGAATTCGCTAGTTCAGTTCTCTGCTATCTAAGTCCTTCATCATTGCACAACCAACACAACTATAATGATGGTAGCAGTAGAAATGCTAATATCGTAAAGTTTTTTTAAATTTTTGTCTTTTTTTTGAAAGAAAGGAAGGTTCTTAGAAAAAGTCAAAAATCTTAAGATACGTTGATTAGACCACTAATTGCGCGTCTTGTGTTGGAAAGGGAGTAAGTCGGTGGTCAGCTGTGAATATCGACATCGGTTCGACATCCGTCCGAAGGTCTTTTCCTTATTCATCCCCATTCATAGACCAGTATATATTCTCAGTATCGCTCTATGGTAGAGTACTACTGTGTTATATTATCCGTGTTCGGTGATTAGATCTGAATAGCCAGAAAATTCTAATTCTACCTCTTTTTATCTCCTTCCCATCCCTACTCCTTTCAGCCCCATAACATAACTTCACTGGGAATGCATTAGTCCTACTGGCTCCAGACACTTGGACAAAAAGTATAAATTTTAACATTGGACAGCATTAACCGTTAGATGCGGAAGTTTAAAAATCAAAGGATTTGGAAGACTCGAACAAAAAGAAAAAAACGTAGAATTCAGTCCAGGAGTAAAAACAATTGATGATTTTTTAGACTTCTAAGAAAAATATATTGATTTTAGCAATTACAGCAGATTATATATACATATTAAAAGAGTTATTTAATATATATTTTAGCAATAATAATAATTTGAATAATGCCCTGGAAAAGAGTTCTGGGTTTAATTCCCAGAATATGTAACCGAACCTATATCTGTTTTTTCTGGTACACATTTATTTATTTATTTGAGAGTCGTTCATATTGTCTTCAAAGATTAAACATTACATCACATCACATTATATTCTTTTAGTAGCATCATCATCATGACGAGATGTCATTAAGAATCCAACGAGTCATCGTTTAGTTACCACGTAACCGCAAGTCACTGTGCTTCAGAACTCAAAGATTTCCAAAGTTTCCCAACCCTAATTGATATACAGAAAATAATTTCCACGAGAAGTAATGTAGACAGACGTATCAGATAATTTTTTGATATTATGAATCGAAAAAAAAGCTTTTAATAAAAAAATTGCCCTAAATGTTAAAGTAGCTGCTGAAGTACCCAGCATTCTTCTTTATAGGGTTAGGAATGGGGATGTGACCTTACTGATACTTACCTTTTAAAGATCAAATGAGCAAATTGTATTACTCTCGGAATAAAACTGTAGATTCAAATTTAAAATAAAACCACGTGGCCCGGGACACTCTTCTTTATATATCTAACCAGTTAAAGTTCCCAGCGTTGCCCGGGCTTTAATATCAGATGAATACAGGAATTTTCCACTTTTTCTGAACGTTAAGCGTACAAAATTTCATCAAGAAGATCAACATTCTTTAAAGGGTGGGAAAAGGGGATGACCCTTTTCTTGTTTTGAAGATCATGCATGCAAAATTTCATCGATCTCGGAATAAAATTCTAGGTTTGAATACAAATCAAATCGCCATCCGTCACAGACACTCTCCTCTTTATAAGTGATAATATTGTAAAGGTAAATAAATGGCGGAAAACCTATTTTTTCCTTTGCTCTAGTATATATTTTCATCTTAATAATTTTTTAACGACTCAGATAACTCTTAAATAATCATAACATTGGCCCAGGTAAGATTAATCTAACTAACTGGCCATGACCATAATGCCGTTTCCTTACATCGATAAGAAAAGATGACCTACCTCTCGGTCTCTGCACACACTCCTTGCTCTTTTGTTTCTACTCTTAATATGACCTGATTCAAGCATTTTTGAACATTCCTGTCAATTTATTGAAGTTTTGTTTTCATTATGTTTCAGTTATGTGAAGCAAGTAGGTAATAGTGATATGATAACCAAACTTTAATAGAACCTTCACCGAACTATATAAGTTGATAAATAAGCTACATATACCAGAACAAATAATGTTTTGCGTCAACAAGTATCTATCTAACTACATGCTCAAGATTCTGCTTCCTTCACTGACGCCCGTGTGTTTTGTATTGACATTTTTGGCTAAGAGGAACACTTTTTTAAGAACTTTCAATATTGCCATTAATTTTTGCTACTCCTAACAAAAGTTTCGGCAAAAATATGATATTCAATCTATGTATACCTTATGGCCAAAACTCTGTTTTCGACTTTAAATAGTCAATTTTAGAAACTAAACTTTGGGTAGCAGTGCCGGTAATGGATTTTCGTAGAATGTGTGAAAGCTTTTTCACAACTTTCATTATTAAAGGGAACATTTTAAACACATTTTATTACTTTTGTCTTTCGCGATGAAACTTAATCATTTTAATGTAATAAATTTGATTAATAATTCATTGGAACACTTTGGAAAGTATATTTTACAGTGAGGAAAACTTTTTATAGCAATCAATATAAATACTTTCTTAGAATAAATTAAAAGTTTTCTGCTATATGTAACAGAATAAATTACTTATTGATATTTTGAATGTACCAATTTTTAAGTAGCTAAGTATGTTTAGAACAGATGCGAAACTGGTAGGTATATTTAAATAAGTGCAACCGCATGAGTGAGCACTGTTAACACTAATAATTAGTGTCCAAAGAATAGAGGCTATCTGTTCACAACGGAGCGCTGATACCAATCCTAATGCATGGCAATAGGGCACGGAACTTGTTGAGAAAGGATAAGAGTAGACTTAATGCTGTCAAAATGAGATCCCTGAGGCGTTTGTGTGTTAAAACCGTGGATAACCGTGTTGAAAATGTGGAAATGAATATATGTATTGTGACGTAATAGATCCCTAACACATTCAAAAGAACCGCGAACCTAAAATTAAGACGCAGACAGTTGGTACCACTGTCTGCGTCTCGGCGCAAGGACGTTTGGCCAACGGCTTCGATCATCGGCCGCCATCACTGTAAATCCAACCTTAGTCTTGACACCATGTGTGGGCAGTTCACTACGAAGACGCTCACGGAACGTTGTCGTTCTAAACGACATGTTTGTGTGTTTTGCTTTTAAATCCGGTCTTGAGAAAAGTGCCGGCTACATCATTGAAAACCGATACGCGCGCGATGGCGCGTTTAAAAGAGCACCATCACGGTAATTACTCTGTCATAACTGTGAGTAGCGCCACCAAGGTCTTCACTATTGCATCACCCGGGACAACACATGTAAGCCTGTTATATAACCAGTTCCTCATTATGTGCCATTTTTTGTAATGTCCTGATAAACAAGCTTGCCAGCCAGAACAAAATACGAGAGAGATTGTCCAATTCTAATAGCCAGGAAATATTTTAGGATGTTAACTGTGTCCTCATTTGTGTCCTATAATGTATCTGTTGCATGTGAATACATCCATCTATAATCCCAATTGGAGTTTCATTTGACGAGAGAAGTGTGGTCTGAATTGTTGGAATAGTCCCCCGCATAAAGGCCAGATGGCCGACCCTTCCTGAATGAATTAGTTTTTCTAATCTTTACGCTGAGCTGATTGTCGAAACCTATGTCAACCCCTCAAATTCAAAACGTGGGACCTACAAATCCAAAACACTGGCGCTCCAATTCACAATACTGGCACACAACGCGGGACCCACCAATCCACAACAATATATATATATGAAATGAAACTATTTGGTAAAAGAATTTGGGGACACGATCAAGTAAATCAGGAAGAAAAGGCAAATAGTCAGAACAGGATAAATACTCAGGTCATTTCAAGAGCCAAAATAATAGACAATGTAATAAGTATGAGATGATGTAAGAATGTGAAAAAATGAGTATATATGCCAAAACAGAGCTGTGTGGCGGACTATCTGCGGAGAAATGGGGTGAAATAGTTATTTATACAATATTAAAGAATTCTCAGGATTTCGTCTGCTTTGAAATCGATTTGTGCCCTTAGCGGACCCGATCCTTTTACAAGTTTCTTGCCATCGAAAGTAACATTTATAAATAAAATAGTTCAAGTAACGTTAAACGAAACCTTTCGATTAATTACGATTTTTTCCAACTTAAAAAAAACATAATTTAAATAACATCTTGTCTCTATAACTCTAATATACTTTTTCTCCTTTGAATATTTTGGAACGACAAAACTGTGTATTTTCTGTTATTTCGACAGGTATTTGGGTTTTTAGAGTTCCATACCTCAAGATTGAAACGAATTTGAAAGAAAAACACAAATTAATACAGTTTCAAATATAGCAAAATGAGAAAGTACTAATTGTATTATTTCAAACTAGCTGAAGTCTTCCGGATGTTCTGGAATGTTGTGGAATGCTTTTAAATGATCTCGAATATTCTGGACTGTTCTAGAAATTTCTAGAGGGAGAAACTTCCAACCCTTATATCTTCAAAAGAACGCCCTTCAGGTAAAAATAGGAACTTTCTTCATTGATGGGGGATAGAGAGCTACCACATCGTATAACTCCCTTGATCGTAGCGGGACTCGTTTGTGAGTTTTAAGAGCACGCACATTGTATACATACTTATAATATATATAATATTATATATATATATATAATATATATATATATAATATATATATATATATATATATATATATATATATATATATATATATATATATATATATATATATATATAATTATTTATTTATTTATTTATTAACGGACATCGTCCAAATGACAAAATAATAGCACGAATAAAGTAAAATGAAAAATACAGGAGTAGACAAAGGTACATGAAAGCAAAGACATGTGGTAGATATAATATAAGAAAATAAAGTGACAAGTCGAATCAAGTCACGAATACGCCGTGGGTCAGGACCACAGGACACTTATAATATTCCGTCACTTGTTTAGCGACTGGCAAAAATCATTCAGACTTATCCCAAAAAAGTTAAGGTTTTAACTTGAGTTGACCAGTCTACACATTCTGGACAATGGTGAATAATATCCATAATTTGTCGAATGATGGTTGAGGAAGATCAGTTCATTATTTCTGAGTTTGTGCGGGGGGATATTGAAGGGAATGAGTTGCGTAGAGTAGGTTAATCAATAATACCATTTATAATTTTGAAGAAGTAAATGAGGTCATTTCTTTCCCGACGGACTTCCAAAGGAGAGAGGTTTAGAGTTAGTTCAATTTCATCATATGAGTATTTGCCTTTTTCTAAACCTAGCCTCCTAGCAATTCCTCTTAAGAACCGATGTTGAACAGATTCAATGCGTCGAATGTGGACAGCATAAAAAGGAGACCAAATAACACAAGCATATTCAAGATGGGGGCGAACCAAGGAGCAGTAAAGAGTTCTAAGGGTATTTACGTTTTTGAAGTCCGAAGTGATTCTAGTGATGAAACCAAGTAGTTTGAGGGATTTATTAACGATTGCAGTTATGTGATCCCGAAAAGAAAGCTTGCTATCAAGAGAGACACCAACGTCTTTAGCAGTGGTTAAGCAAATATTATTAAGTTTGTATTCGAAGACAATCGGTTTTTTTGATCTATAGAAGGACATAATTTTGCATTTATCGAAATTTATTTTCAAACAATTAATTTTACACCAATCATTGAAAGAGTCGATATTCGATTGAAAAAGAAGGCAGTCATCGTGATTTTTTATTATTTTTAGAATTTTATTGTCGTCCGCAAAAAGCCAAAAGCGTGTATGAGAAAAAATACTAATAATGTCGTTTATAAACAAGTTAAAAAGAAGCGGTGCTAGATGTGCTCCTTGTAGTACGCTGGACGTTACTTCAATAATAGTAGACACAAAGTTGTTTAATTTAACTGTATATATTAATTATTCTCTCTATATTAATTATCCAATCTTCTTAAATGAAGGGCCGTTTCCCGAACATTAATAAAAATTTCATAATTGAATACGCTCTAAAAACATTTAACCTACCCCGATAGCTAAGCCAATAAAAGTGAAATTAATAAATGGAAAAATAAATGGTTTCAACTCAACATAAATTACACAAAAATCTGACATTAATAATTGTAGCTTCCAGCTATCGAAAGAGACATTTATAAATAAATTAAACAATTTGTTCTTTCGGTTCTGTCTACATTTTAAAGTACAAAATTACAATACGTCTTCGTTATTATTTTTTTTATCAAAATTGACATTGACGGGTTAAAATTCAAAGTGCCACTCACTTTTCCGGGGAAGTTCGAAATTTAAAATTAGAGCCGAAATTTGTATTGCGTTTTTTATTAATCGCAGCGAAAGGTTGATACAAAATGTGTTTGTGTTTGATAAGCAATAATTTTATTGATCAAACAACGGTCGAACTTCAGATAATTCTTTGATAGATAATTATAAATAGGAAGAGAAGATAAAGGGTGTTTTTTAAGGATCTATTTGAAGTTGTAAAAGATAACATAAAGTATTACATTTTTATAAATGTATATTTATACATATTAGATAGTATATCACATGGAATTGCCATATGAAGATCATTATGCTGTTATTGACAAAGTGTATTCTAGACATCAATTTCAGAAGACTTTTACGAACCCCCCTCCCCCTTTTTATGCAAATACACAGGAGTCCCAACGACTCACAACTATCCGAAGACAGTCGGACTATTTCATCCCCAATGATGTTAAGTTCTGAGGCTTATTGAATCTTTTAAATATTCCGATATTAGAAAACAGAAGAAAAATAAATGACTTAACCTTTTTATTAAAATTATTGAACTCTAAATTCGATTTTTGTGATCTCCTGCATTTGATAAATCTACACATACCTACACGAACAACTAGGTAAATATCAACATTTTACATACATACATCTCGTTCCAACTATAGTTTTCATTCTGCAATACAACGTTTACACAGTCTTGGTAACAAATACTTAAACAATATAAATGTATTTGACAATAATTTGAACTTGGCAAACTTTAAACGGAGTATGTGCGAACTATTTCTACCTAATTTGTTAACTATTGTTATACTTTCTTACTATCATTATGGTAAATTTGGAGGATTTTGGCAGATTTTCTATTTTTCGTCTCCTTTATTTGTACTCTATCCATACCTTTATTTTTTAAACTCTTATATTTTTATGTAACATATTTTGCTAACTCTGATATTTTTTTATGTAACCTATATTTTCTTAACACTGATTTTTTTTAATGTAATCTGTATAACTAAAAAAATAAAGATGTACATTATTACAGGTTAAAGCCCTATGGGCGTTTAAATAAAATAAAATAAAATAAAATTACTAGTCCAGCTTCTCCTCGGACAGCTTCTCCATGGAGTTTCTTTGTCTGGGTCAGCCCGATATACAACTTTTCTCTAGAACTTCTGCCAGTATACTTTAATTTATTATTAATACAGGCATTTGGCATCTATTATTACAAAGATTGAATGTTTTATTTACTTAGTTGGGTTCGTGGATATTGGTATTAAAAAAATCGTTAAAAAGAAAGTCTTTCTAAGAGAATCCGTCAGTTTTTTCTTCCTGAGAATCCTGCGAACCATCGATTGGAATTTTTATCGTCATCTATCAATGTCATGCGAAATTTGAAGAATTCATATGAAAGCATGACAATGAATAATAATGTAAAAATGATATTTTATAAACACGAAAAGTGTTTGGTATACCAAAGGTAAGGGAAATAAGAAACGCAAATGCGTCATTTAAAAATCTTCCTAGTAGGTTAAGTATCGTGCCAGTACAATAATTAACAAATAAACAATGTATAATTTGTGGCTTATCACGAATGCACTATAAGCTTTTATACGATTGTTACTAAAGTCTTTATTAAGCAATTTCAGAACACAATAGAAACATCAACGTTATTAAGGCTTTTTGAAGGCTAATCGCAAGTTTGCTTTCAAAAGAAAGGAAACCAATTTTTAACTTTTTGTACACGCGATAGGAATTGAATTCGTGACCTCTCTGATCCAAAAAAGATATCTGCCAACCCTATTATTAAGGGCTTGTTAAAAGCTTTTGTTCATCGACTGCCAATCATCCTGGGGTCAGTTCTTTTGAGATTCTCAAACTAATACGTTAGGGATTTCGTAAAACTGAAAAACATGACGTAGCATAAAAAGCACGATCATAAATAATGTGTCGGTTGGTGGGCCTTTAGGTGAAGAGTGGGAATCTCAAAGGTGAAATGGAAATACGCGCCACTCGGCTTGTTCGACATTATTATTATTAAAAACATTTTAATAAAATATACAATTTTTATTTGTTTTAAAGTGCTGAGAGGTGTTAACTCGTAGCTGTAATAACCAACAAGAAAAAATGAAATAAGTTTCGACCCAAAAACTACTGTTGGAAATAAATAAATTGATTTGTACGGATATTGTAAACAAATACAAAAACAAACAAAATAAATTGTATATTTATAACAAATAAATAGTACCGTTATTTCAAAATCTGTGAAAATAAAAAGGAATTGTTAAATTTTAAATTAAGTAATATTTTATAAGATTTGTACGTCTTAACTAGAAATCTATTCGTTTATTTATTGTTTTAAAGTTTTATTTGAAGAACTCCAAGAAATTTTTAATTAACTTTTTTATTTTCCATAATAGTAATATTCAATTTATACATAACGGTGTGTTTATAAACAAATTATGCTGTGTATTCATAAACAAATTATCATTAAGTGTATCCTCTCGTAAGTGGCCTCACCACAAATTGTTAATGCCTTCGGAAGCCGAAACAACTATCACGCTTAGTAAAAATTACACAGCCGAAATTATAAAATTTTTAATAGATTAAATTATATTATTACTGCATTTATTTTATTAAAAAATATTATTTCTTATTCATAAGTATCATTGAATCGCTGACAGCCCTAAATTCTTAATGCCAAGTTGCGATACCTACTCAGCTATTCCAAGTACAATTAATTTTGTGGGTAACAATAAACTCACTACTGACTATTATCATAGACAACTCATACTTTTACTTATGACAGGTCTTATACAAACCTTGTATAAATTAGTTCAACTATTTTTATACTGGTATATATTTCTTTTGAATTAAGCATTGACTTACTGCACTTACATTAATAACTGCATCACTTGCAAAAGTGTTTTTGTTTAGACATTAATTGATCTTTAATTTATTGCTATTATTATCCTGTTTACCACTGTACGCATGTAATTCTATTATCACTGTATTGTAAAATCCATTATATGGTGTTTTAATAAATAAATTGTTTAGTATTGAACCAGTTTTTTGGATAATACCTACCAATTTTTACATCATATACTATCCATCTCCTTCCCTAAAAACAGCCTTACCCACATTGGAGCAATTCTGAAGATTTATGTTGCACTGTAAATTGTCTCAAGTCAGTCGAATTCGTGTCGTATAACAAGAAGGTGCAATCTTAATATCGTCGTTGTATTATTTAAATATCAAAATTCTCTCGTTTTCTCGTTTATCTCGTTGTGGAGGAAATTTTACCAGAACAGTGCAAGTGCATCGAGAGCCCTTATTGCCCGGATTCATGGGAATTCCAGATAGGCTGTTTCCTTCATTCCACTTTTCCCGTGATTTATTCAGAACCAATTGAATAAGCTCTTTACTGTCGTTTTTTTAATATTAATTTGATTTACAGTTCATTTTAATGTGTAATAGAACACGTTACATAAATCAAAGAAAAAAATATTAATACTAATAAAACCCCAAACTGTGAGCTCTGATATTATGACTTTTCCAAAACTCTTCTGTCTAAAATTTCTTGATTAGCCCAACTGTTTTCTGTTGGACACCCCAAAAATAATAATAATTTTTATAACGTTTGTACACATCTTACAATAATAATAATAATTAAAATTGGCATTTATATAGCGCAGTTTAGTGTCATTTCACTTCAAGTGCGCTTTACTATAAGAAACTTCAAAACGGTAATTTAGTATTCTTCTTCTTAAAATTATTTCTACAGTGTGCCTTACCCAATACAGATTTGATATTATAACACTTAATATACCGTTTATACAAATTTATGATCAAACATAGAATAATAATAAAAGCAAGACAGGCAAAGCAAGAACAATAAAACTAAAAATAATATAAAAATGCAGGCAGTTTGTGCTCAGAATGGAGAATCTGCTGAGCAGTCATAATAATAATTGTCGTAACGTTTGTGCGCATCGTATAATAATTATTGTCGTAACGTTTGTACACATCTTAAAAGTTATAAGTTTCAATTGAACTAAATTTCAATATTGTTATTTCAATGGATTTCTCGAGAAAAAACAGGAAATCATAAAAGTTGTACGAATACATTTAGAAGTCATAATAGAAAACAATACCATTTCTTTGTAGTTAACAGTCTTTGAAAATTAGTTTCCGATAATTTCGCCTTGACCTCTTTAATATTGACTCATGAAATATTTCGGAAAGATTTTCATGTTTCTTAGGAATACCGGTCTTAGGAAATGAAGTAAGCTACTTGGTATTGGGTACCACACCACATCGTGATTGATTGAATATTTTCTTAGGAGAAAGTAATATTGTTAAAGTATTTTCCTGCCCGTCAAGTCGAGTCAATATCACAAAAGATGTCACGAACACATCTGATATATTGAGGTATTTTCAATATTATTACAATAAGCTAATGGTTCGGTATTTAATCCGGACTTATAGGAGAGGGGGTGACAGGAATCAAAGAGAAAATAATAATGTCTCTTTTTACTGTCCATATGACATGTGACAGTTAAAGCCATATTTGTTAGGTTAATCAATCAAATCGATCAACTACATACAACTATGTTACTCAAGACAGAACTACTCGTATTGCAATCAATTCAAGGTGAGAATTTATTTAATAAAACGGAGGGACATTGTTATGTTGTGAACTACAAACGAAATACAAGTATCACATACTTATCCTCCATAGAGTGATTTTTTACAGAAATGTAATCGAATGATAATAATTCGTTTTTAATCTGATATTTTTATATTCGAATTGTTTTAATTCAAGTTTATACTTCGCCAATCAGAAGTGGCGTACTTCATAAAAAAACAAGAGTGAATTTAAAACTATAAGAAGTTATAAATATTTTTTATTAAATAGAAGAAGATACATCAATTAAAAAATTATTTAACTTTGGTGCTTCCACGGTTTTGTTGCAAATTTAATAAAAAGCTCCACATTTTGAAACTTCAAACGCAATTATCTCAGCTCGTCAAGTTTGTGGATTATGCCATTTTTGCGCTAACTTACCTACCTTCTGGAAAAAAATATAATTGATTATGTACATATTGCATCAATATCGATCTTGAATTCTTTTGAAAACGGAATACTTCGGAATCTGTTGTGATTGTTGAACTCGTTACGCCCGACCGCTAACCGAGCGTTCTCCCCGCCTCCTCTATGGTATCTCCATGGAATCATCAATTATAAAATATTTCTTCATTAATAAATGTACCTATTATTTCCTAATGATAAACTAATGTTTATAAGACAAGGCTTTTACGCGTAGCATAAAGGACAACAAATTATTATATGAAATACCCACTCTAAAAAAAGTTTAACTCTATCATTTATTTATTTTTAAATCGCTTAATTCAAATGTGACAATGTGACCATAATAATCATCTGTCTTAAAAAAAATTATTCAATGTAATTTGGGGCAATTTCTTATTTTTAATATTTATATTTCCATTTTCTATTAAATATTATGCATTTTTTAATTTTTTTTTTACCATAACATTTTCCTTTTCCCTTATTTTTTATTAATGTTCTACAAAATATTATTTTGTTATTCTTACATAAATCATGTACGACTACCATAATACGGGCATGAGCCTAGTATGGCAGTTAGAAAATCTCCAAAAATGAAATCTTTTAAAATTTACAGAAAAAAAAAAAAATTAAATCTTTTAAAATTTGAAAAAAAATTGAAAAATCTACCCAGAAAGAATAAATACCGTCAACAGGAATTGAACCCGCAGCATTCTGACTGCCGGTCAGTTGGTCTAACTATTAATTCAACATGTACTAGTATTTTTCATTCAATAAGTATTGTTGATTATATTTGAATTGAATGCAGCACAAGAATCCCAATTGCTGCCAACTGCTGAAGCCAGTGAGACTATAGCATGTTGTGGGGCTGAAGAGATGGGAAAGGGAATGAGTATGAGAGAGGAATGTTAGTTAGCACCTGGCTTTTATGATCCGGTCATAAATACAGCTATTTCACGAAACCATATCTTTTCTGAATGGTGGTATTTCACTAAGGCGATATTGAGAGTTTCTTAATTCTCTTATTCTAGATTCTTAAAGTTTCTTAGGTAAATCTCTTATTGGCCTCTCTAAGGTCTAAAAGTATCTTATATTATTATCTTATTGGCCTCCCTAAAGGTCTAAAAGTTACTTATATAATTCGACTACATCTGTACGTTTATTTTTTATATTTATTAAAACAAATAATGTAACATAATTTACAGAAAAGTAATTATTTCACATAATTTTGTACATAAGATTTACCATCATAATAAAACTAGGCTTGTGTGTATGGGGGATTTGTCCTTTTGTTCGTTATTTGTATGTAATATGCCATCAGCCAAGTATTCAGTTTATATTTTCAGTGTGTGTTTTTAACGTGAAGTTTAAAATCTTTTTTGTTATTTATATTTAAGTTACTTTCTGGCAATTTAAAAAATAATCTCCAAGATATTTATTGTTGAATTGCATTAATGTGTTTTTTTACATTTCGGAGTTGGGAGTAGTGATGGTTGTCTGAGTAATCTATAGTTTTTTAAATGTGCATTTTTATTTTAAATATTATCTTCGTTAATTTTTAATGTTTCTTGATAGAAGTATAATGTAGTTAATTTTCTGATTTCACTTAGGGATTTTCTTTAAAGAGTTAATTATTTTCTTTCAAATCGTTGAAATGATGATACATCCAGGGAAAATCCTCATTGTTCATTGGGTAAAGCCTATACAAACAAGTTTTAGAATCTAAATAATAATCACGACATAAATAATATCTCGCAATCGAAATATAACCAATCTATTGCTATGTAGATAATAATATCGTCGGTAATTAATTTACTGCTTTGACATGTGCTGCTAGAGCCAGATATTTTGCTACATTATTAATGAATAGAATACAGTACATAAAATGATAATTAAGTACATGTATAGACTGTACTATGTAAGTAAAGTCAGGTGGGAGTTTATTTGCTTTGCTACATCTGTCAGTTAAATTAACATGATTATTAGAACAAATAACTTAATTAATACGAAGATGTTTCTAGTAGAGATAAGCAGATTTGACATTGATTTAAATGTTGGCACATTTAAAACTTTATTAAAATCGATTTAGTGGAACAAGAAGTCCATTTCTGTCGTAATTTCATCGCAACAAAAAAATTACGCGTAAACGTCTTTGAGACAATAATTTTACTGTACATTCAAATAACATGTTGCAATTAATGTGAACTATTTATTTATTAATAGAGACGCCCTGATAGATTCAGTTAATCCACTACGCTCAGTAGATGGCAGTAATCAGAATCAATATATGATAGGGTATGTTTATCATTTAAGGTGGGTTTTTTAAATCTTTTCAAATAAAATTGTTTAAAAGTGTGACGAGGAGTCAGGAGGTCTAGTTTGATTCGCAAGACTCTAGTGAAGCCATTATCAAGGATTGCGCGTTACAAATAATATCAAACGCGTGACTAAGTCTCGACCAGCAAACATTCGCTTAGCAACAAACATCCAAAACAACGGTCAAATGATACCCTGGACTACAATTATTCACCAACTGGGTTTCTACAGGGCTGGATTTTTTTTTTTTTTTTTTTTTACTTTATTTATTTTCATTTCTTTACATATATTATACATATTAATAGATAGTATATAATAACATAATATATAAAAATAAATAGTATACCTACACAATAAATGAAAACCCACTAAGGCACTGCCTGAGTGTGGGTAATATAAAACGATTACTATATTTCAAGTACCTAAAGTATAATATACATTAGTAGAAAAAGTTTTTTTTTGTTTATAGTTATTATAAAAAGTAAAGAGAAAACATTATGTACAATAGTTTATAAAGTTTCAGCAAGTGAGTTGTAGAAAGGATCAATTTATCGTAAAAGCGTTTCAATATCTACTATCTTATAGATTTACCCGTGGCTATTCCGTAATTGGGGACACTGATCAAAAATGTAAACCATATTACATCACTTTTAAAATAATATAACAGCTTCCGATCACCGTGGTATTTGACATTTAAACAAATTAATTTATCTTTTAGATATGATGAAACTTTTTTTGTTTACAGAAACCGATAATTAATTTTTCATAAAATTTAATGATTGGGATATTTTAAATTTTTTTTATACATCACAAAGTAATGATTTTATATAAAACAAAAGTAGTGGTTTTAATGGATCACAGTAAATGTTTGTAAAGTATAAAACTAATAATGGCAATTAAAGTAGGTAAATGCAAAAAATCTAAAAACTAATCATTATATTAATATTTTACAAAGTCGTTAAATACGTTTTCTACATACCTCATAAATAACTAAGGAATATTTTATTTTCATTTATTTCTTGCTATATTTTGTTAATAATTATTCATACTATCCTTGTTGTCGTTGTCAGTATGGTCATTCTATGATTGTTGCTGTTAAGCCAATATTGGTACTCTGTAGTATTTATTTAGTCAGTAGAATGTTATTGTTGTCAACTTTAAACGTACTGCCTAGCTGTAATTTTAGGTTGAATAACTGTAGCTTTTATTTTTCCAGGTTAATATTTTCAATATTATATTAAGTTCACTTGTATTTTTTAGTATTCACAATAATTGTGTTGCTGCACATCTCGACACAGGAATTCCTTAGTGAGATTAGAGGCTTTTTATTAAATATATTATTTTTTACACAGGGTAAGGCAGAGATAAACAACCAAACAACTAAGTCTTGGCGCAACTCCTTGCCTTATTAACATTCGTACATCGTCTCATACATACTCTTCTGTTCTTTAAAAATAATAAATCCTGGGATTTTTCAGGTATTTTGGCACACCTGACCAGAGGTGGCTGCCATATTCAACAGTGGGGCGCAATTGCGTTTTGTACAGGGTCAGTAGTTGTCTAATTTGAAAGTGTTTGCAGGCCCTGAGCAGTACGACCAGATTTGACTCTGGCTTTAGGGAATTTGCAACATTAAATTCGACTAGGTTATTCTTACTCAAAGAGGAAACCTCCTCGAGGTAACTGTTCATTCTCTGCTTCAAAGCTTTTGGAGTTTGTGTATCCTTCGGAGGCCTGTCAAACAAAACGCTACCATGAGCTGAACTGTCATCCGCGTAACAATTGATTGGTGCACATGACAAGAGGTTATAGATTTGTAACAAACAAAGTCGGAGATAGAACCGATCACAGTGGGACGCCAGCATTTATTGAATGTGAGGAAGAGGTAAAACCATCAGCAACCGTCTGAATCTCACTTTTCAATTCACTCACACAAGGATGCGGGAAGGCCGTAAAAAGACAGTTTTATTGAATATATGTGTAAAAAATATCTAGAATTTTCATCCTTATTTGAATTAAATTACCAAGGGTCACCTAGGAAAGTATTGACGACCTTAAACTTAAGAACAAATTCTCTAATTTTTCAATAGTTTTTTATCTCTTTCACCCCATTGATTTTCAGGCGCAGTGTGCTAAAGCCTATTTGTACCTACTGTTTGTAAATCCGGGCCTGGGAACCTGGCCAGCAGTATATGCTCGCTGAATCTACGTGATAATGCCTAACTACCCTAGGGAGAGTAGGGTACATTGCACTAGAGAATATGAGATTTGGATGCAAAGCATCGACCAGCCAAGTCATTACCTGCTAGGGTAAATACAAACGTAAAGCTTAGCGTTTACACTAAAACATTGTCTACTAGACATGCGCAAATATTTTAGGTTTTCTCTTATATCCTGCGCATTATTGCAATGCAAAAGGTACAAATTTGTATTATTTCTCGTCGTACACAGAATTACACTTTACATAAAACAATCTAGCCAGCAAGTGTATTTTGGTAGTATATACTACTCCTAGCGAAAGGTATACGTGACTTTATCGTTCTAGTATCTTCTGCCTTTTTCGTTTTCAAACAAGACGCGTGAGAATTAAGAGGACGAACATTAATGGCGTCCATATGAGCCCTCCCTGGGACTAGATTACCCATAGAATATAGATGTCGAAAGAAGGGTTAAGGTGGTTTATTTTCTGGGCCTTTAACCTTTCCTCATCTGTGGTGTGTATTTACTACACATTGCTTCTGATAACTTTAATAACTCTATAAATATAATAAATTCTGGGTTCAGATTTTAGGTATTCCTCCGTTATACATTTATGCACTGAATTAAAAAATAATATTTTACATAGTTTTCAAATTCAATTAAAAATCAGAGATTTTTGTTAAAAATCGAGATTAAATATACCAATACAATCAACCGTGTGACACTGCTACGCGAAGAGTGTGCGAGGAAATGACACGGTATTGATGTCCCGCTTTAGTTCGCTATGGGGTAACATGAGAAATCCACACGAGAACCAGCACCTGCAGCCAGTCGGTCGCGGGCCGTCGTTAGATAAGGATTCCTCGCACGTTTGTTTAGCATCTGCCGATGGTTTTTTCATGTTTTCAGCAATTAAATTACAATTATTATTACTTTTGAAATAATTATAATAAACATAAGCGACTAGCTATGAATATTCATATATTTCCTATATTAAATCGCTTATTTTGAGATGTGTATTGACTACACAGCACGGGAACGCGTGGATTTTTTTAGCACAGTAAGGGAAAGGTTAACCAAGTTGCGCTTCTTCCATGTTTAAGCAACAGCCTTACAGTATCAGCCACAAGGAGAGATGACATCAACCATCTAAAGGACATCTGCACTCCAGAATGCTGTTTTATACGCAAAATCTGCAATGTTCATCAAGACTTAAAATACAATTTCTTATTAAATACTCTGAAAATACATACATTAGAAGATAGACGTAAAATAAACGATTTAACGTTCTTATTCAAAGTACTTAACTCTAAATTCGACTGTTGTGAACTCCTGCAACTTATAAACATACATACACCCACAGTAACAACACGACAAAATACAATATTCTACAGCAGCACACATAACCGTAACTACATTGCTCACTCTCAGATACAACGACTTCACACCATGGGAAATCATTACTTGGGTGATGTTGACATATTTAATACCAACTTGGCAAGTTTAGTGGATCATTTAAAACATTTATTTCAACAATACTCCTAAACACATCATGTAAACCTACAAATAGCTGTAATTTTCTGTTTTTGTTTCTTGTGTTTGTATGACTTGTTGCATAGCTTTTATCAAATGTACCTAATTTTATTCTTATTTTTTATGTTTCAAAGTATCTGTCAAATTAAAATTATACTGCCAACCATGTAAAAGCCCTCTGCTCGTTAAATAAATAAATAAAAAAATAAAGACTGTTTAGTGCATCCCAAAAATAAAACACCCAATTTCTTTTATAGCAAGAATATCCGATACATAGTGTATTGCAGGCCGTTCTTGTGTCTAAATAAGCATTTTTTTCTCACTTTTGTTTAAAAAATCCCTGAATATATAGAACTGACTAACTTATTGTACAACTATTTGTTGTATGCACAGCTTTTTTTTTCAAAAACTAAGTGAAATAATTTCCAGTTCAAGGTGAAAACATATTTTTTTGCGATGTAAATATCTGATAATGAGTTTTCTTTTTCAAATCGTTAGAATGGGTTAGACTTACTAAAGTTATGCTTATCTCCGGTTCTTAAAATCTTTCTTTTCTCAGAAAGTGCATAAAAATTGGTTTTAATACTTACCCTAACAAGATATAGGGCAGCAACTGAATATATTTTCTTCAGTTCAAAACTATACTTCATGGGAGTAGTTATTTTAAATGGAAAAGTAGAATATCTAGACTGTAATATTATGTAATTATATTAATTTCGAGATGGCTTCATTCTTAGAGTATGCAAAGCACGTTGAAACTATGATAACTTCGTACCTTTTATATTTACCTTAACTCGTTAGAGTATGCGTTTGTATAAGTCTTGAATTCAATATAATATGTGAACGGGATGAATACAAAGCAGGTTCTTACTATACCTTTACTTTTTCAGTAGTTATCGTTATCATATAAACCATGAAGATTCGTACAAAGTATAAAGGATGCTTTTCTTGAAAAACAGAAAATTTTTAAAAAAACATCACTGTTGGAAAATTACTACATTAATAATTCGTAGGTTGCTAGGAAATATTAAAATTTTACTCTAGATATTGACTATTTTAGTTCCTTTGCAGGCAGCATGACATTTAAACAAAATAATGTGTTTATTGCACATCGTATGTCTGTTTAACGGCTTTAACTTCATCATCATTTATCTATGTTTCTGAAGCACCTCAGTTTTATACAATATTGTGTTTTACAAAACAAACGGCTCTACGAACTCACTTATACAACATTCAGTCTATTTTAATCCTTCCTCTGCCAGCGCCATGCCTCTTTGCCATGCATCAGGGTTGGTATCAGCACGCCATTATGAACTGCTAGCGACTAACTCTTTCAGTTCTCCAACAATTGAATTTATCCTTCTTTCAGTGTCCTTATCAACCTTTCCATCTCTCGTGAGAAATTCAATGTTTTGGCAGAATTGTTAATTAAAATCAATTACCCAAAAAGTTACATTGAAAAAAATGTTTTTTTGCTTCGGTTTGATCAATCTTTTTCCACTTCAGCAATCAAAAAATCACGAATTGATTTTAATAAAAAATGTAATATTTTAAAGGAAATCTGTATTAGAATTTTTATTTTATATTAATTTGTTGGATTTTATAAAAAAACACCTGTATTTCTGTTTGATTTCTCAGATGATGGAATAATATTTTTCTTGGAAATAAGGTTTTAGTTCAAATAATGTATTTAAAAAAAATACTGATGTGTTTCATGATTGATAAATATTATATGTATATTAAGATGGGAAAATTGAAGCCTCCTTGATAAAACAAACCCGTTATTCGTCTCAGAAACGAGTTATCGATTATTTCTATAATTTTGAAATAATTTTAAATTCAGATATTTTTGGAAATTCAGAAAAGGGATTCTGTCGTTGTTGGAAAAACAATCTCACTAGAAATCTTTACGGTTGTCGAATAACCGAGGAAAAATTTTCAAAAAACTTCATTGAACATTTTCATGCATTTAATTTACATAACAGTTCCCAGTTTTGAAGGCAATAAAAACATTTTCAAATATCTCTGCATTACCTACGATTAAATTACCTTCGGATTAATTATTTTCGAATCTCCTAGTCTGTAACCAGTGAGACTAAATGGTGGGGAAGTGCCTGGCAAATCATATCTGGTCGCCAAATACGACAAAAGCCATTTTAAGCAACATTTCAATTCTGAATGATGGTTTTACTCCAGAGCAATACTGTAGCAATAAGTATCTTTTACTCTGGAACAGCAAATCTGCCATAATTGGTAAATTGTGAAATAACACTAATACTGAGGCCGTCAACATAAATAGTCGTACTGTTATACAAAATAATCTGCGCAGTTTAGGGTAATGCTTTTATGTTGATTTGGGAGTTAAAAATTCAAAATAAATGCAATTTAAGTCTATAGTTACGATCCCAAACACCTCGTTTATTTTGGTCGACTGCACACATGAGTATGCTTTAGCCACGAAATACATATTCCCTGGATTTTTTTTTGTGTGAATACCGCAGAAGATTCTCAAACTGCTCCCAACCACCTGACGCTAGTGAGACTATGGCATCACTCATTGGGGTGTGTTGTGAGGCTGAAGGTAGTGAGAAGGGGAAAGATATGTGGAAGAAGAGGTACCTGGCAATTCAGATTTGGTCACCAAACACAGCAAAAGCCATTTCAATTCTCAACGGTGGTCTTACATCAGGGTAATATTGTGAGTGTATTTCAACCTGGAACGTGCCGTACCACCGCAAATGTACCATGTATTATTTTTAATGAGTATATATTTTGAAATAATACAAATTAATCAAAAAAAATTTTTTTTTAGATTTTAATCTGCGACCTCCGGCTTTTTAGTCGAAAGCCTTACCCCTCGATCATGGAGGCCGTATTGAAAGATAACGGATATCTTCAAAGTCCACAACTCCCAGGATTCAGTTAGACAATGCCGTTTGTTGATAATCTGTTCAAGAAAGAATTTAGACATTTGAGAAAGCTGGATCGATTTCATCAGAAGTAATTGAAATTTCCTTACTTGGAGAGACCAGACACTTGGACACGCTCACAACATACTTCTATCTTCAGTGGTTTTAGCACAGAGGTGTACATCGACATCATACTTTGTTTACTTGGAGAGACCAGACACTTGGACACGCTCACAACATACTTCTATCTTCAGTGGTTTTAGCACAGAGGTGTACATCGACATCATACTTTGTTTACTTGGAGAGACCAGACACTTGGACACGCTCACAACATACTTCTATCTTCAGTGGTTTTAGCACAGAGGTGTACATCGACATCATACTTTGTTTACTTGGAGAGACCAGACACTTGGACACGCTCACAACATACTTCTATCTTCAGTGGTTTTAGCACAGAGGTGTACATCGACATCATACTTTGTTTACTTGGAGAGACCAGACACTTGGACACGCTCACAACATACTTCTATCTTCAGTGGTTTTAGCACAGAGGTGTACATCGACATCATACTTTGTTTACTTGGAGAGACCAGACACTTGGACACGCTCACAACATACTTCTATCTTCAGTGGTTTTAGCACAGAGGTGTACATCGACATCATACTTTGTTTACTTGGAGAGACCAGACACTTGGACACGCTCACAACATACTTCTATCTTCAGTGGTTTTAGCACAGAGGTGTACATCGACATCATACTTTGTTTACTTGGAGAGACCAGACACTTGGACACGCTCACAACATACTTCTATCTTCAGTGGTTTTAGCACAGAGGTGTACATCGACATCATACTTTGTTTACTTGGAGAGACCAGACACTTGGACACGCTCACAACATACTTCTATCTTCAGTGGTTTTAGCACAGAGGTGTACATCGACATCATACTTTGTTTACTTGGAGAGACCAGACACTTGGACACGCTCACAACATACTTCTATCTTCAGTGGTTTTAGCACAGAGGTGTACATCGACATCATACTTTGTTTACTTGGAGAGACCAGACACTTGGACACGCTCACAACATACTTCTATCTTCAGTGGTTTTAGCACAGAGGTGTACATCGACATCATACTTTGTTTACTTGGAGAGACCAGACACTTGGACACGCTCACAACATACTTCTATCTTCAGTGGTTTTAGCACAGAGGTGTACATCGACATCATACTTTGTTTACTTGGAGAGACCAGACACTTGGACACGCTCACAACATACTTCTATCTTCAGTGGTTTTAGCACAGAGGTGTACATCGACATCATACTTTGTTTACTTGGAGAGACCAGACACTTGGACACGCTCACAACATACTTCTATCTTCAGTGGTTTTAGCACAGAGGTGTACATCGACATCATACTTTGTTTACTTGGAGAGACCAGACACTTGGACACGCTCACAACATACTTCTATCTTCAGTGGTTTTAGCACAGAGGTGTACATCGACATCATACTTTGTTTACTTGGAGAGACCAGACACTTGGACACGCTCACAACATACTTCTATCTTCAGTGGTTTTAGCACAGAGGTGTACATCGACATCATACTTTGTTTACTTGGAGAGACCAGACACTTGGACACGCTCACAACATACTTCTATCTTCAGTGGTTTTAGCACAGAGGTGTACATCGACAACATACTTTGTTTACTTGGAGAGACCAGACACTTGGACACGCTCACAACATACTTCTATCTTCAGTGGTTTTAGCACAGAGGTGTACATCGACATCATACTTTGTTTACTTGGAGAGACCAGACACTTGGACACGCTCACAACATACTTCTATCTTCAGTGGTTTTAGCACAGAGGTGTACATCGACATCATACTTTGTTTACTTGGAGAGACCAGACACTTGGACACGCTCACAACATACTTCTATCTTCAGTGGTTTTAGCACAGAGGTGTACATCGACATCATACTTTGTTTACTTGGAGAGACCAGACACTTGGACACGCTCACAACATACTTCTATCTTCAGTGGTTTTAGCACAGAGGTGTACATCGACATCATACTTTGTTTACTTGGAGAGACCAGACACTTGGACACGCTCACAACATACTTCTATCTTCAGTGGTTTTAGCACAGAGGTGTACATCGACATCATACTTTGTTTACTTGGAGAGACCAGACACTTGGACACGCTCACAACATACTTCTATCTTCAGTGGTTTTAGCACAGAGGTGTACATCGACATCATACTTTGTTTACTTGGAGAGACCAGACACTTGGACACGCTCACAACATACTTCTATCTTCAGTGGTTTTAGCACAGAGGTGTACATCGACATCATACTTTGTTTACTTGGAGAGACCAGACACTTGGACACGCTCACAACATACTTCTATCTTCAGTGGTTTTAGCACAGAGGTGTACATCGACATCATACTTTGTTTACTTGGAGAGACCAGACACTTGGACACGCTCACAACATACTTCTATCTTCAGTGGTTTTAGCACAGAGGTGTACATCGACATCATACTTTGTTTACTTGGAGAGACCAGACACTTGGACACGCTCACAACATACTTCTATCTTCAGTGGTTTTAGCACAGAGGTGTACATCGACAACATACTTTGTTTACTTGGAGAGACCAGACACTTGGACACGCTCACAACATACTTCTATCTTCAGTGGTTTTAGCACAGAGGTGTACATCGACATCATACTTTGTTTACTTGGAGAGACCAGACACTTGGACACGCTCACAACATACTTCTATCTTCAGTGGTTTTAGCA
Source organism: Hesperophylax magnus (assembly GCA_026573805.1). Classification (NCBI taxonomy): domain Eukaryota; kingdom Metazoa; phylum Arthropoda; class Insecta; order Trichoptera; family Limnephilidae; genus Hesperophylax; species Hesperophylax magnus. The sequence continues at coordinate 3,854,280 of JAIUSX010000082.1, forward strand.
CAGAGGTGTACATCGACATCATACTTTGTTTACTTGGAGAGACCAGACACTTGGACACGCTCACAACATACTTCTATCTTCAGTGGTTTTAGCACAGAGGTGTACATCGACATCATACTTTGTTTACTTGGAGAGACCAGACACTTGGACACGCTCACAACATACTTCTATCTTCAGTGGTTTTAGCACAGAGGTGTACATCGACATCATACTTTGTTTACTTGGAGAGACCAGACACTTGGACACGCTCACAACATACTTCTATCTTCAGTGGTTTTAGCACAGAGGTGTACATCGACATCATACTTTGTTTACTTGGAGAGACCAGACACTTGGACACGCTCACAACATACTTCTATCTTCAGTGGTTTTAGCACAGAGGTGTACATCGACATCATACTTTGTTTACTTGGAGAGACCAGACACTTGGACACGCTCACAACATACTTCTATCTTCAGTGGTTTTAGCACAGAGGTGTACATCGACATCATACTTTGTTTACTTGGAGAGACCAGACACTTGGACACGCTCACAACATACTTCTATCTTCAGTGGTTTTAGCACAGAGGTGTACATCGACATCATACTTTGTTTACTTGGAGAGACCAGACACTTGGACACGCTCACAACATACTTCTATCTTCAGTGGTTTTAGCACAGAGGTGTACATCGACATCATACTTTGTTTACTTGGAGAGACCAGACACTTGGACACGCTCACAACATACTTCTATCTTCAGTGGTTTTAGCACAGAGGTGTACATCGACATCATACTTTGTTTACTTGGAGAGACCAGACACTTGGACACGCTCACAACATACTTCTATCTTCAGTGGTTTTAGCACAGAGGTGTACATCGACATCATACTTTGTTTACTTGGAGAGACCAGACACTTGGACACGCTCACAACATACTTCTATCTTCAGTGGTTTTAGCACAGAGGTGTACATCGACATCATACTTTGTTTACTTGGAGAGACCAGACACTTGGACACGCTCACAACATACTTCTATCTTCAGTGGTTTTAGCACAGAGGTGTACATCGACATCATACTTTGTTTACTTGGAGAGACCAGACACTTGGACACGCTCACAACATACTTCTATCTTCAGTGGTTTTAGCACAGAGGTGTACATCGACATCATACTTTGTTTACTTGGAGAGACCAGACACTTGGACACGCTCACAACATACTTCTATCTTCAGTGGTTTTAGCACAGAGGTGTACATCGACATCATACTTTGTTTACTTGGAGAGACCAGACACTTGGACACGCTCACAACATACTTCTATCTTCAGTGGTTTTAGCACAGAGGTGTACATCGACATCATACTTTGTTTACTTGGAGAGACCAGACACTTGGACACGCTCACAACATACTTCTATCTTCAGTGGTTTTAGCACAGAGGTGTACATCGACATCATACTTTGTTTACTTGGAGAGACCAGACACTTGGACACGCTCACAACATACTTCTATCTTCAGTGGTTTTAGCACAGAGGTGTACATCGACATCATACTTTGTTTACTTGGAGAGACCAGACACTTGGACACGCTCACAACATACTTCTATCTTCAGTGGTTTTAGCACAGAGGTGTACATCGACATCATACTTTGTTTACTTGGAGAGACCAGACACTTGGACACGCTCACAACATACTTCTATCTTCAGTGGTTTTAGCACAGAGGTGTACATCGACATCATACTTTGTTTACTTGGAGAGACCAGACACTTGGACACGCTCACAACATACTTCTATCTTCAGTGGTTTTAGCACAGAGGTGTACATCGACATCATACTTTGTTTACTTGGAGAGACCAGACACTTGGACACGCTCACAACATACTTCTATCTTCAGTGGTTTTAGCACAGAGGTGTACATCGACATCATACTTTGTTTACTTGGAGAGACCAGACACTTGGACACGCTCACAACATACTTCTATCTTCAGTGGTTTTAGCACAGAGGTGTACATCGACATCATACTTTGTTTACTTGGAGAGACCAGACACTTGGACACGCTCACAACATACTTCTATCTTCAGTGGTTTTAGCACAGAGGTGTACATCGACATCATACTTTGTTTACTTGGAGAGACCAGACACTTGGACACGCTCACAACATACTTCTATCTTCAGTGGTTTTAGCACAGAGGTTACACCTCTGTACACATTAGAGGTGGGTGAGTTCTGCATTTTTCCGGAGGCATCCGAGGACTGCTTCCTTTTAAAAGAACTCGAGTTCTTGGAGTGGGTCCCGGGTCCGAGTTCTTGGGTGCGGACTGGGTACTGGGCGACTACCGGGACGCACGGGTCCGGCCAAGGACTCGGCACTCGGACTCGGATAGAACCCGCGAAAGAACTCGGACCCGTAGCAGGACAAGGACCCGCACAAGAACTCGGACCCACACGAGAACACGGAGTCAATCCCGTCACCCATCGCACCCGAGTCGCGAGTTGTGCAGTTTACATTTTGGCGAAGTTCAACGAAATCCATTCGTGTCTTGTCGTGTTCCAGCTGATTGGGCTACGGCTAATGCGAGGCCGTAACGGATGTAGTATTAGGTTCCAAGTTCCAGATGATAATTTTAGCACACGCGTAAGCAGTAATAAATCAAATGTAGTAACATAAATTTCGGTTGTCGTTGAGAATTTGTCGTTTTCATAATCTCTGTCCATCGATATAGATAAAGGTACTTGGTCGAAGCCTCTATCAAATGAAACTCAGTAAAGGCGAGATGTTTTAAAAACAAAGTCAGGAAGTAGTTAGGTACAGCATTGAACTATTAAAATTTTAACAATTAACAACATGTTTTAATATCTATTTATTCCAGTCCATTTTTTTTACTTTTACAATACATACACACTTTGTTCAATATATTATTGTAGGATTTGTGTATATTATATACTTGATTTGTATATTTTTCCTTTTGGTTTCACAAATATATACATATATATGTCTCAGGATCATTAAAAATAAACATTTGCCAGAAATTTGCCTTTCGAATGAACACTATTACGACATAGCTAAAAAATTTTAACAAAAGATAGCCATTTTAAATAAAAAATTATTGAATAAAATAATCTTGGTACCTAATTTATCGCTTGTCTGAATCTTTCCAATAACAGTTGACAATCAGTTCCAATTTTTAAAATCAAAGCAAATCCATATTCTAGAGTTCATTGAACCAGAGTTACGGATACACAGACAGACACCACTGAAATTTGTATTTTTAATAACACAAAAAATAAAAATAGTGAACGATAATTAAAATAAAACTTTAAAATAAAACAATAATTTTTACTTACAGTAGGTACCTAGCGCCTACAAATATGAGGGGCTAAAATAAAAATATAAAACATCAAAGAATTGCGATAAATCATTGAGATTTTACATAAAAACCGTTAAACTAATCGGCAATATCTCAAAATGCCAACGTGTTGATTTTTAAAACAAGATCATGAAACAAAAGAAACATAAGAATTGAACATAAAAATAATAAATCAGTAAGTTTTTTTTTAAATTCTGAATCCGAAAAAAAAATGTACAAATAGGCATAACAGTCAAAAGAATCATAAATAAACTCAAAATATCTTCGTATTGAATTTTTTAAATCAAGATAAAACATAAAAAAATGAACATAAAAAAATGTAATATTTTTTTTTAAATTGCGAATTGAAAAATTAAATTATACAAATTGTTACAAACAGTTAAAAGAATCAGCAATATCGCAAAATCCCCCCGTATTATTCATAAGACATAAAAAGCATTGAAAAATAAAATCAGTAAGATTTTTTTTCATTCATTCCGAAACGGAAAATAAAATCAGGTATAAACCATAGAGTTATAATACAACACAGTTATAATACAGAGGTATCTTTTTGTAAAACAAGAATAACATTAATAATAATAATAATAATAATAATTTATTCCAGGATGTGGGGAGGATAGTGCAATCCCACACGTCCCATATAGTTATACATATATATAGTTATACAAATATTTAGTAAACAATACAACACATTTTAAATATTCAAATGTAAAATATCTTGATACCCAATAATATATCCATTATTCGAGTCCGAGATTGGAGTTTAAGAATAAAATTTTCTCAAATTTTTGGGTAGATAGTCTATTCCTCTTCTCGGTGAGGATTTGTCCAGCTTTCGAAAATAAACGTTCGCAGGGGACGGAGGTGGCTAGAACACAAAGTCTCTTCATTGCTAGCTGGTACAATATTGGATAAATATGTTTACGTTCTTTCCACCATCTGAGAGGGTTTTCTCTTCTGTCAAGGATTTTCTCATCAACGTATTTTTCTAGTTCAGCTGTAGATAACGTGGACACGCTTTGGGGCTGTGCCGAAAACTGAACTTTCTCATCAAAACATTTGTACAGTAATGACTCTATGTCAGTACTAGATTGGGATGGTAGATTTCTTTCTATTACTACTTGTTGCTGGGAAACTTCGGAACTATTGATAATATGTTTTATGTCTTCGTACGTTTTTAGGTAAGACAAATCATCTGAAAATGCGTATTTTTTGAATCGAGGATCCAAAAATGATGCCTGTGCTGCTAAAGTATTCTGAGCTATAAAATGAAACCTGCTTACAAGTCTTTCTTTCAAAGTAATTGTCATTTCTTGAGCGCCTGCATGTGAAGCATCCATGAGTTCCACCATCATCTTTTCGACATGTTCTTTCATTGCCGTGACAAATATAATGGTTTTTGCGATACTAATGGTCTTTTCCGCACAAATGGCTGTAGTCACTTCATCGAAAATTTTTAAAACTTGAACACATTTTCCTATGACCTCCCATTCGATAGATGTTATAGTATTGTATTGGGGCATCTCAACTGCTAAAACCGATACCACTGCATTCTTAATAGTTAATATGCGTTTGAGCATGTCGTATGTGGAATTCCACCTCGTTGGACAATCTTGTTTTAATTTTAAGAGGGGTAATTCCATACGTTCTTGTGCAGCGTGTAACTCTGCTTGTGCGTGGGAACTTTTCTTGAAAAATTTGACAATGACCTTGACTTTATCTAGAATACCTTTGATCTTTTCTAATCCTGCCTGCACAACCAAATTTACGCTGTGTGCAAAACACGGGAAATGTTCCCATTGACATAATTGGACTGCACGGGTCATGTTACTAGCGTTGTCTGTTACTGCTGCAATTACTTTATTTTCGAACCCCCATTTGGCGACAGTTTGACGCAAAAAAATGATATGTTTTCAGATGTGTGACGGTGATCAAATTGTTCACATCCCAATAAAACCGAACTCAATTCAGTTTCCTCATTTACGAAGTGACATGTGACGCTGTAGAATCCTTGATTCGTGATTGATGTCCATCCATCTGTGGTTATGCAAACATAATTAGCTTTAAATAATTTTTCCTTCACTATCTCTTCAGTTTTCGCGTATAGCCGTGGGATTATACTGTTAGAAATTGTTTTTCGAGTTGGCAGTTTGTATCCGGGGCATAACATATGTATTAATTTTTTGAACTCCACATCCTCTACTATACTAAATGGTTGATATTCTTTTATTATTACCCTCACTAATTGCTCATCCAACTGCTTTGATCTCAAAACCGAGATAGGTCGAACAACATGAATATAATTAGCAATACTAGCTTGTGTTTGACTAGTTGTCGGTGCTTCTTGAGTTCGCCGATTTATATTTTCGTGTTCTAGAGGCTGAAGCGGTTCTTGATGTATACAAGAGACAGATGGGTCTTCTTGAAAGTTTTGTACAGTTAGACGGGCATCATAAGTAACATTCGTTAATAAAGGGACCGTTGGGTGCGTCCTCTTCAAATGACGTGATAGATTAGCAGTGCCACCACCACGATAACTGATGTACTTGTGACAGTAAGAACACTTAGCTTTCTGTTCTACTTCATTAGGGCTGTCGAAATGCTTCCATACTTCACTCTTCTTTGCATTGTGTGGAGGCATATTGTTCACAATGTACGCAACACGGAGTCAGTTACAAGACAAGCGCTCACCGGGTACGGATTTCCAGCGATAACTGTCAATTACCTATGTAATATGTTCTGTAAGATAGGTCAGTACTGCACAAATCGTTCTGGAAAAGAAATAAATAGCAACTATCAATGATGTAACCTTTCATCGGAAAGTAGGGTTTTGTAAGGAACATAGACTATATTTAAATATCTACCTCGTCACAACGTTACTTGTATCTGGATCGAAGAAAAAAAATAATGCGAAACATTGCTTTTTTCTTATCATACCTCCCCTATTTATTTATTCCTAAAAATATATTTATAATCATATTATGATTACGTTAAATTTCTTAAAGTTAGGTATAAAGCAACCTTGGGGAGGTTTTCACACAAGCGGCGCTATAAAAATAGTAATTTAAAAAATACTGCCTTTCACAAGAAATGTGGGAGAATTGAAAAGAAAAATAATACAGGCAGATTTGGGAGCAAAACTAAAAACGCGAATACTTAGATACTTTCTAAAACAGCCATGAAAAATATGAAAAAGTAAAAAATGTTCCGCGAAATTATCACGTGAAACACACGAGAAAACGCATGCTAAAAACCGGCACACAGCAAAACACACGAGACAAACGCGTGCACAGCAGACCTCCCACCGCGCCGTGGAGCACGTGTAGTCGATATGATTTTGTGACAAAATGAATATTATATTCCTCTCAGCGTTTCCCAAACTTGTTTCCGCAGTCCTTTTGGTTTTATTTTTTTCACAGATCCACAAAATTTTATTTCACTCAATATTGACGTATTGTTTAAATAAAATCTAATTCAGTACCTACACATTTTAGAACCTACCTATTTACATTAAAAAAAACTAACCTTAATTAATATTTTTTAAAGGAATGTAAGACAGTATAAATATGGAGAAAAAGTGCACGGCGTAATGCACAAGATTAAGAAGTTACCGCTTCATCGATATAATAAGTATAGATTAACCCTCCCATACCTAATTTCAATACAAAAGTAATACCACCTAACGCGTCATTTCATAATACTACTAGGTACCTACCTACCGATCGAGTTCCGTCGCATCTGTTGCGTAACGTGGTTTTTTTCTTAGGAAGAATTTAAACATTTTGATCTTTTGTTACTTTTCTTTGTACGCTGCCTCGGATCTATCTGTTAGGTACATCTATTTTTGAAGTATTCATATAACTGATCAATTTGTTAATAATAAAGTTTGCGATAGCCCGTACCTAAAATACTACGGACTGCCTCATGTTTGTGTTTGAAAAAAAAAGATTTTCACAAAACTAGCGATTCTGTTGCCGCGAACTTACTGGATGACAAATTTGCTCCACACAGACCAATAAAAGGTAAAAAACCAATGCTTATTGTGATCTTTGGACTGCGAGAAAATGCACTTTGTTTTTGATAAATGTTTACGTAAACCAATGTTTTTGGTTCGGGTGGCATTTTTAAGATCACAGGGCTTGTCTAGAGATACTTGGTCGAAGGACCGCTTAGATAGTTAGGACATGAAGAGCGGAGAAAGGTGTTTCAGGAGATTATTAGATTAGTGTGTGTGTAATATGGAAGATTGATTTGCGGTATAAGTCAGGAAAGACAGAGGCCATTTCACAACCACCTGAATCAAATTCCTAAGATTATCTTTATTTATTTATTTAGTACAGGATGCACATAATGTTGGATATTTGGCATAGCGCCGTTTTGTGAAAAAATCACCTTATGGGCGCTGTAATATGTCATAGGTATCACAAAATGAGAGTCGTAATTCATAACAGAAGACAATAATATTTTGTTATGAGATGAAGTTAAATGTAAAATAATAAATTAATTAGAGTTTTTATTTTATCCAGACTCCAGACCCACCATTTGGGAAACGCTGTAACAAACAATCGGCTTGGCTGCAACTCCCGAATTATCTGATTTAGCCAACAATTTTTTTAAAAATATGTAAAAAGGGACGAACAATGGGCTTGATTTAAGGTAATAACTTTCGGATGGCTGAGCCTTCCAAGGTTGTTCCTTCAAAATCCAATGAACTTGTTTTATCTGTTTTCTGTAGTCGTTGTAGTTATTAACAGTGACAACAAAAAATACAATATTTACAATGAAGTGTTATGGATATTATAAATAATAGGCAAGATGCTTTTTAGTGGCTTGTGTTTTTTAGAAGATAAATAAAAACATCCACTGGAGCGCTTTTCGTCAAATTTTTGCAAGTATTGCAATATCTTAGTAGCACCTCTAGGTACATCCTAGAGTACTTAGTGAGTCTAAAAATATTGGAAAAATGGTAAAATCTAGGTGAATTCATTGGCTATAAGCCGCAATAATCATTTCTTATTGTTTCAATACTAATATTTTGAGGAATGCTGTTAATTGTATCGAATGGCAGAATTGATTGCTGAAACAGAATTGATTGATAAAACTATCGACAATACTAGGGTAAGAATCAATTTTTTTTAAAGTGAAAACCCCAGTCACAGCCTAATTTTTATACACCTAATTAAATTAAATATTACTTAACTTATTTTTCTTTACATCACTCAAATAATTTATTGCTATTATTGATTTATTAGTACATGTCAGTCGATATTATTATTTAACTAATTAGCTCATCGGTTTAGAAAAGCAACTCATAACCCCAAATAACTCCAATAAGTACTAGATATTAAACAATAAACAAATCATCCACTTACTTTAAAGCAGGTAAACAGAAGATGTCTTCACCACCAGAACTTACCACTCACTGCAGGACTCGCGAGGCCGGTGGTGGAGGGAGGCATTCGGGTTCGAGACCCCGAGTCCGAGTTTTCTGGGAGTTGTTGATTAGAGGCATTCGGGTCCGAGTCCAAGTCCTTAGAGGCATTCTCGGGTCCGGGTTCTCTGGGAGTCGTTGATTGGAGGCATTCGGGTCCGAGTCCCAAACCGAGTTCTCTGGGAGTGGTTGATTACGAAAAGGAGTGGGAGTAGGACCCGCTTCCCGCAAAGGACTCGGGCTCAAGGACTCAATCCGGCTGAACCTACACATCGCTAGTACACATCGACATCATACTTCGTTTCAATGACTTTTATTTTACATGTACATTTGTTACATGATTTTTATTTATTTATAACGGTTTCGACACATCCGTGCCATTCACCAGCAATCTTAAAACTAACTTTAAAATTATGCAAATACAAAATGGTTACATTTTATAAGGTAAGGGTAATGGGTTGGGTATTTTTGTGAAAGGGGGGGGGGGGTAGAAAGGTAGGAGGTGTCAACATAACGGGTGAACTCGGAATAGTTATTATTTTGTAAACGGAGTTCATGTTCCCTGATTCTTGTTTTAAAATTTCTGGTAGTCATACCTACAGTAGTCAGTAGTCAAGTAGTCATACCTACAGTAGCCAGTACAGTAGTTCTAACTTTAGTAGTCTAGTAGGCATACCTACATAATGTGCGTGAGATTAATTAGAATCTAAAGTAGGGTATATTGGACCGGTCGTTAAATTGGACCAGCGTAAAATTAACGAAACTACAAAACATATTTTGATCCTGACAATACTGAATATTGCGCAGCTAACTTTGATGTTGCCTTACCGACCGGCATCACATTCGAGAAGAATTAACAGAAGTGACAGGGACAAAACGAAATCTCTCTGCTTCGATGAAATATTTGGAAAACTTTCATACGTCTATAACTGCAACCATGGTTAAGGTTTTTTGACTATCTTTTCATATTAAACTTGGTGATTTTCATAGTTTTATGCCCGCAATAACCTGAATTTCCAAATATGTAGGTTGTGTTTGAAAAAAAAAATTGTTTGAAAGAAGTAAGAGTTCGATTAATTGGACCACTGTGAGTTCGGCAAATCGGACCGGTCCAATTTATCTTACTCAATGGCTGCTACAAGTGAAAATAAATTGTGACTGCAGTTAAATTTGTATTTATTTTAGATGGCGGATAGTAAACATTATTACAAATGGACACAAGAAGACCTAAGGCAAGCAATATTTGCGTTTAGTAATGAACATGTTGGTTTGAATGAATGTGTCCGTGTTTATAAAATTCCAAAACCGACTTTAAAGAGGCATCTAGATTAGAATAATACACAAAGGACGACCAACAGTTTTAATTTTCAGAAGCAGTTGAAAATGATTTAGTGAACCATCTCCAACACTGGAACAGTGTATGTTTGAAAAAGGCGCGTGGTGCTCAGAAAGCTTTCATATTAACACCAAGCCCTCATAAGAAATAATTTGGCAATATCTATTCAGAAACGTCTAGGTAAGAGACCAAAAATGGAGCCTATTAACAAAACCAGTAAATGCGTAGGAATCGGAAAAAAGAAAAAGATGAAAGCTGCAAGCAGTGTATCGCTTAAAGGTTAAGGCATCGAAAAGAAGACAACTAAAACCAATAAATACAACAGCAGCAGTGATTCAGATACTGAGTTAGAAATTGTGTTGGACGACTCTGATAGCCTACCATCTGAAAATAAGGAAAATGCATGCGGTATATGCAATGGAGATTATTTTGACTAGCAAGACCAAAAGTAGACTGGGTGCAATGTGTGCATTGTCATAAATAGCATCACAAAACCTGTGTAAGAAACCCAGATATTTGTGATAATTTCTTCAAAAAATAAAGCGTTCTCTCGTATTACAATACATTAGGTAATATTAGTAAGGTGGGTTGGGTCAGGTTAGGCTAGTTATTTCATGTTTATTTTTTAGGTAAATAAGGTTACATTCTAACAATAGAATAATCCTAGGTCCAATTTACAAAACCCACAGGTCCAATTTAACAAACCTGTCGGCTAATTTGGAACAAATGCCTAAATGAAGTAAAATATTTTTAATAAAATAACTGTTAACATTTAATATAAAATAACAAACGGCCTTTGAAGTCTGATAACGCACCTTTCATGTCAGTATATTTAAAGTCCTCTAATGTAATGAAATCCCAATAAATTTACTACTTTCCGAAAAGTGGTCCAATTTAACAGACTCTCCCCTATATATCTCATTATATTTGAATTTATTAGAAACATTCTGTTATTAATTTTTATTTTGGAATTAGTGTAGAAATATGATCTGGATATTTTTAAAGATAATTTGCTTTTATAAATAATATTTTTTTATATATTATTTTATTATTTCTACATTTTTTTATTGACTACGCGGTAGCAAATAAATAAAAATAATATCCATGTGAAATAAACTTGTTCAAAACGAAATGTCTAGGAAATGTAAGATAGTTATTGACAAAGAAATACAATAAAAATGTGTAATTAATACACCTGTGCATTATTCAAATGCATTATTCAAAAATTCTGCAGCGTTTAGTTCCATGAATTCTTTTTTTCTGCCAGTTCCTTGAAACAACGTGTTTTAGTATCAACACTCCAACATAAGAACCTGGTCTTGGTGGTGCATTAAATAAACATTATTGAGCCAAACAAACTTATAACAAAATATATACATATTCTCAGATAACACTGGCAAAAGTTTGGACGTGTACAGTATGTTATTAAAATAATTCAGGCCGAGAATTTCCCAGAACTGCTGTAAATTATTCACAATTCATTATTGAGTTTTCGCATTAGCATTTGAGGTCACCGCTATCAATGCTTCCAGCGATTATGAACTAGTTGCAATTGAAAACAGAAAATAAGCTACTGTGCTGTAGTTTTCATAGCAAATCAAGTAAAAACTGAAAAGAATTTAATTTATTTCTTGTCACGTTCTAGTTCAACCACGTATCGGTAACGGTGTGGAACTTAAGAATTTCTAATTAATGCATATTTTTAAGTAAACAGAGTTGGGGTGGTTAAGATATGGGAGAATAATGTTACTGGCCGGTCAGATTTGGTTGATAAACGGATACATCCCAAGAAATGCTTTTTGAAGAAGGGTGATCATGAGAGAATTTTTCAGCACTGGATATTATTATCCAGACAATAAGAAAAAAATATTGTTAAAATTGGAAATAATAAGAATAAAACGGAGCCTAATGTTGTATTAACGCTGAATGGAGTTGGAATGCGTAAAAATATGGGGAAAAGGTAGGTTAGGAATAAACTAGTTTACAGATGCAGTACTTGAAAATATGGGGAAGAGGTAGGTTAGGAATAAACTAGTTTACAGATGCAGTACTTGAAAATATGGGGAAGAGGTAGGTTAGGAATAAACTAGTTTACAGATGCAGTACTTGAAAATATGGGGAAGAGGTAGGTTAGGAATAAACTAGTTTACAGATGCAGTACTTGAAAATATGGGGAAGAGGTAGGTTAGGAATAAACTAGTTTACAGAAGAAGTATTTGAAAATACTGGGAATAGGTAGGTTAGGAATAAACTAGTTTACAGATGCAGTACTTGAAAATATGGAGAAGAGGTAGGTAAGGAATAAACTAGTTTACAGATGCAGTACTTGAAAATATGGGGAAGAGGTAGGTTAGGAATAAACTAGTTTACAGATGCAGTACTTGAAAATATGGGGAAGAGGTAGGTTAGGAATAAACTAGTTTACAGAAGAAGTACTTGAAAATACTGGGAATAGGTAGGTTAGGAATAAACTACTTTACAGATGCAGTACTTGAAAATATGGGGAAGAGGTAGGTTAGGAATAAACTAGTTTACAGAAGAAGTACTTGAAAATACTGGGAATAGGTAGGTTAGGAATAAACTACTTTACAGATGCAGTACTTGAAAATGACATTTTTTAATTTGTGTATTACACAAGAATCCCAAATGGCCCCAACTATTTGGAGCCAGTAAGACTACGGCATTCCCAATTATTGTGATGTTTTTGTTGTGAGGCTGAATGTAGTAAGAAAGGAAAAGGGGCTGAAGAGAGGAAGAGGACGGTGAGGAAGTACCTGGTTATTGAGATTTGGTCACCAAATACAACTAAAGCCATTCCAACAACGGTTTGATTCTGAATCGTGTTCTTTCACCAGGAAATATGTTTGATGAAGAGGTACTGAGAGGACATTCTGAGTGGCAGAGGAAGAGGCATGTTGGGAGTCAGATTTAGTCACTTAACTAAGATATAATTATTTAAAACTACAATTCGATTGCAAACCATGGCCGACACAGACTGGAAGTACTACTTAGTAGGGGAAACCATATTATATTAATACAATTAATACCGCACTGAGTGAGGCTCACATTACCAAATAATATTGTATTAAAAAATACTTCTGTAATATCAACAATATTACAGAAAGAAATTTCATGTAGACAAAGTGGGAAATAAATAAATATATTTGTAGACCTCAGAACAGGTATCAGTAATCAGGGGTTGTCTATATAACATCATTTATAAATCTTTTTTAAAGCATTCAATAAAAAAAATACATTGTGTATTTTCATTTTGGAATGAACAATATTTTGCTTTCATTTCGCTTTTAAATTCGTAACCCCAACCCATTTCACGGAGCTCAAAAAATAATATCCATTCTCTGTAAGTAAAGATAACTCTAAGGATTTGACCTGTTTTGTCCACTATTTGCCAATGGCTGTAATTTCTAAACACAACTATCGATAATGTTATCACAACAGCACACAGAGTAACATCAACATCTCCAACATCTAGGTAGAATATTCTCAACATCTCCAACATTTCCAACATCACAGGGAAAATTATCCCATAATTCCATTATCAGGAGAATTTTCCGTATCTCGGAACACATGGGACGTTTTTCTTGTTACAGGTTTCTATTTGCTTGGGAAAACTTTCCAGGCGGGAAACTACTTGAAATATGTAAGGCTTTCTTTGACGTTCAGATTTCCTCCTTTGACTTCATTACAGATCTTATCTCCAACAATTATTCTTTCCACTTCGTTTAACAAAAGCTTGAAGAAATTTTCTTCTGTAAGTTCCTCGTCGATATTCCACGCTACCACAATGGAAAAAAGTGGAACTATAATAATTATTATCGCAAAGATAAAAATTAGGAAAAAATTAACTTAGTTAAGTGAAATGATTTGAATAACCAGATTCAACCTTACTTTTTCTCAAATTCTAAACAAAATTCTCATCATATGATTTAAGATTTTCACGGCCAAAAGAATTTTTGTTATTTGTTTTTGGGGTGTTATGCCGTGTTGCGCTAACTCCTTCTTTAGCCAACGTTTCGGACAGCATTGCAGTGTCCATCATCGGGGCAGATGTGTTATTTGAGGTTGTGGTGAAATATGAGCTTATGTATGAGATTGTGATACCGTGTTGCCAACTCCAACCCTCTGAGCTAACATTAACGTATCATATTTTATTTAAAGTGGTTTTCTTCGTTTAGCTCTGGTGAAGCCGTCAATTACCGGATACCAAGAACTATTGAGCTTAGCTCCATCGTCTCTATTAATGTTTATGGGATTTTTATGGATTTCAATGGCCTCCGTAATCAGCCGTGCTCTATAAGTTTTGGGTCTCCACAGGAACAAATCCAAAGTAATGTCCGGTGTCAATCAAATGCTCGGCAATTGCCGACTTGTCAGAGTGGCCGAGTTTACAAGCTCTGAAGTGTTCTGAGATCCTTTTGGAGATAGTCCGCTCTGTCTATTGGGTGTCAAGGTGTCACAGTCATACTGACAATAAATTAAAAATTTCAATAACTACTTATTACGAAAATGACGGATTTTTTATGCGTTTATGTTGACGAAAATGTATTTTTGCGAAAAATTTTTGTGCTTCTTTAAAAATGCCTCAAAAATGAAAGAATGTTGTAGAGAGCGACAGTTACGTCACATCCGCCAACTTTTCTAGGTGATCCAATATCCCAGTGACAGTTATTGTTGGCGGCCAGCAAAATATACAGGCGAAACCTACATCAAAACACCAAACAAAATACAAATTATTCAGGAAAATCAAATTCGTGAAATAAAACAGTAATATTTAAAAGAGTGTTCATGTTTTAATATAACCTCAATTATTTAATTTTACTATAAATAAATGCTTATTCCCTATCGACAGTGTCTCTCTCAGTCGCCTCCGACTTTTTCCACCATTCTCTACTGTATACCACAATTTTACTGGTAAAAAAATGCATCACATCATTATTTGCAGAATGAAGGGAATATTGAATTTTGGTCTTCGGTGATTTTTATCATATATTTATTATTATTATTATTTAGAACGGGGAACCCCAGTAAGGACACATTATTTTATAAAAAAAATGGTTAAATAAAAAAATAAAATAAAATAAAATAAAGAACTAAATATCAGCCGATTCGCCTCCACTCTTCCCGCCCGACCCTTGTTACGCAGTGTGGTGTGTACCAAGTGGTACAAGTTAGTGGGCCTTGAATACAATCAAACTTATCAGTGGAGGCGTGTGAGAGAAATCATGTTTTAGTTTTGATGTCTTATAAAAAAAAACAAAAAAAAAATTCACCGGAGACCAAATTGTCATTTACATTTTCTACTTCCAGTCATCAATCAGGAAATCTGTTGCGTAAAATCATCATCATAAATCAATTATTTTTAGTTCAACTGTTTTTCAAAAGTTAAGTTGTTTTTTTAAGTACATTTGAGAATTTTTCAAATATTTGTCAAATATCTGCATCAAACAGATTTTTTCCGTATTCGGTATAATTTTTTTTTTTTACATTAAAAATATGTTAAATTAGTAATTATTGCAAAGAAAAATATCATACAAAAAAGGTTCAATTGTATAAATAGTATATGTGGTCTTTTTACACAAAAAATTTGGTGAATTCACGGATATTTCTGCATTTTTAACTAAAAAATCGCGATTTTCGCACATCTGGTCCTTTTGAATTGCATAAGCGAAATTTGCTTTGAACACTGAAAATATTTGATGACAAATATGTAGCTATGTTTTATCTCATAATGTTGGTTTCCTCCTTGAATGTGACGTATCAACATAAAACAGGATTAGATAAACGATCCATCAAAAACTAGCTCCATGGTCGAGTGGAGCTTAGAGCATCCCTACAATTAGGATAATGGATAAATAAAACCTACTTTCTTCCGGGCAAAAACAAAAAGACTCCTTTTTCCTCATTTACTACATATTATGCTGAAAAATATGTGCTAAAAAAACTTTTTTCTTAAAGTAATTAGTTTCACTGCCGACTTTACGTGCAAACGGCTAATTGCATTGAAAATAAAATGGACACATTACAATGATTTATCTAGTTACAAATGTTCCTTTCAATAGCAAGGAGTTTCTATTAATGGGCCAACTAGATGATCGAGCTGGCCAAAGCGTCTGGTATTCACGACGGTGTCACAGGTTCAATCCTCTGCGAGCGATATCTTCCAAATAATAATTTCCGCAAATATTGATAGTACAAGGAAGTATTTTCGGATGATTCGTTATAGGGGAATATTTTTTTCCATTTAAAAAAGGTTTCATAATTTCCCCGGTTTCTAATATCGGCTTGTTAGAGTGCAGATAGAATATATTAATTTTTTTAACTCTCTTGAAAAATTACTGAATAATACCAAAAAGTATTTTTTATAAACAAGTAATAGTACAAAGTTCAATATATTGAGTTCAAACGTACATAGTGCCCAAATTCCATAAAATAAAATTTTATTCCCTACTCTTTCTAGAATTGAGGATCTTCTCTGGATTTTGAAATTACAATTTTAGTTTTTCATTCTACAAAACTGATTAATTTGCAAACCGCAACATCTGTCAATGTGTAATTAGCAGTTTTTGTGTGTTTTATTTCTATTTGAAATACAGTTAAAGTTATTTTATAGTTTCATACTGCGTTTATGACATTATTGATGTATCATTAGTATTTTAAGATTAAATGACCAAAAATGTAAGCATTTGCAGAAAGTTATTATTATTTCATTACAGAGCAAAAGTACATGCAATATTTCGGTTAAGATAAAATCAAAAAACCAAAGAATACTATACCAAACGACTCATCACAGAATGAGGTTTTCACGAAAATCTATAATATATTATAAATCATTAACAGTATACATCATTCTTACTTTAATATTTACTTTTAAATTATTTGTATAGAATTAAAATTAAGGGTTGATTATTTTAAATTAAAACGGTGTTTTTTCACAAAATTCGTTTGAAGAAGAGATACTATATAATATAGTTTAATGTATTCCAGGCTGCAAACACCACTTACTTGGAAAAGTTATTTTATTTGATGGTGGAAGTACAAGCGATTTAAAAAAGGTGTTTTCACACAGAAATATTTTCCATAGAAATATTTTTTCCACACCAAACATTGAACTACTTATCAGAACAGTACCTAAAAACGTAAAATTTATAAAAAATTTATCTATTGTCGTACTTGTATTATAATACAGAATTTCTTCCAGAAGTTAAAGTGAACTCGTGATCCCTCGGAAACGTTGTATATAGTATAATATTATTAAAAAATATATGTTTTAATTGAACAATCTAACTGTTAAATAAATACCACAATCCGGTATTATTTCTGAATATGGAGCGTGTTGTGAAAATACAAGATAAATTGAAACTGATGGGTAAATGAATCAATTACAAAAATATGTTTGAACCCATTTTAATTTTTCGGCAGCGAAGGAAGAATTTTAAAGACTTTTAGCAAGTGCTTAAATTAGTGTATTTATTGTATTGAATTGAAAATTGTTACAAAATACTATTTTATTTAGAATTTCCTTTCCTGCGCGATAGTGTTTTACTAGTTTCATAGCGAAATTCTTGTGAAATATATTATTGTACTGAGTGAGCAGTACAGCTAGATTAACCATCTGTTTCATACTGAATATATATTATTATTTTAAACTTTTTTTTCTTCTTTATTGTTTTGTTTGTAAATTACAGTAAAAACTTAAACACACAATTTTAAAACGACCAACGATAATGAACTAGAAGTTTTCAAGAATCTTAGACCATTCGAGAATTTTTTAAAATCAATTTCTTTTCTGAGAATTCCAAAAAATATAAGAAAAAATTCTTCCAAATATTGTTATATTTTTTATTTTTGAAGTTATTTATTACGCAGGTACGTACATTGCACACTAAAATAACATTATAATGTGCTTGTAGGAAACATTATAGTGTTGAATTCTCTGTAATTCTAAAATTCTATATATATAAAGAATTCAAAAATTTTAAAAGCTGTTAAAAATATAATTTAATGAAATCACTTACATGCCGTTTATTTTTGTCCTCCCAGTATCAGCAGCGTTCACAAACATCACAAAAGAACGTTATCATAAGTAAGTCCCAAAACAACTCAACTACAACCGGAATAAAAGACTTCCACCCAAAAATATTTTACAATATATTTTTCTTAATTTATTTGTTTATATTATAATTAATTTATAATTGCTTTTCAAATCACTTCAAGCACAGATAAAAGAAAATTGAAAAGTTCGAAAATATTTAATCTAAATTTAAAAGAAAAAAGTTTGTTTTAAAAGATCGAGTTTTTTGTGAAAGTTCAGAAGTGAGACTTTTTCCAGTTCTAAAGTTTAAAAGTTTGAAATTTTGTTATTAGAAAAAAGTTAGAAGGACGACCGCTTTGTACGAAACGTAGGGACCAACTGAAACTAACTGAAGCTTAAAGCTCGCCTTGAGTGTGGGAGTACTACCTTTGCGCAGGTTTCGCGATGGCTTTTAGCGCAAATTTGCGCAGCGATAGCTGTGCATTTGTATCAAAGCTTTTTACTGCAACGAGCTTTGACAGAAAAACTGCGTTTTTAAAGAACTTTTTTTAAAGTTCGGTTATTCGATTATTGGGATGATAGAGTTAGAAAATTTATGTTTCTCGTTGGAAATGATAAAATTAATGCCGAACTTTTTTTAGCGAATACTATAAATACATAAAAATCGATGTACTTTGCAAGTGAGGCCACGGCACGATCTTGTGAGCTATGTCGTCAGATAACATTAATAAAATTGGAATAAACTTTATATTATTTGATTCAAAAATTTAAAAGAGCGATTTAACATATTTTTCAGGCGGGAACCTGACGCATTTGACTGAATCTCACCACCATACCATACGTAATTCTAACTTTAATATACAACGCCTGGGAAGGAATCTGACGCGTTTGACTAAATCTCACCACCAGACCTTATTTAATTGTAAAGTTGTGAAAAACTGAAAAAAAAATTTTTAAGAGAAAATTTAATTTTCATCGTGCATTGAACAAAAATGTTTTTAATTCCAGTGTTTAAGCATTAATGAAGTTTTCAATAAAAACCAAGCTTACCTGGGGACAGGCATATGGTTTATTAATCCAATAAAAACCAAGCTTATCTGGAGACAGGCACATTAAATATTATTTCAATAAAAACCAAGCTTATCTGGGGACAGGCACATGGAATATTATTTTTAAGTGATCTTTCGTTCATTTTTAACAAAAAATCCCTTTGTTTACCATGCTTGGTTAAATTCGTTTTTTTTGCTCTATTCTCTCAGCAAAAAAAATATCAGGATAATATTCAGCCAAGAGATTCAACGTTTTTCCTTTGAAAAGTTGCATTGCGTGGTATATGTTACCCTTCTCGTAACTTTAGTATTTTGAGGAAGTGCCTATGGATTTAGATTATTTCAAAAGCTTATATCTTCGATGTCAATGCTATTTTAGTTTCTGATTTCCATTCAGATTATTAAGGGTTTTTATGGCATGTTTATTATTCATATTTTTTTCGTGTTTATAAATTAGTTTCTAGTCATCACAATTTCCTCTCTTTTTCCCGACAACAGACAGAGAAAATATGAACTGAAAAAATATTTCTTTGTATGCACTACTTTAGAAAAAAATAATTTTAATAAAAACTGTCGGATAGCCGAGTTGTTGAGCACAATAGCGAATCTTAAAATCGACCAGTTCCCATGTACAAATATCAACCGTGTACAAATGTTGAGCATGAGTCTACCGGCTTTGCACCGGTATCAAAGAGATTGCTTGTGGCAGATATTTGATAACCTTTTATCGCAATATCTGTAGAACAAACACAGTATATCTACCTGGCATCTTTGCTCTAAGGAAAATAATTCGTGTGTTAGTAGCCGTGATAAGCTGAAACCGGTAACGGTAAAAAAATATCATAAAAGGCGACGCTCGCACTCGTTATAGTTTCTCATTATTACAAACAGCACTGCCGAATGCGATCGGTTAGTAGCATGAACAAATGTGTGAGGTTCCCGTCCAGGCTTCATAAATTAAATTTCTCTGCTTCATATTCATCCATCACCGCACAAGAAACATATTGCTTTATATTTATGGTAGTAGGAGGAATTCAAATAGTGTCAGGCTATTCGGAAACCAGAATTGTTTGTCTTTTATATAATATCAAATATTGAACTGTCCGTTTTGTCAAGGTAACTAACTGCAAACTTCTAAATACTTAAGTTAAATTAATGATATTGGTAGTACCTACCTCTGCCAGGTTCTTCAAAATAATGTACTGTCAATTGAGGGGGTACATACGGGTACCCATATTTGCATGTCTAATAATTAATGTTACCTTTCGGACATATTCAATCAGGCCTAAGCGATCTTACCTGCCCAAACAAGATAAAGCCGAGTGACTATCAGAAGGTTCGGACGCCAGAGATATGTGGTTACTGGAAACTGGATACCATGTTGGTCAGGTGTCGCAAACAGCGACCTACAATATATGTTAAATTTAAATGAGCATTTCATAACAATTCGTGCTATTTTTTAGAGAAGAAATAAGACTTATAACATTTCTTAAAGAAACAAAGAACATTGGGATGTATAGATAGCACCAGCAGAATCGTACTTGAATTGGAATAGTAAAAATATAATTATCTCACAGATTATGATTAAAACTGCCTAAATGTGTATTGAAAATAAAACCACAACAAAATGTTAATGCAGATCAAAATTTCAGCAACATTTTTTATTCCGAATAATATTAGAAATCACTGTTTAATGTAAGTCAGTTACATATCTTTATGTAGGAAACCGCCCATTGACGTCATAATTATGTAGATGCAAAGCCAATCAGTTATTAGGTTTGAAATATTATTAGAGTTGAGTTTACTGAAATGCCAAAGTATATTTTTAATATTATATTTTGTATATTACTCACACGCGATCCAATTAATTAGAGTTTTAAAAAAAATATATCATAAAAAGCATTTTTATTTTATTTTTAATACTATAATATAGAGTAAAATTGAAAAAATATATATTATGTAAAATAAAAGGCGCGTGACTTGTCGAAGCAATGAATCCTATGAAAATATTGATAAAAAACTACGTCCTCTCCTTTCGGAAGATTGCTCTTATCGGAGAAATGTCCATCCCGAAACGTCTACCAGTCACTACTGACAAAGTGTGGTTCTATTTATAAAAGAATTATATTTTTTTACAAAGATAGTAGGTAATGCACAACTTAAAATATAGTATATTATGCAATATCTTTTTCATTTTAAAAAGTTTGAGAACTTGTGTGTTTATTTAGAATCTAGAACTGTAGACTAATGTTTCTCTAACCAAGAGACGCGACCCCAAAACGAACCCGGCAACTGTCATTATTCATTGAGAACTTTGGTAGGTTAAGCAGTTTGCACTCTTTCATACAAGACACGCAAAACTGAGCGATGTGAAAATACTAGGTTTTAAGTATTATTTTTTTGGTAAACTAATGTTTAAGACAAGATTTTTTATGCATAGCACAAAGGGTAACAATTATTTAATAAGCAATAATTATTAGCCTGAAACACTCATCCACATTGAAAAATCTCCTGATAAAAGATACATGACGCCAATTATTATGAATTATTTCGCGGATAAGAGATAAGCCGCCATAGCTCAGTGGTCAGAGCTGTCGACCGGAAATCGAAAGGACACGGGTTCAAGTCCCGTTGGCGTCATGTATCTTATATCAGGAGATTTTTCAATGTGGATGAGTGTTCCAGGCTAATAATTATTGCTTATTAAATAATAGGTTTTAAGTAAACAAATTTACTTTGTGTCTGTAACATTATCAACTTTTCAAAAATTGTGTTTACCTGATTTGGCGTAAAATATGATATATTTAAAAAAATATATAACGTCCTAATCAAAGATCCTAAAAATTCGTAAATTATGAATGTTGTCGGATTCAGTGATTTGAAAAAACATTTATTTATACCTTGATTTAGAGTGCGCGAAACAATTTAGTTTTAATTCATATGGATTACATCGCAAACAGTTTCACAAAGAACAAATTTGAATTTTTAATGGTTTTCTTTGTGAAACTTTTAATTGGTCTTAGAAACATAATTGTTGTAATCGTAACCTGTCTTTATTGTTCCATTAATTAACTTCGACCAGAGCGGTTTGCCCAGTTAGCAATCATACTGGTATTATAATTTTTTTGTAATAATTTCTTTAACAAAAACATATCTGTGTATGAATTATTAAACACTTTCGGAGGGTGAGCTGTGGTGTCATAAAATTTAAGATCAACGCAACTATCTTCAATAAATTGAAATCTCCGTTTAACCATGACACATGAAACTTTGAAATATCTGTACCGAAAAGTTAGGACAAGACTCCAATTATCTGTGTGCAACTTATCCCAATGCAAAATATGCAACAATTTTTAGTTTCCATGATTTTTTTCATCGTAGTATATGGAACTTTAAAATATCCGTACCGTCAGATTAAGACAGGGTGCAATTTTGTTTACATAACATATTTTGTTTTGGTGAACGACGACCATTAAGAAATGACAAGTTGCTTGAAATTACTTAAATCTTGTTTTGTGAAAAGATCGGAATAGACATGTACTTCCCAACCTTCCTCTTCTCTATCTCCTCACCAATACTTTAAGCCTCACAATATATCATAATTGGAAATATCATATTTACTTATTTTAAGTTCACACCCAGTTGAGCTTAAAGTAAGAAAGTATTATTATTAAGTATTATGCATACTTAAAGAACACTTAAGTAAGCATAATATTACAAAGCAAAATATTCTACGATGCAAAACGAAAACATAGTAATTAGGAATAGTACAATAAATAAATTAAATGGGTCAAAGCAGATCTAGGAATATTGTTTAGTTAGATTTATTGTTATTAATTCTATTAAATCCTTTTTATTTGGTGATTATGATAAATGATAAGTGATTAAACATATCAACAGCATACTCAAATTATGTATGCTGCAATACAACTGTGATTCCGTTTGGGAGTTGTCCTAATAATACGGTAGATATTGCCTCGATGTTAATTTGCGAGGCACACGGAAAGAAATAAAGTTTGGATTATCAAATATATTTAGGGCTGTCAATTATTAAAATTATTATTTTAATATTATTAACTTATAAAGAAAAAAAAATAGTCGACACAGTTGATAATCTGAATAAATGATAATCTTTCCCTTCTAATTAATACCCATTCTGAAGTGAAAAAACCTAAGAATATATTGTGAATTGCGCACTCCAATGAATTGAATTCGATTTGACTCCTAACTATTGACATATAAAACTTTTTTGTTTGAAGGAAGCAAATAAGTTGGGGTGGGACATTATGCACTAAACGTAAAAAGCAACTGTGTAATACGTCACTTTTTTATTGAATTAATAAATGATAACCTACCTGGTTTTGTAGATCTCAAGCTTAATCGGGGCTATTATATTATGACAGTTATAATATAATAGCCCCGATGATGTTTGAGATAAGCGAAACCTAGTAGGTTTTATTATTTCAATAAAAAGTGGTGTATTACAAAGTGTTTTTTTTTCATTTAATATATTTTTTTTGTAGTTTGAATATTGGTAAATTAGCTGAATATTTTTAATACAAAACCAAACATTTTCAAAGCCTTGTTTTATGAAATTTCAATATAATTAATAAATATTCCGACTGGTTCCGGATGGTTGGGAGCAGTTGGGGCTCTATTCATAAAAACAGTAAGAATCAGTCGTACATACCATAAAGTCGTGGTAAATAAAAAAACAGTGTTTTCCGTGAGACTTTTAAGGGAGACATTGTGTTTTTACGTAGCTTTGCAGCATTTATCCCAATATTCCGCACATTTACAAAAAATATATATTTGGGGAAGAAAATATTATTTTTTTCTTGAGTAAATCACTTTGTAAACAAAAAAATATGTTGTACGTGTGACGGACGTTGACTACAGAATCGTACCTTCGATTTTATCTGAGAAACTAAGGATATTATTTATGAGGTTCTAAAAAATAAAAATGAAGTACTGAATTTTTTTAACGTCTTTAATCTCCTGTTTTGCATACTACAAAACAGAAAAATGGCCTATTTACGACACCGTATCCTAAAACAACCAAACGTATAATTCACTGGTTCTTTGAAGCTGGTGCAAATTACACTAGATAGGTCCTCCCGGTAACAGAGAAGAACGAGCGAAAACGTATGACACCTGAACCCACCCTAATAGTTGATACACCACTGGATAGATTTTTAACAGCAAAACCTTAATTATTATGGCAAGCTTCAAAGTGGCAGGTATTTGATATAAGTTTAAAAATTACCTCTCCATTGGTGTACGTTTTATTATTGCTAATGAGGGGCGGTCCCAAAAACTCTCCGTTTTTTCAAACGATATCAGAATGACTTCAAAAAATTCCCACACCGTAAACATACATACTATTTACGCCGATTACATATTTTCTGTATCGTAAGTGCAATTTACATCTCGTATGAGATAGACGGCATGAAATAGGATCAATAATGTAGGTTGTAGTTATATAAGTGTGTGCAAGTGTCTCTTCGTCGACATTTGTCATTTTACATTGCAATAATTATAGTCTATCATTCTCAGTCATTATTTTTTTTGTAAATAAAGCAACTCACCATCCTAATTCAATGTCTCGGGATTTTGTTCGCCGCAAAATTACCCCTAAACTGGGTTGAAATTGCGTGGTAATAGACCATTTCTTGGCCTGGCCGGAAGCGTGGAGATTTATAACCCGGTGTTACGTGAACCTCATAACTCGCCCCTCCGTAAGCCAATAAGGTGATACTATTGTCTCACCTATGCCTTATGCCTTCATCCATCGTCTGTGTCCAAACACCAACCATAGGTGGTCAAAAATACAATTTGAAAAACATGTCTTTTTGATTTTGTTTATTTATGTGAACACAACCCAAGAGTTCCAATTGCCAAAGGCCAATGCAACTATAGCACTTTCAATTTGCTGGAGGAGGTGCGGAGATTTATAACTCGGTGTTACGTGAACCTCAAAACTCGCCCCTCCGTAAGCTAATAAGATGATATTTTTTTTTACTTTAAATATATTTATTAAATAATTAATCAATTTACAGAGCATAATCAATAATGTTAACAAAGACAATTCATACAATTAGTTTTCACTGCTTTTGATTTTTTATGTTCCTCTTCTATAGAAGCTGGCGCTGTGTCTAGAAGAGTGGTGAGTATCAAGATGAAGAATATTTAGTGTTTGTAATTATGAATATTAAAATTTATAATTAATTACAAAGGTAGTTTCATCATTTTGGTATTTTTACATTGAACTTCTCTTTAATTGCTTTTAACAGGTGTTTATCGTTTTCTATTGTTCTGATATTTTCGAGTAGGATGTTGAAGTATTTTTTCCCCAGATATATGTAACGATGTTGAGTAAAGTGGTGTTACACTTTTGTGTTGGAAATATATATTTTTGACGAGTACGACTTTCAGTTAAAAAGCTGTGGTTTTGTTTTTCTTTTATTATTTGAGTTATTATCTTTTTTTGGACAAGATCACTAAATTATAATACTTTAAATTCTTAAAAAATTAGGTGTGTTGGATAATGTCTTGGTTTTTTCAATATGATTTTTATAATTAAACGTTGTACAATTTCAACAAGGAGTAGATTTGTTTTATATGCAGCTCCCCAGCTGATTACAGAGTATTCTCGATTTGATTGTACCAAAGCGTGGTAGACTGATGTTAGAATTTCCAATGAGAGAAAATTTCGAATTTCCAAAAATATATAAATTAATTTTCTTATTTTGTTGACGGTTTGGTTGATTTGATCTTTCCAGTTTAAGTTTTTGTCTATTATTATTTCTAAGTATTTAATTTTATTTGAAATTTTCAATGTGGAACAGTTTATTGTACAGTTTTCTTTATGTTTTTTAAATTGTCATTTATAATTATGTCAAAATTTTGTGGAACGTCATTTGATTTTATTGCAAATGGTAAAACGTGAGTTTTTTTGCTATTTAGAGATAGCAAGTTTATTTCAAACCAGTATTTAAGAGTTTTTATGTCTTCTGTTACTTTAAGTTTTACTAATTCCTGTGTATCGTCACATTCAATGATGACTATATCGTCAGCATAAGAGGTTATATTTCCATGAAGTTTTTGAGAAAATATCCTGTTTACATATAAGATGAATATGATTCTTTTTAATGTTCAGATTATCTGATTTTTCCATAAGTTTTGTGTCAAAAACTGTCGAAAGCTTTTCTCAAATCTATGAAAATACCAGCACATTTTTTTCTCATGTCTAGGCTTTTGTATATGCGTGATGTAAGATTTGCAATTGCATCAAATCACCAAATTTTGTCTCAACGATGTTTCCAACGTTTTGCCCAATGTCTCCAACGTCCGAGTAATTTCATCAGGAGGCCAAAAATAATCTATGTGGACAAGCACCAAGTTTTCGTAAAGATTAAATTTACTTCAAAATTGCAGCTTTTGATGTATTTTATTATTATTTTACAACTCCTTTTTTAATAAAAAAAATTTAAAAAGACAGTAAAATGTTTTTATGAACATGGATTAACAGCCAAAAACAAAAATGTTTTCGATAACACCAATGTTAAATTATTGAAATATATTCAAGAAATATAAGTACGAAAACCCCTGTATATATATTACTGTAAAAAATTGTAAATGAGTCCAGTAAACAAAAAGTGGTCTTACCATCGCTATTTGAGAAACTGAGTAATTGACATTTTCTTCATATATTTAAAAGAAAAAAAAATCCTCTGCTTTTGCAGAACTGACCTAACCATCAAAACATTCCTAAAATCTTTAAAATACAACTCTAAAGACTAACTCTAAGCAAACAAGGTTGACCAAAATTTTGAATAACTATTCATTAAAGTACAAGTATCATAGTTAAAAAAATATTTTTAAATGACAAATTTCTTCGTTGTTTCCAACATGGGGTTACACAATTTTTGCGCTAGTGGCATTATGTTTTTCTTGAAAATCTCAAAAAATTACAAGATTAAAGTATTACGGTGATGTTATTATCTTAAATTTATTAAAAATATATTTTTGACCAGCTAATGTTGCTATTCGGACTACTTTGCTGTATGTCTATCGCATATCCCCGGTATCTTCCGGAACACTCTCTTCCAGGGAAACTGCAGCTACTGGTTGCTACTTATACGGGAGAGTAATTTAAACGCAGGCTGACCAACTGTTTTTTAAAACGTTTTTAAATTTGGTATAAGTGAGGTATATTTTGTGCCAAAGATAGTGGCTTTCACAGACTTCCGTGATAGATAGGCGCTTGTTAAAAAATAAGCCATCGCAATGGATTTTTGGAGGAGTTTTTTTTTTCTGCCTTGTCTACTAATAAAAGAATGATTCAAAAATGAAACCATCATCATACACTCTATGATATTCCTTTTTACTCCTACACCAAACTCAAGAGCTGGTTATCTTAATTGGTGTACAAATACTAAAATACACTATTTCACTATTTTGTTCTTATGCCATTCAATATGTATTTTTGTAAAATTTGAATGTTTTATTTATTATTTATTTTAAAATAATGAATTGTGAAAATATTCATTCGAAATAATAATAAATATTTAAAATAAAATTAGTTGTTTAAGTTTAAAAAAAAAAATTAATTAAAATCTAATTTAATAATATAGTTATTAAGTTCTGAAGTATTTTTTGATTTTGTTATTGTTACAGCTGTTTCGGCTTTCAAGGCCATTTTCAAACTGTCTATTATATGGTAAGTTTTTAGATTCTCACGGCCAAAAGCATTTTTGTTGTTTGTTTTTGGGGTGTTATGCCGTGTTGCGCTAACTCCTTCTTTAGCCGACGTTTCGGACAGCGTTGCAGTGTCCATCATCAGGGCAGATCCGGTAGATCCGAATTGTCTATTATATTATTAAATTTGATTTACATAAAAAAAATTAAATGGAGTTCTACGAATTAAACACAAAAAGCAGTAAATAAATTTTAAATTGACTTAATAATTATTGAAAGGCTGCAGGAAGTGGGTAGAGGAAGAGGAGGGGAGTCGTTGTTAATGGTTGATGGTTGTTGTTGTTTACCTGGCTATTCAGATCCGGTCTCTAAACACGATTATTCGGTTAATGCAACATTTAGGTTCTGAAACGAGCAAGTAAACCAAAAACTTGAGTCAACATGTAATGAGCCAGAATAACGGCAAAGTATGTATGAGACGATGTATGAATGTGAATGTGGCAAGGAGTGTGTGCCAAGACCTAGTTGTTTGGCAGTCTGTCCTCTCTGCCTATCTGTGAAATGGCAATGGCATGATGAGTAGTTTAGTTTAATGGTTAGTCGGTTCTGAAAGGTGGGTTTTCAATAGAGCGACCCGAGAGTATTCTCTAGTCCGTAACGCATGAAAGTATATTTTTTTACAGTAATCCCACACAGGAAGTCTGGAGAAAAAAACAATTTTCCTCATGCCTATGTTATCTTTTGGGATGCTGTACGAGGGTCTTTACGAAGGAAAGGAAGAAGAAAAAGTTTTGGGAAGGTTAAAAGGTATGAGGGTTGGGGAGGAATCTTGGGATCAATGTGTCCAGGAGTGACGAACTTGAATATGTCCCTCCCACTGCGGCGCAAGGCGACGGGTCGAGAGACCAGTTGGAGAAGTCACAGGGCACCCCCTGCTAAATAATCAAACGTAGCGAACCACTTAGGGTGACCTATGGCCGTGGTGATGGTTATACAATAAATGGTTCTCAGGATAGCGATACCCAAACCCGCCTCCCAAATTAAAACAAACCTAAATTGTACCTATTGCAAATAACAATTCAATTAAAAGTATATATTTGTAAAATAGATGAAACAGTTATACAAAGAAATGCAATATGGAAACTATACTCTGCACGAATTGGCAGATTCTAACTGAATTTTAGGAATCATATAAATCATAATAAAATTTAATAATGTATGTAAGGTATAATAAACAAGTCATTTGTAAACTTGCGTGTACAAATGGCTAAAATAATAATAATAAATAAAAAAAAGTTTTAGTTTAATAAAAAAAATATTTCTGGGCAAAAATAATTGGTGTTAAAAAACTGGGTTAGTTATAAAATTTTAAGGTTAATTAATTAGTTTTATAATAGTTTTGTTTACAATTTCAGTTCTAGGTTTCTCATTTCCCTCAAATGTAAGGTTCGTTTTAGCTAATTGAAAATCTCAAGGACAAAAATAGGTATTGCTATTTTACTAAGAATCTCTTCAAATTATTGGTAATTCGGTTAAAAATAGGATTGCAGGCCGTTTCCTAATAATACATTTGTGTTTTACTAAAAGTTTATAAGAAAGCTTATTAATAAGGGTAAAGGCCTGCAAACCCGTTTTCATTAAAAATAATTTAAAAAGAAAATATTCAGTAATTTTTCTCCGTGCACTAGGATTCCACGACTGTTGATCCCACGGCAGTTGACCCGCCAACAGGAGATCCCCGCACAGGCGATCCCCCGGTCAGTTGATCGTAAGTATGCAGAGAGGCTCGACGGCCGTATATCAAAAGTCCGTATACTTAAAATAGAGTGCGTCTGAGTAGAAATCCGCAGATATATATATATTTATACTCGTATGTATATATTTTTAATTAAATCAAACACTTTGTTTTTAAACTTGTGGTTTAAAACAAAGTGTTCGATTTAAGTAATTTCAATAATCGATTACGCAGCAATATAGTGTAAAAAGTGCCTTGGTCACGTGAAATCAAAATGATCACCTTATATGGTGATAGACGGAAGAGACATAAGCGTTAACGCAAAAACATGCCCATAAAAGTAATGATTAACTGCGGACGAGGGGGATAAAAGAGGGAGAGAGACGAAACAGGAGATGAAGCGGGAACACAAAGGACAACACTTGAGTTGGGAGAACTCGGCACTTCAGGACAGAGAGCCGTAGACTCCAATTGTGGGTTATTACCCACACATAGCGACAAGTCTAAACGCATATTTACTCTGAAGTGTTGAACCACGAGAGGGACACGAGAGATGAAACCCAATCGTCCCACATTGGTTCACAGCAGTAAACGCTGTCTATCTATATATATATATATGGAGCAGCCTGCCACTTATTATATTACATTACACTAATTATATAGCAGCACTTTTTTTATATGGTACCTACAACAAACGTGATCATCAGAGCCTGTAACTTTTAGCATAAAATTGTTCCAATTAATAGTTTTAAGATAATTTAGTAATAATATGCATAACATTGTTTCTAAATAAATGGTATATCCGCATAACTTCATAAAGTGTTTTAATTATGATGGTTTCTTGAGAGATGGACTGAACTAGAGATCCTCGAGATTGTTATTAATAAAACAAGGTGAGTGTTATATTTTCTAACATCATATTAAAATTGCCCCCAAAGCACTTTAAAATGTTAATGTAGGCCTAATCTCCCACTGAATATTCGATATTGCCATGGTTGGAAATCACTGTGTTACAAAATAAACCTGAAGAGGTATCTAAGAAATGTAATGGTTTTCATTTTTTACTACAAAATCAAAAGCTTGTAACGAAATGAAACATTGGAAAAACTTCTATGTCCCCCAAAGGCCCTTATTTTTTGATTAATTGGTTCATTTTTAATCCCACGAGTTATAAAGTAAATAGAAAGTCCACTCCATCGGAGCTCCGAGTGCTGGGATAAGGTCTTAATACTCCGAAATGCGACTTTTTATATAGGGGGCACAGCTTGTGACACTATTCCCCAGTGTCATCCAGCTTGAGAACGGTAGCTCACGTGGCTTGGAGTGGCTACTGCAGGTCGGATTTCTACTCCCTGGGCGATTGGTGCCGCTCCCCTTCCTACGCCAACTAACTAAAGTAATGCAAATGCTTATTTAACTGGTGATTTTTTGCATTTTTGTAGCTTTAGTAAGAAAAACGCTAATTGAAACATTTTTTAACTTTTAAGAAGAAAACTCTTTTAGAAAACGGTGAGCTTAGACGTTACGCAATTTTCACAGCTATTTTCATATGCCTATTTTCCAGTTCAACTTGTACGACTTATATGACAGGGCTTTTATGCAGGATGCTTGCTCCATGTTAGCCGCAAGTGCAAGAGATGTAGGATTTGAGTACTAGTTGATTGACATCACCTTGGACTAGCTCATTCGAAGGCACGATATCGACTATCACTCAAGCCGTGAGGTCAGCTATAATCTGCTACATCATTCAGAACAAAACAGGGGTTCAGCAATGACAAAAGAGTTAGTTTTCAACGTTATATTATGGCAGGGCTACGTTGCAATATACACAAAGGAATCAACACAAAGTATATCATCTTATACCACGGGACATGGCAAAGTACGGTCCTAAATAATGGTGATCTCTCTCTTTGAATTGAAGTTACGAAATCGGCACTGAGTTTACCCTAGCACGTGCACTGTGAGGCCGCAATTTTCAGAGTGCTAGGAGCACTTTGGAACATGAATGAGCATAGTTCGCTAAGAAATCCGGTCAGGAGTTTATACCATATTCCTTGTCGAAAGGCAATGATTTCATGGATTTTATCCAGACGTTAGTCTGGATATTCTTTTGAATTCGGTTTTGGTTTGCAAAGCCGCACGAGACACGCTCGGAACAATGTGTTGTTATCCTGGGCGCAGAATTACAAAGAGGTCCTTGAACGAGCTGCATCGGAGACGGCGTGCACCGTTAGTTCCGAGAGTATCCGCGCCGACAAGTGCTGCGTTTTGGTGGCAATTGAAAGAACCAGCGTGTCGCACCTTTAATTATTATTATTTCTGACAATTCAAACGGCTACATAACTGTGCAAAGACGAAACCGTTTTGAAAAACCATTAAATTGGATTGAATACTAATGAGTAATTAGTTAAAATACTGAGTTCCCGGCGTTCGCGAAATTCTGCTTCGAGGTGAGAAAAGGAAACGGGGGTAGTTTTTTATAAATCTCGTATAGATAGTAAGCTTTCTCATGTTTTGAATGTCAAGTGTGCAAAATTTTATCAACCTCAATAAAACTGTCGATTTAAATTAAAATTGAGTCTCCGCCGTCCGCCACAGACATACTTCTTTATAAAATAGATTTCGCGGATAAATGTATGTGATGATAAATGTATATTTGGGGATCTGGTAAAGAGACAGCGAAAGAAGATAGTTGTGTTGTCTCACAGGGTTTATTGCGAGTCAATTGAGTTGCGCAGTAAGGGAGATGGTTGGGACCGATGAGGATGTCACCAAGTGTAGACGGCAATGACGGCGGTAGAATGGTCGACGTGCGGGTGAGTCGACGCTGTGTTGGTGGAGACCGGACTCTTGGGTGTGTTCAGCACTGGTGAAGACGTGGAGTCTTCCGGGTACTCCGGTGTGAACGTGGTAGTCGAAGGTGCGATGGACCTGATTGGCAGATGAGCGGGAAATGCAGGCCGGCGACAATGCCGCGGGGCCGAGGCGCAGACCGGTGAAGTGGTCGCAGAATCTAGGCGCGTAAGGTCAGCACTGGTCAGGAAAGATGGCCGGGACCAGGGCGCGGAGGTGATCACAAGGTGTCCATAATTAATTAGAGTCTGAGCAGAGCCAGGTGTAGGTGAAGAAAAAGCGGAACGCGACGCGGGTGAACCGGCGGTCGGTGGTCGGCCGCTTTAGTACGCAGCAAGCAGTCGCAGAGCTCGTTAATTAGTCACTCGTAAAACTGCTAAGTACTTCTCGATGCGCCTCATGATATAGCCGCTACAGCGCATCGAGAACATTTCATAACTGAAGGTAAAATTGCCGAACACTCACATTGCGACTAGAGTGTTCCCGCTACAATGTGTTTTGTATTGGCGAGCGTTCTAGAAAATTCTCATAGCATTGCTGCATATATATATGATCCATCATTATATATATACAACATCACAGGAAAGGATAAAAACAGAGATGAAAGCATAAAACGAGGACCTAATACTACGCACGAAGATGATGAGCAAATCGCCATGAATGAAAAATATGTAAGATATAATTATTCATAAGGAAGTTTTTTTAGCTCCATACAGAAGACCTTGAATAATAAAAAAATCCCTCTCTGCCTATGTCATCTTCGGGAATGCTGTGTGGAGTTTCTTATTATTTCACATCAATGGCCTTTTGTCGTGAGCATCAATTCACTGTCTAACCGATGAAAGTACAGTCCATGATAGCTTTTTGTTTGACAAGCACCCAAAAGATACACAAACTCCAATAACTCGTAGGTCTTTAAAGCAGATAACGGACGGTTAAATCGAAAAGGTTTGCTGTTGGGATAAGTATAGTAATGTTTCAAAGACCCAATAATCAAGTGGATCGAAATGACAATATAGTCTCCTTCAACGGAAGCAATTTTATCGACATGTCTTCCATTGATATACTTAGATGAATAGTATACATCAAAAATAGTATACTTCCACTGATATAGTATACACTGTTGAATTTGGCAGCCACCTCGTGTCCGAAAACCCAATATACCTGAAACGGGAGGTTCGTTTGCTAGATTCCCATATTTTAAAAGGCGGATTGCAATCTTAAGAGCACAGGCGTCAGTTAGATATGTTGTCATTATTCTACCGGTATTACAATAGAAGATGCTCCGGAAGATGCTCCGAACTAGCGTCGTTGATCCCCTCAGCACTGGTGCATAATCCGGGAACACGCCAAACGCGCGCCCAACATTTGTACAAGGTTGAAATTTCTCACATGAGAACGGGTCGCTTCTAGGACTCGTTCTTCGGTTCAATAGGTCGGCTGTAGAACAATTTGCTATTGAACAATTTGGTCAAAAAGACCATATACACACCTTTTCTAGAGATAACATAGGCCCTGAGGGAAATTTTTTTTCTGTATGGAGTTAGTGGAAAAAAATAGAAAGGAACGAGAGGAAGTTTTTAGAAGAAAAAAAGTATGAGGGGTAGGAAGGAATATGGAGATAAAAGTATCCAGGAGCGACAGACATATAAATCAATCCCTCCCACTGCGGTGCAAGGCGATCGGTCGAGAGAGTCTGGCCGGAGAGTTCAAAGGGTCTCTCTTAACCAGTCTCTCCTGATTCGGCCCGCCAAGCAGTAGTTGGGCAAACGCATCCACCTCCAAGACCTAAACAAACCTAACCCCATGAACCCGGGCACCCCTGCTCACGAGTCACCAAACGCAGCGAACCACTTGTGGTCGTCTATGGCAGGGGTGTTGGTTATTGCATAAATGGGTCCCGGGGCGAGGGTACCCATGCCCGTCTCACAAATTTAATAATAATTTATAGAAAATATTCCATAAATATTAACTTTTTTGTTAAAATCACTATTTGCCAACCACCCTCACATTGGTTACACACAACCTCATTACTGACTTTTCTCTATTTTGGACAAGATTTGAATAGCTAATAGTATTACCGATGTCCCTGTCTTATCTCCAATTGACCTCCGTTTTTCTCTCTATTAAGTTTCTACGTCAACGGGAAAATAAGGTGAAGTTGATAAGTTGGGGTGAAGTCGTAAATTTCAAGTTTTGGCATGAACTTAAATAGCCCTGAACGAATCATTTGTATGATTAATTTTGAAGCTAAATCTAAGATGAGGGAAATCGTCTGGCAGAAATGATTTTTATGCAAAGTATGGTATCAGATGATCTATTCAATTTTTATGTTGTTAATGCGAATATGTTTAATATTATGAGAGAGGCTCCAACGAATACCTCTCACTCCAGAATATTATTCTCTATATTCTCATAGCATAGATTTAATATTAATCACTTTCTTTATTATATTTTATGTACACATGTATTATATGGTTACTGCATTTAATATTGTTACAGAGACAATAAAACATAATATACTTACTCTATAATACAAGACAATAAAACATAATATACTTACTCTAAAATGGCTTCAACACAAAATATTGATTTTGAAATATCATCTAATGAAGAACACACTTTCAAAAATACAACAGATTTTAAACTACTAACTTACTCTAAATTTGATATCTCAAAATATAAGAAGCATTCCAAAAAACTTTGACAATTTTGCAGTATTTAAACAAGACCTTAACAGTCACGTTGATCTTATCCTCTTAAGTAAATGTTTGATTGACGAAACTTACACTGACATTAACATATTGGGATATACGACTTTCCACACTACTGCTAAACTCAACCAAAATGATGAAATAGTTATCTTTATCAAGGAATCGCTGAAATCTCGGAAATAAAATTAACAGATGCAAATTGCGTTAAAATATCATTAGGATCAGATTTAACTATTTTTGCCAATTATAGGACCCCATGCTACAAAAATATATCACCTCTTCTAAATTCTTTACAACATCTCATGGAAAATAACAAAAATAATCAACAACTCATTTTAGCAGGAGACATAAATATAAACCTTCTTAACTCTTCTTACGGCGGTTTATATGGTGACGACTCATCCGAGAGACTTTCCTAAAAATTAGTGCGCCAAAACCTGATTTATCAATCGGACTTTGTCTGTCGGATGAGTCACCAGCTCAGGGTAGCAAGGTAGATGACTCTATACTAAGGAGGTGGGCACTGTTGAGAATATCATTTGGGCACTGTGTAGAGGAGGAATAGGTTTGTAATAAAATAGTTTAAAATTGATCCCAAGAAAATAAGTTATATTTTGAATATTACATAATTGGATTGTAAACGACTCACCCGAGATCGACCATTATGTTAATCTAGCTAGCTATACCAATCGTAGGCCTGGCAATGAATGTGGAAGATACTGGCGATGACGAAATAAAAAATAGAAATATCGTCGAGGTCCGTGAGAAGCCTGTGATGAAGATGGAACGCATCCGTACGTCTCGAGGTAATCTTGGCCGCCTCCAAGCGGACCACAGCGCCCTTGGGAAATGGTAGGCCGCGAGATGGCTTTCGTGATGAATTCCAAGCCGAATCAGCCCAGGTTCCAGCCATCCGGATTATACATGATTCGGCACAGAATGTTATGTAACAACTCCCAGGAGGTAGAGGAAGGCCAACATTAGAATTGCATCATGAACACAATACAGAGATGGCCATGATAACTCTCAGATTTAAAGTGTACCGACACGCGGCTTACGACGCCATTACGTTTTATCACGTAAACTCGAACAACAAAAGGTTAGATAATCACACACATGTTTCATTCACGTACCCATCAGGGAAAATATTCTTTCGAATCATAAAATAGTACACCCCATAACTGTAGGCTACTTCAAAATTAAACCCGAGACTGTCATCACCGTTCCGGTGTCCTGCGAAACCGTGACAAGAGTGCCCCCGGAAACGGCCCGCCTTTCCTTCTTCCGCCCATCTCTGTGTTGCCTGTATTGAATCAATTCCCCAATATGTCACCATTCAGTCCATTTCCATAGTTAAGAAATATTGTTTCATAACATTACCCCCCTCACCACAAAAATGTTTTGCCCCCAAACATTAATTTATCTACAATCCTGAACTACAAAAACCTATTTCGATCCCAGGTTTCTAAAAAAAAGAAGGTAATGCAATCAATGTTAAACTAATACGTGATTTGAGTATAGTGTTTTAAAAGTGAATATTCGGATATTTAGCTCAAAATATTCGACATTCGAAACGAATTTTCGGAAACTCTGAAAGGCCTAGCAAGTGTTAGCAAGCTAAGCCCAGGATAATTTATTATACCGACCGTCGCTTTTTATTGCTGGCAGAATGCACTGCTTCAATAATCACCTGATAACGAACCCCGTGCTGGCACTGTTGGTGGACGCAGTGCACTCTCTCGCTGCAGCAGCTGGTCCAGTTTCTTCACCACCTAGGATTCTTGCTGCAGAGAATCCATCTCCTATCGTGTCACCTTTTGCTGTACTTCGTTTTACTTTACTTAACTTCACTTTATTTTTCTAATATTTATATATTTTTAATACCTGCATCAACTGTAAAGCGCCCCTGAGGTGATATCTCACAAAAGCGAAGTTATACAAATTTTCCAATAAATAAATAAATCAAGTACGACCGTACAAAATGCTAAATCTAGTAACTGATATGTTATTAATAATGTTCTAAGCTCGTTTTTTCGAAAACGAACATCAATTTCCACTTGTAAGGATAAAGGTTAAATTATGCATTTTGCATGGGGAAGTCGATCATACCACGAATACAAAAAAAACGCTGTGATTTAGAAAGTAGTAGGTACCCACTTTATTCGAAATATAAAGTTACTGTAACAATTTTTTAGTGAAACCATTTCACAAGATAAAAAATATTGTATTTTTGATCGACTTTAACCCAGATTACGTATGTTAAACCAAACCAGTGCATGGTATGTCCAACGACTGTGGTCAACAAAATCCACTATATAAAAGCCTTCCACCTTTATTTGATTAACGGTATTCACATTGACCTTAATGTAACTTTTTATGAACACTGTAGATTTTGGTCTTTGAAGCTGTTATCTTGTGTTCAATCTCGGAACGACGCCATATTTGCACCTGTGAATATATTCCCGCCTGTGTTCTGCTTTGCCTATTGAGGAAGGAAGCTGTTGAAGCAGTATCAAAAAGAAAATGGACCAATACGTCTTCAATTTGGTATCCAATTTGGGTATACAGCTCGTGTGCATGGCGCATGGCATCAATGTAACGATATGTTTGTGTTTTCATATTGATATTCATTCATATTCATATTGATGTGTTTTCGTTTTGATATTGATTTATGTTGTTTTGACAAAATAAAGATATTTTATGTAAATAAGACACTCATTGAAATATATTATTTACTGTATTGTGTAAGTACCTACAGAAGTTGAAATGAACCTTCACCTTTCCTGTAATATATAGATACATGATCATGAAAGTCTAAACAGAAAGACGGACAAAGAAACTTCATTTATTTTACAACAAAACTTCACAACATCTTCCCCCCCCGTAAATAAGATTATTAGAAAAGTATACATCAAGAATAAAAATCTGGCTGAAAGAGTTCAATAAAAAAACACTTTAAAACCAAAAACGACGAAGACAAATAATTGGGGACATAAGGAACATTATCCAAGTGATTAATTTCATATCAAATTTCGTATTAAATTCATATTCAGTGATTTAAATTTGATAATATTTTTATCAAGAGGCAAAAATCTATCATTTCATAATATATATTAGTTTATCAAACGCAAGTTGTAATAAAGATATATGGTAATTCGTTTCATTTACTATCTTGTGAAAATTTTATAAAATGTTAATTTTTTTAATAAATAAAATTTTAATCATCATGTATTTAGCTTGTGACGATAATATATCAAATTGACCTGATTCCACATGTTTTTTTAAATGTTTACATATATTTTCTTACTCGATTTCTGTTACATTGAAAGTACAAAAGAAAAACAAACGTCAGCTAAAAAAATTCTACTTCCTTTTTTAAATTGTATTCAATACCACGAACCATAAAAAATTATATGAATTTACTGATAAACAAAAACAAGGGTAATTCTTACTCATAAACAAAAACTTAATTAATTTACTGATAAACAAAAAAAATAGTTAATTTACTGATAAAATTGTTAAATTTGTAGGCATCAATAACGTAATATTTTCATAAAACTTCTGCCATGATCCAAAAACAAATCATTTTGAAAGTGGCTCATTCAAAAAAACCTTCAAAGAATAATATCACGTAGTTTGAATAACGTTTTCACTGAAGGGAATATCTGTTAGAAGTGAATTGTGGGCGTGCTTCTGTACCCGAAGTAACTCAATTGACCAAACATATACACATTATATTTACGCATCATTCTTTTTCAGATAGATAATTTCACTGGCCTATTTTTTACCTAGTAGTCGAAAGTTTTTACGTAAATTGGTGACAAATTGATCATACGAACCTTGATACAGAAAACCGCAACAAGGTCTAGACACTGAATCATTTTGGCTTCTTATTTACAAACACAACAACCTCAAATAGAAATTTGATATAAGATATTTATTTGTAATTTCATTTGAGAAATGCGGTTGGTTCCCATCGGTTGGTTCAATTCTTCCCCTAGCTAAGTCCCACGTGATCACACAAGTAACATCTCCGGCGTATAATAATGATAGTTTTTTCTAATATTATCAAGTAATTAGTAACCTGGGGATATTAACCTTAATATTTTTATTGAAATATACGTGGAACGACTAATTACATAATTCTTTTAATGAGGATCATTTAATAGTTCGTCAGTTGATACATAGGCTGCGTTATTTCTCACTCTGCATATTTCAGTTTGTTTATACATTTTTATTACAAGTTAAGTACGAAAAGTTAAGTTCGTGGATAGTGTTTTGCGAGGGCTTCCGCCCCATAATATTTTTTTCCGGTTCTCTACCGACAAGCTATAAAAAAAAACAATTAAAAAAGTCTCACAAGTGAAACACGCACGTCAAACGTCAAACGCTATCTTGTACACTATTATATTTAAGAAAAACCCACTATTTTGTGCAGTGTAAAAGAACTAAACCATCCTATCCGTTCTAACCGTTTAACGGTGTATAAATAACCTATTTAAGTGCAATATTGTGTTATAAAAATATATATTTACAAACGCCACAATAATTCATTTGAAATCGCGTAATAATTACAAGTTCCGAAACCAACACCGAAGAATATAAGAGCAAAATTCGCCACTCCGTATAAGAGACACATAGCAACGTGGGTTAATGCACCAGTGCCGATACTGTACTTGCCAGCGCTCTGGGTTCGATCCTTATACCGGCGAATTTAAAAAAAAAAAAACTTACACCATCAGCTTGCCTGCCAACAGGCGTCGGTATCAGTTATCGAAGGTGCTGCGGAGTTTGCCAACCAACAGGCGCTAAAAAATTAAACATCCCGGGTCAATAAATTATTTTATATAAATATGTCTTGTAAAAACTGTAAGAGTGAAATACTCTCCGGTGATGGCATTAAATGCTCTACATGTCTGCTTAACTACAATTTCTTCTGTGTGAACATGAAAGAAACGAACCTTAGGAAGATGGGTGCTAAGCGTGATACCTGGACCTGTATTAACTGCAAAGATGATCTGAAAGTCAACCAATCTTCGAGCGGGAACAGAGTGTCTACTGCTTCTCTTGCGTGCGGTATGAAGTCGCCTCAAAACCCAGATGTCGAGCAGATAATGCTGATAGTTCGACGATGTATTGCATCGGAGTTCGAATCTTTTCACGACAAACTCAACATTCTACCGGAGTTAAAAAAGTCCGTCAACTTCATCTCCGCTGAATACGAGGACCTAAAAAAAATGTTCTCGGAATCACTAGCCACCATCAAAAGCTTACAAGCCGAAAATACGAGGCTTCACACTTCTATGCGTAATTTTAACACGCGCCTATCCCAAATGGAACAGATGGCCAGAGAAACCAATGTAGAGATTCAGTGTGTTCCTGAAAATAGATCTAAGAACTTAGTATCCATCACCAAACAACTTGGAAGCGTAATTTCCTGTCCCATTGCTGAATCTGAAATACTTCACCTACATCGCGTCCCAAAGGTCCATCCTGAATCCAGCCGACCCAAGTCAATAATAGTGAAGCTTCCAAGCGTGAGGGTAAAGAATGAAGTGCTGGCTGCAGTTGCCAACTTCAATAAAAAAAACAAGACGAACAAACTAAATTCTACACACATAGGCATCGATGGCACGAAATCACCGATTTACATCAGTGAACATCTCTCTCCCGCAAATAAGGCCCTGTATGCAGCTACTAGGATGAAAGCCAAAGAAACTCATCATAAATTCGTATGGATCCGAAATGGACGGATCTTTGTACGAAAAAATGAAAACTCTGCTCACGTACTGTTGATCCGTGATTATGACTCCTTGGTTTCTCTCACCTAAATTTCCCAATTTAATTTATCTGTAGAATGCATAATCTGTCAAAATCTTAACAAAACAAAATGGAACTGAAATTTTTTTAGCAAAACGTTAGAGGAGTCAAAACTAAAACAAATGACATAAAAAATGAAATTTCAATCAACAATTACGATATAATCTGCTTCACTGAAACATGGTTAAATTCATCAATATTTAGTAATGAATTGTTTGACGAGCGTTACCTAGTTTTTCAAAGAGATCGCGAATCCACTAGTTCAGCATCAAGAGAAGGCGGTGGAGTTTTAGCAGCAGTCGATAAAAAATTAATAACAACAAGAAAATCATCTTGGGAAAGTGATGGTGAAGATTTATGGCTATCGATAAAACCGCACGAATATTCTAACTCACTTATCTACATTTTTGTATTATATATTCCTCCCAATTTATCTTTTGATGATTACTGTAATAGAATCAAGAATATTCAAGATATTTATCTACAACATAGTAATCTGTAATGTAAATTTATAATTATAGGCGAATTTAATTTACCCGAGATTAAATGGACACCTGACATAGCATATAACAACAAAACACTAGCTCCGTCCAACTACACTAGTCATAAAGCTCACTGTGTTGTCAACTTGGCCTTAATGTGTAACCTTCACCAATTCAATTATATTCTTAATGGAAATTCTAATATTCTTGACCTACTTTTTTGTGATGAAACTAATATTAATCTGTCTAGAACAACAGGGTTATCAAAAGTCGACAATCATCATCCCCCTTTCGAAATGATTTTAAAACTTGAATAACTGAAATACTTAAAAGATAATCATTGCCCTATTAAATACAATTTTAAGAAAGGAAATTATGAAGCTTGTCGTCTAGATCTGTCAAATGTTAATTGCATCTCACTTTTCAGTAACTCGAATGTCAACAATAAGGTGCAATTATTATTTATTATTTTCTATCTTTTTCACAATGTCATTAATGAAGTGAAATATTTAATGTATCAAAAAATATGTAAACATTTTTAATGTATCAAATACGTCTGTCTCGACACAGGTTTATTCTAGTGAGACAGACATCGAAAAAAAAACCTGTAAAAGAAATTTTATATTGATAATAATAAAAAAAAAAAAAATTATTCTACGATACTTTGTGGGATATTATTGATAAATATATTCCGAAAAAAAAACACAAATAAGAAATCACTACCCCAAATGGTTTAGTCAGTCTCTTATTAAGCTCCTCAAAGAGAAAAATAAAGTAAGACTGCGGGCCAAAAATATAAAAACCCACTAGACTATGCTGAGTTTGGTATTCTAAGAAAAAGATCGAAAAAAATGCAAAAATAATGCTATTTAACATATATAAATTCTGTTGAACAAGGCATAAAAGTTAATGTAAAAGCTTTCTGGGCATACTCAAAATTGTTGCGTACTACCAATTGCATTCCTAATTTAATGCACCTGGATTCTATATCCGCAGATAATGGACAACACATTGCCAATCTTTTCTCTAATTATTTCGCATCCGTTTATACTCAATCTAATCCCTTGTTATATACTGCAATGCCAAAAGTTTCACAAAACAACCAATTTAATCTTGGAAAAATCAATGTTAGCAAGGAAACCATTAAATCTTGTTTAGAAAAAATCGATACATCGAAAGACCCAGGACCTGATAAAATACCTCCCTTGTTTGTAAGATGTTGTTCCAGCGCGTTGATTAACCCACTTCTTTTAATATATAATGAATCATTATCTTCAGGAACTTTCCCAGACTTGTGGAAAAATGCCCATATTGTTCCAATACATAAATCTGGTGATAAATCTTTTGTGAAAAATTACCGACCAATCAGCATTTTATCTTGTCTTTGAATCTATAATTTATATTTCTGTATTTTCACACTTTAAACCCCAATTATGCATTAATCGACATGGGTTTGTTCCCAACAGATCTACAAATTTAAATCTTCTTGACTTTAGTGATTATGTTTGTAATGCTTTTAATGAAAGAACTCAAGTAGATGCCATTTACACAGATTTTCAAAAGGCATTTGACAAAGTTAACCATTCTATTCTACTACAGAAGATTGATCGAATAGGTATTCACGGTGATCTTTTTAGATGGCTTAAGTCTTACTTAGAAAATAGAACACAGTTAGTACTTATTAATGGATACGAATCACCTACCATAATTGTAACATCAGGCGTACCCCAGGGTTCCAATCTTGGCCCTCTGCTTTTCCTAATCTTTATTAACGACCTTGGCCTCATGTTACGCTGTAATTTTGTTCTATTTACCGATGATCTCAAGATTTACCGCAAAATTTCCACTGATTCTGATCATGTTAAGCTTCAAGAAGACCTTTACACACTAAATAGCTGGTGCATTCAAAACGATATGTTTTTAAATATTGAAAAATGTTACATTATTACTTTTACTCGTAACAGAAAACGAAAGGATTTTGCATATTCCATTAATAATGTACGATTAAATGCAGTCACCACTATACAAGATCTAGGAATAACTCTTGATTCAAAGTTTATGTTTGATGTACACATAAATGATATTATAAGTAAATCAATGAAAATGATTGGATTCAATTGAACCAATTGTTATAATTAAACCTAAAAATCATGAACAAAAAAACACAAAAACACAAGAGGACATAAAGAACAACATAGATCCAGTTGATGTGGGCGCGGCCGGAATCAAGAATTTCAAAAAAGGATCAATTATAGTGGAATTAAAAAATACAGAGGCAACAAAAAAGATCCGAAAAGAAGTTATCACTAAGCTTGGGGATAGGTATGATGTTGATATTCCTAAACCCAAGAATCCAACAGTAAAAGTGATAGGAA
The DNA here is from genome assembly GCA_026573805.1 of Hesperophylax magnus. NCBI lineage: Eukaryota > Metazoa > Arthropoda > Insecta > Trichoptera > Limnephilidae > Hesperophylax > Hesperophylax magnus. The sequence continues at coordinate 3,898,172 of JAIUSX010000082.1, forward strand.
TGACGGATAAATATACCGCCGAAGAAATAGAAAATAAAATAAGGATGCAAAATGATTATATAGACAAGGAAAACTCTAAAATATCGGTAAAATTTATAAAAGAAAATAAAAAAAGTAGTGAAAACAATAAATTTACTGTATTCATAGAAGTAGATGGAAAAACACACTCAAAAATGTTAGAGGAAGCGAAGATAAATATTGGATGGAATAGATGTGCTGTCTTCGATCATCTCTCAGTTTTGAGATGTTTCAATTGCAACGGATACAGACATAAAGCAGGCGTTTGTAAAAATAAAAAATCATGCGGAAGATGCTCAAATGAACATGATACGTCAGACTGTCAGGAAAATAGTGACAAAATCAAATGTGTAAATTGCAAACTGACAAATGAAAAACTTTCATTAAATTTGAATGATAATCACCATGCATGGAGCAAAGAGTGTCCTATTTACAAAAGAAACATAGAATCGGAGAAGAGAAAAATTGATTTTTTAGGATAAAAAAAAAGACAAACGTATACTATTTAAATATTTCAAGTCTTTTGGCCCACGTAAATGAAATTGAAGTTTTATTACAAGAATTGAAACCAGAAATTTTAATGTTAAGTGAAACATGTATAACTAGTGATATTTACGATTCTGAAGTATCATTTATTGGGTATTCAACTGTAAGATGCAATTCATTTAGTCGGCATACGGGAGGAGTTCTAATGATTATTAAAAATAGTATATCTTTTAAAATAATATCAAATGAAGTGTTTGATGAAAAAAATACATGGATACTGGCAGTACAAATAAGAAAAAACTTTATTAAAGGAACATACGCTGTATTATATCACTCACCAAACCAAAGCCATTCGAAATTCTTAGATTTTTTCGAAAGTTGGTGTACTAAAAACATGAAAAATCAAGATATGTTTTATGTAACCGGTGACCTTAACATTGACATGAAAGTCAATAATACCTACAGTAATAGACTTCAGAGTTTAGTGAATTATCTAGGAATGAAACAACTTGTGACCAAACCAACTAGAATCTCAAATACATCAGCAAGCATTATTGATTTAGTCATAACAAATCATTTTTACTTGAATGTTAATGTTATGGATACTCCAAAAATATCTGACCACGAAAACATATTAACAATATTTGAAACGACCACAAGTCCGAAGCCACAGGGAATACGAAATATAACGTATAGAAAAAAAAAAACTATAATAAGGATACATTGTGTACAGCATTACAAAACAAAAATTGGATCTGCGATACCCAAGGAAATTTAGACGGAAAAGCCGATGAACTAGTAGGACATCTGAAAACAGTAGTAAATGAGCTAATGCCTTTAACTAATATTATATTAAAAGATACAAATAAATGGTATACGAAATCCCTACATATTCTACAAAAACAAAGGGATACAGCCTATAAAGCCTGTAAAATACAATTCACTGAAGAAAGGTGGGAAACTTATAAGAAACTTAGAAACATGTATAGTACAGAAATAAAACATACCAAAAATTCGTATATCAGGCAAAAAATAATTACCTCTCAAAGTGACTCAAGAAAAATGTGGACTACACTTAAAGAAATTATAAGCGGCAAACAGAGGGAAAACATTAAGGAAGTTCGGTTTCCAGATGGAGTTGAAGATGATACACTTAAAATAGCCCAAAAATTTAACACAAATTTTGTACTTAGTGTCGAAAACATAAATAAGAGTATTCCATTAGTCGCAGATACCTCTTCTCAATCATCGGAAAAAAGAGAGAATAAAAATATTTTCAGGTTTAATAAAATTGACAATGAGTATTTAATGAAAATCATTAAAAAAATGAAACCAAAATCATCGCCGGATGGAATTACTATAAGCATAATCAAAGATGCACTGCCAGCTATAGGAGACAGATTAGTTGCACTAATAAATGAATCTCTGACTAAGGGAATTTTTCCGCAGTCATGGAAAACCTCCATAATAACACCAGTGCCCAAAATAATAAATGCTAAAAATTTCGAAGACTTCAGACCAATAAATGGATTGCCTAAATATGAACAATTACTAGAGTGCATTGTAAAAGAACAGATGAGTAAATTTATAGAAAAAAATAACATCTTAGTAAAAGATCAATCTGGGTTTAGAAATAAATATTCCTGTGAAACAGCAATAAATTATGTGATAAATGAATGGAAAACAGCTATGGATCAGAAGAAAATCACAATAGCAGTGTTCTTGGATTTTAGGCGTGCTTTTGAAACAATAGACAGAGAAAGACTAATAATGAAATTGAAGGACATGGGAATCCGTGCTAATGAATTGCAGTGGTTTATTGATTACTTAAAAAATAGAAAACAAAAAACCAAAATTGGAGATACTATCTCTGAAGAACAAGAAATCAACATTGGAGTTCCTCAAGGATCTGTTTTGGGACCGCTCCTATTTATTTTATATATTAATAATATAGTGATGTGCTTAAAGTACTGTTCCATCAAACTTTTTGCAGATGACACACTTTTATATATTATAGCAAATAATATTGAAGATGCGTTGTCAAAAATACAAAATGAACTTAATGAATTATCTAAGTGGTTAAACATAAATAAATTGAAATTAAATGTAACTAAAAGTAAATTCATGGTATTAGGGAAAAAACTAAACGTACCTACTGTCCTAAATATAGACAATCAAAGTATGGAAGAAGTAAAAGAAATTAAATACCTGGGAATCATAATAGATAACAAGTTAAAATTTAACACTAACTTTGAAATTTTAAATAAAAAAATGGCGAAAAAGGTTAATTTCTTAAGTAGGATAAAAGGAAAATTGGACATTAAAACAAGGATATTGGTCTACAATACCACTGTAGCATCCCATCTAAATTATTGTACAAGTGTAATATTTCTAAGTAACAAAAGCCAAATTAAGAGAATGGAAGTAATCCAGAACAGAGGCATGAGGTCAATACTGTGTTGTAGCAGGTACACCAGAATAAAAACCATGCAACGTCAACTAAATATTTTAAGTGTGTGGCAACGATTAGTTTATAATACCTTAGTGTTTATTTATAAGCTAAAAAATAAAATGTTACCTGACTATATGTCTAAGAATGTTAGAATTAATAGTGCAGTTCATTTATATCCTACGAGAAACTGCAACGATTTTAGGCTTCCTAAAACACACTTATCAGAAACACAAAATAATATTTATTATAAAGGTTTTAAAATGTTCAATGAACTCCCGGTAATTGTTAAGGAAGCTAAAAGTCTTGCAGTTTTTCGTGGATTATGTCTCAATGTTGTGAAATCTAAATTTTAGTATGTAAAACGTAAATAATATTGTAGTAGTCACAGAAAATAATATATTAGGTATAAGATGTAAACTCTTATAACTAAATAAAATATACATTAAAAAAAAAAAAAAAAAATTCATAGAATATCGAAACCATTTAAATACCCCCAATCCATTATAACATTATACAACTCGTTGATCAGAAGCAAATTGGAATGTGGGAGCGTTATCTGGAACCCACATTATATAAAATATTCTAAAAGTATTGAATCTGTGCAAAAAAAATTCCTTAGACTGTTATCATTTAAACTTGGATTAAATGCCTCACTCAAATCTTATGAAGAACGACTACTAAACTTCAAATTTACAACATTGGAAAAAAGAAGACAATTCGCGGACTTAATATGTTTATATAAAATTAGTTATGATAAACTTCTTACCACTAATTGTCTGAGCAATATTCATATTAAAGTCCCTAATAGACATAATTTAAGGAGCCAAAACATATTCCATATTGATATATTTAATAACAATATTGCATATTTCAATCCACTATCTAGAATGTGTCGTCTGTACAATACAGTTGAATGGGACCTTATAGATATATTCGCAAACAGTCTCGCATACTTTAAAAAACAAATTAACAATCTTCTACCATGATATGTTATGGAGAACAGTTAAGAGATATAATTGCTTTATTATTTTCTTTATTTTTCTTCCTTATCCTTTCTCTGTACATTTACTGTATTTTGTATTTCATATTTAGTATTCATGTTTTATATTTCTTTTTAATTATTATTATATATGTATTTTTTTTCTTTCACTACTAGCATCTCCGCCTAATATCAACTAAACCTTGTTAAAGCATGCTGTGAACATTTTTAATTGGGGTGTTAATATCTGTCCACATTCCCACCCAAATAATATAAATGTAATAATTGTTAACACTCTGTAAATGTTTCAAACAATAAATAAATATATAAATCTTATATACATGTAAGAGGCCGAATTGCTTAAGTGTTTTTGCCTGGTTTGAGGTGACTTAGAGATGCGTCACACTTCTAGGGATTATCCGTTCGGTGCCTGGATTATAGATATCATGCATGTTTCCGTAGGAATAATGTTTCTAGATAAAGGAACCCCTGTGGTTTGTCATTTTCCGGGTGTAGGAATTTATGACGGTTATTAGATTCCAAACCCTACTTTTCTGTATATTATCAAATACTATCGAATTGGAATTTTTAATTTATTGTGTTTTCTTTTTATAAAGCTTGTATTGGATGAATATATTAAATGTTTCTTACTAAAATCATGAAACTTCAGGTGGTTGGTAGATTATTCTAGATATCTAAGTACCAACAACCTACTTTACCAAGTCTAGTGTTGACGTATTTCTATGTCCACATTAATTTAATAAAAATCACCAAACAAAACAGCTGTGAACTGAGTTAAAAGTGCACAATTTTTCTAAATTGGAGACCGCGGGTCAAACCAGAGATTTTTATCTCGCGAATACATTACTTTTTAGTGTTACTTAATTTCAATACTGCCACGAAGTGTCAAATACTACTTTAAAGAATCTACTGCAGTTAAATACAATAAGTGTCTCCTTCGGAAATAAGTGACGCTTAAGTGATTACCATCATATAATCAAATTAACCATCAAAAAACACATTATTTTTTTACATAAAGCTCGTGTAAAACATCATTATCATGAATACACAGTGTATCGTTTGCGAAAAAAACATTGATACTTCATCAGACTTAATATGCTGTAGTGTTTGTGAAAAAAACTACCATCTTGGCTGTGCAGAAATTTTTGATACATCACGGCGAAGTGCAAGAAGTTTACAATGGAAGTATAAAAAATGCGTGAAAAATATCAAACCTAATAAACCAAAGCAACCTACAAATAACGTATTATTCAATCAACATGAACAGCCATCTTCTGTCAAACAAGCAAAACAGTCTACCCAGCCGCTAAAACCTGTAAACACAAATCAATCAAATGACACAGAAAACTTATCAACCACAACCACAGATGGCGCTGATGATATTTTAAAGTCACATCTATTTATAAATGAACTATCAGACTTCAAAACATCCATAATGAAATTCGTGGAAGAAAAATTTGACTCCTTTGTAAAAAAATATGAAGCACTTATCTCACAAAATCACGAAATCATAAAATCAATCCAATTTATGTCAGATCAACAAGAAGATCTAAGTAAGCGCTTAAAGATTGTCGAACTTTCACATTAAAAAGTCAACGATGATATAATTTTACTAAAAAATCAACACACTATCCTACAAAATACTATTTATAAACAGGATGAAAAAATTGATAGATTTGAGTTTTTAAGTCAAATTTGCAATATCGACATACGAGGTGTTCCGGAGTCAGACACTGAAAATAATGTAGGAGTTCTTAAAAAAATCTCTAAAATTATTAACTACAGTGATACCAACGCACCATTACAATCTGTTTTATCAAAAATCTACAGATTGGGACCGAAAATTTCCGAGAAAAATCCAAGATCGATTATGGCGACGTTCAACAACATTAAATCACACGACGACTTCCGAATTACGAATAAATTAAATACAATGAATCTGGGATTTTTTTATTTTTTATTATGTACAATATTTTTTACAATTCAAGTTTTCCAGTAATGTAGGCCTCACTGGGTGGCTTGCCCGTGCTGAGGCCTTCATTTTATAATATGAAAATATAAACTACATAATACATTTAAAGAGAAAAATTATACATTTAAAATTAAAAATACATAATAATATATTTAAAATTATAAAAATAGTACATTGAAAACAATCTCGTGTGTTTGTGAGTGATGTGTGTTTATATTGGTTTTGTGTGTTACGTGTAGGTTTTATTTTTATTTTATGCTATGAAATTTTGGTAATATGGTCTTTTTCGTTCTTTAATCCATTTTGTAATTTTTTGTGTGAATTTATTTTTATTTTCCTCAATTTTAATTTCAAGTTTTACACTGTTGAAAGCTTTTATTGCATGGTATTGGTAGTATCTATTAATTATTATTGCAAAAGGCATTGTCCGAACACTTAAATCAAAAAGGAAAATTTCTGTTATCTTAAACAAAAAAGTTGCCAGTGAAAATAACTACAAACACTCATGGAATTCTGGATGGCGAATTCTTTCGTGACAAACTGACACATCCAAGATAATCATAATAAATAATGTCGCTGACCTTGAACGTGAAAAACGTCAATTACTGTGACTGATTATACAAGGTACAGTGCTGCTATGTTACTCTATTACATTGAATATTAATTATTCTTTTATAATATGCTATTATCAGATATTCTATCTTTTTTTCACATGTGTTACCACACTTGTTAATAACATTCGAGTACTAATAGTCTCTACTACTCAACTGCAAACAATATATCGAAGCAATCTAATACATATTATCATCCACCTTATTCATTTTGTTACTAATATTAACGACATGAATAGTGCTCTACTAACTATAATCTCAAGTTTATATACAAATCCTACCCTTCTCATTACAAAGTCAAGTATTTTAATACTTTTTAAGAAAAAAAAAGTTAGTCATTTAGCCAATAATATTTTCCTTGTAAGTATTTATTTGAATCACACTAACAAAAGCAAAATATGTATAATTATATCTTTGTACATTTCAAAAATCATTACAACTGTTTATTTTGTTTAACGTTTTATAGCAATCATTTACTTCACACATGTTCACTTACTGTATCAAACATGGACAATTATTTTACTGCATTTAATTTTAATTGCGGCTAAAGTTGAACACCTGCAAGTTTGATGACCCCTTTTTCCAAATCATAATATTTACCAGTTGAAAAATATATCAATCTGTTACCAGACGGCAAAAATACTGAATCTAACATGAAACATTTCGATAACCCTATTTCCTAAATCGAAATTAAAATATCGACAAAACCAGTCGCCGGGCGAAATATTATTCGCACCTAAAAACACCTGCGTCTGATGATATTGACGTCACAAGAACTTGTAAGAGAAATTATAAATAGCAATTAAAACACAATATTGCCCAATTCAAGTTTTAAAACCACGAATGGACGGAACATCTCCAGTTAAAACGCGATCTGTTAATTATAATTTAAAAAATTATAATTTTCTGAGTGTCAACTGAAATTTGTAGTCGCTTCTGTTCCTCCATCACGGCTTCACGGCACAATCATGTTAAAGATTACATCTATTTGCAACGAGCTGTTTATGGCTGGCACTCTATCAGCTGAGCCAGACGAATCTGTCATCATTATAAAAATAGGGCGTCTCCGTGTGCCGGCTCTTATAATCAAATGACCATGCCGCCGCCGAATTCCTGCAACTGAACTGCCCACTGCCGCTGATCACCTAGAGGCTGACCAAACCTTGCTGCATTGATGCTGACAACCTAAAGGCTGAAAATACCTGCTGTCTACCGACTGAACTGCCCACTGCCGCTGATCACCTAGAGGCTGGCCAATCCCTGCTGCATCGATGCTGACAACATAGAGGCTGATGAATTCTTCCTGGCTACCAACTGAACCGGCCACAGATGCTGACAACCTAAAGGCTGACGAATACCTGCTGGATACCGACTGAACTGCTCACTGCCGCTGATCACCTAGAGGCTGATGAATTCTTCCTGGCTACCAACTGAACCGGCCACAGATGCTGACAACCTAAAGGCTGACAAATACCTGCTGATACCGACTGAACTGCCCACTGTCGCTGATCACCTAGAAGCTAGCCAATCCCTGCTGCATTGATGCTGATAACCTAAAGGCTGACGAATACCTGCTGGCTACCGACTGAATTAGCCATTGATGCTGACAAGCTAGAGGCCGGCCAATTCTTCCTGGCTACCGACTGAATTAACCATAGATGCTGAAAACCTAGAGGCCGGCCAATACTTCCTGGCTACAAACTGAATTAGCCATTGATGCTGAAAACCTAGAGGCTTGCCAATTCTTCCTGGCTACCGACTGAATTAGACATTGATGCTGACAACCTAGAGGCCGGCAAATTCTTCCTGGCTATCAACTGAATTGGCCATTGATGCTGAAAACCTAGAGGCTGGCCAATTCTTCCTGACCACCAACTGAATTAGCCATTGATGCTGACAACCTAGAGGCCGGCCAATTCCGGCTGGCTACCAATTGAACTTGCCACTGCTTCAGCAGTCGCCTACGCCGTTTGCTGTATAGTATGGCGCGATGATGCAAAATGTGCTCCAATCTGAAATTATGGCTTAAAGAATTCCGATTGTCTCAGTTTTCTATCTGTGTTTTAAATCCCAGTTGTATTGAAATACATATAACTATTTCTTGTGAATCGGGTTAGCAGTAAAAAATAGGAAGTACCTATAAGCTACACCCCTTTGTAAGTTCTGTTTACCAGTACAATACTCTTAATTAAAATGTGAATTTTGATTTGAATCGTCTTTCTTTTATGATGGTTTGGATAGAACACCTCACGGTGTTTTAATTAAATCATTACACAGGTTGAGGACTAATGTGTGCCGGTGTTTATTATTTACAGCCTTTTCTTGTGCAAGCAAACACGTCCCGTACACTTAACCTGTTCTAATCTATATACCACACTTACCTCTACTCTTTAGAAATGCCTGTAGTACCATTATCTTGCACTTTATTATTCGTTTTTTTTATATTTGGTGCATTGTTATCCAAAGAGTGAACAAAAAATTATATTCATTTCATTCAAGAGAAATGATTGATATTAATCTTCAAATAGAAAACCTTGGACACGTAATTACTCCTGAAACCAATGATTCCTCAAAATTTATTGACATTCTAAAACCCTATAAAGATTAAAAATATTTTCATCTAATATTTGTAGTATTGACAGGAACTATGATAATCTACTTGGAACACTTGCCGGTTCAAATAATATTTTTGACTTTATAATTTTAACTGAATGTTGGATTTAATCAAATTATACCCATAAAAACATTGCAGGATTTACGGTATTCAATACACAAAATAATAAGACACACTCCGAAGGAGTAATTGTCTATGTCAAATCTGAGCTGGACCCGACTATCTCTGAATTATCTATTGAACATGCCAACTGCCTTAAAAAAAATCAACGAAACCGCAATTCTGGCATATAGGTCACCTAAACACCAAAATATATTATCCTTCCTTAAATCCTTAGACTTGGCCTTACTTAACTGTACATCAAATGAAGAGCTAATGGTAATTGGTGATATTAACATAGATTTACTTAAGCCTATGGCAACACAAACACTCGATTATAAAAGTCTTATGACTCAGCACGGGCTTGTTTCTCATATTAATGCTCCTACTAGAGTAACTTATACGACAAATTCATGTATTGATCACATATTTTTAAGAACAAAAAAAATGCCCAGGGGATTGTGTATCAATCAACCATAAAAGATCACTTCTCAGTAGCAATTGATCTTATGCAAAATAAACCCACTACCGGTAGTCACGTAATAATGTAAAAATGAAAAAAGTTAATTTCGAGAAACTAACTTCTAAAATTAAATTAGAAAATTGGCACTCCACTTTCAATTCCAATGATGCATAATACCTTTTATAATATCCTCTGCAACATATTGAGGATGTCACCGAAGAATCCCGTTTAAATAATAAAAAAAATAAAAAAACTGAAACCATGGATCACAGATGACCTATTTTTCGTATTAAAAAAACGGGACAAGCTCCATAAAAACCTTTTCAATAATCCGGAAATTCAAGCCAAAATATTTTATAAAAATACAGAAATGTCTGTAATAATTGCGTTAAAATCACAAAAGAAAACTACTACAAAGAAAAACTGTACAGAGCCAGTAATAATAACAAAAAAATTTGACATATTATCAAATAAATATCTAATACCAATCACCCTGCTCAACCACTCAATAAATTAAATATCAACAGCCAGGAAATCTCTCAAAACGACCATCCAGACATTGTGACCAATCACATAAACGAATACTTTTGTAATATCGGCAAAAAACTAGCATCACAAATTTTAAATTAGGCGTCAACCGATGAAAATGCTCTTGCCTACATAATCTATCAGTCCACCAGTGAAACAGATACCTAATATTCTCACACTAGACCCAACTAACTGTGCAGAAATTTCACAAACTATCAAAGAATTAAATCCCCCCCATTCATTCAATCGTGACAAAACATCCTCAAATATACTAAAAACAGTTGAATCTTTTGCAATCCGACCATTAGTACATATCATTAACCTAAGTCTTATTAAAGGCATATTCCCTAACAAACTCAAGCTTGCACTAGTTCACCCAATTTTTAAGACCGGAACACCAACTGACAACAAACTACAGACCTATATCTATATTGTCATCACAATCAAAAATTATTGAAAAAATAGTAAAAAAAAAGACTTATAGACTATCTTACAAAATACAATATTCTCTCGTCAAACCAGTATGGCTTCAGAGAAGGGCTAAATACAGATTCAGCTATTCTAGAACTTACATCACATATAACAAAAGCACTTGACAATGGTGATAAATGTTTGGCAATATTTCTAGATATATATAATATTTTATAATATTTCAATATTTCTAAGGCATTTGACACAGTCTCTCATCAAATCCTTCTGGGTAAGCTCCATAAAATTGGAATAAAGAATACGGCATTTGATTGGTTCAAATCATACCTAATAGATAGAAAGCAATGTGTTAAGTTACCATCACTTAAACCATCTCATCACATCAGCATCAATTTTGGTGTACCACAGGGCAGTGTACTCGGTCCCACACTTTTCCTCATTTATATAAATGACTTATGTAGATTATCTATTGATGGCAACATAATTACTTTCGCCGATGATACGGCCCTAGTAATAAAAAGTAAAACATGGGAAGAAACATTTCATAGAGCGTATCTAACATTGTAAATTATTAAACAGTGGTTGGATAATAATCTACTAACATTAAACATAACGAAAACAAAATATCTAACCTACAGTCCTAACATTCAAGGTTAACCTTCAACCAATCATATTCTAAAAATACACTCTTGTATAGATATCTCTAGTTGCCAATGCAACCCATTACTGGAACGAGTAGATTCCATTAAATATTTGAGTGTAATAATTGACAATAAACTCCGGTGGGAAGATCAAGTAATCAATGTTACAAACCGTATACGGAAATTGGCGTAATTTCGTAATGATCTTCAGATCATTACGAAATATCCTAAATAAAAACACACTAAAGACGGTATACTTTTCCCTATGTCAATCAATTATATCTTACGGTATAGTAAGCTGGGTTGGATGCTCTAAAATTATATTAGATACATTAACTAAAGCTCGAAAATTGATTATGAAAATTGATTGACAATCTACAAAGTACACTACATTCACCCAACGAAGGACTTATTTAAGGACTTCAAAGTACTCAATATAAAATCCCTATACATCAAACGCTTATCCTCCTACTACAAATTCAAGCATACGAAAAAAAACATTTATGAATCAACCTATAACACAAGATATTCCAACCAATCCAACTATACTATTCCAACAACAAGGACCTCAATGGCGCAATCACAATTTAATTTTCTGGCTCCTATAATCAATTGCCAAATACGACAGTTTCAGGAAGGCGCTTGGGGATTTTATGATGAGTGAGTGGGAAAGTGTTGGTAACCTACTTCTTGTACTCAGATAGAGGTGTATATATTTTTTACATGTGTGAGGAATAAGATACATGTATGTAAGTATCTGTATTTTGTGTATATGTAAGTATATGTATATGCATATATGCATGTATATATACTTGCGTATGCATGTATATGTATGTACGTACATATGTGTACTACTTTATGTATTTGTGTTTAATTTATAGAAAACTTTGTGAGTTATTGAAAACATTTTTTTACCAATTTTCAATTTTTTTTTATAATTCTACCAAAATATGTCTAAACTAGACTTAAATTCAAACAAACCATTCCTCCATTGGGCACCATGAAACAGGCAGCTGCCTAGTATGGTGCTCTAATGTATCTTCTCTAAATAAATGTATTAATCATGTAACATATACTTATAAATAAAAAAAATAAGTAATAATCTATTTTTTTCTTTCGCCCGTGCCCAAATAAAAGGAATGTTTTTTATTTGTTATTTCTTTGTTCGCACGAGAGTTCCAGATGTCCGAAGTCAGTGAAACTAGAGCATCCTCAATGACTGTGAGGTGTGTTGTGAGGAATACGGATGTGGGAAGATGCAAATGGGTTTGAGGAATATGTTCAGATCTGAATACTAAACTCGTCTAATGTCATTTCAATTAAGGTTTCGATTCTGAATGGTGGTTTTTCATTAGAGGGAAACTGAGAGTATCTGCTAACTGGGAATGAGATGCAATTTAAATTGTATTTTCAAAACGTTTAGGTAGGTAGACACCATTGTTATTTTATAATAGGAATAGATTAGCCCATTCAATACTCACGGTATTTAGTAAACTTTTTGAGCGAATTGTCTACGATCAAATTTACACAACAATTGTTCGTAATATACAAAACCAACAACACGGATTTCTTCAAAAAATGTCAGTACTAACAAACTTGGTAAATTTTACGGAATATTTAACTTGCAATATGGACAATAGAAACCAAGTAGATGTAATTTACACTGATTACTCTAAGGCCTTCGATAAGGTAAACCATTTAATTCTAATTCAAAAATTAAAACAATTAGGCATCCATGGTGACTTACTCTGGTGGCTCACTTCATACCTTTGGAGTAGACTTCAAAGTGTCTTAGTTGAGGGAACAAAGTCCAGCTTCTTCTCTGTGCCCTCCGGTGTACCTCAAGGTTCTCATTTAGGCCCATTATTATTTAATGTATATATATACGATATTCACAAATGTTTTTTACATGCTAATTACTTAGCATATGCAGATGATAAAAAAATATACTTAGTTATTAAATCAATAAACGACTGCATGAAACTTCAAGAGGACCTCAATCGTCTCTTTGTCTATTGCGAATTAAACAAACTTGTTATTAACATCGCAAAATGGAATAAATTAACATTACTCACTCCGCATCGAAGGAGTACAGTCGCGTAATTTAGTGAAAAGTAAATCAAGTAATTTAGTTTACATTAATAACTCGCCCACCTGGGCGCTCCATTCCATCCAATATGGAAACTCAAGAAATTATTAAAAACATTAAAGATTTAATAAACAAGATCACTTCAGTGAAGGACTCAAAAATAAAATCAACACTGGAACAGAACATTATATCACTGGAAGAAAAAATTCAACATGAACTAATAAACCTACAAAAAAAGATTATAGAATTACAAGAAACTAATATTAAAAACAATCATCACTACGCACAGAAACTAGAAGAAATTCATAATAACAACAAAAGGGCAAATGCAAATGTATTAGGTGACAATAAAAACTTCGTGAATACAGGTGCACACATCCCAGAACAGAAGCACGCCATCATAATTACATTTAAAAACACCTTGAAGGCCGAAGATATAAAAATAAAAATTCAAAAAAACATTAATTTAACTAAAATAAAAGTTGGAGTAAATGGAGTCAAAAAAATCGGAGAGCAAAAATTACTGATCTCATGTCAAAAAAAAGAAGATGCAGAAAAGTTAACCGAAGAAATTAATAAGGTAATTGGAAAAGAAATATTGGCCGAAGAAATAAAAAAAAAGAAACCGTGTTTAATGTTGAAAAGGCTGCAATGCCAATTGACTGAAGATGAAATTATAGACGGGATTGTACAACAAAATGAAGGATTAACCCTGGAAGACAAAAACAACATCAAGCTTATCAATCAATTAAAAAACAAATACAATGAAGGAAAGGAAAATGACACCACTAACTACATTATTGAAACAACCGGTAAATTAAGAAAAACGCTACTAGAAAAAAACAAAATAAACATCAAATTCCAAAGAGTATACATAGAAGATTGTAACCCGCTTACTCAATGCTACCACTGCCTTAAGTTCGGCCACACAGCGCAAAGATGTCTCGCCAGGACGCAGCCCCCCATTTGCCCTCATTGCACAAAGGAGCACATTCTGTCTAAATGTGAAAATAAAGAACAACCTCCAACATGCAACAATTGCTGTGTTCAAAACAAAAGATTTAATATGAATTATTCTACAGAACACAGAGTTGATAGTATGAAATGTCTCTATCGGCAAAAAATGCTTCAACTAGCTAGAGAGCGCATCGACTATGAATAATACGGTAAATTTCATTTCTTTAAACTCTAATCTAAAACTTAAAAAATGAATGATTTTTTATGTAACGCATTAGATAAAAAAATGTATATTGAAGAAAATTTGTCAATCTATGAAAGATTTTAACTTAATTTGCACTGAAAAAGGATTTACCCTATTTCATGTAAATATTAGAAGTTTAGAACGAAACATGGATGAATTAGTTATAACATTAAAAGAATTCAATTTTTTCCCGGACCTGATTGTCTTAACAGAGACACACTCTGCAGGCGAAATCAATTACACTATTCCAGGCTACACATACCATGCGACAATAAACAAAATAAACAAAAACTCAGGTATCGGATTATTTATTTCTAACCAGTATAATGTTCTCAATATTAAAGAAATAATTAATGTTAGTAATGTTAACATATTAAATATAGAATTTAAAGACGTAAATAAATATTATAACATTATTGCTATTTATCGTACGCATACATCGATAGTACCTCAATTTATAGATGAATTAAAAAATATTCTGTTAAATTTTAGAAATAAAAATACTATTATTGTTGGAGATATGAATTTAAATATTGCAAATGACTATTCTAGTAAAGATAAAGACACATATCTAAATATGTTAGCAGAACTCAATTATTTATCGTGCATAAATTCTTATACTAGAAATGTTAAAAGTCAACGCCCCTCATGCTTAGATCACATTTTTACAAATATTCCTGATATCCAAAATATAAAATCAGCATTCATTCATACAACTATCACTGATCATTATTCATGTATTTTTAACTATAAATTAAGCAATCCAACTTTGCCATTATTTAAACAAAATAATTACTCAAAAAAGTACTTAATATGGATACATTAAAACACCAATTAGAATCAGAAAATTGGAATAAATTATTACAATGTAATGATATCAATATATGTTGTAAAATGTTTGAAGAAAAAATATCTAAATGCCTAAATGACTCGACAAATAATAATATAATAACCAAATCCAAAGTGTAGAACTTGAAACCTATAAAACCATGGATTACTCATGGTTAAGTAGTATCTGTACGACATAAGCAAGCTCTCTACAAATTAACTACTCAACAACCAAATAATAAAAATTTACTAAATCATTTTAAAGCATATAAAAACAAACTTTCATATATTATAAAAAATACAAAACAAAAGTATTATAAACAAAAGTTGAATCAGGCTGAAAATGATAGTAAAAGAGTGTGGACAGTTATAAATGAAATAATTGACAAGAAAAAAAACAAGAATAACGACATCGCTACTATATCTCATGACAACATGAAAACATGTTGTAAAGAAAATCCCTCAAAAGCTGCAAACATATTTAACACCTTCTTTGCGAACGTAGGGGAAAATCTTGCCAATCTCATTCATACTGACCCAAATATAACATTTCCAGACTGTAGTATTGATACTGACAACAATATAGCAACATTTCAAGTCACCACAGAGAACGAAATAATATCAATTATAAACGGTATGCAAGGAGGTTCTGCCCCGGGTTTTGATGGAATAACAGTTAATATTTTAAAAAATATTAAAAATCAAAATTCTAAGCCGTTAAAACACATAATAAATGTAAGTTTCCAAAGCGGAGTGTTTCCATCAATCTACAATCAAACTACCATTACTCCAATATTTAAATCTGGTAACCCAGAAGAAGTTAGCAATTACCGACCCATATCAGTAATCTCGAACATAGCAAAAATTTTTGAAAAGATAGTTAAAAAAAGGATAAACCAATTTGTAAAATGTAATAAATTAATTAATGAAAATCAGTTCGGTTTTATGGAAGGTAGAAGCACTCAGGATGCAATTGCAAAATTAACTAGTCTTGTTCATAATTCATTAGATAAATCATTAAAATGCATTGGAATTTTCATAGATCTTAAAAAAGCTTTTGATAGCATATCACACGACAAACTTATAAGTAAATTAAGAAACATTGGACTAAGTGGTACAGCTATAGAATGGATAAAAAGCTACCTTTTCAAACGCCCTCAATTTGTAAAAATCAACGATGTCAACAAAAAACAAGTCACTTCGGCATACCTTAAGGTACAGTCCTGGGACCGTTACTGTTTATCATTTATATAAATGACATATTCAATCAAAGATTTAATGGAAAAATAATATCTTATGCTGATGACACTGTCATAATAATTGAAGGTACTGATTGGAATAATGTTAATAACTTAGCAAATACTGATATTAATATACTGAAAAATTGGTTCGATAAAAACCTCCTCTCATTAAATACTGAACAAAACAAAATGTATCCCATTCTCTATCAACAAATTTAAATTAATACCCGAATTAAAAATTATAATACATCAACTTAAATGTAACAGAACTAATTGCAATCAAGAATGATCTATACTTAGTCTAACTTCGGAAATTAAATATCTTGGTATATATATAGATCAACATTTTAAATGGAAAAAACAAATTTGTGAACTTGTCAAAAGAATTAGAAAATGTATTTATATATTTATAAGACTTAGAAATATTCTTAGACTAGAAAACCTAAAAAGTGTGTACTATGCAATTGTACAATCTATATTACAATATGGTATTATTGGCTGGGGAGGAACTTATAACAATATATTAAATCCACTTAAAATAGTTCAAAGATTGATAATTAAAGTAATATTGAAAAAACCATCTAAATTTTCTACTGAGATTCTCTTTTCAATATTCAATGTACCCACAATAGACAATATATATAAAAAATATTCAATTCTACAAATTTATAAAGAAATACAGTTAACGAACTTACAATTCAATTCATCAGCAAGATATCAAAAAACTATCAAAATCCCAAAACTTAATACAAAGCACACACAAAATACCTATCTCTATCTAGGTATAACATATTTTAACATCTTTCCATTATATCTAAAAAATATTGAAGATATTCAGGAATTTAAAATAAAATTAAAAAATTACCTAAAACTACTATAAAAGTCCATATCTTACTCTTATTATTATTTCCTTCAAATCTTGAAACTGTATTACTGATAAATCTTGCCTATTTCTTACTTATCCCCTTGGTTTTGCAAATATATTATTTACTTACTTACATGATTCCATATAATTGAGCTAGGATTCACTCACCAAACACAAGAGCCTCGTCTCTTTATGGTGAGGAAAAGCTATTATTATTTACCTTTATAACACTGTATAATATGTATAAATTGTATATTTATTGTAAAAAACATACAAATATTAAAAAAATTAAAAAAATAAATAAATTACACGTAATAAAAATAAAATATCTTTTGTATCCACACTAAACGGCACACACATCAATGAAGTAAAATATATCAGGGACCTTGGGGTAACACTGGATGTTAAATTAAACTTTATCCAACACACTGATGACATCATTAACAAAGCCAATAAGATGCTGGGATTTATAATTCGCATAGCAAAACCCTTCCACCACATAAACACTCTATATTCCCTTTACACCTAATATATTCGCCCGCACCTGGAACCCTACACCGATCTGGACTCCTTTATACCAAGCCCATCGAAAGAATAGAAAGAATTCAAAAAAAAAATTTAAACACATAAATTATAAACTAAACTTACACTTCTCAAATTATTCCGAATCCATTAAATTTCATAATTTTAACTCCCTCCAAACACGACGTCTAATTTTTGATCAAATCTTGTTATTTAAAATCCTAAATAATGGTCTGGACTCACCAGAACTTACCAATTTAATAAATCTTCATATTCCGTCTAGATCAACCCGACAATCTGATTTATTTTATCTACCCTCTTTTAGAAAAAACATTCGAAAAAATTCCCCAATTCCTCGTATATGTGCACAATATAATACAATATTTTACAGCATTGAAATTTTTGGTAATAACCTAAAGAAATATCGATATGAAGTAATGCGTACGATCGATTATTAATATAAGAGTATGGAATGTATCGGGAGCATCTCCTATCCTCTTCCTATTTTCCCCTTCCTCTCCTTTTCCTAAAACCAAATTAATTTTAAGATACTAAAACTTCATTTTTAATGCACTTTAACATAAGAAACTTCTGTGGCTTGACTTCAGTTAACTTGTATATTTTTATCGATCATTGTATTTTATATAAAAGCTGTTTGTTTCTTACAAAATAAATAAATAAAAATTAAATAAATACCCAATTCTTATTTAAAAATAACACCACTTAAGTGCAATTTCATAATACAAATGCCTATCAAATTTCGATGTCTCTCTTCTAAAGCCTAGATATAAATGCAAGTTCCCTATAACAAAAACACATGTCAAAATTATCGCCCAATTGATAATCGATACGCTCCGCCTTATATATATATATATATATATATATATATATATATATATATATATATATATATATATATATATATATATTTTTTTTTTTTTTTTTTTTTTTTTTTTTTAATTATTCATATGGCTGATTAAATTAGTATCGATGTTGTCCGTGAGAGCTTCTACCTAAAATATTACTTCCTGCCTCAAATTCTTTTTGGGAAAATGATCTTCACAACACACATGGGAAGATAAATTTGTTCTGTGCAGACCAAACATGGCAAAAAGCAATGCTTCTTCTAATCTTTCGACTGCGAGATAATGCACTTTCTTTTTGATAAATATTTTTGGTTTCGGTGATCATTTTTAGGTTCTCACTCCCTGTCTAGATAATTTGGTTAATGGTAAGTACTCGTACCTACGAAATCATGTGAGGAAAAAAAATAAGATTACAAAATCTATCTACACACAAATTTTGCATTTTTATATCATTCCCTCAGAGTTTTCGTTTTAGATTTCACCCGACATAAGTGTTAGTAGGAATATCTAATGTAATAAATACCTATTTTTAGGGAGCTTAAAGTTTATCCAAAATTAGAATATTAGTTCCTATTTGGTATGTAAAATCATTGGTGACCTATTTCGCCAACACTCGAGAGCTTTGCGTAACTTTTAGGAGTAAAAGGTATGAATCAATTTATTTTTAATGACTTTTACGTACGTGTGCCGTTTCACGATAAAAAATTTCAAAAATCAAAATCTCTGAAAAATCATTAGAACGTTTTCTTTGATGTTTTTTTTCTGTTTTTTTTTCATGCAGCTGTTATATAATCACAGCCTTCCGAGTACTTATGACTGAGCAGCAAAGTTAAGGATGTTTATGTAAAATAAATAGGTATTTTTTAATGTAAAGCAAGTACCGAATATGATAGATTACCTGCCGATTTTCTATAAATGTGATTTATTTTTAAGTATCAATTTTTTAAAATATATCGAAAGATTGAAAAAGTGGAATTCTAACTCCTTTACTGATGTTGTGTTTTACATTTTACACGACCTGATAAACAGTTGGGGAAGCGGGTATGGGTACCACCTCTGCCAAAGGTCACCCAAAGTTCGCTACGTTTGGCGACTGGAGTAGGATTGCCCGGGTTCACGGGTGAGGTTTCACACAGCATCTCCAAAGATAACATAAACGCTGATATAAATTATTTTCTACAGCGCCTCTTGTGTGGAGCTAATGTAAAAAAAACATTTATCATACATTAATGGTTAGGTATCAGTTGTCTAAAATTTAAAATACACTTATTAGTAAGGCCCTTATTAGCAAAAAATGGATGGCATATGGTGTACCAGTATTCAACGACCTCCATGGCCGAACGGTTAAGGTCCTCGAACACGAAACCGTATGTCAAGTACGGACGCGTACGTGACATAATGAACAGCTGTAGTTCCACGCGATGCGCGTATGTAGACCATCGATCCAGCTCATCAGCGCTACATCGTCGGTGAACTATTTCCACCCTAAGGATTTCCTTGGTGGCAGACCACCATTCAGAATGGAAACGTTGCTTTAAATGGCATTAGCCGTGTTTGGCGACCAAATCAAAATAGCCAGGTACTTTTCAACCTTCCTCTTTTTCAACACCTTATTCTTCTTATGGTCCGATACGATTGATTCTTGTCTGAAATTCACTAAATTAAACGCATCGAATTTTGCAATGTTGAGTAATATTGACCATAGGTAATATTATCATTTTGGAAACGGAACGCTCAAGTAACGAAAAATAATGTAAATTGGACCGGCTGATTCAGAACACTATTTTGGTTCTCCTGAGCAATGATGGATTTGCTTTACTCGGCGCTTGGGCTTTGTAAGGCCAATTCACTAACTCACCATCTGCCACTGCTTTAAATTCACAAGGAATTAGCATTTAAGGAGAAAAATTATTTTCTGTAAACGCATTGCTGGAGCGTTCGGATCATAGCCCGCAAGTTGGCTTAGGTAATGCTTGGTTCGTGTATTTTGATAATCGTAATAAAAAATACTTAATTATCCAAGGATTTTTAAGAGATGATGTTATGCCATTTATTTCTGTACAATATTCCAAGGATTTCATGGCATTGTTAAACGATTATTTTTCGCAGGACTTCCATTTAAAAAAATTCTCTAATAATATTAGGTATACTGTTAGTTATACTTCAAGTTTGGCTGGTGTTTAAACCATCAGAGATAAAAATTATTAAAGATACCAGGAACTTGGGTACGGGAAGAATAAATTGAAAGTAACGCAATGTTACGTATTATGAGGTTATCTTTTATTTTCCAGTTTTATCTAAGTCTAGTATTAATCGAAACTCTATGTGGAGAAGCAGTAGACTTACAATTAGATTGAAATAAAATTTTTAATTTAAAATTAAAAATAGTGATACTATATACCTCTCTGGGAATTTTCGCATAGATTTTGCTCTGCAGGTAAAATGATAATGAATTACAGTCATCTATGCATTAATCAGCTGGATTCATCCGAATTATATTATTTGACAAAAGAGGGCACCACTATTCCTCTTTGGTCGATTTAAGATTAAAGGATTAAACATATTTTTGTCACAAAAAAGTGACATTACTTTAGAATTACAATGTGTTAATTCTTTTTTATTCTAAATTCTACTCTCTTGAGAGCTGGTGGTGACAGATTATAATTTCATGGTGCGAATGCAAGTGTTATTGTGCCGATTGCCGTCCGCTGCCGAATTTGAAGTTTAAGGAATCGCTGCTAAACTCAATGCGAGTGATATAACAAGTGAGTCTTCTGTTTTTATGTATTTGGTGGCTGGATTATGATTTTTTACTTTTCCTGCAGAGTGAATTTTGTAATCAACCCATTTTTTTTCATAGGGAATTAATTATTTCCTGATGATCTGTGTGACTTACAAGCAAAATCATCACCACTATGATTTATTTTCGTTTTAAAGCACTGCAAGAGCGATGAATTACTGACGACTTTTTTAGTTTATGTTTTAGAAACAAATACATAAATATAACAAACCACGTGAAACTCCATAAATAAAAACATGTATAAATCAGCCTAGCTATTACCAACTCCTTCTAGTTTGAGAGAACGAGGCTCTGAGAATGTTATCTGAAAATTATGGTCTAAGTGATTCACATTCCAGATGCTAAAGTTGGTCGTTTGCGAGGTGCAACGGCCTGAATAAACTTTTAGCATAATGCTTAGTTTAATTCATTAACTGACAGAAGGATTTTAGAAATAAACTTGTTTTATTACATTGGTAGGAGATTAATCGTTACTATCTTGGTTACCAACTATCGACCGTAAAGCTTACATCCATAATTTTGTAGGTAATGTAACCAGAGTTGAGTGGAACACAGTTCTCACATATGTACAATGCTTGCATGGAGCATGTTGCAAAACTTGTTATTCACTGCAAACGTAATAATACAGAATCCACTTTTTGAATAAGTATTAAAATTCTTAAAATACCAATACCAAATAATCGTCCATCTCCGTTCCATCGGAAAATGTAATTAGATGAAATTACTATAATAACCCCACCAACGAAAACTTGTTGTGTGTATTTTTGAATAAGTTTACCTACGTTTTGACCTCGTGAAAAAGCCTTTTTGTCTTGCTTACGCCTACTTATTGTGATTAAGACGCCGCATTTTGCATTTTGAATTGTAAATGGGCAACGCCTACCTCTTTTAGTTTTCATAAAGTTCGTATAGAGTCACCATCGTCCTAATTATAAGACAATTAAATTAGTTTGCTACATCTGTTGACGATAAAAGAAAACATTGAAAAATGTATCTAAGATCAGAACCAATATGTCTCCATTATTTAAAATGCCGGTGATTTTCAAACTAAGGGAATTATTTTTGTTCTTTTTAATATTATATTATAATGTAACTCATAAATATATTTGCAAATATTTTATACTTTTATCAAATTTTACCAAAGTTGGACAAAGTTGTCAAAACAAAAGTCGCCATGCATTTAACGGCTACGCGTAGTAAGGGTCGACGAGTCGTTAGGTATTTGGTTCTTGATAAATAAACTTTTTCACGAATACTAGTGACTTTACTGAACGGACGCGCGCGGGAGTTAAAATGCCCATAATTCTCAAACTACGGATATTACGGATTTAATTAAGATTATCTGTGAAAGTTTCCGTTGATTAATTTTTTGCGTAGGTACTTATAAATTTTTATACAAAATAAATAAAAACCACGTTTGCGCATGAATTTGAGCGTTTCTTGACTCCATTTTCCAAGAGATTTTAATGCCTATTACCTGTGTATTCGCCACGAAATAAGGCAAACCAAGAATTTACATATTTTTGGCTTGTAGCTTCCTCTTAAGACGCGGCATTCTGCATTTCGAATTGTAGATGGTCGACGCCCACCACTTTTACTTGTCATAGGGTACGTATAGGGTTACCAATCCATTGTGTTTTTTCCTATAGAACAATATTTTCCATTAAAAAATATTTATTTATCCTTTAGTTTATTAACTTATTTACCTGAAATCGACCTTAGACCGTTGGAATTTCGAAAAATTAACATTTTATTTTTTACTTGTATAATCACAAAGAATTACCTGCATCCTGTGTGGAGTTTCGTAACAAAAACATCATCATTATTTAATGGCCAATACAAAACTAACTTACTCGATTTTTCCAGTTATCAATGCATTAAATTTCTTTAAATGGACGCATTCAAAAAAATAATATAAATTATAAAATTATAAAAACAACTTGAAAAAGTTGAATATGTTTTGTAATACAGAGTTGTCCCTTGAGGATAATTTCTAATACTCGATTTTTCGCTTTACTTCACTTTTTCTTTTTTAAATAAAAATTGAATTTAATAAAGATATTTGTAAATTTTATAATAGTATACGTGATAGATACATTTGAATTAAATATGTTATTCAAAATATATATTTTTTTGTTTTAAACCACTTTATTTTGCTATATACGTCGACCGGTTTCGGTTGATCTCAACCTACTACTATTTCTAATGCTTCTAAATTATTAAGGCGTATTCTTATTTTATTTTTATGTATAATGACTCCTGTGTTTTTATCAAAAGTATGGTTAGTATTAATTAAATGTTCCTCAAAGTCTGAATAACCAGTATTTGTTAAACACCTGACGTGTTTTACTTTAATATTTATGTTACGCGTAGTTTTCCAAATATTTATTGCCGGGCAATCGTTGCAATTAAGTTTGTAGATACCAGAGTGGCAAAAGAGGACTGCGAAATTCATTCAAGAAATAATCTCACAGTTTTAGAACAATCAGCTTCCATTGCCTTGTAGAAAACTAATTTTTGGCGAATGGTAAAAAACGGTATACTTATATGTATACAAGCCGTGGCCTTTGGAGATTTCATTTATGTTTGATATTTATTTCTCATTTTTGAAAAACAATAGTATTTAACCGATAAATGCAATATTCACGTTAAATAAGATATTCAAATATTTGAAGTTAAATAGTTAGCGAGAAACTAGTTATAAATCGGTAGAAATTGAGAATGCCGGGTTAGAATTAGAAAGGGATAGGGGGCGTGAACATCACAGAATTGGAAAAGAACTCTCATATATTTTCTCAATGAATTATTCGAAAAGCCTTGCAGTTTGTTCTTTTTTATTAAAAAAATAACATGTTGACTATAAATTTCTTTTTTGGAGTTAGATAACCAGTATGAAAAATTATGTGTGCATTCAATGCATCAATACTATACTTATTATAACCCTACAGTTTGTATTATCAAAAGTTTGAAGATTCTTTTTTTTGTAAATAGTACTCGTGCCGTCAATTCTAAATAATAAAATATAATTTCAATTTTTATTGGAACTTTTTTTTTCAATTTTGAAAACTAAACCTATCAATGTCATATATCATTGAAAAAGAAGATAATACAAACAAACTAATAAAACAAATAATCTAAACGAAACATGAAACAGAACAAGAAACATAAAATAAAAAGATAACGATCTCAACTGGGAATCTGGAAACGTTTTTTATCATTGCAATATTGTGGTAAGTACAGAATATCACTTTTTGCTTTTTTGTTTACATACATTTTGTTTTTAACTTCTATTTTCTATTATTTGCTGTTTTACACGCCCATAGGAGCTTTATATTATTTACACGATCATCATTTGGACAACCATTCAACTTTAAATATACTTTATTTATTAAACACCTACCTATAAGCATATACTGTGTACCTCATCTATCTAAAGTTAGTTAGTTTAAACATATTTTTTGTCATTCCATAATTGTACTACTTTAACAGGATCGCAATTTGCTTGCTTATTTACTCATGTTCTTAACGTATATTTACTATTTTTTGCTGTTTTACATGCTCGTAAAGCTCTAATGTTATAGTTCATGTCTTATACCATAAGTATCACATGTTAAAGCTGAAATACGATAATTGTAAAAATAAATTAATTTAATAATATATTTTAATAAATCTCATTCCAATGCCCAACATAAATTTTCTTATGTACACATTTTAATAAAACATCTGACATTAGTTACTAAATTCCAACGAAATCATTTGAAATCCACAGTTTTTACTAATTTTATACAAAGTCGAGATCTGTTTTATGTTTTATAGTATTCAAAGTGCGTTGATCATCTCAAATCTAGCGGGCGGAATAATTCTTAAACAATATTCTAAAATAATCATCGGCAGTTTTCTCGATCGTGTTTCTCCTTCTTGAAAACATTTCCTTGCCTGCGATTGTAGTGATACAGTGAACATTGTACACTTTTGTATTCTGCCACGGAAATTTCCTAGCAAAACGCGCTGATTTCAAAAGAGAATATTTGAATTAATTAATTTTTCACAGAAAAGCCCGAATAGAATTTAACAGGCACCCGTTTTTAAGAATACTGAATTTTGAATATTTTCTTCAAAAACGTTAACCTTTGACCGCTAAGTGACTAAGTCTTCCATCACGATACAAGCATCATTTGCCGCTTACTGTGGTGGAAAGCATTATTTTTACAAAAAAGAGCGTACAGCGCGTATTTGTGGTAGTCGGTGATAGCTTGTATGACCGCAGAAAATGCAGTAAATCACAAGTAAGTCCACAGGGAGCAGTGCAGTGAAACCTCGCGCGTTGTCTCAGTAACCTGTTTTCCTTTTTAATTCATCTGAGCATTTTACAGACATTTTGTAAGTATTTCATAACCCTTAAAAGTATAAATGATTACAGTTTGAGGATTGTTATCACTCGAAACATTACACATTTTCCGTTTAGATTTTACAGATAAATCATTATTATTTTTAGTAGGTATTGCTTGAGTTAGCGGACTACAAAATTAAGTTCCAGGACATTGTTTAGTTTAACCAGAGTGTTATTTGCAATTTTGGCTAGAGAGCTACATCCTCGACTATTATATGATATGATAAAAGCACCTTTGCTTGCGTAATTTTATTCATGAATCCGTACAACTCCCGCGGAACGGAATGGCGCGGGACGGAATACATTTTAATACTAATTAAAACAAAATGGGTCACTTAAAAATAACATTATAGCACGACTCGAATGAATATTATTATATTTTCGTGGGTAAGTAAGCAACAATTAAAACATCGCTTGATATCAAGCCATTTTTGAAGAGGCGCAGGTTAGGTTACATAGGTTAAGTTAGATTATGTTGTGTTAAGTATATATCCTAGTGGTGTGATAGGTTTGGTTGTGTGGGCTTCGGTAAAAAAATGTTAGAAAAGGATCAAGCTGGGTTAGGTAACGTAGAGTTAAGTTAGATTATGTTGTATTAAAGATTTATACTAGCAGTATGGTGGATTTAGTTGTGTGAGCTTCGGCAAATAATGTTTGAGAATCTAGGTTTGGTAACAAAGATTAAGTTGTAATAAGTATTTAACCTAGTGGTATGAGAGACTTGGTTGTGTGAGCTTCGGCAAATAATGTTTGAGAATCTAGGTTTGGTAACAAAGATGAAGTTGTAATAAGTATTTAACCTAGTGGTATGAGAGACTTGGTTGTGTGAGCTTCGGCAAATAATGTTTGAGAATCTAGGTTTGGTAACAAAGATGAAGTTGTAATAAGTATTTAACCTAGTGGTATGAGAGACTTGGTTGTGTGAGCTTCGGCAAATAATGTTTGAGAATCTAGGTTTGGTAACAAAGATGAAGTTGTAATAAGTATTTAACCTAGTGGTATGAGAGACTTGGTTGTGTGAGCTTCGGCAAATAATGTTTGAGAATCTAGGTTTGGTAACAAAGATGAAGTTGTAATAAGTATTTAACCTAGTGGTATGAAAGATTTGGTTGTGTGAGCTTCGGCAAATCATTTTTACGAACGATCAAGCTGGGTTTGATAACAAAGGATTAAATTAATACGATGACGTTATGTATATGTAAAATAATAATTTTGGAGCGTTTTTACAACGAACAATATCTATCCCAAACGTTTTTTTTACTATTATTATCTATGTAGGTATTTACGAACCGAAATTTCACATTTAGAAAAATCAACATATTAACCTGCTTTAGGTGTAATAGAAAATTATTAGGTTTCGCACAGTGAAATATCTACGTAAGTACTTAAATCTATTTGAAAGAGAAATAAGTAGGTATGTATATAATATGAAAGATCCATTATTATCATATTTAAACATTTTGAGTAGGCCCCCAGTTACGCGAAAAAGATACTTTATTTCTGGTTCCCTACCAAAATGTTTGCCTAGCTGTTACTCAGGTAATCATTTTTTGAATGTATTTATCAACAGAAGGTATTATTTTTGAAATTTTATAATATTTTTTTAGATGTCGGTAGATGCTTTGAAAGATAAAGCAAATTATTATTATTAGAAACATTAATTTTATTTTAGAATTAAAATTTAAGAGTTATTTCTCCGTGTGAAATAAAATCTTTTCTAATATGTAGGTATTTCTGTTTCGGACAAAAATCATAATATTCGACTTCTTTAATAAATATGGCTTTTCACAAATGAACTAGTTTTCTTATAATTTATCATGTCGAACCATTGATGTGTCTAATTTAGTCTTTATGTCGAACAGTTAAATGAATGTGCATTTAAAGAATATCATAAAATATTAACCCGAGTTATTATTCACTTAAAACGTAAAGTTATCGAAAATAAGTATTTCTCTTTGTGAAAACACTCCTCAATTTATTTTAGTGGTTTATCGTTTCGATATTAAATGAAACATCGGTAAGTAATATTTACTTAGATATAGGATAGGTTTTGAATAAGTATATATTAGTTGCCATCCCTTTTGTACGTTAGCTTTAGTAAAAGGTATAAGATTTTGATGTTAAGTTAGTTTTTCGCAGGAGCGAATTAAGTTTTGCGGAATAGGACTTTGTTTTGTTCGCAATGAAAAATAAGCAATTATTTTCGTGGAGTGGTTAAGTATTATACAAATGTAAGATTTAGTTGTTTTTGGTCGAGGTTGTTCGGGTTGGATGAGAAAAGGTAAGATTATGTTATGTTTAGTTTGTTTTTCGCAAAGGTAAATTAGACTAGGTTTAATTGTGTCATGAAGTTTCCATAACGTATGATTAGGTCATGTTTGTTAAATAAGAAAACTTATTTGTTCTACCTACCTATGTAAAATAAGTTCATTTTTGTGAGGTTTGGTAATAAATACCATTCCATTCAGCCAAGATGTCTGGTATTAATCAGAAACCGTTCCGAATATTATACTCATCAGCAACGCAACATTTCTCCTGAAACTAACGCTGTACAGAGACTCAGCATTCCCGAGATGAACGCTGTTAGAAACAGCCATGGGTAAAAACCGAAATTTGATATGTAGAGGTGCGTAAAAGTATGTACATAGACGGTGTCCGCAGGCCCCCATACGTGAGACCCACCCTCGAGAACGTTACGCACTAAGCTAAAGTAAAGCCGCCTGATAATTGTAAGGTTGATTGATCAACTCATTTGTATTTTTGTATTTATTAATTTTATTTTAGTAATTTGTACATTTAAGTTTACAAATTACTAATTGATTTCTTACATATAAATATACTATATTTTTTCTTGCTTGACGTTTGAATTCTGTATGACAAAGCCCAACATATCTGTGACTGATTAGCAGATCTTTGCAACGTGAGCATGAAAAGCGTAACTACATATTTCATTTCCAAACGTCAGAATGTAATGTAATTTTATGATTGTCTCAAACTCGTTATACTGCGTATACACAACAGAAAAAAACGCGAGCCGAGAAACGAATTATGGGAAAGGAACGAAGCAAGTACAAACGGCGCGAGGAGCCGCTTCTTTTCCTTACTTCGTGTCTCAGCTCGTGCTTTTTTTCTCACGTGTATACGCAGCGAGAGGTCTGATGTTTTTATGAAACTTCAATTTATTTTTGCCGTCTGTCAGAGCATAAATTTTATTTGGTTTACTGTGTTGAATGTATTTTCTGAAAAAATCTTATAGTTTGTGTGAAGAGTAAAATATGTCGTAAAATCCGAGTGTCTCCAGGAATGTGACAATCTGGTGACAATTTCTAAGATGCAGTGGCAGATTGGTTGGACAAATGTATTTTAGTGATATTGGATTGGCGAGAACTTTGAACGATAAGTATAAAGATTTTACAACTTGAAAGCTTTCAAATTAAAGATTTACTTTTGTTCTATTGTGTTTATTAGAGAAAAATAAGATGGCTGAAAAAATGGTTCAAAGAAAGTAAGAGAAAGAGAGGTAGAGGAAACCACAGAGGAGAGACCGCTACATACGCCTAACGTGACACGCACTTCAGCTTCTTATTCGAATTCTTACATCGTCTCTTAGGTACATTTTTTATTTTTTATTGAATAAATAGTTAATACATATCAACAAACAAGTCCTGCTAAGCCAATTGAATTGGCTTGTCAACAGATGCTTAAAGTTTAGTTACATATACATTTTTACAAGTTATAATTTACATCTTATATCTACAGAATCAACAATTTTTTCGTACAATTTTTCATACATATTAAAGCATATATTTTTTTCCGATAGCCAATTTTTCACCATATATTTAACCTTATTCATAGACTTAGATTGCTTTATAGTGTCAGGTAATAAATTAAATATCTTCGCTATGTTGTATTCAAACGTTCTCTGTCCGTATTTATTATTAAATTTCGGAACTATTAACCCGTCATTGCGCGTGAATCTAGTACTGTATTTATACTGCGGGGTAAATATATACTGCATTATGATTTTTTGCAATAGAATAGCCTTAACAGTTAAATTTTGGCACTCTGAAACAGCAACGGTGTAGTATGTCTCTGTTTAAAAATATTAGGGACGACTAGTAATTTTACAATTGCGTTTTGTACAACTTAGACTTGTTTCAGATTGGTTATAGTAGTATTTCCCCATATGGTTAATCCATATCTTATAATAGATTCTGCCATTGACACATAAATTATTTTAAGTGTTTAAATTGGTAGGAAAAAATTTAATGGGTACATTCTGCCAGCAATTAATCTGAGTCTTTTACAGGTTTTTTTAATATGTTTGTCCCATTTGAAAAAGCAATCTACTGTAACACCAAGATAGACATATTCTGTAACTAATTCTAAGCTTTCACATTTACAATTAGTCGGGATATTTTTATGGATGCAATTAAAATTATGAGAAATAATATTAGGATTAAATTGAAATCTGGCATTAGGTGATCTTATATGAATAACTTTGGTTTTTTTAGCATTTATTAATAGTCCTGCATCATGTGACCATTTACAAAGTTGATAAAAGTCAATTTGCATGAGTTAAATTGCAATTTTTAGATTCGCTTCTGTTGTTTATACTAGGAATAATAGATAATAATTAGATTATTTTGATATCGTCGGTTTTGTGACAAATCACCTGAGAGGCACTGTCACTCTTGATATAACCTGCCTCAAGCATTTTGTGACAAATCACCTGATAGGCACTGTCACTCTTGATATAACCTACCTCAAGCATTTTGTGACAAATCACCTGAGAAGCACTGTCACTCTTGATATAACCTGCCTCAAGCATTTTATTCACTTGATCGTGCCATGTCTTTCTCGGGCGTCCCAGATTTCTTCTACCTGCTTTGGTGTCATATATTCTTCTTGCACATTGCATATAGTCATCGTTCATCCTCTCTAGGTGTCCAAACCATCTAACGATCTTTTTCCTCTTTCAATACGTTTATACAAGCACGGATTTTTCCGGATTGCCACAACAATAACACAGGTTTATACTTCATGGTTTTAGCACAAAAATAAATCAGGAATCACATTTATATCTAATTCATTTGGTCTGTTCAATAATCACAACTGTTTCTCATAAATAAAACTATGGCTATAGGTCTCATAGCTCTATGATTTGAATAATTACTGCCTAAATTTAGGTAGACGCTTTTACAGAATTTATTTAAATTTATTAAGAATTTCCCGCAAACAGCTCAATGATAGAACCAACATACATGCCGTAAACGGAGATATACTCGTTTAGGTGGATTCATCGGCTTTGAACTACAATGAGCAGTGTATACGTTTCCATGATCATCATAGGTCTTTAATGTACACAAAACAAAATGATGAACACACCAGAACTGACTTGGTTGGTCTGTCTGACAATGAAATCCAAGTCAGCAGTGAAAATTGCCTAAAAATATAACTAACTAACTAACCATCACGCCGTTTCCCCGCAGGGGTAGGGAGAGAGGACGGACCGCCAAACAACTCGGTCTTGGCACACACTCCTTGCCTCATTCACATTCATACATCGTCTCATACATACTCTTCTATTGTTCTGACTCTTGACATGGCCCGACTCAAGTATCTGATTCACTTGGTCGTGCCATGTCTTCCTCGGGCGTCCCCGACTTCTGCTACCATTCACATTTGCATCGTATATATCTCCTTACACTCCTTTCTTTGCGCATTCGCTCTACATGCCCAAACCATCTAAGCGTCCCTTTCTTGATCTTTCTCATTACACTTACATCA
Source organism: Hesperophylax magnus (assembly GCA_026573805.1). NCBI lineage: Eukaryota > Metazoa > Arthropoda > Insecta > Trichoptera > Limnephilidae > Hesperophylax > Hesperophylax magnus. The sequence goes on from JAIUSX010000082.1 coordinate 3,930,077, forward strand.
GCCTTGCACTCTTTGCGGATATCCACATTCCTCACACGATCATACATGGTTTTACCACTCATACGCCTCAGGGATCTCAATTCAACAGCATTCAATCTACTTTCATCCTTTCTTTGCCAGTTCCATGCATCACTTCCATACATCAGGGTAAGTACCAGCACTCCATTGTGGACTGCTAACTTCGCTTCTTTGGACATTTTTTTGTTAGCGCCAACTGCGTTCAGTCCTCCATTAATGGAGTTACCTGCATTTACTCTTCTTTCAATATCTCTGTCAGCCTTCCCATCTCTCGTAAACATGCTTTATAAATACACAAATTCATCCACCTGCTCCAAGTATTCCTCATTCACAGCTATATTGCACACTGTTTTCGTACTTTCTCTTTCAAACACCATTACTTTAGACTTACTTACATTCATCATTAACTCATTCTTCACGCATACTTCGTTCATCCTAGACACGAGAGACTGCAGATTATCCATACTATTAGCAATCAGTACCGCATCATCAGCAGACAACAGGCAACATACTTTCAGATTACTCAAATTCGCGCCCAATCCCACCTCTTTCAATTCTTGCATACAATTATCCATACAGATTGAATAACCGAATTCGACGGCCGGCGTGGTCTAGTGGTATACGCTTTTGACTACAGATCCGAAGGTCGCGGGTTCGAACCCGGCGTGCGCAAATAAATTTTATTTGATTAATTTGTGTTATTTCACAATTAATTAATTTAAAATAATATGTAGTATATTTGCGGCACGTTCCAGAGTGGAAGATACTCTCAGTATCGCCCTGGTGTAAGACCACCATTCAGAATTGAAACGTTCTTTGAAATGGCTTTAGCCGTGTTTGGTGACCAGATCTGAATAGCCAGGTACTTCCCCACCTTCCTACTCCCCATCTCCCTCCCCTTCCCAATACCCTCAGCCTCACAACATACCCCAATTGGGGATGCCATAGTCTCACTGGCTCCAGACGGGAGCAGTTGGGACTCTTGTGCGGTATTACTATAAAAAAAAAAAAAAACACGGTGACATCCTCCCCTATACACGAAATTAAACATACCCTGTGATAACGATGCCAAACCTGAACAAAAAACTCTGAACTTTAAACGAGCAGACTTTGACTCAATTAACTGCCATCTCTCAAATATAGACTGGTCTTTTTTGTCTGATGAAAATATTGATAAATCTTTAGACATACTTTATTTTACATTTTCTAACACTATTAAATCCTATGTACCTTTTTACACGCCGAAAAAGTTTACTTACCCAGTTTGGTTCTCATCGGAGCTAACTGCCTCTCTTCAGCAAAAAAAAAGTCAACACAAAAAATTCAAACAAAGCAAATCCATAGCTGATTATATAAACTTTAGGGAAACTAGGAAAAAATGTAAAGATCTTTCTAAACATTGCTACCAAATGTACATAACTACCATCGAGAATAATGTTTTTAAATCCAAAAATCTCTGGAAATTTCTTAAAAAAATTAACAATGAAAACACAGATTACCCACCAATAATGCAAATGAATGGAATCAGTGCAAACAATACACAAGACATTGTAAACCTTTTTTCAGATTTCTTCAAAAACGTATATGATGACGAAACCCCCGATGATAAAATACCCGAATACAAATTTAGTGATACTACACACTTAACAAATTGCCATATCACACAAAAATCTTGCGAACAGAAATTACTTTCCTTAGACACTGACAAATCTGCTGGCCCAGACAACATTCCACCAATATTCCTTAAAAAATGCTCCAATGCATTATCTAAACCGCTTACAGTACTATTCAACCGCCTCTTGTTCCTTGGATATTTTCCAAGCCGCTGGAAATCGAGCTTCATTACACCTATCCTCAAAAAAGGAGACGACACTGACATAACCAATTATCGCCCCATTTGTATAGAGTCAGTACTTTCAAAGCTTTTTGAATCAATGGTCCTTGATGAAATCTATTCCAAATTAATAAAACTAATCGACCAAAAACAACACGGTTTTATCAAAGGTAGATCAACCGCAACCAACGTAACAATATTTCAAAACTTTATATTAGAATCTTTTGCAAAAAATAAACAAGTCGACTGCATATATACAGACTTTTCAAAAACATTCGACAAAGTATCCCATAAACTACTAACCCGAAAACTATTTGCCCTAGGAGTAAGATACAACACGCTAAAATGATTTACTAGCTATTTAACCAATCGTAAACTATTTGTTAAAATAAAATCTTTGCTATCAAAAGCTTTCTGTGCGACCAGTGGCCTACCGCAAGGTAGTCAACTTGGTCCGGTTTTGTTTCTCATTTTCCTTAACGATATATCAAATTGCTTCGACGATGTCGAGGTATTGCTCTTTGCTGATGAAATCAAGCTATACAAAAAAGTAACTGATGTAAATCATTGCCAAATACTACAATCAAATATTAATAAGTTTAAAGATTGGTGCATACAAAATAATCTGTTTTTAAATGTAAACAAATGCAAAACCCTGACTTTCTGCAGAAATAAAAATCCTGTTTTATTTGAATATTCCATTAACAATACAGCTTTAGAAAAAGTTACGGAAATGAGAGATCTCGGAATTATTTTGGAAGAAAAACTAAGTTTCGCCAATCATATCCACCAAATTGTAAACAAAGGCATGAAAACACTAGGCTTCGTATTAAGAACAACTAAAAACTTTAACTCCATACAAGCCATTAAACTGTTATACATATCTCTAGTTAGAAGCATAATTGAATATAACTCAGTAGTTTGGTCTCCCTCTTACAAAATTCACATTAATAACATTGAGCGAATACAAAAAAAATTTCTGCGTTTTATAAATTTTAAATTAAATATCCCACTAGAAGACTTACAATATCATTTCTTATTAAACACTCTAAAAATACACACATTGGAAGACAGGCGTAAAATAAACGACTTAACTTTTTTATTCAAGATTCTAAACTCTAAATTCGACTGTTGCGAACTTCTGCAACTCATAAACTTACGAATACCTACAATAACAACACGACAAAATACACTATTCCACTGCAACACACATAAGCGAAATTACATTGCGAACTCCCCAATACAACGGTTTCACACTATGGGAAACCAATACTTAGGTGATGTCGATATATTAAATATTAACTTTGCGAATTTTGTGGATTACGTAAAAGACCTATTTCAATACTATTCCTAAATTTTATTTATTTTTTATTTTTTTTTATTTAGTAAAAGATTATACATTTATATACATTATTTAAGAAATGTTTTGACTGCCCAACTAGGAGGATTCCCGTTTTAGGACAGTCAAATTAGAATGAGTATTAACATTTTGATAAGTGTTTTGATAAGTATAGTATTAAAATAATAATTAAATAATAGGTACACTTAGTAAGACACCACTTTATTTTTGAATCAATAACGATAGCCAACCGGGTTTCGCTTGTCCCAAGCTTCATCAGGGCTAAATATCAACTAAAGCTAATTAGATACAGGCACATATAAATATAGGTAAATGAAAACAATGAGTGAAAGAGATACAAAACAGATAGAAAGAGATGCAAATAGAAAAGGTGGAGACAAATTATTAAGGATGATGAGGAGGGAGGGGGGGGGAAGGAAATAACAGTTTCAGCGGCGGAATAAATTTAATATGGGACTATCAGATAAATTAATTTGGTTATTTATTATATTTAAATTATTATTAACTGCTTTTTTTATTTCAAGGGCTTCTAAGTTGTTTAATCTAATTCCAGATCCATTTTTATGCAATATTTATATCAAACATTCCAATGGCGTAGAGTTCTGTATACAAATAACTTTTCTTCTTTAAGCGTTAAATTCCCATCTGAAATAAAACCCGCTTTTTACACTAATAATAATTTAGGAAAATATTTAATTAATACTAAAGATAAAGACGATAAACTAAGCCACTCGGGCATATATAAACTTAATTGTAATGATTGTTCTGCTTTTTATATCGGAAAAACGGCCCGGAATGTCAACTTAAGAGTAAAAGAACATATACGATGTTTAAACAATAATGCCTTTTCAGAATTTGCGAATCATTTAATAGAATCTAATCATTCATTCGATAAAATCTCTGGAACTAAAATATTGCATAAAAATGGATCTGGAATTAGATTAAACAACTTAGAATCCCTTGAAATAAAAAAAGCAGTTAATAATAATTTAAATATAATAAATAACCAAATTAATTTATCTGATAGTCCCATATTAAATTTATTCCGCCGCTGAAACTGTTATTTCCTTCCCCCCCCCCCCTCCCTCCTCATCATCCTTAATAATTTGTCTCCACCTTTTCTATTTGCATCTCTTTCTATCTGTTTTGTATCTCTTTCACTCATTGTTTTCATTTACCTATATTTATATGTGCCTGTATCTAATTAGCTTTAGTTGATATTTAGCCCTGATGAAGCTTGGGACAAGCGAAACCCGGTTGGCTATCGTTATTGATTAAAAAATAAAGTGGTGTCTTACTAAGTGTATGTTTTTTCATTCAATATGTCACACCCCAAAGTATTTGCTTCCTTCGAAAATAAATAATAGGTATTTGTACTTTTAACTGGTGCCTAAGCCTACTAACATGTTTGTATAAATATGAATAACAAAGTGGAACAAATGGAAGTTATATTTTTGTAAACCAGTCAAATCGCTGTATTTTTTAATTTATGTTCTTGTTATTTTTAATTTTGTTTCTCGCATATACTTATGTAATTTTATTTTTATTATTTCTTTCTTTTCTTTCTTATGTTTCAAAACTGTCATTAAATTTGTACCACCCACATGTAAAAGCCCTCTGGGCGTTAAATAAATAAATAAATGAATAAATTACGCAGCCTTGTTTAACACCTTTTGTGATATCAAACCACTCCGTAAAACCACCGTTCACCCTAACACATGCAACGCTTCCCTCATATAGAAACGCAATTGCCTGAGTCAGATTCGCATTCACTCCATACTTGGACAACACCTTCCATAGCTTTTTCCCGTCGACTCGGTCGTATGCTTTTTGTAGATCTACAAAGGCACAGAAAAATTTCTGGTTTTTTGCCAGAAACTTCTCGGTGAGCATACGCAATGAGAAGACCTGGTCCATGCACCCCTTTCTACTCATAAAAGCACCTTGCACATCCCATATTTTATCCTTTGTTTCCTTTCTTACCCTTTCAATCAAAATTCTACCATACAGCTTGCCAACTGAACTTAGCAGGCTAATAGCCCTATGATTCCCACATTCCATACGTGACCCTTTACCTTTGTATAATGGCATGATCACACCCCTTCTCCAATCAATAGGCGTGTAACCTTCCTTTAAACATTGGTTAAAAAGATTTCACAACCATGTGAGAATTATACGACTACCTCCTTTAAAATATTCAGCAGCAATATTGTCGAAACCGACAGCCTTACCATTCTTCATACACTTAATTGATCTTTCTATCTCATCTTTGCTAATTTCGGTAACATTCAGTCCATCATCATTCATATCTGATTCGCCACTAGAATCACTGTCACTTACTTCGCTTTGTGATATTTTAAACTTTTTGCCATTCTTTATATTTGTTTAAAACAATATAGAATTTTTCTTCTCTCTTGGCTATGACCGAAATTTATTTTTCCTAAGGCTTTGCATATGTGTTCGTAGGGATGGAAAACTTCTCCCCTACAACACATAACCCTCCATGAAAATTGGACCCTTATTTTCTTTGATAACTATAGAAAGCTACTTAAAGCTCTCTTGTACTATATATCTTTATAGACATATGTACTTAACTAATTAATACGTTATTTACGACCTTGAACGTAAATATTTTCGTATTTATATTGTAATTAAATTCCATCAAACGTTGTGTAATTTTTTTGGTTTATGATATAGGACTTTAATTACTTTCATTTTTGTGGTAACCCTCTTGATTCTGATCAGGGCGTTGAGCTTCAAAATTGAATTGGTTTTTCCATTACAAATCTAAACTTAAATGGTTTCTCTAAGTGAGCTTACTTTCCCTATGTAACTATTTTGATTCCCTGAATCCTAACGAATTCGTAGTTAAACGCTAGTAAAAGATATTATGCATGTCTATTTGGACAGGTAATTAAATATAACTCAAATGGTTAATTGTTAGTAAATTTGATTATGGTTAACTTTTGTATCTGTTGCGTCACTCCTTTATGACTCTGCTGCTATAAGGTACATGTAAAGATTGATTAAGTAGGTTAATGTAATTAGTTAATTGTATATTTGACGAACTCAGAATAACCCTTTGCTAGCAAAATTTGGCTCCTGTCCTCCTGCAAGTAAACGAGGTGGTCGAAAGTCAACTAGAAATTCGCACAATCTTGTGACACGATTCAATTGATTGGTACCTAAGTTACAGCGTCCCAAAAGAATCTTCCTTCGTCATCATGCACTGCCTTCAAGTCTTCTCCCGAGCCTCGAAACCCCCAAATTCCTACTCCTCTTTAGACTACTATTTACTTAGGGCAAACCAGTTTCGTCCTATATACAATCATATACTCACGGTGTGGTGTGGAATTACGGGTCGTGAATCCTCCTTTCACGTTCAAGAGAAAATGCGAGAGTGGCCCAGAGACCTAAAATGCAAGTTGTATGCAGGTCCGCATTCTCCAATAAACAGTACATACAAATACATATATGTAGAAATACATTTTGGGAAAGGTTTATATCTTGCAATACTAGGCTATTTGCTTCGCATTCCAAGCTCAGATCTCGTACAAAGAATTCTGCGAAATTCTAAGCTTGGTAACCGAATAAATACATAAGAATAGTAGGTGATATAAATAAATACTAATATACTAAGATCTTATTAATAGTTTGTTTTGGAGAGCTACCGAACTCCAGGCTTTTTGTGTTTGGTTTTGACGATTTTATTTAAGAGATTCGCCATCTCTATTTGTTTGGTCGATGGTCTTTGTTATAGAAGCGACCACTGCCTCCTATTGGTTGAACTGTATTTTTTTGTTTTTCCCCAGGGTTCAATATTAGATTTAGTTCATACTATCCCGTGATTTTTCAGCTGTTTCATGTAATTGATTGCCACATAAGAGAGAACGCAACTCCCAGCTGTTTCAGGCAACTGATGGGAATCTATGCGAACACCCAATCCATAATATTCGAATGTTTCGTATAATACTTCCATATAAATCTTACTAACCCGTGATTTTTCAATTGTTGTATGTAAATGTTTGACACATTTGAGAGTACGCAACTTCCAGCTGTTTCAGGTAACTAATGGAAACCTATGCGAATTACCCAATCCATAATATTCAAATGTTTCACGTAATACTTCGATATAAATCTTAATAACCCGTGATTTTTCAATTGTTGTATGTGAATGATAGGTATATGAGAGTACCCAAATCGCTCCATTTTGCGCAATAATATACTGAAATTCAATTTATCTTTTATTCTAATTTATAATCCTGATAATTATCTAGTTACGGACCAAGGTCATTTTCAAAACCATTGAATCAACCCAGTTCTCCGGTGAACGATTTATTATAATCAATAATGTAAACTCCACCTCTGACACACTAACCTAAATGTGAGATTTGTTTATTTAAGACATACCTTCCTCTTCTTATATGTCAGTTGTGTCCCTTTTTTTATGCATAATTATTTTTTTTAACCCCACAACTTTGGTATTTAATCCAAAATGTTAAATTCCTTTTTTTTGTTAAACGATTTATTTCATTATCCGAATTTAGTAAAATTACTAGAGGTTAATTGGAGAATAAATATATATATATAAACGCACATATCTCGATTGCCAAAATATGTTAAATAATAGTACATATATTAAAATATAAAATATATGATTCTATATGGACTTTTTCTTTTCCAATAATATAGATATGTCCTTAGGTAGGTATTTAAAATCGTTACCATTCCTATGTTTCGATTAATAAATAAAATATATACATACAGGTACATAAATTACTCATATATACTCTTTATATACAATATATTACTATATATTCATATATATATATATATATAAATACATAATATACATATATTATGTTAATGTATAATTCTTTTTTGTTGTTTTTAATAATTAAATTGAAATACCATCACTCCGCAGCACTTTCTTTTTCCTGGGACCTGAAAATTATTTATAAAAAGGTAAATTCACCCCATTAAGGTTTTCCGGTCGGGTTCTACACGACAAAACCTTGTCAAAGAATTCCTACCTAATTAACTGTATTTTTCAACTAATTTTTTCGACTATTTCTTCCTATTTAATATTTTATTCTTGCTTGATCCATATAAATTAGCTGATATTTAACATTTGTCTTTCTAAACAAAATCCTATTCCAGAAAACCCGTTGATTTAATAACACTTTTCTAGTTTAAACTTTCAAATGATAGCTACTTCAAAATTTATTTCGAAATGGTAGATTGATGTTAAAATTCTGGTTAAATCGACACTTTTAAACACTGTCTCTATACGCACGATGGATTATAATTAGTCACTTTATTGATTCTAAATTCTTTTTATATAAATTTATAAGAAAATTTATTCCGAATTGCACGATCTTTTAACTAACTTGCTTTTAATAAATTAAATATCTGTTAAAACTTTCTCCCAAATTGCACTGTTGACACCAATATTTTTAACTATCCACAATTAATTAAAAAAAACACTTTGTTTATATTTTCACTGATTTTAAATGCGAGTTTTTTTTCTCTAAGTCACTAGACTTGTTCAAAATTTAACACTTAGAAATATTCCACTGTTAATTTACCAAGAACGTAGTGCTGCCACCTAAAACTCCTTTTCCACCCCACGGCTGACTGTCCTGAAAACTCCTCTGCAGCATATTAAAAACCCCTCTCAGGTTCAAAAAAGGCGTATCTGAATTTTTCTTGATAATTATTCTTATCTCCTATCAACTCGTAATCATTTGACATTTCTTTAGTATTTTCGTCTGTACCGACATACGATATTTTGTATCATTCCAATTATCTGGCTCTGGGCGTTGGCTAGTCTTCGTCTCATGTCCCCAACTCCATAGGGTCCGAATCGAGTAAATCCGCGTTAAATGCCCAATCTCCCTTTGTCTTACTATTCATACAAATGTATGTTAGAATATCATGATTTTGTATTCCTTTTTTTTCTCAATTTGCGATAGGTCCGTCCTCAATAATATATATAAAGATCTCAATTTTATGCATCTCGTGCGAAAAATGACTAAACCCATGTCGAAATCTTTACTATACATTTTTGAATTTCAATTTTCCTAAATTCTACTTTATTTTATTGTCACCTATATGAGCTATTCCATTTTAACCCGTACTTTCTCTATTTATGTCGTAGATTTGAGTTTTCCCTTTTTATTTTGAATTTTCTTTTATTCGCGACGTTTTTCTCCACGAATTTCTTCTTTATTCTTATGTTATTTCTCATAACTCTATAATTTATTATATTCCCAGCCGTATTTATAAATTTCATGGATAACTTGGAATTGTATCGCTATTCTCCACTTGGATCATCTCTTATCTCCGTTGTTTACCCATTCTTTTTTTATACCCCACTCTGTTCCCGATGTGTGTTATCTCTAGGAAAATTTCATCCATCATCTATTATTAATTAATATCATTTTCCACACTTCTATGGAAGATATTCCTAATTCGACTCTGGGATATCTGTCAAATTTAATTGTCTGACCTAAACTCCACCCAATTTTTCGTCTATTTCTTTCCAAAATTCCTATAAACCATCCGTATTGACATTTGTTTAGTCTCAAATTTTTGGTACCCCGCTCGTTAATTACTTTTTATTTCAATTTCATTAAATTTTATGTCTTTTGCTTTAAATAAACATCTCATAAGCCCTATGTTAACCTTAATTGCTTTCCTAATTGCTTATTACTCTAACTTAAACAAAAACCATGTTCGAATTTTGTTTGTTTATAACCTTAAGTACACAGGAGATCGTCAACCCTTTATTTCGTCTCATTTCCCCTGCAATCTCGCGTGACTCTAAAATTTTCCTACCCTCATAATTATGTAAAACGTCTACTTTTTCTGAATTAAATCTATCGCTATATGTTTAGTATTTTTGCCTTCCTTTGGTACTCTATTATCATGTCCATAGGACCTTTGTAATTGCCCAAAATTTCTGAATTGTTCTTTCGTTCAGACGCTGCACTCTTTCTAAAATGTCCATTTTTTGTGAAATTTTCCTTCCAAATCGTTTTCCCAATATGTCCGCTTCATCTAAAATTGAAAACGATTAGTTTCCATTGTCTCCATTACTTTCATTTTTTTTTAGCACGATTTTCCTCGAATTTGACACCCTCCCACTCTCATAAGTAATCGCACGACAGTTGAAAATCCTGCCAGTAATTTTCCTTTGTTTTTCCGCCCTTTCTCATAGGTATTTCATTTATAAATTTTCCATTGTATTTTCGCGTGTGTTTTTTCAACACGAAAAGCTCCAAAGCACTCGATGCCTGGGGTTCGCTATCCCATGAATGTATCCGTTATTTAAAACATTCCCTAGGGTTTGTCAGACTAAAACCTTGAAATGTTCGATGTTTATATTACAGTGCCTTCACCTCTGATTTCTGTGGGAATGAAAAAGTCATCAATTATCTCTTTAATTGTCGGGTCTAAAGGTCATTCCTTTGTCTTTCGTTGACACACACCTCTCCGTTTTCTGATTGGTTCACTCAAAACTTTATAGCCCTTGTCTCGATCTAATTGGATGTCAACAATTCAATGTTTGTTTTCACGCCTAAAAAAAGGAATTCTCCTATCCGAGACGATTTTAACGACCTCTGTGTTTTCGTCCTAGAACCTCGATATATTCAATTTTTACAGTTGTCTACCATCAACATAACTCGATCAAATTTAATTCAACAGATGTCGCAAGGATGTCCGTTTCATAAATAATTGATATATTTTTAATCCACAAGGAGGTAGCTACGGTTTATCTGTTTTCACTGTTGATTGAAGCCATTCATCACAGCTTTCAAAGACTTCCTTGAAATACTTCATCCATTTCTCTTTTATTTTTTCCTCATTCGTCAACATTTTTCCATCTTTCGATTTTATTACTTTCATGCTTCCGGTTTCAGGGCCACACCGGGACCTTTTGACTTCCTTCCAAAATAACTTAATGTTTTCTTGGAAATTGTTTGTCATTTTCATTCCTTCTTCCTCTTCCAGACGTTTATTTCGTTCTTTCACTCCAACTCTTACTTTTTTCTTACATTCCTTATATACTTCTTTCGCTCGATTCTTCTCTGCGCTGGAAGAACTGCCAGCCGCAATCAGACATAACCATGCTTTCTTCTTTTCTGAGACCAGTGCTTTAATCTCATCATCCCACCATGCATCACCTTTCTTCCTACCTTGCGTACTTATTCCACAAACCTCTCTAGCAGATTCACAAAGACTCACTTTTATGTGGTTCCATGTTTCGTCTATGCTTAGACCGTCCATTTTTTTCTCATTCAATCTCATCTCTGCACAATTCACATACTTACTTCTCTCATTATCGTTTTGTAGTTTTTCTATTTTGATTCTTGTTGGAGTTAGAACCGTTTTTACTTTAGAGCGCCAACCGCGAAAGAGGTTTACTCTCGACACTACCAGAAAGTGGTCAGTTTCAACCTCTGCCCCTCTGAAAACTCTCGTGTCCTCGGTAACGGCTCTCAACCTAGAATCAATTACTACAAAATCGATAATTGACCTCTCATTTCCTCTTTCCCATATATTGGTGGATACCTTTATGATTGAAAAAAGTATTGGACACAAACAGGTTCCACTCTAAATATACTTCAAGTATTCTGTTCCCGTTGTCATTCGTTATTTTATCCCCAAACATACCTTAGGCCGATTCAAATCCGTCACGTCTAATTCCTACCCACCCATTCAAATCGCCTGCCATTATAATCCTTTCATTAATATTTTTCAGTCTCATCACATCATTCACACCAACTCAAAAATCATCTTTCTCTTCGTCACTCTCAGAATTGACAGGGGCATAACAAACAACAAGAAACACCCTTGTCAAACCGATTTTGAACCTAATCCACATTATTCTCGGACTTACACATTCATACTGCAACATACATTCAATCAGAATTGAAACGTTGCTCCAAATGGCTTTAGCCGTGTTTAGTGACTAGATCTGAATAGCCAGGTACTTCCCCACCTTCCTCTTTCCTTTCCCCACTTACCTTCAGCCTCACAACATCCCCCAATTGGGGATGCCATAGTCTCACTGGCTCCAGACGGGAGCAGTTGGGACTCTTGTGAGGTATTCACTATAAAAAAAAAAAAAAAAAAAAAAAAATCATTCTGGGAGACAGTAGTGCTGCAACACCCTGACACACCCTCTCCGTATCTGGTCTCCCAGACCAAATGACGAGCCTATCATTATGCTGCATTGTACCGCTCCCTTTTTTCATACTCTCTGTTACACAAAGTATGTCCAAACATTTGCTAACCATTGTGTCACACAATTCATTCATCTTTCTTTCCATACCTCCTCTAATATTCCACGTACCAATTCGGTTCGAGTTCCTTCCTCCTCTTTGCGCCACCGAAGGGTTGGGGATGTGATGGATAGAGAGCCTCATCGACACCTGTGTCGGCCATTCCTTTCTACGAACTGCTTATCTAGTCTAACATACTGATACTTAGGTGTAAATCACTAACATACAAATTAGTATAATATTTATCTTAATCCTAACGCCATCAAAACTGTTGCAGATGTCCAAATGAAAAAACTTAATTCTAAAACAAAAAGTATCGTATTACTATAACAATACACTAATCACTGCATAATTGTTTGTAATAGTTCATATTGGCAGAAGACAAAAGACGCGGCTTTATCTCGATTTCGTCCTTCCTAGGACGTAGGGGCACGGGGGCGGTGCAGCGGGGGTATAGAAATTGTCAGATGATTGTCTTGTACGGGTCATCTTGTAAGGGCGATGGTCTTCAGCGATTCAGTGACCGAACCACGGACAGGTCATATGGCCAACAGACGTCTATAACGGCACCGGTGAAGGTAACGGCGAGCATGGTGGTGGCCGCGGGGGTTGAAATATCGGTATGCGACGGCCGATGAGGTATCCACATCTGGTAGAAATTATCAAATGCCAAACTCGGGCTCACTGACACTGCATTTTTTTGGAGCACCGGGAGTTGACGTATCGGTACGGGGTGGCGAGAGACACGGGTAGGTTGCTGCGACCGCCGATGAGATATCCGCATCTGGTAAAAATTCCGGACTCGGGCTCACTAACACTACATTTACACTATCCCTTGGGATAAACAATCTTGCTAATTATTCTTAAAAACTCGTCATTCTTCCACACCTGTCACCGTAAAATTATGATAACTGCACTAACGTAACTGACAGACAATAAGGCACATTTACGTGTACTTTTAACGGCGGAATATATTAAATATCCCTATAAATTAGGGAAGGATAGCGAGACCGACGAAGAACACGTCAGGTTGTCCCGAGAGCCCGACAGAACAACTAAACATGTATCTTAGCAATGTACTATTTTCTATGTTCATAATATATTTCACCTTTCTTAGAATCATTTTTTAACTGATTCATGTAATTTTAAAAATTGTTTTATTGTTGGTGACCTTTACATAAATATTCTGCCCACAAACTAACATCCGCAATACCAAGAATACCTAAATACGCTCTAATACCATGGATTCCAAAGCACCATAAACATTCCTACATGTGATCTTTGGTCTATATATTAAACACTTGTCACTATTTAATTACTTTATTTAGATTTTATCGAAGGAAGCAAACACTTTGTGATGCGACATTATATATTAAATGAAAAAAATACACTTTGTAAGACAACTCTTTTATTATAAATTAATATTAACAGCCAACCAGGTTTCGCTTAGCTCAAGCTTCGTCAGGGCTTATTATATCAACTAAAGTTATTTTCATACAGATACATATATATAGAAGAAAATAAAACAATGAGTGAAGGAGATAGAAATAAAATAACAGACACGAGTGAAAGAGATAGAAATAAAAGAGCAGACACCTTATTAGTGCTAGAACGAGAAAGGATGTAGACTGATTAAAGGATGGATAGGTAGGTAGGGGGAAGGGAGGAAACAGTTTTATCAGAGGTTAACGGAATAAATTAAATAATGGACTATCAGCTAAATTGATTTGATTTGATTATATTTGATTAATTATTGACGGCTTTTTTTTAATTTCGAGGGCTTCTAAATTGTTTAACCTAATTTCAATTCCATTTTTATGTAATATTTTTAGTCCCAGAGGTTTTATCAAATGAATGGTTAGTTTCTAGTAGATGATTCGCGAATTCTGAAAAAGCATTATTATTTAAACACCTCAGGTGTTCTTTTATCTTTATGTTTACGTTCCGGGCCGTTTTTCCGATATAAAAAGCAGAACAATCATTACAATTAAGTTTATATATGCCCGAGTGGATAAGTTTATCATCAATATCTTTAGTGTTAATTAAATATTTACGTATTATTTTAAAATCCCTGCGAAACAAAAATTCAACGCAAAACTAGGCGGCACAGAACGTTGCGCATACATAGTGCACACCAACGCGAAAACCCCAACGGTTTTAGCCGCCCGCCATCTCCCACTCCAACACTACCCTTGGCCGCGACATCATGTGCTCTTTCAACTCACGACTCGGCCTCGGACGCTGTGCCCTCGGTTCCGGCCTCCTCATCATAGTCCAAGCCTAGCCCGCGCACGTTTTGCGCGTGTAGACGATTACTACCTTGGTTTCCACTCTACAATGTCTGGAAGTAATACCTCGATGGCCTAGCAACTCTTGCATTTCCAGGACAACTCATGTAAGCGTGCCCCAAACATTTGCCATATTATGTGCCTATTTAAAAGCCTGTTTAAGACGTCTGCCAGACGAAGCCAATATGAGAAAGAGTTTTGTTCAATTCAATCAGCCAGGAATAATTTAGGATGTATATTGTGTGCCATTTTGTGTTTTACTATGTGTGTGCTTGTTTACCTGTAAATACACTCATTAATCATTCCCATTTAGTTGTTTAATTTGACGAGAGAGTGGAGTCTTGAATTGTTGAATGTTCCCCGTATAAAGGCATAATCTGCCGACCCTACCTGGGCTAATAATTAGAGTCCCATTATTCTACCAACTGTAAGCTGTACAGCCGGCACCAAAACCCTACGTGGCTCCAAACATTACACGTGGCGCCATTTACACTGGCGCATAACGTGGAGGCTCCAAACTTTACAACACATAGATTTACTATAGACACTAGAGAATAATAATAGTGATGGCATTAACATAGTGATGTGACATTTGCCTCAAAATTATACCAGATACTGCACCTCAGCCAATATAGAGGTTAAAGTTTAGCTCGATAATAATAATAATATAAAAATATTTGGATGATTTGATATTTTTGTACATAATACCTACTTGATGTTTTTGTGCAAAATCACCTCAAGGGAGATGTAATGAAAACTGTTGCTTGTTTGTGAATCTTTATTCATTCGCCTTTATAGTCGAGGCTTATTCATGTCCGGGGAAATTATTTTAAATATATATCCACCTTCCTCTTCCCTATCTCCTTTCATTACCCACTCACTTCAGTCTCACACAGAACATGACAGTCAGGAGCATTTGGGACTCATCTGTGGTTTTTACATAAAATAGTTACCAATAAATTCTGAAATATCAAACATTATTAAAATAAAAATTTTAAAGCATAAATTATTTTATATTCCTTGTTGTCCCTTATTACCGGGTCAAACAATGAATGATTAAGTAAGTACTTCGAAAACATAGTTAATATTCAAAGTAAGCGTATCTTTACTATTCTCAGCGTTTTGATTTTTCTCGCCTAGCAATAAATTAAAATCTCATGTTAAATTCCCATAAATTGCTTTATGCAAATTCATATATTACCTGATGACGTTATTATTACAAAACATCAGAAAAAGCCACCGTAAAGCCTTCCAATCACACGGCTCCTTTTCGTTAGTAACTTTGACATTAAGTTAAAAAGTCACGTTAAATTTGTTCCAATGTTCATCACCGTATAATTGAAATATAACAAATCATGAATTATAAATGTATTGTATAATATAATATACAATGCAAAAGATATAGAGTAACAAAAGATGTAGAGAAAAATAACGAAGACCACTAAGATGAGACTAATCCGGGCGCTGATTTTCCCCTCGTACGGTGTGGAAACAAAGACACAAGAGCCATAAAAAAAAAACCGGATAGTCACCCTTGATAAGAGATGTCGGAGGAGTCCATGGACAGCCAGACCCACAAATTATCAGATCTGGAAGAACTAGGCATCCATAATGGATTATTTTTATTTAATAGTGTCTACATAAAGTTAATTATTTTATTTAAATCGACAACAGGCTTTAAACTACCCTTTTATATTTCTTGGGCATTAACTATCTAACAATTTCTAGACATTTTATTTTGAAAATTATTATTTCACATATACATTTGTTACTTGATTTGAATTTATTTGCTACCGGTTTCAACACATCCGTATCATTCACTAGCAATCTTAAATACGGATGAGTCGAAACCGGCAGCAAATAAATAAAAAATCAAGTGACAAATATACATGTAAAATTTAAATCCTCAATTCTAAATGTTCAAACTACCTACCTACGAAATACTTTGGACTCCAACTTGGAAAAACTCATTGTCAATGGCAAAATGTTTAGCAGGAGAAGCAGAGGAAGGTCACTAATGCGCTGGAGTGACCGTGACCATTTTAAAGTTACCATGATTTCGCCCTTTAGGTGAATTTTCGAAAAATAACTGCGCTATACAAATCATCGAAATAATAATAATCTAAGTTACGTTTAACATTTTTTTGGAATTGCTATTATGCTTGGCTAGTACCTACCTCATTGGACGTATTGAGTTTAAATACCACAATTGGTAATCCCTTTTCATATCTAGTTATTTATTTATTTATTTATTTATTGTTGTTATACGCCCATAGGGGCTTTTACATAGATTATAAATAAGTTTTACATAAGTTATCGAGTTTGAATTTATACTAAGAGTTATAAAAGTGAAGAATTTTTAAAAAAATATACAAGTAGTTTTTGAAGAATATGGCGTAAAGAAACATTTTAAACAACATAATATTTAACAATAACAAAGAACAAAATATAATATAAAACATTACAATAACATATCTAATCGTTAAATCTATTACAATAATTTGTATGATTCCACAAAGTGTTGGTTTAATTTGAATTTAAGATTATAAAGGGAATCATGGAATATATCTATAATACCACCAAACTTGTTGCCCAAATCATGCATCCTATTGGTAAGTGAGTTTGACTGATAGTTGGTTTTATATGTGTCGCAAAAGAATGTTGTATTTTGTCTAGTATTTCTTGTCGGTACATAGAGTTTAATAGCAGCAACGATGGCAGGGCTGTCAATAAGGTTGTTCATGACTCTGTATAATAAAATTAGGTCTGAAATGGTTCTTCTGTCAGACAGCGTAATTAAATTAAGTTCATTCATCAAATTTACATAATTAATGTTTTCTATTGGAATTTTAAGCTTGAAATTTAAGTACCTAAGAAATTTGTGTTGAACCCGTTCTAATTTGTTAGAGTGTACTTTATAGAAAGGAGACCAAATAGGTGAATTATATTCCACTTGGCTTCTAACTAGTGAAATGTAGAGTGTTTTCATGCAATCCAAGGACTTAAAATCAGTTAGGGTTCTACAAAGGAAGCCAAGAATCTTTAAAGCCTTATTAGTTATATCATCTATATGCGCTGTGAATGTTAAGTTTGATTCGAATATAACTCCCAAGTCACGAATTTCTGATACTGGTGTTAATTTAACATTATTTAAATTATATTCATGTAAGATATGAGAATGAGTTCTGGAAAATCGTATTACTTGACATTTCTCAATGTTCAAAAATAACATATTTTGTTCGCACCATTTAAAAAATTTATCTAAATTAGCTTGTAAAATTAGGCAATCATATATATTTCGTATTCTTTTAAACAATTTTAGATCATCTGCAAAAAGTAGGACTTGTACATCTTTAAATATGTTTACAATGTCATTAATGAATATTAAGAATAATATTGGGCCAAGGTGGGACCCTTGCGGGACACCACTTGTGGCCTCGAATACATAGGATTCTATAAAATTAATCCTGACACAAAGAACTCTATTACTGAGGTAACTAATAATCCATGTCAATAAACTACCTTTGATGCCTAACAGTCGGAGTTTGGATATAAGAATATGATGTCGAACCTTATCAAATGCTTTACTGAAATCGGTGTATATAGAATCCACTTGTTGTTTCAGACTGAGCGATTCAGATATGTAATTATTGTAGATAGTTAAATTACTTAAGGTAGATCGACCTCTGATAAAGCCATGTTGGTTAGGAACAATAATATTGTTGATAGGTTTTACAATGGTATCTAATACTAATGACTCGAAAAGTTTGGGTAAAGCAGACATAATACAAATAGGTCTGTAGTTAGATATATCGCTTTTGTCGCCTTTTTTATGAATGGGCGTTAAATAACTCTTTTTCCACAGAGCCGGAAAACAGCCAGACGCTAAGGATTTGTTAAAAAGTTTATGTAAGGGATATATCAAACTATCAATGCAAGTTATTAAAAATATGGGAGGAATACCATCCGGTCCAGCAGATTTATTACTATCTAGTGCTTTTATGCTTCTTTCTATGGAATCTAATTTTATGAAACATTGACTTAGGTTTAATGACTCTTCCACTGACGTACTGGAGACTGCTTTGATGGGAATATCTTTGTCGTAGACACTTTTAAATGAGTCAGCAAAAAGATTAACTATACCCTCAATACTGTCGGCACATTTTTCTTTAAAGAACATGCTATTAGGATATCCACAGTTGTCTTTTCGTTGAGATTTAGTAAAATTCCAGAATTTTTTCACATTGTGATGATGTACCTCATTTTCAATTACGTTAACATAGTCACTATAGCACTTTATTGATAATTCTTTACATTGTTTTCGTAGTTTAGTAAATGCTATATAATCGTTAGAATTTCTGGTATGTTTATATTTTCTGTGGATACATTTTTTTTTATTAATTAAATTAGTTAGTTCCCTTGTAAACCATTTCGGATAATTAGATGATGTAAAGCTAACCTTGGGAACAAATTGTTCTATAGAGGTATTTAAAATCGAGTAAAAGTATTCTAATTGATCATTTATATTATTTTCCTCATCTAAAAAGGACCAATCTGTTTGGGCAAGGTACTCCGTAATATGATGGTATTCAGCTTTGGAAAAGTTATACGATGGGACACTTGTTTTTTTTGAAGATGTTAAAGGCCTATTTGTTATGATAATGTCCAACGGTGGGTGGTGTTGATCTAATGGTAATAATAATTCGTCGGATAGCTCAACCACTATTTTCGAATCACTTGAAAACACTAAATCCAACATTCGATTGTTAAAGTTGAAAATCTTGTTTGATTGAGTTAGTCCCAAAAATAAAGACATATCACGAATTTCACTACATTTAGCACACTGTAAATCGGCTTGGTTTGTAGCAGGTCCGTTGTCATCTTGGCTGGTCCAGTTAGGAAGGTTATAATCACCAGCAATAATGAATTTTGCTTTAGGATATTTGAATTTGAGTACTTCTATGTCCTCATTGTGATTTTTATACGTTTGCAAATCCGATGCAGGTGGGATATAGACACAGCCAATAATAATTTTTCCATTAGGTATATTGAGCAATACAAAAATTTGTTCAACACTTTTGTGTTTTACCGGTAATTTAGTAGATGATATATTCTTGGATACGCACAGCATCACACCTCCTCCGTTAGACTTTTTGCTCGTAATAGAATTTCGATCAGAACGATATGTGGTATATTGATGTAGGCCTAATTCTGACGAGCTGATATCAGCATTTAACCATGTTTCAGTTAAAAACAGAATATCGTGTGAGAAGATTGGGGAGTTAATTTTAAGTTGGTGCAATTTTGTACGCATTCCCCGTACATTTTGATAATATCCTGTAAGTCTAGAAAATCTGTTCTGTTTGTTTTTTAGTTTTTTGCTTGGGTTTTGATGATTTTGGGAATTCCGTTGAAATGTTTGATTCGTAAATCGACTTAAAATCGACTTTATAACAGAAAAAGATGTTCGCTTAGTAATGTTACCTTTTTTAATTCGAGGGTCTTGTTCCTAGTTTTACAGCCCTCATGGCAGGATGAAGGTATAAGCTACAAAACTTCGGAAATATCCTCACCTATCTAACTGGTCTCTCGACCCATCGCCTTGCGATACAGTGTGAGGGATATGTTCATATGGAGCGACGTTTGGTGTTTAGCAGGGGTGCCCGGTACACAGGGTGAGGTGTGTACAGGATGCGCTTGCCCACCAGCTGAGAGAGAGAGAGGCTGCTTTGCAGATATCCATACACCTATCTAACTGGTCTCTCGACCCATCGCCTTGCGATACAGTGTGAGGGATATGTTCATATGTAGCGACGTTTGGTGTTTAGCAGGGGTGCCTGGTACACAGGGTGAGGTGTGTACAGGATGCGCTTGCCCACCAGCTGAGAGAGAGAGAGGCTGCTTTGCAGATACCCATTCACCTATCTAACTGGTCTCTCGACCCATCGCCTTGCGATACAGTGTGAGGGATATGTTCATATGTAGCGACGTTTGGTGTTTAGCAGGGGTGCCTGGTACACAGGGTGAGGTGTGTACAGGATGCGCTTGCCCACCAGCTGAGAGAGAGAGAGGCTGCTTTGCAGATATCCATTCACCTATCTAACTGGTCTCTCGACCCATCGCCTTGCGATACAGTGTGAGGGATATGTTCATATGTAGCGACGTTTGGTGTTTAGCAGGGGTGCCTGGTACACAGGGTGAGGTGTGTACAGGATGCGCTTGCCCACCAGCTGAGAGAGAGAGAGGCTGCTTTGCAGATACCCATTCACCTATCTAACTGGTCTCTCGACCCATCGCCTTGCGATACAGTGTGAGGGATATGTTCATATGTAGCGACGTTTGGTTAGCAGGGGTGCCCGGTACACAGGGTGAGGTGTGTACAGGATGCGCTTGCCCACCAGCTGAGAGAGAGAGAGAGGCTGCTTTGCAGATACCCATTCACCTGTCAAACTGGTCTCTCGACCCATCGCCTTGCGATACAGTGTGAGGGATATGTTCATATGTCCGTCACTCCTGGGCATACTGATCCCTAGATTTGACCCACCCCTCAAACCTTTTTTCTTACCAGAACTCCTTCTCCTTACTTTTCTTAAAAAGACCTCCACTTAGCATCCCCAAAGATGACATAGGCCTTGAGGGATTTTTTTTTCTCAGGGCATCCTGTGTGGTTTAAGTATTTTTTTTTTTTAAACTGGCTAAAATTTTGTTTTGCATCACTCCATACCAATTATGTGAGTATATATTTTAGTTTGTTCGATAGAAATGATTCCAAATTAGTTTTTGATTACTTACAGTCAAATGAGTCCGCAGGAAGGGCTCACAACTTATTATTTCAGTGAACTTTGACATTTTTTACGTTCGCCTGAGGTGTATAAATAGATTAGTTTTAGCTATACTTATACTATATCCCTTTTTATTATACGTGTCCAAAACTGAATATTTGAAAGAGGACGAGCCTTTTTTAAAGAATACATGAGTTCCTAACTTTTAAAACATTATAATAAAATTAACCATGTATCTGTATATTTATGTATATATGTGAATACACATTACATTTGTGTGTGTTCATATATAGATGTGTATGAATGTATTTATATATGCATGTATATGTGTCTGTGTATGTATGTATGTATATGGGTATATATGTATATATATATATATATATATATATATATATATATATTTTTTATATATATATATGTTTTTTTTATATATGGATGTATTTATGTATGCATGTATGTATGTCTATGTATGTATGTATATGTATATATATCTGAGCATCTATATATGTCTATGTATGTATGTTTGCATGTATGAAAAACATATATTTTGTTTTATCACCTGCTACGACATAATAATTAGATGCATAAGGTTCTAACCTACCCCTAACGCCATTTCAAGATAGGCCCACGTCCTATTTAAATATTTCACCCCAAGTGGTTCGCTAAGTTTGGTGACTTAGCAAGATTGCCCGGTTCATGCCTTGGTGGCGGATTCCTTTGCTCACCAGTTGCGTGGCGGACCGGATCGGGAGACCTCTGACCTGTCGACCCGAATGCCTTGAATCGCTGTGTGAGGGATGGATTCATACATCACTCCTGGACACACTGACCCTACCCACCCTTCATATCATTTTCCTTCCCAGAACTTTCTCTCCTTCCTTCCTTTTTTATTTTTTTTTTAATATTATTATTTAATAAATGTTTACATGTTACATTTTTTAACTACTATACTAGGATAATGCCCGTGTTGTGGTAGTTATACATGAAATAATAATAAAAATAACATAAAAGAACTAAAAAAATACTATTTTATCATGTCATTAGAAAGACCTTTTGCACAGCATTCCCAAAAATGACATAGGCTCCAAATGATATTAATGTAAAAATAGGTTATGGTTAAACAGAATATGAGATTACGTCCTTGCAAACTTTGACACCTTAGAACATGCTGAGGCAAAGTCAGAACCCTATCCAACCAAGGTAACAAATTACGACGTTCCTCGTAACAACGATCATTTGTCAAATACAAATAAAATAGCTATTGCAAAAGATTCAAAGTGATGTTAGAACCATGTAAAATATATGTTTGATGTTATAACTTCGTCATACAAGTATCTACGAAAATACAACATAGACTCTGAAACTTATTTTGGATGTAAAAATGAACATAAGAAATGGTTTTCCCTCAAACTTCATTTGTACCTTATCCAACCAAGGTGATGACACTTCATTTTACTCATTTTTAATTTATTTGAAATAATAATACCCACAATAATTCAGTATCTGTCTACCTATAAAATACCTTACTTGAAATAGACACATTTCTGAAATTCGACTAAAATTATGTTTAGTAGTCTATGGTACTTACAAATAATATTCCTGTTTTCTGTCTACTTCGGATGCTTTGATTTAAGATACATTAGTCACACTGGTTCCCGAACATTTTGCAGTATCACACATGTACCACACGCAAAAGGAATTGTATAAAAAATGTTATTTAGGTTGCCTACCTAGTTTTAAAATGACATTCCAATTCAAGATCAATTCATACCTACATTCCGAATGGCAGAATATACTATTGATGTTCTTTCGACATTCCTCTACGAAGAAAATTGATTTAAAGTTCCAGTGTGTTTTAACGCCTTATTTTTCAGCTGACATAAAAAGCAGGCTTTTTACCCACTAGCTAAATTGGCGGTATTTCAAAATCGTTTTCCCGCTCATAAATAATTCAAATATCGAATGTTGCACGTGATACGTGGGCTCTAATTTTGAACCAGCGCAGGTTAAATTTGTTAATAAAAATACAAAAAAAACGTATAACAAAAATAGCTAATTGCGGTCATTTTGTCCACCGAAATTGCTCCCTTGATTTTTTGACATGAATTTTATTGTTGTTATTCTAGGTTTTAATAATGGGTTCTTCATGACTAGAGGTCAATACATCATACATGGCATATAATCAGTGTATTGTGTACCGAAACACGATCATGTGTGTGAGAGAGCTTCTTATGCGAGGAAGAATGTGCATGACCGTTTCACGCCATAAGAAACCAAATCCAAATGTTGTACAAATTCCGACAAATATCATAACGTGGTCTAATGCACACCGGTTGATGGCTTAGCAACGCTTTTATTTGGATACCGTACGCAATTGTTTTCTGTCTTGCTTTGGGTACATTATGTCATTATCATCGTATCCCTTGCAACTGTAGGTGACATGACTAAAACGGTTTGTGTGAAATATGTTTTGAATGACTAAATAAAAATTTTAAATGTTTTTTTTTCATCTCTCTTCGACTATTTCTCTCTCGCATGCTATATATTTGGAACTCTTCAAGAAACTATGATAGGTTTTATACAGGAAATTAAAACTTATTTTATTACACGGAATTATTTTTTTTACATATTTATACTCTGAATTGCATAGACATATGAATTCATATGTCTGTGCTGAATTAACAATCCCTAGAAGTGCGATCTATAAATTTTCTAACTTAAGATACACAGACGAACTAAAATAAACCCAAACTATAACATAAACAATATAAATATTCAAGAAGTAGAAGGAAATTTAATATTTGAGAATCATTATCGATAACCAATATAAGGAAATTTTAACTCAACAAAATTCAAAAAAAGTTAACGTCTTAAGTAGGATAAAGGGGAAATTAACCCTAAAACAAGAAAATTGGTCTAAAACACCACTGTAGCATCTCACCTGAATTGGTCTTCAATACCACTGTAGGATCTCACCTGAACTACTGCACAAATTTCATTTTTTTGAGCAATAAAACGTAAGTTAAAAGAGTGGAAATAATTCAGAATAGAGGTATGTTGTCCATATTGTGCTATATTCATATACTAGGATAAAAACAATGCAACTATTATTCTAAGTGTGTGACAAGGTTTGGTCTATAATACCTTAGTATTTATATGCTAAGTTAAAAAATAAAACTTTACCAGATTATATGTTAAAAAGTGTAAGTATTAATGGCACAGTCCATGACTATCCTATGAAAATCTGCAACGATTTTAGTCTTCCTAAGACAAATTTATCGGCAACACAAAACAATAATATAAATCATAGACATTCTAAATACACGTAGGATTACGAAAGATTTTTTAAATATTTGTATTGAGGGATCAGTAGGATTTATAGGTCCAATTAGAAGTTCTACCGAGCCGAACCCTCTGATATGAAAATATCTATAGTTTTATTATTTTTCTTATTTGCTGCTTTATTCTGTTTTTATTTCTATTTTTTATTAAATATTCTAGTTTACAGGTTAGTTTTATGTTTCTGAATATCTATCTGTGAACATTAATAATTGGTCTGTTTTTTTGTTATCCTCTTATGTATATTGTATTACTAAGAATGTTTATGTTCCTCAAATAAATAAATAAATATCGGGAGTCGGTGAATTATTTTCCCATTTGATCTCTGGCGATTTGACGTGTTGTTTTTTATTATCTGATAGTATTATTGCGCTAGCGTCTGGACGGTCTAGGCCAGAATAGGGGCTCTGCAGGCAAAATTCAACCACTCTGCCCCTCTGGCGGTATAAGAATAAACCAAATGACTGACGCGAATATTTAAATATGCAGCTCACAATACACAAAATATCTTGACCATTAACAAGCGTTTAATAAGAAGATTTCTTCTGGAAGCTTATCACTTTGTAATGGCATTTTTCATTATTATTTATATATTTTTTTTGTTTTTTAATAAATCTGATTTTATATTGACATGTTTTCTAATTTCTAGAATTTCAAAATTATTTTTTTATTTACTATTTCAACTATCAATTTATTAGAATAACCGTTATTAAATGCTATTTGTCTTATGAATATATTGTTTTATGGTTATTTGGTATTTGTTTTTTTCAGGTCTTAAAATACTTCACACAGGATATTAATCATCGCAAAAAAATAATTTATATTTTTAGAAATTAGAAAACATGTTAATATAAAAACAGATATAATTAACAAGATTTTTTTTAATAAACTCTCTTTTAAATATTTTCCCACTCAACTGGTCTTTTCCGTCTAACGATATTGTAATTCCTAATTCTGATAAACCCCGCCCACTTTAATCCCTCCCTCCTCCTTCCACTTCTTCTTTCCAATTGTAATCTATATTTAATTTTTGACTTCAGAGTATACTTACTCCTGATGAGGTGAACTTCGTTCATGAAACATGTAGTGGTTGTATATAATAAAGTGATGTAAACGAAGTTATTTGGGTTTTAATGAAATAAAGTTTAATAAGTGTTCGAGGAACGAACAAGGGTTGGGATAGCCGTATTTTAAAGGGCTATTTCAAACAGATAAAGCATGGATAACGCCTATGGCTTATGACAGGCGAATGCGATAACACAATTTGTAAGGTTAATTCACAGTCAGCTTACCGGGTAGCGAACGAAGTCTGCATCTCGAGAATCATCTGTCAGCACTGGAACGGTGATAGTTGTACGATAGCACTCGTTATGTTGAATTGGATTGCGATAATTGCGATAAAATACGTTTAAGGAATTATTCCGATAAATAACCGGCGATAGTAAACACATTGGTTTTGACAAGATGAACGTTTCGACGCGATTGTACGGCTCACGGCACTCCGTGATTATAGCTGACGTGTGTGATTTCAAACTGTACAGTTCAAAATCTGACCATACTATTGGTCAGCACACGGCCTGTCAAAAGCAAATCGACGTGACGGAACAATAAGATCACATTATTTTATCTATTTCCGTTGTATATCATTGCATATGTACGCAATAAAATGTAAACATTATATTTTAATAATCTTTAATTTCATTCTTCTTTGTTATAATAATTAAGTTTTATTATTGCTGTTCAGACGCAAAAAATTGTCATTACAAAGATATTTAAATTTAAAGAGTTTTACCGAAATTCACTGTAAAATTTTGGTACCTCGAAGTGGTGAAGTGTAAGAGCTTGCATTGTGCATTATTTAATTCACACTTAACCAACTCATAATAATCCAAAACTAATATTTGAATACGCCAAGTGTCAAACAATTTAGTATTTTTATTGTTAACTTTGTGGGTATCTACCTATACCGAAGCCGCAGTGAGTAGTGTATTGGCCAGTATAGTACCTACTAACATATTGGTTCCGAGTGCGCTGAGATATCTAGGCTGTCCCATTAGCCACATCTGCAAGTAAATAATTACAACTTTTTCTTTCCAAAAACCATTCTTAATATGGATGCTCAGGCATATATTTGTCTCGCAAAGGACGCAGTGAACTTACTGACCAACATGATTATGGATCCCAATAATAAATTTACGAAAGAACATATCGCTAAAATTATTCCTAGAACCAATGACATATTAGGAACAATTGGCCAAATGGCTGTTAAAATGGCGAATCTTGAGGGTGAATTAACAGCTCTTAAAACTGCAACCCCTAATGTGTGCACCCCCTCAGTTTCACAAACTCAGAGTGTCTGTGATATCCTCGCCGAAATCAAAGAACAAAGTTACAGAGATAAAAAT
The DNA here is from genome assembly GCA_026573805.1 of Hesperophylax magnus. NCBI lineage: Eukaryota > Metazoa > Arthropoda > Insecta > Trichoptera > Limnephilidae > Hesperophylax > Hesperophylax magnus. The sequence continues at coordinate 3,957,393 of JAIUSX010000082.1, forward strand.
TTGATTATTCATAATATTCCGGAGAATACATCGTTATCTCAGACTGAATCAATAAATAGCGACATAGTGTCAGTGAAAAAAATAATTTCAGATTTAGATATGTCAACATTAAATCTTGACTTGAAAATCTACAGATTGGGTCAAAGGCGTGCCGATAAACCAAGAGGAATTAAAATCGAGTTTCCGGAAGCTAAATGGCCGAAAATACTATTAAGCAAGAAACACGCATAAAAAAATAATATACGTATTTACCAAGATCAGTCATTTATGCAGCGGAAATAATTGAGTGACCTAAGAAAAGAATTGGAAAATAGAAAATCTTCTGGTGAAACGGATATCACGATAAAATACATAAATAATAATCCGTCGATAGTCAAATCGAACCCAAAAACTAAATTCTAAAATAAAAATATTTTATCAAAACGTACGTGGACTAAGAACAAAATTACAGGACCTGAAATCAACCTTACCTACTCTGGATTATGATTCTTACGCTTTCACTGAGACATGGCTGAACAAAAACATTGATACTACGGAATTGGGTTTCTTTGAACACACAGTGTACAGACAAGATAGAAGCAATAGCAATAAAACTAGAGGAGGTGGTGTGTTAATATCCGTAAATAAGAAATTCAACTCAAGAAAACTCAAATGCATCTACACTCATCTGGAACAACTATTCATCATGGTGTCTACCAATAAGGAAAAAATTATTGTTGGCTGCTTATATATACCCCCTTCTTCTGATGCTCAATTATACAAAGACCACTACCTCGAAGCTGAAACAATACGAAGAAAATTTCCAGATGCCACTTTGATATTAACAGGAGACTACAATCTACCTAATGTAACGTGGGACACAGAAAACAATAAAACTTCATGCACGGACAACATCAATCATGGTTCCCATGATATAATCGAGATGTCAAATTTTTTAAGTCTCCGGCAGTTAAACTATGTCTACAATGTTAACGCTCGTCTTCTCGATCTAGTGTTTTCCAATTCTTCTTCTGTAAAAGTATCCGCATCTGCTGAAGATATTCTCCCAATCGACAAGTATCACCCTCCTTTAACGATCGAATGCTACAGTTCAAAAATAGAAAAAAATCCATCTCCATCAACAAAATTAAACTTTTTCAAAGCTGATTTTAAGCAAATCACAAATCTTCTATTGTCTACTGACTGGAACTTTCTTGACTTTGAAGAAAACCTAAATGTAATGGTAGACAAATTTTACTTAATTTTAAATAATGCAATTGAATTGTTTGTACCCGTCACTAAAATCACTGTGCACAACTACCCAAAATGGTTTAGCAACGACCTTATTAAAATAATTAGAGACAAAAAAATTGCTCATAAAGTTTATAAATCGTCACGTGATCCTAAAGATTATGTAAAATTTTGTGAACTAAGAAAGACAACTAAAAATATGTCCAAGTTATGTTACAAAAGGTGTATCGAAAACTGCGAAGAATTGGCAGCAGCTAATCCTCAGAACATTTATAAATTTGCGAACATGCTCAATAATAATGACTCTAGTATTCCGTCAAACATGTATTTAGATAATAAAATGGCCGATACCCCCCAAGAAGTCGTCAATCTGTTTGCTGAATTTTTCAGCAAAGTCTATGATACTGCAAACAACTCTCCATTATTCGATACAACTACAGCTAACAATGACAACAAGATCGATTTTAGCCAATGTATATTCAAAGAAAGCGATATTAGAACTAAATTAAAATCCCTTGATATTAATAAATCGGCTGGTCCCGATAACATTCCTCCAATTTTCTTATCAAAATGCTTATCAGTTTTAACATTACCTCTAACTAAACTTTTTAACTTGTCTCTAAAAATTGGTACCTTTCCACAAAAATTGAAAACCAGTTTTCTATTTCCAATCTTTAAGAAAGGAAATAGATCAGATATCTCTAACTATAGACCTATATGTATCCAATCGTCAATCCCTAAACTATTTGAATCTGCTCTGCTTTCTAAACTCTCGCCTGAGATTAACAAAGTTATTTCACATCGTCAACATGGTTTCATGGCAAAAAGATCTACTTTTAAAAACTTGATGATCTATCAGGAATACCTATTTAATACAATGCAAAAGCGTCTTCAAACAGACGTAGTGTATACTGACTTTAGTAAGGCATTCGACAAAGTCTCACATAAAATTCTCATACATAAACTTAGTGCCCTTGGAATAACAGGGAATATTTTGAGATGGTTTGAGAGTTATCTGCATAAAAGAAAAATATGTGTTAAACTCAACTCACCCTATTCACACCAGTTCGAAGTCTTTACCGGCGTCCCACAGGGGTCTCATTTAGGACCAGTACTATTTTTATTGTTTATCAATGATATAACTACGGTTTTTGATGGAGTCATGATTCTCTTATTTGCAGATGATCTCAAAATTTATAAAACCATTACAAATATTCATGACTGTTACGTACTACAATTTAATCTTGTGAGGCTACAAGAGTGGTGCACCCACAATGAACTATTTCTCAATATTGATAAATGTCAAACGATAACTTTTGCCCGAATCAAAAATCCCATTACGCATCAATATAGCATCAACAACATTTTCCTAAAAAGAGTTGAGAATATTAAGGATCTTGGTATTATTTTTGACAGGCAACTAACATTTGTTCCTCATATAAACGAAATAACCAACAAGGCCATGAAATGTTTGAGTTTTATATTAAGGACAGCGAAAGATTTTAAATTAATAAATTCCTTCAAACTGCTATTCACTGGTTTAGTTAGAAGTAATCTAGAGTATAACTCAACAATCTGGTCTCCATTTTATAAGATTCACCAATTAAAAATTGAAAGAGTGCAACATAAATTTCTGCGATTTATTAATTATAAATTAGGAATTCCAAACGAATATCTAAATTACACTTTCCTCATGAACTTACTAAATTTAACCGATTTATCATTGAGACGCACAGTGTGCGACTTAGTATCTCTTTTCAAAATTTCGAATGGCAGACTGGACGCCATTGATTTGACGAGTCTTATATCCCTCCGTGTACCTACGCGCGACACTCGACAGACCGCTCTATATAATGTTCCCATATCTGCTAACAATTATTTTCAAAACTCACCTATTCAAAGACTTCACATACTCGGTAATAAGTATAGCTCAATTGATGTTTATCATCACCAATCAGTATACAAACTAAAATACAGTATACTAGAATGTTTGTAACAGATTCATAATTTTTTTTTCAAACGCATATTTTATTGTTTCATTAACTAAGCTTTGTTTTGTAAAATTCCCAATCGGGCAAAATAAAGATTGATGATTACAAAGATGGTTTACAACAAACTGTAGTGTTTATCTTTATAATAATAATAACAAACTTACTTGTCTTGTGTGTATTACCTACTTACATTATTGTACTCTTGTAACTACACTATATTTATATAAACTTATCGAACTCATTGTCCAAATTCCAATAACACCGTAACTATATACTTGAATTGTATCTACTTAACTACCTACCTATATCTGTTATATTTTTCTCAAGTTTATGTATTAGTTTAACCTATGTTCTGTAAAATATTCAACCGACGTACTTTGTACAATAAACTTTGCTTGCTTATGTTTATAAAATAATAACACCATAACAATAACCCTACACATTGTTATGTAAGTTCATACTCAATTTATTATGCTATGTAATTAAAATATTTTATAATGCTACTGAACAACAAAACCCATAACAAGTATATGTAAAAGCCTTCTAGGCGTTAATAAAATGAAATAAATAAATAAATAAATAAAGTTATAACTTTAAAATTTATTAGATACAGTAACAGTTGTAGGTAAATAATTACCATCAGTTGGAGTAAATTAACACATTTTAATTAAACCGACTGCTAATCTCATCGCACAATTACGCTCCTTTCATTCATAAACACGGGTACAATTAATTAATATGTAATAATCTATTATTTCAGTCAACTTTGTTTTAACTATCTTCAATTGTTGTGACAAACTATACGATATTGATTTACCTTATAGACATTGACAGTTGTAACACATATTTAAGCACTGCAAGTCTCCTATAAGCAAATTATATTAGATGTGGCAAAAGTTAATATCAGTTGAATACATGTAGTGAATAATAGTGTTTCATTTGACATAATCCATCACAAATACGTTAAATTTCATTTATTCAAACAACTGTCATTCTTATTATGCCTAAATTGAGAATTTTATTATCCATTAACTCCTCCTAATATATACTCACCTTTTCTCTGTGAATGACCTAATATCTACCTATTAAATGAAACTGTTGTTAGAATCACTTAAACTGGGCGAAGCCCAACCAAGTGCCGCCCGCAGAGCCTAACAGAAAATAACCCGCGGAGCGGGTTTTTAACTGCTAGTTTTGTATGTATTATGCATATACAATGCAGTTGAACAATGTGGATTGACCAGATGATCATTTGTGGAAAAGTGTGTGGAAGGGCTTAGTTTTTCCTATGAGGAAGATGTAACCCGGACATAAAGTCGAAAAAAAAATAAAGGTTTCAAAATGTTTAATAAACTTCCTTTAAATGTTAAGGAAGCCAAAAGTCTTGCAGTTTTTCGTGGGTTATGTCTCAGTGTTGTGAAGTCTAAATACTAGTACGTAGGTAATAGAATATTTTTATCTAAGTTTTAGAATAGATGTACACTACTTATAAAATGTTAAATTTAATAAAATAAAATGTTAAATTTAATAAATTAAATTTAATAAAAATGAATAAAACTTAATTAAATATACTATAAGCAAAAACCCACAACGCACTTTTTGCCTCTCAGTTTTCCTCTTCGATGATTTTATTTTTACTTCCAATAAGTAAGAATGATCTAAATATAAGTTGAATACAATAGTTATACAAATAACGATAATAGGTTACATTTAGGTGACGTTTAAATAAGTAGGCACAATTTTACATTGTGAACTTCACATGTAGCCAAAAGTTAGCCATATTCTTAAATATTAGGCAGTCAAAAAAATATTTTTTATTTTCTTAGAAGTTTTTGTTTATAATAAAGCAATGTAAGTAAATCTTAAGATATATTAGAAAAATAATATTTTGGAATTTTCTGTTTTATAAAGTGAATCAATGAGATTTGTTTATTTAGTTTTCATATCGTACATTGCTATTAATTATAATTTATTTTGAAACTTATTTATTTTTATTTGTGCTAAAAATGTTTGACAACATCGAATTTTATTAATGTAATAACAGTTTCATAATAAAATCTGTTCGTTAGTAAAACATACGAACGTGTGGTTTGTTTGCTCTTCTAGTAAATTTAAGTTTCGAAGTACTAAGTATTTGAATGGAAGGAGATATAATTATCATTAGCATGCAATGATAATTATGCTCATTATAAGAAGAATACGTCAATGGCGTCATAAATTCAATGGATTTTACACCACAATCTAAATTTCACAGGTCCCTAATTTAAAAAAATATAAACATATTTTCTTATATTTATTTACCTTTTTGTTTTTTTTTCGTTTTTTTGTTTTGGTTTTGGATATGTATTTTATTCATCTACTCATTTTTTAACCTAATAATTAAACTTTCTATAGAATGTGTGGGATTGCACAAACCTCCCTATAAATAGGAAATTAATTTAAATAATTAATTTTTGACCGGTCGGTGGCCGAGTTGACACCGCGCTTGGGTCCCACTCAGGCGTAGTGTGTTCAATTCCTCGGCTGGCTAAGTCCTCCATCACAACACAAGCAACATTTTCAGCTTACTGTGGTGGTAGTAGGAGATTTTCAAATATTGTCAGGTTATTCGTAACCCGGGAATGTTTGTCTTTCTTTTAAAAAAAAAAAAAAATAAATTCAGTTTATTTAATTTCATTCACTTAAGATGTCTAAGCTTAGCCAATTTTATAATACAAAACGTGAATTATGTAAGCATGTTAGTTATAAATATCTATCTTTAAATCACAGATGTAAATATGTATGGCATTTTAAATAAGTCACTAGATATAAAAAGGTTTTAGATAAAAGTCAATGGCTATCATAATTATAATTCTTAGTTGTATACTAATTGGTTCTATATATTATAGGTATATTATGTTATTTATATTATATATAAGTCTCACGACCTTAAGGAGGTTTTAATAACTGGGAGAAAGAGGGCTTGCAAAAATAACTAAAACTATTTAATTTAAGCACTTATTGAAAATATAAACTGTTGTGTCTAGAAAGAAGGGCCATTCGCTAGAAGGAGTGGTAACTCCACCAGGTTTAAAGAATATCATTATTAAAGTTCATGTTAATCACTATGTGAACGAACACCATCATGAAAGAGGGTGGTATATTTTAGTTCATTAAATTATTCATCGCACAATGGACGACTTTATTGTAAAAAAAACGTTTATAATTCTGAATTAAAGGTAACAATGGAAAACGAATTATATTTGGCTTTAAATATCTTTTCAAGACTTTTATTAATATGAAAAATTGAGTATTTCAATGCTTTTAAATAATCTATTGATATTGAAGAATAATAATTATATAAATATATATATTGTCACGAAAATAATTCCTACTGTCAAAAATAATTATTTTCCTGACTTTACCTGGTCAGTGAAAGAATTAATTCACAAGCTTGTATTTGACTGGCAACATTTTTTCGGTGAATTAGGGAGAGCTCCGTTTCTGGCAGGAAAAGGGCCTTACTTTTGCAATTATCGCCGGCTGGGGAACCGACGAGGATTCGACTATGTCACCTAATTAAGTTATCGATCTGTTTCTTCTGTATTGGGCGTCCCATTATCTAAAACATCTGTAAACCAAATTACACGTAAACAATAACAACAATAAATTCAAATACTAAATAAAATAGTAGAATCAATAATTTTATAAAAACCCCTTTGTAACTACGTCCTCCAATCAAATGCATTTATATTACATATATATTTACAATATTGTCATACCTGTACCTACTCTTTCTATTACCTATCTATTGACTCCATAATTTAAAATGTATACAGCTATGTAATTTTTACTTTAATTTTTTGTACTTTGATTTGATTAGTCATGCATGTAAATATTCTATAAGTATCTATATACGTCTGTCTCGACACAGGTGTACCCTAGTGAGACAGATGTCGATAAATACAAGTAAAAACCTTTATATTGATAGATAAATAAATAAAAAAAAATAATAAACAATTCGGGAAATCCTCGTTGGTAAGGATGTTTGTGCTGTGTGTCAAAGTGATATTTTGGAGTATACAAAATGAATATTTTTTTTTGTCGAGATAATTTAAAAGTGTTTTAAGGGACACCGGAGATTTTGCTTTGCGCTCCCAAATCGAAAACCATCTGCCGCTGGAGATGATAAAGTGATTAATTGTTAATCCCGCGGATGCGCCCCAAAACAGAATCAAACAAGCAAAGGACTTATTTGTGGGCCTCCTCGATGAAAAGGCCTCAAGGAACCCTCACCCACCAGCACGTTGGCGGCTACCCTCGTTTTTGAAGGATCAGCTTCGCGGGATGCAGTAATTTTGTCATTCAGGCTCATGTTGCACCAGGGATCTTGCTCCGGCCTCCTGCCTTCTGCGCTACCGACTTGTTCTACGCACATTCTACGTATGATCTTTGGTTAGCTCAGTTTTTACCGTGGGTCCACAGGTATGCTTGTTACTTGTCAATTATCTTTACGTATGCTGTTTATTAATGCATAATTTGTCTTTAGTTTAATTATACATTGTATGATCGCTCCAAAAAGAATCATTAATTTCAGAACAAAAGTAGAACCTTTTCCAATAACAGTAAAAGCTACAATATCCCAGTCAACCTGAGAGGGTCTCAACAACCCGGCTCATTTGCAAATGTTACTATATATATATATATATATATATATACATATATATAGATATAAATGCGATGTGTAAATTAGGTGCGGTGCTCCTGGGCAAATCGATGAGATCCACAGGGTGACTGGCTCGCAGATTGATTGACATGTTTCCGCGTGAACTCGCTTCCCTTCCACAAGAAAGAAGAAGACCACATAATTTAATTTAATCATAATCGTGTTTACTGGCGCTACAACCTTCGGATAGTTTTGACCACCACTAGAAAACCCGTATACTTCTGCTGGATTCCTGGTGTCTCCTTCACCTCCCCCCCCTGTACCCCATGCCTGAGGATTCGGTGTTTACCTACACACCTTCATGTCTCCAAAATGTAGGTCTTCAATCACTCCTTTGTTTTAAATACTATATATATATATAGAGAAGCCTCTTTCATAGTCAGTTTGAATCTTATGCACGTGCTTCCCAATGGAAGTGTCCAAGATTTACTCTTTTGTTTTATATTGCGAAATACGTTGGTAAGTAGGTACTATACCCAATTTTTTCCGTTTTTAGTATTACGTGTTTAACTATAGTTGTTTCTTATATTACCTGTATCATTATCACTGCATTGAATAACTAACACGTAGATGTATTGCTGGTTAAAATAACGTTAACGAATAATTCGATTGCAAAAATAACATTCAGCTGTCATCAGTTGTTTCGTTTTGCTTCTTAAAAAAATAATCCAAAAACCAATTTTTTTGTGTTTTGTGTTAAGCCTTTTGGATTCTTCTCCCCTGATCTTCCAGGAGTTACTTTTTGCCGCTAATTTACAGATATTTATAAACTTTTTTTTCTTCTGTCATTTTCAATACTCTTGTTAATGTTAGTAATTTTGTGAAAAATTTAAGATTTTGTTGAAAAATTCTCCCATGGACCTCCCGCGAAGCCCTCATATCCCCCAAATGGTAAAAATATAGAAAATTTGGAAAGGGAATCTATCGTTCTAATTTCTAAATCTAGAATTGCTTCCTCTCCATCTAACATCTCATCTCTTGCAAGTCTTGTGAGTGGAAGATACTACCAGTATCGCCATGGTGTAAGACCACCATTCAGAATTGAAACGTTGCTCCAAATGGCTTTAGCCGTGTTTAGTGACTAGATCTGAATAGCCAGGTACTTCCCCACCTTCCTCTTTCCCTTCCCCACTTACCTTCAGCCTCACAACATCCCCCAATTGGGGATGCCATAGTCTCACTGGCTCCAGACGGGAGCAGTTGGGACTCTTGTGAGGTATTCGCTATAAAAAAAAAAAAAAAAAGTCTGAATTCGACTACAATCTTTGACATAATTTTGAAATTTTCAAATTTAAAATTAATTTATAAATTCACCTTCCGTCTCTCTATTATTAGAAATGATAGCCTAGAATACCTTGAAGGGTGAACACCAGAAACATTTGGAAAAAAAATAATAATTCAGTGTTTTTGATCGATAAGGTGTGGAAGTTCTTATTTTGAAATAAACTAACAGACAAAAATTTCTAATAAATTATAATATTGGTTCGTGACAGAATATTTTTTTAAGACTTCGTTAAATTTTTCCGTAAATCATCTCTTTATATGTTTGGAAGGAGGAATACTTGTTTATAATTAATTAATAAGATATTCGAAAGCAGGTTTGTGAATGAATGTCCATTTCGCGTATTTCTTACCCCATCGTGCGCGTACATCGCGTGCCGCCAATATTACTTAGATGACTGTTAAATATCACCGAATACATTAGTTAAAATTAAACTATCATTAAATGAATAGTGAGTGACGGCATTATTTGACTACAATATAAGTCAAAGGGAATGAGGTGGCAAATTACTACACGCCTCATAATTATTACTGGAGGGTGGAGTCATTGTGGGCATAGGGGTATTGCGCTGACGAAAAAATACTGTTTTTTTTTAATAAGAATCATCTATTATATTTTTTACGGCATAATACTCCAAAAACAATTCACTATAATACTTTTGGCAGTGAAAATCTCAAATATATATTATGTTAATATTTTTCTTTTATTTTAATAAATGCATCTTTGGTCCAAGCTTTGGGTTCAGATCTAAGAACCTAATAATAATAATAAGAGTTTATTCCAGAATGTATGCGGGGGTAGTGCAATTATATTCCATATTTTGAAATAATAAACAAATAATGTGAACTAGTGGGGAAAAAAGGGAAACACAAAAATGTGTGCAAGCATCCTTATATAAACATATATATATATATATATATATATATATACATATATATTTATTTTTTTTATTTATTGTTTTTGTGTTTAATTCGTAGAACACCATTTAATTTTTTTTGAATTTAATTAAAATCAAATTTCAAATAATTATGTTCTGCGAGTATTTTTTGGTTTTTGTTATTGTTACAGCTGTTTCGGCTTTCAAGGCCATTTTCAAGCTGTAACAATAACAAAAACCAAAAAATACTTGCAGAACTTAATAATTATTTTATTAAATTTGATTTTAATAAAATTAAAAAAAAAAAAAAAACTTAAAAAAGCAATTGTTATTTTTGAACAACAAAACTGATGCAATTAGTGTTAAATGATGTAATTAATGAAAGAGTTAATGCTGAATGCTCGGTCACATACATTAGAAATGCTTAAGACTTTTGCAATATATCTATGTTCATTTTTGAATACTTCATTAATGCGGAGCCAAACAGGGTAGGTATAACTCATCTGTTTGGTCAACGCATTATAAGGTTGACTCCTGACAGAAAATTACTTTCTGATGTCATTTATCTATTTAAAATCCTTAATTAATTGAGAAACTTCAACTAAAAATATCTTTCACTTCAACAATAATGTCAATAAAAATTCGTTCATAGACTCCAATTCGCAAAATAAGCAGATATTGTTAATAGCACCGATAGAACTTATAAAAAAGCATTTTGCATATTACTTTTTGAAAATAGTTATAAGTAAATATTTGGTTTCCTACAGCCTGATTGTAAATTATAGTTGTAAAATTAGGTTTTCATGTGTTTACGATTTGTTTACGCTGTCTAATTGTTTTGTAATCGTTATTTGCGAATAGTGTTTTATTCTGTATTTAAAGGTAGGTACTTGTACGGAATTAAACACATATTATTTTTTAAAATACACATTAATTTATGTTTATTTCCAATTACTGATACTTTTGCACTTTTCGTAATAAAATCTTCATACAAATACAAAATAAAGTTTTTTATGTTTGCAGAAATAGCAACTCTCCTATCATAAGATTAGCTGCAAGCCGGAACAAATCAGCGGAAGCCACCAAAGGTGCGGTTTCTAAGCAATTTTCGTTGCGTGCATCAGAAGCCATCACGTTATCAACCGATATCTATCTATATCGACGCGACATCAGGCAGACTTTTTTTTAAATCTTTGAATAGTTGTCAACTCTCGTCGAAACGAAAGTTGTTCATGTGCGCCTGGATTAAGTCTTCCCTAGATTGGCAATTGTGTAATCTTCTGTTAATTGTTGATGCTATAATGCAATGATTGAGGGTTTACTTAACTATCCGTATTCGCGCCAAACGGAATTTTTCCCCAACAAAAACTGCGACCACTTTTATATTAGTAATTTTAGGAAACATACTTTCATAACACATCTGCATCAAAAGTAAACAGTTCTGTAATCTCTGATAATCTGTAATGTACGTGGCACGAGTGCGGGCAGAGCACGGAGTGGCCAGTGAATGGTAATGGTGTTAATAATAGGGGTGTAGTTGAGGAAGTTTACGAGACAGCTATTCTCTGGGACAAAGGAAAATTCGGCGTAAATAAGTTGATAAGAAAAAAACGATCTCGGCCTTTCCTTAGATTATTAGCTTAGTAAAGTATGTAGATGTGGCTTATGATAAAAACATATTATTTCAAAAGCAAATTTATATATATATATATATATATATACATATATATTTATTTTTTTTATTTATTGTTTTTGTGTTTAATTCGTAGAACACCATTTAATTTTTTTTGAATTTAATTAAAATCAAATTTCAAATAATTATGTTCTGCGAGTATTTTTTGGTTTTTGTTATTGTTACAGCTGTTTCGGCTTTCAAGGCCATTTTCAAGCTGTAACAATAACAAAAACCAAAAAATACTTGCAGAACTTAATAATTATTTTATTAAATTTGATTTTAATAAAATTAAAAAAAAAAAAAAAACTTAAAAAAGCAATTGTTATTTTTGAACAACAAAACTGATGCAATTAGTGTTAAATGATGTAATTAATGAAAGAGTTAATGCTGAATGCTCGGTCACATACATTAGAAATGCTTAAGACTTTTGCAATATATCTATGTTCATTTTTGAATACTTCATTAATGCGGAGCCAAACAGGGTAGGTATAACTCATCTGTTTGGTCAACGCATTATAAGGTTGACTCCTGACAGAAAATTACTTTCTGATGTCATTTATCTATTTAAAATCCTTAATTAATTGAGAAACTTCAACTAAAAATATCTTTCACTTCAACAATAATGTCAATAAAAATTCGTTCATAGACTCCAATTCGCAAAATAAGCAGATATTGTTAATAGCACCGATAGAACTTATAAAAAAGCATTTTGCATATTACTTTTTGAAAATAGTTATAAGTAAATATTTGGTTTCCTACAGCCTGATTGTAAATTATAGTTGTAAAATTAGGTTTTCATGTGTTTACGATTTGTTTACGCTGTCTAATTGTTTTGTAATCGTTATTTGCGAATAGTGTTTTATTCTGTATTTAAAGGTAGGTACTTGTACGGAATTAAACACATATTATTTTTTAAAATACACATTAATTTATGTTTATTTCCAATTACTGATACTTTTGCACTTTTCGTAATAAAATCTTCATACAAATACAAAATAAAGTTTTTTATGTTTGCAGAAATAGCAACTCTCCTATCATAAGATTAGCTGCAAGCCGGAACAAATCAGCGGAAGCCACCAAAGGTGCGGTTTCTAAGCAATTTTCGTTGCGTGCATCAGAAGCCATCACGTTATCAACCGATATCTATCTATATCGACGCGACATCAGGCAGACTTTTTTTTAAATCTTTGAATAGTTGTCAACTCTCGTCGAAACGAAAGTTGTTCATGTGCGCCTGGATTAAGTCTTCCCTAGATTGGCAATTGTGTAATCTTCTGTTAATTGTTGATGCTATAATGCAATGATTGAGGGTTTACTTAACTATCCGTATTCGCGCCAAACGGAATTTTTCCCCAACAAAAACTGCGACCACTTTTATATTAGTAATTTTAGGAAACATACTTTCATAACACATCTGCATCAAAAGTAAACAGTTCTGTAATCTCTGATAATCTGTAATGTACGTGGCACGAGTGCGGGCAGAGCACGGAGTGGCCAGTGAATGGTAATGGTGTTAATAATAGGGGTGTAGTTGAGGAAGTTTACGAGACAGCTATTCTCTGGGACAAAGGAAAATTCGGCGTAAATAAGTTGATAAGAAAAAAACGATCTCGGCCTTTCCTTAGATTATTAGCTTAGTAAAGTATGTAGATGTGGCTTATGATAAAAACATATTATTTCAAAAGCAAATTTATATATATATATATATATATATACATATATATTTATTTTTTTTATTTATTGTTTTTGTGTTTAATTCGTAGAACACCATTTAATTTTTTTTGAATTTAATTAAAATCAAATTTCAAATAATTATGTTCTGCGAGTATTTTTTGGTTTTTGTTATTGTTACAGCTGTTTCGGCTTTCAAGGCCATTTTCAAGCTGTAACAATAACAAAAACCAAAAAATACTTGCAGAACTTAATAATTATTTTATTAAATTTGATTTTAATAAAATTAAAAAAAAAAAAAAAACTTAAAAAAGCAATTGTTATTTTTGAACAACAAAACTGATGCAATTAGTGTTAAATGATGTAATTAATGAAAGAGTTAATGCTGAATGCTCGGTCACATACATTAGAAATGCTTAAGACTTTTGCAATATATCTATGTTCATTTTTGAATACTTCATTAATGCGGAGCCAAACAGGGTAGGTATAACTCATCTGTTTGGTCAACGCATTATAAGGTTGACTCCTGACAGAAAATTACTTTCTGATGTCATTTATCTATTTAAAATCCTTAATTAATTGAGAAACTTCAACTAAAAATATCTTTCACTTCAACAATAATGTCAATAAAAATTCGTTCATAGACTCCAATTCGCAAAATAAGCAGATATTGTTAATAGCACCGATAGAACTTATAAAAAAGCATTTTGCATATTACTTTTTGAAAATAGTTATAAGTAAATATTTGGTTTCCTACAGCCTGATTGTAAATTATAGTTGTAAAATTAGGTTTTCATGTGTTTACGATTTGTTTACGCTGTCTAATTGTTTTGTAATCGTTATTTGCGAATAGTGTTTTATTCTGTATTTAAAGGTAGGTACTTGTACGGAATTAAACACATATTATTTTTTAAAATACACATTAATTTATGTTTATTTCCAATTACTGATACTTTTGCACTTTTCGTAATAAAATCTTCATACAAATACAAAATAAAGTTTTTTATGTTTGCAGAAATAGCAACTCTCCTATCATAAGATTAGCTGCAAGCCGGAACAAATCAGCGGAAGCCACCAAAGGTGCGGTTTCTAAGCAATTTTCGTTGCGTGCATCAGAAGCCATCACGTTATCAACCGATATCTATCTATATCGACGCGACATCAGGCAGACTTTTTTTTAAATCTTTGAATAGTTGTCAACTCTCGTCGAAACGAAAGTTGTTCATGTGCGCCTGGATTAAGTCTTCCCTAGATTGGCAATTGTGTAATCTTCTGTTAATTGTTGATGCTATAATGCAATGATTGAGGGTTTACTTAACTATCCGTATTCGCGCCAAACGGAATTTTTCCCCAACAAAAACTGCGACCACTTTTATATTAGTAATTTTAGGAAACATACTTTCATAACACATCTGCATCAAAAGTAAACAGTTCTGTAATCTCTGATAATCTGTAATGTACGTGGCACGAGTGCGGGCAGAGCACGGAGTGGCCAGTGAATGGTAATGGTGTTAATAATAGGGGTGTAGTTGAGGAAGTTTACGAGACAGCTATTCTCTGGGACAAAGGAAAATTCGGCGTAAATAAGTTGATAAGAAAAAAACGATCTCGGCCTTTCCTTAGATTATTAGCTTAGTAAAGTATGTAGATGTGGCTTATGATAAAAACATATTATTTCAAAAGCAAATTTCGTATCGATGACAGTATCGATACGAAAATACCTATGAAAATGAATTTATAGAGTTTTGGTATTTGAAGATATTTGTAGAAATTTCGCTTTTTTTCGTTTTTTTTCATAATTTACCACATTTTTAACACAATTTAAAGAATTTAAAATATTTTAACCAAGTTTTACAAAAAAACATTTCCAGTATTTGTTCTACTTGACTTATCTTACTTATACTTGTACGTATACTATTATTTTTTTAAATTTAATCTTTCTTTAACAAATTTTAATACTTTTATCTGGACAATTTCGCAAGAAAGTTGATTGGAAATAGCTTACTATCGCTACTTGTTATTACTCGTTATTATTGAAGTCATTGTTTTTATTGTTGTTTGGAACGCAAATTATAAAACAACAGTTTTCCGGGAAACCATAGTTTTGAAATTGCGAACTCAAAATTTAACAAAATTGTGTACCATTCAACAAATTAGTGTCAATTGATTTTCGTGTATTCCAGTTGTTGTGATTTCTGGAATGTTTTAATTGTCGATTTTTATAATTTGTGATCTAAACGTGTAAAAATAATAATAAAAGTAGTTCTTTTCAGAATGAAAGCAGGGGTAGTGGAATGCAATACCTACATTCCATATTCCAGAATGTAAGCATGGGGTAGTACAATGCAATACATTCCGTATTCCAGCATGTAAGCAGGGGTAGTGCAATGCAATACATTGCGTATTCCATAATGTGAGCAAGGGTAGTGCAATGCAATACATACCGTATTTCGAATTAACAAAATAGAAATAAGACAAATAATAAGAAAAATAAATAAGTTAAATAAAAATACAGGGTTTTATAATTGTTCATAAAAAAATTAAAACAGCCGAACACAAACATCAAACCAGAAGTAAGGGAAGAAATGACCTTTCCGTTCCAACAAGCAACAGAGCGGCTTATCAAAAACTATTCTAATAGAATTAAAATTAAAAAACTTTTTCACTTTGTTCCACTTATTTATTATTACCAGGACCGGTTTCATCCTACTACGGACATTTTCAGACTAGTAGTTGAAACTCTTATGCTACTGATTTTATACAAACTTAGGCAGGGGTACACAACATTGTTTATATATAATGAATGATTCTATATTGTTAATTTGAGGTAGGTATTATGAGTTATTTTGTTAATTTAGGGTACATTAGGTAATTATAAAGTTTATTTTTACAAATTATGAATGATGTTACAAAGCAAGTAGATATTTATAGTTCATATGAATATAAAAGAATTTATATAATTAAAAAGGTTTGTGATTTCTGATATTTTATTTTTGTAATGTTGGGATATTCCCTCCTTGTTGCTTAGGGCTTATTGTTAAATATTGATAGCAATTAAGTAATTATTATTATTAGGGTTCCCCACATATTTGGGTTATTACATCTTTAAATTGCATACTTAAATTATACCACTGCTCTCTGAAGTAAAATTATTCTAAGTGAATTATAATGGGTAAATTAATGGTGATTGAGCATTATGTTCCAACTGTTTATTCATAACATATTGGCGATCTATTTTCTTCGTTAAGCGATTGATTTCTAGTGACTCTAATCTGTCTAATTTTTGTCCTTTGTTGCAAACATGAAGGATTTTTACATCTCTATCTTTGTCAAAAGTATGTTGGTTTTCTAGTAGATGCAAGGCAACGTTCGATAAATCTCCTTTTTGATTAACCCAACTAGCGAAATGTTCTTTTATACGGGTTGATACTGCTCTTCCTGTTTGTCCTACGTAATACGCGGGGCAATTCGAGCAGTTCACCTGGTAGACTCCAGAGTTTTCCAGATTACCTCTTTTATCTTTATTGTTTATAAATATTTTACCCAAAGAATTTACACTATAAAAGGCTGTCTTACATTTTTTATCACTGTCTATTAATTTTGAAATTTTATTTGATATTTTGCCAAGGTACGGTATTTTAGTCCATTGTTTTGTTTCTATTTCCTTCTCCGGCGTAAGGCCATATGTAATTGAAGCTACGGTGAGTTTTTTATTCTTCTTCTTTATTAGATTATCAATCATTATGCTATCGTAACCATTATTTTCTGCAATAGTTTTGATAACTTTTAATTCATTATTGTAATTTATGTCGTTTAGTGGTACATGTAATAGTCTATGGATTAAAGAATGGAATACCGACAATTTATGTGTCTTGAGGAGCTGTGAATAATATTATCGCTATATGTCGGTTTCCTGTATATCGAAAATTCTAATTTGTTATTAACTATATTCATTCCTATATCTAAAAAGTTGATTTTATCTCCTCCTATCTCCATCGTGAATTGAATTGACTTATTGATTTGATTTATTTCTTTGATGAAAATATCTAGTTGTCTCTGCGTACCGGTCCATATGATCAAAATGTCGTCTACATATCTCCGATAGAAAATAACATTTTTAAATGATTTTAACTTTTCGATGGTTTCTTCTAAGTGGTCCATCATGAACTCTGCTAATATTGGTGAGATAGGACTGCCCATGGCCAACCCTTCTGATTGTAAATAGAATTTATTATCGAATCTAAAATAGTTTTGTTCAATGCACGTATTTATTACTTGATTAATTTCTCTCTTTTTTATTATATTTAAATTGATTTTCTCCATGTAATTATTGATTATAATTTTTAATTCATCTGTGGGTACGCTTGTAAATAGACTAACAACATCAAATGACACCAGAGAGGCGTTTTTTGGTATATGTATATCCTTGATGAGGTCTATTAATTGCAAAGAATTTTTTATTCCATATTTTGGTTTGAAATTTAAAGTGTTTTTAATGATTCTATTTGCGTATTTTGCTAACTTATATTTTGCTAACTTTTTGGTATTCCATTCTTTAATCCATAGACTATTACATGTACCACTAAACGACATAAATTACAATAATGAATTAAAAGTTATCAAAACTATTGCAGAAAATAATGGTTTCGATAGCATAATGATTGATAATCTAATAAAGAAGAAGAATAAAAAACTCACCGTAGCTTCAATTACATATGGCCTTACGCCGGAGAAGGAAATAGATACAAAAAAATGGACTAAAATACCGTACCTTGGCAAAATATCAAATAAAATTTCAAAATTAATAGACAGTGATAAAAAATGTAAGACAGCCTTTTATAGTGTAAATTCTTTGGGTAAAATATTTATAAACAATAAAGATAAAAGAGGTAATCTGGAAAACTCTGGAGTCTACCAGGTGAACTGCTCGAATTGCCCCGCGTATTACGTAGGACAAACAGGAAGAGCAGTATCAACCCGTATAAAAGAACATTTCGCTAGTTGGGTTAATCAAAAAGGAGATTTATCGAACGTTGCCTTGCATCTACTAGAAAACCAACATACTTTTGACAAAGATAGAGATGTAAAAATCCTTCATGTTTGCAACAAAGGACAAAAATTAGATAGATTAGAGTCACTAGAAATCAATCGCTTAACGAAGAAAATAGATCGCCAATATGTTATGAATAAACAGTTGGAACATAATGCTCAATCACCATTAATTTACCCATTATAATTCACTTAGAATAATTTTACTTCAGAGAGCAGTGGTATAATTTAAGTATGCAATTTAAAGATGTAATAACCCAAATATGTGGGGAACCCTAATAATAATAATTACTTAATTGCTATCAATATTTAACAATAAGCCCTAAGCAACAAGGAGGGAATATCCCAACATTACAAAAATAAAATATCAGAAATCACAAACCTTTTTAATTATATAAATTCTTTTATATTCATATGAACTATAAATATCTACTTGCTTTGTAACATCATTCATAATTTGTAAAAATAAACTTTATAATTACCTAATGTACCCTAAATTAACAAAATAACTCATAATACCTACCTCAAATTAACAATATAGAATCATTCATTATATATAAACAATGTTGTGTACCCCTGCCTAAGTTTGTATAAAATCAGTAGCATAAGAGTTTCAACTACCAGTCTGAAAATGTCCGTAGTAGGATGAAACCGGTCCTGGTAATAATAAATAAGTGGAACAAAGTGAAAAAGTTTTTTAATTTTAATTCTATTACAATGGAATTCCACCACGAATTAACAGTGCAAAAACTAGACTCATTAAAAACTATTCTCATATCTCGGTCCTAAAATAAAAAAAAAACTAAATCCCTTCACAGCTGAAACTGTGTGAATTTTTATCCATTAGTCCAAAAATAACAAAATAGTTATTAGATCTAGGCAGGACTGATTTCGAAATATAATCTGATAATTGTTTATCAAGAAGCCTAGTTGTATCTTCGCCATAACATACTTATTTTCTTATATTCGCCATAAGTGTTTTAATGATCATATTTATAGGTTTTTATTTTTTTATTTTTTATTTCTTTTTATTTAGGAAGCAAACAGTCGTACAGTAAAAAATTAAAACAATAAACATTCATATGTTCTAGACCAAGGCTGCCCAACCCCAGGCCCGCGGGCCACAATGTGGCCCGCGAACGAATTATAAGTGGCCCGCGTGAAACATTTTCAAAAAACCCGCCAATCCGCCAATTTGAAAAAGTGTCGCGGGCCCGCGGTAAAACAAACAATGCAGCTTGCGCGCGGTCACCAGTGTTGCCAACGACAGCAATTTATCGCTATTTAGGCTACTCAGAACGAAAATCAGCGACGAAAAAATCTAACCTGTTGAACTTACCTTTTAATACACCGGTTTTTGATATAATTATTTTTTGCGTCGAAATGGAATCCTGTAGCCACCCCCCCCCCATGGAATTCGAATAATTGCTGTGGGGTATCACATATGATGTTCGGGTGTGCGGAATTTTTTCTCAGCGAAGTTCCGTAACAACCCCCCCTCCCCATGGATTTCAAATATTTTGTGGGGAGCACTTATTTAGATTTTATTTTGTGGGGAATTATGTTCCTGTTATAGAAATTCTGTAACAACCCCCCCCCCCCATAGAAATAGGAACCGTCAGGTATTCAGTGGCCCGCCAGTGATTCAAAATCGTCAATTTCGCCCAACTGCTAAAAAGGTTGGGCAGCCTTGTTCTAGACCAATTAAGTTCCATTGAATTAAATGTAAATTTAGTATTTTTTACTTACACAACATATTAAATGGCAAAAAAGTAAACATAATAAAGAAATACATAAAATTAAAAACAAAAAGAAAAAATACAACTTTTCGCATAGCTATACTATTCACTACAGGTGATAATAATGTAATTTTCACAACAAAAAAATCGAATAAAATAAAAGTATTTTAATTTATTAATTTATTAAGCTGAATTTTATATGATATTAAGTTATCATCTTACATCTCGTAAGGCATTGTGAGTTTCACAGATACGTACTATTACAGAGTTTTGCGCGTATTTGGATTTACAATGTGGTATTCTAAATAAATCGTTCGATCTGGTGTTTTGCTTGGGGCATCGAAATGCAATCCTTTCTAACAGATATGATGAATCAACTAGGCAGTTCACGATTTTGTGTAAGAATAATGCATCAGAGATTTTTCTGCGTTTATATAAAGTGACAGGGACAAATCGATGGTCACTAAAACGATACGATAGGTGTTTCATAAATTTGTTCTGAATATTTTCAATGCGATCAATATATGTTTCATATTGAGGATTCCAAATTACTGAGGCGAATTCTAGTTGTGACCGTACATATGACATATATAACAGAATTAGGGTGTGTGCTACCGTAAAAGGCTTTGTTATTTGAATAATGAAACCCAATTGCTTATAAGCTTTTTTTAGAATATTTTCAATATGATCCCTAAATAACATTTTAGAATCTAGTATTACTCCAAGATCTCTTATTGTTTCTACTCGTTGTAGGGGTACATGATTTAGTTTGTAAGTATAATAAATTGAATGTTTTTTTCGTGTAAAAGTAATAACATTACATTTATCTATGTTTAGATATAGTTGATTGTTTTTGCAATATTCCTCAATTTTACCAAGGTCTCCTTGTAATTGGTCGCAATCATCTATGGAGCTAATACATTTAAATAATTTCATGTCATCAGCGTAAAATAGGAAACAAGAATTACTGATAACACGATTCATGTCGTTTATGTATAAAATAAACAAGAGAGGCCCTAGATGGGAGCCTTGCGGTACCCCTGAGGGAATAATTATAATTTGTGACATGTAACCTTTTAAATAACCTTTTATCCCTCTTCTGCAATGATAATATCAGCTTAAAACTAAGGCAGAGAATGCTAAAATGTTATATGTGGTCGGTCTTGTTGTATGGATGTGAAACATGGACCTTGAAAGTAAATACCATGAACAGGTTAGAGGCTTTTGAAATGTGGCTTCACCGGAGAATACTCAAAGTCCCATGGACCGACATGATCATCAACACAGAAATTCTCAGGCGGGCTTGAGCAGAGAGAGAACTGCTTAGATTAATCAGTTCAGTTTTGTCTATGGACAAGATCACAGCTCCTCTATATTGCTCCGCAATAAATTTTTATTTTTAATCCTAAATTATCCTTCAATAATCTTAACCGGTCAGCAACGTAAGCAGATATACACGATAAAATAACGATAGCAGTCAAGTACAATAAGCGTGTTTACACGTCAACGCGTGTGTTTCCACAAAAATCGTCATAACTCCGTTATTCTTCTAGTGACATCCCTAAAACAAAAAGTAGAATATTTGTATTGAATGAAGCTTCACATCTCTATTCAAAGTTATCCATAGAAACCCGTAAAAAGACCTACTCAGTGGAAGCAAATTTTACCCGCCAAATCGTAAAACGACGCCAAGAAAGCCGTTTGACGTGCCGACCCGCCTCCCAGTTTTAATTATTTTTTTAAAAATATATTTTGTATGAAATGGTCAAAAAGTGAAGTGACAGAATTGTTTATTGTACATTTGTACGATGAAATAAGTGTTTTTTTTTTACATTATCCGTGATTTTAGTATCGTTTTTACATAAAACATTACAGGTGAGTCATTTTTACAATTTTTTCATGTTTCCATTCTAAATTTAAATATTTACAAATGTTAATATTTATTTATGATACAAAAATTTGAAAGCCTATTTTGTAACCTTTCTAAAACAGTTTTTACTATTCGGCTCCGTTCAGTAATGTTTCATTTATAGAGCTTTGATTGTGAGGCGGTAATAACACAACGTTTTCGTGAAATTGACATTTCGGTAAAGACATTTTAGCTTCAAGTTCGCGAAAAGTCGGAGGGGTTATAACAGTGCAAAAAATACTCCGAACCATCGGATTGACGTTTACAAACGTTATCTCGATGTGATCTCACTTACTTTTAGAGAAAAGACTCTTTTTTAGTTTTTAGTAATCCGTTTTGGCAAATTTCTTAAATAGTGAAAATTTCTCAAAAACCGTGTTTTCCATAAGTGAAATAATACTCTCAGGGGTGATACCCACTCCCTTCTCTAGTTTTATACCAATATACAATCCCTTGTGTACCTATTCAGGTAAAAAAAAACAGTAAAAAGTGCTAACTGTCAAATAGTAGAGTCCATAGACAATTTAGAGATTTTGGCAAATTTGTGCAAAATACAAGCAATTTGTGCAGTCGAAAATTGTCTTTGGCACAACTCAATAGAGAAAATAGATAGACTGGTAATTCTTTTAACAATCGTGAGGGACCATAGATCCCTCACACTATAAACCATTAACTCGTTAAAAATAATCAGAGTTATTAAAATAATTGACTTTTAAGTGTAAATTTTGAAAACAACTTTTCAACAAAATGGACTCCGATTCTGATGACGACCCCCACTCAGAGGGGATATGGTCTCAGGCTGAGATCATAGGCCGCCTCAGTGCACAGCTAGAGCGCCAACGCAAGGAGATAGAAGAGCTTTCGGTCAAAACTATACCTGGCTACAAATCACCCCATAGGAGCACACAGATTGAGCGCCAGAATATAGCAGACCACGCGCACGTACAGACTGCTCCCGCAGTAAACCCTATGAGTGTTGATAATGTAAATTACCAACAAAGCCACTCGGATGTGCTGACTGCACCAAGGAAGCAAAGCCAATTCGATGTACAGACTGCTCCAAGTAATCAAAGCCTTTCGGATGTGCTGACTGCGACTACCTCAGGCCAGTCCCGTGTTGGGAGTGTGCCCACCCATAAGTCCCCCAACCAAACCAATAGAAAGCGTCCCAGAGGAGAAGATTTTCCTATCGTTCATCAAACTTTAGAACCAACGTCAGCTGACCTCAGCGCCGACAACCTAATCCCTGTTACCTCCCAGCTAGAGGCTATTATGAAAATAATCTCGGAAGGGAAACACAAACTCAACAAAGAAGACCGAACAATCATTATCGGTTTTATCGAGGAAATTAAAAAGCAACTCTTTAACATACTGCTGTCTCACACCCGTGCGGTCTCCAGGGCCCAGGCCTTCGAGCAGGTGATAAACAATAATAAGGAAATGACCGATAAACTCGATCAACTATTGGCTAAAACAGCTGCTTCAACCTTCCCCCCCACCTCCTCCGCCTTCCCTCCGCCACCCCAAAAGAGAACCTATGCCGGTGCTGCCTCTGGTGCCCCAGCGTCTAAAACCCTCACGGTGGACGGATACGAAAGACCGGTTCCCCCCAGACAACCGACTGTACTCTTCTACCCGATTGTTCCGGAGGGGAAGACTTCTGAAGAACTGGAGAAAAACCTAACATCAATTCTTGATCCTAGGAAGGACGGGTTTCAAGTGGTCCGCACCAGGAAAATCAAGGGCGCTGGCATCGCTGTCCAAACCACTTCGCCAGGAGGAATACAAAACATTAAGAAAGTGGAGGGGAAACTGTCTGCCAAAGGCATAAAAATTGTGGCTCCCCAAGGTCACCTGCCTAAGATTGTAATATACGATGTACCCAGAGGTGAACCGCCCACAGATGGATCCCTTTTTAAAGAAATTTTCCTCAATAATATCGAAGGAAAATCAAGTGTTTCTCTAGACGACCATACGCGCACCATGCGTAGGGTATCCCTTTTCGGGAAAAAAGATTCCAGCACTATGAACATGATAGTGACATGTCACCCGGAGGTTCGCAAAATTTTAATTGACAACGGATACTGTTTTCTTGGATGGAACGCCTGTAGAGTTCGGGATTTCCTGGGAGCAATGCGCTGCTTTAAGTGCCACCTATATGGACACATAAGCAAGGCCTGCTCACAGGAAAAAATCACATGCCGTCACTGTGCGCTTATAGGTCACGATATTGAGGATTGCCCCAAGAAGACAGTGCCCGGCATCTGTGCTACCTGCACTAAATTTAAAAAACCTGCGAACCATAACACGGGTGATAGGACGTGCCCGGCCCAAAAGGCTGCCATAGAATCGCAAGTCCGCATGACCGATTATGGCCTTTAACTCTCTTCTCTCCATAGGTCAGATTAACCTACAGAGGTCCCGGGCTGCCACCC
The DNA here is from genome assembly GCA_026573805.1 of Hesperophylax magnus. Lineage (NCBI taxonomy): Eukaryota > Metazoa > Arthropoda > Insecta > Trichoptera > Limnephilidae > Hesperophylax > Hesperophylax magnus. The sequence continues at coordinate 3,981,956 of JAIUSX010000082.1, forward strand.
TGGAGGCGCTGCAGTCCATGCCTGACCTACACATAGACATCCTGCTTATTCAGGAGCAGTACACCTGGCGAGGGAAAACTCCTGTAAGTCATCCGGGTCTGGTCCTCGAGACGGGCAGCTCCCCGGGGGCGGGTGTCCTGGTTAACTCCACGTTAATAAGCCCCCTCCTCCTGGTGGGTCTGTCCAACGAGTATCAGACCTGTGTATCTATTAGATTTGGAAAAACTGAGATCTTCCTGATCTCAGTCTATTTTAAGTATGGGAACCCGGTTGGACCGCATATCTTGGGCCTGACGCGCGCCCTAAACGCGCTTAAAGGACGTAACATAGTTATTGGAGGAGACTTTAACGCTCGCTCCCCGATTTGGTTCGATCAAGATGTAAGATTTAGGACGGAACGATCAGACGCCGTAGAAGATTTTATTGCGGCGCAAGGTCTTATTGTATTAAATGAGCCTAACTCATTATACACTTTTTCGAATACCAGCGGGGAGAGCAACATAGATCTAACTCTCTGCTCTGGATCTGTTGCGGCCAAGATATCGCATTGGAAGGTACATGAATGCGCAATAGCCTCCGATCATAGGCTCATTACCTTTACTGTGGGTGTCAAAAAGACCGGGACTCCAAGATCCTCTTGGAGTTTCAAAACCACTATGGCGAATTGGGATAGCTTTGGGGCGGCGCTACGCGACACTTTAAGGGGCTTCCATGACGTAGCAGCAAGAGATCCGGACAATTTGGGGAATTTTTTCAATGCAGCGGTAGTGTCGGCTGCAGAGTCCTCCTTGGGAAGAGTAAACCCAAGGAGGACCATAAAGACTCCTTGGTGGTCGCCTGAGCTGACTTTGCTGAAGGGGGCCTACAAGAAGGCCTACAGGGCGATGGGTGCTACCAGGCGCGGCAGCTTTACGGAGGAGGAGATCGCTGCCCGCAAGGGACGCCTCAGCGCCGCGCGTAGAACCTTCAAGTTGGCCGTTCTCTCGGCAAAACGAGCTAACTGGCATAATTGGGTTAAAGAAATAGGTAACGCCAACCCGTGGGAAATCCACAGCGCCTTTGAGAAATCCGGAAAAGGCTCTGAACGGTATCTTTCAAGCGTAATCAATAATTTAGAGGGAAGGGACGTTGAGACAGTGGATGTGGCGTCCACTCTCAATACACTTCTGGGAAAGTTAGTCCCCGTAGACTCAGTAGTTGGGGAAAGCGACCACCACAAACAGATCAGAAATCTGTCAAGGATTCCGCCGAGTACCCTCTCCCAGGAGGACAAGTTGCGCCTTACTAGAGAAGAAATGGATATCATAATAAAGGGTTTAGGTCCCAAGAAGGCACCTGGGCATGATAGAATCAATGGAATAATCGTGAAGAATGTATGGTTCTATGCCCGGGAGGAGTTCTTCCAGGTCATGGAGACGTGCTTGCGAAGAGGAGTCTTCCCTTCGGAATGGAAGAGGGGAGTGCTTAAGATTATACCAAAGGGGTCCGACAAACCACGCTCTGACGTTAAAGCCTACCGCCCGATCACCTTGCTGCCTATAATGGGTAAGGTCCTCGAAAAACTGATCAGAGAACGCCTGCGTCGGACTCTCTCCACCCCCAGCCCGAGCCAGTTCGGTTTTGTCCCCGGTAAATCTACAGAGCACGCCCTTATGCATGCGCTTGAATGGGTGAAGGTTCGGCCTGAGAGGTATGTGGTGGGAATCTTTTTAGATATCACAGGTGCCTTCGATCATGCGTGGTGGCCGATGATACTTACCAAGCTCAAAAGTAGAAACTGCCCCCCGAGGCTCTTTAAAATTTGCTCCGATTTCTTCAACGACAAAACCATTATACTCACTTTCGGTGACTTTGTCATCGAACGTGAGGTGGATATGGGTTGCCCACAAGGGTCGGTATTGGCCCCCGAATTTTGGAATATTGAGTTTGATGATTCCTCCAGGCTGCCCTTGCCTGCTGGATGTATCTCGGTTGACTACGCTGATGATAAATTGTTCTTGGTTGCGGGGAACAGCAGGAGAGAACTGGAAAGAAAGGCAGGGGAAGGTTTAAACATGATCCTCCAATGGGGGAAGAGAAATAGACTGAACTTCGCTCCCCAAAAACCCATGGGTCTCCTGATGAAAGGATTTCTGAGTAGAGAGAGAAATCCGACCATCAAAATGGGAGATACCAGAATCAAGTTTGTCGAGACAGTAAAATATCTTGGAGTTGTTATGATGCAGGGCTAGACTCCTTTTGTTTTAATATTTTATTCATTAATTTATTCTGCATCATCACATTTATCCTCGCCGATTCTCTAACCTAGTTAGGAACTGGGCGATTGTCGCTGGTATTAGTTTTAGTAAAATTTCGAATTTTAATTTAAAATTTAACATCTGAACCGGGCGGAAACAAAACAATTCTTGGCTGGGCAGTCAACGGGTGGGATCGTGAACTGCACAGCTGACAGTCACGGTGATTTTTATTTTGGAGTAATTAGTTGTATGGATGGATTCCATTCTTTCTTTTGTACCGTAAAATGCGAGTTTGCTTCGGGCACGACGGGATTCTTTTCCGCAACCTGTTAAACAACCATTCCCAATGTGGGTAATGGTGATTTCTTTGAAAGAAATGGTGTACGAGCGAACCACGCGACAATCGTAATCCGGTAATCAGCCGACAGCGGTAATCCGTAAATAATTGTCCCATCCGGCGTGAGATGAAATTATATTCAATCTTAAATTCGGCTTACGCAAAACCGTCAAGCGGGAGCCTCGTTATTTTGGACGTGTGATGTTTGGGAATACTAACCGCACGTGGCCGGCGGCCGAGAGAAAGCTACTGGCCTAAGTTGCAGCATCCTCAGAACCCGGATACATCCGCGTTATTAGCTGGAGATCGTGGATGTGGCCGGGAGATATATTCCTGCCCCTTTCGGAGGCCCGATCCACGCTTCACGGGGTCACGTCAGCCGCTGGATGGAGTCCGGGGGACGTTCCGTCGCTTCGCCAATAAGAAGTCACAGTGTTCAGTAATAGGAGACGTAGTGATTCGCTCTCGTAGAGTAGATTATGATTACGGATACAGGTCGGTCTTGGGGTAAGTCCAAAATGTATAATTTTATAAATGTTTCTGTCATACTAGGGCTCACAGGTTAAATTTCATGTTTCTCAATACATGTAATAACATACTATGCACCGTTTTTTATTTTATTTACTATGTAAGACCATCACTAAGAACAAAACAGGATTCTGACACGTGACCTTGGTTGCGAACCTTCACACCTGAGATCATTAAGTATAAACATTCTAGATGATTAATTCTAACCTAGATTGGCGCGTTCTACCGAACAAAGTTTATACAATTATTATTTGTACCCTAGGTCAAACCTACTTAACAATTGGCTGCCCGCGTTTTTAATAAAAAAACGGCGTAAGTCGTGTGTCAGGATTATGTTTTTTTTTGGATGGTTTAGGGTTATTTTGTTCTCTTGGAGCTCTGATACATTACCTAAAATGTTAACCTTGTTTGTTAAATGTTAACCCGATAACTGTAAAAGTGACAGCAGTGAAATTGTTATCGCATGATTGTATGAATTTCTTATGTGCGTTGTTTTAAGGAATTGTGTGAATGTTAGGGATCATTCCTCGTTTATGGTACCGTTAAATAATAAATTGAAACATGTTTATTTATTAATGCAGTTGACAACTGAATATTATTATACACAAATAACAACGCATATGGAAGTAACGGGAGTCGGTTCATTGCCATTAGTTCATAGCATGGGTGCGTCTTCGCTAATAATTTCAAATAATAAATGTTTATTCTAATTAGGTAATTGTTTTCATTTTGAAAAGTGATTCTTTTTTTTTATTCTCGTGTGGATTTAAAACGAGAATAAATAATATTCTACGGAAAAATATAATAATATAAATATAATAATAGTACGGAAAAACCAGGGCTGGCAAAAGAAATAAATATTTTATAAAGGTTGCCACAAATTTTTTCAAAGTTGCAACAAATATTTTATCAAGGTTGCCACATATATTTTATCAAGGTTGCCACAAATTTTTTCAAGGTTGCCACTAAATATATATATATTTTTTTTTTTTAACCTTATTTATCAAGGTTTTTATCTTATAAACAAGAAAAGAACATCTTGTTATTTCTAAATCAAGGGCATCATCATCATCATCATTCATAATAACAATTTGGATAATTGTTGTGAAATTAAGTTCAATAAAGTAAACGTCAACGGTGACACAAGAAATTATTCGATATTTACTATCAATTTTTGAAATAATGGACAATTTACACGCGACGTGTCAGACTTGGAGAATTAAGGAAAAAAAAAAATCACAATTTTTTTTTATGGTATGGACGATGACGCAACGTTATCATTGGAGGGAGTTGATGGAGGTATATTCGGTCTGATCAATTGGGTCCTGGTATCAACTCGCCATCCATTAGGTCCATGAGTTCCGAATGGTGAGGATGGGTTTGTACCCCAAACGCAACGTATCGATCCGGAGTCGATCACGTTCACCAGACATGACAGACAGAGGGCGAGAGAAGCTTGGTGTCTGATCATTATACTTGGGCTGCTGGTTCAAGTACGGAACACTGTACTGCATCATCAGTTGGAAGGCGGGGGATTCGTTGCCTGTGGACGGTTTTTCCTGCAGGAGGCGAAAGGCCTGTTGTCCTCTGATCTATGTACGTACGTTAGTATTTCGTAGTGAGATATATGTTTGAGTGGTTCGGGTTGTTCTTGGAGGTTGATGATCAACCCTAACACGACACTTAACACATAAAATTCATAAACTCTATTTGAAATCGAGTTGTATGTTCTCTTTCACACGATACTATTTGTAGTGATTTATTGGAAATCACGCTATTATTCTCAAATATAACAAGTCTAAATTATAAACATGCACGCCTTTATATTGTCGTACGTTATGCTCATGAAAAGAGCCACCCATAAACAAAGTCAAGGCCATTCGATATATAAAAAATCTCATTCATTCAAAATATATGTATCAAAAAGTTCGTGCCATGCACTCACATAAATTATTATATATAAAATAATTTTATCTCAATTCTCATAAATAATACAAACTATTAACAAAAAAAATGTCTCGTAACTAATTTTCAATTGTAACCATCAACTCCGGTATGAATGCTCGAATTGAATGGACTAGAAATAAACCTTATTAGAATTAGTAATAATTAATTTAGTATTTATTTATAAGTAATAATTTATTTATTTACTTAAACTTAAGTACACAACAGACTCCAAGTGAACAAATGAACACTCATTTAAAATATTATGAATTTTGTATAATGTAATTGGCTAATATACCTTAACATGTAGTATGTGTTAGGATATAACATCTTGAAATGTAAAGAGTTACATTCCCACTGTCTCTTTCGTTTCATGATGGTGAAAACAAAGAAGCATTGTCTACAAATTACGTGCTTGAACACTGGTTCTCGTTTCATCATTAATATGTAAACGGATATTTTTGTCATTGTTTTACAGTAAATGTCTTGATGGGTCCTGAAAATATATTAAAGACTGCACCAAGCGGTGCACTGAACATTTAATCTCCTAGTGATAAAATGGAGCTGTTCGCTTTATTGCTGATGAAACGAGACATAACTTACTTGTTTTCCTTTATAAGTACGGTTCTGACTTATAATGTGGAACGATATCCCACCACCGATCCTTCCACATTTTAAGCCACTTTGTTGATATGTTGATCCTTGAATCATATTTTCTTATATTTAACATTAAGACCAGAACATGGGGAGATGTACTGAGACCTTTCCTTATGTTCTGAGTCAATTTTTTCTCGATAAACGTTAATTTTATTTATTGTTGATCCATTTACTTCTCATCAGTTATGTCTGTAAATACACTGGTGTTACTTGTTACAATTAATGTTTCAATTTATGAATTTTTGTTTTTTTTTTGTATTAAATCTTACTATCATGTAAGTAAGCTGGGATGTTCCTTTCCTATTGTTATAGAATTCATATTATGAATATTATAAGTTTGTATTACATATTTGTTGGTATTGTCCTGCGAGAATTACTATTATCAACTTTGTTGAACAACGGTTTACAGAGAAAACCATAAGTTGTTTCATAACAATATCGATTACGCCTTCGTTACTGTTGGACGTATACCTAGATCACTGCACTAATAATAGTTGCATATCACTTAACACGATTGCACCTTCTATATTGATGGCTGTATACTATATTACTTTGGCTCCATTCTTATGCGATGGTTGTTGACTGCTTAACACTCTTTGTTGAAATAAGATTGTGTATTTTCATTAACTGCTCTGTTCTTTTGTGTGCACCCCCATACGACCTAGTTAGGTAGATTAGGTAGAAACATCGACAAAGTGTTTTCTTATCTCCTATGGAGAAGTAGAGTCAGTGATAAGTGAGGGTTGCTATGCTCCCTAAAAAGTGTTGCCTGACGGGCTTATAACCCTATTTTTGGACAGTGATGCATTTTTGCATTTGGTTGTGTAAAATGAATGTGATAGACATTAAGGTATTACGTTAGTTATAAATGTAACGTCAACGGTTGTCCATGACGCTAAGTCAATTAGTCTTCACCCAGCATATTCAAGCTGTGGGTGTTGGCGGATCCCGTTCACGTAACATTGGTTGTTATGTTTAGATTAAGTTTTTAAGTTTAGTTCCTACAATATTATAGTTATTTAAGTAAGAATGGCTGCACCGCAAACCTGTTCATCCTGCCTTACGTTCGATAAAGTGCGACCGGAGTTGCGGCACGCCCATTCGCTATTCTCAATTTGGTTTAATTTTTGTTCTTTGAATACTTCCTATTGATGATTATTATCTACTGTTGATATTTATTGTTAACTTTTTTTCTTCTGTTGTAGTAGACCCTTGGACTAACCTGGAAAGAATAGGGTTAGGTTATTTCGACAATTTTATATGTTTGAGGGCAAACATTTGGTGGCGAGGGGGGTAATGTTATGATGCAGGGCTAGACTCCTTTTGTTTTAATATTTTATTCATTAATTTATTCTGCATCATCACATTTATCCTCGCCGATTCTCTAACCTAGTTAGGAACTGGGCGATTGTCGCTGGTATTAGTTTTAGTAAAATTTCGAATTTTAATTTAAAATTTAACATCTGAACCGGGCGGAAACAAAACACTTCTTGGCTGGGCAGTCAACGGGTGGGATCGTGAACTGCACAGCTGACAGTCACGGTGATTTTTATTTTGGAGTAATTAGTTGTATGGATGGATTCCATTCTTTCTTTTGTACCGTAAAATGCGAGTTTGCTTCGGGCACGACGGGATTCTTTTCCGCAACCTGTTAAACAACCATTCCCGATGTGGGTAATGGTGATTTCTTTGAAAGAAATGGTGTACGAGCGAACCACGCGACAATCGTAATCCGGTAATCAGCCGACAGCGGTAATCCGTAAATAATTGTCCCATCCGGCGTGAGATGAAATTATATTCAATCTTAAATTCGGCTTACGCAAAACCGTCAAGCGGGAGCCTCGTTATTTTGGACGTGTGATGTTTGGGAATACTAACCGCACGTGGCCGGCGGCCGAGAGAAAGCTACTGGCCTAAGTTGCAGCATCCTCAGAACCCGGATACATCCGCGTTATTAGCTGGAGATCGTGGATGTGGCCGGGAGATATATTCCTGCCCCTTTCGGAGGCCCGATCCACGCTTCACGGGGTCACGTCAGCCGCTGGATGGAGTCCGGGGGACGTTCCGTCGCTTCGCCAATAAGAAGTCACAGTGTTCAGTAATAGGAGACGTAGTGATTCGCTCTCGTAGAGTAGATTATGATTACGGATACAGGTCGGTCTTGGGGTAAGTCCAAAATGTATAATTTTATAAATGTTTCTGTAATACTAGGGCTCACAGGTTAAATTTCATGTTTCTCAATACATGTAATAACATACTATGCACCGTTTTTTATTTTATTTACTATGTAAGACCATCCCTAAGAACAAAACAGGATTCTGACACGCGACCTTGGTTGCAAACCTTCACACCTGAGATCATTAAGTATAAACATTCTAGATGATTAATTCTAACCTAGATTGGCGCGTTCTACCGAACAAAGTTTATACAATTATTATTTGTACCCTAGGTCAAACCTACTTAACTGAGTCACTTTAGATCGATCGTCCTCTTTCTTACCCCATGTTAAGAAAGTCTCCACCGAGGCCCAGGCCCTTTTTCTGAAGCTGAGGAGAATCTCCACCACGGAATGGGGATTAAGGACACCAGCGATCCGTCTCCTATACAGGGGGGTATTCGTGGCGCAAGTCACCTATGCCGCCTGCGTCTGGGTACATCGTCTGGATAATTCCCTCATACTCTCGGCTCTCAAGAGGGGACAGCGAACTCCCTTGTTGGCACTTTCTGGTGCCTATAGAACAGTTGCTTCGGACGCACTTCCAGTGTTGGCAGGTGTCTTGCCAATCGATCTAGAGATTAGGGAGGTGATTACTAAGAAAAAGCTGACCAGGGGTCTCCCGGCCAACCACCTCGGTGTTACGATTACACCAGGCGGTGCCGGGACCCTACCAGGCCGACTTAAACAAATGCGAGAGCTGACACTCAACGAGTGGCAATCTCGGTGGGATAGGTCGAATAAGGGAAGATGGACCTTCTCCTTCTTCCCTTCAGTTAAACTCAGAATGGAAGGGGCGTTCATTAATATGGACCACTATATGGTTCAATTACTGTCGGGCCATGGGGAATTCAGGGGGAGACTTCACAGACTCTCCCTGTCACCCCATCCCAACTGTGCCTGCGGCAGTACGGACCAAACCGCCGAGCACATTCTGTGGCACTGTGAGATTTTGATGGATGCCAGAGATGAACTACTGAAGGGTTTGGATGTTATTACGAGACCGGTTTGGACTACCGATCTCGTTTCGAATAAAGTGAATTTTGAATGCTTACGGAAATTTACGAAGACATGGGTTGAAAGATGGTCGGTTTTGAGAGTCGAGGATTAGCTAATTCAGCACTCAGGTGTATAAGCTCCTGAATCTTAGGTACACGCTATTCTTTACTCTTTTACCTTTACTCACTGATCTTCTTTTGTACAATGTTACCTTTATGCACTAATTATCTCTTCCTTAACCTTATATGTACCAAATTTTTCCTTGCTACCCACCTTTTAGCCTGACCTCACCGATGCACCCAATCTACTGATCCCCGTCAACTCGTGTACCGGCCGTGAAGCAAACTGATCTCCGTTATACTACCTGTCTGACACAGCTATTTTCATAGCTAAGAAATTTATTTCTTATTTGATGCATCTTACAGGAGTCCTCGTCATCAGCTCATCCTCACCGATCACTAATTTTGGCAACATCTGTAATTTGGTCATACATCCATCGTTCGCTTTACTAATCTTGTTTTAAATTGTTTCCCTCCCAAAATCTTCTCTTTTCCTCCATCCATCTCGTTCCAATTAATCTTTCTTGTCTTTTCTAATTGTAGGATTGACATATTAGTTCTTACACCAGTACGTAGAATGAGAGTGTTCTTGCTCCAGATAAGACTGAACTATTTGTTCTGTTTTGTCCTACTCCCCTTATGGGGGTGGATCTGAACCTCGTCCCCGCGCACTGACTACCGGGCTTCCCCTGAAGAGGCGTTTCTTACTGACCAAACGCGCTACCCCTGAGGACGGTGGGAGGTCAGAAGGATGTCCGATTCGAACTAGGAAACCTTCCGCCCCGCCTCCGACAACCCGACGCTACTTAAACTCCCTAGGGTCTTCGGGTTCCTACCCATCTGTTCCCAGTTACACTTTCGTCAGGGCTCCATCGGGAAATCGGCTTAAGGGCGCGGTACCCGAAACTCGCATCGGACAGCCTGATCACAGTCTCACCCAACTCTGGACTGCCGAGAGGGAAGTTCTTAGCTCCTCTCTCAGATGTATCTTAGTTCATACCATTTTAAATATAATGTTCTGACTTTGCTATTCAAGTGTATTATGTACACAAAACTGGTTTTGGCGGACCTAGTGTCCTCCTATGTGTTTTATTCTTCATCCCTATATCCACTAATCAAAAGGTAAGCATTTACTAATACTATACTAACCTGTACATAACCAAGCACTTGCATACTGCTTGCTAACAACGTATGCGGGGACATTCGAGGTTTAGCTTCGTTCTTTAAATGTAGAGTCGTTCATGAAAATAAAAAAAATTAGAGTCCATGCTAGTGCCCTGAAGGGGTAACCATAAGTTACCTATACCGGGGCGGGTAAGTGGTGGGATCCTCGAATGCTTAGATTAATAAAAATCAGGAAAATTTCATATCTGGGTCATGTACTTCGAGGGGAGAAGTATCACTTGCTCCAGTTAATATTGAAAGGCAAGATAGAGGGTCGCAGAGGGCCTGGTAGGAGACAAATGTCTTGGCTGCGAAATATACGAGAGTGGACCGGCATTAGAAGTGTGGAGGAGCTATTCCGGGCAGCGCAAGACAAAGAGACATTTTCCAGAGTGATCGCCAACGTCGGGGGGACCTGATACGGCACATAAAGAAGAAGAAGGACCTTTTAAAGCAACAGCTTGACTTCTATTTTTAATATATGAAGAGAACCATCTCAGAAGATTTCCACATATACCAATCTTCGAGAGCTTGTTTAACAGTATGTCGTGATTTACTTTGTCAAAAGCCTTAGAAAAATCTGTGTAGATGGAATCTACCTGTTTCCCACTATCCATAGAGTTAAAAACAAAATCAGTAAACTGTCCTAGGTTCGAATCAACAGATCTGCCTTGAAAAAAACCATGTTGATGGGGGCTAATAATAGTATTTTTTACACACGATTTTTTCCAAGATTTTACTTTTAGAGATAGGTCTATAATCTTCAATGTTGTGTTTTTCCCCCTTTTTAAAAACAGGTGAAACAAAAGCTTGTTTCCAAATGGTAGGGAATACACCTTCTTTAAAAGATTTTTGGAACAGTAGTGTTACAGGAGTAACTAGTGTTTCAGCACAATTAACAATAATAATTGGGTGTAACTTATCACAACCGGCACTCTTTTTTGTGTCCAGATTTTTGAGATGTTTTAACACTAATGGTGCAGTTATATCAATTGAATCAAAACTAATTGAATTTATGGTAACATCATTACTTGTATCAACAATATTTGTGGAAGTATTATTAGTAGTTTTATCGGGGATAAAGACAGAATGGAAGTAATCGTTAAAAAGATTGCAAATTCGTTGACCATCACTTGAGGAAATGTTTTTGTGATTCACGTTATTAGATACTTCAGAAGATGACTGTTTTGATTTTACGAAAGTCCAAAAATATTTCACATCTTTCCTTATATTTAACTCGGCTTTCTTTATATAATTAGAATAACACACTTTTTCTGTTCTTTTTTGGCGAGTCCTGAGTAATGAGAAGGTATGATAATCTGAGGGGTGTGAATAATTTTAAAACTTTCGGTGATACTTTAGCTTTTCTTTGATGATTTTGATTAGGTGGGGAGTGTACCACGGGGGATATTTGGGAGACAGATAAATGGTTTTTGATGGTACGTAGTGATCAATAGCTACATTAATAATTTCTTAGAATTTATCAGTTGCTTCTTCCATACCCCTTGAACTAAAAATATTCGACCAGTCAAATTGCTCCAAAAACTCGTTAATCTTGACGTAGTCAGCTGAATTAAATAATAAGACTTGTCGTGATTGATGTATTAAGCAAGGTTCGTTTTTTAGTTTTATCTCTATTTTGAAAGATTTGTGATGCAAATCTTCAGTTAAAAGGGAAGGAATGCAAGGTTGTAATGAGCAGTTCATGTTGCTAATGGCTAGGTCAAGAACACGTTGATTTTTAAGGTGTTATTATATTGAAAAAGTCACAAAGAGATAAAAAGTCTATAACAGTAAAGCTGGCTTCGTCAACAGGTATTTGTGGTATCATCTCTCTTTCAGAATTTAGATTCCAGATAAGTCTAGAAATGTTATAATCACCTACCAGAAGAAAGTCATCATCAGGATAGTTCAATCGGAGCTGACTAGCGGACTCAAAGTGATCTTTAAGATTTCTAATATGATTGGTACCATGGGGATGGTAAGAGCAGCAAATGTTAATTTATTGTTATTAGGTAAGTTTTTAGATTCTCACGGCCAAAAGCATTTTCCCCAAAAACAAACAACAAAAATATTGTTATTAAGTTTAATTTGTAGAACTCCATTTTATTTTTATTTTTTTATTTTTTATATATTCAATAATATTATTATTGGGTTTATAAAAACAGTTTATTTTTAAACAAGTTCTGCTGTGTAATTATTATTACGCGTGACAGCTGTTTCGCCTTCTGAAGGCATTATCAAACTGTTTGATAATGACAGTTTGATAATGCCTTCAGAAGGCGAAACAGCTGTCACGCGTAATAATAATTACACAGCAGAACTTGTTTAAAAATAAACTGTTTTTATAAACCCAATAATAATATTATTGAATATATAAAAAATAAAAAAAAAAAAAAAAAGCAAATGTTAATATTTTTACTAGAGGTAGTTGAAGTAATAGTTACCCATATATCTTCAGCCTCTAGTGTGGACCAGCTAGTTTGATGAGTAACATTATATTTGGACTGGACAGCAATAAAAACACCCCCTCTCAATTTTTGACCTGTGAGATTATAGTTTCTGTCACGTCTAAAAACATTATATGTCTCGTCAAAAATCTCCGGATCACAAATATTATCGAAAAGCCAAGTTTCTGAAATACAGATAATATCAAAGTCATTATTTAGAACAGCCCTTAGAAAATCATGCGTCTTTGTGCGCAATCCTCGTACGTTTTGATAATATATAGTTAAGGAAGCCATATTGTATTACACAGATAAAATAACAGAAAAATACATTTTCCATAATAAAAATAATAATAATGGTATGATGAAGTAAGTATGTGAATTCGATTCATATAGATAAAAAGTGTTCGATGCAGATTCAATACCTCACGAGATGTATAGCATGCCATAATCTGATTGAAAGTAGTTTGTTTACTGACAATTAGTATATAAAAAATGAAGTATAGTTTAAGTTCTGTGTGCGACTTAATAATATTAAATGCGAAACTAAATGAAAAGAAAAAAATACTTTGTTTAGATAATGTAAGTGAAATAAAATTAAAATGCGAAACTAAATGAAAAGAAAAAAGATTTTGTTTGAATAATTGAAGTGAAATTATTACAGTATTTATAGAGATTCATGCTATTTTGCTTATATCTGCCTCAGAGGAAATTCGAATGACAGGAGAGCTGTCATTTTTTCTCATAAATATATTGCAGTTTTTTGTCCACAGATAATGATATTGTTTTTCAGCTTTAAAATTTCCCTGGTTTTCTTCATCAGTAGCTTGTTAGAAGGCGTGAGGTGGTCGTTGAGGAATATGCGCATGGCTGCTCCTGGAAGACCAATATCTGCTGAAGTCAGGGTCCGGTGGCGTCGAGCAGCTGTCAGCAAAGCATCCTTATAATCTCGCCGAAGGAGACGTAGAATAATGTTGGACGTAGATGTAGGTGTGGGTGTGACTTTAGGAGTTGCCGTTGACCTAGGCCATTGGCGAACTCTATGGATGAAATCAACGTCTTCTCTTTTTATGGGGAATCCTACTTCTTGGGATATATTGCCAATAATATTGTTTAGATTCTCTTTTTCTGAGGTCGGGACTCAACTGATTTCAATGTTACAGGATCTGTCCCATTGATCCCTTAGATTGTTTTTGAATTCTAACATCTTTACACGTTCATTCAAGGTTATTATTTCACAATCAAGGGTTTTGACTTTAGCTTCATAATCGTCAATTTTAGCACAGCAGAAGTCAATCGATGTTTTGAGGTCGATTGATTCGTTTTTAAATTGTTTTTTAATTGATTTAATAAAGAGTTCACTCATTTCTTGAAATTTCTTATGTATATATTTGATTAATTTGTTTGAAAAAACATCATCTTCGTCTGTGTCACTCGATGTCACTGTTTTTTTCTGCATTTTTCGCTATTTACTCATATTGTACTTGGTTAATTTGTGAATTTAGAGGTGCGATGACAAGTTGAAATCGTTGGTTTGTTTTTATTCCGCAGTAGCGCCTGTTTGCCACAATGAATTGAGCACTAAGCAATGATGACAACACTTTCAACCAATGATAAACGAGATGACGACACTATCAACCAATGGGGAACCAAACTGAATACACTTATGATTGCGCCTGCGTGTTTAGATTGTCATTAATTACGGACAATTTATCTGGAATATTTTTGATTATAGATTCACAATATAATACAGTATTCACTATGATGCAGAGTTCTAATTGTCTTGATACGTCAAACACCCGATTAATTACACTTTGAAACACTTTTTGTAAAGTTTTCTTGCAAATCGCGCGTTTTTAAGTAAATTTAATGTGGAGTGTATTTCACTGCCACACACACGATGGGTAGGTAGGTAGGGATTTCAGCCTCTTTCTGAATGAAAGTCAGATAAAAGCTGACCTTCGCGTTTAGGTTTCTACGCGTTTAAGCGTTCTAACCTTAACGCTTCTCGCGGTACGTCAACCCTTCAATTTTATCGAATTAATATGTCACTGTGTCATTTTTTTTGTTTTGACAGTGATTAATTCATTGGAGGATTTATTTTGTTGTAATGGTAACTTTGGAACTTTTAGATGAGGCGTATTACATTCTGTATGGTTTTAAAATAAGACAATGACCGATTATCCTGAACTACCTGTTTTGCTCACCAAAACGTTTCTGGTTACTGCAGTCAATAATGTGCTAATACAATGGGACAATTAAATACAAGTACATGAAAATCTCTCTAGGTAAATTTAATTCAAGATGCACAAGATTTTAAGTTAATGGTTTGACAGCGGATTGTTAATTTTGTGAGTAATTTCTACGAGAAGGTATTTTTAGAAATGGCTAGAGACAAAACATGTGTTGCTTCGGTTGGTCTCCTTCCAAATCCCATCCGTCAACGTGGTCAGCTCGAGAGCAGCTAAGTTCACGGTCCAACCCCATCTCCTCCAGAAATGTATTGAATATCGCTAAGCGACAGGTGAAATAATGACATGTTTTGCCTCCTGCCGGAGGGTGGTGAGTTAAGATTCCTTTGAATTCTGATGTGCAGGTCCGTGGTGGTAAATGATTATGGTAATATTGATGATGATGATGATGATTGGTGAAGATTCATCTTATACCTTTAGGTACAAGCCAGCGACCAATATCGTTCCCTTCACTTTTGTCGTTTTGGTAAGATAGGATAGCCTACGGAAAAGTCGTACACTTCGTCCCAAACCAAACTCATGTGAACGACAATCTCGATTAAAAGAATAAGGAAGTCAGACAGATGTGTTCTCTCGTTGACTACTTTCAATCCGCTGAGCTATCCCGATTCAAAGATGAATGAAAATTGTATGTTGACAGGGAACCCCCTGTAATAAATAGAATACACCGCAGCCTCCACAAAGTTCGTAAAATGAGGTAGGAAGTAGATATAAGAAGTACTTATATATGCATACGTAGCTCTAATAGTTGAAATAATGGTGTACTTGCGGAACATGGTTAAGTGATAGTGGTGGTTGAATAATTGTGGTAATACCAAATATATTGAATGTTTAAGGAGAATACGAGAACATATTGTTAAATAACAGATGTTAAAGCATATAATTAACCGTTCTATCCGTTATTATAATAAGTTATTCTATCCTTATTTTTCCGTCTAAAGGTATCTGATTGTTGTGAACCGATTGCTCATATTATCCTAGACATCGGATATAAACAATGGGTTATATTTTATGAATTCCGTATGCCTAGACGTAAAATATAACTACTGAAGAATTATTAAATCATATTAAATTACGACAAATACATCAACCCGCAAGCCGACAAATCCCTATTGTTTAATGACCTAAGGTGTTAAAAATAACCGTTTTTCATCTTTTTTGTTTTGAAATAGCCAAGTACCTGGTCGAATTCGACACAGTCTATGATTTACGACCCCTTATTGTAAAAGGGTCCGGACTCTCGAACACAAATTCTTCTGTTCAAGATTTTAACATAATTACCTTTAGTATTAATTTTTTTAAATTTGTTTAAACTATTATCTCAATCCGAGATAAGTGACTTTATTTAATTTAAATACCCTTAGTTCAAAATAAAATTGTATTATTTTGTTTACCTCGTATTGGAATGCATTTACCGTCTCTGAGAAATTCACAGAAAATAATTTTTAGTAATTCGATTTTAATATGATTTACTAATTCATCATCTCAGTGCATTCCAAATAATTATATAAACCAAACACACTCATATGCATTGAAATACTCATGCTGTAAGAAAAACCACATTTTCTACACTTATTGATATTAACCGTGTTTGTTGTTCTCTTTTAAATTCAAAGTATTTATTTGAAGTCCCGATTCGACTTTGGCTTTCGCGACCGTCTTCTACGATGAATTTTTTGTTGACGCGTCTCCCAACTTTGACTGGCCTCAACTATATTAAAACGCTGAACGATCCTGACTATGTTTGATCGTCTTCGAACCTTGACTCTACTTGACCGTCTCCCAAACCTTGAACCTCCTCTCACCGCTACCTAACCCTGACTCTCCTTGACCGTCTCCCAAACCTTTAACCTCCTCTCACCGCTACCTAACCCTGACTCTCCTTGACTCTACTTGACCGTCTCCCCGCACTTTCTTTTCCTCGCTGTCCTCCAACTCTCAATAACCTCGACTCCCTTTCTCTCCCCCAAAATCAACTCCGCCCTCCCGAAATCGCCCCCCCAATCAACTAAGCCCTTGCCATTTATCAGTTATCTAATTTATGTTTCCGTATTCTGAAAATTTTTGTATATTCAAGGACAGAATCGCACTAAAAAAAACACATATATTATAAGCCCTAGAATCCGTCACATTAAATTCAATCGTTCCGAAACCGATAAATTGTTGAACTATCAGCTTCTTTGTCCGAAAAATTGAAACTTGACCCTCTGAGTCCAGTGTTTTACCAACATTTTAGCTCGGCTTTTAAATAACCAACACGGTCTAGGATGTATTAAATATTTATTATATATTGGTTTCATTTTTAAATCTTCTTGCGAGATTTTAATTTAATTAAGCAACATCTAAACTCGTCCTGTTAAATTGGGATTTACCTCGCTAGTCATAATTATAATTCGTCTAAATCCTTAACAAAATTACGTAACTATATTTCCCGGCGCATTCCCTACGTAATAAATCACTTAGTAACATTGCCTAGCGGAATTTAACAACTTTTTACTGACTTCGTTGGGGGTTTTTTTCCTGTCCACCCCAACCTACCAAATTCATTGCGACTGCACTGAAATAAATCTAAGAATTCACAATAACACCATGGAGGTCTCTGATAATCGTAGTGCATGTTCCTAGTTTTTAGATAGCATCGTAAATTTAAGCACTTGTTTTAAAATAGCTTTAACTCCAACATCTGGAGCTGTCATTTTTTCGTAAGATCAACTCAAGAGTGGAAGATACTACCAGTATCGCCCTGGTGTAAGACCACCATTCAGAATTGAAACGTTGCTCCAAATGGCTTTAGCCGTGTTTAGTGACTAGATCTGAATAGCCAGGTACTTCCCCACCTTCCTCTTTCCCTTCCCCACTTACCTTCAGCCTCACAACATCCCCCAATTGGGGATGCCATAGTCTCACTGGCTCCAGACGGGAGCAGTTGGGACTCTTGTGAGGTATTCACTATAAAAAAAAAAAAAAAAACTCAAAGCTTCCTTCACATGATAATAAATCAATAAGGTAGGTGTTGCCTGCCTAATTATTTGTTAATTAGTTATTTAGCCTGTCTAATTAGTTGTTTCTAACTGACATATAATTATACAACTTACTAATGATATATTATATATATTCTGTAATTTTTTTGATGAAATAAAAAAATTAAAAAAAAAAAAAAAAAACGAATTTTCATCGAACCCTCTGATTGGTTGCACCTTATCCTATGGCGTAGATAAAAAAAAACGACACGCCCCGGTCCCCTCCATTTATCTAGTACCTTCACAAGATGTCACCTCTGATCACGATTGGATTGGAGAAACCAGAATTCATTAATCCCCACAATAAATGGAAAAAAAAATATCCCAGGGCAAGTTCATCACAGTGTATTACATACTCAATTTGCTTGTCATATTATTCAACAAGATAGTGTTACTATTATGTAATTGAGTTACTTTTATGTATTTTGCAATGTTACTCTTATGTAATTGTAATTGTGTGCATGTACGATAATTTTAAATCTGTTTATTTGACTGTCCTAAAAAGGGAAACCTTCCTAATTGGACAGATAAAAGTTTCGTAATGTTATGTATATTTTCAAAATAAATAAATAAAATAAAAAAATAAATAAATAAAAATAAAATAAAAACAGAAGACATTTAAAAAATGAAGATGCGGAAAATAAGAGAAAAATTTTTAATACTAGAATGTATGAAAGCAGCCGTTTGCGGGGGATATTTGACCGTCTCCGGAATGCCATCACCATGTATGAAAACACATCCACCTTGATCAATTTCGTCAAGTTTTTCGGGATGGCGAATACCGAATTTCAAAATAATCGCTTGCTGAACTGTTTTTTTCCTAAATAATTTCAGAAAAAAATCGAATATATGTTAAGTTAGAAAAAAATGTACACAATTAAAAAACATAAATATATAAGTTATGTTGTTATTTTTTGTCGCAGTTAGTAGGTACGATAAGATATTTTTCATTTCATGCACGTACGTCATACACCCTACATTCACACCAAATTTCATACGTAAACCAAATATTCTGATCTATGGCCTAATGCTTTGATTGTGTTTCCGTTTTGCAACCGGTAAACCATCGGTTATGGGGCGTTGCAATAGTTTTGGTCAACGTAAACAGTAGGTTTAGTACTATCCAGTATCCAGCCTCTCTGCGCGGTGTGCTATCGGGCTGGGAGACCCCCAGCTCGGCAATTAACGGCCCTCGCTACTAAATGTTTCTAGCTCGAATTCTAATATCAACTCGCTGCACCAGCAGCTGGCAGGTGCGTTCCATTCGAAATCAAAACGCACAGAGCAAAACAATTTATTATTAATTAAAGATATTGTGATTATGAAAATTATGTTAAAATATATTTTAGAATGTAATGAAATATAACGATAGCTTGATTCATGGAGGAGGTTCTCAGTAACAACATTTAAAATAACTTTTTATTTGGAACTTTTTTTGATACATACATAGATGAAATGTATTACAATGTGTACCATTGTACCCATACAAAGGTACACATAGTAATACATAAAGAGTGACAAAAGGCTTGGCCTTTGTTCCAGCCTGGTCTCGCAGTGCGGCCGGGCACTGTTTATACTAAATTGTCTAGTTTGATTTGAGGTCACGTATTCAAAACAAATTTAATTTAATTTATATGAGTATATCGTATTGTAGAATCAATTTTTTTTCATAAAGGTACATATAATGAATCTGTACCTCGTTCCAAAGTGGAAGATACGTTCAGTATCACCCTGGTGAGAGACCATAATTCAGAATTGAAAGTTGCTTGAGAACGGCGTAGATATGTTTAGTGACTAGATCTGAATACTGAATAGCCAGGAACTTTCCAACCCCCCTCTCCCCTGTCTCTAAATATGTGGACTACATAGCTACATTAAGAATATAAATAAAATTTCTTTTGAAGACACTTGAATGAAATAAAATGTTATTGATTTCTTCTTAACAATTCCTTCATACATGTTTTGGTTTTAGCTGTAACCAGTTTTACTTTACTTCTTTTCGGTATTATGCACTTTTCTAAATACTCAGGATTTGAAATAGGCATGCAGCGATTATGTAGAGGATCAATTAATTCGGGTAGCATGCAAAAATTGTAAAAGCGTTTCAGCTGTTTAACCATTATTAGTCTGCCAAAATTCGTCATCCCGTAAAATTTTTCGATTTTTATTCCGAGTTAAATCCATACAACAAACATACAAATATCTTTTTTGTTCCATGAAATTGGCCCCGAACCTGGTAAAACCAGTCATGAGATGTATTTACTAGCATTCCTCCATTTTTGTTAAGTTTCCAAAAGGTAATTTTTTTGGATTATACTGCTTCATATATGAGCATGCTGCGAAAGGATATTTAATTTCAATCACGGTATCTTCAGAAAAAATTCCATCTGGGGTCGCACCCATATACGGATACTCTTCATCTATGAAAAGACCACACTTTTCTATGGTAATGCTTTTTAGTCCTGCAAGCTCCTTCAGGATATTGTATTCATGTTTTTGTCCGTGTCGAATTGAAGGGATATTTGATAAGGATTGCTGATACAGTATATTTTTGACTAATGGAGCGCAACTGATATTTTGCCGCCGTTTGCACACTTTTCCAAACCACGATGCCGTAATCATATTGCGGCGCATCTCGATCCACTTTCCACTAGATGCTTGAAGTACTGTCGCCTTTTTAATTGCTTGCCTATCTTTGGCTATAGCAAAAAGCCTTTTAAAAAATCATTTTTGGCTGCCTCATACGATGCTTGGTCCATATCAGGTTTTTCTGCATGGAACCATAATGCTGATCTTTTTCTGGAGCGAGCTGCAGGGTTTTTTTTACTTTTTTTTACTTAATACTTGTTGATTATTTTTCTGCAATCTTTTTAATTCTAATTTCTTTATGAGTTTTCCGGGACTATTACCAGTTGAAAATTTATGCAAAGAATAGTATGGACGATTGGTGTTGAACGCCACTACTGCTGCAGCGCACCTTCCATTGTAGGACCGTTTTAGAAAATAGTTGATACGCTTTCCGCCAATAAATTTAGCCACATCAATATTATAACACTCCACATTTTTGCTGTCTACATCATGTATTAAACTTCGAGCATTAGATGCCAAAAGTCAAACCTGCTGCGTGATTCTGGACATTATCAACCTCGAAGTCATATTGGGTACGTAATTAGTGTCGCCAGTATCCCGTTTGCAAAAGTATGCCCGTTCCTTGCATAGTGATTGGTCTCCAAATACATGTTTTGGACCATCCAATATATCCAAATAAAACTGTTTTATTTTTCCTCTTGACTGCAATTCATAGCCTTCCGGTACGTTATTGCACAACGTACAGCCGTTCTCAGGCGTAAAATACGGCTTGACACAATCTTCCTCAATGCTAAGGGATACTTTGTATCTTCTGACAGTGATCTAAGTTTTTTGCAATAATTTCGAAGGAAATGATTTCGGCATTCGATCTTTTCGACTGAAACATTTTTATACGATGTGCTTCTTTTATTTTATTGTAAGTGCTGGAATATTTTATATACTTTTATATTTTAAAAACATCAAATTGTTTATTACTTTATTTATTAGAAACCCGAAAAAAAGTTAACAATAAATTAATTCTTAATAATTTTTGTTGTTTGTTTTTGGGGTGTTATGCCATGTTGCGCTAACTCCTTCTTTAGCCGACGTTTCGGACATCGTTGCAGTGTCCATCATCAGGGCAGATCCGATCGATGATGGACACTGCAACGATGTCCGAAACGTCGGCTAAAGAAGGAGTTAGCGCAACACGGCATAACACCCCAAAAACAAACAACAAAAATGCTTTTGGCCGTGAAAATCTAAAAACTTACAATTCTTAATAATATCAAATTGTTTATTACCTAGAAACCCAAAAAAATGTTAACAATAAATTAATTCTTAATAATACTATTTGACACTACACAGCTTCGACGGAAACGCACAGATGAAAAATAAAAAAGGCGACACACTATTATAGTCCCTACGCGCAACGCATAGAGTGGAATATTGTTGAAACGTCACATGGAGGTGTAATAATTACGTTGAATTTCGAACTTTGAAAAAAGATTGACACGACGGACCACAGAAAGCGTGCATTCACGGCCACCTCATAGAGCCGAATGAGTAGGAGAATTCTTAGATGTTCATTACATAGTGTTTAACGAAAATAAATTGTTAGTAAAAACATATATCTCGACAGAAAAAAATATTTATGATAGCCTAGCGTAGCTACATTATCGATATTTTGACGATTAATAACTTAGATTGTCGTTTGAATCTGACAATTCATGATTCTCCATACAACGATTGAGATCGCTAGTAAGGAAGGCCCTTAAAACCAAATATTATCGTATATCGATAGACACATTTCGGGAAGTGTCGTATTGTTTTGCATGTGTATTAATTCAATATGGAAAGTGGAGTAAGGTGAGGAGCAGAGCTTGGACATGAATATTTTAGGGA
Organism: Hesperophylax magnus; assembly: GCA_026573805.1. NCBI lineage: Eukaryota > Metazoa > Arthropoda > Insecta > Trichoptera > Limnephilidae > Hesperophylax > Hesperophylax magnus. The sequence continues at coordinate 4,004,288 of JAIUSX010000082.1, forward strand.
AAGTGGGGTATGATGTGGAGCGGAGCCTGGACAGGAATGTTTTAGGGAAATCGTTTTGAGATATCATTAAAAAATATTATTCTATTTCTTTTATTTATTGTATTTATTTTACTTTTATTTCAATTGCAACAATAATCGCAGTGACAACAGTTCGTGTTTACACTTTGCTCTTGCAAAAAAACTAAAAAAAACCTCCGAATTCGTGTGCAAACAGTATTTATATGGAAAATTTAAGTGCCAAAAAAGTTTATTTGATAAAACAGTAATAAAATAATACTATTCTAGCGGATTCTAAACATTTTTATCGAAAGTTTTAAAACAACCTAAGATTGTGTGTTTGTTCTCATTGAAATGTCCATCCCACCGATGGCTGATGAATGCTGCCATCGGCGTAAAAAAAGAATGCTGGACATGATGACGTCCCCATTACAAAAAAAAGGCCTCGGGAATGATTTCTCCAGTGGTTGAAGATGAGAAATCTGACGATGCATCGGACTATTCCGACGTGTCTGAAAATGAGAGTGAAATCCCAGTGTCCTCAGTCCAGATACTGAACAATACTGAAGCAAGTCTAAGAGCACTCCAAGATGTCCTTGCTGAAAAGCAGTCAATAATCTCAAAGGACCAACAACTGCGGATAAGCGCATATGTATCCGCTGTATTCAGATCAGTTTCACAGATGTTATTGGAACGAGAGGGCTTCAAAGCTGATCTGGCAACAGTCAATGCCAAATTAATAGTGGCAAAGGGAGAGATAGAGGAGGAGGAGGAGGAGAGGAGGGAGAGATAAGAATTAAGCGTAGAGTAGCCGATGCCACGGAAACAAGCCTATCGTTTGCCGATATTGTGAAAAATGGCCCACAGAAGATGATACCATCAATCAACCGCTCAGGACGTTGGGACCCCCAAACCTGCTGTATGCATCTTCCCAAAGCTGGATTCTACAAAAGATAGCGACGATACGAAACAGCTACTAAAAAATACATTACGACCATCAGAACTTGGAATCCGTGTGACGGGCATTAGGAGTATCCGAAACAAAGGCGTTGTAATCCATACTGCAACACAAGAAGATCAGGATAAAATTCTGAAAACCCCATGTCTAGCAAACTCGGACACTCTAAGCGCTCGATTACCAACAAAACGGCTTCCAAGGGTGATCTTCTTCAACGTTCCTCGTGACCTAACGGACGAGTGCTTCCTGAAAAATGCCTTAGCAGGAGCCCAGGACAAAGCAGGCCTAGATTTCGCAGTAAAAAGTTGCAAGCTAAGTCACCTTCCTGGCGCTCGAACTGGATCAACTTTCCACCGGGTCTTCGAGGTTCCTGCCCACATTCGTCACGTGCTGGTGGAGCAGGGGAAAGTCTTTGTGGACTGGAATATGTGCCGTGTTCGTGACTTCATTGGACTTACAGTGTGCTCCAAGTGCCAAATGATCGGACATTCATTCAAGTTTTGCAAGGACCAGCAAAGATGTGGACACTGCGCAGGCGAAGGTCACGCCCGGATAAACTGCCCAAAAGCCGCCGCCGAGCCTGTCTGCGCCACCTGTACGATTTGGGAAGCCCGCTGCACATCCGACTGGAGACAAGGACTCCTGCCCGGCCTACAAGGCTGCCCTTGCCAAGGACTTTGCAACTATTGATTATGGCGTCTAATTACATTGAAGAAGAAAACTCATAATTTCTGTGATTGGCTAAAATTTCATAGCAACTACAATATGGAAAATATTAATATTGTTCAGTTGAATGTTAGATCGATTTATAAATACTGGAATACTTTGAATGTCTACTTAAATACTTGTTGGAAGCATATTCATGTGTTAATGTTATGTGAAACGGCTATAACACCGAATCTTGTCTGTCTGTATAATATTCCTCGATTTAATTGTTACAACTATTGCCGAACTAAAAAATCTGGAGGAGGTATATTGCTATATGTTCAAAATGAATTCATTTTTCAAAAAAATCATTTTGAATGTGTGCTTGGCTCTGTGACACTTCCAAACAAGAGTATTTTAAACATCATAGAAATATACCGTCCCCCAACTCTAGCCAACCACAATTTCTTAATGAAATATCTGCCATTCTGCATACTATAAGCCCCAATGAAAATGTTTTACTTATAGGAGATATTAATCTAGACTTGTTAAACTGTCAAAACCCTATTATTATGGCATATGAAAATATAATGTCGGATAATTATTTAATCAAATGTATTTGTGACGTAACTAGAGAAGCAGTTTTAGCAGGAAAAGTTACTCGTACTTGTGTAGACCACATATTTGTCCGATTTAACAGTGGATGTAAACAAAGCGATTCTCTTTCCTCATGTGTATGTAATAATATTACTATAACGGATCACTTTTTAACTGCAGTTAATATTAAATATAGTGCAAGGAAAGAAGCCCCAGAACAAGGGGAAAGAATTTCGTTTTTATCGCAAAACAAAATCGACAAAAACATTCATAATTTTAAGTGGCACTCCTTGCTTGAGGAACAAGATTGCAATATATTATATAGTAAAATTAAAAACAACTTTAAGAATTTGTATGAACAGAGTAAAATCGTTATGAATTATAAACCCAAAAAAAACCTCTGTCAATAAAACCTTGGATAACTTCTAATATCTTAGAAAACGTAAAAAAAAAGATTCATTGTACAGAAGGTGGAAGAATTTTCCTAGCAATCAATTCTTTGAATTGGAATATAAAACTTTCAGAAATAAGGAGACAAAAGAAATTATTAAATGTAAGTCTACCTTTTTTAACAATAAATTCAAAAATTATTTTGGAAATACAAAAGAAACTTGGGATGAAATAAATAAATTCTTAGGACGCAAGTCTAAAAGTAGTTGTGACGAAATAATCTCGAAATATATGTTAAATACGAATAATGAAGAAACCGTAGCAGATAAGTTTGTTGAATATTTTACAAATAGTGTTAGCTCTATGATACATAAATGTGATTATTTAGCATCGACCGTCAGGCCAAATGAAGTGCAACATAGTATGTACCTACCCAGAGCTACCTGCCAAGAAATCAATAGTATTGTTAGCAAATTAAACAATTCAAAGTCACCAGGGATTGACAACATTCGAATGTTTGACATTAAGACACATATTAATATTTTAGGGCCTGTTATAACACACTTTATCAATTTAATTTTATCGCAAGCAGTAATACCAGATGAACTAAAAAGTAGCATCATTTGGCCAATTTACAAAGGGAGCAAACATACAGATATTCAAAATTATAGGCCAATAAGCATATTGCCAGCCCTAGAAAAAATACTTGAAAAATACATTTCCATAAAACTTAATAAATATCTAGAATCTTTCTCTTTGTTGGATCCCAACCAATATGGATTTCAAAAGAAAAAAAGTACGGAAATGCTGCTTCAGGAATTTTAAATCACATAAATTATGAATTAAATCTAAAAAAACAAGTGTTGGTTTTAATCATAGATAACTCTAAGGCATTTGATACCATTGATACAAATAAACTATTAGAAACACTGGAGACAATAGGAATTAGAGGAAAGCTGCTAGTTTTATTAAAAAACTGATCGACAAATAAGAGTAAAAATTCTTTAAAAATTTAGCAAAAGAAAATATATCTCAACAGGTGTTGCACAGGGGTCAATTTTAGGGCCAACCCTTTATATATTTATGTCTCAATTATGAGAAAATTGTTTTCATTCGTTAAACATTTTGTATATGCAGACGATACGGCGCTCGTAATATCGCACGAAGATCTAGATCTTTAACTAGTTACTGCAATGAACCTTATGCAACATGATTTTATTGCCCTACTGAAATGGTCGCATGATGCAGGCCTCTTTATAAACGCCAAAAAAACTAAAATTATGCACATCAGATCTCCACACGCCAGATGTAATGTAATTCCTTCATTATATACACACACATTTGACTGCATACATAAAAATGTTGCACAGCCCTGTTCATGTGAAACCATTGATTTTGTCAAAAGTTATGTATATTTGGGTGTTACTATTGACTGCTACATGAAATGGGATGTACACATTGCTAATGTTTGTAAACGTCTACGAGCTATTGTGGGTGGGATTTATAAAATAAAATATTTCGTGCCTATAAGTACTTTAAATGAATCCACTATACGTTATGGAATTACTTCTTGAGGACATTCTTGTAAAACTAATATAAGATATATACAAACATTACAAAACTCCATTATAAAATTGTTAATCCATAAATATGACAATCAACACAGAAGTAACATTAAATTAATATACAAGTCTCTGAATATTTTACCTGTCAGAGGATTATTGTTATATAATATTGTAAGTCAACATGTTATATTGTCTGATTCATTGTATAGGGAAAGAGTTTGCCATAAACATAACACAAGATTCGCTCAAAATGAAGGACTGGTAGTTCCGAAATGTACTAATAAATATGGTGAAAGAACTTGAAACTATATAGTACCCAAAATTTTTAACCTATTACCAATGACAATTAAAAATAATAACATGTATACTGCTAATGTTAAATATAATCTAAGGAAATGGTTATTGGATAATAATGATCTATACTGATGCCCCTGAAATGGAATTCATATTCTTAGAAAATGGAAAAACAATTATTTTGTAATACCTGACTACCTACCTCTATTTATGAAACTATTGATGTACTTGTTGATAATACTAATTTGTTCATACATTTATTTTTACTTGCTTATTATATAAGGCTTTTATGCTGCTATTTAAACTTTTCTGCAATGTAACCAATTTATGTAATTATGTACCGTTCAAATTGTATCTTATGAGTGTATAAATGTTGTCTCTATGTCCCTGCTGACAAACTATATAAGTAGTTTAGCGGGTTTAAATGTGAATAAATAAAAAAGTAAATATTGAAATCAGTCTGATGATAAAAAAAATATCGCATTTGCCTACATCTCTATACATATAAAACACTTCTTTTAACAGAAAAATAAACAAGTCAGGAACTGAAATTATTTTAAAATTTTCTTGTTTTTATATTCCATTTTTTTCTAAATAGCTTAAATATAAGTATATTTTTAATATTGTAAATGTAAAGGTGTGACACTGTATTTTTACTTCACCTGAATAAAATCGACTCTTCATATTAATCATCCTTCCGGGATTTATTCAATTATTCAAATATAAGATAAAAAAAATTATTACCAGTGTACGGGACGTGTTTGCCTGCACAAGAAAAGACTGTAAATAATAAGCACCGGCACACATCAGTCCTCAACCTGGGTAATGATTTAAGTAAAACACCGTGAGGTGTTTTATCCAAACCATCATAAAAGAAAGACGATTCGAATCAAAATTCACATTTTAATTGCAAGTATTGTACTAGTATACAGAACGTACAAAGGAGTGTAGCTTATAGGTATTTACTATTTTTTACAGCCAACCCAATTCACAAGAAATAGTTATATGTATTTCAATACAACTGGGATTTAAAACACAGATAGAAAACTGATACAATCGGAATCTTTTCAGCGATAATTTCAGATTGGAGCACATTGTGCATCATCGCGCCATACGATACAGCAAATGGCGTAGACGACTGCTGAAGCAGTGGCCAGTTCAATTGGTAGCCAGCAGGAATCGGCCAGCCTCTAGGTTTCAGCATTAATGGCTAATTCAGTCGGTAGCCATGAAGAATTGGCCAGCCTCTAGGTTTTCAGCATCAATGGCTTATTCAGTTGGTAGCCAGGAAGAATTTTCCGGCTTCTAGGTTTTCAGCATCAATGGCTAATTCAGTTGGTAGCCAGGAAGAATTGGCCGGCTTCTAGGTTTTCAGCATCAATGGCTAATTCAGTTGGTAGCCAGGAAGAATTGGCCGGCTTCCAGGTTTTCAGCATCAATGGCTAATTCAGTTGGTAGCCAGGAAGAATTGGCCGGCTTCCAGGTTTTCAGCATCAATGCTAATTCAGTTGGTAGCCAGGAAGAATTGGCCGGCTTCCAGGTTTTCAGCATCAATGGCTAATTCAGTTGGTAGCCAGGAAGAATTGGCCGGCTTCCAGGTTTTCAGCATCAATGGCTAATTCAGTTGGTAGCCAGGAAGAATTGGCCGGCTTCCAGGTTTTCAGCATCAATGGCTAATTCAGTTGGTAGCCAGGAAGAATTGGCCGGCTTCCAGGTTTTCAGCATCAATGGCTAATTCAGTTGGTAGCCAGGAAGAATTGGCCGGCTTCCAGGTTTTCAGCATCAATGGCTAATTCAGTCGGTAGCCAGGAAGAATTAATTAGCCTCTAGTTTGTCAGCATCAATGCAGCAGGGATTGGCCAGCCTCTAGGTGATCACCGGCAGTGGGCAGTTCAGTCGGTTGTCAGCAGGTATTCGTCAGCCTTTAGGTTTTCAGCATCTGTGTCTGGTTCCGTCGGTAGCCAGGAGGAATTGATTAGCCTCTAGGTTGTCAGCATCAATGCAGCAGGGATTGGCCAGCCTTTAGGTGATCACTGGCAGTGGGCAGTTTAGTCGGTTGATTATAAGAGCCGGCACACGGAGACGCCCCATTATTTTAATGATGACAGGTGCGTCTGACTCAGCTGATAAAGTGCCGGCCGTAAAGAGCTCGTTAGAAATAGTTGTAATCTTTAAAATGATTGTGCCGTGATGGAGGAACAGAAGCGACTACAGATTTCAGTTGACACTCAGGAATTTATAATTATAATTAACAGGTCGCTTTTTAGGTGTTCCGTCCACTCGTGTTGATTTTTGAAATTTGACTGCCCCAATATTTAGTTTTGACTGGGTATTTATAATGTCTCTTGTGACGTCAATATCGTTACCACAACTTGTTTTCGTTTCAGACGCAGGTGTTTTTAGGTGAGAATAATAATTTCGCACAGCGACTGGTTTGTCAATATTTTGATTTTTCTCCGGCCCGATTCGCTTAGTAACCGATAATTGTGGTGCATTTTTCAACTCGTAAACATTATTTCTTGGAAAAAGGGGTCATTAAACTTGCCAGGTGTTCAACCTTAGTTGCAATAGAGTCAAATGCAATAAATCTTGTTTTCACGTTCGATACAACCAGGATATTATTAATGGTTTTAATCATTTTTCAAATGTTTTAGACCCGATGAATTATAAATAGGTACGTAGATGTAAACATTTTGACGAAAGTTGAAAATAAATCAAATGCCTAACCACTGGAACGATTTCGGTCGAAAAATCGACCACTTTTATTTTTCTGCGATTGATATCGGTCCAAAAATGGACCGATTTTTCTACCATTCGTAAAATATTTATTGTAATTATTTAAAACGTTTCCATGGCCAGCTACTTGTTTTATCGAATAGCTGATAATATATTCTCTTTGTCTATGAACTTATCCGTTGTCTTTGAAGTGTTATTTAACAAGTTTTCGCGGTTTTTTAATGGCGCCCTGTCAAAAATCAAAATTATAAATTTTCAACATTCACGAAATTTTGGACTCTTCCTAAAATGCCGTAAGTAATTAATTTATTGGGTTTTTAACGCATAATTATATATCTGTGTAATCATGATTGACTTATCTATCGTTGAAATGCGTTTTTAATTCGTTTGTTTGTAATATATTGTTTTGGTTGAAGTTTTTGTGTAAGATTACGTCAACTGAAGACGTCATCTGTTTTTGATTTACAATAATGTCTTAAATACTGCACTCGCGCATTTGAAATATAGATATTCCATCACAGTGATTCAAAACAAAGAGATATATATAAGTTTTATTTGAATTGGTTCATTATTAATACAGATATTTGCTAACCAATTATTTTAAGTCATATGTCAAAAAGTTGACTCTTTTTCACATGTAAAATGGTGTAAAGCCTTCGTCACACAATAAAAATATAGTAATTTAGTTGTATAATTAATTAATTTGTTTACTTTTACCAAATTTGTGCAGAAACAGCTGTCGTCCAGGGAAAGGGATCACTCCACGACCCAATAATTATTTTCAAATTTTATATTAGTGCAATATTTAACAAAATTTAAACATTTAAGTACTTACATTAAGTGTTTTCAATTTAAAATATATAGAGTGGTGCTGACTGCAAGAGGAGGCAGAGGAAGAGGGAGAGGTGGGGTACGAGCTGGTGCCGGACTACCTGCACGTGGACGTCAACGCAGAGCTGCAATTGCAGCCTCGTCTGGAGTGTTAGTATTTTTTAATGTTTTTTTATGAAAGTACTTTGCTGTGGCCGTTGAACTCATCATATATTTGTATTTATTTAAACAGCGACCCTGCTTTGCTACTGGTGCGAGAGGATCGCGTCAAGGCCCTAAAGGCTGTTAGGGCCCTGCCTGCTTCCTTCCGGCTAGAGCTGGAAAGCCGAAAATTCAAGAAGCAGGCGGCCCGCATTTTGCTCCCTACCGCACCTCCAAGAAAAACTAAACAAAAGTAAGTAATCGTATTTAGATGCTTGATACAATATTATTGTTTTTTCCTGACAGCGTTCCACTCTTACAGTGAGAGTTGGTAAGATCAGCGCTCTGTGCATTTGGCACATTCAGTGCATATTTTACAGAGTTCTAATTTTATTGTTTATTTACATACTGTACTTACTGTTTCACACGTGAATGAGAACAATTTATATGATTTATGTAAATGTTTTCAGAATTCCATCTCCGGAGAGAACAACGTGTCCCTTTTCACAAGGGACGCCTTCACCGTTGCCACGACCCGTACCACCACCGTGGATGTCCACTCCCGCACAGACCCAATCAACGGCTCCCAATGCACCAATTATGCCTATCCCTGCAGCATCTCCCGAGCCGTTACCTGGGACATCGCGGAGTGGGGAACTCTTCTCTCCGGAGGCCGGCTATCACAGCGAGCTGTGGGTGGACGTGCCATTCTACGAAGAATTGTCGGCGTTTGGGAACGGTGAGTTTATTTTTTGAAATGTCATACCAGGGGCTCAATATAAAATCAATTATCTATATTTTATATTGATATCCCTAGCACAGTTTCACTGTTGGTATATTGGCAGGAAATAAGCATAGTACTTAAAAATTCCACATAACAAACATACAAAATGTATTGTTGTTATGACGTGGATGCATCATTACACATCTTTTTTTTCTGTAACGGGTATTGCAGAGTGAGAAATAAGACATGCCGAACTTCTTTGCGAGGATTACATTTGATTCACCGGCTTCTAAACGGTGTAATACAGCATTTTTTTCTTAAATTGAAAAAACACTTTCGCTTCACGGGACTCATTGTGTCGAGCTTCCTAGTCAAAAGCGAGGCTGTATTGGTAGGTGGGTTTTGTAACCGGACAAATTATAATTAAAATAGGTCGCTTTACGTAGTTGGTCACTTTAAACGGATACGTTTTCCTACTAAAAGCTATGAAACCTTACTAGAGTTTACATTATCGTCACTTAAAACAGTAGACCGTTAAATGCAAAGTCATTATATCCAAATTCTACTGTAAATTTGTGTTTTCTTTTATTTCAGAGTCAGACATGGGCAGAAACAGTAACGTGGACGAGGCAGCTGTACTAGAAGAGTCTGTACTTGGAAACCGTGAGTTATAAAACTAACTAACTTACCTTCACGCCATTTCGGTAGGCAGAGAGGATGAACCACCATGCAACTCGATCTTGGCACACACACTCTTTTCTTCATTCCATACCTACCTGACTATGCTATTCTGACTCCTGACATTGCCCGCCTCAAGTATTTGATTAACTTTTTATTTATTTTTTTATATGAATACCTCACAAGAGCCTCAGCTGGAGCCAGTGAGACTATGGCATCCCCAATCGGGGTATGTTGTGAGGTTGAAGGTAGCGGGGAGGGGAAGGAGGTGTGGAAGAGGGAGGTGGAAAAGTACCTGGCTATTCAGAACTGGTCACCAAACACGGCTAAAGCCATTTCAAGCAACGTTTCAATTCTGAATGGGGTCTTACACCAGGGCGATACTATGGGTATCTTCCACTCTGGAACGTGCCGCAAATATAATGTATATTATTTTAAATGAATTTTGTGTGAAAATAACACTAATTATTCAAATATAATTTATTTGATTTGGTCCCGCGACCATCGTATTGCGAGTCATAAGCCGTACCAGAGGCAGTGGGTTATCGTAATATAGACACATTAAATTAATTTGGGTTTTCTGTTGTTTCAGAAATGGATATGGACAGATCGAGCGACGAGGATGACGAAGCGAGTGACGTCGACCACGAAGAGAGCGATGAGGATACCTTCTGCATGCCACCAATACCTTATCATAATATTATCAACGTTTCACCTAACTCCCATAGACTTTAGTAGACAAGACCAGGTAGATAGTGAGGCAATGCGTTCGATTCTGCCGCCTGAAGGTTACTCTTTCGATTGGTCTAATGATATCTTACGGGATATGGGAGACTTTCACAGGCACGCCAGGACCAACTTTCAATACCGACAAAATGGGCAAACCTTTCTTAAAATCTTTGATGCAGATTTCGTTGAACTGATCGCGAGAGAGACCAACAGGTATGCAGATCAATCAGACTTACAAACCTCAACTCGTACTAGACTATAACAAGGTAATGGGGGGGGGGTTGACCGAAAAGATCAGCTTTTGTCAGGCTTCCCCATTGAACGACAGCGAAACCTGGTCTGGTACAAGAAGCTTTTCAGGAGACTACTAAGCGTTTCGGTGCAGAATGCGTATATATTGTACGGCTCAAAGCTCCGCAAGGAAAATAAACGCATTTTGTACCGAAACTTCAGGAGTGAGGTTGCGGATGAACTCCTTCTGCTGTTCTGTCGTAGTCAAATTGACACGACTGTGCGGACCATTGGCCTAATAGCTGAAGGAAAGACTCTGCGACCTATCCTGAAAGGCAACCACTTCGTGGTCCGTAGCGGGAAAAAGGTTAAATGTGCGTGGTGCAACATAAATAACATTTTCAAAAGGACCCTTACAAAGTGTGATGTGTGTGATGTGGCATTATGCTATGATTGCATGAAGCCATATCACACTACAATATAGATTTGCTGAGGGTTTTTTTTTATTTCGTTTTTTTCTTTTTTGGTTTTTTAGTTATGAAATTCAAATTTATAAATTTAATTAAATTTGTTTGAACATCAATTATGATGGCCTGGATGGCTGGACTTAATCATTTCTTTCCGCATACTCACGTCTCATGTTATGTTGTCCTCAAAGGTTCTATATGATAAGGTTAGGTGGACATTTAATATGTATATTTCAATTCTGATCATTGAAATATGCATGTTAACAAATGCACAGGTATTCTCATTTTTCCCTGTTTATTGTACACATTAAATAACTCGTTTTATTTTTATGTCTTAATTATATTTTGTCAATTTTTCTGTAAAGAGGCTTTTCCAGATCTAGTCACTAAACATAACTAAGCCAATTCAAGCAATGTTCAATTCTGAATGGTGGTCCCTCACCAGAGCGATACTCAGAATCTCACTCTATAGCGAGGCACAATGATATTATTATGTATTGATTTTCTTAAATTATGAATAAACCAATAAACTGAATACATTTTTATTATGACAAAGTGTGTAAACAATGTTTAAATCAATATACTGCTCTTTCATTGTAACCATACAACTGTAATATTGATTTAAAAGGATATTAGGGCTTAATAAATAAATCAATTATTGGTTCCATCAATTATTTTCCCCTCACCCATTTTTTTTCGATACCTTTGCGTTTAGATATAAAATTATCACTATGATTTTATTTGCCATTCTACGGTCATACAAAGGTTTGATATATATATACAAATTTATCATCATTTTACATATTCCGATTTACCCTATGTAGATTGACCTTAAGGTAGCTGTCAGAAGTGATTTTTCGTCAAATATTGGTGAATTTCATCAACTTTCAAAGTATCCCCCTGAAATATTGGCAATGTTTATATCTATGATATATATCTCATTTTAAGCCTTATTTCCTCGTTTTGCACGTTATATAAAAACATGGTTACAAATCTCCCGTTCTAATTTACAATTATTTAAAAAGTAGCACCATGATTTTGACATCGTGAAATAGGCTCTCTGTATAATTCATCAAATGAATAAAATAAAGCCAACACGGCAACATGCTTATTAATAATTGTAGACAGTTAATGTATCTTCCTAATGTTATACCAGTTTTGTGGTAAATTTATTATATAGTGTAATACAGTGATTTCAATTTTGACACGTCACGCACTCAAATTTAAAAAAAATATTTTCTCACCAAACTTTTGAAGAGAGCATAACGTACAAAAAAATATTTTTCTATTATATTCTTGCATTTGTGGTTATCAAACAGGAAATAGAGAACATAAAAACGTAGAAAATATTCTATAAAGATATTTAAAACTGCCACTGGCGGCAATTTCAAATCACAAAAACGTTAATTTCGCGCATTTATAAAGTTTAAGATTTTTTTAATAATTTATCTATCAATTCTAAAAATACAAAATAATTATTAAAATATAGGTGAATTCATTGGCTGTATAGCACTACAATCAGTTTTATGTCTCCGTATTAAAATTCGGAGGTTTGATTTTTTTAATGTTGGCGGAAAATATTCAAATTCGTCGCCAAAAAACCGCGAGCAATCGGAGAAAAAAGTTTTTTGACGCGCGATCGTTCGAGTGGCTAAGGAGCAATTAGAAAAAAATTTATTAATTTGGTCAAAAGGTCGCACACTAAATTGATACTTTAAACTTTAGGAGATAGGTACCTACCTTTTTGTCAACAACATAAATATACCATGCAAAATTTAATGTTATTATATTCACGTTCTTAGCTTTTTTACATTATATTATTTCGCCCACCAGTGTTACATTCTAATATTATGCACTAAACCCGGCGTGAGTGTGGTCGGGTATATCATACCCGAGAAGTTTTTAAACTCAGATTATCTAATAAATATTATTGTTGCCATGCATATCCCGCCGTCTCAGTAGCTGGATATAAGGAAGTGGAGGGCTAGGTGCAGTGTTGAGCTGAGTGGGATCATCAGCGGGAGCAGGGGCATATAACTTTGGTCTGGCCTTGAAACCCATATGAAACCGTCACATTTAACTCCGTTTTCTCATAGAAAAAAATGTTGTGGCTGAAAGCTCAGATCTCATTGCCTTAGATTTTGACGTCTCGCTAGAGGTCACGCGGGAACTGACACAGTTGTCGAATGTCGTGAAATATTATCATCCGGTATCTAAAATATTGCTTGTTAAAGTTATTGGTAATAAAAATATAAAACCAGTGTAGTGTAAGCGAGTTACAAACATATGTTCAACTTGACCTAAATTTACTACCTACTTAAGTTGAAGTTTAAAGTGAATTGACAGATTTTAGGTTATTACGCGCCAGTTTGTGTGTTATTTGGCTCGACGTTAAATGGCTCATTTAAAAGTGGTTCTTATCAACGCGTAGGTAAATGTTATTTATTATATCGACCAAGTTATTCATGTCATTGATTAATGATCATCCTGTATTTTTTAACGAAATAAAAAAAAATAAACATGTAACCGTGAGTTTTTTTCATTTTCCTATTCAAGCAGAAAAATGTATAAATTCGACTGTCGTAGATAAATACAATCATGTTTAGCAAATTTTTTTCAGTGTCACTTTTTCATATAATTCAAATTTCTCGCTCTTTTTATAAATAAATTGATTTTTTTAGAATAACAAGTTTCCACTGACAAAGTTTCCACTACAGAAAATGAGCTCTAAAATCAATTTTCTTAGGACAATGCTTTGTCAGTTGAGTTTTTCCCTCAGGAAACATTTTGATATTTTTTCTACTTTTTTTAATAGTTTCTTGGGCTAAAGAATGAATAACTGAGTGCAATGACCTGTCGGTGGCTGAATTGACGCCGCGTTTTGGTCCCACCCAGGCTTAGTGTAATCAATTTCTCGGCTGACTGAGTCTTCCATCACAACACAAACAACATTTTCCGCTTACTGTAAGGGTAGTAGGAGATTTTCAAATATTGTCAGGTTATTCGTGACCCGGGAATTTTCATTAAAGAAAAAAATATACTGTCGCACATTTTGTAAATGGCCCTGAGTTTCTCTACCTTGTCTATAATCACCACTCCATAGGCTATATCTGTGTTAAGTAGTGAACAAACTTTTTTCATACAAAAAGGGGGATACACGTTGTGATGAACTTGCCCTGGGATATTTTTTTTCCGTTTATTGTAGGAATTAATGAATTCTGGTTTCTCCAATCAAAACGTGGCCCGAGGTGACATCTAGCGAAGGTACTAGATAAATGGAGGGGACCGGGGCGTGTCGTTTTTTTTTATCTATGCCAAAGGATAAAGTGCAACCAATCTGAGGGGTCGATGAAAGTTCGAATTTGGCAGGCAATTATTGATTTATTATCATGTGAAGAAAGCTTTAAGTTTATTTCACGAAATAGTGACAGCTCCAGATGTTGGAGTTAAAGCTATTTTAAAACAAGTGCTTGAATTTACGATGCTAGCAAAAAATTAGGAACATGCACTACGATTATCAGAGTCCTTCGTGGTGTTATTGTGAATTCTTAAATTTAGTTCAGTGCAGTCGCAATGAATTTGGCAGATTGGGGCGGACAGGAAAAACCCCTAATAAAATCAATAAAAAACTATTAAACTTCGCTAGGCAGTATTACTAAGTGACTTATTACGTAGGGAATGCGCCGCAAAAAATAGTTAAGTAATTTTGTTAAGGATTTAGATGAATTATGATTATGACTAGCGAGGTAAATCAAATTTTAACAGGACGAGTTTGGAAATTGCTTAATTAAATTAAAATCTCGCAAGAAAATTTAAAAATAAAACTAATATATAATAAATGTTTAATACATCCTAGACCGTGTTGGTAATTTGAAAGCCGGGCTAAAATGCTGGTAGGCTGAAACGCCACTGGACTCAGGGAGTCAAGTTTCATTCCTTGGAACAAAGAAGCTGACACTTCAACAATTTATTGGTTTTGGAACGATTGCATTTTATGTGACGGATTCTGGGGCTTACAATACATATGTTTTTTTTAGTCCGATTCTGTCCTTAAATACATAAAAATTTTCAGAATTTTGAAACACAAATTGAAAATTGATAAATGGCGAGGGCGGAGTTGATTGGGGAGGGCGATTTTGGGTGGCGACAAGGGAGTGGAGGGAGTTGGACGATAGTCTAGGTTTGAAAGTGTTGGGGAATGTCAAGTATAGTCAAGACAGTCAGCGTTAGAGAGCGCGAGGAGACGGTCAAGGTCATTCAGGGTTAGAAAGCGGTGAAAGGAAGATTCAGGTCAAGTCATTCAGGATAGTGAAGACCGGGGGGCATTCAAAGACGGTCAAGCATAGTCAAGATCGATCAGCGTCTTAACATAGTCGAGTTCAGTCAAAGTTGGGAGACGCGTCAACAAAGAATTCATCATCTAAGACGGTCGCGAAAGTCAAAGTCGAATCGTGACTTCAAATAATTACTTTGAATTTAAAAGAGAACAACGAACGCGGTTAAAATCAATAAGTGTAGAAAATGAGACTTTTCTAACAGCATGAGAATCTTTCTGCATGTGAGTGCGTTTGGTTTGTATAATTATTTGGAATGCACTGAGATGATGAATTGGTAAGTCATATTATAATCTAATTATTAGTCCTTATTTCCTGTGGATATCTCAGAGAGGAAAATGTGTTCCAATACGAGATAAACAAAATAATTTTATTGTTTTTTGAATTTAGGGTATTTAAATTAAATAAAATCACTTATCCCGGGGATTGAGAAAAGAGTTAACATAAATATATTCAGTACTCCTGAGATGTAATAGTATTAAAATCTTGAACAGAAGAATTCGTGACAATACATAATGGTTGGAGTCTGGACCCTTTAACAAAAGAGGTTATAAATAATGAGACTTAACTGTTTCAAAAACCAAAAGTTGAGGCCGGCGTCCCTTGGCGTGTCGATTGCATACATTACATACAAACTGAAGTATTTATTCTTAACACGTTAGATTATTAAACAATAGGAATTAGTCGGGTTGCGGGTTAGTGTATTTTTCGTTATTTAACATGAAGTCTAGACATACGGAATTCATAAAATATAACCCTTTGGATATATGCGATGTCTAGGATAATATGAACAATTGGTCCAGAACCCGGCGAGCGGTTATTTGTTATTTGTTATTACCAGGTACTTGGCTATTTCAAAACAAAAAAGATGAAAAACGGTTATTTTTAACACCTTAGGTCATTAAACAATAGGGATTTGTCGGCTTGCGGGTTGATGTATTTGTCGTAATTTAATATGATTTAATAATTCTTCAGTAGTTATATTTTACGTCTAGGCATACGGAATTCATAAAATATAACCCATTGTTTATATCCGATGTCTAGAATAATATGAGCAATCGGTTCACAACAATCAGATACCTATAGGCGGAATAATAAGGATAGAATATCTTATTATAATAACGGATAGAACGGTTAATTATATGCTTTAACATCTGTTATTTGACAATATGTTCTCGTATTCTTCTTAAACATTCAATATATTTGGTATTACTACAATTATTCAACCACCACTGTCACTTAACCATGTTCCGCAAGTACACCATTATTTCATCTATTAGAGCTACGTACGTATATCTAAGTACTACTAATGTCTACTTCCGACTTCGTTTTACGAACTTTGTGAAGACTGCGGTGTAATCTATTTGTTACATTGGATTTCCTGTAAACATATAATTTTCATTCATCTTTGAATCGGTATAATACAGCGGATTGAAGGTATTCGCAGAGAGAACACATCTGTCTGACTTCTTTATTCTTTCAATTGAGATTGTCGTTCACATGAGTTTGGCTTGGGACGAAGTGTACGACTTTTCCGTGGGCTATCCTATCTCACCAAAGCGACAAAAGCAAAAGGAACGATATTGGTGGACTGGCTTGCCTAATGGGGACTTTTAGTGTTAGCAGAATCAGAACCCTGGGTACCGGAAGAGCGATTATTCCAGTATGGCGGAGCCGGCTTTTCCCGCATCCTTAATGTGGTTGATTTATCCCGTTAAAGCATTGGTTTCTGTCGAAGGTGTTGGAGGACCAGCCTAAGATGGTTACCCTGGGTAGACCCCTGTTCCGAGTATTTTCAGTTGGTGAGAGGACGTTTTCGTAATCGAAGGAAACGAAGGTTGCCAATGGACTTTCCTACTCGAGTTAGCGTGGTCGACGAAGAAACAAAGTAGATAATGGCTATGCTATCCTTTTCTGACGTATGGGAGAGATTTTCTCATCGGCAGAACGAAGGGATCGTGACAAATATGAAGTTTTTTCATCGATTTTTTGACAGCCTTCCTGTCATATCCAGTAAATATTTACCCAAACTGTAAGAGGAGGAGTCATCCAGAATTAGTTTGGAAATGGGCTCTGACCGAAACCGTCTGAGGTTACGGAGATCGGATGATTTTAGATTCACGACCTGATGATTCCTATATTCTTGATCCTCATCGTCGGAAGTCGAGGATACCATTTATTACCATTCTTATATGAAACGAACGTATATGAAACGAACGGAAGGTAACAAACGATAGAGCGAATGACCATGACTTGAAAGTGGAATTAAATCTCCCGTCCCGGAAACATTCGTTATGTCGGGTGGATGCCTTCATCCAAATTAAATATTGATATGACTATTGTAACTGTGGACGAAAGACTGAAGTATGTTCTGTATTGCACATATAATAAACACGTGTCATTACTTCTACTAGAACGAGAAGCTGTATATCGTAGGGCTAGGAGCTATTTGAAGTAACTTGACTGCAGAGGCGAATGCAAACAAAACTGAAGCTGGATCTAACTTATTCTTACAAACAAAAACCAGAGGGGTGTTCACGGGACTCCCGAACTCCTGACATTGCCGACTGCAAACCACTTCGGTATATGTTTATGTTTGAGGTAAGTGGAGTGGACTCCTAACTTTCAGCATGCTGGCAGAGCTTTTCTCATCATTGATTTGGGGGAGGTTGACACGACCAAAACCTCGTGCCACCCACTTACCTCAAGTGGTTCCTGACATCAGGCTATCATGCCCATCAAAGCGGAGCAGCTCCTTATACCTAACGGTACAAGATGAATATTCACCGATCATCATCATAATCATTTACCACCAAGGACATACATATCAGAATTCAAAGGAATCCTGACTTCATCACCCTCCGGCAGGAGGCAAAACATGTCATTATTTCACCTATTGCTGAGCGATATTCAATTAATTTCTGGCGGAGATGGGGTTGGACCATGAACTTGGCTGCTCTCGAGCTGACCACGTTTACGGGTGGGATTTGGAAGGAGATCAACCGAAGCAACACATTTTTTGTCTCTAACCATTCCTACAAATACCTACTCCTAGAAATAACTCACAAAATTAACAATTCATAGTCAAATCATTAACCTAGAATCTTGTGTATCTTAAATTGAATTTGCCTAGAGAGAATTTCATGTACTTGTATTTAATTGTCCCATTGTATAAGCACATCATCGACTGCAGTAACCAGAAACGTTTTACGAGCAAAAAAGGTAAGGAAAAGGTAGTTAAAATCAGGGTAATCGGTCATTGTCTAATTTTAAAACCATACAGAATATAACACGCCTCATCTAAAAGAACCAAAGTTACCACAACCAACTAAAAAGATCCTTCAATGAATTAATCACTGTGGAAACAAAAAATGACACAACGTGACATATTAATTCGATAAGATTGAAGGGTTGACGTACCGCGAGATGCGTAAGGCGAGAACGTTTAAACGCATAGAAACCTAAACGTGAAGGTCGGCTTTTATCTGGTTTTTATTCAGATACCTAGAATTAGAATCATTATTGTGGCAGCCGTGACCAGGAGCCTACGGAAGAAAACATATAAATTACAATATATAGGGAGGTAGGATCATTACAACGTGCGTAAAGGTGGCTGGGGTGCGTCACACCTTGTAGTCGGTGTTACATTTTTATAGTATTGTTACAGTTATAGGTATTTATCTTGTTCTTGAATTTATTTTTAGATATAGTTATTTTTATAATTAGAAGATACAATCGTTATGTTGATTTACAAAAGAAGTTGTAATTTTGTTAGAAATATATTTAAAAAAATAATAAACTACCAAAGCTTGTCCTTTTTTAAAGAAAATGTAGACACTTTGTTATTTCGAGAAAACGAAAACAAAACTCTTTTAAATCTTGAATATAGTATTTCATTTACTCATCTTGTTGAATGGATACTATTATTAATATATCAAGTAAAAAAACCCAACTCAATTATAGTATCAAAAAATCGACATCATAGTTTCGGGTTTCTCCTACCGGTGTCATGGCTGGTGTAACAATCTATACGTTATTTAAACTGTAATGGCACTTTTCCCCATTTCAAACAATGTTAAAAAATACATATTTTGTGAACTTTATACAAATAAAAAATTACCTTTCAAGCAAAAAGGTATTTCCAAAAAGGTATGCACAAATTGTGCAACTCGAAAAAACTGTTTACTTTGCTAGTACTTTTAGACGAGACTATAAACTCTTAATAATATTGATTTAGTGTTCAGAATAATGAAAAATTCTTACGTGGGTAGGGCAACCACTTTACTGAATTTCAAGATTGTATTGAGAACATTGAGAAAGATTTAACAAAAGTGTTGGTTGAAGTTGAAAAAATACAACAAATTTGTAATACAAATTTGACGGCCGGCGTGGTCTAGTGGTAAACGCTTTTGACTACAGATCCGAAGGTCGCGGGTTCGAACCCGGCGTGCGCAAATAAATTTTATTTGATTAATTTGTGTTATTTCACAATTAATTATTTTAAAATAATATATAGTATATTTGCGGCACGTTCCAGAGTGGAAGATACTCTCAGTATCGCCCTGGTGTAAGACCACCATTCAGAATTGAAACGTTGCTTGAAATGGCTTTAGCCGTGTTTGGTGACCAGATCTGAATAGCCAGGTACTTCCCCACCTTCCTTTTCCCCATCTCCCTCCCCTCCCCAATATACCCTCAGCCTCACAACATACCCCAATTGGGGATGCCATAATCTCACTGGCTCCAGACGGGAGCAGTTGGGACTCTTGTGCGGTATTACTGTAAAAAAAAAAAAAAATTCGAAATTCGGTAACGATATTTCTATGTATGTATCTACACATTATTCAGAGGGAAGTTTTACAATCACTATAGAGGAAATAATATGGCAGACAGTTATCGAAAGTAGGTAAATTTCCTATACTATTCCATTCCGGCCCACACTGTATCCTGGTGAACTTTAAGCAAAATACGTCCGAACTCATTTTATTAAAATGCGTCCGAATTTTGTTATGATATATTATTAAGACAAACACAGGTGAGTTTCCATGTTCAAACAAGTGTTCCGATATTATCATGAATTTAATTAACACTTTAACAAGAATCAGCCTGCAATCCCGTTTTAATGAGGAAAATAAATACTTTGAAGAGATTTTTATAATTCAGCATTAAAGTCGCATATCTACCGGCACAGACAAGTAGCATATCAGGCATGGCACAGACGCGAGCATTCATATCTAACGGTACAGCACAAACACAGCACTATAAACTTTAAAATCCCACAATTATACATTTTTTAGAATTATTTATTAACTATTATGGTTACAACGAGTAAAGATAGAAAATAAGTATTCTAACAAAATATTTACATTTTGGCGTTAACACAACATGGTCTCAAAAGTGGCAGGATTCCATATGGTATCGGCGGGTGGCAAGGTAGCCAAAAAATATTTGCTTGCCAATGTAAAAAAATTATTTCCAACCCTGTATTTTTACTATCTGAAGTATTTTTACATGATAAATGAAAACAACTATTTAACCGATAATGTACTAGATATATGAATTTATCCAACGACGCGACTCAAATAATCTCTCGTAGAGTCTTCACTCTGCGGACGAAGTCGAAGGAGGATTGATTTGATAAAAAAATGGAGTAGGTCCTTCTAACAAGTTGGGTTGACAACTCGTCGCGTTGGCTTCAACAAGTTATGGAAATTTTCTTACCGGAATAATTGAAAAGTTTTCTCAAAAAGTTAAACTCTATTTTCAGGTGTAACGTTTAGATTGTACCAATACTATGTTTGTACCATGAAAATATGAGTGGAACTGATTAAACCGACAAAAATGTCTCAAATTAATGAATTAACACCCGCAGTAAGAAATAATACAGGGTAAATTAAAAAATAATCACAATTAAGTATCAAATTAATGAATTAACACCCGCAGTAAGAAATAATACAGGGTTAATTAAAAAATAATCCCAATTAAGTATCAAATTAATGAATTAACACCCGCAGTAAGAAATAATACAGGGTTAATTAAAAAATAATCCCAATTAAGTATCAAATTAATGAATTAACACCCGCAGTAAGAAATAATACAGGGTTAATTAAAAAATAATCCCAATTAAGTATCAAATTAATGAATTAACACCCGCAGTAAGAAAAAATACAGGGTTAATTAAAAAATAATCCCAATTAAGTATCAAATTAATGAATTAACACCCGCAGTAAGAAATAATACAGGGTTAATTAAAAAATAATCCCAATTAAGTATCAAATTAATGAATTAACACCCGCAGTAAGAAATAATACAGGGTTAATTAAAAAATAATCCCAATTAAGTATCAAATTAATGAATTAACACCCGCAGTAAGAAATAATACAGGGTTAATTAAAAAATAATCCCAATTAAGTATCAAATTAATGAATTAACACCCGCAGTAAGAAATAATACAGGGTTAATTAAAAAATAATCCCAATTAAGTATCAAATTAATGAATTAACACCCGCAGTAAGAAATAATACAGGGTTAATTAAAAAATAATCCCAATTAAGTATCAAATTAATGAATTAACACCCGCAGTAAGAAATAATACAGGGTTAATTAAAAAATAATCCCAATTAAGTATCAAATTAATGAATTAACACCCGCAGTAAAAATAATACAGGGTTAATTAAAAAATAATCCCAATTAAGTATCAAATTAATGAATTAACACCCGCAGTAAGAAATAATACAGGGTTAATTAAAAAATAATCCCAATTAAGTATCAAATTAATGAATTAACACCCGCAGTAAGAAATAATACAGGGTTAATTAAAAAATAATCCCAATTAAGTATCAAATTAATGAATTAACACCCGCAGTAAGAAATAATACAGGGTTAATTAAAAAATAATCCCAATTAAGTATCAAATTAATGAATTAACACCCGCAGTAAGAAATAATACAGGGTTAATTAAAAAATAATCCCAATTAAGTATCAAATTAATGAATTAACACCCGCAGTAAGAAATAATACAGGGTTAATTAAAAAATAATCCCAATTAAGTATCAAATTAATGAATTAACACCCGCAGTAAGAAATAATACAGGGTTAATTAAAAAATAATCCCAATTAAGTATCAAATTAATGAATTAACACCCGCAGTAAGAAATAATACAGGGTTAATTAAAAAATAATCCCAATTAAGTATCAAATTAATGAATTAACACCCGCAGTAAGAAATAATACAGGGTTAATTAAAAAATAATCCCAATTAAGTATCAAATTAATGAATTAACACCCGCAGTAAGAAATAATACAGGGTTAATTAAAAAATAATCCCAATTAAGTATCAAATTAATGAATTAACACCCGCAGTAAGAAATAATACAGGGTTAATTAAAAAATAATCCCAATTAAGTATCAAATTAATGAATTAACACCCGCAGTAAGAAATAATACAGGGTTAATTAAAAAATAATCCCAATTAAGTATCAAATTAATGAATTAACACCCGCAGTAAAAATAATACAGGGTTAATTAAAAAATAATCCCAATTAAGTATCAAATTAATGAATTAACACCCGCAGTAAGAAATAATACAGGGTTAATTAAAAAATAATCCCAATTAAGTATCAAATTAATGAATTAACACCCGCAGTAAGAAATAATACAGGGTTAATTAAAAAATAATCCCAATTAAGTATCAAATTAATGAATTAACACCCGCAGTAAGAAATAATACAGGGTTAATTAAAAAATAATCCCAATTAAGTATCAAATTAATGAATTAACACCCGCAGTAAGAAATAATACAGGGTTAATTAAAAAATAATCCCAATTAAGTATCAAATTAATGAATTAACACCCGCAGTAAGAAATAATACAGGGTTAATTAAAAAATAATCCCAATTAAGTATCAAATTAATGAATTAACACCCGCAGTAAGAAATAATACAGGGTTAATTAAAAAATAATCCCAATTAAGTATCAAATTAATGAATTAACACCCGCAGTAAGAAATAATACAGGGTTAATTAAAAAATAATCCCAATTAAGTATCAAATTAATGAATTAACACCCGCAGTAAGAAATAATACAGGGTTAATTAAAAAATAATCCCAATTAAGTATCAAATTAATGAATTAACACCCGCAGTAAGAAATAATACAGGGTTAATTAAAAAATAATCCCAATTAAGTATCAAATTAATGAATTAACACCCGCAGTAAGAAATAATACAGGGTTAATTAAAAAATAATCCCAATTAAGTATCAAATTAATGAATTAACACCCGCAGTAAGAAATAATACAGGGTTAATTAAAAAATAATCCCAATTAAGTATCAAATTAATGAATTAACACCCGCAGTAAGAAATAATACAGGGTTAATTAAAAAATAATCCCAATTAAGTATCAAATTAATGAATTAACACCCGCAGTAAGAAATAATACAGGGTTAATTAAAAAATAATCCCAATTAAGTATCAAATTAATGAATTAACACCCGCAGTAAGAAATAATACAGGGTTAATTAAAAAATAATCCCAATTAAGTATCAAATTAATGAATTAACACCCGCAGTAAGAAACAATACAGGGTTAATTAAAAAATAATCCCAATTAAGTATCGAATTAATGAATTAACACCCGCAGTAAGAAATAATACAGGGTTAATTAAAAAATAATCCCAATTAAGTATCAAATTAATGAATTAACACCCGCAGTAAGAAATAATACAGGGTTAATTAAAAAATAATCCCAATTAAGTATCAAATTAATGAATTAACACCGGCAGTAAGAAATAATACAGGGTTAATTAAAAAATAATCCCAATTAAGTATCAAATTAATGAATTAACACCCGCAGTAAGAAATAATACAGGGTTATTTAAAAAATAATCCCAATTAAGTATCAAATTAATGAATTAACACCCGCAGTAAGAAATAATACAGGGTTAATTAAAAAATAATCACAATTATGTATCAAATCTGGAATTTCGGAGAGAATAGCTCAAATTTATCTTACATGTTTTCGTTCACCTTCTATATGTCCCAGAATAAGGACATTGTGAGTTCTCACAGATATAAGATTTGTCCAAAAGGACCACCTTGACCTCACATGTAATAAACGTCGGTGTGCTATTATTAACTCTTGCAAACCGTTTGTTAGAACGACGCGCAAAAAATGTGGATTGGGTATTCGTTGTTTTGCCAAGCTTAATATCACGCAAAACTATTATAAGATTATATAAATTAATAACGATATAATTTTTAATCGGTTATAATATCGCAAAAAGCTTAAAAATATATTGTGTCAACACTTAATTAGTGAGTACTACGCTTTTTACTTACTACCTAGCCCAGCAATACCATATGGCAGAACCTATTATTACAGTGAAAAATAACTGGTATATTTTCACTTTGGTGTAATTAATCCAAAAATAAATTACTAATACCTAAATTCAATAAAAGAATAATCTGGGCAGTAATGGGTTAATGTGATTTACTATGAACGACATTGAAGCCAAGAATGTGTACGGTTAGGGGAAATTGCCTTGCAGCCATTTTGTACGACACGTTTTCGCAACGATTTTCATTCAAAATAACATAAAGTGAACTATTTAAATCAATATTTATTTATATATTGTTAATGTTTATGACGGCACATGATATTTTGGGCCAGAATTGACGAGACATGTCAAGATCAAAATAAAACATCTTCCCCTTCGCCCCACGGCTTCAAATTGTTTTCGAATTGCTCGGCCCATGTACAGTAAATAATAATCGCGATAACAAAAAACTACCGCCATGGCAACCCGACGCGCGAGAATTACAAACGGTCGACATGACAACACGAAGCAAAAAAAAAACGAATATTCATTTTGCAGTAAACTTCAAGCAATCAAAAGATATTTTTTTAAATCCAAAATCAGGCACACAAATCATTGCTATTTTCTTTTGCACCCCTGTAAGATTTTTCACGATTTTTCTGTGGAAGAATAGTAGTGGTGGCAATTTTGCTTGTAGAGGTAGTAGGTAGCTAGGAAGAAAGACATAAAATGAGACGATTTGGTCTTCATCCGACGAACAAAAACTGAGGAAGCATTCTCTACATTATATCATAAAGAACGCCGAGAAGTCGGATAAAATTTTTTAAATATTTAAGAAGGGGTCAATATTAGTAAATATAAATAGCTCGTAGGGCTTTGAAGCAGAGAATGGACGGTTACCTCGAGAGGGTTTCTCGGGGTAAGAATAAACTCGTTGAATTTATAAGTTTCAAAGACCCAATGATATCTGATTACGTCAAAAAGAGATCGAAATAAAAATCTAGACTCCTTCAATGGAAGAAATCTTCCCAACATTCCTTCCATTGATGGGCTAGATGCAAGATGTAAGGGCGTACTGTACAATCAGGCCCCGCAGATACTTTAATAGTACACAACTGCTAACTCTGTACAAATCGCATATCTCAATTTCATCAAAATGCCAAAACAACCTTGTCGTTCAAAAGCACCGTGATTTGGCAAAAACGGCATAGTGGCGACAGTAAATACAACGGCGGTGCATCAACAGATGGTTATGACGTGGGCAAATGATTGTGTGGGCAAAGCCGTGCAAACCCGATTTAATTTTTTTTCCATTTCAATTTAAAGTTAATTTTATATCAAACGAATTTTAATCGCCTTTGCATGGATTTCGCCCATGCAGTGTCGCGATCAGCTGTGAATGTGGCAACATTTTCTACTGAAATGCGCACGCGCATATATGCGACTGTACAGACCATGGTTTATTGGTATTATCATACGTTTTCTACGAACTTTGGGTACAGACAAAATATTCTACTGTCGGTGCCGGCCCGTGTCTGTGCCGGAACGCTACGCTACGATGAACGTCTTCAAACATAATGTATGAAACCTATTGAGCCGTGTCTCGTACGTTACACGTCTGGCAAGTTATGTGCCGTAGTTATGTAGATTTGAATGGACCATTACTCATTTTTCTCAGTGCAGAGCATTTAGGAGATATTATGTTATATAAAGCTATTTATTGTTTCTGCAGAAATTAATTGAAAAGTCGTTGTAGCCAATTTTCATGAAGGAAATAAAATATAATTTAAGATTTTATTGATCTCTTATAATTCAAATAAATTGAAATCTTATAATTCAATTTATTTGAATTTGAGCAATGTTTAATTTTCGTTTCGTACTGTGCTTTCATGTATCTCATTTGGGCTATTTTGACTTGTGTTAATGATCTCTCGTGGTTCAACGATAAACGCATATTATTCAGAAGCATATTACTATGTATAAAAAGGAGTAAGAAAGGGGCGAAAATTGCAAAGAAATTTTCGTGACTCAGTTCGCTAGTCGCAAACGAGGCGTTGGCCCAGTAAAACTGATTACCAGTGTATTTATAAACTTAGTACATAATACAACAAGGCCATGAAATGCCTGGGGGACATTCTGAGGACGATAAAAGAATTTGAAACAATTAATTCCTTCAAATTGCTGAACACTGGGTGGGTAAGCAGTAATTTTGAGTACAACTCAACAATCTGGGCTCCATTTTATAAGACTCGTCAGCAAAAAATCGAAAGAGTACAACATAAGTTTCTAAGTTTTATAAATGACAAACTTGGAATACCAATCGACGAACTTAATTATACATGTCTAATGGAATAACTAAACCTAAGCGATTTAACTACAAGACGCACAGTGAGTGACTTAGTTTGCCTTTCTTAATATATCTAATGGCTGCCTGGACGCCCTCGATTTAACGAGCTTAATTAATTTGTGTATACCTACCCGCGATACCTGTTTAAATGCTCTATATTCTGTAACCAAATCTGCCAATAATTACTTCGTAAGCTCCCCAATTCAAAGGCTTCATACACATGGAAACAAATATAGTTCAATCGATGTCTATCGTTTCCAATCGGTTTCCAAATTTAAAACCAATATATTAGAACTCTTATAATAAAACAATAAACATCTAGCTATTGCACCTTTTATCGAATTATTTCCTCAATATTGACACAATTATAGGTATAGTCTTCTTGCAATTACTACAACTGCATTATTATTCACATATTACTGTAATCATTTAGTAACAATGTTATATTTATTTATTTATCAATTTACGAACTGATGGCTTATGGAGCCCGCTAGTTCGTGAAAAGATAATTAAATGAAAGAATAAATATATACACTAGCTTTTATGTGTCGCATACATATTATGTTAATACAACTACTACCTAGTATTACTAAACTTAACATTTTTATAAACAATTTTCATCTTTATACCTTAGAAGTAGGCGTATTCTTATTTTCTTGCAACAGGCTTATACCTACAAACAATCACGTTTCCATTTGCTTTTTGCTTGCTTTTATATGTCAAATGGTGAAGGTTTTATTATTGCTTTTACTATTCTATACTTATAATCTTCACAATATTTTTTATATAAACTATTTAAAATATGTATGTAAAATAGCAGACCGAACACCCTCGATTTAACAGGCCACGATAACCAGTCAAACGCTTTATATTTTGTTAACAATACATATTCTTATTTTTGTACAACAGGTTTATACCTACAAATAATTATTGTATGCATTTACCATTTACTTGCTGTTATAATATGTCAAATAGATATGGTTAAATGTATTATTACTGTTACTATTGTGAACTAATTAAAAGAATATTTTTCTTAAGAACTATGTATGTAAAAGCCCAATAGGCGTATAAATAAATAAATAATTACAACCTACCTGTCGAATATAACTGTATTTCAATATCATATAATAGATTTAAGCTTGTCCGAATATCCGTGCAGTAAATAGGCAGTTACCGAACATCAGTCGGAACTCCTTTCACGTAATATATGTATTCTCATTTCAACTATTCAATACAGCTAAATAAATTGAATATCAATTTTATGGAGTCCGACTAATTTCTATAATTATTATTATAGCAATTATTACACTTTATCCAAATCGATTCCATCAGCCCAGCAAAAGCAACAAGAACAGCGGTGACATATTATTATACAAATATTAGACGAAACGACTTCGTTTTGAAATAGTCGCGGAGTGTTGGTGGATGGTCCAAGGCCACACATTTTCGCGTGATAAATATATTCAGCTAATTGACGGTATTTATGATCACTTTACCAGCATGTGCCTACGATAAACAGACATTGCCATTTTAATAAAGAGAGGAAATATATGATTGGGTTCAGATTTGAACCAAAAACCAAAATTGTAGTCTTTAAACCAGTGGCGGTTCGTGGTCTTTTTAACAGGGGGTTCAGAAATTCAAGTCTACATCCTCGGCTGCAAATACCGATGATGATGATATTCTCTTTATTCGTCTGACCAAACATTTTGACCAAAAGGTCACTGAACTTAAAAAAATGTTCGAAGACGAAATTAAGGAACTGAAGAGAAGCAACGAATTTATAAGTAATCAATATGAAGATCTGTTATCAAATTTTAAAGTACTACAAGACCTACAAAAAGATACACAATCCTTCCGTGAAATAAATATAAAGTATGACTCAAGAATTTCAAGCCTGGAAACCAGACTAGCCACTATGGAACAAAATAATCTCTGCGACTGTTTGGAAATGGCGGGTGTTGAATTGCGGCCGGGAGAACAACCAGCTGAAGCCGTTCTTCGGGTAACCAATTCCTTTGGTATGCCATTGTTGCAGCAGGATCTACGCCTTGTGACCAGGAACTAGGACCGCAGAACTAACGCCCCCGATAAACTGCAAGTAAATTTCTACAACCAGAAAACGAGAGATATGGTCTTATCTTTCAAAAATACAGCCAAAATACTTAACCCAAAATCACCTATTTATATTAGTGAAGTGCTTACGCCTTATTATAAGGAATTGCTGTGGAAAGCAAAACAAAAGGCTAAAGAAACAAAATTCGAATTTGTGTGGTTTAAAGCCAATAAATTTCTTGTTCGTAAGGGTCCGGGGGAAAAAATCATTCAAATCAAACATGAAAGTGACATTAAAAAAATGGTATTGTAGATTTTTCATTCTAGAGAAAACCCTTATTGTAATGGATATTATTAAAAATGGACTGTATTACCAATTATAGGACGTCAAATCCTAAATTCTGTAAAAATGTACTACAAACACACTCATCCTCTCTTCAAATCTTACAGCAAAATATTAGATCAATTTCCAAGAATTTTGACGAATTCTTGCTACAACTTGATAATATTGGAACCTCTTTTCATATAATTATTCTTACTGAATGCTGGATACCAAAAAAATATGCTCCTAAAATCTTGAAAGGGTATGATCACTACAGCACTTCAATACATACTAAACAAAATGATGGAGTTGTTGTCTATACCAGAACTGACCTGATTGGTTTATCTGTCAAGGAAATCCAAGTTAGCGGTGCAAACTGTTTGCAAATAACTCTCAATAATGACACATGTATCTTAGCAATATACCGTTCTCCATCCTCTTATAATATTTCACCATTCCTTAAATCAATTAATAACTGTTTAACTGAATTATGTAATATTAAAAATTGTATTATTGCTGGTGACCTCAACATAAATATTCTGCCCACAAACGAACATTCTCAATGCCAAGAATACTTAAATACGCTCACATACCATGGATTCCAAAGCACCATAAACACTCCTACACGTGCTACATTAGACTCCATTTCATGCATTGACCACATCATGGTCAAATCCAACTGCCCAGTAATATCTATTGTATATGAATCTACACTTACCGACCACTACACCACTATTCTTTCCATACAAACATGCAACAGAAAAGTCAAACATAAAAACACAACAAACAAGAAAAAATTATTCAAATCAATTATGATTGTGTTCGTCAATCTCTGATGAGTAAATCGTGATCAGAATTACTTAACATCATAAATCCAGAAGACGCCTGGACGTACTTTATCAATTACTTACAGACTACCATTAACGAACATACAAACATAATTATAAAACATATACCAAATAATATTTTACCAATTAAGCCATGGATTAACCACACAATTATTAAATCTATCCGTAAACGTAACAAACTCCACAAAAACGTTATTAACAATCCTCATGATATACAACTTCGAAACTTTTATAAAAGATATAGAAACATTTGTACCCAAATAATAAAAAAGGCTAAAGAGATATATTACAAACAGAAAATAGAAAACTGTAATAATGATCGTAAAAAACTTTGGAAAACACTTAAAGAAGCCACCCACTCTCAACCTAATCCTACGAATGACTTAAAACAACTAAAAGTAAATGATAAAATATTTAGTTTTTCTAGTAATCCCGATATTATTGTTAATCATGCAAATAAATACTTCTCAAAAATAGGTGAACACCTCGCAAAAAATATCGATGTATACCATACCAACTCCAGTTCACTAAGCTGTAATACAAATTTGCCCAACAACTTGCATTTTAGTCTAAAACAAATTTCAAATGAAGATACTAGATTGATCATAAACTCATTAAAAAACTCGTCTTCAACTGGCTTGGACGATATATCAAATATTGCCTTAAAAAACTTGTATCAGAAATAACCACTCCCTTAACAAATCTTATTAACCTAAGCATCCTAAAAGGCCGATTCCCTGACAAACTAAAACACGGAATCATAATCCCAATATATAAAGGAGGCTCTAGAGCGGACATAACTAACTATCGTCCAATAGCATTACTAAATTCACTATCTAAAGTCTTTGAAAAAACTATTAACAATCAACTAATCGAATACCTTGAACAAAATAACATACTATCACTCAACCAGTTTGGATTCAGGAAAAATAAAGGCACCTCCGAAGCCCTGGCAACAGTTACCGATTTTCTAAATGAAAACTTAGACAAGGGATCAAAATGCATATCAATATTCTTAGACCTGTGCAAAGCATTCGATACTATCTCTCACTCTAAACTTTTACAAAAACTATCTAATATTGGTATAAATGGTGATGAACTTACTATTATTAGCGATTACCTGTCAAACCGAAAGCAAAGTGTGAAAATCAACAACTGCAATAGCAATCAATTACCAATTAGCTACGGCGTGCCTCAAGGAAGTGTTTTAGGTCCTACCCTGTTCTTAATATACATAAATGAATTATGTAATCTTCAAATAGATGCCAAAATTGTAAGTTTCGCTGATGATACGATTCTCCTCTTCAAATCAAGCAATTGGAATGATGTATACATAAAAGCTAACAGGGGCATAACTGTGGTTAAAAGATGGTTAAACAATAATACACTAATAATGAATGTGACCAAAACTAAATACATTGAATTTAGTATTAATCCTTCCTTAAGAAACCCAGAAAATCAAATTAAAATATGTGATTGCAACCTGACAAATACGATAATATGTGATTGCCCTTATTTAGAACAGGTAACTAAAATTAAATACTTAGGCATTATTTTTGACAGCAATTTAAAGTGGAAACAACATATAACCACTACAGCTAACAAACTTAGAAAATTCATTTACTTTTTTAGACAAACTCGCAACTTTCTCAACCTAAGCCAGCTCAAAACAATCTACTATGCACTTTGTCAATCTTTAATAGAATATGGTATCATAGCATAGGGAGGAGCAAACGCTGCCGCCATTGATCCAATATCTAAAGCTCAGAAACTTATAATAAAGATTATCCTCAAACTACCAATCACAAGCAGTTCGGATGAAATCTTTAGGAAAATCTGTGTTATGGATATTAGGCAACTTTATGCCAAAAACATACTTACATACCTCTTCAAACACAAAACTACTTTTGACAATATCCAAACTGCTCGTGATACTAGAACCAAAGGACAAAATTTCTTACAAATCCCTTTTGCTAAAACAACTTTTGGCCAGAGAAATTTTAGATACTTTGCAACAAGGCTATATAATGTTCTCCCACTAGCCATTAGACTGAACGAATTTTTTTTAAAATATAAAACAGACATCAAGTCTTGGATCATCAGCCAAGACAGATCCATTATCAAAAATTTTATAAAAATCCCTACATAAGTATGTACTCCAACTAGATGCTGATTAACAAATTTATCATTTATTATTATTAATTATTATTTTTTATCTTTTTCACAATGTCATTTAATGTAACGAAATATTTTATGTATCAAAAAATATGTAAACATTAATTCATGTATCAAATACGTCTGTCTCGACACAGGTTTATCCTAGTGAGACAGACATCGAAAAAAAAACCTGTAAAAAAACTTTATATTGATAGTAAAAAAAAAAAAAAAGTAAAACATGATGTTCCACAATGAACTGTCTTAGGACCACTACTCTTTCTAATCTACATCAATGACCTATGCAACATTGTAATACCAGGTAAAATTCTCTCTTTTGCCGATGATACTGCAATAACAGTACAAGGTAAAACATGGGAAGCTACAATAAGTAAAGCCAACAAATGCATTTTTTCCCTTCTATAATTCCCAAAAGACATCCCCTAAAAATAATCCTAACCTGAAGTTCCATAATGTTAATTGTAACCCTGAGAGATGCTCAAACTGCGAAGATGTAAAATTAGGAAATTGTATCAAATACCTAGGTGTAACTATTGACTGTCAACTCAAATGGACTTATCACGTAGAAAAAACTGTCAATAAACTGAGGCACCTAATTTACATATTCAAACGCATGAGCAATATCGTTAACATAAGAACCATGAGGCTTGTTTATGATGCATTGGTAGTTTCATCCATTTTCTATGGAATAATCGCCTGGGGAGGAACATACAATAATCATGTGAAACCTCTAGAAATTGTTCAGAAGTCTATCATTAAGATAATGCACCAGAAGACCAAAACATATCCCACCGATAAATTGTTTAAGGAAACTGACATTATGGAACTAAGGCGTATTTAACGTGTCCAATGTCTTAAATTTATATTCACTCGTCCTTATAATTTCTGTAAAAATCCAAATCGTTCTAGCCAGAGACACAACATATGCATGTACAGTTGTACACTAAGGTGGAGCGAATTTTTTTTTTTGAGAATTTCGAAATCGGCATAGTTGGGAAAGATGCTCCATATATTAACGATTACAAAAAAAATAATAAAAAAAATATATTCACAATACCTGGACATCGCCAAAGCTTTATATTTTATCATTTTCACGATTTTACCTAAGTATTTATAGCTCATATACGCGAAATAAAACACACATAAAATTTGTATGTTACCATTTATTTAACAGATAATACATTCGTAGATTGCCAGAATGGAACAAATATTGGAAATAAAAAATGTACATATATTATTTACCACATTGAAAAACTTGAAAATTACAAAAGTTACTATGAACTGTACTGCATTTTGGTGTTAAAAATAGGCATAAGGTGTCGTGACTCTAACCTTGATTTTATTAATACATCTCGCCTCAAGGGTCCACAAACAACGGCTAAGGCTTCTGTTACAATTTTCACACATCTCTCTGTAGCTTGAGTGTGGCAAGGAAAATTCTTTATCATTGGTAGTATGACATCGTCAATTATCGTGTGTTCGGTAATGGCTTGTAATTTGGTTAGTGATGGCTCGGTTATATTTTCCCACTTTATAACATCAATTTAATCATCTGCTGAAAAATCAAAAACAGGCACTTTGAAGGTACGAATAAAGTCTGATTGCATTTTCATTTGCCGAGCTTTCAATATTCTTCTCAACGCCAACACTCTTACGTATTTTCGGATGTCGTTGAACATGGCTAACAATATATTTTCGTGATGATTACTGGATCAATAATATCTTTTTAATCACTGGGCAAATACCGTGAAAGCACTATTGTTTCGTGTAAATGCCCTGCACCGGAAATACATAATGGTTTGGTCTTAATGTTGAACCACATAGGTGCGTAAACTGTTAATACAAATGTCGTTAAAGTTACCATATTGTTTTATGGTTTTAGGGTAGAAATGTGAAGCCGAAGAATCCGATTCGCTGTAGTGAGCCACCTGGATTGTACAATTTTACCGGGATTTGTTTTTGGTAAATTTTCATTGCAGAATCCGGAGTCAATAGTTTTACACATTTTCAGTAGATACAGCTGATCTGTACTTAAATCCTGTGTATTTGTCATACTTCGTAATGAACTTAAATTTCACGACAGGAACAGTTCACACTTATTTAAAGATTTACCAATAATTCCAGTGAAACTTTGCAGTCCAGTCGTGGTTCCGTCGATGTTCTCAAAGAGATGTCGCAAAATGAGTTCGTTTGCATGTAATTGACAGACAATCCACTGTAAAGGCCGTTTGAGATGTGATTCAAGGCGCCGAATAACACCTCATTTGTACCCCGTATTAACTGCAGTTCCGTCGCATCCAATTGCAACAATTTTTTCCAAAGCAATATCTTTCGAAGACAGTAATGAAATAATTCCATTACTTATTGCTTCAGATTTTCCGGTTTTTAATGAAATGTGTATTCTTTTACTAAACTAACGTGTTCTTCAGTTATTATTTTTGCCGGTTGTCCTCCATGCTTTAAGTTTTGTCCTTCCGTTCGTCGAAGTATAAACCAAATTGAATGGAATCGATTACTAACGGCTTAATAGTAAGGGCAGTTCTTTTCTTCATTCGAGCTCGACGAATTTTACTCCTTACACAACGCGAGATGTATCGTTCTGTGAAATTAAGCCAACATCTTATGATACAGCTGAAACAATTGCAGCTCCTGCTCGATCTGAAATACAATATCTGTCTAATGTTCTGGCCACAACAGGGAAGTCTTTCACCTCATGGTGAAAATTATTTGGTTGTGCTTCACTTTGCATTATTTCTTGAGGAATTGAAGACGAAGCACATTTTTTGAGAGTCTAAAGTTTAAACTACAAGAAGGAATAGCGTCAGTTAATTTGTTTTTGCACTCAAACTCATCATGATGACGTTTTCTTGTCAATAAATTCATGGTTTTTTTTTGTAGCATCTCGGTCCAGACCTCCTATCATCATTTTTCGATCCGTTCGCTGATCCAGTAGGAATTTTTGTTCTTTGATGGGAATTTTTCGCTTATTTTCAAAGATGTGCATCTTCATGTCGCTATATCAAAAAGAAACGGGGTTTTTTCTTTGAAATGTTAAAGTTTTTGACGATAAGCCGTAAAATTTTTTCTGCTTTTGGACGACTTTTTTATTTAATATTAAATTTACAATTGCATGTTATTACATTACATAAAGTTTTTTTTTTATTTTTATTACAGTACATCGTGATACACCTTTTTATAGAGCAGATGCTCGTGTTAAAAAGGCGGAGAATTGCGTGTAAATAGTAATTTAACATATTTTTTATCAAGATAATGAAAAGAATTTTTATTTTTTAATATAACAAAATAAAAATTTTATATGCAACAAAATTTTATCAAATAGAAAAGAGAAAATAATGTAGAAGAAGGAAAGAGATAATAATAAGAAATAAGAGAAAAGGATTTCAATATAATAATAATTGAGAGATTATATTGTATTTTTAAGTATAAACGATTTTAATATGCTATTGATATAGTGTTTTTATTGAGCTTTTGAATTTTTTATAATTCGTTTCCAATCTTAAGTTAAGAGGTAATTGGTTAAACCATTTGACACCAAAATATTTATAAAATTGTTGGGCTGTGGTGGTGTTACAGCGCGGGATAGTTATAGAGCCAAGAATACTTTGTCTATTGCTGTTCGAAAAAGTTGTTAAGTTGTCAATGTTGAAACAATCTTTATGTATTTGAAAAAGAGTTATTTTTTTATAAATAATATGAAGTGAAGGGACTTTAAATTCTTGAAATAATCTAAATGTAGGGTAATCATACGGTTTTTTCAAAATTATTTTTACTAATATTCTTTGGATGATTTCTAAAGGTAAGAGAGAAGTTTTGAAAGCTCCACCCCAACCAACAATTCCGTATTGTAATACTGATTGAATTAGTGAAAAATAGATGGTTCTTAATAATTTAAAATTTAGTATGTTTCGTATTCTAAGAAAAATGTACAATAATTTTCTTAACCTTTCTACTATTGCATTGATTTGTAATTTCCACTTTATGTTACTATCTATAATTACACCTAGATATTTTACATTAGTTTTAACAGTAAGTACAGAGCAGTCAGGTTTACATAAATTTGAAATTCTATTACAATTACATGAGTGTATACTTATCTTTAAATTATCAGGGAATGAATTTTTATTAATGGTGAAAGGTATTATAAAAGTTTTTTCAGTATTAAGTGTTAACAAATTTTTATCGAACCATTTTTTTAGTATGTTTATATCTAACTCTGCTGTTCTTTGGGTTTCATTCCAAGTTAATCCCTCAGTTAAAATTGCTGTGTCGTCAGCGTATGAAATAAGTTTTGACATAATTGAGAGTTTAAAAATATCGTTGACATAAATGATGAAAAGAATTGGACCTAGAACAGTTCCCTGCGGGATGCCAAAATTTGTGGTCTGCGAATCACTCAGAGAGCCATTTAACTTTACAAATTGCTCTCTATTAAATAGGTAATTTTCGATCCACGTTAAAGCATTGTTAGTTATACCAATTTTCGCTAGTTTCGAGATAAGATTAGAGTGTGATATACTATCAAATGCTTTTCTTAAGTCGACAAATGTTCCAATGCATTTTTTTTTATTATCTAAAGATTTGTATATTTCAGATGTTAAGTCAACGATAGCATCTTGAGTGCTCATATTTTCTCTAAAACCATATTGATGTGCATTTAAAATATTATTTTCTTTTACAAATTTAAATATTTGTTTTTTTACAATTTTTTCAAATATTTTGGCAATGTTTGAGGTGAGAGAAATTGGCCTATAGTTACTACTTAGATTGGGGTCCCCAGATTTAAAAATTGGGGAAATAATAGTTTTTTTGTAGGTAAAGGGAAAGTTGCCATTTTCAAAACTTGTATTTATGATGTGAGCCAATGGTTTACAGAGTGAGTCAGAATTTTTTTTAAGTATTTCTACAGAAATATTGTCAAAACCAGGGGAAGAATTACCTTTTAATTCATTAACAATTTGTTTAATTTCATCAACATTAGTTCGTTGAAATTGACTCAAGTTGTTACAAATATTGGATGGTGACGGTAGATCTTTATTATCAGTGTTATTTATTTTAAGTGCTAATTTTTCATTATTATCAGTGTTTTTTATTTTGAGTGCTAATTTTTCACCAACTGACCCAAAATAACTGTTAAAAATATTTGCACATTTCGTTGGATCCGTGTTTACATCGTAAAGTTTGTTATCAATATCTGTGATTTTGTTTATGTTAGATTTTTTAGGTTTTTTATTGATAATTTCATTTATAGTTTGCCATATCTTTTTATTATTGTTGCCAGCAATATTGATTTTTTCTTTATAGAAATCTTCTTTGGTTTTCCGAATAATGTGGCATAGTTTATTTCTGAATTTTTTAAAATATTCGTATAGTTTATAGTTTTCTGGAAACTTTTTATGTTCTTTATAAATTTTTTCTTTGTGTCTAATTGAAATTATGATTCCTTGAGTGATCCATGGTTTTAATTTTTTTAATTTAGTTTTTGGAGAGTATTTTATAATGGAAGAGGAAGATTTGATGTGCTTATTCAAGATTGCTTCAAAATTTAGTGAACATAAGTCGGTGTTATTAGAGGATAGAACAGTTTCCCAATTTTCAATATTAAGGTTTTGTTGTAATTTTTCGTAATTAATAATAGTTTTTGGAAAATTATTGCGGGAGTAATTATTCACATCTATTTTGTCAGTTTTAAAAGCTACAATACATGTGTGATGATCAGTAATGTTATTTTTCCAAATAATTGTTTTTATTTTTTCAGTTTCATTAGAATTACACCAGATATGATCTATGCATGATGGCCTTTGTCCATGAAATTCTCTCGTATATTTTTTTATACATGGTTTAAAATTTAGTTCCGTTAATGTGTTGATATATTCAGTTTTTTCTTTATTTCTATTGTTTTCAAATTCATTAGATATATCAATATTAATATCGCCTACAACAAAAGCATTTTGAGAGCAATTAGTATTTATAATAGATTTCAGATTCTCGGTGAAATTACTAATGCTCGAGTTATGTGTTCTATATAATGCTATTATATCGTAAAACGTGTGTTTTATAATAATTCGAATATGAAGACAATTTACAAGATCGATATGAATTTCATTAACGGAAATATTCTCATGAATAGATTTTACAAAAACAATGATTCCGCTGTTTTGATTTATTTTGTAAGTTGTGACAAAGTATTTGTAACCAGGTAAATTATAGGTACCTGAGTAGCCGCTAATTCTGGCTTCAGACAAAACAATACAATCCGGTTTATTAGTGAGTTCGTTTAATGCAAGTGTAAAATGATCAAAATTTTTCGAGACACTTCGAATATTTAGGTGAAGGATTGTTAATGCTTTTAGAGGATCTATTTCTAATAATGTGTTATTACATTCGACACTAGTTAGACAAATATTTTCCGTAATATTAAAAGATGAGTCTATCTCTTCAAATAATGAGTCAGACATGGGAGTGTATTAAGAGTATAGAAAAATAAATTTTTGATTTTTACATTATTGTATTGTAGAAGTATAATTGTAGGAAAAAAATGTATTTGAGGAGAAAAAGTGTTCGCCGAGTGAAACATTAGTTTCAGCAAGAAAATTAATAAAAATATGTATGTGGTTATAGCAGAAGAGTGTGTCCGATAAATAGTAATGACATTAAATGAATAATTTATAAAATTTATCTCCAAGTTTAATATATTGACAATATTCACCATTATTTCATTTACACTTGTGACAGCGTAAATATTTGATACAAATATGGCAACGCCGCTATTTCTGTTAATTTTATAATTTGTTGTATAGTACGAGTAACCCGGTATATTATAATTAATTTCACTCGATGAATGCGTTTCTGATAATATTATACAGTCAAGTCTATTTAATTGTTTAATAGTTATTAGAAATTCTTCGAAATTTTTTTCCAAAGATCTAACGTTCATGTGTATTATTATTAGGCTGGCTGTAGGTTTTATATCTATAAGATCGTTTGTATTTTTTACCGTGTCAAAAATCCTTACGTCTATTTTATATGAATTATCTATTGGGTTTATTATAAAGTCGTTCATTTTGAGGTAGTAATAAAAATTAACAATAATGTTGGCGCTGGGAATACACTTCACATTTGCAATTATAATATTACTTGTGTTGACTTGTATATTATCACTGCGTGTTAACACTTTGCGGGAGGGCTTTTCGAAATATTTTTTTGAAATATTGTGCAATTTATTTAGGTTTTCGTTAGACTTGTAATTAATAATATGCATCATTAGTCGTAATCGATGCGATCCCTCGCAATTTTCAGCATTTTGTTTCTATAGTTGCACCTAATACTGTTGGCTGCGTGGTCCGTGGTGTTTTTTTCTCCATATTTAGAATTTTGTCTGGTGCAGTTTACACATGCTGGTACTGTTTTTCCTCTTCCCGGACATTTTGAAAGGATGTGGTCGCCCATGCAGTGTGGGCAAATTGGAGGGCTGGTTCGGTGTAGGCATCTTTTAGCCGTATGCATGAACATACAGCAATGAAAACATTGAGTTAAAGGATCGCAATCTTCAATTTTTACTCGTTGAAACTGTATATTTAGTTTACCGAGTGCAAGGAGACTTTTTCGCATTTTGCCACTGGTTTCCATGATGTAGCTAGTGAAATGGCGCTGCTTTTCGTTTATGTTTGTGTTTTTTATCTCCGTTATAAGTGTGATTTTGTTGTCTTCACTTTCCTTGTAAACATCTTCAATTCCTTCGTTCTGGGTTATTATTCCGCAAAATATTTCGTCTTCAGTAAGATTGGATTTTAATCCTTTTATTATTATTTTTGGTCTTTTCTTTTGAATTTCATTTACCACCAAATCGGTATTCAGTTTTTTTATTTCGGCGGTTAAGGTATTTGCATATTCCTTTTTTGGGCATGATATTATTATTTTTTCTTCTTTTGTTTTTCTCAAACCATTTATTCCTATCTTTATGTTACTTAAATTTATTTCTTTTTTTATTATTTTTTCAATTTCTTCTGCTTTAGCATTATTTTTGGTCGACGAAATGATGATTGAGAATCTCTCTTCTTCTCGAGGAGTAATTTTGGTTGTTGATACTTTCTGGGCATATGATGGTGTTGTTGCGCTTTTCATTATTTTTTCAAAGTTTCCCACCAGCTGGTCGTTTTTTTCGATAAGTTTGTCTTGTAGTTGAATTATTTGTTGTTGCATTTTTAATATTTCAGATTTCACTTCATTGTCAAGATCGATAATAATTTTTTCGATATTTGTTTTGGTTTTTGAGTCTTTAACGGTTTGTATTTTTTGAACTTCATTTTTTAGCGTACTCAACAACTCTTCTACCGTCATGAAAGTGTTACGTTGCGGTGTAACGAGAGCGCGAAGACAGTGCCGTGGGACGGGCTGCCGTTACGAGCGTAACGTAACGTAACTTATTTACTAAACTATAGTACTTATTATAAATACGTACGAATTCGTCTCGTAATGCTCCTGTGGTCAATAATGGGAATTGACGCTCTATTCCAGATATTATCCTCTAACTTCACAGAAATTTCTTCATATGTATCTTTAAATTGTTCTTTTTTAGAATGGTGCACCCACAAAACACATCGTAATACATCTTCACAAGTAGGCAAAACATTCAAAAGGTAAATGACTTCCAGAACCGAATACAAGACAAGTTAGTTCACTTCTTAACATTGCCATAATGTTCAACTTTCAAAGAACAGTCGATATAAACACAAACTTCGAAAATTAGTTGATTTATCCTACTGCAGCGCACAATTACAAGTACCCATAGTTTAACTGTTTAACTGTTCCTATAGTCCTACTTAATAATTATATTGTAAAATAATAATGTAATTATATCATAGGTAATAAATAAACACTTAATTTTTTTTACATAATTATAAGCATTTCTAAGAATCGGGAGAACATTATTGGTGTTTTCAGTGTTTTTATCAAAAATTCAAAGTGGTGGCGATGTCGTAATTATAAATAAATATTTTTTATATTTTTTTATTTAAGATAAGTACATAACGGAGCACCAATCCCGCGTATGCCGAATTCTATATTACGAAAAAAAAAATTCTCCATACTAGACCGCTCCACCTTATTGTACACAGTGCCTCACTGCAAAACTAGGCTAGCCCAAAGACACATTAACTATATTGGCCCAAAATTGTTTAATTCCTTGCCGAGTTCCATCAAGATGTGCCAAAACCTAAGCTCGTGTAAAATAAATGTCAAAAACTGGGTAAAAAAGTATCTGGAAGTGAGAGATTTTTTTCTATAAATTATATATGATAATATGTTACCATCTAAATTAAAAAAAAAAATTCTGACGTCTTTTTAAACTGTTTTTTTATTAAATACCTACGCAAAAATAACTATATGTACCATATATTTTTTCTTTCTTTATTCATATTTCTTTTTTAATTTAAACCATAGAAAATGTAACCACCACTGTTTTGAATACATACCTTATAATGCCCACTCACAGGCTTCGCCTTTGTGGGATTTTTTTGTTACTGCCTTATATTTTGTATAATTTATAAATGTACCTGTATGTATCAAAAAAATTGCCAATAAAAAAAAAAGAATAACAACATTTTTTCAAATCATATTGTTGTGATACGTCATGTTTAACTGGCAGTTACCTGAGAACTAAAAGTGAATAAAAACATTTCTCCAAATCTTATTATTACTTCTAACATTTCTTTAATTTCTCTTGATAAGCTATTTTTTCTTTTTAAATTTCTCTCATTACTGGTGTACAAAAATTATGTATTTAATAATAACCTCGCAGAAAGATCAACTCTCTCCACGGAAGACCATTTAAAGACAATGCGGAGGGTCTCCCTCTTTGGAAAACGTGAAGGCGGGACTTTGCATATGATTGTCACGTGTCATCCGGATTGCCGGAATTTACTAATAGATAGCGGTCTTTGCTACCTTGGGTGGAATGGCTGTCGGGTTCGAGACTACATGGGAGCTACCCGTTGATTCAAATGCCACATGAACGGCCATGTAAGCAAATCTTGTACTCAGGAGTTCATTTCTTGCCGCCACTGCGCCGCAGCCGGTCATGATTTCGAGGAGTGCCCCAAGAAGGCACAGGCCGCTATCTGCGCAACTTGTACCAAGTTTAAGAAACCAGCCGATCATTGTACTGGTGACCGAGCCTGCCCCACAAACAGAGCTGCGATCGAGGCTCAAGTCCGCATGACCGATCTCCATAGGCCAGGTCAACTTGCAGCGGTCTTGGATAGCTACCCTTGATAGCGTCTCATGACCGACCTTGGGATCAACACTCTGCTCATTCAGCAATACATTTAGCAAGGGAAAACACCTGGTATTATTAGTCCAGGGGTGGTACTTGAAGTAGGCAGCTCTCCCGGGGTGGGTGTTTTGGTTAACACTTTGAGGGACTGTCGAACGAATACCAAACCTGTGTTTCCTTTAAATTTGGCGATACTGAAATCATCGTGATATCAGTATATTTTAAATATGGTAATTTAGTTGAACCGCATATTTTTAGCACCACGCGTGCCTTGCATAAATTAAAAGGCCGAAACATAATTATTGGAGGTGACTTCAATGCGCGCTCGCCTCTCTGGTTCGGCTTTGACGGAAGTCGAAAGGAAAGATCCTATGCCGTCGAAAATCTTATCTGTTTATCCTCAATGAACCAGGTACGTTTTCAACATTTACAAGAACCGGTAGCGAAAGCAACATTGATCTCACTCTCTGCTCTGGATCTGTTGCGTCAAAAATATCAAAATGGACGGTTCATAAGTGTGCGATAGTTTCTGATGATAGATTGATAACTTTTTCAATGAGAATTACAAAGACAGAAGCTTGGAACTTCAGAACCACTAGGACGAATTGAGATAGCTTTGGGGATGCGCTCCATCAATCTTTAAGGGGTTTTCATGACGTAGCCGCTAGTGAACCGGACAACTTGGGGAATTTCTTCAACGTGGCGGTGGTATCAGTCGCTTCTAAACTTCTTTGGGCAGATCAAACCCAAAGAAGTTAATTAAGACGCCGTGGTGGACACAAGAGCTGACTTTGCTGAAAGGGGCCTACAAAAGGGCTTATCCCTATAAGGCCCATTTTAACCTAACAGGCAGGGGCCTGGTAGTGGTTAGGCGGAGTATTTGCTCGCCTAAAGAAGCAGCTGCACTTCAGGCCCATTTTAGGGCTTCCCGTGGTGCCTATCGTTCGGGCGTCTTCTCAGCAAAACGAGCTGCATGGTATAGTTGGGTAGATGAAGTGGGTAACGCCAACCCGTGGAAAATCCACAGCGCTGTTGAAAACTCGGGAAAAGGATCAGAACGATACTTATCGAGCGTTGTGCTCGGTAATAGCGAAAGGAACGCAGAGAGTGTTGACATAGTCTCCACTCTTGAGACACTTCTGGGCAAGTTAGTTTCTCTAGACTCAGTTAATGGGGAATGTGTTCACCATCAACAGGTAAGAAACCTGTCACGGCTTCCACCTAGAGACTTCGCCCAGAAGGATGGCGTGCCACCATTAAGTAGAGCAGAGGTTGAAATCATTATTAAGGGTTTGGGTCCGAAAAAATCACCGGGATTTGACAGATTGAACGGCATAATAGCGAATAATGTTTGGATCCACGCCAAAGAGGAGTTTTATCAAGTGTTGGAAACGTGCTTGCGTAGAGGAGTATTCCCGACAGAATGAAAGAAAGGCATGCTCCGGATTATACCAAAGGGGAACAATAAGCCGAGAACA
Source organism: Hesperophylax magnus (assembly GCA_026573805.1). Classification (NCBI taxonomy): domain Eukaryota; kingdom Metazoa; phylum Arthropoda; class Insecta; order Trichoptera; family Limnephilidae; genus Hesperophylax; species Hesperophylax magnus. Next base: position 4,048,436 of record JAIUSX010000082.1, read on the forward strand.
AATATCGGAGCCTACAGACCCATCACTTTACTTCCAATTTTAGGTAAAATACTGGAAAAAATCATCAAACATAGGCTCCGTCTCACCCTGTCTCCGCCCTGCGACCGCCAATTTGGCTTCGTGCCCGGTAAGTCCACTGAGCACGCCATTAAGTATGCGCTTCAATGGGTGAGGGTTTTTACCAAGGAGTATGTAATTGGAATCTTTTTGGACATCTCGGGTGCCTTCGATCATGCGTGGTGGCCGATGATTTTAACTAAGTTGAAAAATCGTAAATGCCCGCCTTTACTGTTCAATATTATTTTTATAAGCAATAATTGTTCGCCTGAAACACTCATCCACATTGAAAAAATCTCCTGATAAAAAATACATGACGCCAACGGGACTCGAACAATTTATTGATTTAAAATAAATTGTTCGAATTATTATTTATTATTATTATTTATTTAAAATAATTTATTTTATTTTAAACAACTCAAACAACAAACACTCGTTCAATATTGTTAGTGATTATTTACGTAACAGAAAGGTTATTGTGATTTTTTCATCATACGTGACGTTAACATTAATTTTTCTCATTACTGGTGTACAAAAATTATGTATTTACACTCTATACGGGACGCGTAGGATTGCACTAAACTCCACATATTCAGGAATAAAGTCATTTTATATATCACTGCGTTGGGACGTCTGGTACATTAGATAAACGGTGCGTGAGTATAGTTCAACTGTCGCTCTCTATACCACATACATCCATGAAGCAAAAGGAACACGATTTCAATTCGCCGACTGTACTTTATAGATCTCTACGGTTACATTATCATATTTGAAAATGGGCTGAAACCTTAAATTTTGAATTTTGTCTTAGCAAAGTTTTTAAAGAGGGGTGGCTTAAGCCTTTAGGCGAAGGCTTGAATGAACTCGTTACTGGAATAAGTTATCTCAGACGCCGCTTGTTTAGTTCTTGAACTGATATTGCCTTCAAAGAAAATTAATTTCTAATTCCTTTTCTTTCTAAACTTATTTTTTGTTGTTTGTAATTCTTACAGGTATTATCTTTTGTATTTTCGGGAACAAAATTAGATTATTCAATTCAGCAAAAAATGTGGTATAACTTATAAAATGATAACAGAAAAGTTTGGTTCTTTGGTTTTTTGGGCCTCACATTTGGACCGTGAAAATGATTTATGGAAAAATCAATATCCTCTTGTGAAAGCTTTAATTCATTGACAGGACAATTAACCTTACTTTTCAGTGCTTTTACATAGAGAGTTATTATTAGATATAGAGAAACAGGAGTTTTAATGTTATCAATCGCTTTGTTTATATAACACCGCATAAGAAACTCAACTGCCCGGAGTCAGTGGGCCCATGGCATCTACACTTGGGATATATTGAGTATCACTTGACAAATGTTATTGGTATAAATGTTATATCTACAAATATCCGTGATCTGTTATATTCACGTACATATCTAACTAACCCGCTGTGGCACTGGTTCGGAAGAACAAATTTTTCTTTGTGGGCGATTTGTAAATTTGCGAGCGCTTAAATGGATTAGAATCACACTTTTTCAAGCTTAAAAATATAGGGGAGCTTTGTTAGTCAGTGTAAATCGTATATTGAAAACGCCCCAATAACACAGGAGTGTATTGGCGTTCTCGTATTGGAAAAATCACGAAAAAGAAAGCATTTTAGTCAATTTATTAAAAATTCAAAATGCTGTAAAAACGATTGGGGCGTTTTTGCAAAAAAATAAATATAACATTATGATTAAATAGCCAAACAGCGCAATATTGTTTATTGTTATTTAAAAAATCCCCATTAAACGTCGATAGCTTTATATGAAATTATTACGGGGCAAAAAGCTGTATCAAGGGTGTTTTGTAAAAACCTTACAAGTTTGCATTTATAATGTGACTACTGTAATAGTTACTTCTCAACCTAACATAACCCAACCGAGAGAGCGCGGGCAGAGGTCGGCCAAATAGATTTAAAAGTAATGACAGACAGAGACAGAGAAATTTTCAGTTTTCAAATTGTTTTACATTTTGTTACTATAAGGTTGTTTCAAAACAACTTTGTATTAAAAATTCAAAATTCAAAAAATATTTATTGCACAAAAAGAGTACAAAGGGTATAGCTTATAGGTTACATCCTATTTCTTCAAGCTAACCCAAAAAATACACATTATATTACATAACCCAACAATTACATGTTAACAAATAAATAAAAATAAATAATAGTGAATAAAAAAAAAACAGAGGTATTTAATTAATGTAAGGTATTCATTTAAGGTGTAGCTTAAAAAGGCAAAGTGAAAAGTTTTAGAAGGTCAAGTGAATAAACCTTCCGCAAATATTGAACTATTTCCGCTTTTCGTACGCGAGAATGAAATCAAATTAAAACCCTCAACATTCGGCAGAGTAAAGCGAAGCCTACAACCGTTTCAAATAGCCTTTGGGCTTTGTGGATTGATAAACTGTTATGTTTGTCGATATCTGATTTTAAATTTGAATTCCAAATCTTTTTCGTTTTCTATTTCAAATTTAAAAAACAATATCTTCCAATACTTTCCGGTGTTCATAAAAAATTCGATGCTAATTTGAATTAAGAAACCAAGGTTTGATTTGACCCCATTTTGTCGTTAGTGTCTTACTGAAATTATAGATTGTCCAGTTTTGATTATAAATTAGCAAATTCCATGCAATTATTTCTGGAATCAGTAGAAAATATTACGAGGAAAATTCGTTCTAGTTGAATTGTGTACAACATTTGTCGAATCTGCGTTTTTAAATAACGATTAGTTTTATATCTTGAAATTAGAATAAATATGTGAAAATTATACATTTTTATCTCAAATTGTTATTTTCAGGTGTTAGATTCTTGGTTACCATAAAAAACTTCTTCTAAACATCATAAAAAGGAAAAGTAGACCAAAAACCTTTTTGAAATCGCCCACCTTAAGTTTTCGTAAAACTAGCGTTTATTTTATTTGCCATAATGTGACGTAAATCAATTATTAAATATTGTACCATTAATATAATTAATACATACTTTCTATTCATATAATGATTATATGAATGTACCAGTAGGTAGTATACTGAAAATATGTGTTTATTATTATTGCAAATTAACAATAATTATATGTCAATATTTTGTGTAGTAGATCAGTTTTTAATATTCTCCTGACGAAGGAAGGGTTCTTCCGAAACCGGTAGATTGAAAATAAAACTATAGTGGTCAAAAACAAATTAATGTGTTTTTATTGTAACAATAATTGGTTGACAAGATACAACAATGACATGAATAACAATAGTTAAATTCAGTTGAAACATAAAACGGAGAATATTAGCATAGTGATGTATTCGTTGGGAGTACACAGCCTGTAATTAGTGGTATTTTCTATGAAATTAAACGTAGATAGTAATAAATTGTTTTTCTGTTTTGTAAAATATCATAACAGCATTTTGGTTCAACAAAACTACTGTCACGAGCAAAAATAATCACCTAGAAATTATAATATAATGTTTTTTTACAGACATTTTTCGTTTTTTGTTTTTCTACTCAATGTATAGATAAATTGATTACTAAGCAAGTAAACATATAATATTTTAGTGTATTGAGTAGGCATGATGAGTGGGCAATGTTATAAATAGTTCATTTTTATGTAGCAGTGTTTTGCGAACTAGGAAAACCTGTGATGAGATGTTCACTTGTTTAAGAAGGTGTTTGGTATGTTCATATTGTTTATTGCTTTGTTTAGTTTGTTAGTAGAAAACACCAGTGTAATATTTAAAAAAAACCTAATTTATTGTAGTTCAATTCAATAATTTCAAAACAAGTAATATAATAATGGTAGTAACACAGATGGTGGATAGCTGATACATAACAGTATTTGATTATTTGTACAGCGCCGTTTTGTGTGAAACATCACCTCAAGAGCGCTGTACAAATATTGTTCGAGGCTCTAACTTGAAAAACTGTTAATAAAATATGTCATATATTTACAAACAGCATGTTCCACGCTCATACCGCGAAACTCTGGTCTTTGTGCCCATTGATAAATTTCAAATATTTGTGTGGTTTCAAAGCGTTCACATAAACACACCTTTATAAGAAATATTTCTTCCCACTCTGTAAGCTGATATACATAAAATTTGAAATGTGGAGGTTTGTTGTCCGAATACGTACATTATTCACAAAAACAAATCTTCGATTACACTGAACAATTTTTATTCAAAAAAAAAAAGAATTTAAACTTACGGCTTAGCGATAGCAACCTCCAGCTCATCTGTCATAATTATATATATAGGTCCCACTACATTTATTGCGTCCGTTCGTAAATAAATCCGTCTTTGGGCGTCCAGCACTTCTAGTTCTTTTTTTAAGATTGTTTTTGTGAATATTGCACTGTGTATTGCTCACAATAATCGCTGGTATCATATATATATTTGTATTTTATTGTTTTATATGGTATATAAATATGTAGCTGCAATGTATCACCAATGAGCGTGATTCTGCCTAAAAATGTAGGCACCTAACTGGTGAGAGGCGGTGGATAATTATTGTACAGGAGTATATTTTTTGGCAGATCACAGTATATTAGAGAACTAACTTAGACCCGTGATAGCTACGATATATTATAATAGTTAGATTTGTGAAGCTGAAAGCATTGCCTCAGGATCATTAAAAAAACGAACATTCGCCAATTCTTAGAGACGAACAATACGGCTTAGCGATAGCAACCTCCAACTCATCTGTCATAATTATATATATATAGGTCCCACTGCATTTATTGCGTCCGTGCGTAAATAAATCCGTCTTTGAGCGTCCAGCACTTCTAGTTCTTTTTTTAAGATTGTTTTTGTGAATATTGCACTGTGTATTGCTCACAATAATCGCTGGTATCATATATATATATATATGTATTTTATTGTTTTATATGGTATATAAATATGTAGCTGCAATGTATCACCAATGACCGTGATTCTGCCTAAAAATGTAGGCACCTAACTGGTGAGTGGAGGTGGATAATTATTGTAGAGGAGTATATTTTTTTGGCGGAACACAGTATATTAGAGAACTAACTTAGACCCGTGATAGCTACGATATATTATAATAGTTAGATTTGTGAAGCTGAAAGCATTGCCTCAGGATCATTAAAAAAACGAACATTCGCCAATTCTTAGAGACGAACAATACGGCTTAGCGATAGCAACCTCCAGCTCATCTGTCATAATTATATATATATATAGGTCCCACTGCATTTATTGCGTCCGTGCGTAAATAAATCCGTCTTTGAGCGTCCAGCACTTCTAGTTCTTTTTTAAAGATTGTTTTTGTGAATATTGCACTGTGTATTGCTCACAATAATCGCTGGTATCATATATATATATATATATATATATGTATTTTATTGTTTTATATGGTATATAAATATGTAGCTGCAATGTATCACCAATGAGCGTGATTCTGCCTAAAAATGTCGGCACCTAACTGGTGAGTGGAGGTGGATAATTATTGTAGAGGAGTATATTTTTTTGGCAGATCACAGTATATTAGAGAACTAACTTAGACCCGTGATAGCTACGATATATTATAATAGTTAGATTTGTGAAGCTGAAAGCATTGCCTCAGGATCATTAAAAAAATGAACAATCGCCAATTCTTAGAGACGAACAATACGGCTTAGCGATAGCAACCTCCAGCTCATCTGTCATAATTATATATATATAGGTCCCACTGCATTTATTGCGTCCGTGCGTAAATAAATCCGTCTTTGAGCGTCCAGCACTTACTTCTAGTTCTTTTTTTAAGATTGTTTTTGTGAATATTGCACTGTGTATTGCTCACAATAATCGCTGGTATCATATATATATATATGTCTACGAAAATCTGATGCCTGGTTTGACGAAGAATGTCGGAGCCAGAAGAGATTGATGCGTAAATTGGAGAGGTCCTACAGACACTCGGGGGTTACATCACGGAACGATTGGATACAGGCTCAAAAAGAGTACATGATCTTAATCCGTTCAAAAAGGTCTGAATATTGGACAAATAGGATCACTTCAGAGCGCCAAAATCCACGTAGTCTTTGGAACTCGGTTAAGACAGTCATTGCTGATGTCCATGCACCAAATACAATCGACATAGCTCCGGAAATCTTCTCCAAGTTTTTCCTTGACAAAATTGAGTCAATACGAGCCCTAACAACCTACGCTCCACCACCGTATTTTACTAAATGCAATAGAGAAAACCTTTCTGCCTTCAAACCTACATCCCTAGAAGAAGTAAGGAAATTAATTCTTACTTCACCGAACAAGCAGTGTTCGCTCGACCCTATTCCAACGTGGCTACTGAAAAAGTGTTGCAATGAAATTGCTCCCTTTTTAGTTCATCTTTTCAATAAGTCACTTAGCACGGGTGACTTTCCAAAATCCCTTAAATCAGCTATCGTAACTCCATTATTAAAAAAACCACAACTGGACGCTGAAGATCTTTCAAATTACCGACCCGTTTCAAATCTGCCTTTTATATCAAAAATATTAGAAAAAATCGCTGCCTCACAGGTCATATGTCACTTAAATTCAAATGAATTATTAACTAAATACCAATCTGCATATAGACGGTTCCACTCCACAGAAACCGGGTTACTACGTGTTTTGTCGGACATAACTACTGCCATTGAGTCGGGTAAACTGGCACTTCTTTCAGTCTTGGACATGAGTGCTGCATTTGACACGATTGACCATGACTTTCTTATTAAACGATTAGATGAATCATTTGGTTTAAACTGTGATGTTAAGACCTGGCTGACATCGTACCTGGCCAACCGTTTACAAGCCGTAAAAGTGGGAAAAAACCAATCAAATTATGCAACCCTTTCATCTGGAGTACCCCAAGGGTCCGTTCTGGGCCCACTACTCTTCATCCTCTTCACAAATGATGTCGCTAAAATAATAGAATCATTCGGCCTTCTATCTCACTGCTACGCTGATGACCAGCAAGTTTATTTTTACTGCTTACCAGAAGAAATAAACAGTTTAAAAATTCGTATAACTGAGTGTATAGAAGCAATTACTCGCTGGATGACCTCAAATAGATTGAAACTGAATCCCACAAAGACTGAGTTTCTGTGGACTGCTACAAGCAGACGTCAGCATAACATTGAAAACTCCCCAATAACCATTTCCGGAAGTGACATCACTCCAAAAACGTGCATCAAATTACTGGGTGTCAATCTAGACGCTAATTTTTCCCTTAAAACTCAGGTGAACAGAACTGTAAGCACGGGGTTCTTTCAATTAAGGCAAATTAAAGCAGTGCGGAGAAACCTGCCAACAGAGGCGACTAAATTGCTAGTCAATTCCTATGTTGTTTCACGTCTAGATTATTGCAACGGAATATATGCAAGTCTCCCTAAATGTCAAATCAACAAATTACAATCCGTTTTCAACGCCGCGGCAAGGCTTATCACCGGAGTATCTAAATACTCCCACATTTCAGAGCATCTCAAAAATCTGCACTGGCTCAAATGTCCTGAAAGAATCCAGTTCAAGGTATGCTGGATGGTATTTAAGTCACTTAACGGAATGGCTCCGGCTTATTTATCAGAATTGTGTATTCCAGAAGATTCCAATTCCCGACAGTCAACCCTTAGGTCAGCAACGTCATCAGCTATCGGAAGGTTGAAGGAACCAAAGCGCACACCAGATACTAAGTTCGGTGAGCGTGCTTTTGCCGTGTCAGGACCTAAAGCCTGGAATGGACTGCCACATGATTTAAGAATGATCGCAGACTCGACAGAATTTAGGTCTAAACTTAAAACGCACCTTTTCAGACAGTCGTATCCATAATTTCAGAAACCTCCACTTTCACAGTTGACGGCAATTTAAATTTAAATTTAAATTAACAAAATGTTAAAAATACTAAAAATAAAATAAAATAAATAAAAATAATAATTAAAAATAAATAAATAAAAATGATAACAAGTAACAATTTGTAGGCTTTTAAGACAGTTAAAATACATTTAAATTAAAATAAAAACTATAGCAGACTTAAGATCATGCGACGACCAGTGTTTTTTGATATAGTGTCCTCTGCGTGCAGTTCTATCTTTTATAAGCATAAACTTTTTAATATAAGTGTGTTTGTTGGAAGTGACTTGCCAGGTAAGTATGTTTTGGTATCTTTTCTAAATAAAAAATGTAGATCCTAGGAAATAAATTGTACAGCGCCCTTGAGGTGATTTTTCACAAAAACGGCGCTCTACAAATTATCGAATTATTATTATTATTATTATGTGTATTTTATTGTTTTATATGGTATATAAATATGTAGCTGCAATGTATCACCAATGAGCGTGATTCTGCCTAAAAATGTAGGCACCTAACTGGTGAGTGGAGGTGGATAATTATTGTACAGGAGTATATTTTTTTGGCAGATCACAGTATATTAGAGAACTAACTTAGACCCGTGATAGCTACGATATATTATAATAGTTAGATTTGTGAAGCTGAAAGCATTGCCTCAGGATCATTAAAAAACGAACATTCGCCAATTCTTAGAGACGAACAATACAATTATGACTTCAATTATTAATGTTGTAACTGTTTTTGAGTGTAAACATTAATTTTATTGTAAATTTTATGATTCTTTTCACATATATTAATCGGGAATAATTCACAAAAATTGATTCTAACTCATTTTCAATCGCTTGGAAGAACCTAAATAAGGATAATATCGTTACGTAACTTTTGTATTAGCACCAAAGTCCTAAAACAACTTTTTATCAGTAGTACATTGAAATAAGACACACATTTTCACCACACTGTAGCGGCTCGCATTACTACATACATATAGTATGTAGTAATGTACGTAGTACGTAGTATTTCTGAAAGCGGCTCAATAATATGGGGACCCGGGGATGCTACGTACACTTCAATGGTGGAAAAAGTACAAAAGAAGTTTCTACGTTATCTTTATCTTAGAGACTTCGGGTACTATCCCTATTTATACCCATCAGCCTTCCTTTCCGGAATGCTGGGTATCGATAGTTTTAACAATTATTTATAAGCAATAATTATTAGCCTGAAACACTCATCCACATTGAAATATTTCCTGATAAAAGATACATGACGCCAATATAAATAATATAAATAAATAATTGTTACCCTTTGTGCTATGCATAAAAAATCTTGTCTTAAACATTAGTTTACCAAAAAATAATAATCGATAGTTTTGTCAACAGGCGGAAAGCTGCGTTGCTGATGATGGCCTATAACTTGTTGAACGGTCACATCAACAATCCAGAAATTTTAAATAAAATTTTATCTTACGTCCCTGATAACTTCGCAAGAGTGCGTAGGCACAAACCATTCATTCTTCCGAGATGTAGGACTAACTTACCATTAGCAATGCCTCTCGGAAGAATGATAGTCCTTCATAACTCACTAGCCTCTGACTTCGACATTTTCCACCTGAGCATTAATAAATTTAAATCGCTAATTAGGCAATTATGATTGTGTATTTTTATAATGTATCTTTGTTATTGGAATTTTTTATTCTGTAAATATGCATTTAAAATATAAATATAAATAAATATAATATTATTTATCTACCTACTATGCCTGTCTCGACACAGGAATATCCCAGTGAGATAGAAATTAGTAAAAATCATTTGTATTACATTTTGCGTTTAGATTATAAATAAAAAAATTAAATTATTTAAGTGGAAGTTATTACTACAATTATACCTATTGTATTGTAATTAATATTTCTGCTAAGGGGATCAAATTTTTACGTCTGGTAAGAATAAAATTATGGAAGTGCCTAATAATAATAATATTTGGCTAATTTATATAGCGCCGAGAAAGCGAGAGAAATCACCTGAAGGGCGCAGAAAAGGGCGCCTACCTATATAAAATAAATTTATTCAGTATTTTTTAGAAATACAAAATAATAAGCATTATAATAATAAATAACGTTTATCTATACATAACTAACTATCCACTGATAATTAATTAATAAAATATATTATTTTGAAACGAAATATCATAAGACTTGGTAATACATTAAGGAAACGTGAGAAGAAAAACATAATATTTCATGCAAACCCCATCTGTAACTATAACTATATTACGTTACAATATAATATCCAGCTCAAGCACGGAGGCTCCATCGACGTCAAGTTAGCTTCTTGAGAACGGGTCGTTTCTACGACCGTTGTGTTACAATTTGCCGGCCTCTATGTTTCCTCCTTTTCAAGACCCATGTCACTTCTTCCTCTCCTCAAAAATACCCTCTATACGGCTTACCCAAAGATGACATAGGCCTTGAGGGAAACTATATTCCTAGTGGTCTCTTGTGTGGAGTTAATTCCAAACAACAATTCTGTGTCTTATTCTGTTTCATATTCGTTGAATATAATATTAATAATCCCATAAATATATCTGTTTATCCCTTTCTACATTTGTTTAGTGAAAATGCGATGTGTTTGAGAATCAACATTCAAAGGTTTCAGAAACAATCTGGCATCGATCTTTTAGCTTGGTAAAATGCATCAACTAACCAAACTAACTAACTATCAAATATAATTAAATCCTTAGAATGGTAGAAAATTGAATTTAGCAATGTTTTTTTTTTTGCTTTGTCACTTTTTCTTATAATCGTGTGTATTTTCAACCAAAAATTGGTATCTTCTTGTGCTTTTCCGGAAAAAACATTATTATACATCAGGTAATTGGCTTCACGGGCCTTGTAGCCAATTAATATTAACCGTGGCCATGATTGACTCTTGGAAAAAATGCTCGCAAGGAAAGGAAATGTTATATTTATCACTTTCCCCACGGAAACTGCTCTAGGAGGGATTCTGAAATTTATTTATTTATTTATTAACGGACATCGTCCAAATTACAAAATAATAACACGAATACAGTAAAATGAAAAATACAGGAGTAGATAAAGGTACATGAAAGCAAAGACATAAGGCAGATATAATATAAGAAAATAAAGTGACAAGTCGAATCAAGTCAAGACTACGCCGTGGGTCAGGACCACAGGACACTTATAATATTCCTTCACTTGTTTACCGACTGGAAAAAATCATTCAGACTTATGCCGAAAAAGTTAAGGTTTTGACTTGAGTTGACCAGTCTACACATTCTGGACAATGGTGAATAATATCCATAATTTATCAAATGATGGTTTAGGAAGAGCAGTTCATTATTTCTGAGTTTGTGCGAGGGGATATTGAATGAGTTGCAGTAGAGTAAGTAAATCAATAATACCATTTATAATTTTGAAGAAGCAAATGAGGTCATTTCTTTCCCGACAGACTTCCAAAGGAGAGAGGTTTAGAGTTAGTTCAATTTCATCATATGAGTATTTGCCTTTTTCTAATCCTAGCCTCCTAGCAATCCCACTTAAGAACCGATGTTGAACAGATTCAATGGGTCGAATGTGGACAACATAAAAGTGATACCAGATAACACAAGAATATTCAAGATGAAGGCGAACCAAAGAACAGTAAAGAGTTCTAAGGGTATTTACGTTTTTGAAGTCTGAAGTGATTCTAGTGATAAAACCAAGTAGTTTGAGGGATTTATTAACGATTGCAGTTATATGATCCCGAAAAGAAAGCTTGATATCAAGAGAGACACCAAGGTCTTTAATAGATGTAACAGTTGCTAAGCAAATATTATTAATATATATACAGTCGACTATCGATAATTCGAAACTCGAGGGACTCTTAAAATATTACGAATTATCGAGTGTTTGAAATATCAAATGTTTCGAAATTTGTGAGAGTAAATAAATAAAACTTCGATTTCTTAAGTGTTGATCAATTATTATTTATTAACTCCTATTCTATAACAATGACAAAAGTTTATAGGTACATTCGTGTACATACATGTAATCATAATGTGAATTAATTAATCTTTCGAAAGAAAGAACTCTGTTATACTGGTTTGCTTCAAAGCACATTGCTGCTGCTCAGACTTCTCAATAATTTTTTTTAAGAGAAAAAGTGCCTGAAATGCTTTTTCATCACTTTCGTTTTGTAAACAGAAGGTTTGTAAGGTATCGAATGAGGATCTTGCTTCCTTAACTGACACTTCTGCCAAAGGTTCTGATGTATCGTCCTCATCTTCTAATCATAACAAAAACAATACACGTTTGAACTTGTCGCAAAATTGTATTTGTACTAACGTGTGTGTAACAATCTTTCCGCCTCTTTCTCTCTGCAACTTTGAATTGTCGAATGTTGAACGCCGATGAGTTCGAATTACCGCGTCGTTTTGTTATATAGCAATGATTTTTTCGTTTGAATTACCAAGTGTACAAAAATGTATGGATTTAGTTCGAAATATAAAGAGATTTCGTAGGGAACTCGTGATAACTTTGAATTATAGAGAGGTTCGAATTATCGCAGGTTTGAATTAACGAGAGTCGACTGTATATATATATATATATATATATTTTTTTTTTTTTTTTTTCGTAGGAAGCAATCACTTTGTGGTTAGACATTATATATTAAATCAAATAAAACACTTTGTTTATTTACCACTATTTTTTATTATTACATCTTCCGGTTTCGCTTCAGTCGAGCTTCATCAGGATGTGAAATATAACTAAAAACTAAGACAGAGGTCATGCATATTTATAGGAAAACAGAGGAAGACAGAATATAACACATTATAAAAGTGGGAAGAGTCAAATATTACATAGGCATAGTGAATTAAAGATAAATAATAACAAATTACAAAAAACTTTTTACATGAATTTATACATATAAATAGTACATTTTAAAGACATAAGAAAAAAGAAAAACATAAACATATTATTAAGGAGTGGAATGAATTGTGGGAAACAAGTTAAATATAGGACTATAGAATGTGTTTTTTTGATTAGATAAATTAATTTGTGTATTTAATAAATGGTCTGACAAGTACCTGTTATTTTATTAAATCTATGGTCTGCTGATATTAAATGGTTGGCGAGTTCCAAAAAGCCTTTGCCATTTATTTAATATCAGCAGACCGTAGATTTAATAAAATAACAGGTACTAGCCTCTTACATAAAAATAGTATAGGCATTAGGTTAGACAATTTAGAATCGTTAGAAATCAGGAAATCTATAAACAGTAACTTGTCAGACCATTTATTAAATACACAAATTAATTTATCTAATCAAAAAAACACATTCTATAGTCCTATATTTAACTTGTTTCCCATCCATTCCACTCCTTAATAATATGTTTATGTTTTTCTTTTTTCTTATGTCTTTAAAATGTACTATTTATATGTATAAATTCATGTAAAAATGTTTTTTGTAATTTGTTATTATTTATCTTTAATTCGCTATGCCTATGTAATATTTGACTCCTCCCACTTTTATAATGTGTTATATTCTGTCTCCCTCTGTTTTCCTATAAATATGCATCACCTCTGTCTTAGTTTTTAGTTATATTTCACATCCTGATGAAGCTTGACTGAAGCGAAACCGGTAGATGCAATAATAAAAAATAGTGGTTAATAAACAAAGTGTTTTATTTGATTTAATAAATATTATTAAGTTTGTATTCGAAGAATACAAACTTAATAATATTTGAATATGAACTTTTTAACAATATTTATTTTTAATAATATTTGAATATGAATTTTTGATCTATAGACGGATATAATTTTGCATGTATCGACATTTAGTTTCAAACAATTAATTTTTCACCAATCATTGAAAGAGTCAATATTCGATTGAAAAAGAAGGCAGTCATCGTGATTTTTAAAAAAGCTAAAAGATTTTTTAAATTTTTTTTTAAAAAGCCAAAAGCGTGTATGAGAGAAAATACTAATAATGTCGTTTATAAACAAGTTAAAAAGAAGCGGCGCTAAATGTGCTCCTTGAGGTACGCCGGACATTACTTCAATAATAGTAGACAAAATATGAGAAAATATTTTATGAACACGGCTGCACTTACTATTTCTTCCTGTTTTTTCTATTGAACTAAACCCTTTGGGTTACAAAGATATTTTTTGTTTTGTTAAATATCACCAAAGTTCTAATTTCGGTTGTGTGTCTGTTACAAAGATATGTTTTATCGTTGTTAAATATAATCAGAGGTCCAAGTTGTGTGCCTGTCCTGTGTAACTCCAGTTAAATAAATTTTAGAACTCGGATTTTTTTTAATTAATGTCATTTTCAAAATTGGAACTGTTTGTTTGAAGAATTCCGAGAAGCGATAAAGTACCTACCGACAAATACCTATCCCGTAGTTTTCCACCGGTCTGCTTTATTTATTGAATTATATTCAGTTTTCTAAATGGCCACACATGTTATTTATTGTATTATATTTAGTTTTCTAAATGGCCACACACGCTATTTATTGTATTATATTTAGTTTCCTAAATGGCTACACACGTTATTTATCGTATTATATTTAGTTTCCTAAATGGCCACACATGTTATTTATCATATTATATTTAGTTTCCTAAATGGCCACACATGTTATTTATTGTATTATATTTAGTTTCCTAAATGGCCACACACGCTATTTATTGTATTATATTTAGTTTCCTAAATGGCCACACACGTTATTTATCGTATTATATTTAGTTTCCCAGATGTCCACACACCAATATTACGGATAGGTACTGCAAAAAAACCAATGTTAAAGTTACGACAGGGTTTTCAGGATGGTTAACTTATTCAGAATTTTAAAAATTATTACGCCAGACCTTAATATCGGACAAGTTTTAAATTTATTTGGCAATGTTTTCAATTAGGTCATTTACAAATGCCACCACAAGTCTGCAATAATATTGTGTTAATTTCGGTTGTTAGTGCGCGGGTAAGTAATGTGAAATATTCTTGCCCAAGATTTTAATTGCGCAAGTTCATTGAATAATTTACACATCTTCGGATCTACCGGATCTGCCCTGATGATGGACACTGCAACGCTGTCCGAAACGTCGGCTAAAGAAGGAGTTAGCGCAACACGGCATAACACCCCAAAAACAAACAACAAAAATGCTTTTGGCCGTGAGAATCTAAAAACTTACCTGACATTATTCAAGATCAAAAATAGAACAACTTATTTGACCTGCCTGATTTAACAAATTAAATACTTTTTATTCGAACTGCTTCATATATCAGACCAGCGATAAGGTAGAGACGAAAATGGTTTAACGAATTAATGACTTTTTATTCGAAATGCGTATTTGTTTTGGTTAGATATTTACTCAGACATCGCGTGTGGGAGCACTAAACCAGGCCCAGTGAACGTGGGAAAATTTTGTTCACGTTTATACATACATATTCTTTGAATGTCTATTCTTTTCATACGTGGTACCAAATAATTTGTTCAATTCGCATGATTATAAGGTGTCATGTATTTTTATAAAGTCGTTGGATGGATTTCATAATTTCACTGACATTCGATGTGTAAATTTATTCATTTGAAACCTAATGATAACTAGTCAAATATTTTCTATTAGCTCACAAATACAATAACAATGTCCCATGATTTTCCCAAGAGTCCGTGCTAGTATTTAATAATGGAGGTGAAATTTTTTTTTGTCAAAACATTCTTTAAATAACGTACACATTTTTGTTTGAGGGGTTAAATTGGATGTGAGCAGCACAGGCCGCATTACGTGCACGGCAACGGGAAGGCTGCTACTACGTGTTGTACCCGGATGGTACTAAGGGGACAGCCTGCGGTATTCAAATCCTTAAACTAGCCAACGCGAAGCACAGCATGAATTTCAACAACCATTTTTATTTGTTTATTGCGCCGTTGTTGGCTGCAGAGATTGTGTAATAACTGTATTACGGTGATTTTTGTTTAGGCGCATACTCAACAACTGTTTTTGGCGTCGCGTCGCGATTATGTTAATTATTACACAGATTTGTGAAAAGTAGTGTTAACGTTTTTATCCGCTAAAATATAAGTATTAGTTCAATAAAGGAGGAAATCTGTTTGCGACTTTTTTACGTGCAATACCGCACAATTGCCAGTGGGACTATCTCATCCCCAAATGGGGTAAGTTGTAAAGCTGAAGGTAGTTGGGAGGAGAAAAATATAGGGAAAAGAAAAGTGGGGATGTACTTGACTATTCAGAACACAGCTAAAGCCGTTTCAAACATTTGTTCGACTCTGAATGGTAATCTTTCACCAGGGCGATACTGGGAGTATCTTCCGCTCCGAGCAAATTCTCTCAAACTGTGAGCTTTGGCATCATCAAAGGTTAAAAAAATATTATACACATATAGTAAGCGGACTTATTACATAATATTTTATTATTTCTTCATATGAAGCTGTTACTTTGTGATGTGACATTATAATTTAAAATTAAACAATAACTTTGTAAACATCACTTATAGGTAAATACTTAATGCCGACCGGGTTTCGCTACAACACGTAGCCTCATCAGGGCAGTATAATACTGTTAATAATAGTATTATACTGCCCTGATGAGGCTACGTGTTGTAGCGAAACCCGGTCGGCATTAAGTATTTACCTATAAGTGATGTTTACAAAGTTATTGTTTAATTTTAATATTTTATTATTATTTATTTATTTATAATGTATTACAAAAAAACATGGTAAGTAACACATTATTCCCAATGAGTTGAGATAAAACTCATTACGGGAAGTACAGACACATAAAATACATTTTACAAGGATATTACACTTTTAAAAAAATACAACATATTGAAAAGGAAAAGAAAAATAAATAAAAAAGGAAAAAAACATTGTTAAGAATTGAGATTTTAGAAATACTGAGAGACATCTATACACATGAAACATAGTAAACCAACATATGAAAGCGAGCGAAAATTCACTGGTTTAAAAACATTTTCAGGAAATAATCTTTAAGCGTTTTAACTAATATTTTTTTGTTAGTTACTGATTGCTTTATTTCATTAGGTAATGCATTGTATTGTCTATATGCAATGTATTGTAATGAGTTAATACCAAATTTTGTTGTGTGGGTAGACGATGCTAGGTGTATTAGATTTTGGGACCGTGTTTTGTGCTGGTGAATGTCTGAATTAAATGCTGGTTTGATGTTAGTGTGTGAGGATCTATGTATGATTTGTAATATTGTACAAGTGATATTGTATTTAGGTAGAACCGTAAAAGGAAGTATGTTTGTCTTTAAATATATATCTTTGATATGTGTATCCCACGGTAGACGGTAGATATTCCTTATTGCTCGATTTTGAATCACTTGTATTTTTGATATATGTTTTTTAGTAATAGTGCCCCAGATACTAACTAAATAACTCAGATGGGAGTGAATCATCGCATAGTATGTGGCCCGTAGTAGAGATGTAGAGAGAAGACCTTGGAGTCGGAACAGTACGCCGGTTATTGGGGATATTTTAGATTTCACATGCTCAACATGGGAATTCCACGAAAGTTTAGAGTCTATTAATAGCCCTAAATATTTCGTGACTTCTATATTTTGGAGCTTCTCAGTTGCAAGTGTGATATTCATGGGCACATAATCCTTATTACTGAAAGTTAGGTAGTGCGTTTTTTTTATATTGAGGCTCAATTTATTAATACGCAGCCAATTAGCTAGAATTGAGACATCTACATTCATTTGAGACTCCAGGTCACTCAGGCTTGTACTGTGATAATAGATTACAGTGTCATCCGCATAAAGTTGGAGGTTTCCAGAGATATCACATTTAGTTATGTCATTGACATATAGCAAGAAAAGCAGAGGCCCAAGAATTGATCCCTGTGGCACTCCACATGTGATTTTACCTAAGCCACTCGAGACACCTTTGACTTCAACAAGACAAAATCTATCATCTAAGTAGCTTCGGAGGAGATTTAGGGGCTTCCCAACAATTCCCAAATATTCCATTTTCTTTAAGAGTATTTCATGATCGACCGTATCAAAGGCTTTTTTGAGATCTATAAATATGGCTGCCACATATTCACCCTGGTCTATACTGTTGAAGGTTGGAGATAAAACCAAAGGCGGCACATTGAGTACTAGAATTTTTCCGAAAGCCATATTGTTGTGGTGTAAGGATATTATTCGCAGATATGTATTTTAGGAGTCTATCTTTAATTATGGTCTCAAATACTTTTAAAAAAACCGATAGAAGTGATATAGGACGGTAGTTAGAGATACATGTTTTACAGTCTCCTTTGTGTATAGGTATTATCTTCGCTAACTTTAATTCATTTGGAAACTTTCCCGAGGACAGTGACCAATTAAAAAGTTCTGTAAGGTGACCCGCTAATTCTTCTTTACAAGTCTTAAGAACTGATGGTGTTACTCCATCGAGTCTTGGTGCTGCTTTCAGCTTAGTTTTAGAGATGATCCTCAGTACCTCATCTTTGTTTGTCCTAGCCATGTACAAGGATTGGCAAGCCTTCGGTTCCACAAATACGGTATTACAGTCATCCGGGAATGACGGAATGGTAGCTGCTAGCTTTTTTCCTATTGAGAGAAAAAACTCATTAAATGCGGATGCTATTTGGCTCGGATCCTTAATTACGCAGTCATTTACCACGAGGGATTCTATTTCGTTAGTTGGTTTATGTGTTCGGTTTGATAGAATAGAGTTTATGATTTTCCAGGTTTTAGTGGGGTTATTTTGGTTTTGTTGAAAGCTGTTCGCATAGTATTTGTGTTTTAGATTTCGCCTATAATTAGTAATGGTATTTCTCAATCTCTTTTTAAGTGTTACAAGAGTAAGATTACCAGGGTCTTGTTTCCACTGCTTGTGAATCTGGTTTCGTTCTTTGATTAATGTATTTAATTTGGAAACAAACCACGGAGTATTCAGTTATACCCGACTTCTTAATCCTGTTTTTGGTGTAGTTGTACCTGATTCTATTGCCTTTTTAATGAGATAATTGAAACTTTTAAAAGGGTCTTCTGAGTTGCTTAAGTTGATCGTGAAATTGTAATCAAGAAGATAGGATTTTACTGACATACTGTTGATGATAGGTCTCGTAATCCGGGATTTGGTTCTATTATTAAAACATTTTTTTAAGTTGTTCTTTATATACCTTTACATATGAAAATACCGACCTGCCCAGAACAAAACAAAATATCTGAAGTTTCAGTTTCTAGTGGTTCTCGTAGTAGAGCTCAAAATTGTGGGGTTGCATTTTAATTAGGTGAAAGACATTGAAAATAAATCACACGTTGGTTCTTCCATCTTCAGTTTACGCCCAAATTCCTCATGCAAATTTTTTTGGTTTCCAATATCTTCCAAGTAGGTAGGTACTTTATTTTGATGCGTCACAAAATTATTATTGCAATGATATTTTTTTTTAATTACACTTCCGACGCTACGGCTAAAATTTTAGAACTTTTGTGAAAATCGGGGTCTACCTTTCTAACAAACTTCTTCTTCAGATTTTGAGTTCTTGCCTTCAGTTAGAACCCGCCTGTCAAATAACTCTATGTATTGTCTTTCATCCATATCATTATCACGCATTTCTCTCAATCAGAGGACCGTTGATGCAATGTATTTGGAAAATGTCTCGTTGTTTGAACAACCACGAAGATATGTTTAGGACCGTATATCACTGATCGACATATCTATGTCGAACCAGAGCACGATTTTACAAGCAACGCCTTTACGCCAAAATTATAATTTATTAACATAGTGTAGTTGACGATCTTCTTGGGTTTGTTTGTAGTATTTGAAAAATGAACAACCGCAAGTCTTTTCAAAGTACTAGTACCTTTGCAATTAATATTACGTCAAGAAAGTCTATTAATAACTTGAAAAATAATAACTCTTAAAATTTTAACTAAGGAACATTTAGTTCACCTCGGGGGTAAGCAGTGATAAAACAAAGCAACAAATCACAGATGAGTTTAACTCTTAATTATTACAGATGATTAATTCGGGCATTTTTAAAAACTGAAATATTTTCGTCTCAAGTCTTCGACTCAAATTTCTTAATTACAAAAACCAAAGCAGTTCGTATATAAACGCGGTGGTAGTTTCTAAACCCTTTGACTCCCAGACCCCACACAGGTCAAACATATTTGTTTTTTCGCTCAATAGAGACTTTAGAAATTTTAAAATGACTCATCAATTACAGCCGTATTTTCTTTTAATTTGAGTTATAACATCTGAGGACTTGTGGTACACTGTGATATATCGGTAAGCTTTTTAATGAGATTTTGTTCTAAAACAACAATATTTAATTAAAATTAGCTTTAATTCTTTATTAAAAACAATCATCTTTTTAATTTACATTTGAATAATACCAAAAACAAAATATTTTTGAACAAAACGGCAACAAAAAAAAAACCCTAAAATTTTTCAATTTATTTCACAGTTGAAAAGTCGATTTCAAATTAAATAAAAATATGAATAAAGAATAAAAAAGTTTTTACAGATCCGCGAGTTTTCCCACAGCTGAATGACCAATTTCTACATTTAGTGTACGAACACAAAGAACGCGTGTTTCGGCTTTCAGATTACCAGCACTCAGTGCCTGAGTCTGCCGGAGAAGATAGGCGCCGAGTTGTGGACACATAGAAGGCCGGTAAAATCCGCGCCATTTGCGCGGTAGCTTGATAGCAGCTGTCAGTTTTAACAAAATGTCGAGCTCGTCGGAAGAAGATTTTTTAATTTTGTAGAATTCTTTCTTGAAATTAAGAAATAAAACAATTGGTATTCATCCAATTAATAGTAGTAGAAAAAGTCATGGTGAATATCATCACTTGTTTAGTGAGCTTAAGGCGGACGTAGATAGATTTTTTAAATATACCTTATTTCACTCGTGACATTTGAGGTTATTATAAAATTTTCTCTGTTCGTACTTTTGTTCTTACCGTTTTCATTCATATCCGTACTGATATCTTTCCAGCACTTGTCGACAACATTTTTGTTGCTATGTAAACTGTTCCTTTTATCCCAGATCGGCGATTTGTTAAAAACAGCAGCAATTAGTAAGTCGCTCATTTTGACAGGACTTGTTTATTTATGTTTTGACACTTGCTTTCAAAACAAGCTTCACTAACCGGCCGCACCGGCGAGTAGGAATTAAGAATTCATTCCGGTAAAGCTTCTCGGCGCGCCAGCGGGCGGACACAAATCTGAACCTGCCTTCACTATGTGCGTTCTCACACGTTTAGATTCAAACATTCTTGTCGGCGCGCCTGCGCTAGTCGGCCGCTTACTCGCCGGCTAATCTGAAAGCCGAAACACGCGTTCTTTGTGTTCGTACACTTACAGTAGTGTCAGTGTGGGTAACTAATCGTAGACAAATTATTTATTGACGATGATAATTAATAAAAAAAACATTGTGAACCTGCACTGCTGGAGATCTAGAACTGCATTCCCGAAAATGCCATTTCAGAACCGCATCACTAAAAAAAATTGTCGCTATGTTGAGTAGTAATGATTTTTAAAGTGGAAGCTTTTAAAAATTTTTATCGGCGGGAAAAGCTGGGAACCTGGTGGCGGGAAATACGACTACCGCGACATTTATTCGGCGCGCCGTGAGTAGTTGTAGTTTCCGCCGCCAGAGTTTATATATATACGAAATAGGTAGCTCAAAATTCAAACGAAAAATAACCTTATATTGTATGTAAATTGAGTAACGGTGCGGTCGTTTTTTGCCTAAATCTTGGATAGTAATGTAACGGACGTAGTTGGCCACATTATTTTATTTCATTATAAAATGTTTTACATTTATAAAATGTGCCTACCCCACGCCACTGGCGAAATCATCACTCCCCGCCACTGGCCATTTTGTTCCCGGCCGCTTGAAAAACTTTGACCCCGAACGGCATCGATACCGCATTGCGCGTCTATCATTGCCGGCCGGCTCGATGTTCCATTTTTTCTATGTAAAATTTACTAGGAAAAATCAATTTTTAAATGTTGCAAATGTCTGTATTTGACTTGTTCATCCCCTCGGCGGTAGTCAAATAAACACTATTTTCTATAAACTACCGCTGAGGAGATATTAAAAAAGCTGTTTTTCACATATATGTATTACCATTAGTGCGCCCTACTGTCGAATTTGGCAGCCACCTCTGGTCCGGAGCCCCTAAATACCTGAAAAAAACCCTTGACTCTGTGCAGAAACGGGCGGTCCGTTTGATAGATTCCCCAATCTTAACAAACGGACTGCAATCTTTAGAGCACAGGCGTCAGGTAGGTATGCTGTCCTTGTTCTATCGGTATTACAATGGAAGATGCTCTGAGGAACTAGCGTCATTGATCCCTTCGGCACCGGTGCGTAGTCGGGATACACGCCAAACGCGCGCCTAACATTTGTACACGGTTGACATTTGTCACATGAGAACGGGTCGCTTCTACGATTCGTTCTTAAGTTCAACAGCTCGGCTGTGGAACGAACTGCCGGCCTCTGTGTTTCCTCCCTCCTACAACATGGGACTCTTCAAGACCCATGTTCACTCCTTCCTCTCCACAAAAAGACCCTCCACACAGCATCCCCAAAGATGACATAGGCCCTGAGGGAAATTATTTTCTTCAGGGCCTCCTGTGTGGAGTTAATATAAAAAAAAAAAAAAAAAAAAACCATTTTTGTACAATATTTTTTACCTTTTTTGCGTGTACAAAAATCCAGGAACCTCGTAGCATAGTGAATCTTATCTTTTTCTGAGCGCTATGTTACGGGGGACCCGAGAAAAATACTAACTTAACGATATTTTACAAATTTGATCGCTTTAAGATCATTTTTACACTTTTATTTACAAACATTTCTTATTTTTTATCGTATCTTGACAAACAAAAAATCTAGTTGTCAAGATACACATTCTTATAACTACTATGCATTTAAACTATGTAATTGTTATTCGTGTAAGCCTTCAAAATCTATTCTAACTCGCAAATTTAAGCGACTACCTTCGACTATGCTTCCGGCAAAATGAATATGCAACATTTTGCCGGGGCATATAAACACATTACTGGCGCGGGTACAATCCCCCACCACTTTTTGACTCAAAACCCAATGTCGGGTGCGAGTCATGCTTATTGAATATAAGCAGCCACATAATAAAATAAAATTAGTTCATCTTTACCACCGAAACCAAGCGTTTTATTATCTACAAGTGACTCCTGCCCAACATCTGCCTCACCTCGCCAAGTCTTCTGCTCCAAAACCTTCTGGTGTTACCTCTTCAAGACCAGCCGGCCCTCCTTTGGAAAACCGCCAACGCCAGAAGCGAGCAGAGACGACAGCACACCCAGTGCCCAACATTCACCAAGCCTGGGTGCGGGAGGCAGATTTCATCATAAATTTACACTACTATAATCATCATCGGCCGCAAAGGAGCATTTTCAACGGTTGAAGACACGGTTTGGAACCGGCGCCCAAATCTACAGTCTTGTGCGGACTCCGCAAAAGCGCGCGGTGTATGCGAAAATGAACTCTCGAATCGATACGAATTGAGGACGAGAGTGGTCGTTTTTTGCCTAAACACCCCCCGAAAAAAACAAATGCCAATATCATATTAAAATATGTCTAGGTAGAAAAAGTCAGGGAAGCCCGACCAAGTGAAACAAAAAATAAACTTATTCTCAATAATAATATTATTTGTGCCTTCAAAATACACACAGTTTTCAGGTTCACTAGAATTCTAAACCTTATTCCAAACCAATAGTAACCTCGAGCAACGCGAGGTTCGAGTCAGCAATTAAATATTATTTTTGGTATATCTTTCCACGCCCTTATAAAGATTTTTACAAACGTTGAATACGTCGCCATTACATACCTTCAACCACTGCAAAATTTGGTAGCCACCTCTAGCCTGGAGCCCCAAAAACCATTGGCTTAGTACACAAACACGCAGTCCGTTTGATAGATTCACCCGTCTTAACAAATGGATTGCAATCTCTAAAGATCTCTAAAGCGTAGGCGTCAAGTGGGAATGCTGTTCTTGTCCAACCGTTATTTCGATGAAAGATGCTCCGAGGAACTAGTATCATATCACTTTATACATGGTTGACACAAATTTATCACACGGGAACGGATCAATTTTACGACTTGTGAATCGATAAGATTTTTGTGTTTCCTTCCTACTACGACATGGGTCTCTTCAAGACCCGATTAGAAAACCTCATCTTCTCAAAAAGACCCTTTACACAGCAACACTAAAGATATAGAAGATATTTTCCTCAGGGCCTCATATGTTAAAAAATACTCTATCTTTAGCCAAATTAAAATTTGGCTTATTTCGGTATGATTATTTTGTATTATAAATAAATTATTGTATTTCCGAATTATAGCTGTGATGAAAATATTTTGGGCTTTTTCAGGGAGACGAAGGAAATGGAGCAGAAAAGGTGTATGAAAAAAAAGTATCTTGCCATTCACATTATGGTCACCACTATACGGCTTAAGCCATTTCAAGCGACGTTTCGATTCCGAATGGTGGACTTTCACGACTTTCACCAAGGCGACACTGAGAGTATCCACCACCCTTTGTGAGAATACAATTACTATCAGCATATTTAAGGTCATATCCTTGTCATGATAGTACGCTAAATGAACTTTCAATTAGAAAATTAGAATGTCTGCAAAGGCAATACACAGGCACAAAGCGCTAATTACCTCGATTCTTCACCATCAATCTAGAAGTAACACAGCAAATAATAATAATATTATTATTTGCTGTGTTACTTCTAAATGAACTTTCAATTAGAAAATTAGAATGTCTGCAAAGGCAATACACAGGCACAAAGCGCTAATTACCTCGATTCTTCACCATCAATCTAGAAGTAACACAGCAAATAATAATATTAGGAATTTTCCCTTTTATTGAGAATATTAGTTGCAGTGTAATAGTAATTATCTAATTATCTCCAAATACCAAACTTTGTACATCCAGAGATGATGGGCTTTTTTAATCTTCTCATGTATTTTGAATGTAAAACATCTTGTATTAGGTCTGTTTATTTTTGAGCACGTACTTTTTAATGTATTTTCCTGATTTTGTTTTTATGCATTTCTATAGTCCATCAATGAGGATACCTTTTTAACTTTTTGACACCAACAGTACATAAATCAAATGAGTGATTATAATAATTCATAAAGTCTTATAAGACAATTTTTTTTGTGACATATCTGTAAAGTGATTCTTCATAAATGTTGTGTCTGTATGTTGCTTCTGTGAAATGCTTTGTAAATGTTTTCTTCATACATTGTGTCTGCACATTGGGTTGGGTTGGGTCTATTTTTTCTGTACAAAACTCTTTTTTTATTTTTTTACTCTTCTATTTCAAAACTACCAATTGGCGATCCCTTAATGAGTTTGATAACTCATGGGAGTGCAACATCGTTTGTTGTATGTTTAAAAAAAAAAAAAAAACAATTAATTTAATATTACCGATGTATGTGCATTCAGAGTCGCTTGACGCCATTTGAATTGCAGTTAATTCAAATATGCCTGTGGAAAATGGACTTCATAACTTGCTTGTACTTAATCATTCGTGCGTCATTTGAATTAAATCATTGGATGTATATTCATGCA
Organism: Hesperophylax magnus; assembly: GCA_026573805.1. Taxonomy (NCBI): domain Eukaryota; kingdom Metazoa; phylum Arthropoda; class Insecta; order Trichoptera; family Limnephilidae; genus Hesperophylax; species Hesperophylax magnus. Next base: position 4,073,941 of record JAIUSX010000082.1, read on the forward strand.
AAAGTCAAATGTCAAATGATACTGACATAGTCTGATCAAAGATGTTCTAGCTTGTCAGGAACATTTATAATGAATAAGTAAAGTAGATATTTAACTACGTTTTATTAAAGTTTAACCTCCCTTTTGTACAATATCGTGACATGTGATTCCTCAAAATTGAAATATGCGGAAGTCTTTTAAAACAAAATACTAATTGTAACTGCCACCGGTGCGTGATGGAAAATTTTCTTACTAAAAATTAATATGTCAAAAAAAATGAAAACTCATAACATATATATATTTCCCAAATTGGCTAGAAATTCTACACAATATTGATAAAACGATATTTCATTTTACAATTTCAACATTTTAGAAAATAGTATTTTTGTTTAAATTCTAGGAATACAAAATCTAAATAACCCAGAATAGTAATGAATTTAAATAAAAAAATTATGAATTTTTAATTATCAATGGTTTAATCACTATAAAAATGTACCTTAAACATAAAACATAATTTGAAATAACGTTATATAAAAGTAATTTCAACTCATTTCATCTTGTGATCAAATAGTTGTGATTAATTATTGTCATGCAAAAGTCTTCATAGTGTTCCAAAACACAGAAATGTGCAGATAATCTAGAAGACTGTTATTTTATCGGAATTTATATGTTAGCCTTAGCAGCACCCCTACCCTAACCATTTATTTATGTATTTATTTATTGCATCTCACTAACCATAAAACACTTTTTTTTCACTTAAGAATCAACCTCATTAGGACTAAGCCTGTATCGAGGTTAACAATTTACATTTAAGTGAAGCAAACATAAGAGTAATCACAAACATAAAATAATTCTACATACAAACACAAAATATTTCAAAATTAAAGAAAAAATAAGTATTAGATGTGTTACCAGATAGGTAATTTGACAGTATATTGTAACAATATTTGAATCATAACTAATCATTAATCATTATTCAAAAGAAGAAGCAAAGTAGATAATAAAGACAAATAGGATGACATTCAGTTTTTAGCAAATGGGACTTATATAAAATCATATTATTTAAGAAAGGACAAAGATGAAGAAATATTAAGACAATCGTCTGTCAATACAAAAACCTTAATTAACTTTTTAAATTTAACTAAGGAATTGGTAAACTTCATATGATTTGGAAGAATATTAAACATAAGTGGTGACTGATATAAATAATTTATTTGACCAAAAGAAGTTTTAGTATGTACCGCCACAAAGTTCAATGTAGAGCTAATTCTAGTTGTCCGCATTTGTTGTGTTCTTTCAGCAAATTTAATATTGATAAAAAATCGACAAAGTATTTGAGTGATATATAGCTGTTTTATGCACATAACATTATATTCCTTATAAAGTAGGTTGGATGGATAACAGAGTTTTTTTTTGTACATCACTTTAAGGATCAATTTTTGAGTAATGTTTAGTGGTTCAACATTTTACGACTTTAGACATGATCCCCAGCATACTATGTTATAAGAAAGTCAAGATTGGACTCAGGCAAAATAGACAGTTTTTAATTTCTCTTTGTCCAATATGTGTCGAAGTTCTTTAAAAATAAATGTAAGTCTCCTGATATTCTTTGTTAACATATCGATATGATCATTCCATCTTTAAAATGTATCAATCTTTACACTTAGATACATGATATAATCTACACTTTCCAAGGGGTGGCAATTACAATTTAGCAGACAATTATGTATAATTAGATTATGAGTGTCCGAAGGCTGACTTTTTGATAATATACTAAATGTCACATATTGAGTTTTTATTGTATTTACAGTTAAGATGTTATTATTCAGCCAACTCTTTACTGCTCTTAATCCTAAGTCACATTTGTTAAAAACATCTCTCCAGGTTTTACCCTCAAATATTAAAGCAGTATCGTCTGCAAAACTAACAATGTTACCTGGAATATCTAAATAACACAAATCATTAATGGAGATTAAAAACAATATTGGTCCAAGCACACTACCTTGCGGAACCCCAAAAGAGATTGGTTTGCTATTGCTTAAATGATTATTTATCTCTACTTGTTGCGTTCTATCACTTAGATAGGATGTAAACCAGCCTAGTGCTGTACCATGAATGCCAAGAGAAGATAATTTTTTGAGGAGTAATCCATCGGACACCGTATCAAATGCCTTTGATAGATCTAAGAACACAGCCAAAGCTTTGTTTCCATAGTCTAACGCACTAGTGACTTTGGACAATACCCTCAGCACTACATCACTTGTTCCTATATTCTCTCTGAAACTGTAGAGTATGGCGTTTGCGTTCGGGCAGCTTCGGGTTCTACCGAAGATAACCGAACGCTACCAACCGCCTCGTATTACATTGCCGGATAGCGAGGATTCATTCTGTCGCTAGACGGCCTTAAGACAACTTGTTACTTGCATTGTCAGTCTATTATATTCCGAATTAAACAACCTCCGTATATCAGAATCTACGACTATTAATAGAGATATTACCAGATCCCTATCCACGCTAGAATACTGGAGATTAAGGGCCCAGTATTCTATCCTGTACGAAATCAATACATCACAGTGGCGCAGCTTAAAAGGAGTATACGGAAACAGTTTTTTTCGGATTGCCGGCAAGTGGATCTGTTTCACACCAGTGACTTGCAGAAAAAAAAAATCTCCGGGATTTTATTGTCAAGGTGACAATAAATGGAGATAAACTGGGCATAATAAGGACATTTGGAAGTAAATAATTACGTGGCTCTGGGTAACAAAGACCAGACCAAGAATCCAGCGAAGAATCAATAATTTCGTGGTTCTGGGTAACAAAGACCAGACGAAGAATCCAGCGAAGAATAAAAAGTCACGTGGTTCTGGGTAACAAAGACCAGATCGGTGGCTCTGGGTAACAAAGACCAGACAAATTTCACAGAAGAAGAAGACTTGGAATTCCGGAAAGCGGCTGGGCGCTGGACTGCATCGGCGCCGGTTCCTGGAGTCAGGTTGTCTTGTTTGTTTTCTGGAAGGTGTTATTGTTGCCGGGTGGGTTTTTTTTTTTGCTGTTGTCGTTGCAATCATGGAATCGGGCGGAATTTCCAGGTTCTCCCACGTTAATGGAGATTGGAGTTTGTTCCGCTTGAGGTTAGAACAGTTCCTTCTAATTCGTGATGACATAAAAACGACTAAGTTAGATGCTTCACAGAAACGCGCTTATTTGCTGAATCTTCTGGAAGCGGAGACATTAACTCTTTTGATCAACTTATGTTTCCCTGCTAAAGTTACAGACGTGGCATTCGATCAGTTAATAGAATTAATTGAGAAACATTGTTCCAGACCGCGATCGGTGTTCAAGGAACGAGAAAAATTTTATCAAGCCAAGCAATCACATGGAGAATCGGTCAGAGATTTCGCAGTTCGCCTAAGGGGATTATTTTCCTTTTGTGAATTTGGAACGCGCTTGCCAGAAAGCTTAGCGGATGCCTTTGCAATCGGTATTTTACCAGGCCGGGCTAAGGAGAAAATTTTTCTAGAGGGAACTTAATTAACATTTAACAATATGGAAGAGTTAGCAATAACGGTTTCAGTTTTAGACAATCTGGTTCCGGAAATTAAATCTGAATTTTCCGCAGGGAATTCGGATGTGAATGCCATTTCGAATCGTTCAAATTCGCCCGGGAGACATTCGTCGCGTTCGAGAGAAACTCAAAGTTTTTCAAGGTTATCTCGTTCAAAGAGCCCCGAACCGAGTAATAAAAAATGTACGATTTGCGGTGAATATCATGTAGAAAAATATTGTAAATTCAAGAACGCAAAATGTTTTAACTGTCACAAGGTAGGGCATTTGAAGAAATTTTGTAGGAATCACAAGGTTAATCCGATTTTTGAACAATCCCAGAATAATAGTATTTCATACATTAATCCGTTTAGGGCTAATGTGGTAATTAACGAAGTGAAATGTGCTGCTATGATTGATTCAGGGGCAAGCATGTCGGTCATGCCGGATTTTATTTTCAATCGTTATTTTAGAAATGTAACATTGTCACCAGATAAGCGTACTTTATCGGGATACGATGGCAAACCACTTAATCTTGTAGGTAATGCCTGTTTTACCGTAGAATACAATAATCTTAAAAATAATTTATTATTTACTGTTGTGGTTAATGGCACGGAATTGATAGTGGGTAGGGATTTTATGGAGATTTTTAATCTGAAGATAGTTCCAGTGATGATAAATTCGGTTTCATCAATCAAGGACAAAATCTGTTTTATTGAAAATTGTGAACATGTAAATTTTCAAGCAGTTGTGGAAACCCCCGCAGCAGATAGCGAATTACAGCTAGTGTTTAGATATTTGCGGCAGGGCTGGCCCAAACGAGTAAATCGTGACAGCAGTATATGGAAATATTGGCTAAAAAGGAACGAACTTTCTATCGTAGAAGATTGTTTGTTTTGGCAACACAGAATAGTTATACCTTTTTCTCTCCAAAAGCAAGTGTTAGATTCATTACACAGGTCACATCTTGGTATTGTTAAAATGAAGGGAATAGCTAGAGCATATTTTTGGTGGACAGCTCTGAACAAAGACTTGGAGAAAGTCGTTCAATCATGTTCAGGTTGTGCGTTGTCAAAACAGTCACCACCAAAAAGTCAAGCAAACGTTAACATTTCTAAAGCTCAATCTGATCAGGTTAAGTTTTACAAAGGGGTTAAAACCAGGGTTTTTAAAGTTGGACAAAAGTGTTTAACAAAAGTTTATCGTCAGGATAATAAAGTAGTTTGGGCTAAGGGAGTAGTCTCTAGAAAGCTAGGTAAAAAAGTTTATATTATTAAGATAGAGAACACAGATGTGACATGGAAGAGACATGTCGACCAAATGAGGGAAATGTCAGTGAGCTGGAAGGAAGATGGCAATAGTGCACAGCATCCCGCGTCTGAAATTTCGAAGAATGAGCCTCAGGAGTTAGAGACTTCAACCTTATTGCGTGGATTCACTGGTTTTCCTCCTGATTTCAGATTGGCGGCAGAGAAGGTGGTGTCGGAGCAGACATAGGCCCGGCAACAGAGACCATGGTCGGGGAGATTGCGGCCAAGACGCGAGTCACCCACATCTTCCAGAGGAAACGGGGCAACTTGACCCAGGCACCGCGGTTGTTAGTCTTAGGATTATTTGTTAGCAAAATGTAATAACTTCACTTGTTGTAATAACTGCATAGCGCAGCTCTGTTAGAAACTTTTGTGGATCTCTGCACAATTGATTTAATCGTGTTTTGTACTTAATATTTAAAATTTCTAAGTTGTCTATCTTTTTAAAATCATTGTTAAAACCAAATGTAATATAAAATGTTCATGTTATGATTTATATAGGTATGTAAAATATTTTGTTGGTTTGTAAGTAGCTTCAGAGTTGAAGGAGGGAAAGTGTAGAGTATGGTGTTTGCGTTCGGGCAGCTTCGGGTTCTACCGAAGATAACCGAACGCTACCAACCGCCTCGTATTACATTGCCGGATAGCGAGGATTCATTCTGTCGCTAGACGGCCTTAAGACAACTTGTTACTTGCATTGTCAGTTTATTATATTCCGAATTAAACAACCTCCGTATATAGAATCTACGACTATTAATAGAGATATTACCAGATCCCTATCCACGCTGGAATACTGGAGATTAAGGGCCCAGTATTCTATCCTGTACGAAATCAATACATTACAGAAACCAAACTGATTGTTAGAGAGTATATTAAGCAATTTGGTAGGCGGGAATGGGTACCGCCGCCCTGGGAACCATTAATTGGATGACCAACACCTCTGCCACAGGTCACCCCAAGTGGTTCGCTACGTTTGGTGACTTAGCAGGGGTGCCCGGGTTCATAGGTTAAGGTTTGCCCGGGTCTTGGTGGCGGGTGCGTCTGCCCACCTTCTGCGTGGCGGGCCGGTTGGGAAATGCTGGTTGAGGGAGACCCTTTACAACCGGTTACCGCTGTCCGGGCCGCTCGATAGTACAGGAGCCCGACCCTCAGGCTCACGACTAAGGGTGGGCTGCCCCATCAGCAAGTGAAACAACCCCGCCACTGCTGTTGTGCCGGTTCGTGACCGGAGAGGGCCCAGCAGCAGCGTTTGGGGCGCATTGGATGCCCTCTCCAGCCAGACTCTCCCAGCCTATCGCCTAGCACCGCAGTGGGTGGGCTGGAACCAAACGCTCATCACTCCTGGACAGCCTGAACCCCAGATTCCTACCCACTCCTTATACCTTTCCTTTCCAGGCCTTCCTTTCACCTAATAAATAAAAAAAAATAAATAAAAACCTATAATCTTGAATATACAAATTAAATTTAACATCAATACAGCGGCGAGTAGCAGGCGTCCCCGGTTCGGGCCAAAACTGTTGGTAAATTTTTCCAACATTAGCGGCCTGCACACAAATTTAAACTCTGTTTATCACCATCTTTTGTCCCAACGTCCCAACCTTCTTTTCCTATCCGAAACTCAGATAGCCGAGCCGCCAGACTCCTCCTATCTGGAATGCCCGGGCTTTACCCCCGCAAGCAAGTTCCGACTCAAAGGAGGAATCTGCCTCTATAGTCGAGCTGACGTCAACTGTGTACGACTATTGAGTCTGGAAAACTCCAGATTCGACGTAATGTGGGTGCGCGTCAATCTTGCCAGTACGGCAAGATTCTACGCATGTTTATACCACTCACCGAACCATAGCGAATCAGACACTTCCGAACTCTTCAAAAATTTGAGCGATACTATTGATGATCTCTTGCCCCGCTACCCTTCGGCCGAGTTTATTGTTCTAGGGGACTTCAATGTTCATAACAAACCATGGTTGAAGTTTTCAGGCCCAACGGACTCGGCTGGCCGACAGGCGGAATCCTTTGCCATTTGCTACGGATTAGAGCAATTGGTTCAGGAGCCTACAAGGGTTCCTGATGTCCAGACTCACCGCTCCAATCTGTTAGACCTATTCTTAACTACTGTGCCACACGGTTATAAGATTGACGTCACAGCGCCTCTGGGATCATCCGACCACTGCCTAGTGACGACATCAATCCCCGTTAACCTCAGACCAACTAATGAGAGGCTGAGAAGAAAAGTGTGGCACTATAGGTCAGCAGATTGGTTCGGTATGCGGGCACATTTCAACGCTTTTCCGTGGTCAGCTGTTTGTTTTCGGATATCTGACACTTCAAGATGTGCCCTGGAGATTGGTGAAGTCATCAGATCGGCGATGGATGGTTTCATAAAATCGACTACTAAAGAAACTGGTGTGGGCTCAAAGCCGTGGTTCAGTCGACAATGCTCCGAAGCAGTTCGACGAAAAAACGCGGCTTACCGAGCCTACAACACATCTTGAACGCCCGAAATCGATCAGCATACAACAAATCGGCAAAGGAATGCAAGAGAATCATTAATATGTCAAAATTCAAACACGACCTGCAGATCAGCAAAAAGCTGGCTGCCTGCCCGCATGGCAGCAGAGCATTCTGGTCGCTTGCGGGCTCAATAGGTCGAAATTTTTGCAAACCCAGTTTGCCACCTCTTACCAGACCTGACGACTCACTAGCAAACACCACCACCGAAAAAGCAAACCTATTAGGGAAAATGTTTGCGGAAAACTCGACCCTCGACGACGGAGGTGCTGTTCCGCCGTCGGTTCCTCACTTCTATATGAAAAAGCTGAGGATCCGGTATCGAGATGTACTCCACGTCATACGGGGGCTCGATGTTAACAAAGCTAGTGGACCTGATGGAATACCTGCCCTGGTATTGCAGAGGTGTGCTGCGGAAATAGTTCCAGTTTTGACAAAGCTCTTCAAAATGTCCCTGAAGTGTGGCACTGTGCCCTCTGGTTGGAAAAAAGCGGTCATTCACCCTACTCCCAAGAAAGGTGACCGCTCCAACCCGGCCAACTACCGCCCCATAGCGATCACATCAGTTCTGTCCAAAGTGATGGAACGTGTGATCAACGACAAACTGCTCACATACCTCGAGAAGAACAAAATTATCAACGACCGTCAATACGGATTCCGGCGGAACCGCTCGTGCGGTGATCTTCTCGCGTATGTGACACATGTTTGGGGGCGGTGCCTGGAACGTCACGGTGAGACCCAAACGGTCGCACTTGACATATCCAAGGCCTTTGACCGGGTCTGGCACCGAGGACTTGTCAACAAATTGCCTTCTTACGGACTTCCCGCATCCCTGTGTACGTGGATTGCTGACTTTTTAAGGGATAGGTCGATTCAGGCGGTTGCTGACGGTTTCACCTCTTCCTCGCACTCCATAAATGCTGGCGTCCCACAGGGATCGGTTCTGTCTCCGACTTTGTTTTTGTTGCACATCAATGACCTTTTGACATGTGCACCGATTCATTGTTACGCGGATGACAGTACAGTTCATGATAGCTTTTTGTTTGACAAGCCCCCAAAGGGCACACAAACTCCAACGGCTCGGAGGGCTTTGAAGCAGAGAATGGACAGATATCTCGAGAGTATTTCCTCCTGGGGTAAAAATAATCTCATCGAATTTAATGTTTCAAAGACCCAATCCTGTCTGATTACGTCTAAAAGGGATCCAAATCTAGTCTCCTTCAACGGAAGCAATCTTCCGAACCGGCCTTCTATTGATATGCTTGGTATAACCTTCCATTGATATGCTTGTAAAAATTTTTGAAAAGGTAGCAAAAAAGCAACTACTAAAATTTATTGAAACTAATAATGTATTGAGTGACCAACAATTTGGATTTCGCGCAAAAATAAGCACACAGGACGCAATCATAGATTTAACAACTAAAATATATCAAGCACTAGACAAAGGCAAAAAATCTCTTGCAATATTCATAGACCTAAAGAAAGCCTTAGACAGCATAAGTCACAAAAAAGTACCGTACAAGCTTAACAAAATAGGAATTATAGATAATGCCAAAATGTGGATAGAAAGTTTCCTGAACTCTAGAAATCAATATGTAAAAATAAATGACACTCTCAGTGAACCGAACACAAGTGACTTTGGAATACCACAAGGCACCATATTGGGCCCTCTTCTTTTCATATTATATGTTAATAATATCTTTAAATTACCATTAACAGGAAAACTCATTTCATATGCAGATGACACTGCAATTATATTTCAAGCGAATTCATTGAATGAACTTGAAATAGTTGCTTACAATGATATCAATAAGTTAAAAGACTGATTTGATAAAAAATTATTAACATTAAATATTGAAAAAACATATTATATAATTTTTAGTATAAACTAAAAACCCTTTTATTATTTTAAATATTTAAATATATAAAAAAAATGCACATCAAAAAGATCAACTTGCCAAAATAATGACTGTTTATTCAAAGGAAATAAAAATTAAATTAAATATTAATGTGTAATAATAGATAGTCACCTTTAGTGGAAAACTCACATAAACAATATCATAAATAGATTAAGAAAACTCATTTACATATTTATTAGTCTAAGAAATATACTTTACTTAAAATTCTTAAAAATATTTACTACGCTCTAGCTCATTCAATAATACAGTATGGTATCGTCGCATGGGGGGGAGCTTACAAATCATCACTTTTACCGCTGGAAATCACTCAAAGGCTGTTAATAAAAATTTTAATAAAAAAACCATCAGAATTCCCAACCTCACAACTTTTCCAAGATTTTCAAGTCCCATCACTAAAAAATACATATACAAAAAATACGCTGCTTCAAATCCACAAAGATCTTTATAAGAAGTCACACCATGCCATGGTTCGTGTCGAGAGCAATAGGCAATATACAATGGGTCGCTTATGCACTCCATTAATGCACACCAGTTTTGCACAACACTATTATACGTACACTGGAGTGGTGTGGTTTAATCAACTAACGACAGAGATGAGATAAGAACCGGATTATAATAAATTTAAAAATAAAATAAACTTCACTATCTTAAATGATTTAACGAATTAGAATGACGATGATATCTCACTATATTATTTTATAAATTATTGTATGAAAAAACTTAAATCTCTTCACTTTATATGTTTTTATGATTCTTTTTTTCTTCTATTTACATATGTATGTTAAGTTTTTATTTTTTTTCCCTTTACACACGAGTTTTAGACTCTTGTAAAGGTAAACATGTTAATTTTTATTGAAATATGTTCTCACTATGTAAATTTAAATAATTATACTGTATTGTATAAAATTAATAAAAAAAAGAAAAGTAAAAAAATAAAAACTATAAGTGACCAGCTCAGGTACGGGGGCTCCATCGAAGCCAGAGTAAAGTTGGCCTCTCAGAAGCTGGGCGTACTGTACAGGGCCTTCAGATTCTTTAATAATACACAACTGCTGACCCTGTACAAATCGCAAGTGCGCCCTACTGTCGAATTTGGCAGCCATCTCTGGTCCGGAGCCCATAAATACCTGAAAAAAACCCTTGACTCTGTGCGAAAACGGGCGGTCCGTTTGATAGATTTCCCAATCTTAACAAAGGACTGCAATGGGCACAGGCGTCAGGTAGGTATGCTGTCCTTGTTCTATCGGTATTACAATGGAAGATGCTCTGAGGAACTAGCGTCATTGATCCCTTCGGCACCGGTGCGTAGTCGGGATACACGCCAAACGCGCGCCCAACATTTGTACACAGTTGACATTTGTCACATGAGAACGGGTCGCTTCTACGATTCGTTCTTAAGTTCAACAGCTCGGCTGTGGAACGAACTGCCGGCCTCTGTGTTTCTTCCCTCCTACAACATGGGAGTCTTCAAGACCCATGCTCACTCCTTCCTCTCCACAAAAATACCCGCCACACAACATCCCCAAAGATGACATAGGCCCTGAGAGAAATTATTTTCTTCAGGGCCTCCTGTGTGGAGTTAATATAAAAAAAAAAAAAAATTATATGTTTATAAAAATGATAGGTACCAATCTCGACTTAGCCAATCTCTCTATTACTTTTGAAAGAGTATTGAGTAAGGGTAAAGGTCTGTAAATATTGACATCTAGACGATCTCCACCTTTAAGAAGGGGAATTACTTTAGCTTTCTTACAATGAGAAGGGAACATCCCGCTCTCAAAGTTGGTTGGTCGAGTTGGTTTAAAATAAAAATTGTCCCCTGTAACGTGAAGTTCAGATTTAAAATCATTCACAAGACACATCTCACTAGTTTTATTAGCACTGCACAAATTATTAGCGAAGCTTGGACCAATGTCACTGAAGAAGTTATTTATATGATTAGTAATTATATTTGGACTCTCTTCCATTGAAGTAATAATATTATTAATTTTCAATTTTTTTATAGTAGTTTGTTCCTCTTGTAGGTTGATAGCCTCCTTCATAATCTTCGACTGTTGTTTAATGTTACCATTGACTTCATCCAATTTTCTTCTGTAGTATGCTTGTTTTGTTGTTCGTATTATCTTTGTACACCAGTTCCGATATCTTTTATTTTATTCCAACAGTTCTTTGTTATAGAGTTTTTTTCTACATTTATTGTGCAATTTATCACGTGTTCTGAGACATTTGATTATTCCAACATTTATCCATGGTTTAAGATATTTTCTGTAATATTTCTCAATTTGTACTGATGTTAAACTTTGCACATGAGTTTTCAAACATTTAATGAAATTATCTGTTGCCAGATTGACGTCGTTCATTGATAGTATTGTATCCCAGGATTCCTCCTTTAATTTGGTCTTCAAAAGGTTGTTGTCAACAAAAAATTTTGGTTTTCCATTTCTATTTGAAATATTTTTAAGAGTTAAGCTCATAAAATTCATCAAAATTGCAAAATGGTCTGTTATGCCGTAGTAAAAGCCGCTCCCTGTGGTTTTAATTTTGATTTCGCCATAATATGCTCAATACAGCTTAATTTTTTAGGAGTTACTCTTGTTGGTGAATTTATTATGGGCTTAATACCATGAAATGCCAGAAGCGATAGATATTTTTGTGTTTTTATGTTCTTCAAATCTAGAGTATTATTGTATCCCAGGATTCCTCCTTGAATTTGGTCTTCAAAAGGTTGTTGTCAACAACAAATTTTGGTTTTCCATTTCTATTTGAAATATTTTTAAGAGTCAAGCTCATAAACTTCATCAAAATTGCAAAATGGTCTGTTATGCCAGTAGTAAAAGCCGCTCCCTGTGGTTTTAATTTTGATTTCGCCATAATATGCTCAATGCAGCTTAATTTTTTAGGAGTTACTCTTGTTGGTGAGTTTATTATGGGCTTAATACCATGAAATGCCAGAAGTGATAGATATTTTTGTGTTTTCATGTTTTTCAAATCTAGAGTATCAATATTTAAGTCCCCACATAATATAATCTCCTTATATTGCAAGGATACAGAGTCAAGCAATTCATCCAATGAATCGAGAAAGTTATCTATATTAGTGTGAGATGGAGATCGATATATAGCTATTAAACATATTGTATTGGAAAATTGTATTTTTAAGTAGTTGGCATTAGGGAGAGAAATTTCTTAAACAGTTACCTGAATGTTGTGCTATATATATAGCTTCTCCATCATTTTGCAAATTGTTCATCTTTGTTTTGTAGACTACATACTCAGGAATGATAGGCATATTAATAAAACTGTCCAGCCAAGCTTCGGTAAAGACTAGTACTTCTAGACGATGATTGATGCAATCAAGTATAGTAACAGTTTCATCCAATCTTTTGTTAATCTTCTAATATTCATGCACAATAAAGAAAATTTTGAATCCCTCAAAAATTTTTTGCAAGAATGTGAATCTTCTTATGTTATGTTAGATTCATTATTGTCAGCCAAATCAATATGTTGTAAATATCATCCATTTAATTGTTTTTTTAAATAATAGTGACAGTCTCTGAGTGATGATTAACACAATTGATTCAAGTCATCCTCGTGTTTAATGATTAGAACTCTTGAGGATTGTTCCGGGTTCTTTTTCACACAAATTTTATTGTCACGAAACCCTACAAATTGAAACTTAGCTTCTTTACTTTTTTTTTTGGTTTTCCAAAGAAGGTTTTTTCAATAAGAGGATAAAACTTCACCATCGAATACGTTACAGTCCTTCAATTGCTTTATTTTTTTGCGTGCATTAAGAAATTCAGATTGGGACTTATCATCTTTGAAAATAATGATCATCTTCTGAGCTCCATGTTTATTGATAGATTTATCAGGATATTGAGTAACTTTATTGATTCTACCTGGTTCAATCGGAATGTTAAGTTGTTTTATAAATCTTTCAACGATTTCCACAGAATTTTCACCCATCAAAGTTTCTACCCCAGACAATTCAGCACAATTATAGCTTATGTTTTGTAGTTCCATTTCCGCCACACAAATTTCTAAATTTTTAATTTTTAAATCTTTGATAGAATTTGCGTTTTCTAAGTAATCATGTTTCCAACATTCATAGTGATTTCGTCATATTGTCGGCTGATAAATTCAATACTTTTTCTCATATCGGATATCTCCGATTCAAGATTTTTTTTCAAAGTAGTCGATTCGAATTCAATTTTGGCAAAAACTTGTTGATTAAAATTTTTTCTATCATCGTCCTTTTCTATCATTGTATTTAACAATTTTTCCAAATCGATCCTCATTACATGGAGAATCCAATGCTTTTGATCTCGTTTTCACTAGATTTTCATTGCTAGGCATTGTATATAATTAAAATAATGTGACTCACAACTGGCAAATTAAAGATGGTCACCCCACAGACTTGATGCTACTGTTTTTTTTATTTTTTATTTTTTTTTTTTTTATATTAACTCCACACAGGAGGCCCTGAAGAAAATAATTTCCCTCAGGGCCTATGTCATCTTTGGGGATGCTGTGTGGAGGGTCTTTTTGTGGAGAGGAAGGAGTGAACATGGGTCTTGAAGAGTCCCATGTTGTAGGAGGGAGGAAACACAGAGGCCGGCAGTTCGTTCCACAGCCGAGCTGTTGAACTTAAGAACGAATCGTAGAAGCGACCCGTTCTCATGTGACAAGTGTCAACCGTGTACAAATGTTGGGCACGCGTTTGGCGTGTATCCCGACTACGCACCGGTGCCGAAGGGATCAATGACGCTAGTTCCTCAGAGCATCTTCCATTGTAATACCGATAGAACAAGGACAGCATACCTACCTGACGCCTGTGCTCTAAAGATTGCAGTCCGTTTGTTAAGATTGGGGAATCTATCAAACGGACCGCCCGTTTTTGCACAGAGTCAAGGGTTTTTTTCAGGTATTTAGGGGCTCCGGACCAGAGATGGCTGCCAAATTCGACAGTAGGGCGCACTTGCGATTTTTATAGGGTCAGCAGTTGTGTACTATTTGTAAACAAAGTGTAATATAGTAGGTACAAATTTATTGTTGTGAATACTAAAAGTAGTTAATAGTGGAATATCACAGAGCAGACGTCTTCACTCAACAACAGTATTGTCGCAACCATTACCTACATTTCTTAAATATCTGACATCTTTCCCACGACTTATCGTATTCTAAATTTATTGTTATGAATACTAAAAGTAGTTAATAGTGGAATATCACAGAGCAGACGTCATCACTCAACAACAGTATTGTCGCAACCATTACCTACATTTCTTAAATATCTGACATCCTTCCCACGACTTATCGTATTCTAAATTTATTGTTGTGAATACTAAAAGTAGTTAATAGTGGAATATCACAGAGCAGACGTCATCACTCAACAACAGTATTGTCGCAACCATTACCTACATTTCTTAAATATCTGACATCTTTCCCACGACTTATCGTATTCTAAATTTATTGTTATGAATACTAAAAGTAGTTAATAGTGGAATATCACAGAGCAGACGTCATCACTCAACAACAGTATTGTCGCAACCATTACCTACATTTCTTAAATATCTGACATCTTTCCCACGACTTATCGTATTCTAAATTTATTGTTGTGAATACTAAAAGTAGTTAATAGTGGAATATCACAGAGCAGACGTCATCACTCAACAACAGTATTGTCGCAACCATTACCTACATTTCTTAAATATCTGACATCTTTCCCACGACTTATCGTGTTCTAAATTTATTGTTGTGAATACTAAAAGTAGTTAATAGTGGAATATCACAGAGCAGACGTCATCACTCAACAACAGTATTGTCGCAACCATTACCTACATTTCTTAAATATCTGACATCCTTCCCACGACTTATCGTATTCTAAATTTATTGTTGTGAATACTAAAAGTAGTTAATAGTGGAATATCACAGAGCAGACGTCATCACTCAACAACAGTATTGTCGCAACCATTACCTACATTTCTTAAATATCTGACATCTTTCCCACGACTTATCGTATTCTACACTCAAAACACCATTTAGTTTGAATACATTTAATAATTTATTTATTTATAATTTACAAAAAAAATAACATGGAATTTTATGTAAAAAATGTTAATTAAAAGTAAAGAATAATGTATTAAAGCAAAGCCAAAAGATAGGCATAATCAAAGAAAAAAATCAGGACAGTGGTGAATTATAACCATAATAAGTTGAATGGTGATTGAGGAAGAGCAGCTTATTATTTCTGAGTCTACGGGAGTAGATTCATCTACGTTGTAGTAAAATATATGAATTAATAATTTTGAAGAAATAAATATTATCAATTTTTTCCGACTGTCTTCTAAAGGTGAAAACGTTTGGTTTTAAATATTTTGAAAATGAAACGGATTTTTAAATATTTTGAAAAGTACTGTGAATCAAGATCTTTAATGTTAATTTTGATATTCAAATTTTAGATTTTGTTGTTTTATTTGTTTTAATTTTGTTTTGATACAATAATTGATAAATGTATTTTCAAACATTATATGATAATGTGGGCTTAACTGGGTACTATCCCAATCTGAGGCCCACATTTTACAATTAAAAGATACTATGAAATAAAATAAAACTGAGAAGAAATATACATATTTTTTAAAACAAACTATAATAAAGGCGGTAAAGAATAGTATATTAAAGTATAAGTGGATAAACAGGTCTTTAAAACACGCGCGATTTTTCGAGCACGACGGCGTAGTACACGACGGTACACTTTGAAAACATAAATATTGATATTATTATTAAAAATTTGGAAATAAGAACTATTAATGAATTCGTGATGTGACATCACAATATCTTGTTGTCATGGAAATGAAAAACACAAACATTAATTTGCAATCTGTCACATAAGAGTTGACATCACAGTTTTTACTAGTTATTGTGTGTTGTAAAATGAGTTCTAACATTCATAATTTAAATACCAAAGCAGAATCGCGGTTAATACCTGAAAAATCCAAAGACGTTTTTAAAAAAAAATATGAAAGGTTCATAACATGGATGGAGGAGCAAAACGTAGTAGATGTAGATGAACGAGTTGTGCTTGCTTACCTTCAGAAAATATCGGAACAGTACAAAGCATCGACTATGTGGGCCATACATTCGAAATTGCAATGTCTGTTGAGGATAAATAAAGGGGTTGATTTAAAATCATTTGTGAAAGTGCATGCATTCATGAAGGCAATTAGCAAGGATGACGTTGCTAAGAAGGCGTATGTATTCAAAGAAGATGATTTGCGGAAGTTTTTCACGGTAGCACCGGACATTAAGTACTTATTTTTGAAGGTGGTAGCTATTTCCTGAATCTTTGGCTCTTGCAGAAGATGTGAATTGTGCGATTTACGCTTATATGATATCAAAGAAGAAGGAAGTGTATTGCTTATTACCATCCAACCATCTAAAACAGTGAAGGCTCGACGTTTTACTGTTGCCGACAGTGGTGCAATTAATTATGTGCGTTTGATGAAGCAATATTTATCATTGCGACCCCAAAATGTAAGTACAGACAGGGTTTTCTTACGGTATGATAAGGGTAAGTGCACCAATCAAGTGGTTGGTATTAACTTATTTGGATCATGCCTCTTACAAATCGCACGCTATCTTAAATTAAACGATCCTGAGAAATATACAGGACATGCGTTTCGACGTACATCCGCTACCATTATGGCAAATAGTGGCATGACAATTGATCAAATCCAACGACAAGTAGGATGGAAACCGGCAGCTGTGGCGACTGGTTACGTGGAAGAGAGCATTAGCAATAAGAAGAATGTTTCAAACATTATTGGAACTGCCATTAATGGAAGTGCAGCCTCATTGACTTCTGAGAATACTATTAATTTGAACAGCATTTCCTCCGATTTAAAAAACGGAGGTATTAATATTTCAAATAATACGAACTGCTCTTTTCAGATCCATTTAAATAATTAGAATGTAAACGATGTAAAAAAGAATGTAAACTTTGAATAAAATTTTTGAAACATTTGTAATGTTTTATTTGACGTTTAAAATATTCCTGTCAGATTTATAGTTAAAAGTTGACATTTAGACTTCACATTTTGTTAATTTGTTGATGTTGCCATGGTAACTTTAAAAAACGCGCGTTCCATAAAGTGCGATTTAAACACACTAGAGCGTACTTTAAATGAGTAAAAAAGGGCACCAATAAAAAAATATATATAATGAAGTGTGTATTGTGTTTTATTCTTTTGCATTTATATTTAGGGTATCATCCCGCATAAGGCCGTGCTTTATTTGCCCTTAAAGTTCATTTTTTTACGTTTAATCTTCAAATCCATAAGTACCTACAATATATTTTTTTTTATCGGTGAAAGCTTTTTTGCTGCTGGAATTTTATACAAATTATTTAATTTCTAAAAAACTTGTAATGCAATATTTGTTTTTGAATACAGATTGATAACCAAATAGATTTTTTAGGATTACCTAAATTAACATAAAACTCTCGTTAGTGTAAGTGTGTTTCCCCCATGCGGTACGGGAGTGTTAAATCTATTATTTAATTATAATGGATATGTTAAGTAATATAACTCATCTGAACACTATAAACTTTCCTGCTTTTACATACTACGTGTTTTTATTCTTTCCGTACCCAAAATCTCCATCATAACTAACTTCCCCTTGTAATTTTAAATAGAGGCACTTTACTAATAAACGTGTTTTTAATTTTACATAAATGATAAAAAACCATACATGTCGGATCAGATCGTTATTCCTTTATCGGGCCGTCGGAATAAAAATAATTCGGTTGGTGGTTCAACACATTGAATTCTGGAAGTCTCCATTTAAAATTTGATTTTAAGTACGGAAAGATCAAAAATACTTAATATGCAAAAGTTTATAGTGGCCAAATGAGTTATATTTTTTTCACCTTTCCATTATCATGAAATCATTTATTTATCTTTTAAATCGTAACTTTACTTAGTGTTATTGTGTCTGCCGAACTTAAGAGTTACCACAACATACCATATAGAATAATATTTTCATCGGCCAGAGTACGCCAAGAGTTGCAATTAAAAGTTCCGTAACATTGTAATTATTTTCATAATAAATAGTCGCGAGCCACACTTCTCGTTGAATAATAAATAATATGCAGATCCTTGGGGAGTAGTAAAATGGTTATGCATTTATTTGAATACTGTGCGGGATTCGTATGTTGGAAAGCCTGCGGAGTGTCTACCGCAAACAAAGGGTTATCAAACTGTGGGAATGTAAATATGATATTACCTACATTTTCATTGAATTGATAAAATTGTTTAATGATTATTACTTTTACGAACGGTTTTTAACGTTTTTTCAATTATACCATAAATGGTAATACACACATTGTACATGATTTAGATGACTATTGGAATTCTTTTTTGTTGTTTGTTTTTGGGGTGTTATGCCGTGTTGCGCTAACTCCTTTAGCCGACGTTTCGGACAGCGTTGCAGTGTCCATCATCAGGGCAGATCCGGTAGATCCGAAGATGTACCGGATCTACCGGATCTACCGGATCTGCCCTGATGATGGACACTGCAACGCTGTCCGAAACGTCGGCTAAAAGAGTTAGCGCAACACGGCATAACACCCCAAAAACAAACAACAAAAATGCTTTTGGCCGTGAGAATCTAAAAACTTACATTGGAATTCTTGAATAAAACGATCTACTAATATCTTTCATGTTCTCTTAAGTACACAATATTTCAACGCTCTTTGTTTGAAATAATTTTTACTATTCAGTACTTGATAGTATATAGTGAACTGTGAAAAGTATGGCAGACTTTGCATTATAAAGGTGAAACGTAAAAAATAATATAAATGAAACATGAATTACATATTTTCTTTATATGCAGATAATGATACCCTTACTGGGATTTCCCACGCTGTGGATTAAGTTTACATTTTAAAAAATAATTGTTTTAACATCCGATAACAATATGAAGTTGGGAATGATTTTTTCCCCATATATTTTTTTAAGTAGGTAAAGTACATTCCTATTAAATTGTAATACATGCTGCCTGCGTGTGGAAAATATTTTTAAAAAAGTATCTATGTAATAGGATTGATTATTATTTTTTAAATTTATATAATACTAATACTATGATACTTGTTAAAGGTGTGTATACGTAGAGTCAGGGGGTATTTCAGGGTCCTCTTGATATTTTATCTATAGGATAAGGTATATTTTCCATATTTATTTATTAAGTCCAAGTTTACTGTTTGGTACAAGAAGATATGAATAGTGGTTATATTTATATCGTATAAGTGAGTGGTTGACCGGTCAGTGGTTGAGTGGGCATAGCGCTTGGGTCTCACCCGAGCGTCGCGTGTTCGATTCCTCGGCTGGCTAAGTCCTCCATCACAACACAAGCAATATTTTCGGCTTTCTGTGGTGGTAGTAGGAGATTTTCAAACATTGTTGGGTTATTCGTAACCCGGGAATGTTTGTCTTTCTTTTTAAAAAAAAAGAAAAAAAAAAAAAAAAAAAAAAGAAAAAGTAAGCCGAGTATTCTACCTATAGCGAGTATTTCTATATTTATCAATATCCATTATGCTATGGATAAGCTATCAAAAGGACATTAAAAGACCACTTTAAAGTAATCTATTGTCACGAAGCAGATCTCTCAAACGCATTTTAAAAACCCCGCAAAACTAAATTCAACGTAGATTCTGGCAGCACAGAGCGACGCGCATTATATTGCGCATCAACGCCAAAACCCCAAGGGTTTTTGTGACCGGTGCACAAAATCGTATTTGCGCGATCTACGCGGCCAAAACTATGTTTATACTGATTTGGTATTTAAACAATGTAAATAAATTAAAAAACAATTTTTCACAAAAATTATATATATATTCAAGATTATATACATTATATATTTACAAAAAATCAAAAAAGTACAATTTTCGGTCTATACAAAGGGAAATATCAATAAAAATGCTAGTTTATTGGCATTCTTTATCACTCTCCGATGAACTTTCTGATATATTGGGGTCTGCAGGTGCAAACATGGCCAAAGTTTCAGGTAAAAATGTTCCAGATTTCCTTTTTTTTACAGTCCGCATGCTGCTTAGCATAGGATCAGAAGTAAGTAGAAGGCGATTAAAAATATCCTGATTACAGCTTTCCCTTGAAAATTTCCTCGCGGTTTAATCTTGGCGGTAACATCTAAAATGTGTGTTGCGAGCCTCAGCTGCTTCCTCGGAAAGCTGTCCGATTGGTAATAATGCCTATTCGATGATGACTGCGCCATGGACTGAAAGCTTGTGCATTGTTGGCGTCATAGGGTGCCAATCATATAGGTCCACATAAACGCGAGCAGTTTCTGAAGCATATTTTTCATACTTTACGGGATTAATTTTGAATCCGCTTGAAATTGCTTCCAATATGACTTTTAGTCTGTAAATTAGCTCATAGCTGATGCCAGTTATTTTCGCAGCTAATTTGGGGTCCTCAAAGAACCTTCTGCTGGTATTGCCATCATTGGTATTGCCGAAATTGGACTTAGGCATATCTATTATTAGCCCTGTTTCATTGCGAAACCTTATTTGTATCTCTTTCTTGGTTTGCTCTTCTAGGTCTTTCTCCTCCTTCGATTTCCTTTCCCTGTATTTTTGTACTTAAAGTTAATAGGCTAAATGTAGGATAAATTCAAAAATTCGAATTCTGGCGTGCAACACCGATAAGCCGAATTCAAGGGCTGCAAAATTCACTCCTCTTGTGTAGTCCAATTTACCTTGGATGGCCGACCTGGCCGTTTTTGTGTCTCAACTACAGGTATTTCAAAAGTACCTTCTAGCCAAGATTGGTTGTATTTTAGAAAATTAGCTTCTTTATAATGAGCTTTGACCCACCTTTGTTTCAGTTCTGATTTGAAAAAGGCAAAACCACGTTTCAATTTAATAATTTGGTCTTCATTATAATTTTCACATGACAAAAGTTGATCTTTTAGATAGTTTAGATTTGCATCTAAACTAGGCAAATTTTCCTTCTTCATGCGGTCGAATAAGTATTGTCGAGTCACAATCTTTACTCCTGATGCACCCTCTGAACCTAAAACAAACATACATTAAGTTAAAAGACACTAACAAACATTTCCAATTTTATACGAAATTTCGCTACATATCTTTAACGCCTCAAAACTATATTCATCCGGAAGTTTCCGGACACGATTTTGATACTAGTTATAAGGAAAAAGATCAAATAACAACCTGTAATAATAACCATAGCCTGATCTACCCCTATACATGAACAAAAACACTAGTAAAGAAAAATATTGAAGGAAATCAGGGTACGAAAAAGACATTTTTTATAAGTTGAAATAATTATCTTGTTTTGTAGTTTACCATGACTTTTATAATATAATTTGTAAGTTTCTTACCTTCTTCATTAGAATCCATCACTTTCAATTTGTAACAATAACTTGTTAACATAAAAAATTACTTGGGAAGTTCGTATAATAAAGCGCGTCGCCGAGAACAGATACGTGCACTAGGTGAAACGGTTCAATTCCGACTGACGCCACGGGTGCGCGGTGCGCATTACAAGGTAGAACAGGGACGAGTTCTGTTCACGGGTTAGTCCTTTGTTCGGGGAACCGGTTTTTATGAATATTATTGTTATTTTGAGATTGGGACTTTTGGCCGCGTAGATCGTGCAAATACGACTCTGTGCGGTGGCGATCGCCATTCCAACTCTACCCTTGGTCTCAACAACACGTGCGGATTGCAACTCCAAAACCGGTCTCGGACGCTGAGCGCCGGACTCCGTTTCCGCAACATTACCAAAGTCTAGCATGCGCCCGTTTTGCGCTTGTAGACGATCACAACCTTGGTTACCACTCCACAATGACTGGGAGTAACATCTCGCTAGCCTCGCAACTCCTGCTTCCCCCGGGATAACTCGTGTAAGCGTATACCAAATCTTTGCCTCATTATGTGCCTTTTTTAATATCTGTTAAACACATCTGCCAGACAGAGCAAATATGAGAAAGAGATTGTTCAATTCAATCAGCTAGGAAATAATTTAGGATGTATACTGTGTCCCCATTTTGTATTATTCTATGTACTTGTTAACTCTAAATACACTCATTTGTCATTCCTATAGGAGTTTCATTTGACGAGGGAAGTAGAGTCTAGATTGTTGAATGTTCCCCGTGTAAAAGTATTTCTTGCCGACCCAAACTTGAGTTGAATAATTAGAGTGCCATGATTCTATCCACTGATGCTGCCAAAACTGGCACTCGCGCCCCACGCGGCCCATAACACTGGCACTCTACTTGGTTATTAACACTATGGAATGTAATATTACTAATAATATTACATTCTATATTACTAATAATATTACATTATTTACTAAAAATATTACATTACATAAATTATGTAGTGCTTTAAGTGCGGTGGTTTTTATTTCAGTGTGTATTTAGTATCGGTATGTTTTCTATTTCAGATCCCTGTTTCGAAACCAGTTTTTTTATTTGAACGTTTTTGTGTGTTACAATTGTGGCAGTTTGTTTGCTACTCGAAATGTAACGTAATAGCCACACTATAAATAATGCAAAATACCATATTAACTTTTAAGAATACTTCTGTATCTGAGTTCAGAGAAATATTTGTTTCATGTCGTTTAAAGTAGATCAGAGGAACAAGTTTCATATTATACTTAAGATAACCAATAATTCAACTATTTTAAAATTGGTTATTGTACTGGACACGTCGGGCTAAACCAATTTTTTTAAATATAAGCACCGGTAACACATTAACCTTTGTCCTTTGTAATGATTAAAATAAAGTACTTGTAGTATTACATTTACATCGTCACAGAATCATTAAAACCCCCACGAAAACAAAGAGATTTTCAACTAGTGTTTTATGTAGGTACGTACATGTCTTGAAAAAGACAATATATTAGAGATTTCGGATTTGCATAAAATAAAAACGTCTTTATGAAGACGGTTGGTATGCACCGAACCGTACGGCTCGGTCGGTGAAGGTAGAGGGCCTCGGAGGAGGTTGTGCCAATCGCTGGGTGTTAAGCAGGGGTGTCATCAGCAGAAGAATTGGAGGAGACTGGGTTGAAATCAAAAACAGCGAGTTGGATCTCAAGTGGCGATGAGGGTTAACTCAGAGAAAGCAGCGGTAGGTGTTGACTTTGGATTTGGATATTATTTATAATCAGAGTTCCTAAACATGAGTTTACTAACTCCAACGTAATGACGCAATTGATTATATAAAGATGCTTTACATGGACAAATGTTTAAAATCGTTTTTTTGGGAAAATTACTAAAATAACTTGATACAGGATTTCACTATATGCTGAGGATTACTTTAGGTTTTTATACTTAAAATTTCGATTATCACTATATTTAGCGAGAGAGTTTATGGTAGGGTTTTCATGACCGGGTAATCCAGCGTAGAATTTTTCAGATTGTGTTACAGTTAAATTCCTTATCATATAAATGTTTGTGTCATTGTGGTGAGTGGAAACCCTGATCCACTTTGGCGCATTCAATGCTATTCGAATGGCTTTATTTTGCAGGGTTCGTAGTTTTTTATGTGTGAGTAAGCTGCAAATCCCCACATGGGCGCAGCGTATTGAAGTCCGGACTAGTGGTCGTCTTGTAAAGAAGAAGTTTATTGTCTGATGATAATCTGCTCGATATACTAGAGCCAAAAGACATAATCTCTTACTAATCCTTTTTTGTTATTTGTTTTTATGGTGTTATGCCATGTGGCGTTAACTCCTTCTTTAGCCAACGTTTCGGACAGCATTGCAGTGTCCATCATCAGGGCAGATGAGTTATCTGTGGGTGTTATGCTGTGTAAGCGCAACACGGCATAACACCCCAAAAACAAATAACAAAAATACTTTTGGCCTTGAAAATCTTAAATCATATTTCTTACTAATCCCTTTCGCTAAAACAACTTTTGGCCAGACAAATTTTAGATATTTTGCAACAAGGCTATATAATGCTCTCCCACTAGCCATTAGACAAAACACTTTTTTTTTAAATATAAGGTCGGAATTTTTGCAAACCCAGTTTGCCAACTCTTACCAGACCTGACGACTCACTAGCAAACACCGCCACCGAAAAGGCTAACCTATTAGGGAAAATGTTTGCGGAAAACTCGACCCTCGATGACGGAGGTGCTGTTCCGCCGTCGGTTCCTCACTGCAGCTTCTATTTGAAAAAGCTGAGGATCCGGCATCGGGATGTACTCCACGTTATACGGGGGCTCGATGTTAACAAAGCTAGTGGACCTGATGGAATACCTGCCCTGGTATTGCACAGGTGTGATGCGGAAAGAGTTCCAGTTTTGACAAAGCTCTTCAAAATGTCCCTGAAGTGTGGCACTGTGCCCTCTGGTTGGAAAAAAACGGTCATTCACCCTATTCCCAAGAAAGGTGAACGCTCCAACCCGGCCAACTACCGCCCCATAGCGATCACATCAGTTCTGTCCAAAGTGATGTAACGTGTGATCAACGACAAACTGCTCACATACCTCGAGAAGAACAAAATTATCAACGACCGTCAATACGGATTCCGGCGGAACCGCTCGAGCGGTGATCTTCTCGCGAATGTTACGCACGTTTGGGGGCGGTGCCTGAAACGTCACGGTGAGACCCAAACGGTCGCACTAAACATATCCAAGGCCTTTGACCGGGTCTGGCACCGAGGACTTGTCAACAAATTGCCTTCTTACGGACTTCCCGCATCCCTGTGTACGTGGATTGTTGACTTTTTAAGGGATAGGTCGATTCAGGTGGTTGCTGACGATTTCACCTCTTCTTCGCACTCTATAAATGCTGGCGTTCCACAGGGATCGGTTCTGTCTCCGACTTTGTTTTTGTTGCACATCAATGACCTTTTGACATGTGCACCGATTCATTGTTACGCGGATGACAGTACAGTTCATGATAGCTTTTTGTTTGACAAGCCCCCAAAAAGCAAACTCAAACGGCTCGGAGGGCTTTGAAGCAGAGAATGGACGGTTATCTCGGAGTATTTCCTCCTGGGGTAAAAATAATCTCGTCGAATTTAATGTGTCAAAGACCCAATCCTGTCTGATTACGTCTAAAAGGGATCCAAATGAAAATCTAGTCTCCTTCAACGGAAGCAATCTTCCGAACAGGCCTTCCATTGATATGCTTGGTGTAACAATAAGTGACCAGCTCAGGTACGGGGGCTCCATCAAAGCCAGACTAAAGTTGGCCTTTCAGAAGCTGGGCGTACTGTACAGGGCCCGCAGATACTTTAATAGTACACAACTGCTGACCTTGTACAAATCGCAAGTGCGCCCTACTGTCGAATTTGGCAGCCATCTCTGGTCCGGAGCCCCTAAATACCTGAAAAAAACCCTTGACTCTGTGCAGAAACTTGCGGTCCGTTTGATAGATTCCCCAATCTTAACAAACGGACTGTAATCTTTAGAGCACAGGCGTCAGGTAGGTATGCTGTCCTTGTTCTATCGGTATTACAATGGAAGATGCTCTGAGGAACTAGCGTCATTGATCCCTTTGGTACCGGTGCGTAGTCAGAATACACGCCAAACGCGCGCCCAACATTTGTACACGGTCGACATTTGTCACATGAGAACGGGTCGCTTTTACGATTCGTTCTTAAGTTCAACAGCTCGGCTGTGGAACGAACTGCCGGCCTCTGTGTTTCCTCCCTCCTAGAACATGGGACTCTTCAAGACCCATGTTCACTCCTTCCTCTCCACAAAAAGACCCTCCACACAGCATCCCCAAACATGAAATAGACCCTGAGGGAAATTATTTTCTTCAAGGCCTCCTGTGTGGAATTAATATTAAAAAAAATATAATAATAAATAAATAAATAAAACAGACACCGAGTCTTGGATCATTAGCCAAGACAGATCCAAGATCAAAAACTTTATAAACACTCCTTTATAAGTATGTACTCCAACTACATGCTGATTAACCAACTTATCATATCATTTTTTTTATTTTTTTTTCGTCATGTATCTTTTATCAGGAGATTTTTCAATGTGGATGAGTGTTTCAGGCGAATAATTATTGCTTGTAAAATAAATGTTCAACTTATCATAAACTATTATTATTTTTTTATCATTTTAACATTGTCATTTAATGTAATGAAATATTGTATGCATCAAATAAGATGTAAATACTAATCTATGTATCCAATACGTCTGTCTCGATACAGGTATATCCTAGTCAGGCAGACATCGAAAAATACACCTGTAAAAAAACTATATATTGATAGTAAAAAAATGAATAGTAAAAAATGTACTTTTTTACTCATCATCGGATAGAGTGCGGCTACTGATTTATTTGCTGGCTTTAACTTTTCTTCAATGTATTTTTCCCATGTTAATTTCCGAGTCTAAGGTTACTTCGAGGTATTTTAATAATTTCTCCCGTAGAATTTTTTCATAAAATAGTATTATATTTTGTGGTTGTTCCGGTCTTCTACGAGAAAAGACAGTGGTGGCACTTTTTGATGGATTTAATTTCTAAATTTTTGGCACCATTCTTATTGATGCCACCCTTGCTGCAGACGGCCAAGTGAAGACCACCCGGATCTAGACGAGCACCGGAATTTACGTCCGCCCCGCTGTGAAGCTCGGTGTGATCCTGCCGGGCCCACCTAACGATGCATCCTCAAAGTTCAGTATTTATGTTCAGCACCGCTGAACGGGGGGAGTGTAACGGACGTTGTTGGTCATATTTAACTTTTTTCTAAAAATTACTTTACATCTATAAAGTGTGCCAACTCCACCCCACTGACAAATTCCGCACTCCCCGCAACTGCACATTTCCTAGCCCATTTTTCCAAAATGGCACGAAATTCTAGACTCCGAAAAGCATCTATACCGCATCGCGCGCGAATCCCGGTCGAGCTGATCGATCTTTAGCTTTCTCTACACAAATTTTGATAACAAATTGTAATTTTACAAATATGTTGAAAACACCTGTTTTTTTTTTTCTTTTTTCATAAAATATATTTGAATACAGTTTTTTACATGTTTTTCGACTACCACACTAGACACATGTCCGTATTATGGTAGTCGAAATTTGTGTATAATTATACAAATGTTATACATGATTCATTTGTTAATATATTATTTTGTGAAATGCAATGTATTTATAAAATAGGTAATACTTTAATTGAAAATAAAAAAGAGATAAAAATAAAGATAAATTAATTAATTATTCTAAAAAAAAATTTAAACAGAATTTAAATAAAAAAAGAATAATATAGCTAATGAACTTAATTTAATGATGTCAGGTATTCTTTAAAATAGTTCCTTTCCTTCATAAATAACCAATTCCGAATATATAATATTAGGTAGATTAAATCTTGTATAAAAAAGATACAAATAAAAATAATAGATTATGTTAGGGATAATAGAAATAAAAATAACAATAATCGCATCAGCGTAATATAA
Organism: Hesperophylax magnus; assembly: GCA_026573805.1. Classification (NCBI taxonomy): domain Eukaryota; kingdom Metazoa; phylum Arthropoda; class Insecta; order Trichoptera; family Limnephilidae; genus Hesperophylax; species Hesperophylax magnus. The sequence continues at coordinate 4,101,663 of JAIUSX010000082.1, forward strand.
AGTTTTTGTTGAAAGTTAATTTAGAGATTTTACTCGAGAAATATGAAAAAATAGGAACAGTTTTAAGATGTAAGGCATTCTTTATAATATTTCCTTCCCTGAGCAAATAATCAGTTCTGTACACTAATGGCATAAAGATCATCAGTTTTCGATATCTTAATATCAATACTCAGTAAGTTGAACATTTTAGGCGCTATATTAGAGAACTGTTTTTGTTGGAGGAATTTTACATTTTTGGTGTGATGAATAGCGGGTGCAAATATTTTATTGAGTTTTAAGTGTTAAATCATGTTTCCTTATGTGTATGAGAATTGTATTAACGTATCATTGTCTAGGATTGCGAATTTTTTTAAAAGTGGGTTTGAAGGGTGAGATGGGTGATATTTTAATATAATTGTTAGTAGCAGTTTTTGAATTAAGATAATGGGATAAATAATTGAAGCTGCAAAGCCTCCCCATCCCACGATACCGTATGTAGCAATTGATTGGGAAAGTGCAAAATATATGCCTTTCATTGTTTGAAGGTTCAGGATTGATCTGACAGAGAGAAATATATAGCACAATTTGCTATGCTATAAAATATGAGTCTTTTTGTTGTGAAATTGACATGATCCTCCCAATCATTGATCATCTATAAAAACCCCTAGATATTTAATTTGGTCGGATTTTTTTAGGTTGGTACATGAGCAATTATTTATTTATTTATTTTTTATTTTTATTTATTGATTTTATTTTAGTAATTTGTACATTTAAGATTACAAATGACTAATTAATTATTACATTTAAATATACTATGTTTTTTTTTCTTTCTTGATATGGCTCCTACACAACATCTTAAACTTTTCAATTGGGGCAGACTTAAGGTTTTCCGGCAGCGCGTTATAGTATTTCATCCCTTTATAAAATATACTATTCTGGGTATTCGCTTTGTCCTTCTTTGGTAGCCTGATTTCATTGCACGTCCTAGTTTTATGTTGGTGTATGTCCTTGTTGTATACAATTTTATTCGAAAAATATTTGGGTAGCAGGTTGTTTACTATTTTGTGTAAAAATATCATCGTGTTCAAGGTCAACATCTGTTTCACCGTTAGCCAATTTAGTTCGTTTAACATTTTATTTACTTTTGAATATCTATTTCGTCTGAGTATTGTTCTCATTGCCCTATTTTGGAGAATTTGAAATTTATTTTGCTCTCGGTCGTTACACAGGAAAAGGATAGTTGAGCAGTAATTAAAATGTGGAGCAATAATGGAGTTATAAATGGTGATTGCAGTTTTTTCGGACAGTTTTTGGCGAATTCTTCCCAAGAAAGATATCTTTTTTCCAATTTTCTTTTGGGTATATTCCGCATGTTTGTTAAAGTTGAGTTTGGAATCTATTATAACTCCTAAGTATTTTATATCGGTAACATTTTCAATAATTTCACCATCAATTTTGATTTTGCTTTCACTGGATGTCTTCTTATAACCAATTACCATACATTTTGTTTTTTTGTATTTAATTTAAGCTTATTTATTTTTAGCCATCTTGATACATTATCTAGTTCATTATTTAAAATATTTATTAGTTCTTCATAGTTTTCTCCAATTATATATATAAGTGTATCATCGGCAAATAGTCGTACTTTGCATTTTGAAAATATTTTCACCATGTCATTAATATAGAGTATGAACAATAGAGGTCCAAGGACTGATCCCTGTGGTACTCCTAATTTATTTTCCATTGGTTTTGAAAATTGATTATTAATTTTTGTTAACTGTATTCGGTCTTTCAAATACTCTTTTATTAATTTAATGGCTAGAGTTGAGAAACCAATTTCTTTAAGCTTTCTTATCAATATTTCTCGATCTATGGTTTCGAATGCCCTTTGAAAATCCAAGAATATTGCTAAGATAAATTTATTACTATTCATTCCTTCTTTCCATTCTTCAACGATTACATTTAACGCTGTTTCACAAGAATTATTACATCTGAATCCCGATTGTTCTTGGTATAAAATATTGTGTTCATCTAAGTATTGCAATATTTGTTCTTTTATTATTACTTCAAGTATCTGTTCATATTTCGGTAAGGTGTTTATTGGTCGAAATTCTTCACATTTTCTGGTATTTTTAACCTTTGGGACCGGTATAATGGTAGATAGTTTCCATGACTGTGGAAATTTTCCCTCTTCAATTGTCTGATTAATAATATTTAATAGAGTAGATCCAATTACTGGAAAAGCATCTTTTATCACACTAATAGTTAATCCATCTGAACTGTTTTTTGATTTAATTTTCTTTAAAATGTTAAATAAATATTCTGCAGTTATTTTTCTGAAGACCAATAATTTTTTGTTTGAGTTGTTATTATCATTTGTGGGGTTGAAAACAATGTTAGGTATTAATTTGTTAATTTGAGTGATGCTTTCTATAAAATATTTATTAAAGCTATTAGCCATGTTTTCTTCGTTTATATCTTTTGGGAAGTTTACTATTTTTATGTCGTTTTTGTTATCGCCATGTACTAATTCTTTAATGCTTTTCCAAATTTTTTTGGGATCCCCTTCTTCCGATTTTATTTTATTTTTTATGTACTCATTATGCGTTCTTTTTATGTCTTTGGAGTATTTATTTCTCATTTTTTTGTAGTTATTCCAATCCATAGTATTATTAGTAAGGCGTGCTCTCTTGTAAAATGTATCTCTATCATGCTGCATTGTGCGTAGTTCTTTTGTGAACCATTTATTATTGTTTCCTTTACGTATCTTCTGTTCTGGAACTACTTCATCAATGGATTTTTTAATGTTTAATATCATCTGGTCAGCTTTTTTGTTATATTCCATTTGATTTATTTCATTCCAATCAATAGTCTCTAAGGTCTGAATGAAGAGTTCTTTATTGTATCTTTTGTAATTTTTAAATGTTATTACTTGTGTTTCTTTACTGGAGTTGTAGTTTTCTCTGTCATTTAATAGAATTTGAATCATATTATGGTCGGTAATTTTATGTTTATCTAATACATTAACACATAGGTTAAATTTATTTGAGATAACCAGATCAATCAATGTTTTAGAGGTATTAGTAATTCGTGTGAAATCTTTAACTAATTGTTTCATACCTGCAGTTTGAATAATAGATTTCAGTTTTTTTGTGTATATGTCTGCATTTGCTTTAACATTTATATTGAAATCTCCAACTATGATGTTAATATTTTCATCTTGCAAATTTTCCATGCTCCATCTTTGAAAATATGTTAAGAAGTCGCATTTACTCGTGTTTGGTGATCTATAAATAACAGTATATACACCTTTCTTGATTCCTGATTTAATGCTGATGGCTAAAATCCAACAATGTTTTTCATGTTGGTGATTTGATATCACTTCATATGGAACTTTATTACTTAAGAGAATCATCACTCCTCCTGTATGTCTGCTATGCGAGTCACAACGGATGGTATTATAATCATCAAATATAATTTCACTATCTTGGATATCTTCAGTCACATGTGTTTCACTCATCATAAGCATAAAAGGTTTCTTCTCTTCTAAAAGTATTTTGACCTCTTCGTAATGTGCTATGATGCTTTGTATGTTCAAGTATATAATTTCATCTTTCTCGTAACTTTTGTTTATAAAAAAGAAATTCTGCTCATTTTTGCTTCAAGTTTTCTTTTATAAATTGGGCATTCCTTACTCATGGCTGAGTGACTACAATTTAGTTTCAGTCCTAATCTTTTACTTGTCATTATACAATTGATGCACTGAATATCCTCATCCATGCAATCTTTAACGTCATGATTTTTTGCGCATTTTGGACAAGATTTTAGGTTTCTGCAATCTATAGCCTTGTGGTTGAACCCATTACATTTAAAACATCTCATGATATTTAAATTGTCAAAGACCCTGCATCTGTCCCATCCAATATTTATTTTTTCTGCTTTTAACATTCTGTCGTAAGTCTTTCCGTCGACGTCGGCATATATAGTAAAAGTTGTTTGATTTCTTTGGTTTTTTAGTTCTTTCATATATGTCACCTTTATTTTTGAGCTTTGTTCACAGATGGTCTCATTTTGAGTTTTTATTTTTCTCTCTATTTCTTCAAAACTGTATTTTTCAGATAAACCAATAATTTTGACGGATGGGTTTTTTGTTTGAGGAATCTTTACCTCATATTTATCTCCCAGTTTGGCTATCACCTCATCATGAACCTTGTTAATATCTGTGGCATTTTTAAATTCTACTATAACCCCTCCATCCTTAAAATTTCTCATGCCGGTAACTCCAAAATTTGCTGGGTCAATATTGTCTTTTATTTCATTCTTTGTTTCATTATTTTCCTGATCCTTCTTTTTTGGTTTTATGATAACAACTGGTTCGTGTTTTTTTACCTTTTCTGCATAGGTTTCAGGTAAGATTATTTTTCTAATATTATTGAGGGGAAGCGTAGGAGTAATATGGTTCTGTGGGCATGAGTGAATGATAAGATTAGGACAGTTTTGAGGAGGAGTGACTTTGCGTATGGAGAAAAAGTAAGTATTTTGTTTTGTCAATATTAAGAGTCAGAAGGTTGTCGTCTAACCAATGTGTTACTTTATTTAGACTTTTATTTGCTTTTTCCATAGTTGTATCAAACATGAAAACATAATTTAACATGAATCTAACATGAAACAGTTCGATCACCTTATTTTCTAAAACGAAATCAAAATATTGACGAAATTGTTATTCGCACCTAAAAACACCTGCGCCTGAAACGTAAAAAAGTTGTGATGATGATATTGACGTCACAAGAACTTGTTAGAGAAATTATAAATAGCTCAAAACAACACAATATGCGACAGTCAAATTTCAAAAATTAACGTAAGTGGACGGAACACCTCCAGTTAAAACGCGATCTGTTAATTTGAGTAATTATAAATTCCTGAGGGTCAACTGAAATCTGTAGTCGCTTCTATTCCTCCATGACGGCACAATCATTTTAAAGATTACAACTATTTGCAACGAGCTGTTTACGGCCGGCACTCTATCAGCTGAGTCAGACGCATCTATCATCATTACAATAATGGGGCGTCTCCGTGTGCCGGCTCTTATAATCACATGACCATGCTGCCGCTGATCAACTAAAGGCTAGCTAATCCCTGCTGCATAAATGCTGACAACCTAGAGGCTGATGAAATCTTGCTGGCTACCGACTGAACCAGCCACAGATGCTGACAACCTAAAAGCTGACGAATACCTGCTGGCTACCGACTGAACTGCCCACTGCCGCTGATCACCTAGAGGCTGGCCAATCCCTGCTGCATTGATGCTGATAACCTAGAGGCTGATGAATTCCTCCTGGCTACCGACTAAACGAGCCACAGATGCTAACAACCTAAAGGCTGACGAATACCTGCTGGCTACCGACTGAACTGCCCACTGCCGCTGATCACCTAGAAGCCAGCCAATTCTTCCTGGCTACCAACTGAATTAGCCATTGATGCTGAAAACCTAGAAGCCGGACAATTCTTCCTGGCTACCAACTGAATTAGCCATTGATGCTGAAAACCTAGAAGCCGACAAATTTTTCCTGGCTACCAATTGAATTATCCTTTGATGCTGAAAACCTAGAGGCTAGCCAATTCTTCCTGGCAACCGACTAAATTAGCCATTGATGCTGAAACCTAGAAGCCGACCAATTCTTCCTGGCTACCAACTTAATTATCCATTGATGCTGAAAACCTAGAGGCTAGCCAATTCTTCCTGGCTACCGACTGAATTAGCCATTGATGCTGAAACCTAGAAGCCGGCCAATTCATCCTGGCTAACAACTGAATTAGCCATTGATGCTGAAAACCTAGAGGCTGGCCAATTCTTCCTGGCTACCGACTGAATTAGCCATTGATGCTGAAATTCTAGAAGCCAGCCAATTCTTCCTGGCTACCAACTGAATTAGCGATTGATGCTGAAAACCTAGAGGCTGGCCATTTTTTCCTGGCTACCGACTGAACTAGCCATTTATGCTGAAAACCTAAAGGCTGAGAATATCTGCTATCTACCGACTGAACTGCCCACTGCCGCAGATCACCTAGAGGCTGGCCAATCCCTGCTGCATTGATGCTGACAACCTAGAGGCTGATGAATTCCTTCTGGCTACCGACGTAACTGCCCACTGCCGTTGATCATCTAGAGACTGTCCAATCCTTGCTGCATTGATTCTGACAACGTAAAGGTTGAGAATACCTGCCGTCTACCGACTGAACTGCCCACTGCTCATCACCTAGAGACTGACCAAACCTTGCTGCATCGATGCTGACAACCTAAAGGTTGAGAATACCTGCCGTTTACCGACTGAACTGCCCACTGCTCATCACCTAGAGACTGACCAAACCTTTCTGCATCGATGCTGACAACCTAAAGGTTGAGAATACCTGCTGGCTACCGATTGAACTGCCCACTGCCGTTGATCACCTAGAGACTGTCCAATCCATGCTGCATTGATGCTGACAACGTAAAGGTTGAGAATAACTGCTGTCTACCGACTGAACTGCCTACTACTCATCACCTAGAGACTGACCAAACCTTGCTGCATCGATGCTGACAACCTAGAGGTCGGCCAATTCTTCCTGGCTACCAACTGAATTAGCCCTTGATGCTGACAACCTAGAGGCCAGCCAATTCCGGCTGACTACCAATTGAACTAGCCAGTGCTCCAGCAGTCTCCTATGCCATTTGCTGTATCGTTCGGCGCAATGATGCACAATGTGCTCCAATCTGAAATTATCGCTTAATGAATTCCGATTGTCTCAGTTTTCTATCTGTGTTTTAAATCCCAGTTGTATTGAAATACACATAACTATTTCTTGCGAATTGGGTTGGCTGTAAAAAATAGGAAGTACCTATAAGCTACACCTCTTTGTACGTTCTGTATACCAGTACAATACTTGTAATTTAAATGTGATTTTTGATTTGAATCGTCTTTCTTTTATGAACGTTTGGATAGAACACCTCACGGTGTTTTGCTTAAATCATTACCTAGGTTGAGGACTGATGTGTGCTGGTGCTTTTTATTTACAGTCTTTTCTTGTGCAGGCAAACACGTCCCGTACAATAGTTGAGTCCCAAAAGTTTCAGCTTCAAAGATTATTACCGTATCATCAGCAAAAGAAATTATAGTTCTATCAATTGCCAAGATACATAAAGTGTTTATCTATATTAGAAATAAAAGTGGGCCTAATACACTGCCTTGAGGCACACCGTACGTGATTGTTAAACTTTTACTTATATATTTTTTAGCAGAATTTATAAGAGACGATTGCGACCTATTTTTTAAAGAGTTCTCAAACAATTTAAGGGGAGTACCTTTTATTCCTACCTGAAGGAGTTTCGTCAAATGTATGCGGTGACAGTTTCAAAGGCTTTGGCTATATCCAAGAAAACAGGAAGGGGCTTGCGGCCTTTATCAATGTTATCAGAGACTACTTTTGTAAAATTTGCAATTACATTTGCAGCACTGCGACCTTTGCGGAAGCCATATTGATTTCCTGACAGAATGTCATTTTCTTCAAGAAATTTGTATGGCTTTCGTTTTACCGTTTTTTCAATTATTTTTGATATCGGACTCAGCAAGGATATTGGTCTATAGTTATTCACTGATGATCTGTCCCCTGATTTATAGATACGAATAATTGTTGAGTGTTTTAAAGAATTTGGGAAGAGGCCAGTTTTAAAGCTTAGATTTATTTTATGTTCAATGGGCTTAGTGATGATTGGTTTGAGGTGTTTTTTTATCAAATTAGTGGATATATTGTCGATTCCAGTTGAATGTGTGTTTTTGAGTGATAAAATAATTTCAGTGTTTTCTTGTTCTGTGGTAGGAACGAGATAAAATGGATCATAACAGAGATGATCAATCGATATATTATTTGCAAGGTTATATTCTGTCTTTCGGTTTTTTATCTAAAATACTATTTGCTAAGTCTGATCCGACTGGGGAGAAGAATTTATAGAAATGATTTGCGATTTTTTTTAATGATTTGGTGTATCCAGTGTTTGGTCTGCAATTGGATGAAGTAAATGATATGATTAAACAACAGTGGAAGATTATAAAGGAGAATATCAACCTACAAAAGGAACAAACTACCATAAAAAAGTGAAAATTAATAATAATAATTAATAATCACTTTGTATTTAACCACGAATATTTATTATTTTACACATCGACCGGTTTCGCTTCATTAGGATATAATAATAACTAAATACTAAGACAGAGTTGTTGGTTATATATAGCTTGACTGTCTGTCACCAAGTAATTGGTTGAATGTCTAACCACCAAGTAATTGCGTCTTATGAAAAAAAAAGAAAATTAATAATATTATTACTTCAATGGAATAGAGTCCAAATACAATTACTAATCATATAAATAACTTCTTCAGTGACATTGGTCCAAGCTTCGCTAATAATTTGTGCTGTGCTAATAAAACTAGTGAGATGTGTCTTGTGAAAGATTTTAAATCTGAACTTCACATTTTAGGGGACAATTTTTATTTTAAATCAACTAGCATTTCTGAAGTCACAAATGTGATAAATGATTCAAAAATGTCTTTGTCGTGGGGTTTTAATTCTTCAAGTGTTATGGTGTATAAAATGCATTTTTCCGAATTAGCTGGTCCCATATCACCTTGTTAATATGAGCTTCGAGAGTGGGATTTCCCTTCTTCTTGTAAGAAAGCTAAATTAATTCCCCTTTTTAAAGGTGGAGGTCGTCTAGATGTCAATAATTACAGACCTATATCCACTGGAGCGACCACGCGAAATAAATAATTTTGCCTCGATTGCTCGAGATATCCAGACGATCATTTTTTAAATTTTTCGCCAACATTAAAAAAAACATAAATTTTTAAATGGTGTCATACAAACTTGTTAGTATTTTACTAGGTATTATTTTGAATAGCCCGCTATTTCGGTAGATGTAACTTTTGAAGCTGTCATTTTTTGACATTTGACAAGTAGAAACTACGCCATTAATAAAAATGGAACGATACATGCTTTAACAACGCATTGAAATTAAATTCTTCAAATTCGCTTAAGTGAATCAAATGCAAATCATCTTGAGTAATGAGGCCCATTTCCACCTCAGTGGCTTCGTCAACAAGCAAAATTGTCGCATTTGGGGCTCGGAAAACCCAAGAGTTATTGTTGAAAAGCCTCTCTATCCTCAACGTGTGACTTTTTGGTGCGCCTTATGGTCCGGCGGAGTCATTGGACATTACTTTTTCGAAAATGAGGCTGGAGCAACAGTTACGGTGAATGGATTGCGCTATCGAGAGATGATTAATAAATTTTTTTGGCCAGAATTGGATGGTATTGATCTGGACAACGTTTACTTTCAACAAAACAGCGCTACGTGTCACACAAGCAACGAAACCATTGATCTTTTTCGATTGAATATCAAAATAACACCTCCCATTGGAAAACCTTGTAGTTAAAGTTATTCATATTTACACACAGATGTTCATCGTATTTAGTTTGTTGATTGCATTTCGGGTAATGACAGCAGTAATCGATTTTTGTTTGTTTCACTGACGAGTATTGCAGGCGTTCCGAAGTCTTTACGCACGTATATTTGTCCTTGTTTAATCCAGGCGTATTTAAATTTGTTGCCTTACGGGCCAGGTACCATAGATGTTTGGCTCAAAAAGTCAGGTGTTCGGAAACCTAGACTTTTGAGCTAGTGCCAGCAATTCCCAGTTTTAGTGTTAACTTGTACTTCTCCTCAGCGGGAGTCAAATAAAAACTATTTGCGATATGCTACCACTGGGGAAATATATATAAAAATGCAATTTCAATGTAACCATTTTTTATCATTAAATTTACATTATATTTGCCTCTACGAAAATCCAGGAACCTCGTAGCATAATGAATTATTCCTTTTTTGGAGCGCTTTCTTACGAGGATTCGCGAAAAAATACTTTCATAACCATTTTTAAACATTTGATCGCTTCAAGATCAAATTTACAAAATTTTCTTACTTTTGTCGTATCTTGACAAACCAAAAATCTAGTTGTCAAGATACAAATTGTATTAACTATTATGCCATAAAACCATGCAAATGTAATACAGGCGAGCCTGCAAAATTTTTTGCAAGTCTTAAATTTAAGTGTCCGCCTTTAGTAAGCCCACCGCAAAAATGAATATGCAAAATTTTGCGGTCGATTATGTACTCTCATGTAGCGTGGGTAAAATTCCCCACCTTTTCTTTGCTGACAGCCACATGTCGCGTGCGCGTCGGCCGAATTGAATATAAGCAGCAACATAATTTACAATAAATCAGTTCAGCTTTACAAACAAACAAGTGTTTTACTACCTTTCTACAAGTGACTCCTGACCTTCACTTGCATCGCTTTGCCTAGTCTTTTCTCCAAATCTTCTGGTGTTTACCTCTTCAAGATCAGCCGGCCTTATTAGGCAACCGCCAAACGCCAGAAGCGAGCAGAGATAACAGCACACCCAGTGCCCAACATTCACCGAGCACCGGGTGTGGGAGGCAAACTCTACAATCATCTTCATCTTTACAACTATCATCACTATGGACCATAAAAGTGCATCACTATCGGCTGAAGACACGGTTAAATCTACAGTTTTGTGCAGATTCACGTTCAGTACAATATCAGTCATCATCTCCCTCTGTCGCCCTGCTAAAACCCCGCTGTTTCAATATTTTTTTAATTTAGTTATTATTATATTATTGGTGATAATTGATTAATCACATTCTTTAAGATAAGTCGTCAAATCTCTTAATATCTTGAGAGTTTCGTTGAGTACATAAATATCTTATGAATAACATATTTTACTTCTATGCCAGTTTATATTTAATTTACATGTAAGTTTCTTTGTATAAAAATTCATAAGTTGATATTTTAGCCAATTTTCAACAGAAAATGCTTTCAAAAGTTGATTTCTACAAATTTGATGAAAGCAGCTCTCTTCTCACTTTCGTTAGAGCGAGACAAAACGAACCTTGCTGTCGAGTTGGCTCGGATGATAAGTAATCCCGTTATAAGTAGGGCTGGTTTTTCGCCCTTGGATTTTTACTTGTGTATAAGCGGCCAGGCAAGTTTTCAAAAAATAGTTTTTTATGGAAGGTTTCAAACAGTTTTTAAGCGGTAATGGTATGGAATTTGTTGTATTGTTATATAATATGTACATGTTATATTGATGATGATGATGATGATGCTGTTCTATGTGACGTTCGATACAGTTATAATTAGATAATAACTATCATTGACTCGATATAAAATATTTTCGTAAGAATGTGAAGATAATGCGGTAACAAAAAAATAAAAACCAAATGTTTAGAACCACCGCACCCCATGCAATATTTTGTAGGTTGACCAATATATATCATTAATGCGGAATATAACATTTTCTTATCAAAACAGCCCAGCACTTTATGTGCGTTGTTATAACTTTCCAAAACAAATAATATTCTGTAGGGTGACCACCTGAAAAGTCATTGCTGGGGAATGCCCTTAAGTTCTCTTAAAAAATATATCAACTAGTCACTTTAGATAATGCTTAAATGTTAGTCTAGAATAATACACTTTTTTCTAATTACTTATACAACACTTAAAAATTATTCAGAGTAAGTGTGGCCCAAATTTTAATCCTTTGATTATTTGTTACAATTAGTTGGATGAATACAACAACTCAAGAATAATATCATACTAGCCAATCAAACTTATAAAAACTAATCAATTAAAATCTACCAATCTACTTCACAATCTTTCATTTATTAATCGTTGCAAATACGTTTATATTACCTGCCAATGACTGTAAAAAATACGTATTTCTCACACAATTTTTTTTTTGCGTTCAAACTCATAACTGTAATGAGTCAGATAAGTTAGTTATTGCGTTTTACGACAGGTAAGCGCTAGGTGAGCAGGTGACAGGTAATGAATGGTTCCGACGAGTTTGCAAATCTAGCCGACCACAGGTAGGTGGCTTCATTCGTGAACCGTTTTCGGCAAAATAACTTAAGAGTCTCAATAGAAAAAAAATATTTTTCTTATCGTAAACAAACAAACTTGTAATCTTGACGAACCGTTAACAATATATGAGGTAAGGCTAAGATAAAGGGGACAATTTTAATGGCTAAGCGACACGGTGTCGGGAACTGTTGATTGTTGATGTTCCAAACATTAGAAATAAAATTGAATATTTCAGTCGCTTTTTGCAAATAATTCCCTGTGATAATGTTATCCTCACAGATTTATTTGATGGAATTTGTTTCCGAAAACATTTGATGTAAGATGCTGGTGTTAAGTTTGTAAGCTTACATGTAATATAAATCAACTTCTTCTTGGAAAATTCGTTAGTTGGTCTGCTTTCGACTTATCGCTTGAATATGTACTCACAGGGAGTATTATAAAGAAGTAGGGAAACCACTAATAAATACTTATACGGATTTTATTAATTTGAGCTCGATATTAATAGTATTTTGATCACCAAATGTTGTCCTGTCAACTTCGGAAAACTTATGTATTTTGATACGTGGGTACTTACATAGTGAATTACAACCAGCACAGTGGTTGGCTTAGTTTCCGTAGGAAACTTAGGGCCCTCAAACTTTGAGTGACAAAGTATGCCGAGCGCTGTGGTAGATACATGAAACCCTCCCTCAAGGATGGGCATAGGGGCTTATTCGCAAGCAGATCTGATGAGAATTAATGAAAGCCAATTTCTCTAATAGGAACAATAACCTCTATTTCATTTATAAGGGTTTTTACAGAAAATATATTATATAAACTTACCCCCCATCACAGACCGTATATTGTAACCCTATCTATCTAGCTATACTGTGGATGGATGGAGACGCCTTCCTTCAAGGGTCCGCGACTGCTTCAGCGCAGGCGACCAGCCCGCCAACTCCGTCTCTCGTTCAGTCCCAGCCCAGGGACTATCAGTTCCTCCGCAATGGCCTCCGGTTACCATCCCTCCAAGTATTAGCGAAGACCGCAAAGCGTGTGTGGTGAGGCGGGAAATAGGCTTTCCGATTCCGCTTTCAAATATGATATCCGACCGATAAATTGTCAATTACAGCCTGCTCCTGTCAGGTATTAGGCGTGAAGCGAGTGAGGATTGCCGCCCTTTTTGAGGATTACTCTTGAAACGGAATTTCGCACCCCGGTGTCCATTGACCGCGTTTCACTCTCCCGGGTTCAGATTTAAATCGCGCATTAATCGTATTTAATCGCGATGTTGCCCATGATCGCAATAATCTGCGTTTCAGGATCGGATGCCGGGATCAAATTATTCGAGCCTTTGCTCCGCTCGACTTTTAAAATTCACCATCGTAATTAACTTGGCACTTCTGACATTCCCACAGAGTCCGAGCCCAACTGGACCCTGTGGGTAAGTGCCAAAACCCGCAAGAATAATTCCTTTCGTCCTATGTTGCGCTCAAATTTTGTTGTCAAAAAAAACCCATAGACAATAATTGAAGTGATAATCAGTACCTGATTACAATTGTTATGTTTAAATGAACTATTTTCATAACAATACCCCGCTCACACACCCTCGCTCCGAACGTGTTTGCTCTCGAACAAAAACAAATCCAAAACAAACTAAAAAGAAAAATCCCTATACTACTGACACTATAGTAACTTGGTCTGATGGGGGCTACTGAAACAAACAGCATACGTGTGTAAAAAGAAATGCATAATGTAAAACGAAGTACATATATATAAACATATAACAGAATAATAAGCATGAAATGCGTACAGACAACTTGCAAATGATTGTGTAGCAACGTCAATCGCGCCCATCATGCGCAAGGCATGGTGGATGAATTCGCGACGCAACCATTAGAAGTGCTGGTAAACAGGAAAAAAACAAAGCTTAATATTATAAAACTTAAAAATAAACACACTTCGATAAGGTGATACGTGGACGGGGTCTACGAACACCCTCAGCATATACGATGCTGGGTGCTGTAATACTGAATTTCTCAAGGACTACCGTACACGTAGCATCTGTAACAGGGCATTAACTTATAAATATAGTGGTTATAATACTTAATACTAAAATACCTTATAAATTTATTAATATACTATGACATTAATGTAATATGACATTAAATATGCACTAGGCGTCACTTATTACGAAAACACTTTTTGTTTTTTTTTTTTAAGAGCCTCAACAGGCACACTTTCAGATGGTAAACCGTCTACACTTTCCACTGAATTTACTTCCATTTTGGGGAAAAAAAACTTCCTTCGAAGAGTATCCCTAACTGTACTTCCTAACTTCGGTCTTATGGGGGTAATGATTATTACACCTATTATACAGCAGTAAGAGTTTAATCATTATACCTTAGTTTTATATAAAGAATATTGTTTGGATCATACTTAAATGAAACAATGTAAACAACCATCGCCAATGAATGGTGCCAAAAAGTAAACAACCATTGCCAATGAATGGTGCCAAAAAGTAAACAACCATTGCCAATGAATGGTGCCAAAAGTAAACAACCATTGCCAATGAATGGTGCCAATAGTAAGTTATGTAGACCCTTGATGGAGGGTGCAACTGGTAAGGTTAATTGTTTGATATATACAAATATTAAGGTTTCATACAATCCTATACATATGAGTAGATTGTTATGCGCCGCTCACGACGCTAATCAAAATTAGACGTGATAATAATAACCCCAAACAAGGGAAATGAGAAGGAGAAAACAAATATCATTTTACATAATATTATTCTAATACTAGCTTATGCGGTAATAACATATTTCAAAATTTTATGTAATACAAAAATTTTAGGCAATTGATATGAGTAGTGCCAAAACAGGCAAATGAGCAAAAAGTGCTGAAAATTCTTAGAACAAGAAATCTCATAATTCTTAAAAACTGAAAATCGGAACACAAAGAAATAATGGGCTGTTATCTCTGTATGTTCTAATTATAGTTTCCCAAGGTTTACAATACGGAACATAAAGAAATGATGGGCTGTCACTTCTGTATGTTCTAATATATAGTTTCACAAGCTTTCTATATAAACCAAAAATATATTTTATGCTTGGAATACAAGAGGGTATATTCAATATCGTCGTATATTCCAAGTTAACATAACTTAAAACTAGACAGAGGTAAAAATAAGTTATAACTAAAATGTGCCAAGTTTAAAATTAAAATTACGAGTATGTTTCCATGTGCAATCATCCACAATCCTAATTTTAGAGGTATATAAATATATTTAACTTAAATTTAATTTTAGATGTGTATACAGAACCAATGTTCCTCTCCCAACTCGGGTTTTAAACCAGAGTTAAAAAAATAATTATGTACTCTTTAGGAGGCATAAAATTTGAAGTATTTTATAGAATTTGACATATTGACAAAATACTGACCACAACAATTCGATTGATCAGGTCGAATTGAATGGTCTGAGCACTTTGTAATCAGTTAACGATGTCAGCCCTTGCAAGGATGGCCAGACCCTACAAGGTACTGAAGATAAGAGGACTATAAAGGAATATTGTCCGATTTCACGATGTTTTTCACGTGAAAGTCTCCGGTTTCTTTACCCTTAAGGTCTACCAGCGTATATATAAGATCTGATTTCTTTTTTACAACTATATTTTTAACAAATCGCGGAGCTAACTTCTGTGCAAAGTAATTCAATGCATTCGACTGGACGAAGTTTCTACGCCAAACCACATCCCCAACCTGGTAAGTAACGTGTTTTCTACGTAGGTTGTAATGATGAGCTCCCTTTTGGTAGGCTTTAAGAAGTGCATCCGAGACTTGTTCATACACTGACGATAATTTATCTAACCTTTGAGCATACGCTTCAGGTTGAACATCATTCCGGGAACTGATATCTCCATCTGCTAGCGGATTACGGTGGAGATCTCCGTCAATAATCTGCTCCCTACCATGCATCAAAAAGAAAGGAATATATCCTGTAGCGCAGTTGACAGTATTGTTCATAGCTGATTGAACTTGAGGAAGAAACTTAGACCAATTCCTGTGATCCGATTCAACTAAAATAGAGAGTGCTGTTCCCAATGTTTGATTATAACGCTCTACTACATTATTTTGAGGAGTATACAGTGAGTTGTAAAAAGGTTGTGGTACGTTATAATTACGTAGTAATTCTTTAAATTCCTTCGCGATGAATTGACGGCCATTATCGCAGACTACTGTACGCGGTACTCCATGAACAAGGAAGACGTTCTCTTCTAAATTTTTTTACGATGCTTTTCGCGGAGCCGTTGCGCAGCGGAAATAGCCAAGTATACTTAGTAAAGACGTCTACACATGACAATTTTTTTATTTTTTTTTATTTATTTATTTCATTCAAAATACAGTTTTTACATAAAAAGCATACTCTGCACATCTCACTAGGGCATTCCTGTATCAAATTGTGCAGCTTTACAATAATATCATTTAAAAAAATACATAATATATATGTAAATTAAAAATAATAACAACATTAAATTAAATTTAAACCAAAAAAGAAAAGTTTATGACACGGACGTTTCGAGACCGGTAGACAAAAATAAACAAAATTTTAGTAACAAATGTATGAAAAAAATAAAAACAAAAGAAGCATTATTAAGTAAGTTGGCAACAATAATATTCTTCTGTTAACTAAAGTACAAGGTACCTGTGCTGGCTTATCAGACACAAGCATAGGGTAACCATACTAACAGTTACAACATGGAAAGTATGAATAATAGATTATAAGAAAAAATAAAAATAACTAAATAAAAAAAGGTAAATAATAACCGATAGGTAAGTAGATAATATTATAATAAAAAGTAAGTAAGTAAATAATTTAGCTAGACAATAATTAAAGTAAATATTAATACGATAATTAAGTAGATAATAATAATAATAAGTAACATAATAATAAATAACCAAAAGTTATTTTAGAAGTAAATAAGTACATGCGCAGTAAGTAAATAAGGATTGTATCGAAACAGAGCTTCCACAAGGAATTATGATATAAGCAATATTACTGTGAAACAATATTACTGTGAAACCGGAGTAGCTTCTAGGTAAAGGACCTACCAAATCTAAGGACAACATTTGCATAGGTCTTGTAACTCTTTTATGGTTTGAGGATATACCATTAGGAGGGGCCGTACTAATCTTATGTGCTTTACAGGTTTGACAACGATTCACAAATTGTTTGGCGTCTCTATACATATTAGGCCAATAGTAACGTAACTGCAATTTTTTATACGTTTTAGATACCAGGATGAGAAGCTAGAGAAGATTCGTGTATATTTGATAAAATTTCCTGTTTAAGTTCTTGAGGGATAACTTTTTTCCACGCTGTATCTTCGCAGAGAGCTGAATCAGTCTTAGTATGACGAAATAATTCGTTGTCACGAACTTGAAAATTTTGAAACCGTTGTGGAAACTTTTGACAACCTTCCCAAGCTTTTATATACCATTCGTCAGTGCATTTTATTTATTGTTTTGGTGTTTAATTTGTAGAACTCCATTTAATTTTTTTAAATAAATTTAAGATAAATCAAATTTAATAATGTTATAATATTTTTTTTTTTTTTTATAGTGAATACCTCACAAGAGTCCCAACTGCTCCCTTCTGGAGCCAGTGAGACTATGGCATCCCCAATTGGGGGATGTTGTGAGGCTGAAGGTAAGCGGGGAAGTACCTGGCTATTCAGATCTAGTCACTAAACACGGCTAAAGCCATTTGGAGCAACGTTTCAATTCTGAATGGTGGTCTTACACCAGGGCGATACTGGTAGTATCTTCCACTCTGGAACGTGCCGCAAATATACTATATATTATTTTAATTAATTAATTGTGAAATAACACAAATTAATCAAATAAAATTTATTTGCGCACGCCGGGTTCGAACCCGCGACCTTCGGAATGGCAGTCCAATGCGTTACCACTGGACTATGCCGGCCTATGTGCTACAGTTTGATAATGGCCTCAAAAGCCGAAACAGCTGTCACATTAAAAACTGTAAAAATAACAGAAATACTTGCAGAACTTAATAATTATTATAACATTATTAAATTTGATTTATCTTAAATTTATTTAAAAAAATTCGTCAGTGCTGTGGTTAAGAACAGTTCCTGATATGATAGCTAAGTCCATTCGCGAAAGTACGTCCGGTACAACGTGTTGAGTTCCCTTACGGTGAACTACATCGAAAGAAAATTGTGATAATCGTGAGCTCCACCGTGCGAGACGGCCACTAGGGTTAGATAAAGACCCCAACCACTTCAAGCTCGAGTGGTCAGTGACAACCTTAAAATGTGCACCTTCTTTATACGGTCTGAAGTGTAAAACCGAATCTAACACATCCAAAAGTTCGCGTTCCGTAATACCATAGTTGCGTTCGTGAGTATTTAAACAACGCGAATAATAAGCGATGGGTTGTTCTAGTCCATCTATGGTTTGGATCAAAACTCCGCCTATCCCAGCCGAGCTGGCATCGCAATGTATTGCAAAGGGTTTTGTGAAATCCGGGCAACTTAAAACCGGAGCTGAAGTTAAGGCTTTTTTTAAATCTCCAAAGGCGGTCTCGGCTTCTGGGGACCACGCAAAGTTGCTGATACCGTTCTTGGAACCCGTGAGTCTTGTAAGAGGGGCGGAAATGCTTGAAAAGCCCTTTATAAATCTCCTGAAGTACCCACATAAACCAACGAATGCTCGTATTTGCTTTACCGTTTTTGGGAACAGGGAAGTTCTGAATACTTTCTATTTTTATAGGGTCCGTACGAAGACCTTGAGAATCAATCATATAGCCAAGATATTTGAGCTCAGCTTTGCAGAACTCCGATTTTTTTAGGTTTATGGTTAGACCTGCGTCTCGTAGTCGTTCATAGACACGGTTTAATAATTTGAGATGCGACTGAAAATCTTCTGACACCAAAATTAAGTCATCTAAGTAGCAGAAAGCATTTTCGTCAAATTCAGGTCCGAACAAGGCGTCAACCAGTCTTTGGAGCTCGCTTGGTGCGTTTTTGAGTCCAAAAGGCATGCGAGTGAATTCGAATAGTCCTCGACCAGGAACTACGAATGCAGTCTTCTGACAGGAGTCTTTATCCAAGGCAATCTGCCAGAACGCCTTGGAGAGGTCAATGGACGAGATGTACCTTGCCCCGCCAAGTTTATCCAAGATCCTTGATATATATGGCAAGGGATAGGAATCGCAAATTGTTACATTATTGTTTTTCCGCGAGTCCAAACAAAAACGACCCGTACCGTCTTTTTTAGTTACAATCAATACCGGACTAGACCAAGGAGAACGCGAGGGACGGATAACTCCTAATTTCAACATCTCATCCACTTCTGCTTCAAGCTGTTTCTGTCTAGCGGGCGACAAAGGGTAATACCTCTGTTTTATTGGAGGACCTGTGGTAACAATTTAATGTTTTAAAAGATGAGTTTTACCTAAGCCTTTTTTCTCAAAAGAAATTGATTTAATTTTTTTTATTATTTTTAATAGACTTCTATTTTTCGTAGGAGTTAACGATGAGGCTGGCCGGATTGCCCTTACCTCATTAATTTGTTCTGCCCGTGTTTGGCTGGGCACTCCTGAAAACAGTTCCGGCGCGATTTGGAACTGCTTCCAAAAGTTCACCCCCAAAATGTAATCAGGCGACAAAGACGGAATGACGTAAAAAAGAATGTCCTGAGTGATTCCCTTGTACGTCACTGGCAACGTCACTGTCCCTAGCACCTTCTGTCTTGTACCGTCTGCTGTTGAGACACTAATATCTACTTTGACTAAATTAATACCTAGATTTAGAAAATATCTATAAGAATTCCTCCCTATACAAGATAGAGTAGCCCCACGTTGGGCGCCATCTGATACGTGGGTACTTACATAGTGAATTACAACCAGCACAGTGGTCGGCTTTGTTTCCGTAGGAAACTAAGGGCGCCAAACTTTGAGTGACAAAGTATGCCGAGCGCTGTGGTAGATACATGAAACCCTCCCTCAAGAATGGGCAAAGGGGCTTATTCGCAAGCAGATCTGATGAGAATTAATGAAAGCCAATTTCTCTAATAGGAACAATAATCTCTATTTCATTTATAAGGGTTTTACAGAAAAGATATTATATAAACTTACCCCCCATCACAGACCGTATATTGTAACCCTATCTATCTAGCTATACTGGGGATGGATGGAGACGCCTTCCTTCAAGGGTCCGCGACTGCTTCAGCGCGGGCGACCAGCCCGCCAACTCCGTCTCTCGTTCAGTCCCAGCCCAGGGACTATCAGTTCCTCCGCAATGGCCTCCGGTTACCATCCCTCCAAGTATTAGCGAAGACCGCAAAGCGTGTGTGGTGAGGCGAGAAATAGGCGATTCCGCTCTCAAATATGATATCCGACCGATAAATTGTCAATTACAGCCTGCTCCTGTCAGGTATTACGCGCGAAGCGAGTGAGGATTGCCGCCCTTTTTGAGGATTACTCTTGAAACGGAATTTCGCACCCCGGTGTTCATTGACCGCGTTTCACTCTCCCGGGTTCAGATTTAAATCGCGCATTAATCGTATTTAATCGCGATGTTGCCCATGATCGCAATAATCCGCGTTTCAGGATCGGATGCCGGGATCAAATTATTCGAGCCTTTGCTCCGCTCGACTTTTAAAATTCACCATCGTAATTAACTTGGCACTTCTGACATTCCCACAGAGTCCGAGCCCAACTGGACCCTGTGGGTAAGTGCCAAAACCCGCAAGAATAATTCCTATCGTCCTATGTTACGCTCAAATGTGGTTGTCAAAAAAAACCCATAGACAATAATTGAAGTGATAATCAGTACCTGATTACAATTGTTATGTTTAAATGAACTATTTTCATAAAAAAATTTCCATTAGAGCTTGGGAACCAAATATTAATACCTGCATGTTGTCATTGCAATTTGTTCAATGATTACTAGAAATATACCCTTATTAATTAATTACACGTTAATAATAAAGTTTTGGAAAAATATGTTTTTCTACGGAATAGAGATTTCGACGAACATTAATAGATATAACATTATGTTATGTAAATTTTTAAAAAATCCGTTTTCTAGGCATAAACGTCGTCCTTTGCGTTGTTTTTATAAACGTTGTCCTTCATACTGTTTCTATAAATGTCATCCTTAATGTTTTTTTCTAGAATAAGGAACTCAGTAAATTATTTAATACTTTTAAGAATATTTACCTTTTAACCCGTTTGCAAGCATTTGTTTGATAAATATTGCTGTCAGCGCCCTTGAGGTGATTTTGCACAAAAACGGCGCTATTAAATTAATCCAAATATTATTATTATTAAAAATTAAAAATCTATGAGGTACGTTTGACGTTATATGTACCACGGTTTCGACGGTTAACATAAAGGCCATTATCACAGTGGTCGGTAAGAAATCAACAAATACCAAATTAACGAATTAATTAGCAAAAATTTCAAAATAATAATTTGTGCGACTTAACAAGGGCGACCGACCAACCCGTAAGGACTCGAGAGAGGCCTAGGTTTTGTCTGAACTCTCCAACTAATGACAAAGCGCTTAAATTGTTTTAAAAAATGTATTAAGGGATGTACTCAACATGAATTAACCAGTGATTACTAAAATTATTTTGAGTAGTTTAAACGATATTTTGGTGTTCGGTGACTTTATTTATGATTTTTTTTTACCAAAAACTTGATTTTTTTTAAACCCTTTTTTTTGTTAAAGTGTCCCATAATTCTGATATGTTTTCTTATTGAAAAAACCAAAAAAAAACTCAAAACTGTCACAACCGGATAACAAACCTTTTTCTACCATTTTCCTGCCTAGTAGACCAATGATATAAAGACGGTTGGAGAGAAACAAGTGTGTTTTATGGAGAAAGAAAGAAATTTTCCTGCCAGAAACCAGAGAGCGAGAGAATAGAGAAGTTCCTAACTAGTGGAGATTTACCAAATGTAACAAGGTTTTCGTATCAAGAGGAGACTCTGTATAGTCCATTCAGTACAAAAGTACTGAATACAATTCCACTGATACAAGAACAAATTTGTGCAAAAGACAAAATACCCTGATTGGAAGCAATTGACCTTCCACGCTAAAGCGGTAACAATGTAAGGCTTTCAAAGAACAAGACATTGTGAAAACTTTTTATGATGGGTGAAGGAATGAAAAGAATTCGTGGATGAGGTTTGTCCTATTTGACAGACGATATGCCAATGCATATCGTACTATTTCCAAATAGGAGAATATTTTTTTACAATATGTACATGGTGAAAGTGATGAAAAAAACAGAACGATTTAGTAAAGAAATCTGCTGAAAACTGGCTAGAGTCCAAATTCGATCTTCAGGAGAGAATGAAATATGTCAATATAAATTTGTCAATCTACCCGGTACGACAAATAAAGTTTTTTCACAAGATGCAGCGTCTAATGGTATCTTCCAAGAAGCTTTGCTTAGATAAACTTAAGATATAAACTTGGCGTTTCGTAGTTTGTCCAAGATCGCGTGAACAAACGGCAGTGGGTATGCGTTAGCCTCCGTGCAAGCATTGAGCCTTCTACTGTCGAAGCAAAATCGTGCAGAGATGTCTTTTTTGATACCAGAAGAGTTGGGTGGGTCCAGGCGCTTCTGCTAGGGACTACAACGCCCATGCCCAACATTTCGTCTAACTCATTTTCCAATTGTTTAAGTATCTGTGGAGCTAGGTTATAATACCTTTGTTTAATTGGTAGTCCATTGGTTTTGATGTGATGTTCGACTATGTTGATTCATCCCAAGCCGCATTTTTCGAAGGATATAGATTCGAATTTGTTGATCATCCTTTTTAATTGTTGTGACTGTGCAGAACTTAAATTTTTGTAAGGTATTATTGTACAAATCTCACTAACTTGAGTGGAGTGGGAGGTGTTGCCGCAAGTGTTGAATACCTGGGGCGCGACATTAAAGGATTTCCAGAAGTCTACACCGGCGATAAAGTTTTTAGCTATCGATGAACAACTAAAACGTTGATCGTAATTGTTTTGTTTCCGCAACTGACAGGTAATGCAAGAAAACCTATGACGGCTTGGGCTGTGTTATCTGCGGTCGTAACGTGTGTAGAATGCATTTTGATTCTAAATCCGCAATCGACGAAAGGTGTGTGTGCATTTTTGCCGAGGCAACTAATAGATGCGCCACTATTCAAAAGTCTTCTGTCCTGTGCTTCTTTACAGCTTACGGTTGAAAGATGTAAGGCCTGGTTGAAGTATTTTTTGTATCTCAACTACTCTGTCCATTCCTTAGGCCTTGGGGTGAAATGGATTCCCGAGAGGTTGGATATTAGTTTTTTTGTTTCTTATTTACCCAATTTGGTGGGGGTTTCGAAAAGTCCTGTGGCGGTTTGACAAATTTATTGGGAGCTTGTAGTCTCTCGTAATTGTGTCTCGACCTTTTAAAAATATCTTGTAGGTTGTCATGAGGTGGGGAGCGGTTTTGGGAGGAATGCCTCTTGGGTGCTCTGGCGTCCCGGGGTTCTTGGAGTTCAGCTTGCTTAAAACAAGAATAATGAGAATGGCCGGTTTTCTTGCAGAAAGAATACATTTTCCTTTATTTCTATTCTGGTTTTATGCCAGAGGATCTGCTTGGTTTGATGATTTCGTTTGTAGCGTTAGTGTCTTATCTTCTGTTTTGGTATGTTTCCAATGAGGGACATACGTCGTTAAGTTGGTTTAGGTTGAGGAATTTTCGTTATCTAATGATGTTCTCATATTTTTGGAGGAGACCATCAATTATGACTGGCAAAAGTTTGTCGTCCGGAACGGGTGAAGAGAGCCTGGCGTTTATGATTTCAGTTTTTTGTATATATTTGGCTACTGACTCGTTCGAGAGTTGCTTGATAGCAAACAGCGATGGTTATATTTCATGCTGTGCTTTTTAGTATCCTTTTCTGATTTTTCTGTTTCATATTTTTATTTAGAAACCACTTATATTGTCTTCAATAATTAAATATTACAATTTGAGGTTTTACTCAATAAAGTTATTCCAAAAAATAAATATTCATCCACGACTTGCAGATAGTCAATAGATGTCGCACGTTAAAATAAAAAATAAGATAGGTTTGTCTAAAAAAGTCGCAGTCTAGATTGCATTTAGTTCGGGTTGAATCTTTCGATCATACACAAAGATAGTTGCCAATAAAAAATATGCCGTGAAAAAATGAAGAAAATGTTGGTAGTTCTTATTAGAAGTATGATACAGTTAAAAGTGACCGAAGGGGATAGGGTCCCATTAGCTCAGTGGACAACTCAAGGTAACTAAAATGTCCCGGGTTCGAGTCCTAGATGTGACCGTATCCTTTTCTAATTTTTCTGTTTCAGATTTTGTTTGTTTGTTTCAGTTTATCTTCAATAATTAATTTAAATAGAGTTGATAGAATAGTTAGTTAATGGATCGGAATTGGTTGGCAAATATGTTCATATTAAAAAAAAATCTTTACGCAAGTAATAATACTATGAGTCTCAAAAGTGGGTTAGCGACAAAGTGCATCCATCTCTAGAAATGAAGGTTGGAATCGAGATGTCATAGAGGAACTTTCATTAAGATATAGAAATCTTATGCAGCCCTGACCCAAAAATTATTTAATAATGAGTTTTTACAATTAAATAAAATTCTGACAGTGATTGTATGCATAGGATAATACCAAACTAATACTTATAAAAAATTTGTTCATCAAATTTGTGCTAGATACTCTCAGTACCGCCATGTTGAAAAATCTCCATTAATGATGGAATCGTTGCTTAAAATGGTTTGAGTCGTGTTTAGTTACCAGATATGAATAGCCAGGTACTTCTTAACTTTCCTCTTTCCCATTTGTTTCCTTTTTAACCCTTCAGCTTCACGATATTCTCCAATTGGGGACCCCGTAATCCTACTAGCTCCCGACAATTGAGATTTGCCTGTAAAACTTTAAGATATTTACTCAACGTGTGTTGAATCAGCAATTTGGAATGTTTACAAATGTACATATTTAGCACAGTTACCCCATGCTACTCCTGTCATGTTATTAGGCCGGAATTATTTTTTTGTTTTGCGAATTTCAAAATCCCCATCCGTTTAATAATCGACCCTACATATACTATGAGAAAAAACACAAAATTGTATGATGTCGGAATACATCATGACAAAATGGGAAAATATTCAGAGTTTCATGAACACGTGTTCTGACATCGTGATAATATTTTCATCATTTACTAAAAGTTTATGAAGGCCAGCAATCCATTTTTAACCAGATTTCCAATAATTTGAAAAGATTTTTATCAATTAACAATACTCATTTTTCTCCGTATCTCAATTGGATAGAACCGAGATTAATTTCGTATATTAACTGCTGCAGTTTTTTTAATTTTATGTCTTCCATTTATATAGAAATTGTTTTATCTGTGTATGGGTGATTGCCACCAAAAATTGATAAAATTCATCGTCATCGACAACGTGTCTATCCACTGAAATTCAGCTTGATAAGTGTATCGAACATGAAAACATGATTTTATTGCATTTAATTTTAATTGCGACTAAAGTTGAACTAAAATTATTGTTCTCACCTAAAAACACCTGCGTCTGGAACGTTAACAAGTTGTGGTGAAGATATTGACGTCACTAGAAGGTTTGCTAGAGAAATTATAAATAGTTAAAAACATCACAATATTCGGCAGTCAAATTTCAAAAATTAACACGAGTTGACGGAACACCTCCAGTTAAAACGCGATCTGTTAATTATAATAGGCTTATATTTCACTGGCAAAGGACGCAGTCAACTTATTGACCAATATGATAATGGAGCCTAAAAATAAATTTACAAAAAAGCAGATCGCTAAAATAATACCTAGAACAAACGATATATTAGGAACCATCGCTCAAATGGCAGTAAAAATGGCAAACCTTGAGAGCGAGTTAACGGCTCTAAAAAGTTCAAATCCAAATGTGTGCTCCCCACAAGCACAAACCCAAACCGTGTGCGAAATCCTCGCTGAAATGAAAGAACAAAGCTACAGAGACAAAAATCTAATTATTTATTTACTTCATCATCTCAGACTGAATCAATAAATAGTAATATTGCATCAGTAAAGAAAATAATCTCCGATATGGATGCCTCGACAACAAACCTTGACATAAAAATCTACAGATTGGGTATTCGGAAAACTGACAAACCGAGAAGTATCAAAGTTGAATTTTCGAAAGCTAAATGGTCGAAAATTCTACTAAAAAAGAAAGACACTCTGAAAAATCATATCCGAATTTATCAAGACCAGTCTTTTCTACAACGTAAACACTTAATAGATATAAGAGAAGAACTGGAAAAAAGGAAGTCTTCAGGTGAAACTGATATCACAATAAAATACATTAGTAAAAATCCTTCAATCGTTAAAACGATCCCAAAAAACTAAACACTAAAATTTCATTGTACTATCAAAACGTACGAGGACTTCGGACAAAATTACAGGTCTTGAAAACAAACTTACCAACCTTGAACTACGACTCCTACGCCTTCACTGAGACTTGGCTTAATAAAAACTTCCGAATTGGGCTTCTTTAATCACACAGTATATTGAAAAGACAGAAGCGAAAGCATTAAAACCAGAGGAGGAGGTGTATTGTTATCCATAAACAATAGACTCAAATCAAGAAAACTCAAGTCCATCAAAAATGAAAAAAATCATCATTGGCTGTATCTACATTCCCCCATCTTCCGACGCCCAACTATACAAGGACCACTACTTCGAAATCGAAACAATCAGAAGGAAATTTCCTGGCGCCACCATGATTATGACAGGAGAATAAAATCTGCCAAATGTCATATGGGACATATATAACAATAAAACTTATACCACGGACAACATCAACCATGGTTCTCATGAGATAATCGAGATGTCAACTTTTCTAAATCTACGACAGTTAAACTATGTACTCAATATTAATTCTCGTCTTCTTGAACTAGTTTTTTCAAATTCTTTATTTGTTAAAGTATTCGCATCTATTGAATCTATACTCCCGATAGACAAATATCACCCCCCTCTACTGATCGAATGCAACAGTTCAATTAAAAAAATAAATCCATCGGCGTCAACAAAATTGAACTTCTTCAAAGCCGATTATAATCAAATCACTAATCTTTTATCTTCGACTGACTGGAACTTCTTGGACTCTGAAGAAAACATAAATGAAATGGTATATAAATTTTAATCAATTCTAAATAAATCTATTGATTCGCTTGTACCTATCTCAAAAATGTATGTACATAACTATCCAAAGTGGTTCAGTAACGATCTCATTAAAATAATTAGAGACAAAAAAATAGCTCATAAAATCTACAAATCAACACGCGATCCCATTGATTACGCTAAATTTAACGAACTCAGAAAGTCAACCGAAAAATGTCCAAGCAATGTTATAAAAAGTGCATCGACAACTGTAAAGAATTGGCTCTTGCCAACCCCCTTAACATCGTTAAATTTTCAAAATTACTTAACAACAATGAATCCGGTATTACCTCCAACATGTATTTAGATAATTAAAATAAAATAATCAATTAAAATAATAATAAAACGGCCGATAATTCCCAATAAATTGTTTATCTGTTTGCTGAATTCTTCAGTAAAATCTATGCTTCTACAAACAACTCACCAATGTTCGCCGCCATAACACCTTATAATAATAACATCGATTTCAATCAATGCATATTTGAAGAACGTGATATAAGAACTAACCACTGGAACGATTTCGGTCGAAAAATCGACCACTTTTATTTTTCTGCGATTGATATCGGTCCAAAAATGGACCGATTTTTCTACCATTCGTAAAATATTTATTGTAATTATTTAAAACGCTTCCTTGGCCAGCTACTTGTTTTATCGAATAGCTGATAATATATTCTCTTTGTCTATGAACTTATCCGTTGTCTTTGAAGTGATATTTAACGAGTTTTCGCGGTTTTATAAGGCGTCCTGTCAAAAAACAAAACCATAAATTTTTAACATTCACGAAATTTTGGACTCTTCCTAAAATGCCGTAAGTAATTAATTTATTGGGTTTTTAACGCATAATTATATATTTGTGTTATTGTGATTGACTTATCTATCTTTGAAATGCGTTTTTAATTAGTTTGTTTCTAATATATTGTTTTGGTTGAAGTTTTTGTGTAAGAATACGTCAACTGAAGACGTCATCTGTTTTTGATTTACAATAATGTCTTATATACTGCACTCGCGCATTTGAAATATAGATATTCCATCACAGTGATTCAAAACAAAGAGATATATATAAGTTTTATTTGAATTGGTTCATTATTAATACAGATATTTGTTAACCAATTATTTTAAGTCATATGTCAAAAAGTTGACTCTTTTTTACATGTAAAATGGTGTAAAGCCTTCGTCACACAATAAAAATTTAGTAATTTAGTTGTATAATTAATTAATTTCTTCACTTTTACCAAATTTGTGCAGAAACAAATGTCGTCCAGGGAAAGGGAGCACTCCACGACCCAATAATTATTTTCAAATTTTATATTAGTGCAATATTTAACAAAATTTAAACATTTAAGTACTTACATTAAGTGTTTTCAATTTAAAATATATAGAGTGGTGCTGACTGCAAGAGGAGGCAGAGGAAGAGGGAGAGGTGGGGTACGAGCTGGTGCCAGACTACCTGCACGTGGACGTCAACGCAGAGCTGCAATTGCAGCCTCGTCTGGAGTGTTAGTATTTTTTAATGTTTTTTTATGAAAGTACTTTGCTGTGGCCGTTGAACTCATCATATATTTGTATTTATTTAAACAGCGACCCTGCTTTGCTACTGGTGCGAGAGGATCGCGTCAAGGCCCTAAAGGCTGTTAGGGCCCTGCCTGCTTCCTTCCGGCTAGAGCTGGAAAGCCGAAAATTCAAGAAGCAGGCGGCGCGCATTTTGCTCCCTACCGCACCTCCAAGAAAAACTAAACAAAAGTAAGCAATCGTATTTAGATGCTTGATACAATATTATTGTTTTTTCCTGACAGCGTTCCACTCTTACAGTGATAGTTGGTAAGATCAGCGCTCTGTGCATTTGGCACATTCAGTGCATATTTTACAGAGTTCTAATTTTATTGTTTATTTACATACTGTACTTACTGTTTCACACGTGAATGAGAACAATTTATATGATTTATGTAAATGTTTTCAGAATTCCATCTCCGGAGAGAACAACGTGTCCCTTTTCACAAGGGACGCCTTCACCGTTGCCACGACCCGTACCACCACCGTGGATGTCCACTCCCGCACAGATCCAATCAACGGCTCCCAATGCACCAATTATGCCTATCCGTGCAGCATCTCCCGAGCCGTTACCTGGGACATCGCGGAGTGGGGAACTCTTCTCTCCGGAGGCCCGCTATCACAGCGAGCTGTGGGTGGACGTGCCATTCTACCAAGAATTATCGGCGTTTGGGAACGGTGAGTTTATTTTTTAAAATGTCATACCAGGGGCTCAATATAAAATCAATTATCTATATTTTATATTGATATCTTTAGCACAGTTTCACTGTTGGTATATTGGCAGGAAATAAGCATAGTACTTAAAAATTCCACATAACAAACATACAAAATGTATTGTTGTTATGACGTGGATGCATCATTACACATCTTTTTTTTCTGTAACGGGTATTGCAGAGTGAGAAATAAGACATGCCGAACTTCTTTGCGAGGATTACATTTGATTCACCGGCTTCTAAACGGTGTAATACAGCATTTTTTTCTTAAATTGAAAAAACACTTTCGCTTCACGGGACTCATTGTGTCGAGCTTCCTAGTCAAAAGCGAGGCTGTATTGGTAGGT
The DNA here is from genome assembly GCA_026573805.1 of Hesperophylax magnus. Lineage (NCBI taxonomy): Eukaryota > Metazoa > Arthropoda > Insecta > Trichoptera > Limnephilidae > Hesperophylax > Hesperophylax magnus. The sequence continues at coordinate 4,131,471 of JAIUSX010000082.1, forward strand.
GGGTTTTGTAACCGGACAAATTATCATTAAAATAGGTCGCTTTACGTAGTTGGTCACTTTAAACGGATACGTTTTCCTACTAAAAGTTATGAAACCTTACTAGAGTTTACATTATCGTCACTTAAAACAGTAGACCGTTAAATGCAAAGTCATTATATCCAAATTCTACTGTAAATTTGTGTTTTCTTTTATTTCAGAGTCAGACATGGGCAGTAACGTGGACGAGGCAGCTGTACTAGAAGAGTCTGTACTTGGAAACCGTGAGTTATAAAACTAACTAACTTACCTTCACGCCATTTCGGTAGGCAGAGAGGATGAACCACCATGCAACTCGATCTTGGCACACACACTCTTTTCTTCATTCCATACCTACCTGACTGTGCTATTCTGACTCCTGACATAGCCCGCCTCAAGTATTTGATTAACTTTTTATTTATTTTTTTATATGAATACCTCACAAGAGCCTCATCTGGAGCCAGTGAGACTATGGCATCCTCAATCGGGGTATGTTGTGAGGCTGAAGGTAGCGGGGAGGGGAAGGAGGTGTGGAAGAGGGAGGTGGAAAAGTACCTGGCTATTCAGAACTGGTCACCAAACACGGCTAAAACCATTTCAAGCAACGTTTCAATTCTGAATGGGGTCTTACACCAGGGCGATACTATGGGTATCTTCCACTCTGGAACGTGCCGCAAATATAATATATATTATTTTAAATGAATTTTGTGTGAAAATAACACTAATTATTCAAATATAATTTATTTGATTTGATCCCGCGACCATCGTATTGCGAGTCATAAGCCGTACCAGAGGCAGTGGGTTATCGTAATATAGACACATTAAATTAATTTGGGTTTTCTGTTGTTTCAGAAATGGACAGATCGAGCGACGAGGATGACGAAGCGAGTGACGTCGACCACGAAGAGAGCGATGAGGATACCTTCTGCATGCCACCAATACCTTATCATAATATTATCAACGTTTCACCTAACTCCGCTATGGCCATAGACTTTAGTAGACAAGACCAGGTAGATAGTGAGGCAATGCGTTCGATTCTGCCGCCTGAAGGTTACTCTTTCGATTGGTCTAAAGATATCTTACGTTTTACTGGGATAAGGGAGACTTTCACAGGCACGCCGGGACCAACTTTCAATACCGACGAAATGGGCAAACCTGTGGATGCCTTTCTTAAAATCTTTGATGCAGATTTCGTTGAACTGATCGCGAGAGAGACCAACAGGTATGCAGATCAATGGATTGCGAAAAAACAATTTAAGCGTCATGCGCGTACCAATAAATGGGCTCCCACGAATAAAGAGGAAATGTATGTATTCTTGGCAATTTTAATGTATCAAGGTATTAGTCCCCTTCCTGTTGAAAAAGACTACTTCTATTCAAAAAAACTCACCGCCATGCCTTATTTCAGCCGAGCCATGGATTATAATCGTTTTCTTCTAATTAAAAAGTTCCTTCACTTCACCAACAATGAAAGTCTTTCTTCTGATGCACCATTATCTGTGCGAAGGTTACAAAAGATTCAACCCGTCTTGGACCACCTCTCAAATAAGTTTGAGACTTTATACCTGCCCGAGCAAGACATCTCTCTGGATGAATCCTTACTCTGCTATAAAGGCCGTTTGGGATTCGTCCAGATGATCAAAACCAAAGCGGCCAGTGCGGGTATAAAGTCTTACGAGCTTTGTGAGTCCAAGTCTGGCTATCTTTGGAAATTCCAAATTTATACGGGGAAGACCATTTCCAGACAGGCTGAATCGACAAATCCAGACCAGGAAGATATGACGGAAGACATAACGGAAGATATGACGGACGACATGACACAGGCCAACTTTTTGGGTGCTCACAATATCTGCCCAGTTGGGGCCACTGCAAAGATAGTATACGACCTGGCCAGCCCTCTGTTTAACAAGGGGTATACATTAATAATGGACAATTTTTATAATAGTCCATTATTGGCACGATGCCTCAAAAGAAATGGGATGGACTGCATGGGCACATTGCGGTTAAACCGAGAATTTGTGCCCTCTGCATTTAAGTCCCATCTCCGGTCCAAACTGAGGGAAGGTGAGGTTGTATACTCGAACTGCGGGGACCTCAATGTAATGGTTTGGTTGGACAAAAACCTGGTAAGTATGTTGTCCACCTACCATAAGGCAGAAATCGGGGCAGTTGAAAAGTTTGGTACCTGGACTTACAAACCTCAACTCGTACTAGACTATAACAAGGTAATGGGGGGGGTTGACCGAAAAGATCAGCTTTTGTCAGGCTTCCCCATTGAACGACAGCGAAACCTGGTCTGGTACAAGAAGCTTTTCAGGAGACTACTAAGCGTTTCGGTGCAGAATGCGTATATATTGTACGGCTCAAAGCTCCGCAAGGAAAATAAACGCATTTTGTACCGAAACTTCAGGAGTGAGGTTGCGGATGAACTCCTTCTGCTGTTCTGTCGTAGTCAAATTGACACGACTGTGCGGACCATTGGCCTAATAGCTGAAGGAAAGACTCTGCGACCTATCCTGAAAGGCAACCACTTCGTGGTCCGTAGCGGGAAAAAGGTGAAATGTGCCTGGTGCAACATAAATAACATTTTCAAAAGGACCCTTACAAAGTGTGATGTGTGTGATGTGGCATTATGCTATGATTGCATGAAGCCATATCACACTACAATATAGATTTGCTGAGGGTTTTTTTTTATTTCATTTTTTTCTTTTTTGGTTTTTTAGTTATGAAATTCTAATTTATAAATTTATTTAAATTTGTTTGAACATCAATTATGATGGCCTGGATGGCTGGACTTATAATCATTTCTTTCCGCATACTCACGTCTCATGTTATGTTGTCCTCAAAGGTTCTATATGATAAGGTTCGGTGGACATTTAATATGTATATTTCAATTCTGATCATTGAAATATGCATGTTAACAAATGCACAGGTTTTCTCATTTTTCCCTGTTTATTGTACACATTAAATAACTCGTTTTATTTTTATGTCTTAATTATATTTTGTCAATTTTTCTGTAAAGATGCTTTTCCAGATCTAGTCACTGAACATAACTAAGCCAATTCAAGCAATGTTCAATTCTGAATGGTGGTCCCTCACCAGAGCGATACTCAGAATCTCACTCTATAGCGAGGCACAATGATATTATTATGTATTGATTTTCTTAAATTATGAATAAACCAATAAACTGAATACATTTTTATTATGACAAAAGGTGTAAACAATGTTTAAATCAATATACTGCTCTTTCATTGTAACCATACAACTGTAATATTGATTTTAAAGGATATTAGGGCTTAATAAATAAATCAATTATTGGTTCCATCAATTATTTTCCCTCCCCCATTTTTTTTCGATACCTTTGCGTTTAGATATAAAATTATCACTATGATTTTATTTGAAATTCTACGGTCATACAAAGGTTTGATATATATATACAAATTTATCATCATTTTACATATTCCGATTTACCCTATGTAGATTGACCTTAAGGTAGCTGTCAGAAGTGATTTTTGGTCAAATATTGGTGAATTTCATCAACTTTCAAAGTATCCCCCTGAAATATTGGCAATGTTTATATCTATGATATATATCTCACTTTAAGCCTTATTTCCTCGTTTTGCACGTAATATAAAAACATGGTTACAAATCTCCAGTTCTAATTTACAATTATTTAAAAAGTAGCACCATGATTTTGACATCGTGAAATAGGCTCTCTGTATAATTCATCAAATGAATAAAATAAAGCCAACACGGCGACTATGCTTATTAATAATTGTAGACAGTTAATGTATCTTCCTAACGTTATACCAGTTTTTGTGGTAAATTTATTATATAATATAATACAGTGATTTCAATTTTGACGCGTCACGCACTCAAATTTTACAAAATTATTTTCTGACCAAACTTTTGAAGAGATCTTAACATGCAAAAAAATATTTTTCTATTACATTCTTGCATCTGTGATTATCAAACAGGCCATAGAGAACATAAAAACGTAGAAAATATTCAATAAAGATTTTTAAAACTGCCACTGGCGGCAATTTCAAATCACAAAAACGCAAATTTCGCGCATTTATAAAGTTTAAGATTTTTTAATAATTTATCTATCAATTCTAAAAATATAGAATAATTATTAAAATATAGGTGAATTCATTGGCTGTATAGCACTATAATCAGTTTTATGTTTCCGTATTAAAATTCGGAGGTTTGATTTTTTTAATGTTGGCGGAAAATATTCAAAATCGTCGCCAAAAAACCGCGAGCAATCGGAGAAAAAAGTTTTTTGACGCGCGATCGTTCGAGTGGTTAAATTAAAATCCCTTGACCTTAACAAATCGAATGGTCCTGATAACATTCCACCAATCTTCTTATCGAAATGCTCATCAGTATTGACTTATCCTCTAACAAATTTTTTTAATTGGTCCATATAAACTGGCATTTTTCCGATAAAAATGGAAAACAAGCTTTCTGTCTCCAATATTCAAGAAAAGTGATAAATCTGATATATCCAACTATAGACCTATCTGTATCCAGTCGTCAATCCCGAAAATACTTGAATCTGCCCTGCTCTTTAAACTCTCGCCTGAAATCAATAAAGTAATTTCACATCGACAACACGGTTTCATAGCAAAAAGATCTACTCTAACAAACTTAATGATATATCAGAAATATATAACTAATTCCATAAACAATCGTCTTCAAACAGACGTAGTGTACACAGACTTTAGTAAGGCTTTCGACAAAGTCTGACATAAAATTCTTTTAAACAAACTAAGATCCCTAGTTATAACTGGGCATATTTTAAGATGGTTCGAAAGCTACCTTCACAAAAGAAAAATATCAGTAAAAATCAATTCACATTTTTCACATAACTTTGAAATCTTCACCGGAGTCCCACAGAGGTCACATCTGGGCTCAGTGTTATTTTCCTTGTTTATCAACAACATAACTACCATCTTTGATGGAGTTATGATACTTTTATTAGCGGACGATTTAAAAATTTACAAAACAATAACTAATCATAATGAATATAGCGTATTGCAATCAAATCTTGTGAGGCTACAAGAGTGGTGCACCTTTAATGAACTGTTTCTCAATATTGAAAAATGTCAATAAATAACTTTTACCCGAATCAAAAATCTCATTAAATTAAGGACCTTGGTATAATATTTAACAGTAAATAAACTTTTGTTCCTCATATAAATGAAATAACCAACAAGGCCATGAAATGCCTGGGGTTCATTCTGAGGACGATAAAAGAATTTAAAACAATTAATTCCTTCAAATTGTTTTATACTGGGTTGGTAAGAAGTAATTTGGAGTACAACTCAACAATTTGGGCTCCATTTTATAAGACTCATCAGCAAAAAATCAAAACAGTACAATATAAGTTTCTAAGGTTTAATAATTACAAACTTGGAATACCAATCGAAGAACATAATTATACATGTCTAATGGAATGACTAAACCTAAGCGATTTAACTACAAGACGCACAGTGAGTGACTTAGTTTGCCTTTTCAATATATCAAATGGCAACCTGGACGCCCTTGATTTAACGAGCTTAATTAATTTGCATATACCTACCCGCGATACCCGTTTAAATGCTCTATATTTTGTTACCAAATCTGCCAATAATTACTTCGTAAACTCTCCAATTCAAAGGCTTCATACACTTGGAAACAAATAAAGTTCAATCGATGTCTATCATTTTCAATCGGTTTCCAAATTTAAAACCAATATATAAAAACTTTTAAAATAAAACAATAAACATCTAGCTATTGCACCAAAACAACAACTAGCCTACCTACCTACCAGTCGACTGTCAAACGCTCTACATAAAAATCTAAAAAAACATCACCAAAATCACTGTAATAAAACCAAAAAAGTGTCAAACTCTACTCACAGTGTCATCGCTGCGTTTCGCGCTGCTAATATAAATGTGATAAACAAATTAAGTATACAATAATCAAAATAGTCAAGTGATAAAATAGTGAAAGTAAAACTGCAATCGTGTGTAATACGGTGAAACCTAACGGTGTAAAATTTACTCTGTGGCTACCCATATTGATAAGTGAAAAGTGAACACCTATTTAAGTTTTAAGATTGTATCTAAGTGAAATTTAGTAGCATCTTATCAGTGTCCATAATTACTTTGACATTAAACAAAATTCAAAACAATATACCTATCTCGCTATTGGTCAAAAGTGAGGTCGCTTCGTGCTAAAATTTTGCGGAAAACTATTATTTAAGGGTTGAGGATTATTAACCACAATGTTTAACTGTAAGGTTGCCTCAACCCAATAAATCAAGATGAGTATATGATCACGTGTACCAAGTGCAAAATAACATTTCGCAATAATTGCCTAAATATCTCTGATTCCAAATACAAAAAAATGGCAAAAAAAAATAAAACTTCTTGGAAATGCCCAAAATGCCTAATCAGATCAGGATCACCGTCTACATCCTCGGCTGCAAATACCGATGATGATGATATTCTCTTTATTCGTCTGACCAAACATTTTGACCAAAAGGTCACTGAACTTAAAAAAATGTTCGAAGACGAAATTAAGGAACTGAAGAGAAGCAACGAATTTATAAGTAATCAATATGAAGATCTGTTATCAAATTTTAAAGTACTACAAGACCTACAAAAAGATACACAATCCTTACGTGAAATAAATACAAAGAATGACTTAAGAATTTCAAGCCTGGAAACCAGACTAGCAACTATGGAACAAAATAATCTCTGCGACTGTGTGGAAATGGCGGGTGTTGAATTGGGGCCGGGAGAACAACCAGCTGAAGCCATTCTTCGGGTAGCCAATTCCTTTGGTATGCCATTGTTGCAGCAGGATCTACGCTTTGTGACCAGGACCCAGGACCGCAGAACTAACGCCCCCGATAAACTACAAGTAAATTTCTACAACCAGAAAACGAGAGATATGGTCTTATCTTTCAAAAATACAGCCAAAATACTAAACCCAAAATCACCTATTTATCTTAGTGAAGTGCTTACGCCTTACTATAAGGAATTGCTGTGGAAAGCAAAACAAAAGGCTAAAGAAACAAAATTCGAATTTGTGTGGTTTAAAGCCAATAAATTTATTGTTCGTAAGGGTCCGGGGGAAAAAATCATTCAAATCAAACATGAAAGTGACATTAAAAAAATGGTGGGGTAGATTTTTAATTCTAGAGAAAACCCTTATTGTAATGGATATTATTAAAAATGGACTGAATTACTAATTATAGGACGTCAAATCCTAAATTCTGTAAAAATGTACTACAAACACACTCATCCTCTCTTCAAACTTACAGCAAAATATTAGATCAATTTCCAAGAATTTTGACGAATTCTTGCTACAACTTGATAATATTGGAACCTCTTTTCATATAATTATTCTTACTGAATGCTGGATACCAAGAAATTATGCTCCTATACCAGAACTGACCTGATTGGTTTATCTGTCAAGGAAATCCAAGTCAGCGGTGCAAACTGTTTGCAAATAACTCTCAAAAATGACACATGTATCTTAGCAATATACCGTTCTCCATCCTCTTATAATATTTCACCATTCCTAAAATCAATTAATAACTGTTTAACTGAATTATGTAATATTAAAAATTGTATTATTGCTGGTGACCTCAACATAAATATTCTGCCCACAAACGAACATTCTCAGTGCCAAGAATACTTAAATATGCTCACATACCATGGATTCCAAAGCACCATAAACACTTCCACACGTGCTACATTAGACTCCATTTCATGCATCGACCACATCATGGTCAAATCCAAGTCCCCAGTAATATCTATTGTATATGAATCTACACTTACCGACCACTACACCACTATTCTTTCCATAAAAACAAGCAACAGAAAAGACAAACATAAAAACACAACAAATAAGAAAAAAATCATTCAAATCAATTATGATTGTGTTCGTCAATCTCTGATGAGTAAATCGTGGTCAGAATTACTTAACACCATAAATCCAGAAGATGCCTGGACGTACTTTATCAATTACTTACAGACTACCATTAACGAACATAAAAACATAATTATAAAACATATACCAAATAATATTTTACCAATTAAGCCATGGATTATTTATTTATTTATTTATACTGGGTTTTACAGATGATCACACTTACGTGAGAACAGTCCACTTATAAAAACTCAGTTATTGTACAATTACAAAAATCTACAATTAAATAAAGATACAAAAAATTAAATACAGATACATACAATTAAATACAGATACATACAATTAGAAAATAAAAACATCAAAAAATAAAAATAAAATACACAATCATATATAAGCTCGCTTAAGTAACACATTACATTATACATTATTACAAGTGTTAAGAGGCATAAGAAATACGAGAGGTATGCATAGAGAGAAAATTGACACAATGAATTAGCTTATATTTTTTAATAGCACCAGAACTTTTTTTCTGAATCCGTACAAATCAGATTAACCACACTATTATTAAATCTATCCGTAAACGTAACAAACTCCACAAAAACGTTATTAACAATCCTTATGATATACAACTTCGAAACTTTTATAAAAGGTATAGAAATATTTGTACCCAAATAATAAGAAAGGCTAAAGAGATATATTACAAACAGAAAATAGAAAACTGTAATAATGATCCAAAAAAACTTTGGAAAACACTTAAAGAAGCCACCCACTCTCAACCTAATCCTACGAATGACTTGGTTAACTCTTAGTGAACTCCAGTTCACTAAGCTGTAATACAAATTTGACCAACAACTTGCATTTTAGTCTAAAACAAATTTCAAATGAAGATACTAGATTGATCATAAACTCATTAAAAAACTCGTCTTCAACTGGCTTGGACGATATATCAAATATTGCCTTAAAAAAACTTGTATCAGAAATAACCACTCCCTTAACATATCTTATTAACCTAAGCATCCTAAAAGGCCGATTCCCTGACAAACTAAAACACGGAATCATAATCCTAATACATAAAGGAGGCTCTAGAGCGGACATAACTAACTATCGTCCAATTACGTTACTAAATTTACTATCTAAAGTCTTTGAAAAAACTATTAATAATCAACTAATTGAATACCTTGAACAAAATAACATACTATCACTCAACCAGTTTGGATTCAGGAAAAATAAAGGCACCTCTGAAGCCCTGGCAACAGTTACCGATTTTCTAAATGAAAACTTAGACAAGGGATCAAAATGCATATCAATATTCTTAGACCTGTGCAAAGCATTCGATACTATCTCTCACTCTAAACTTTTACAAAAACTATCTACTATTGGTATAAATGGTGATGAACTTACTATTATTAGCGATTACCTGTCAAACCGAAAGCAAAGTGTGAAAATCAACAACTGCAATAGCAATCAATTACCAATTAGCTACGGCGTGCCTCAAGGAAGTGTTTTAGGTCCTACCCTGTTCTTAATATACATACATGAATTATGTAATCTAATATGCACTTTGTCAATCTTTAATAGAATATGGTATCATAGCATGGGGAGGAGCAAACGCTGCCGCCATTGATCCAATATCTAAAGCTCAGAAACTTATAATAAAGATTATCCTCAAACTACCAATCACAAGCAGTTCGGATGAAATCTTTAGGAAAATCTGTGTTATGGACATTAGGCAACTTTATGCCAAAAATATACTAACATACCTCTTCAAACACAAAACTACTTTTGACAATATCCAAATTGCTCGTGATACTAGAACCAAAGGACATAATTTCTTACAAATCCCTTTCGCTAAAACAACTTTTGGCCAGAGAAATTTAAGATACTTTGCAACAAGGCTATATAATGCTCTCCCACTAGCCATCAGACTGAACGAATTTTTTTTGAAATATAAAACAGACATCAAATCTTGGATCATCAGCCAAGACAGATCCATGATCAAAAATTTTATAAAAATCCCTACATAAGTATGTACTCCAACTAGATGCTGATTATTATTATTTATTATTTTTTATCTTTTTCACAATTTCATTTAGTGTAATGAAATATTTTATGTATCGAAAAATATGTAAACATTAATTCATGTATCAAATACGTCTGTCTCGACACAGGTTTATCCTAGTGAGACAGACATCGAAAAAAAAACCTGTAAAAAAACTTTATATTGATAATAAAAAAAAAAAAATAAAAAAAAACCTGTTATTGAATTATTTCCTCAAGATTGACATACATAATAGGCGTCGTCTTCTTGCAATTACTACAATAAAAGATTTATCTGGTCAATTTGGAACATATAATGACCGAATTTTGCACTACAAACTACATTCACTGACGGTCAGACGTACTGCTCCTACACAAAATTATACATGCACCAAATATTTTATCTCAAATTAACATCAATATTCCATCAAGAAAATCAACAAGGAGGATGAAAGACATTTTCTATATTAAAGCCTACCACACAAATACAGGATATTTTTCCCCTGTACCGCGAACATTAAGGCGTATTAACCAGCGGCCGAGAATTCAAATTTGGTCAAAAGATGGTCTCGCGATCGGACGTTTTTTTAGAACGAGACAGAAATACCATATTCATTTCACTGCCAGCCGTACACTCCGCGTGGCGGTCGAAACCTACAGCATGGTTCCGATGAAATAACAATTATTGTGTTTGAATTTTCGGTTGTAGCTTTCTTCCTAATATGTAAGTAGTTACATACATATTTGTAAATTATACGTCGGAGTGCGTAAACATAAATAAATACAAATGCAGTGCGTTGACATAGTAGGTACAAAATAGGTAGGTATTTGAATAAACATTTTTTTTTTAATTTTTCAAATATTTTTATTCACTTGTTTTTTTTTTTAAAAATTTTATTTTACATAGGTTTTACAAAAGTGATTAACATTAAGTTTGATTGTAAAAAATCTCTCGTTTTACATATTTATCCGTTTGTACGATAGGTATTACCAGTAAGTTTTATTTCTAATACTTAAAGTAAGTATGTCAAAATAACCTCGTTTTTTTTTCTCCTAAAACAAGAAGCTCAATTCACAATATGACATTATGAAACTGACAAAAAGTAACACTAAAAATATTAAATATGTTGAATTATACCAATGTAATAGGGAATTGGACAATCGAATAGAAATTATTAACAAAAACATGATTTGAATCGCACATCACGAATCGAAACCGTTATTTTGACGGGAATCATATACGCATCGACTAAAATGCGGCATTGCCTGCTCTTTCGTTTCGGTCACCATAATTCAAATTACAATATATTGTAGGTATTACCTTAAACTCAAACTCCAACGGCTCGGAGGGCTTTGAAGCAGAGAATGGACGGTTATCTCGAGAGTATTTCCTCCTGGGGTAAAAATAATCTCGTCGAATTTAATGTTTCAAAGACCCAATCCTGTCTGATTACGTCTAAAAGGGATCCAAATGATAACCTAGTCTCCTTCAACGGAAGCAATCTTCCGAACAGGCCTTCCATTGATATGCTTGGTGTAACTATAAGTGAACAGCTCAGGTACGGGGGCTCCATCGAAGCCAGAGTAAAGTTGGCCTCTCAGAAGCTGGGTGTACTGTACAGGGCCCGCAGATACTTTAATAGTACACAACTGCTCACCCTGTACAAATCGCAAGTGCGCCCTACTGTCGAATTTGGCAGCCATCTCTGGTCTGGAGCCCCAAAATACCTGAAAAAAACCCTTGACTCTGTGCAGAAACGGGCGGTCCGTTTGATAGATTCCCCAATCTTAACAAACGGACTGCAATCTTTAGAGAACAGACGTCGGGTAGGTATGCTGTCCTTGTTCTATCGGTATTACAATGGAAGATGCTCTGAGGAACTAGCGTCATTGATCCCTTCGGCGCCGGTGCGTAGTCGGGATACACGCCAAACGCGCGCCCAACATTTGTACACAGTTGACACTTGTCACATGAGAACGGGTCGCTTCTACGATTCGTTCTTAAGTTCAACAGCTCGGCTGTGGAACGAACTGCCGGCCTCTGTGTTTCCTCCCTCCTACAACATGGGACTCTTCAAGACCCATGTTCACTCCTTCCTCTCCACAAAAAGACCCTTCACACAGCATCCCCAAAGATGACATAGGCCCTGAGGGAAATTATTTTCTTCAGGGCCTCCTGTGTGGAGTAAATATAAAAAAAAAAAAAAAATTACCTATTTACATAATAAAATAATAATAATATTAATGTAAATTACACATACCGACGGAATTTTAGAGACAATATTTGCTTCAGAATCACAATCATTCGTCGGTAGTTGATTATTTTCCCTGAAAATTAAACAACACAAAATTATCGCTAAATGTTATAAAAAATATATGCGTATTCTGACTGATTCGTTTGAACGACCCTGTAGCATATAGAGTACGTACAATGTACAAGGATAATTAAATATGACTAACCCTTTTTTTCTGCAAATATTTCTCCCATGTACGTTTTTGATGACGAAATTTTTGTTTTCTTATAAAACTTTTGTCCGATAGTATTTTTCTCCCCATTTTTAAACGAGGAATTTCGTTAAAATGTTATCAAGTAGACTGGCGTGGAATAGACGTCCGCTCGCCACCCTGTCGCAGCGGGGAATGATAAAATTTCGGCTTGCGACGTGGTAATCAGAAACAACGAACAAACAACAAAGGCGAATCGAAATTAATTACTATTATATACTTTAAGAATATATTTCTTGGTCATAAATTATTTATAATGTTTCAATAATATCATAGTAAATTATTTTTTTAAAAAAATCTCAACTATACCAATTTGTAAGGTCATAAATAAATAGTCAAATTGAGGGATTTTCGTCACAAAACGCGTCCTCGGATTTATTTATTAGTAATTTTATTTGAAATAAAAACAAAATTCTTATACATGCATATGATAGATAATTTATTGATTGTTTATACTGTATTATTATATGATTTGAAATATTTGTTGTTTAATACAACTTCGCCCTTGAAAATGCCCCAAATCTGCGCATCGTCCAACGGTAACACTTTATTATGGTATGAAAATAATATTATTTTTCAAAATTTAACATCTTACTTTACTAGATAAAATAACGATCTTTCGAAATCAATTTGTGTTTTTCTCTAGAAAAGTGTCCATACGTCTAAAACTGGCCTCAAAAATGCCAAATTATAACATTATACATGGCTCTAATAATGAAATAGACATTTTTAATGACCAATTTAAGCACTTAAAAAAAATGTATTACCTTTAATCATATTAAGCTGAAATTGTGATGAAACCCTTTATTTAATGAGAATCAATATTGTACCTACCTAATCAGTGTTTCACCAGTACAGGTGTGACAATAACAAATCGTTTATAAACATATTTGTACTTACCTTTTACCCATTCTTATTTGTTATTTACTTCTGCATATTTAGCTTATTCATTTTGTTACTATTTTTGTTATTATTATGAATTTAAACATCCATGTATGTAAATTCTTGGGCACTATGCCTGTTTTATGTACTTAAATAAATAAAAAAAACTACATTATTATTTCACATGTAATTACTGTAATCATTTAGCAAAAATGTTACTTTATTTTTATTTATTTATCAATTTACGAACTAGCTGGCTTATGGAGCCCGCTAGTTCGTGAATAGATGATTGAATGAATGAATAAATATATACACTAGCTTTTATGTGCCGCATGGATATTATGTTAATACAACTACTAGCTAGTGTGTACATATAAACTTAACATTTTTATAAACATTTTTCGTCTTTATACCTTAGAAGTAGGCAAATTCTTATTTTCTTACAACAGGCTTATACCTACAAACTATCGTGTTTTGATTTGCTTTTTGCTTGGTTTTATATATCAAATGGTGAATGTTATATTATTGCTTTACTATTATATATTAATAATCTTTACAATATTTTTTATATAAACTATGTAAAATGGCTGACCTATCGCCCTCGATTTAGCAGGACACGACAACCTGTCAAACGCAGTATATTTGTTAACAATACTGCCAATAATTATTTCGTTAGCTTTCTAACTCAAAAGGCCTCATACACTATGTGTCGTATTGTATCATGTTACTGCTGCCACTACATAGCATTTACATAAAAACTTTACATTTCTTATTAACTTATTTAAGTTTGTATAACTTAGGAATAGGAATATTCTTATTCTTATTTTCGTACAGCAGGTTTATACCTACAAATAATTATGGTATGCATTTACTATTTACTTGCTGTTATAAAATATGTCAAATGGATATGGTTATATGTATTTATATTATTGCTTTTGTGAACTTACAATCTTACAGAATATTATTTTTTTATGAACTATGTATGTAAAAGTCCAATGGGCGTATAAATAAATAAATAAATAATTTAAGAAATCATAAATTCCTGAGTGTCAACTAAAATCTGTAGTCGCTCCTGTTCCTCCATCAAGGCACAATCATTTTAAAGATTAAAGCTGTTTGCAACGAGCTGTTTACGGCCGGCACTCTATCAGCTGAACCAGACGCATCTGTCATCATTACAATAATGGGGCATCTCCGTGTGCCGGCTCTTATAATAAAATGACCATGCTACCGCTGATCACCTAGAGGCTGGCCAATCCCTGCTGCATTGATGTTGACAACCTAGAGGCTGATGAATTCCTGCTGGCTACCGACTGAACTGCCCACTGCCGCTGATCACCTAGAGGCTGGCCAATCCCTGCTGCATTGATGTTGACAACCTAGAGGCTGATGAATTCCTGCTGGCTACCGACTGAACTGCCCACTACCGCTGCTCACCTAGAGGCTGGCCAATCCGTGCTGCATTGATGCTGACAACGTAAATGTTGAGAATACCTGCTGTTTACCGACTGAACTGCCCACTGCCGCTGATCACCTACAGGCTGGCCAATCCCTGCTGCATTGATGCTGACAACCTAGAGGCTGATGAATTCCTCCTGGCTACCGACTGAACCGGCCACAGATGCTGACAACCTAAAGACTGACGAATACCTGCTGGCTACCGACTGAACTACCCACTGCCGCTGATCACCTAGAGGCTAGCAAATCCCTGCTGCATTGATGCTGACAACCTAGAGGCCGGCCAATTCTTCCTGGCTACCAACTGAATTAGCCATTGATGCCGAAAACCTAGAGGCCGGCCAATTCTTCTTGGCTATCAACTGAATTAACCATTGATGCTGAAAACCTAGAGGGTGGGCAATTCTTCCTGGCTACAGACTGAATTAGCCATTGATGCTGACAACCTAGAGGCCGGCCGATTCCGGCTGACCACCAATTGAATTAGCCACTGCTCCAGCAGTCGCCTACGCCATTTGCTGTATCGTATGGTGCAATGATGCACAATGTGCTCCAATCTGAAATTATGGCCTAAAGAATTCCGATTGTCTCAGTTTTCTATCTGTGTTTTAAATCCCAGTTGTATTGAAATACATATAACTATTTCTTGTGAATTGGGTTGGCTGTAAAAAAAAGGAAGTACCTATAAGCTACACCCCTTTGTACGTTCCGTATACCAGTACAATACTTGTAATTAAAATGTGATTTTTTATTTGAATCGTCTTTTTTTATGATGGTTTGGATAGAATCCCTCACGGTGTTTTGCTTAAATCATTACCCAGGTTGAGGACTGATGTGTGCCGGTACTTAATATTTACAGTCTTTTCTTGTGCTGGCAAACACGTCCTATACAATAAGATTTCGGGAATTGGATTAATTTTCATTTTCAAGATTTGCTTCAATGTATTCATTCACGAAAAGAAAAGTGAAATTCAATTAGATGTATTTAAAACTATTTAAATCTAATTAATGAAAACTAATTAGATGTCTTTAAAATTCAATTAAATGTATTTCGTAAACTCTCCAATTCATAGGCTTCTTACACTTGGAAACAAATATACTTCAATTGATGTCTATCATTTCCAATCGGTTTCCAAATTTAAAACCAAAATATTAGAACTTTTAAAATAAAACAATAAACATCTGGCTATTGCACCTCTTACTGAATTATTTCCTCAAGATCGACAAAACAGGCTTATACCTACAAACTATCATGTTTAGATTTGCTTTTTGCTTGGTTTTATATGTCTAGTGGTGAATGTTATATTATTGCTTTACTATTCTATATTTATAATCTGCACAATATTTTTTTTAATATAAACTATGTAAAATGGCTGACCGATCGCCCTTGATTTAGCAGGCCACTACAACCAGTCAAACGCAGTATATTTGTTAACAATACTGCCAATAATAATTATTTCGTTAGCTTTCTTACTCAAAGGCCTCATACACTATGTGTCGTATTGTATCATGTTACTGCTGCCACTACCTAGCATTTACATATAAACTTTACATTTCTTATTAACTAATTTAAGTCTGTATAACTTAGGAGTAGGAATATTCTTATTTTTGTACTATTTACTTGCTGTTATAAAATGTCAAATGGAAATAGTTATATGTATTTTTACTATTACTTTTGTGAACTTGCTATCTTCAGAATATTATTTTTTTATTAACTATGTAAGTAAAAGCCCAATGGGCGTATAAATAATTAAATAAAAATAAAACTCACCACTAGCACCTAACTGCTGTGGCAGTTATACGACAATCCTGAAGTTTCACCGAACTACTGTAGCAACAATGAAGTCTCAATGAGAATGAACCTAGCGATCGGCCCGAGACGTCCGCCTCTTTTAACTGGCTTTCCGATTGTGCCTCGACGAAATTTTAGTGGGGGAAAGGGGAAGAAGATACCGAAAAACAAGTGAGCCTCGTGTTGCAGTTAGGACTCTTGTCCGGTTTTATTATTGACCACTTTCATAAGCTTTCGTCTTCCAAAAGTCTGTCGGCAACAACCGCCACCCTTCGAGACCGAGATCGTATCTTTTAATATTCGTATTTTATATAATTATTCTTTTAATTTTTTACTAATAATGTACCTTCTCTTACCTCACCTTATAATATTATTTCACCTTTTTAACAGGCGCTATGTTTGCAATAGTCCTACGGCAATTCATTTGTAAAAGTATAATGTGTGATAAACACCGATTTGAAAGAAAACTGATGTCGCCAGTAAAGCTTATAAAAGACTTTTCGGGTCTCAGGATTCCCAGACAGGGTGATGAAATTGATCTGTGGTCAAACGGCTGAATGGTTCATCCAGTACGGTAGCGCGTATATAATATTTTGATTTTAAACTAATAAAACGAGGCAAATAAGTTTTTTTTTTTTGTTTTATAGATTTTTAAACATTACAATTTTCAACTACCTCTTGTGTAGTTAGTGGACAAATCTTAGCAAAAGAAACATCAGTTAATCACGTTTTAGTTTGTTTGTTTGGTTTTTGATTAATATATAAGTGTTTGATAAATTAGGAACAAGACCTTGCAAAGAAAAACGTAACAAAAATGATTTTGACTCTAAAATTTCCACGCTTTTCCGACAAGTTGAAAACAAGAAGAAATAACAATATTATCAACAAGGTTTTTTCGTGATTATTTTTTCTTCTGTGATAATAACGGTAACTCGGTAACTTAATTTATACTGAACTTGCCTTTTGTGTGAACTTACCCGTAATAACAATTATGAAATTGTTACTTGGCACAATGGAAAGTTATGGGTATTCAGTTGTCATACTTCTTAAGGCTGAAGTGGCCACTGTTGGTTAGGTGGTTACTTATTGTCCCTCTTGCCAGGGAACTTTTCTCTCCACTCTAATGAACAGGGTAATTGCAATGGAAAAATAATTACCGAGAATCTTTGCTCCTTCGAGTCCGTTTATCAATATTTCCTAGCTGTACATACTTTTAAAGAAGTCACAAAAATATCTAATAATGAGGTAATATTATAAAATTTTATTATGGCACTTATACCTAAGATTAAAATTATTACTTCGCATAGTATATTTGAGAAGTGGTGGTCGGTGACTTTTTGTAGAAGGAATGCAGAAAAATAAGTATAAACCTAATATCTTATAATATTAAAATCTATAGACTACTATAAATCTATAATCAGTGATTTAAATGCAATTATTATAAACAATAATAGAACTTCAAATTATTATCTCTATAAATCTTTTATGCTTGGCAACATCAATTACGGATCAAAAATTAAACGAATTAATAGGAAGGTGATAATATTCAACTTTCTATTCGTTTTAATATGTAGGAGTGCTGTTCGGTACATTTTTATTTTTTTTATTTTATTTATTTATCTATCAATATAAAGTTTTTTACGTGTATTTATCGACATCTGTCTCACTAGGGTACACCTGTGTCGAGACAGACGTATTCAGATACATTATACCGATAAGCATTACATTCTGTTGATAAATGCGTTTACAACATTGGAAGACTTTGAGGGACTAAATATATAGTTTCGTGGCCGTGGATTCTGAAACAAGATTGAATTCACATAGCTATCAATTGAGGACTGAGAATGAATGAACGAACCGCATTCATTTCCCAGTAATTTCAGTCTCACCCTCCATTGTTACGCTGCTCCCATTCCGATTACAAAATCTCCAGATAATTGCATCTGCCTCTCAGAGAGACCGCAAGAACTTAGACTAAGTACGCTTTACATACTTCTATTATTATTATTTCTTATTCTTTACCTCATAAAGATGTCGCAAGAAGAGTGCACACGTTTAGCCGTGAATTCACAATGCCTGAAATGTTTGCTTCAATAAATATATTTTAAAAGTCATTAATATTAAAATGATAACTTTTCATGCTTACTAAAACAACATGGAAAACGTATTCCAAGAACAATAATCTCATGTTTTCTCTTCAAAAAAGAAATAACCCTATAAAATTTAATTTTCCTAAGGTACAAACGTGTTTGACAACAAATAAAAGGGAAAAAATTGATAATTTAGCCTCTTTTCAGCAGAAGATTTTCCCAACAAGCCTTCCATTGAGATGCTAAGTATAACCACCATAACGGAGTTAAATTAGCCTCTCAGAAGTTCAGAAGTAATAGACAGGGCATGATTCGATTCAATTCAATTCTGTTTATTCATTTCAAAAACATTACAAAATTTTTGATTTCAATGCGTTTTTAAAATATTTTTGTAATAAGAATTCTTAGATTAATATTAATATTAACAGTGTGTATATACCAGTGATAATAGAGCTTGACTTTTTTAAGGAAACTTCATTGATGCTAAAAATGTCGATATCCGAATTGATTCTGTTCAACAGCAAGATTGCTCTCCCCACAGGCATGACTATTGGCAAATTAGTTCTGCAAGCCGGGAGATAAAATAGTCTATGTTGTCGGTGACGTAGGTAACCATCGGGAACATAGAAATGAATGCTCTCCATGATGACCGAGTTTTCAAACCATCCACGAGTCAGGATGATGTATGACATGATTTTACTGTTGATCCTGTAAGCTTAAAGTTTATTTCTTTAAGTTTTTAAGTTAAAAAAAAATATCTATTTTAATTTGAAGATAATATCTAAAGAATTGTGTTGCCAAAACGTGAGACATATATAAAATTCCATGGATAGAAAAAATATTGAAATGTATGCACCGGAAATTATTAAAAACACGTTTTGTTCTGTTATTTAATATGTTATAGGTGTACGGGACGTGTTTGCCTGCACAAGAAAAGACTTTAAATAATAAGCACCGGCACACATCAGTCCTCAACCTGGGTAATGATTTAAGTAAAACACCGAGAGGTGTTCTATCCAAACCATCATAAAAGAAAGACGATTCGAATCAAAATTCACATTTTAATTACAAGTATTGTTCTGGTATACAGAACGTACAAAGGGGTGTAGCTTATAGGTACTTCCTTTTTTTTACAGCCAACCCAATTCACAAGAAATAGTTATATGTATTTCAATACAACTGGGATTTAAAACACAGATAGAAAACTGATATAATCGGAATCCTTTCAGCGATAATTTCAGATTGGAGCACATTGAGCATCATTGCGCCATACGATACAGCAAATGGCGTAAGCGACTGCTGGAGCAGTGGCCAGTTCAATTGGTGGCCAGCAAGAATCGGCCAGCCTCTAGGCTTCAGCATCAATGGCTAATTCAGTCGGTAGGCAGGAAGAATTGGCCGGCCTCTAGGTTTTCAGCATCAATGGCTAATTCAGTCGGTAGCCAGGAAGAATTGGCCAGCTTCTAGGTTTTCAGCATCAATGGCTAATTCAGTTGGTAGCCAGGAAGAATTGGCCGGCTTCTAGGTTTTCAGCATCAATGGCTTATTCAGTTGGAAGCCAGGAAGAATTGGCCGGCCTCTAGGTTTTCAGCATCAATGGCTAATTCAGTTGGTAGCCAGGAAGAATTGTCCGGCTTCAAGGTTTTCAGCATCAATGGCTAATTCAGTTGGTAGCCAGGAAGAATTGATCAGCCTCTAGTTTGTCAGCAGGGATTGTGCAGCCTCTAGGTGATCACCGGCAGTTGGCAGTTCAGTCGGTAGCCAGCAGGTATTCAGCAGCCTTTAGGTTGTCAGCATCTGTGGCTGGTTCAGTCGGTAGCCAGGTCATTTGATTATAAGAGCCGGCACACGGAGACGCCCCATTATTGTAATGATGAGAGATGCGTCTGGCTCAGCTCATAGAGTGCCGGCCGTAAACGGCTCTTTAGAAATAGTTGTAATCTTTAAAATGATTATGCCGTGATGGAGGAACAGAAGCGACTGCAGATTTCAGTTGACACTCAGGTATTTATAATTATAATTAACAGATCGCGTTTTAACTGGAGGTGTTCCGTCCACTCGTGTTAATTTTTGAAATTCGACTGACGAATATTGTGGTGTTTTTAGCTACTTATAATTTCTCTAGCAAGCCTTTTTGTGACGTCAATATCTTTACCACAACTTGTTTACGTTTCAGACGCAGGTGTTTTTAGGTGAGAATAATAATTTCGCCCAGCGACTGGTTTATCAATTTTTTTTTCCGGATTGAATCGCCTAGTACCTAACCGATTATTTTGATGCATTTTTCTACTGGCAAATTTTATAATATTAAATGCAATAAATTTGTGTTTTCATGTACGATACAATAGGCATGAAAAAAAATCACGGTGTATCTTTAAATACAGCTTACATTTAATACATTTTTGCTCTTTTTCAAACGACTTGTGTTTTATTTAATATTTTCACAGCAGTCGCTTACGTTTGTTCATTCCAATCGTTTTGGATATTAGCGCGCTCTCTTTAACATTCGGATTTACATAAGTCTATTTCAAACAATCGTCATTCGCCGCCTGCCTATTGAAATGCCTATTGGAATGCCTATTGAACCTGTGCTAGTGTTTTCGGCATCTAAAGTTACGTGATTTATTGAAAATAATATTTAATTACTGAATGAACAACTTATTTTACGTGTATTTAGCATTTATCGGTTAAATAAAATAGGTTTTTCAAAAATGGTAAATAAATAACAAACATATATTAAATCTCCAAAGTCACACATGCCGAAATCTGGACGTTAGATTCTTGCTACTGATGGCGGACAAGCCCATTTTGCATAATCCCCGTATTAATATATTTTATCAAATATATTATTTTCTTATATTATGTTGCCATACGTTATTTACTCCAAATAAATAAAAAAATTTAACTGTAAAATGAAAGTTTTACAGTTAAATTTTTGGTGTCCGATTCTCAGTACCATGAAACGGAATGATAATAATAACATATCATGTATGTAGCGCAGTTGTGTCATTTCACTTAGTGGTCATGTTCTTAAAATGAAATGGAATGGCCCGCATTAGCCTATGTACATAACACTATGGGACGTTCTGTATTCTGAAAGAGCACCACAATAATCCTAGTTCCAAACTTTCGAAAAGTATTTTATAAATATTATCTGCCGCTGTACCAATACCAATTCTTAAATACCACATTAAGACGTAACCGGGCGTTGATTTTTCCATACAAACGTAGTCCCCATTTATCTTTCTGGATTTTAACCCTAGAGCAAATATTTTTTTAACATAAAATAGATATCGGCAACTTGCGTGTCGGTACGTTTTGTTGTTTTTGATAAATTGCTTCTTATAGAAGGTATGACCTTCCAAAAATCAATAAAGTTGCCTGATTTAAACGCAGTCAAAAGACGTTCAGTCTACAAACTAGACAATATATTTTGAAAAAAAAACAAAACGTTCCGACATAGAATAGTTTCTTCTTATGTAGTTGGTAAAAAAAAAAAGAAAATCGGTTAACTTTTGGAGGAGAAAAATGGGGAATACAAAACCTCGATTTTGACGATTTCATTTAGGTATTTGTAGCCCGAGCTGCATGTGTCCCTTTCGCTCAGTATTCGGGAGGTAAGAGTCGGGGGGACAGGGTTTAGATAAATACGTATGTATTTGTGTGAAGTGATGTCACGTAGTCATAAATCGATATTCGATATTCTAGTGTTGTGTTGTCCCGAGTAATCGATGTTTTTTTTATTATTTTTTTCCGTTTGGTCACTTTTGTGTTTGTTTGGTGAAGTATTCCGATAGTCTTACTTTAATTTCCTATGTTTACGTTAAGTAATATCTGTAAAAAAAACATCCGTTACGGCCAGACCGAATCCGAGGTGATTTCGTTCCGTATTGCCAATATGGATACAAAACACTCAAATGGATAATTTTTTTAAAAATAACTTTTGGGTAACTAGCATAATATTATAATTCTTCAATAACCTTTTTTTTTTTTTTTTATTAGTAAAAAAAAGATACACGAATTACATAATATAACAATTACATAATATAATTACACAATATAGTACGGTTATTAATTACATAATATAAGTATTTGATGTACCCCCATAAATAAGCAGGGCTTGTGTGTATGGGGGTGTTGTTATATTGGTTTATATTTGGTACGATTCAGTTCAACTGTTCGGAATACTTTTTAAGGTGGCTTTTGAATTCGTTTATATTTGCATTCATGTTTCTAAGTTTTTCTGGTAATGAGTTAAAAAAATTAACTCCGAGATATTCATGGTTGAACTGTCCTATTGTTTTTTAATAACCTATAATGTATATTGTTATTTTATTTATTTAACTTCTATTTCGACAAATAAATATACAGCAAAGTGATGTAGCGTAGTATATCAAATTGTGTCGGTGCACTAGTGTTGTCTTTTCCCGAGTTATTGATATATTTTATTAGTTTTTTTTTGGCTTAGTTACTTATTTCGAGTATAACATACTTGCCGATCTTACTAAAATTGGATCAAATTCAATTTATATACGTCAAGTACTGTAATAATTTTCAATTTGGGAGGTGGTTATGGGTACCGCCTTTTTTGTATTTAGGAGGCCCTAAATACAAAAAAAAATAACTTAGAATAAAATAACAATTCGTTTTACAGATTTCCCGATCATCGGACTGATTGCGAACTTAATAAAGATTCGTCAGATGGGAAGCCTCTGATTTTTATATTCTAAAAATTACCCATCATTTCAAAAAATTTCCGCTTGGGGTGATTTTTCACAAAAAAACTCTCTGTAAATCTATTATTATTATTAAGTTGGGGGAATTCAAATATCGTATTTATAGCTGAAATGGAGGCCATATTAGCCTGTGGACAGGACAACATACGTATCGGGTAGAGGAATAAGAACATAAGCATGTGCTCTGATAGCCAGGCAGCCCTAATGTTACTGGAAAGTAACCGATGCGATCCTGACTAGTGACGGAATACAGGATCTCTTGAAGAACCTACTACCATAATAAAATAACCCTGATCTGAGTACCAGGAAATAAAGGAATTTAGGGCAAAGGAATTTCTGCAAAAAAAATCCATTCCGTGTTGACGATATATTTTTTTCTGTAAATAATGTTATTTCAAGTTCTTATAATAAACCTTCTCCATGAAATCGCCGCTCCTGTCCCCAAAACGCTCCACTGCTAATTCTTCTAACGATTCAGCTCGGCTTAAAATGTACAGATTTCTGCGGGAGGAGCTGACTTGGCTTTATCTAAGATGACAAGTTGTAGCGACTTGCTCAATTATTATTACTTGGGGTGGCAAAGGCAAGCGTTTACTTATATATTATAGACATAGACAAATCACACACTTACTTTCATATATTTTTTGGTTTCTTGGAACGGGCAATTTGCCTAGTTAGGAATCAATAATTTCGACCTGATAAGGTACAATAATCAATAATCACAAAATATTTTAATTATATCTTGTATCATATTGTACTGTGTGTAAATTTAAATGAATAAATAAATAAATAAATAAATATATTTAGGCAGGTACCTGTTACAGATACTTGTCAAATTACATTTATTATCTTCACAGCATATATTTCTGTAGATTCCAATGCCTATTCACATTACATGTTTGTGGGTTAGTGCCAGAAATACCTACCCACATTGATTGGTTGCGAGTATTTTATTAATTGTTTTAGAGTTAACATAATAATATAATATTATATTTGGATGACTTGTATAGCGCCGTTTTTTTGCAAAATCACCTCAAGGGCGCTATTCACATTTTCCTTCAACAACAGACAGGTAACTGATTTAATTTTTTTTAAGGCACAGAAAGTAAAACAAGAATCACAAAGTGATGATAACGAAAATCGTCCTTCTGACCCCGAGTCCATATTTAATATTGCAGATGGCAATATTAAATATTAGAGTCAGAAGAGTATGCATAAGACGATGCATGAATGTGAATGAGGCAAGGAGTGTGTGCCAATACCGAGTTGTTTGGCGGTCCGTCCTCCCTGCCTACCCCTGAGGGGAAATGGCGTGATGGTTAGTTAGTTAGTTTTTTTAGATGGCTATGAATTTTATTCTAGTCATGTTTCTACAACACTCCCTTCTAGAAAACGAAGATCATCGTTCTGTCTTGATGTACCACCCAAAATTAAATTACTTTCTTAATCCAATGAAACCTTCAACTCTAAGGGAAGTCGTAAGGATCCCATAATACCAGAAACTAAAAAATACTGGAGAAGCAGTCATTTAAAATATTTTAAATTTTTAAAATATAAACATATATGAATTTATAAATTTTTAATATATATTTTGGACGAAAGAGACATCTCTGGTCAGTTTTGGATAGATTTTGCTCTGCAGGTGAGTGATAAACGAATTATAGTCACCTTTTGCATTGATCAGTTGGATTCATCCGGATTATATCATTTGCCAAAAGAGGTCTATTTAAGACAAAAATGATTAAAAAAAAAAAAATTGTAACAATAATGTGACATACGTGTGGAATTGCAAATGTGCTAATTCATCATGATTAATAATTCTACTCTCTTGAGAGCTGGTTGACCTCTTATAATCTCATAGTGCAAATTATTGAGCTGATTTGCCGTCTGCCGCAGAATTTGAAGATCGAGGAGAAGAACTCAATTGCAATTGGGATTCTTTGGTGAGTCTTTCTGTTTATATGTATTTGGTGGCTGGTTTATAAGTTGTCTTCTCCTGCAGAGTGAATTCATTGATCAATCCATTTTTTTCTCATAGGGAATTAAAATATTCCCTGATGGTCTCCGCTATTTACAAGCCAGATTATCACCAAATACTGAACCAACTTATTCCCTGTCCTCTTCGGCTCCATTCATTGTTAATGTATAAGAAAAAATCATTCACCCTCTGGATTTTGGGAAATTTATTTTTAGTTCTAAAAACAGAAACCTTGGCATAGTTAACGGATCTATTAAACCACACGGCCGTTATAAGTTATCCATAATTTGTCTTAAACTTCATGCACTTTTGCGCCATGAATTTAAATCTCTTATTCCAAGAATTTTCCATTTCTCTAAATCTGAAATTGTAGATGCTCTTGATGATTCTCAAGTGATGCTTAAAATTTTAAAAGCATGTAGATTGGACAATCGAAACCCAAATGTCATCCCTCTCTGCGTCGTTTTCATTGCCGAGAGGACCACCCTTCTGATTTTTGCCAAAAATCATCGAATGAGTCATGTTGCATTAACTGCAAAGGCAACCATACATCGGTTAGTGTTGCCTATCCAGAATTGACTGGATAAAAGAATATTAAACAATCAATGGCATCAGACAACATTTCCTATTTCCAGGCATCAAAATTATTCCCACGTGCAAAAATATCACGTGCAGAGGTAACATCTACCTCAATTCCTTTCAATCTACCTTGTTCTAATCCTCCTCCATCATTTTCACACAGGGAAACAATTTTTAAACCATTAAATACAAAATATTTATTTTTGTTTCAATTGATAAAAATCAACATAATGATATTTTGTCTAACCCGAATGGAAATTATAAATCTCACGCACTCAACAGGAGTGCTTTAAATAGTTCCCCTCTTCCCTTATTTTCCCTAAGGTGGTGAATGAAAATTCTGCTTTTATTCAGACTTTAATAACCCTCTTAATTACTATTCTTTCACACAACGATAATGTACCGTCCGACGCTGCCGATTGAATTAAATCTTAATAGTAAAGATTTAATCAAAACCGAAACCGAAACCAAAACCGAACAGAATACTTCAGTGGAATATCAGAAGTCTATTCTCTAATAAATTTGAACTTGTACATTTACTCGATGAACATTACATTTCAGTTGCCGCCATTTCTGAAACTTGGTTTAAACACTGGTATCAATTTAAAATTTCTGGATATCATTGTCTTAGACATGATAGATTGGATGGCGCTGCTCTAATTATCCATGACTCTATCCCTTTCAAACAAATCATTTTTCATACTCTCTTTAACAATTTTCAGATACTATCAGCTGTTGTATCTGATATTACAATATTATCAATATATATCCCTCCCTCCACTATTTTTGTCGAAAATGAATGGTCATCATTTATATCTCAGATCTGTTCCCGTATATGTTACTGGGTGAATTTAACGCTAATTCTGTCTCTTGGGGTAGTAAAAAACCGTTCTGGCTTTAATTTTTTAGATTTTATTGATTACCATATTTGATGTATTTTAAATGATGGATCTCCAACTCGATTAATTCCCCTAACAAAAAAAAGTGCTGTTGATTTATCTCTTTGTTCATCTTCAGTGATACGTAAATGTTCTTGGAACATACTTAAAGACCCCATTTTCAGTGACCATATCCCTATTATAATTTTCGTTCACCATCTAACCATCTCACATTCCTTTACGGCTAGCAATAATTTTAAATTTAAAACGAAAAATTTGAACTGGAGAACTTTTTCTTCCAAAATAGAGTCTCTTGTTCAGTCTAAAAAGTCTTTTCTTGAGAACATCAGAACACAATGTGAATAATTTCCTAGTATAACAGCAGCAAACAATCCATTCCAAAGCGTAATGTTAACATTAAAACAAAATATTCAACCCCGTGGTGGGAAGAAGAATGCACTCGTACTGTTAACTCTAAAAAGAAGCAGTTTCATTGTCTGCAATTGCATGTCTTTTGAATAAAAATTATCAGTGAAACGCGCAAAGACAGAATCTAAACGTATTTTGAAAAATAAAAAGTGATCTAGATGGCCAAAATTCGGTGAAAACTTCTCTTCTAAAACTTCCCAGTCATCTGTTTGGATCTATTATAAAAAATCGGTTCATCTTATGCTCCGCAGCGTACCAAACATATTCTAAAAGAAATTATTACAGGTTTTGATGATTAAATTGCCCCTCCGTCAGTTGCCAGATGTTAAGAAATGCCCCCTTTTATTTAATTCGATCTCATTCTAACTGGCTAGACCAGAAGTTTCCAAAGTGGTCTATATGGACCCCCAGGGGTCGATATCGGCTTGCTGGGGGTCTATGTCAGCGAGAACAAAATTTGGGGGTCCACGAGATTCAAATGGGGGTACATACGAGCGGACCCCCATTTACCTCAAGTCAACATTTAGGAGTTCCGTAAATGACATAATAGACCTAACACAAATACTGAGAAATAACTTATTTGATATTTGCATTTTTATATTTCGTAAAGTTGCTATTTGAGGTATATAAATAGAGTCTACGTTCCTTTTCTCGTCAGAATTAATATTTCAAGCAAAACATTGCACATTGGAAGCCGCAAATTTTACTAATTTCTTGTTTTTGAAAATGTACAACATTTAAATGTACTTTACACAGACTTAGAAACTAAGTTTGAGGACATTCTGACTATCGAAATGGAACGTTGAAGAATCGGAAAACATGTGACAAGAAGAAATGACCGGAATACGCACTGAAAAAGAACTCAAGGGGCAGTTCTGTAGGGCCAGCTACAGAAAGAAATTCCCATTGCTTATCCTGCTTCATTTTTATTTGGTGTAATACCTCGCAAGGGTGCCCCTATCTGCACAATTTAAAGACAGAGCAACTATACCGCCACCCGGTTGTTGGGCATGCAAGGGAAGAAAATTTCTTAATTTAAAAATAAATGATTATCACATGGGACGTTAGTAGTTTTAGGAAAATTCAATATTCGGCAGGCAGGGGGTCTACGGAAAAAAATTGGCAAGTGGTCTACGGAGCAAAAAAGTATAGGCTACCTCTCGGCTAGACTCTTTTTTCCCAGGAAGTGAATTAAAACGAGTAATTATATCCCTTTCTGAGTCTTCTCCGGGTCCTGATGGAATATTGTATAGCTTCTTTAAAGCATTCTCTGACATGTCGGTTGAATATTTCTTTTCCTTAATAATAACACGTTTGAAAAAGGATTTATTTCGGATGTCTGGAAATCCTCCCGGTTTTAAAGTCAGTCTCATCCTATAGTCCTATTGATTTTTCGTCTTGGCGGAACATTTGATAGAGAACAGATTAGAACGGTTTGTTGAAAATCACAGTATTATCTCTCTTAGTTAATACTGCTTCCGGAAAAAGAAATCAACTATGGATAATTTAAGTTTGTTTACAACAGATATCCGTAATTCTCAATTCCTTAACTCATGCACATTGGCCACATTTCTAGATTTATCGTCAGCTTATGACTATGTGTTGATGTTTTGAAAGAAAACTAATATAATAGAAATAAAATTAAAAATCCCCATAAAATTAGTTTAATTTATTATCAACTTGCTATCAGACAGATGCATTATCCACTCTTTTCAAAAATATTGAAAACTATGGAAAGGGCTACCCCAGGGGTCTGTAATCAGTCTATTATTATTTTTTTTTTTTATTTATTTCGCCTAGTGTGGTGATTTAATGTATCACATGTAAGAAAATGTATTATTGTATTATCATGTATTCTATAAATAAAATAAATAAAAATAATATTTATATAAGTGATTAAGACATTGTTATCCCTTTACCTATTAAGCGACTTTATTTTGCGGAAATCTTATAATATAATAATATTAATAACAATACTAAGAATTTATTTCAGAATGTATGCGGGGATAGTGCAATGTAGTAATACATTCCATATTTGAAATAATAAACATAATTAGCTTAAGAAAAATAATAATAAAACATGGGTGATTCCGATAGGCACAAAAAAGCGGAATTTAACTGAAAAAAGATAAAATAGACACACAAAACTGAGTGTAAGCAGCCGTTTATGGGGGATATTTGCACATCTCCTGTCTCCAGGGGCCTTAGCATGGGAATCGATCGAACTTAACGATATCGGATTGCTAAGCGTATCTACCGACGATTTTATAACGACTTCCCTAGCATGAGAACGCAATTGATATCTCTAACGACATCGATAAGGCAATAAATACAAATCGATATACGCTGACAATACTGGGACGGAACTGTCTATGATTTGGATAGACGTCAAACGTCAGATTTCAAGCGTGATCATTGTAACCGCCGTGTTTTTTAATATTTTACGATGTCGCAAGCAATGGTAGCTGAGTAAGTTATTTATTTATATTTTTATGTGAAAGAATTTCCATTATTATCAAAGAGATATACTTACATTCTATTGTGTCAAAATTATGAAGTTATTTTTACTAATATTTCAATCATACGCAGTATTTTAAGATATTCAAAATGCTGATATAATGATTTCAGGAAGAGAGTATGGTCGAAGACCAGTCAAATGGATCTGCTAACCAGCTATATGGCTGACCATTCGGAGTTCGCCGCTGGAAGGTTTGTGGGACCTCAGGGTTCCCAAAAAAATAAGGAAATGTGGCGGAATTTGGCGGAACAACTGGCAGAATTGGGTCCTGCTAAGTCAGCCGAGCAGTGGAAAACAGTGAGTATTTGTAACTACCTATACAAACTGGTTGCAGCAAACTGTGCTGACCTTCTAATATAATCTATCATCGAGACACTTGATAAAAGACCGTAAATCACTTTTAACCTGACATTATTTTTACATTTTACAGACATGGCGTGACTTAAAATGTAAGTCGCGCGCCCAAAACGCCGATGCCAAGCGAGCTGCCCTCACGACTGGAAACACTGCCGAGATACCGGTGTTAACTGACCTGACACAGAAGGTCATCAACATCATCGGCAGAGCCAGTTCTGAGGGCAGCGGACTTCCAGAAAGCTGTATAGGAGAGGGACCTAAACTCATAATGCAGGATGTTGAGGTCACTAATGTCTTAAAATGTTAATATAATATATTCTGTCAAAATTTAGTTGATCTTTCATTATCAATGAAAATTATTTGTGTGTTTTACAGTATTCCGATGAACTTGGAGAAGGGCCTACAGATTTACAGACGGCGCAGTTATCTTCCCCTTCTCGCCCGAGCAAGAAGAAGAAGCTAACTGACAAGCCAGATGTGGGGGTTCGGATGGTGATGGCGCAGGAGGCTAATAACGAATCATCCAAGGAGCTTGTGGGAGCTATTAATAAATTCTCCAATATTTTTAAGGTATTTCCTATTTCTCTTCGAATCACTCCCAACTACAGCGGTACACGTGTAAGTTGCCAGATTAAAATATAAAGAAATAGCGTCAATTCATGTTTAGGCCACCGCCAACTTATAAGTGTGGCACTGTACTTTTAAATTAGAATTAAATCTTAGTAGAACAAAATAAAATGCCCAGCTTTGAGAAATTCAAAATGAATAAATTAATTTATAATCTTCCTTTTAGTATGTCGACTACCTATTGTTATTTAAATTAAATTAATGAGTTGTTATTTATCATTTCAGAGTTCAATGGATCGATTTGCTGACATTTTTGAGGTATTTCCTGTTCCTTTTTGTAATTATTTGTCAGGGCACCCCGAGACCGGGCAAGATACAGTGTCTACATAGACATGGTGCTTTTCTGGTCTCGTCTCACTGGCACTAATAACTAATTTACTATAGAAGGTAAATTAAGTAAGTAAGTTAATGAATTATCATCTCTTGTTTCAGAGATACACGGCAGTGGAACGTGAAAGGGTTTGCTTACTCCAACGACAGTTGGCGAGGTATTTACTTGTTATACATCTATACAGGCTTTTAAAAACATTTATTGTACAAAACTGAACAAATTAAATTAAATATTGCATTATTTAATATGTCACTTGAGAGATTGCGAAGTATGTTCACAAGGGATGGAACACGATTATTAACAATTGTCCTTGGAGAGGCAAGCAGTCCAGCTAGGAGGTACGATGAAAGTAGAATGAATGAGATCTCTAATAAAACATTTCTAATTCTAGACAAACTCAACCATCGAAACAACCGTCAACATCATTTGCTAACTCGCCCAACTATACGTTGCAGTTGGAGTCGGAGGATGACTACGATTAGTTTTTAAGTTTTTTTTATAATTTTCAAGATAATAAGTTTTTTGTATACTTTGTGAGTTAAATTTTTATTTTTATTAACGTTTTGTATGTTTATAATTTTTATGTTTCTTGTGAAAAAGTGAAACTCAACAACAAATGTCATTTTTTTACAATTTAGATACATACAATCCATTATTTTAAATTACTTGTTGTGTAATATTGCATGCAGCACTTTGCATATAAATATACTTGATTAGTAGCAGTTCTTCAAACTCTTGCAATGTCTCTGTGAGGCGTGAATTGTTTTTACAATGTAGGTACATACAATACAATGTTTTAAAGTACTATTGAAGTTCTTTTTGAGAAATATTGCATTTAATTTATTATCATTCGTGGGAGAAGTACTTTCGCACTAGTTCGTCTCTCACTCTGTGGGCTGCAACAACCCTGCTGACATCTTTAGGCTAGTGCAGCAGCTCAACCTCTCTTAACTCTACATTATCATTATAATCGTCTGTTAATCTTAAAATAGAGAACAATTTATTAATATTTTGTACTGTTGCCTTACTTTTTTAAATGCATATAGTTCAACAAGGAAACTGACTTATAGTGCTTCATCATGTTGTATAGTACAGCACAAGTAATAATTATTTGACCAGCAGCATCGGGCTCATAATGGAGAACTCTGTATTTCCTGAGGCAACGGAATATAGCCTTCCATGCCCCAAATAGGCGTTCTACGGAACATCTCGCCTCACAGTGCGCCTTTGTGTATCTGTATTGGGCACTCCCCTCGACTGCATTCAATATTGGTGTCATCAGATAAGGCTCGAGTGTATATCCAGAATCGCCTGATTGAAACAAAACACCCATTATAATAGGTACATATAACTACTAAATTATGATTTTTTTGCCTTTTTTTAAATGAGTTGTTGAAATACATACCTAGCAAGAAATATGTCCCAATTCTCTGATTGTATAGTCTGTTCATTTCAGTTTTGACTAAACTATTATTCCAAATGAATTGGTCATGCACAGTACCCGGGAAGCGTGTGTTGATGCTCAATATTTTCAACGTAGCATCGCAGACCTGTTTATCAAACATAAAAAACCTTCAATAAAATTTGAAAACAACAATCCGGCTGTTTTATTTCTAAAAAAATATTTACCACTTGAACATTCAGCGAATAAAATCCTTTGTGGTTTTTGTACTGCTCCTCGTGTCTGGAAGGGGTGACGATGGCGATGTGGGTGCAATCGATGCATCCCAGAACATGTGGAAAGTTTAATTTTTTCCTAAAACTACCTCTCTACTTGCTTGCGGGCTTCATTTGTAGCCGGAAAATGTTTTTTTTTTTTTTTTTTTTTTTTTTTTTTTATTATCAATATAAAGTTTCTTTTACAGGTTTTTTTTTTCGATGTCTGTCTCACTAGGATAAACCTGTGTCGAGACAGATGTATTTGATACATTAAAAATGTTTACATATTTTTTGATACATTAAATATTTCACTACATTAAATGACATTGTGAAAAAGATAGAAAATAATAAATGATGCATTTGTTAATCAGCATCTAGTTGGAGTACATACTTATGTAGGGATTTTTATAAAAAAAATTATCATGGATCTGTCTTGGCTGATGATCCAAGATTTGATGTCTGTTTTATATTTCAGAAAAAATTCGTTCAGTCTAATGGCTAGTGGGAGAGCATTATATAGCCTTGTTGCAAAATATCTAAAATTTCTCTGGCCAAAAGTTGTTTTAGCGAAAGGGATTTGTAAGAAATTATGTCCTTTTGTTCTAGTATCACGAGCAGTTTGGATATTGTCAAAAGTAGTTTTGTGTTTGAAGAGGTATGTTAGTATGTTTTTGGCATAAAGTTGCCTAATGTCCATAACACAGATTTTCCTAAAGATTTCATCCGAACTGCTTGTGATTGGTAGTTTGAGGATAATCTTTATTATAAGTCTCTGAGCTTTAGATATTGGATCAATGGCGGCAGCGTTTGCTCCTCCCCATGCTATGATACCATACTCTATTAAAGATTGACAAAGTGCAGAGTAGATTGTTTTGAGCTGGCTTAGGTTGAGAAAGTTGCTAGTTTGTCTAAAAAAATAAATGAATTTTCTAAGTTTGTTTGCTGTAGAGGTTATATGTTCTTTCCACTTTAAATTGCTATCAAAAATAATACCTAAGTATTTAATTTTAGTTAACTGTTCTAAATAAGGGCAATCACATATTATCGGATTTGTCAGGTTGCAAGCACAAATTTTAATTTGATTTTCTGGGTTTCTTAAGGAAGGATTAATACTAAATTCAATGTATTTAGTTTTGGTCACATTCATTGTTAGTGTATTATTGTTTAACCATCTTTTAACCACAGTTATGCCCCTGTTAGCTTTTATGTATACATCATTCCAATTGCTTGATTTGAAGAGGAGAATCGTATCATCAGCGAAACTTACAATTTTGGCATCTATTTGAAGATTACATAATTCATTTATGTATATTAAGAACAGGGTAGGACCTAAAACACTTCCTTGAGGCACGCCGTATCTAATTGGTAATTGATTGCTATTGCAGTTGTTGATTTTCACACTTTGCTTTCGGTTTGACAGGTAATCGCTAATAATAGTAAGTTCATCACCATTTATACCAATAGTAGATAGTTTTTGTAAAAGTTTAGAGTGAGAGATAGTATCGAATGCTTTGCACAGGTCTTAGAATATTGATATGCATTTTGATCCCTTGTCTAAGTTTTCATTTAGAAAATCGGTAACTGTTGCCAGGGCTTCGGAGGTGCCTTTATTTTTCCTGAATCCAAACTGGTTGAGTGATAGTATGTTATTTTGTTCAAGGTATTCAATTAGTTGATTATTAATAGTTTTTTCAAAGACTTTAGATAGTGAATTTAGTAATGTAATTGGACGATAGTTCGTTATGTCCGCTCTAGAGCCTCCTTTATGTATTGGGATTATGATTCCGTGTTTTAGGTTGTCGGGGAATCGGCCTTTTAGGATGCTTAGGTTAATAAGATTTGTTAAGGGAGTGGTTATTTCTGATACAAGTTTTTTTAAGGCAATATTTGATATATCGTCCAAGCCAGTTAAAGACGAGTTTTTTAATGAGTTTATGATCAATCTAGTATCTTCATTTGAAATTTGTTTTAGACTAAAATGCAAGTTGTTGGGCAAATTTGTATTACAGCTTAGTGAACTGGAGTTGGTATGGTTTACACCGATATTTTTTGCGAGTTGTTCACCTATTTTTGAGAAGTATTTATTTGCATGATTAACAATAATATCGCGATTACTAGAAAAACTAAATATTTTATCATTTACTTTTAGTTGTTTTAGGTCATTCGTAGGATTAGGTTGAGAGTGGGTGGCTTCTTTAAGTGTTTTCCAAAGTTTTTTAGGATCATTATTACAGTTTTCTATTTTCTGTTTGTAATATATCTCTTTAGCCTTTCTTATTATTTGGGTACAAATGTTTCTATATCTTTTATAAAAGTTTCGAAGTTGTATATCATAAGGATTGTTAATAACGTTTTTGTGGAGTTTGTTACGTTTACGGATAGATTTAATAATAGTGTGGTTAATCCATGGCTTAATTGGTAAAATATTATTTGGTATATGTTTTATAATTATGTTTGTATGTTCGTTAATGGTAGTCTGTAAGTAATTGATAAAGTACGTCCAGGCGTCTTCTGGATTTATAATGTTAAGTAATTCTGACCATGATTTACTCATCAGAGATTGACGAACACAATCATAATTGATTTGAATGGTTTTTTTATTATTTGTTGTGTTTTTATGTTTGTTTTTTCTGTTGCATGTTTGTATGGAAAGAATAGTGATGTAGTGGTCGGTAAGTGTAGATTCATATACAATAGATATTACTGGGCAGTTGGATTTGACCATGATGTGGTGGATGCATGAAATGGAGTCTAATGTAGCACGTGTGGGAGTGTTTATGGTGCTTTGGAATCCATGGTAAGTGAGCGTATTTAAGTATTCTTGGCACTGAGAATGTTCGTTTGTGGGCAGAATATTTATGTTGAGGTCACCAGCAATAATACAATTTTTAATATTACATAATTCAGTTAAACAGTTATTAATTGATTTTAGGAATGGTGAAATATTATAAGAGGATGGAGAACGGTATATTGCTAAGATACATGTGTCATTTTTGAGAGTTATTTGCAAACAGTTTGCACCGCTGACTTGGATTTCCTTGACAGATAAACCAATTAGGTCAGTTCTGGTATAGACCACAACTCCATCATTTTGTTTAGTATGTATTGAAGTGCTGTAGTGATCATACCCTTTCAAAATTTTAGGAGCATAATTTTTTGGTATCCAGCATTCAGTAAGAATAATTATATGAAAAGAGGTTCCAATATTATCAAGTTGTAGCAAGAATTCGTCAAAATTCTTGGAAATTGATCTAATATTATGCTGTAAGATTTGAAGAGAGGATGAGTGTGTTTGTAGTACATTTTTACAGAATTTAGGATTTGACGTCCTATAATTGGTAATACATTCCATTTTTAATAATATCCATTACAGTAAGGGTTTTCTCTAGAATTAAAAATCTACAATACCATTTTTTTAATATCACTTTCATGTTTGACTTGAATGATTTTTTCCCCCGGACCCTTATGAACGAGTAATTTATTGGCTTTAAACCACACAAATTCGAATTTTGTTTCTTTAGCCTTTTGTTTTGCTTTCCACAGCAATTCCTTATAGTAAGGCGTAAGCACTTTACTAATATAAATAGGTGATTATGGGTTAAGTATTTTGGCTGTATTTTTGAAAGATAAGACCATATCTCTCGTTTTCTGGTTGTAGAAATTTACTTGCAGTTTATCGGGGGCGTTAGTTCTGCGGTCCTGGGTCCTGGTCACAAGGCGTAGATCCTGCTGCAACAATGGCATACCAAGGGAATTGGCTACCCGAAGAACGGCTTCAACTGGTTGTTCTCCCGGCCGCAATTCAACACCCGCCATTTCCACACAGTCGCAGAGATTATTTTGTTCCATAGTGGCTAGTCTAGTATCCTACGAATATGTATCCATCTTCTGTACAGATGTTCTAAAACTGCTTTCTTAAACAGTTTTATGCACTTGCTAACGGTAGTTTGCCCTATCGCCAAGAAGTGATCTTGGCCTACTCCACGTTGGTAGCTCCCTGTAGCAAAGAAGCTGATGGGTGCGAGTACCTGTCAACATCATAATACAACTAATTAATAAACTTCACTTTTGATCATTTTAATCACTAGATCGCTTTTGGCAATATATTTGCGCCATTTTAAATATCTCCGATTGCTTTACTGAAAAAAATTGCAGTTATCTAGTGATTTGGCAAAATATTTACTATTTTTTTTATAAATCCTACGAATATGATATAAACGGATAAATACAGGTAAAGTGCTATATAGTCAATGAATAATGACTATATAGCACTTTAATAAGTTTTTATGTTTCCATGTTAAAATTCGAAGTTATGATTTTTTAAATGTCCGCGAAAAATTATCATCTGGAAATCTCTAGCAATCGAAGCAAATTTATTTATTTCACGTGGTCGTTCCAGTGGTGGATAGATTTATATTGTGTTTTTGTTTTACTAAGATATTAATAATATTTAATACTCTCAATTTAATGTATACTGGAAGTCCTAATGTATTTTTTGACACTAGAAAAGGAGTTAATTGATCAATGAGATCTCTAGCCATAATACGAGATATTCGAAACAATTGTCAGAATTCCGTCTCTGCAAGTTCGAACGGATTCAATTGATCGCGTAAACGACGCCTTTCAATCCTACGATCTTCTCTAACCTGCCTCCTTTCATTGAACCCAAAATTTTGCATAATGAACGACATTATTAAAAAAATACGTATATCGACAGCCAACCAAAGTTTTAACTGACACTCAAGACCCCACGTTATATTCGGCGGGCTTTTAGCAACCGTCGGTCTGAAGTTATCCTATCGATACATTCTCATGCTCGCAATTTTAACGATACCGTCGCTACTTTGACCATAGACAAGGAATTTTAACAATCGTCGGTTGTTATATTTTGATCGTGCTAGCATATGTCGTTAAGTGCTCATTGATGACGTATTTTAACGATATCGTTTTGCTACAGGGCTATATCGACTTCTCATGCTAAGGCCCCAGAAGGTCATCAGAGGGTACTCCATCCAAGCAACCATGGCAGTGATGATTTTGTTACTTGATTGGCGTGGTATGCGTCATAAGCTTACCATGTGATGGCGGAGAAGCGCTCTGAAAAAGTGTACTCGTCCCTCCAGGAACATTTCCGTGGCGCTGCAGTATCTCGGTGGGCGAAATAGTTGGCGATAAGCATTATTATAAGCGACTTTTAGCTTATGCCATTGGGATGCAGTGTAATCCACCCACAGTTCTGACGTGTACAGCGAAGTGCAAAATGCGTTGAAAAGTATCTTTTTCACGTTTGTACTGCAAAGGTGAAAACGCCTTGACAGCATACCTGCTCTAACGGATATCGCTCATCTTTGCCTTTCCAAGTCATCTGCGATGATATGTCCCAGGTATTTGACGCTACGACTAACATCCATTTTCCTTCCATCTAGCCATACTGAAGGTGTTAGCATGTTTTTGTTTTTGCATTTGAAACCCATAACTATTGATTTGGACGTATTATATACAAGGTTATGATTTTTTGAAAAATCTTCACGTATTTGGAGTAGTTTCATTAGTGCGCTAAGTGACGGTGCTAGAAGAACTATATCATCTGCGTAATTAATATTGTTTACACATACTCCTTGAACATGACAACCTATTTTAGTGTTATTAAGTCTTTGAATCAGTTTATCAGTGTATATATTAAAGAGTGATGGAGACATCCTTCCTTCTTGCCTTACGCCACTTTTCAAATAAAATGGGTTGGAAAACTCGCCAGACGATTTCACCCCATTTTCTCGCTGCGTGTGTCAAATTGAAAGAATTGCTATTATATCTCCCGAAACTGCTCTTTCCTTGAGTTTTTCCCAGAGTTTATTGTGACAAACACGATCAAACGCTATGTTTAAATCTAGAAAGCAGGTATAGATTGGCGTTTTCCTTAGTTAATAATTTATTTATTGCATCTTACTATACAAAAAAACACTTTTTTTAACATAGAAATCAACCTCACTGGAACAAAGCCTGTATCGAGGTGTACAATTTACATTTGAGTGAAGCAAACATAAGATTAATCACAAACATAAAGTAATTTTACATACAAACACAAAATTAAAGAAAAAATAAGCATTAGATGGGTAATTTGACAGTATGTTGTAAAAATATTTGAACCATAACTAATCATTAATCATTATTCAAAAGATCAAGCAAAGTAGATAATAAAGACAAATTGGGTGACATTCAGTTCTTAGCAAATGGGACTTATATAAAATCGCATTATTTAAGCTATATTATAATAGCTGATGGTTTCTTTTAAGGAATATATTGCCATAGATGTTGACAGGGCAGATTTAAATCCAAAATGGTTATTCTCTGTCTTAAGATGGTCTGTTACTTTTATATTTATCAAACAAAAATTTATTTTTGTTGTGTTTATTTATGTTGACAAGTGGAATGAATTTATTTACCCCTAAAACCAAGGTTTTTGTAAATAAAACTGCCACACTTAACAGTAGCTTTTTATAATGTCCCTCTTCGTCGCTAAGCAAATAAAATGTCTTGGCTTAAAAAGATTCCAATCAAAAGCACTCAGAACAATTATTGGGGCAGTGAAATCTTCTCCAATTAATTATCTCCAGGTAGAATGTGTAGATCCTCCCTTATTTTTCAGAAAAAAATTCCTCGTGGATAGATATATCTTCAAAGTATTATCTTCATCGCACCACTCTTTGGAACCGAGTCTCAATCGTTTATTCAGTAATTTATAATATATAGAGATCGATTATCTCTCCTACTAAAAAGTTTTCCTTCATTCATATCTATGTCTTCTTCCTTCCAAAATTTACAAGGTTATCCAATCCTTCCTATTTAAAGAACCTTTTATCTAAAATAAAAATTAAATAAATAAATAACAAGTAAACCCTGATTCCACGGCAAAAAAAAATCCAAAAGATTTATTTCCTGTATCTCGAGAATGAGAATTGGCCACTGCTCTATTGCAGCACATTTGTTTAAAATTCGGGTACTCGAGAGTTTATTCTGCCAGTGTGGTGTGGAGGATGAGACTCTTGACAATGTCTTCTTCTATTTTATCAACCATCTTTCTTTCTCAGGTGCGTATTGTTTCCTTATAAAAATCACCCACGAGTCTCCTCTTAGTATTTTGTATTTGCTGTCCCTCAACAACTCTCGCCTATGTTCAATTCTACATTAGTTTATAGATTTGATTGACTTTAATATATGATATATCCTGTCCGTTTATAGATAATCCACAATAGTTAAACCATATATCTTAACTCTATTGGCAAAAAACACTCTTTTTAGGGTGAATTGCCCAATGCAAAATAAAAACTTTTAAAAGATAGATAAAATTTTGATTTTACTGAGGATTGAACCATTCTCCTCAGGGACTGACCAAAATGAGTGAACTGCACTATCATTTATGCCAAATCCCAATTGGGTTGTACTGAAGTTTATTTTGTATATTGACTGCTGTTAATTTATAAAATACCATTTAATTTTATAATGTCTATCTACCGAGTGTCAGCTCGATCTTATCTCGGGAAACGGGTTAATTTCCACTTCCATTTCGTTGTTTCATTAATTTATTTATTCATTCATTCTAGAAAACAAAATCGGAATTCAAATACATTATTTGTAAACGTAAAATTTTATCAACAACGTCGTAATTATCGTTCCCTTAAAATGCTTAAAACAATGCCTAGAATAAACAAAAAAACTTATTTATTTCTATAACATTTTGTACACGCTCTGTCTCTCTTCAACTCGCCTTACATCGTTGATCTCCATCCCATTTGAATTTTGTAAGTATGGTGAAACCTAGTTTTTTGTATTGAAAATTTAAAGCCCGATTGGACAAATATTTGGATCACGAAACACGTCCGCAAGGCATTTATTATGAATTTATTTATTCTATGCTGAAAACGCATTACAAAAATTCTCACAAAAGTTGCTTAGCACGCAAATAATCCACAGTTAATTATTATTAACATCTATTTTGTGATTAAGTTTAACAATAGAAGAATTTCCAAATGGTTGAACATCGCCATCAAAGAAAATAGCCTTGGTTTTTAAATTTCTTTACAAGTTGGGGAGATGGTACGAAATAAAAGGTTTCAAAATGAGCGTGGACAGAAAATGCCAGAAATCCCGAAACGACAGAAATATTTCAATTGTGTAATCGGCTAGAAGTTTCCGCTTAGATAAGAGTCGTGTGAAATATTCAAGGCATTTATAATTTTCATGCGCTTTAATAACGTACCTAAACTGTAGTTAAAATGTTGTGCAGTTTATTTATTTATTAGTAGCTGCACTTCGCAGCATTGCTCGAGCTTTACCCAGAGTTTTTCAAAATCTTATAAAATAAATGTTCCTCTTGTTTTGAAGGTCAAGTGTGCAAAATTTCGTCAATCTCGGAATAAAACTATTGATTTGTATAAAAATCAACCAAACGCCGGCTACCTCAGACAACCTTCTTTAAGTAACATGGCGTCGCTCGGAGATATTTCTTTGAAGTAATGTTTTGGGGATGTAAATTCTAGAAAACTGGGTGTAGTTTCAAGGAGCAAATAATAATATCTTCAACAATAGATTTGATTCGCTTGTCTTCCTTGGATGTCCCCGACTTCTTCTACCTTTCACTTCCACATCATATAATCTCACAACATTCCTTTCATCGTTCATCCATTCTCTATACCCAAACAATCGAAGCATCCCTCTCTCATTCTTATTGATTTCGCTTACATCAGCCTTATACATACCTACTACCACGGAGTCATTTTTTTTAAATTTAGAAATAGTTATAGTTGAGAAAGATGCTCTATATATTTTGAATTAAAACTGAATAACTTTATTTTTTTATTCTTGCACCACGGCATGTGCTTTTTTAACATTTTTTGGATTATCTAAGTATTTATGGCTAATGAATGCGAAATATCGCATACAATATGTTCCTGTTTAAAATAACACATTTATACCGTAAAATAGAATAAATAGTGAGAAAAACAACTTGTCGGTAATAATAAACACACTGAAAAACCTAAAATTCTTTAAAGTTTCTATGAAATCTTCTGAAAATGTGCATATATATTTTCCTGTTTCTAACCTTGTTTTTGCTAAGCCATCTCTCCTTAGTAAAAAATAGTAGTTGACGCTTCTGTTACATTTTTCACACATCTCATCTCAGAGAAGTCACAGTTATTGTAGACGATAAATGACGATATCGTCATGGTAGTTGGTGTGCATCACAATGGGATGCATGTAGGTCACCAATTTCGGGATGGTGAGAAGACGAATGAAAGGTGAATTGTTGTACTACGGCGTTTATAGAATCAGTGAAGTTGATTTTGCGATGACTCCGAACCATTGTTCGACGCTGAAGAGGAAAGTAGAAAGTGAAATCCGCAGGCCAAAGATCAACACGTGTCTATATTTTTTACCACGGGTTGGCAATACCCACTTCATCTACTTAACTATGCCATGCAGCTTTTTTTGCTGAGAGGAGTTTCGAAACAGAAAGGCGATCGCAGGTTGAAGTCTCCACCGATTATTTTTCGACCCCTTAAAAATGCGGTTCAACAGGATTAACGTATTTAAAATAAAACATGATTTCCGTGTTACCTAATTTAATGGATACGCAGGTTTTGTACTTGTTTGAGAACCCCTCCAGTAGAAGATGTCTGATCAATATTCACCAGGACACCCACTTTTTACTTTGCCACGCGTATTGCTCCTGAATAAGCATAATTTCGATGCTTGATGTTCAGCGTCTGACCTATCCCAAGGGTAGGCACCCGAAACTTCTCCAAGTTCACGTGACCTATTTTGAGAAAGTTATTGTTGTCCATAGTCGGTTCTTACACTTGATCATCGATAACCGCTCGGTGAGCCGGGCAGGACTTGTCCTCTGTTGAATGGTTTGTTGGCTTTCCAAACCTTTTACATGTTACACAGATAGCCGGCCCTTGTTTCCCAATTTGTACAATGCTGGCACTTGACCACGGTCATGGAGCAGTATTTACTTACGTGCCCATATATATGACACTAAAAACATCTTGTGGCACTTAAATATTCTATAATGTGGTAGGTATTCCAGCTAAGAAAGCAAAGAGCGCTGTCTAAGTGAATTTGTCTGCCTTTCGGGCGACAGGTTACTATCATGTTCATTGTGCGTCTTCCTTTTTACCGAATAGGGAGACCCGACGCATAGTGCAAAGGTGGACTTCTTTAGACAATCTTTTGTAATTTTTTTCAAGTCGACTTGTGCTGGAAGTCTGTACTAAAATACCCGTGCCTTTGCGCGTTCGTACAGCCTGGAACACATCTTTCGATGAGTTTCAGGAAGATTTTACAAGAAGAAGCTTCATCAGATCCTTCTGTGTGTCGTCTAAAGTCTTACTTCCTGATATAGTTGGATATAATAGGACGGTCAGTTATAGTGAGGGCAGGTCTCGCTCCTGTCTGTCAACTATGAGAGTGCCTGACGGAGGTCCACCGAAAATGGCATTTGCATACGACCTTTTTTT
The DNA here is from genome assembly GCA_026573805.1 of Hesperophylax magnus. Lineage (NCBI taxonomy): Eukaryota > Metazoa > Arthropoda > Insecta > Trichoptera > Limnephilidae > Hesperophylax > Hesperophylax magnus. The sequence continues at coordinate 4,174,791 of JAIUSX010000082.1, forward strand.
GGGAGCAGTAGGCAGCTGAATTGGCTGGCTGACGGTTATGCACTGTTTTTGTAGGATATCGTCCAATTTTTCATCGAATCCCTTTTGAGCCGACAAGACTTAAGAGCGTTCGCCTTCGCAGCAGTATTCGGTATTTGGATCGCTTCTTTTTTAATACTATCCAGAGAGTTTCCTTTCTTCCTTACTTAATCTTCTAAAATTATGGCTACGATTTTATCAATGTGGCTCCAGATAGGTGTCAGCAGGATTTCATCGAATGCCCAGTACGCATACGCTTTCGGTTTTTTTGATTTGGATTTTTGTATATCTGATTACTTCCTATCTGGATTACGACATTACCGAAAATTTTTTTAGCTCATGGTTCTTGAATAACAGCTAATTCTCCTTCTCCTAGGGCTATCAAGATGGAAGCGGTTGTCTCAAGCATCATTTTCCCATGAATGCTTGTGAAAAAAGAGCTTGTTGATGAGGGGGTTTGGGGATACTTAATAATTTTTCCAGGGTCGCAGTTCTCGGAAACAACTCTTGGGACCCACCGAGCGCCGCCTGTTAGCGCCTATTTAAATAATTTTCTCCTTTCATCTTTGCATAAAGTTTATTAATTAAATTGTGCTGTGACATCCTCGTTGTCTGACTCCGATATGTGTGATAAAATATGCCTAAACTGTCACGAGTATCACAATAATGCCCAAAAAAAATAATAATCTATGAACGGCAAAAACCTCTTAATGGATATGTAAACCACTCTATGGGCCACAAAAACAGTTTGTCTATGGGCACTTTGTATGAAGTACTTTATCTGTGGACTGTCAGCAGGTAGAAGAAAATGGATGACAATGAATTTGTAAAATTGTTTGACAGGGCCTTTAAAAACGCCAAAACACGCACTATTTTTCATACCTATTGATGATTGTTGTGATTGTAACGGATTAAAATGAAAAATTGGTGGTAATTTACGTTATATCTGTGAAAAAAAAAGTTTTTCTCCAAATTTAACTTTGTATCCTTTCGTCCACCGATGTATATTCGTATAGCAAATTGATTCGAATCGATTAATAACCGCTTACTTGTGCGAGCAATTCTTTTTTTATTCGAGATCGGCAAACGTTACTCCTGTCGACAATGCGAGATGTATGATTTTGTGAAATTGAATCAACATCTTGTAGTAGTAACTCCATACGGAAGGCCCTGATGCAAATAATTTCACACGAGGCCTACGCCATCTATAGGAATTCGGTGTTCAGGGTTTTTTAAGGTCAGAGTCAACATTTCTTCAATACCTACCTCTGTTGTGGAAGGAGAGAAATACAGAAACCGGCAAATCGTTCCACAGTCGAGCTGTTGAACTCAAAAATAAGTAGGAGAATCGTTTGGCATATTTTTTAAATTGTATTTCCCTTGATATTGTTTCAACTTAATCCATGTGAATTTCATTTACTGACGTTTTTTGAGTATAAAATTTAAGCTACATGAAAGAACAGCTTCAGTTAATGATTTTTAGGAGTTTCAATATTTGGTTAAGTCGTTGCGGAAATACTAAACAAAGATATATATATATATATATATTATTATTATTTTGTATTTGAAATAAGTACATAACAGAACATCGAACCCGCGTAATAAAAAATAAAAATTCCATACTGGATCGCTTCACCCTAATACCTACACCTCGCTTTAACACGGATAAGTACCTATTTTTTCACGTCTTCCTCAGGTGACCTCGACTTTATCTACCATTCAATTCCCCAACATTCTGCCTACAAATATTTCTTAGTTCATCACATACGCCTAATTTTACCAAACTTAATTATTTGATCACTTATCGTCCTCGGGCGTCCAGAATTTTTCTACCTTGAACTTCTACTTCATAATTTTATAATCTTATCAGATAAACAGACGATGCAATCTCAGACTGTTAAATTATGCACATTCGCATTTCAAGAAAAAAATGTGCTGAATGATTATATGGAAAATGAAAACAAACAAAAAAATGTTCACAAAAAGGAAAAGAAATATCTACGTATTTGAACAAAATTAGTTTTTCACACAGCGAAATAGATATCTGTTAAATTTAGTTCTACAGAAAAATTATTGTTTTTTATAAAATCAAATTGATTTCTTCAGAAATTACAATATTCCAAGTATTTTGTTTTTCATTTGACAAAATTTATGAAATAAAATAAATAATCTTTAACACCTACCGTCATACGCCCACAGAAAAAAATTCAAAAGTAATAACCGAGGCAAGATTTTTAATAGGAAATAAGAAATCATTTAAATTCATAATTTATTTATACTCAGATATATTGAAATAATATCATAATAGCCCTTTCACATTATATATCGATCTAGTTATTTCACTTTTGTATAGATGTTACACTTTGCGAACAATTATTGTTTTCTATTCGACATAGAGCGGGAAAATTAACTACAGGGTTTTCCAATAAGAGGTGTTATTTTGGTATTCAAAGAAAAATACCATTTGTAATATAAATAATCGAATGTTTATTTCAGTACAAAAAAAAGGTAAGCCGTTAATAGTGAAAAATAACATTAGTCAAATGACCACCACAAACACGCCTACAGGACCATATCCATATCCAAGGAGCTAGCAGCATTGATTCCTGATGCACCGGTGCACGTGCGCGAAACTCGACGGACACGAACTGAACACCCGTTCACGGTTGACGTTGGCTTCATGAGAACGGGCCGTTTTTACGACTCGTTTTTGTGTAAGTCGGCTCGTATGTGGAACGAGTTACCGGCATCTGTTTTTCCTCCCTCCTATAATCCGAGCCTCTTCAAGGCCCGCATTAACAAATCCCTTCCTACAGCCCCTATCTTATTCCGCCTCACAACGCCGCCCAACCGGGTGGTGACATAGTTCCCCTGTCTGTACACTGCACAGGCAGGGACACTCTTGTGAGGTGTCTCATAAAAAAAAAAATATATATATATCCTTTTCATGAAATTTTCCATAACCAAATCGCAAAGTGGCTTCCTTGTGTCCTCGATAGCCTCACGAATTCTATTTTTAAGGTCTTGAATCGACGCTGAGTTGTTGGCGTAGACCTTCTCTTTCGGCACGTAGCGCCGTCTTGTTGAAAGTAAACGTTGTCCAAATCAATACCATTCAATTCCAGCCATAAAAAATCATTAATTCCTTAATTAATATTCAAAATAACACCTCCTATTGGTAAACCCTTTACTTAAAAAAGCCCTTTTGGGAAGATATTTCTCCTTATCTACGAGCTTTGAGCTTTGAGGTAAGCACATTTATTTCGACTTTACGGCTTTGAGCTTCGAGCTTCGGGCTTAGAACTTAGGTGCTCGAATTTAGAGCTTTAGGCTTTGGGCTTTGATCTTTGAGCTTTTGGGTTTGTGCTTTGAGTTTTGAGTTTCGATCAGTGAGCTTTCAGTTTAATGCTTCGAGATTCGAGCTTTTGAACTCGCAACTTCAGTTTCGAGCTTTGAGCTTTAAGCTTCAAGCTTTGTTGAGAAAAAAAGCTTTTGGTCTTTATTGTAAAGAAATTCGAAGAAAGTTTTGTGTCCCCGGGCTACTTATATTGAACATCAAGAGCAAAATTCATCAGAATGTATCAAAATAAGGGATGGGAAAGGGGAAATAGGGTGTTATAGAATTATTATGTAAACAGTGAGTTTCCTCTTGTTTTGAATGTCAAGTGTGCAAATTATCATCAATTGCGAAAAAAACTCTAGATTTGTATAAAACCAAATCCTTACCAGACCACTCATCCTTACATATTTTCCGGGAGAAAAGTGCGCTTACTTTGGGGGGTGATTCTACATGATTGTACAAGTAAAAAAGATAAATAACTTTCTTCGGAATTCCAATGTTAACTTTCCCATACAAAAATATTTTTTATAAGAAGAATATTTATTTTTTTACAATCATATAGAATCACCTCCTGAAATTTGCAAGCTTTACCCCCGGGCAACGTTATAACGTCATTCTGGGATGGCGGGAAATAGTAAATAGACTGTGATTAAAAATACTGGCTGACGTGACGATGAAGATGCATGCTCTTATGTACCGAAAGTCACACAAACTCCTTGCTTTATTCACATTCATGCATTTACCTATACATTAAGGTGGAGCGGTCTAGTATGGAGAATTTTTTTTTTCGTAATATAGAATTCGGCATACGCGGGATTGGTGCTCCGTTATGTACTTATCTTAAATAAAAAATATAAAAAAATATTTATTTATAATTACGACATCGCCACCACTTTGAATTTTTGATAAAAACACTGAAAACACCAATAATGTTCTCCCGATTCTTAGAAATGCTTATAATTATGTAAAAAAAATTGAGTGTTTATTTATTACCTATAATATAATTACATTATTATTTTACAATATAATTATAAAGTAGGACAATAGGAACAGTTAAACAGTTAAACTATGGGTACTTGTAATTGTGCGCTGCAGTAGAATAAATCAACTAATTTTCGAAGTTTGTGTTTATATCGACTGTTCTTTGAAAGTTGAACATTATGGCAATGTTAAGAAGTGAACTAACTTGTCTTGTATTCGGTTCTGGAAGTGATTTACCTTTTGAATGTTTTGCCTACTTGTGAAGATGTATTACGATGTGTTTTGTGGGTGCACCATTCTAAAAAAGAAAAATTTAAAGATACATATGAAGAAATTTCCTTGAAGTTAGAGGATATCTGGAATAGAGCGTCAATTCCCATTATTGACCACAGGAGCATTACGAGACGAATTCGTACGTATTTATAATAAGTACTATAGTTTAGTAAGTAAGTCGTCCAAAAGCAGAAAAAATTTTAAGGCTTATCGTCAAAAACTTTAACATTTCAAAGAAAAAACCCCGTTTCTTTTTGATATAGCGACATGAAGATGCACCTCTTTTGACTTATGTTCGTGTGAAAAGAAGCGAAAAATTCCCATCAAAGAACAAAAATTCCTACTGGATCAGCGAACGGATCGAAAAATGATGATAGGAGGTCTGGACCGAGATGCTACAAAAAAAACCATGAATTTATTGACAATAAAACGTCATCATGGTGAGTTTGAGTGCAAAAACAAATTAACTGACGCTATTCCTTCTTGTAGTTTAAACTTTAGACTCTCAAAAAATGTGCTTCGTCTTCAATTCCTCAAGAAATAATGCAAAGTGAAGCACAACCAAATAATTTTCACCATGAGGTGAAAGACTTCCCTGTTGTGGCCAGAATATTAGACAAATATTGTATTTCAGATCGAGCAGGAGCTGCAATTGTTTCAGCTGTATCATAAGATGTTGGCTTAATTTCACAGAACGATACATCTCGCGTTGTGGATAGGAGTCAAATTCGTCGAGCTCGAATGAAGAAAAGAACTGCACTTACTATTAAGCCGTTAGTAATCGATTCCATTCAATTTGGTTTATACTTCGACGAACGGAAGGACAAAACATTAAGCATGGAGGACAACCGGCAAAAATAATAACTGAAGAACACGTTAGTTTAGTAAAAGAATAGGTAGCGAGTACATGGGACACATTTCATTAAAAACCGGAAAATCTGAAGCAATAAGTAACGGAATTATTTCATTACTGTCTTCGAAAGATATTGCTTTGGAAAAAATTGTTGCAATTGGATGCGACGGAACTGCAGTTAATACGGGGTACAAATGAGGTGTTATTCGGCGCCTTGAATCACATCTCAAACGGCCTTTACAGTGGATTGTCTGTCAATTACATGCAAACGAACTCATTTTGCGACATCTCTTTGAGAACATCGACGGAACCACGACTGGACTGCAAAGTTTCACTGGAATTATTGGTAAATCTTTAAATAAGTGTGAACTGTTCCTGTCGTGAAATTTAAAATCATTCAATGTTCATTACGAAGTATGACAAATACACAGGATTTAAGTACAGATCAGCTGTATCTTCTGAAAATGTGTAAAACTATTGACTCCGGATTCTGCAATGAAAATTTACCAATAACAAATCCCGGTAAAATTGTACAATCCAGGTGGCTCACTACAGCGAATCGGATTCTTCGGCTTCACATTTCTACCCTAAAACCATAAAACAATATGGTAACTTTAACGACATTTGTATTAACAGTTTACGCACCTATGTGGTTCAACATTAAGACCAAACCATTATGTATTTCCGGTGCAAGGCATTTACACGAAACAATAGTGCTTTCACGGTATTTGCCCAGTGATTTAAAAGATATTATTGATCGAGTAAACATCACGAAAATATATTGTTAGCCAAGTTAAACGACAACCGAAAATACGTAAGAGTGTTGGCGTTGAGAAGAATATTGAAAGCTCGGCAAATGAAAATGCAATCAGACTTTATTCGTACCTTCAAAGTGCCTGTTTTTGATTTTTCAGCAGATGATTAATTTGATGTTATAAAGTGGGAAAATATAACCGAGCCATCACTAACCAAATTTGTAAGCGACGAGACAATTTTACAAGCCATTACCGAACACACGATAATTGACGATGTCATACTACCAATGATAAAGAATTTTCCTTGCCACACTCAAGCTACAGAGAGATGTGTGAAAATTGTAACAGAAGCCTTAGCCGTTGTTTGTGGACCCTTGAGGCGAGATGGATTAATAAAATCAAGGTTAGAGTCACGACAACTTATGCCTATTTTTAACACCAAAATGCAGTACAGTTCATAGTAACTTTTGTAATTTTCAAGTTTTTCAATGCGGTATATAATATATGTACATTTTTATTTCCAATATTTGTTCCATTCTAACAATCTACGAATGTATTATCTGTAAAATAAATGGTAACATACAAATTTTATGTGTGTTTTATTTCGCGTATATGAGCTATAAATACTTAGGTAAAATCGTGAAAATGTTAAAATATAAAGCTTTGGCGATGTCCAGGTATTGTGAATATATTTTTTTTGTAATCGTTAATATATGGAGCATCTTTCCCAACTATGCCGATTTCGAAATTCTCAAAAAAAAAATTCGCTCCACCTTACTATACATACACTTTGTTATTTTGACTCTTGACATTGCCCAACTCAAGTTATTGATTCACTTGATCGTATCATGCCTTTATCGGGTGTCGCCGGTTTCTTCTACCATTTCTGCGTTATACTTGTATATTATCCTTACACTTCTGCCTTTATTCATCTGCTTCACATACACAAAATGTCTAAGCGTCATTTTCTTAATTTTGTTCATGTGTTTCACAACTTCTCGTGTTTAACTACGGCATTCAGCCAACTGTCTTGAGTTATTTAGTTTTATAATTTAATATTTTTCTGCTAGTTCCATGGAGTGTACATTGTTTTGTATGCTATAAAAAAAATTATTTATTTAAGGGACTAAAAATCCAGAGTATACAAATTAAATATTAATTTGTTTTATTCCACAGTTAAAAATACTCTCAGAATCACCCTGCTGAAAGATCACTATTCAGAATCTAAATGTTGTTGAAATTGTATTTGGTGTTATCTGATATTATATCAGTTATCTCTCCCTTCTCTCATCTACTTCTCTTCTCCGCCACCTTCTTTCCCACAACGTGCCTACTATATTTGGGGATGCGTACTCATTGAAGGTAATGAATGTGAGCAAAGCAAAGAGTGTGGGCCAAGATAGAGTTGTGCGGCGGTCAATCATTTCTTCCTACCTGAAAGTTAGTTAGTTATTTAATATTTGTACAGATGTACTGCGTCCTCGAGGAGATTTTTCACAGAAAACGGCTCTTTACAAATTAACCAATTTTACAATTATTATTTAGTTACGCAGTTAAAATGATTTTATTTTCAGATTTTTATGTGATCCTATTCACTTGTTTGGATTTAAAGCAGGAAGAATATTCAGCGAATCAAATCCAAATGCTTTGTTTTCAAATTTCCTCTCATTTTCCTAGTGCCAGTTTTCCTTTAGTATTTGAAACTGAACGACACAGCGCCTTGAGTTTTTGTGGTATAAATCCTTTCATTGTTACACTAGACCAGAGACACAATACACTGTACTGAATCGAGGATCCTAAAACTGAAACAATAACTTCAATATACCAATACTGGAGCGGGTGGGTTGTGCAATTGCACTGCACAGTAGCCTGAGTAGTAACAGTGGTTCCCTTTGTATAGATTCGCTTGCAATCTACATCACTGAACTATTGATATTCTAGAAGTGTGATCCACGCATATATTGTTTTCTGACTTTTATATTCTGATTCTCATAAATTTATTATTGGTTCTGTAAACGTGTCTCCACTCCGATGGAGGTTGGTACGTCCACTTACTGTTTCACTGATTTAGTCGACATATAAGCATCGTTGTGTTTTATTAAAATTAGAATTACTAATTATTAAGCGGGAATATTTGTTTTGCCTTCATTTAAAGGTTTGCGAAAAGCAACAACTGTCACGTTACGTTACGTTACGTTGCAACGACTTTTGTACGGTCAGCTAATGTCGCATTGTCCGTGAGACTAGTTTGTCTGGCACACGGCAAACACGAAAACCCCCCCTCTGCACCTATAAAATCATATGTATAATTTTATGTCACAAACTGAATCCATAAAGTGAAAAACAAATTTCGATTACTTTCTCCGGAAGTGAGGGAAATCGACCTAAATATTACTTCTGGTAAACGTACGCTTCCACCATCTACTTCTATCAAAACATCTCTTCAGTGATGGAATGGAGAACTTGAATATGTGCACTTATTATATATTATAGTGCAGATTTGACAGCGAATATGGCGATGTGCGGATTCTACTCGTACGGGTAGATTAGAAAGTCACATTTTGAATAAGCCGAAATAGAGCAATGTTGTATTTGTGAAAAATTTTATAAAATAAATAAACCCGTAAAACGGAAAGGCTATTATTAAAAACAATAAACATTATCTGTTTAAGTGATTACAGCAAGTCCCAAACGACCGGAGACAGTAGCCATCACCAAAGTTTCGACAATTGGGGAATGTTGTGAGGTTGAAAAGGAAGAAGGAAGGGGAAGAAAATAGTAAAGGGGAAGGTAACAAAGTCATTACAAGCAACGCTACGATTCGAAATGGTGGTCTTTCACTGGTGCAAAACTAAGAGTATCTACCACTCTGGAACAGCAGTTAACTCCATAGCTGGTAATCGAGTTAACTACTGTTCCAGAGTGGTAGATACTGAGAGTATAAACCACTCTGGAACAATAGTTATCTCCATAGCTGGTACTGCAAAAAAGTCTATGACTATGGAATTAATAAGATTATTTTTTAAAAATCAAAATTAAAAATCAAATCAGAAAACCTTCTTGAACATTAAAAGATACGATCACAAAATGTTAATCAAGTAAAATGAAAATGTTTCTCATATTCATACAGGTACAACAAAAAGCCCAAAAATCTGTTTTGATTTTGTTTCAGTTCCACAACAGAAGTTAAAAAAACAATAATCCAGAAACGTATATCCTCTAGCTAATTTTGATAATGCAACCTTTTAAAATACCCACTTTAAATGCTGCTCCATTTTCGGAAGCAGCCTTTATGCACTTGTTAAGTGGCAACATTTTAAATGCATTTTCTAAATGCACCATTTTGGCTTATAGCGTTGTAGTTGTAGTATGAAACCTCTCAAGAATGTTCAAGGGGTTATAACTCCTCTATAAAATATATATTAAAAAATATATAGGTATTTGAGTATATTTATGAAAGGTACAGTCATACATTTGAGTTAATTTTGCGTTAAAGATGTTGAGTATAAAATAAACCAGTTGAGTTCCATCTACAATCTTTTTTATGGTTACAGGTTGGGTTAGGTCAGAAAGTAGATATTTAAAGTTATAAGGGGAAAAAATAAATGAAAAGGATAGACCAACGATAAAAAATCATTGTTATGGTTTAAGTATCTAACTTGTCACAGACAACTCAAGTGCAGGGTTGTCACCGCTATATTATATAAAATTAAATTAAATTAATTTTATAAATTCCAACTTGCAAGATGAGTGCCACAGATGCTCTTTCTTATATCAATAAATCGAAAGAAGAAATTAGTGCTCTATACAGTAACATAACGGATCCCGCTTTAAAACTAACAAAAGATCAAATGACCAAACTACTCAATAAACTGTCCAACCTCTCTGGCACTATGTTAGATGTAGGTGTAAAAGTTGGAATTCTCGAGGGACAGATCAAGTCGTACGAGCACATGGTTCCTTCAAAATTGATAGATTCAAACTCATCACAAGAAACCACAAACTCATCAACTGTATCAATGTGTGAAGCTGCCGATGAGCTCGAAGAGAGGAAAAAACGGTCAAAAAACATAATTATTTTTAACTTCCCTGAAAGCTCAGCCAGTTCCCATATAGAAAAAAATACTGATGATACAACGAGAATCTTAACCACACTAACAACTCTTAACTCATCCATCACCCGAGCCAACATAACAACTTTTCGTCTGGGAATCACAAAACCTCACAAACTTCGACTTCTTAAAGGCATCCTTGACAGTTCCATCCAAGCCATAGACATACTGAAGAAAAAGAACAACATAACCGAATACCCCGGTATTAAAATTTATTCAGACCAAACCCCAGCTCAAAGAAGCTATCTCACCAAGCTACGTTTAACACTAGACCAAAGAGCCAAAGACAGTGAGATTGGACTCACAATAAAATACAAAAATAATAAACCTGTTATTGTAAATAGTAACCCAAAAAACTAAAACCTATCATGGCTTACTATCAGAATATCAGAGGCTGCCGCACAAAACTTAATGAGCTAAGATCATCGATTCCAATCCATCCCTTTCATATATATTTCCTTACTGAAACTTGGTTGGATCCGTCCTTTAACACAGAAAAACTAGGCTTCACTTCACACAACACCTACCGCTTAGATAGAAGTACCGCTACCAGCACCAAATCAAGAGGAGGAGGTGTATTAATATCAGTCACCAAATCTATAACTTCATCCAGGCTAAAATGCAAACACAAAAATATAGAACAAATTTTCCTACTACTCAAGACGAACCTAGGAAAAATCATTCTTGGATGTGTTTATATTCCTCCCGGATCAATTACACAAATTTACGTAAACCACATTGAAGATGTAGAGGCCCTCAAGCTCAAATATCCGGAAGCTAGAATGCTGCAAATCGGCGACTACAATACTCCCAATATAGACTGGATTACCCATAGTGATAACTCAACAACTCATTTTAATACATCTGCTAATGCTCGTGAAATTACAAATATGTCAAATTTCCTAGGTCTTAAATAAATTAATAACGTATATAATTCTAATCACCACTTACTAGATCTTGCATTTAGTAGCGATCCTTCAGTAAAATTATGTAAATCCATAGACCCCCTTCTTCCCGAAGATTCCCACCATCCTCCCTTAAACCTCACCATTACTAACAACTTCCTAAACATTTACTCTAATAGTGTTCCTAAATATTCATACAATTTTGCAAGGGCAGATTATCCACTGATAACAAAATACTTAGAAAGTAAAGACTGGTCCTTTTTAGACAAAAACACAAATTTTAACCAAAATCTTGAATCTTTCTACTCCATCATCAACACGGCTATTGAAAAATATGTTCCCTTAATTCAATTCAAACCATCAAAGTTCCCCAAATGGTTTAATAATGACTTAAAACACTTAATAATTAACAAAAAAATCTGGCACAAAAAATTCAAAGAGAGCAACTCTATCTCAGACTACAAAATATTTCATAAATATAGAACTGACTGTAAAAAGCTCTCCAAAAAATTATATCAATCATACATACTCAACACAGAAAAGTCTATTCCTTCAAATACCAAAAACTTTTTTACACATGTAAACTCACTAAGAAAAAACAAACCTAGCCTACGAACATACATGTATTTCGAAGGGAAAAGTAGTAGTGATACTAATGACATCGTTAATTTGTTTGCCGACTTCTTCAAAAATGATTACGATAATGATATCCCAAATGTTCAACTTCCACCCTTTCATCCAAAAAAATCGGTCCACATTCCCGCTTTACATATAAATGTTCCTGATGTTATACGCAAAATAAAAACACTCGACTTAAAGAAAAAAGCGGGTCCTGACAAAATTAGTCCTGCCTTTCTAATTAACTGTGCATCAATAATAGCCAATCCACTATGTCATATATTTAACCAATCATTAAATTCTGGCTGCTTCCCCGACCTATGGAAAAATTGCTATCTAACACCTGTATTTAAAAAAGGCGATATTCATGATGTCACTAATTACCGACCCATTTGCATGCTCTCAACTATCCCCAAACTGTTTGAAAAACTTATCCTCGATAAAATCTCCATACATATTAACAACATCATTGTAACTAATCAACATGGATTTATGCCAGGCAGATCCACACTAACAAATCTCTCCTTATATGAAAATTTTATAGCATGTTCACTCGAAAACAAAACCCAAGTCAACTCAATATATACAGACTTTGTAAAAGCATTTGACAAAGTTAACCACAAAATTCTTCTCAATAAACTTAGTCAAATCGGAATTGAGGGTAAACTATTGGAATGGATAAATAGCTACTTAACAAATAGAAATCTTCAAGTAAAAAATAATTCTAACCTTTCTCACAAATTCATAGCTACTAGCGGTGTACCCCAAGGGTCACATTTAGGCCCAATACTGTGTCTCCTTTTCATAAACGATATTGTTACTGTATTTGATAAAAATGTTGAAGTGCTACTTTTTGCCGATGACCTTAAACTATTTAAAATTATAAAAAAAATAAATGACTGTATTCACATTCAAATTAATTTAAATAAACTTCAAGATTGGTGCAAAACTAACAAACTTTATCTCAATATTAGTAAATGCCACATTATAAGATTTTTCAGAACAAAACAACCCCTTTACTATCAATACAAAATTAACAATGTTTCTCTCTCCTCTGTAAGTGAAATTAACGATCTCGGCATTATTTTCGATTCAAAATTTAACTTTCTTTCACATGTAGAAACAGTCACCAACAAAGGATTAAAAATGCTCGGCTTCATTCTCCGAAATGGCAGAGACTTTAAAAATATTTCAACACTAAAAATCTTATATTCCTCACTTGTTTGAAGTCAAATCGAATATAACTCTCCTATTTGGTGTCCTTACTTTAAAATCCACTCCGATTCTATTGAAAAAATTCAGCATAAATTCCTAAGATACATTAACTATAAACTCGGTCTACCTATAGAATCAATAAATTACAATCACTTGATGAAAGAATTAAACCTACTTAAACTCTCAGATAGTAGACTAATTTCCGATTTGACTTTTATTTTTAAAATTGTCAATGGTATTATAAACAGCCCTGATATATTAAGCCTAATTACCTTCCATATACCCACTAGAACCACTCGATCCAAAATTCTTTTTAATTTTAATAACAATATCAGGACTGCGTCATTTAGAAACTCCCTTATACCTAGATCGCATGCAGTTGGCAATGCTTTCTCAGAAGTAGTAGATGTGTTCAACTGCACGGAATATAGCTATAAGAAGGCTATAATAACATACCTCTGTCATAATTATCAATGTTATTAGGCATAATACCATTCTATTCATAAGTTATCACAGAACCTAAACAATGCACTTACATCAGATATCAGACAGAAGAGTTTTATCTAATAATTTTATATACTTAATCAAAACTATAATTTTTCCCAAAATTGTTATGAGATGTCTTACTGACAGCCCTGATTCAATAGAGCTAACTCTTAGTTTTCAGCAAATTCAACCAAATTCAATATTGAAGGTAACAATAACCTCAATACTAAACTACTGTACGGATTGAAAATAAAAATGCTAATGTACCTATGTATACCAGATGTTATTTTTGTATAATTTTCAACATAATTTCTCTGTAATTATTCTGTTTAACATAATACTGTTTCGCTCCTGTGAACCACTGTAAACATAAATCATGTATATTGTAAAAGCCTTTTACGGCGTCTAAATAAATAAATAAATAAATAAATAAATAAGTACATTGTTAGGTTAATTTTCAAAAATCTTAAGGGTTCAGTGTAAAATATCAATATCTCTTATGGAATTGTTGTTTTTGCAGATACGTCCGAGTAAGGAGTCCGAGAGGAAAGAAAACGATGTAAGAAAGAGAGTTATTAAATTTATAAAATAACTTTTATTTTAAACATATAGATGGTAGTTTTATGCATAATTTGAAAATAATAATTAATAAAAATAAATAAAAACAACGGATATATGAGCCATCAAGTAGGACTCTCTTTTGAAAATCCTTGCTGATGGTCTTCTTATTTTCCCTGTCAGGTATCGTCTGAAAAATAAAACTAAATATTTTTTTCTTATCGCTAAAAAGTCGAAAAAAAATTTTTTTTTGTAGGAATGTTATCTGTGATGAAAAAATGAATATGTGATGTGTGAAAAAATGAATATGTAATGTAAGTTTTAACAATATCGGAAAATTAAATCTTAAGAAGTTGCCGCGATGTCCTAAGTCTTCTTTTAAGTAGCTGTTTTTACTTTTCTGTCCTCTTTCGTCTTCTGTTGGGCTCTCATGTTGGCTGTAGATATTCGTCTGATCGTTTTTTACTGACTCTGCTGCGTTCACTTCTAAATGTTACATCTTAGGAAATTATTTGAAAACGAGAATCTCAGTTGACCAGAGCCAGTGGGATTGTAACATACAGGAAGGAAAGGAGAAAAATAAGGTCAAGAAGTTAATAGATATATTGAAAAAATGGTCACACAACAGCATGGCTTAAGCCATTTCAAGCAACTTTTGCATGTTGTCTTTGACTAAGACGATGCTGGGAGTACGTACCACTTTGAAAATAGGTTCAAATAAATGTAGCATAATAAAGAGAGTGTTATATCTTATCTTATGTCTAATCTTCATTAGGGATTTTTATGTAAACGCAATTTTATGGGGGTTACACGGCGTTGGTAAACTTCAATGATATGCTGTTGGCTCCAAGTTGTCTCCGAAATTAGCGAAATTCAATCTGAGCGATGGGCGCCCGCCGCAAGCGTCTTGCCGCTAAGATGAAGAAGGTATTGTGTTCCATGTTATCACAGTGTAATGTCCAGTCTCCATTCCGTGGACTGCTCCATTTAAAGATTCTTCCTTGAATCTGAGCCATGGGCGCCCGCCGCAAGCATCTTGCCGCTAAGATGAAGAAGGTATTGTGTTCCATGTTATCACAGTGTAATGTCCAGTCTTCATTCCGTGGACTGCTTCATTTAAAGATTCTTCCTTCAATCTGAGCGAGCAGATATACACTGTGTTAGGAAACTTAGCACAATCGGAAAACTGGTAAAACTATATCAAATTTGGAGTATATTTTGTGGTACACCTAACTTATTTTGATAAGAACATTTGTTTTCGGGTAAATCGAGTCATGTTAGAATTTTTTTGCTCAAATTTGAAAAACCATTTTTTGCTAACGGTTTAATATCAGCTGTTTAATGTATTTTAAAACAGGTTGAAGTCTAGATCCGGCTCCAAAGGCCGGCTTTTTTTAACCCCTTAGATGCCGGAAACAAAAAATAATAAAACTTAATTCTCAGGTCGAAAAAAGTTATTTTGGGTTCTCTGTGTGATGTAGTTCCACCATTTTTTCCATAGTACTGCGAGTTTCCGGACACCGCGTAAATGTATATTATTTGAAAAATAACAGAGTAATATCGCCCGCCGCGAGCATCTTGCCGCTCTCTTCGAAAGTACTTTCTGCAATCCGCCGATTCGATTGTTCCACGCGGAAATATTTGTGTGGCGCCCTTGAGATGATTTTTTAACAAAAAAGGCGCTGCACTAATCATTCAAATATCATTATTAAATTTTCTGCACTATCGTGGAGGTTAATTAATTATTAATCAGATACTCGAGTCGGGCCATGTCAAGAGTCAGAATAATAGAAGAGTATGTATGAGACGATGTATGAATGTGAATGAGGCAAGAAGTGTGTGCCAAGACCGAGTTGTTTGGCGGTCCTTCCTCTCTCCCTACCCCTGCGGGGAAACGGCGTGATGGTTAGTTAGTTAGTTAGTTATCGTGGAGGTTTTCCTAAACTGGAATTTATTTAAGCATTTGTTTCTTCTTAGTAACTTCCAAATAATAAAGTTTTAATATAATTTATCATTCACGTTTCCCAATTACGCCTTTAATCCCCAGAACCTATCCACCCACTTTTAACGCAATAAGATGCAGTTTTTTTTTTGGGTTTATAACTTATTCATGAGCGGCCATTAGCCATTTTGCATTTAACACACCACAAAGAGTCCACGAAAAACGGTTTAAAAGAAGCAATCAACCGGTTTTCGCGATACAAACAGAAAAAGAGATGTCGGTATAATAGCACGTTATACCTTTTTACAGAGACGAGATACAAATAGAAAAGGGAGAAAGAACCGTACAAATATTATATCCTATTATATAAACGGACAGCACTAAACGCGAAGTTTCCCCATTTCTATACTAATTAATCGTCATTATCATACTATTTGTTGTTCGTTGTCATTATCTGAACCCTTTCGGCACTTTTGGTTACTCGTTACTTCTGGTAACTGGCACACTGGTAACTATTGTTTATATCTGGAAATGCCAACTCATCGACAGTCCTTTCATCACCAGACACCTTTTGTTTACTTAAATAAGCTTCTGGTGGCTTTTGGAAACTTTTAGTAATATCTGAAAACTTTTTGTAACATCTGGAAACTTTTATTAACATCTGGCAACTTTTTAAAACATCTGGCAACTTTTGCAAACTTCTGGAAACTTTTGGAAACATCCGGCAACTTGTGGAAACATCTGGAAACTTTTGGTCAACTTTGGTTACAGTTGGTTTCTTCTGGTGACAAGTATGGTATCACTAGGGACTAGGTAACCTATACGCAAATTCAAAATTTACAAAAGCAACTTTAATCACAATGACTTTTTATTGAAATATGAACGCTTCTAGTTTGGTTGCTATGCAGATATCAATTTAAAAGAACGTCTGTTTTCTCTCGACTATTAAATTATTTAATTAACCTGCAGTAGTCTTACGATATAGTACACCATTACACAAGCAATTTTTCAATTTGGTAGGCGGGAATGGGTACCGCCGCCCTGGGAACCATTTATTGGATGACCAACACCTCTGCCACAGGTCACCCCAAGTGGTTCGCTACGTTTGGTGACTTAGCAGGGGTGCCCGGGTTCATGGGTTAAGGTTTGCCCAGGTCTTGGTGGCGGGTGCGTCGGCCGACCTTCTGCGTGGCGGGCCGGTTGGGAGATGCTGGTTGAGGGAGACCCTTTACAACCTGTTACCGCTGTCCGGGCCGCTCGATAGTACAGGGGCCCGACCCTCAGGCTCACGACTAAGGGTGGGCTGCCCCATCAGCGAGTGAAAAAACCCCGCCACTGCTGTTGTGCCGGTTCGTGACCGGAGGGGACCCAGCAGCAGCGTTTGGGGCGCATTGGATGCCCTCTCCAGCCGGACTCTCCCAGCCTATCGCCTAGCACCGCAGTGGGTGGGCTGGAACCAAACGCTCATCACTCTTGGACAGCCTGAACCCCAGATTCCTACCCACCCTTCATACCTTTCCTTTCCAGACCTTCCTTTCACCTCATACCTTTACAAAAAAAAAAAAAACTTATAATCATGAACTTACAACAAAACAAACTTAACATCGTTACAGCGGCGAGTAGCAGGCGTCCCCGGTGCGGGCCAAAACTGTTGGTAAATTTTGCCAACATTCGCGGCCTGCACACAAATCTAAATTCCGTTCATCACCATCTTTTATCCCAACGTCCCAACCTTCTCTTCCTATCCGAAACTCAGATAGCCGAGCCGCCAGACTCCTCCTATCTGGACTGCCCGGGCTTTACCCTTGCAAGCAAGTTCAGACCCAAAGGAGGAGTCTGCCTCTATAGTCGAGCTGACGTCAACTGTGTGCGACTATTGAGTCTGGAAAACTCCAGATTCGACGTAATGTGGGTGCGCGTCAATCTTGCCAGTACGGCAAGATTCTACGCATGTCTATACCGCTCACCGAACCATAACGAATCAGACACTTCCGAACTCTTCAAACATTTGAGCGATACTATTGATGATCTCTTGTCCCGCTACCCTTCGGCCGAGTTTATTGTTCTGGGGGACTTCAATGTTCATAACGAACCATGGTTGAAGTTCTCAGGCCCAACGGACTCGGCTGGCCGACAGGCGGAATCCTTTGCCATTTGCTACGGATTAGAGCAACTAGTTCAGGAGCCTACAAGGGTTCCTGATGTCCAGACTCACCGCTCCAATCTGTTAGACCTATTCTTAACTACTGTGCCACACGGTTATAAGATTGACGTCACAGCGCCTCTAGGATCATCTGACCACTGCCTGGTGACGACATCAATCCCCGTTAACCTCAGACCAACCAATGAGAGGCTGAGGAGAAAAGTGTGGCACTATAGGTCAGCAGATTGGTTCGGCATGCGGGCCCATTTTAACGCTTTTCCGTGGTCAGCTGTTTGTTTTCGGACTTCGGACCCTTCAAGATGTGCCCAGGAGATTGGTGAAGTCATCAAATCGGCGATGGATGGCTTCATACAATCGACTACTAAAGAAACTGGTGTGGGCTCAAAGCCGTGGTTCAGTCGACAATGCTTCGAAGCAGTTCGACAAAAAAACGCGGCTTACCGAGCCTACAACACATCTCGAACATCCGAAAGCAGATCAGCATACAACAAATCGGCAAAGGAATGCAAGAGAATCATTAATAGGTCGAAATTCGAACACGACCTGCAGATCAGCAAAAAGCTGGCTGCCTGCCCGCATGGCAGCAGAGCATTCTGGTCGCTTGCGGGCTCAATAGGTCCGAATTTTCGCAAACCCAGTTTGCCACCTCTTACCAGACCTGACGGCTCACTAGCAAACACCGCCACCGAAAGGCTAACTTATAAGGGAAAATGTTTGCGGAAAACTCGACCCTCGATGACGGAGGTGCTGTTCCGCCGTCGGTTCCTCACTGCGGCTTCTTTATGAAAAAGCTAAGGATTCGGCATCGGGATGTACTCCACGTTATACGGGGGCTCGATGTTAACAAAGCTAGTGGACCTGATGGAATACCTGCCCTGGTATTGCAGAGGTGTGCTGCGGAAATAGTTCCAGTTTTGACAAAGCTCTTCAAAATGTCCCTGAAGTGTGGCACTGTGCCCTCTGGTTGGAAAAAAGCGGTCATTCACCCTATTCCCAAGAAAGGTGACCGCTCCAACCCGGCCAACTACCGCCCCATAGCGATCACATCAGTTCTGTCCAAAGTGATGGAACGTGTGATCAACGACAAACTGCTCACATACCTCGAGAAGAACAAAATTATCAACGACCGTCAATACGGATTCCGGCGGAACCGCTCGTGCGGTGATCTTCTCGCGTATGTGACGCATGTTTGGGGGCGGTGCCTTGAACGTCACGGTGAGACCCAAACGGTCACACTAGACATATCCAAGGCCTTTGACCGGGTCTGGCACCGAGGACTTGTCAACAAATTGCCTTCTTACGGACTTCCCGCATCCCTGTGTACGTGGATTGTTGACTTTTTAAGGGATAGGTCGATTCAGGTGGTTGCTGACGATTTCACCTCTTCTTCGCACTCTATAAATGCTGGCGTTCCACAGGGATCGGTTCTGTCTCCGACTTTGTTTTTGTTGCACATCAATGACCTTTTGACATGTGCACCGATTCATTGCTACGCGGATGACAGTACAGTTCATGATAGCTTTTTGTTTGACAAGCCCCCAAAAAGCAAACTCAAACGGCTCGGAGGGCTTTGAAGCAGAGAATGGACGGTTATCTCGGAGTATTTCCTCCTGGGGTAAAAATAATCTCGTCGAATTTAATGTTTCAAAGACCCAATCCTGTCTGATTACGTCTAAAAGGGATCCAAATGAAAATCTAGTCTCCTTCAACGGAAGCAATCTTCCGAACAGGCCTTCCATTGATATGCTTGGTGTAACTATAAGTGAACAGCTCAAGTACGGGGGATCCATTGAAGCCAGAGTAAAGCTGGCCTCTCAGAAGCTGGGCGTACTGTACAGGGCCCGCAGATACTTTAATAGTACACAACTGCTGACCCTGTACAAATCGCAAGTGCGCCCTACTCTCGAATTTGGTAGCCATCTCTGGTCTGGAGCCCCTAAATACCTGAAAAAAACCCTTGACTCTGTGCAAAAACGGGCGGTCCGTTTGATAGATTCCCCAATCTTAACAAGCGGACTGCAATCTTTAGAGCACAGGCGTCAGGTAGGTATGCTGTCCTTGTTCTATCGGTATTACAATGGAAGATGCTCTGAGGAACTAGCGTCATTGATCCCTTCGGCACCGGTGCATAGTCGGGATACACGCCAAACGCGCGCCCAACATTTGTACACGGTTGACATTTGTCACATGAGAACGGGTTGCTTCTACGATTCGTTCTTAAGTTCAACAGCTCGGCTGTGGAACGAACTGCCGGCCTCTGTGTTTCCTCCCTCCTACAACATGGGACTCTTCAAGACCCATGTTCACTCCTTCCTCTCCACAAAAAGACCCTCCACACAGCATCCCCAAAGATGACATAGGCCCTGAGGGAAATTATTTTCTTCAGGGCCTCCTGTGTGGAGTTTATGTAAAAAAAAAAAAAGCAAGAATCTCTAAAAATTATTTGCCTTTTCCATGTATACTATAGGTATGATGACTATAGGTACTATAGATACCCAGAAATGATATTGATTGAACTACGAGTAATAATATGTGCATTGATATTTTTCTATGTTTTCCTTTTTACATATTCAATATAATTATTATTCAATTTCTGCTGTGAGATTATTGTTACGTGTAACAGCTGTTTCACCTTCGGAAGGCATTACTAAATTGGGGGAAACTTTGTTAAACCATTAATAATTTCTGTTATTTTATAAATTTTACTTCGAAATCAGTAATGACATAGGTAATAATTTTTTTTTTAAATTCAATATAAACACCAATGTAGAATTAATATTATTTTTTTAATGTTAAACTAATGTTTATAAGACAGGGTTTTATGCATAGCATAAAGGATAACAAATAATTATAAACAATAATGAATTGGCGCCATTTATTTTTACTCGGGAGATCCATGTTCGATTTGTATTGTTATTTCAGCCGACTAATTATTTATTTATAAATTTATCATTTTGTAATGTATTATCTTTTAATAAATAAATAAAATTTATGCTATACATACAACCTTGTCTTATAAACATTAGTTTATCATTAAAAAAATAATAAAATTAGACAAGTCAAAAATAATAACGATAAAAAATAAAAGTAAGACTAGTAACAGTTAATCGGGATGTTGATAGTTCATTTTGATGATCTTAAAAAAATAGTTTCCATTATTTGTATTTGTATGAGCATGGCTACTTCCAATCAGCACTTATTCAGTTTTTAGAAAAAAATTACGCCACTTCATTACACATTTCATATCTCTGACCTTCTTTGTTCATTTGAATGCTCATGCCCTCGTGGCAAAGGGTACGTTTCGAGTGCCCCCATTTCAGGAACTGGGCTGTTGCTACGCCACTCATCTCCTCTTTCTTCACGAGGTGATAAGCCGCAAATTCAGACAAAATACAGGTGCAAATTACCTGAAAAGAAAGAGCCTTCACAGATAAAATGTAAAAAAAATATTATAATCATATTTTTTTAAGATAATGCATCAAATATTTTGTGTGGTGAAGTGTTTTTGAAGACTTTTTAATCAACAAAAGCTTTTTAAAAAAACGTTTGCCTGGTGATAAGGAAATTTTCATGTTTATTATTTATTAGTTAACCTTTGTATAATGATTGAACTCACGTTGGCCAACAAATATTTTGATGGAGCGGATTAACGAAATTTTCTTCAGAATTTCGTAAATATTTTCTACAAATCTAAAATTTAATTCTGATGTTCTGTGTATGCTTTGACCCAGCTTAAGATCTATCATAGCTCCGGATCACTAAGTTCGAATTTTGAAAAACGTTTATTTAAATTTACATTTGTTTTTGGTAACGAATGAATGCACATCTTGGAAAATTGACCCACTTTCCAACATCTGATTCAACAGATAGACTCGTTGTCATAGACATTCTAAACACGTATGCTCACAAATGCTTACACAAACGCATTTCTCTTAAAATGGATGATATTACAGCAACAAAATAGATGTCAGTCAAATGAGGTTTGTAGAGTTGTCGGTTCAGTTTCTGGGTAGGTAGGCTAAATCTTCAGCCAAGCCAATTTTCTTTTTTTTTAGTTTTAAAAGATATTTTTTAATAAATGTAACGGTTAGATTTTTTTCTCCGGAATTAGAATGTATTGGAAAATGTCCATAAAGTGAAGAGCTTGTATGGCCGGTCTTAGTACAAAGTTCATTAGCGCTGCTTTAATCACGGGCGGTAAAAAGTATACCACTTTCACACTGTCTGTAAAATGTGGTACTCGATTGCCAAATGTGGTACTCCAAACCATATCATATTCAAAATTCCTAAAAATGATATGATGTTTCCAGATGTTCAGATAAAAATAACAACTTGTAGTCAGCCCTCTAATACGAACCCTATTTTTATCAAAAGCAAAGAAAAAACACAAAAGTATTCGAAAGAGAGTTTGTTTTAAATAAGCAAAATTTTCAGTAATTTCTTTTATCTTCCCAATAACATAAAACCTTATTGCATGTCTTTCCAAATACTTATTTATAATTAAAAGTGAAAATATAAAAAAAAGTTTTTCAAATTTATTCCAATTGATTTTTAAATTTAAAGTGTCGTTTCAATGACTTTCCAATAACTTAATTGTTTTCCAAAAATTTGTTAAATTTTGTTGTATCCATTGTAGCGTAGATTCCTCAAATACCATTCATGAGTTCCAATGAGTCAACAAACATTTACAAGATGAGGATCTACGGAAAAGGTATGACTAAAACTATTAATTATGAAAGGGTGTTACTGCATTTAAAGCCATTTTAAAAATGATAATATTAAAAAATAGTAATATCAATAAAATACCAAAACTTCCTTATAATAATTTATAATTAATTATTGGATTTAAAATCAATGGTTCCACGCCATCTACAATATTGGAAACGGTTGTTTGAAACAACTTTCAGTAGAAAGTCCACAAGCTTCTTACCCAATTGATTAAAAACCCATGTCAGTACCAACGTAGATTTCTTTGTGGCTATAAAACACGCGAAGGGTCCACAGCAAAATTCATGATGGTCAATTTTAACTGATTTAAGGATCTCGAAATTTACTGCTTTGGGTAGAGGATCTGCTTTTATTATTGCTTATAAAGCAGTTTTCGAGTGACACCTTCTGGTGGTTATCATTGTGATTTAACGGTCTCCGTGGCCAAGCGAGAGGTTCGATTCGGTTACAATTCGAAAGGTCATGAGTTCGCTACCCTGTGTCCCATTTTTTAATTATTTAATTTATATGTGTTATATATCTCAAAAAATTATATTGTGTTTTCGGCAGGTTCCAGAGTGGTAGACACTCTTAGAAGGTAGTGAATGGGCATGTACAGCTTCACTGTAAGGGCTGACGTCAGTTCTACAAAATTTCTTAAGGCCTATAGGCCTTAATAGAATTAACAGAATTAACAGAATTCGCTCTTTGAACAAGTTTTGTTTTACAAAAAAAAATTATTTTCGAAATCGAAATAATTAGAATTCGGAATAGCCCAATTTGTAAGTGAAATCGAAAAAAAATATCTTGAAAATTACCATGTTGGTCCTTTTCAAATGAAGCCACAGAATGGTAGCAGCGAAAACTTTTATTTTCTTTGCGGTTCATTCTAAAATGTGCGGAACAATCATCTGTTCCCACCCCATAGTTTACATCAACCCCATAACATATTATATAAAAGAAACATGGGAATGTTGAACTGAAGTTGGAGCGGAAATATTTTAATTGTAGCCTTTTGTCCCTCGTTGCTTTAAAATTCAAAAACTTTCGTCTTGAAATTGCAGAATATATAAAAGTAGACGCTTAAATGGAAACCAATTTGAAATCCTAAATAAATGCTTATTTTCCGCTTTATTTGTAGTAATTTGAATTTTACCGCTGGTCCTTTTTGTTGTGAGTTCTTTTCAAAATAATGATAATTCAATTACAAATATAATGCAATTAGAAGTGAACATATCTTTTATTTAACTGTTTTTTTTAAGTTCAGTAAAGTTCTAAGGATTTTTTTAATTGAATACAAAAAAAACTCACCCCCTCTCACCAAAGTCACCAAACTTAGCGACCCACTTGTAGCAGAGGTGTCGTATTTATTTATTTCAAATATACGGCACAAAATGTGCCATTCACATACTAATTTACAGAGAATAGTACAGCAACATAAGGAATTCAACAATATAAATGTAAGTATAATGGTATAATCAGTAAATAGTAAGTAAGGTTATACATAATATAAGTAGCAATCTGTAGTATAGTAATAAGTCAAAGTAAGAAATTATATGAAATAATATACAATAAAGTAGTATGAGGAAGAATGAAGTGCTTATAAAATGTCTAAAAGGCATTAAGAGTTTGTATTGTATTGTACTGCATGTGATCCCACGATGAGTTTATTTACTCTCAAAGTTAGGAATACAATAAATAAGGGTAAGTAGGTATGAATTGCATACTTTTTAAAATAAATAACAATGAAACTTGGCTAAAGCCATTTCAAGCAACCTTTCGATTCTGATTTATAATTTTTCTAAGGGCATATGTCATCTTTGAGGATGCTTTGTGGAGGGTCTTTAATGGAAAAGAAGGCGTGGAAGTTTTGGGAAGGAGAAAGGGGTGAGCAGGAATCTAACGCTCAATTTTTGTATTTTTGGGAGGGTTCGTTTGGTAATTAAGCAGGGGTTCCCGGGTTCATCGAGGGAGTTACGTTCAGGTTGTGCATGCCCACCAGCTGTGTGATCTCCCACCAGATCGGGAGAGGCTGGTTTGGGGAAACCCTTTGACCTCTTTAAATGGTCTCTTTTGCAGTGATAAATCATTTTTCCGTCACTTCTGGACATACTGATCCCTAGATTCCAACCCAACCCTCAAACCTTTTACTTACCCAGAACTTCATCTCCTTCCTTTCTTTAAAAAAACTCTCTCAAAGATTCCAAAATATGACATAGGCCCTGAGTGAAATTATTTTCCCAGGGGCTTCCGTGTGGGTTAATACGTATATCATCTATATGTTTTAGTTTTGTGGCCCAAATCTATCTAATAATAATATAGCTCTCTTGAGATGATCTTTTCATGAAAACGACTCTGTTTAAATCAACCGATTATTATTAAAGTCAGTTGATACAATTGAAGTTTACTAGAAACATAACACAACCCGCCATTACAATAACATTGATTGACATGCTCGTCTGTTATGTACCTAGTCTGTCAATGTTATATATAAATATATGAAAACGGGAATCTATTTTTATTGTAAGACTTTCTCTTTAACAACTTAAAAACGTATTAACGGAATGGGCATAAAAAATACACTTTTTATTAGTTCCTTCCTGAGAGAAAAAATCTTTTAGCGAACGTCTTGACTTTTTAACCAAAAACTCAAACATTTGTGATTTATTTACGAAATAAGGGGCAAGGCAGTTAGTACTACTAATCTGCTAATGGTAAAGTTCAGATGGGCAAGTAGACCGGTGGAAGGAAAAAATAGAATTAAGAATTCTTTCACTTAAGAATTTCAAATTTAACTTCTCTTCGGATGTATTTATGAGGTGCCTTTATTAAAGGAATGCTTTTAGTAAAGGTTTATTTAAATTGAATATATACTGAGAATGCACTGTGCGTACTCGCGATGCAAGCGTGTGCGAGTGCAAACATCATCTATAATAATAAACATTCAATCATTGACAGACATTCCTCCTGGAATGCTATAAATATATATTACTATATATTGTTATACTACTACCAGGGTCAACTATGTATTTAATGCAGAACGGACGAGCCGTCCCATTATAGATAAGAGGTATGGTGCTGCTAAATGATATATCTAGGTCTCATGACATTTTCAACATTAGCCGAAGAAGATTGAAGACTTTAGAAGTAATTTTGCAAAAACTATTAAATATATTATTATTAAGTAGGTATGTATTTATTTTTAAGTTATGTAGATTATTTTACGTGATTTTTATTACGAAAATAGGATTAATACAAATATAATACACATTAAAAAGTTTCCGTTAATATTTTATTTAATTTTGATGTTATCGTCAGCCCATTTCATCGTCAGGGTAATTAATCCCTTATAAAATATTTATATACAACGTAGGTTATATCGACGCATCTAATTTTTCCGTATCTGTCTAAGACCAACGCCTAGTACGAAATTTACCTGAGGCAATTACGACGCCACCTTAATTATTCTAGAATTTTCCACGAATTTTTCCCTTTGAAGAAAGCTCGTTGTGTTCTTTTGCATATTTTATATTTCTTCCGCAAAATAATAAGGGAAGTTTTTTACAAAATAAAAAATGCTGTAGGAATTCTACTGCGTTTTTCAGGTAAGATAATGTAGAACATAGAACACGAGGAATTGTAAAGAATACAACACAAATACATGGAACACAAGATGTTTTCGACAAAATTAGTCATATTTTCGAACAGAACAATAATTTTTACTTGAATTTACAGAACTAATTTCAGTAAAAAATAATCTTGTGTTTGAATTAATGGCAATGAAACGCCAGGATTTAAAAAATAAATAAATGTTGTAATTTAAAGCAAGAAATCTCTTCAGTATAAAACAAAGTTTTCAATATCTGTCTGCCTCCAGAATTCTCCGGAATAATTTCACTTTGGGGCTGTTCGGAGGTCTGATATGACAGGCTTCATTAAATGAATGACGGATGTCATGATTCTATGAACCACCAAGTAATTTGTATTCGCGGTTAAGTATTATGATACTTTTGACTGTGATGCTCTCATTTCAAATTCAACAGATTAAGTATGTTTGCCCTATATTTGAGACTGTGCAGATTTGTTAACATGTAGCTTTCAACAAATAAAAGAAAAATAATTAAAAATCATAGTTGGTTATTATTGTTTTTATTAATATTTTATAAAAGTTTTTGATGTATACTTAAATGCAGCAATTACCTATTTCATGATTATTTTTAAATTTAATAGGTTGTTGATATAATGATAACTAATTAATCACCGCTCATTTTGATATATATGTCAATGGGTTCTTATTTATCTATAAAACTTGACTGTCTATTTTTTTAATTTTCACTATACGTTTATCCTTACTAGGACACTGTAGGTTTTAAAAGATGTCGATGGTTTTTTGAGTAAATGAAAAAAGTGTTAATTTCAAAGTTATTATTTTTTTTATGCTTCCGATTTTGTTGTCCGGGTTAAATCTTCCCCATAAGAAAAACTAAACCCTTCCACTCACTTTTCCACAAATGATCAGCTAGTCAATCAACACTATGCAAGTGCATTACATAAGTAAAGTAAATACAAAACAATACAAGACCAACAACACGTCAACTCACCAGAGGTCAAATGGGAAAAAAAATTATTATTATATTAATTATTATATTTTATTATTTTAGGATACTTTTAAATTATATTCCGTGTAAAAATAAATTGAATGAGAAATTTTTTTGCATCAAACGGAATAAAACGCTGCTCTAAAAGGCTTTAGCCGTGTTTTATAACCAGATTTGAATAGCCAGGTACATCCCTACCATCCTATTTCCTATCTCATTCTCCTCCCTACTACCTCCAGCCTCACAACATACCCCAGTTGTGGATGCCATAGTCTCACTGATTTCAGATGGTTGGGAGCAGTTGGGCCCCTTGTGCGGCATTTGCAAAATTGAATAGTAGAAGTAGAACATGGCCCAACCAACTGATTCAAATACTGAGTCGAGTCATTTAAAATTGAATAGTAGAAATAGAACATGGCCCAACCAACTGATTCAAATACTGAGTCGAGTCATTTAAAATTGAATAGTAGAAGTAGAACATGGCCCAACCAACTGATTCAAATACTGAGTCGAGTCATTTAAAATTGAATAGTAGAAGTAGAACATGGCTCAACCAACTGATTCAAATACTGAGTCGAGTCATTTAAAATTGAATAGTAGAAGTAGAACATGGCCCAACCAACTGATTCAAATACTGAGTCGAGTCATTTAAAAAATAAGAATAACAGAGTGTTGTTTATGAACCCTGGCTCATCTTCCTTGCTGCTGTTGTCTGTGTCTCCGACCAAAAGGCAACTATCGTATAGATAAACTTACGTAGAAAAAATAATATTTTCTTGGCCCAAAAAGGAATATGCAAATACCCTAACTGATGAAATAAAAAAACTAAATAATGAATTGGTGGTAAATGAAATTCAAAAGAAAAGACCAAAAATAATAATAAAAGGATTAAAATCCAATCTTACTAAAGACGAACTAGTTTGCGGAATAATTACACAGAACGAAGGAATTGAAGATATTATCAAGGAAAGTGAAGACAACCAAATCACAAATCCGATTACAAACATAAATGAACAGCAGTGCCATTTCACTAACTACATCATGGAAACTAGTGGCAAAATGCGAAAAAATCTTTTAGCACTCGATAAACTAAATATACAATTTCAACGAGTAAAAATTGAGAACTGCAACCCATTAACTCAATGTTTCCATTGCTGCATGTTCATGCATACGGCTAAAAAATGCCTACATCGAACCAGCCCTACAATTTGCCCACACTGCATGGGCGATCACATCCTCTCAAAATGTCCGGAAAGAGAAAAAAGATTAATCCCAGCATGTGTAAACTGCACCAAACAAAACACTAAATATAGATAAAAAGCACCACAGACCACACAGCCAACAGTACCTGTGATGGACCAAGGTCTTTCCCAAGGTAAATGATATAAACCGTCATAGTAGAGCCATCTATCGGGACAGACACATATGAATTACAGGGAACTGCAAACATGTGTGGGAGGTTTCCTTTGGGGTCGCAACGGGAAGACTGGATTGCCCAATCATGATTACAGAAAAAAAAGTGGCGCGACTTTTTGACAGGACAAAGAATATTTAAGAGGGGGGGTGTGTTTAAGCTTTGATTCAAATGGCATCGACCTTGGAAATGTTCCCACCAAATGATTAGGTGAACTCACTAGCTGGATTCAAGGCTGAACAACTTGACATTTTTAGGGGTTCAAAACCCTTTTTAGAGGCGTAGCATCACTGGAACGGAGCGAGATTTGGTGGTAACAGATCTGTTACTCGAGGTTAAAAAAAGTAGAAAGGTTGGCGATTTCTGGCACTCGAACGGGTTAATTTTGGAAAAAAATCGAACATGGTTTTGCACCATTTAGACCCTAATAATCATTCACGAAAGTAATAAAATAAACACAGGGCTTATGGAAGAAGAAAATACATTAAAATTAATGGGTTAACCATTAACAGAGGAATTATGAGCGAGTACATTCGGTTTTGTTGTGACGGGGGCTTGAGGTCTCTGATTAATGTGAAATGAGATGAGAGACGAAGACAAAAGAGGGGCGCGTGGCAGTATCCTTAGGGTTAACACCCGTAATTGCAGAGAGGAATCGTGAAAATTCAGTAATAATTCTTGAAATAAAACTGGCCGGAGGAATAAACAGGATATCAAATCGAAGCGGTCTCGGGCGGAGGACAAAATAATAGGTGACATAATGAGTACTGGGACATTTCAACTAGAACGAGTACCGAGGGAACCTTAGGAGATTGAAATAATCGGTGAAAAATGAAATAGTTATACTAAACCAAGGAAAAGGGAAACTAAATGTGCAATGTAGGAGACGACCTTACGCAAGGGATTAAGCATACGGTGGAATGGGAATGATTGTTGGAAGTAATTGGTTCGGAAGGTAGAGGGGGGAACGGACGTGTACACCATTTAATTGTCAGAGGCAAAGTGAAGATGATCAAAGCTAATCTCGTGAAAGCATTAAAAATAAAGCGTACCACATCATAAACAACTGTAGACGGTAGGGGATACTGCTGCAAGTCTACGTTAGGTTGTGACCTCAGTCAAGGGAGATTGCACTGGGCATTTTTCGGCTTTAGACTGGTTAGTATAAAGAGACATTCGTCTATCAGGGAAGCAAAAGACAGTCATTAAAGCAATTTTGCGGACACAATAGCATTTTAAAATAAAAGGTCCGGAATTCACACTTCAAAAGGACAGCTTTCACTAGAGCATTATATAGAAAACGCCGTATGGGAATCCGAAACCGCTCCCCAGTCCACGTCTGATCATTTGGTCACATGAAACGAACGCCAGGGTGTTAACCTTTTTGAAATAATCAGAATGGCCTAATTAGCATGATGCAACTATGACCTAAATAGAAAAGAACATACGAGTCGATAAAGGTTAGAATAGCATATATTTAACGTGATTAATGAGGAAACACGATTATAAATGGGCTGAACTTAGTAAAAACGCAAGAGTCTTTTCGTGAATTTTGGGGAGTTACTTTCAGGGTAATTACGTCGCGGTAATTTAATTCAGACTTGGAGAGTCTTTTCGCGAATTTTGAGGAAGTTGGTCACAAATCGCCGGGAACCGTTTAAAGAAAATATACGCGTCGCGCTACGACCTCTTGGAAATTTATTCTGGACTTAGAAAATTTTTCTGGTCAAAAACATACAGTTAAGTTCAGTGTTTGAAGAAATAATAAACCCTGAAATTCCTTTTAGAAAAAAATTAAACGCGATTGTTATGGATTTAAATAAAGTCACGGATTATAAACAAAAATTGTAACCAAAAAAATAATAAACCCAAAAATTCCTTCTCGAATAAAATAAAACGCAAGTGTTAAGATCTATCGTTGGGATTTTGATGAAGTCTCGGACTTAATTTAAATTTATAATTGAAAATCTATATACCTAAGTGTCTTGCTTTCGCGCTTTAGGCTCAATCGAAGCCGTGTTACAACGAAATTTTTTTCAATAATTACTAGGTTAGGGAGGGAAGATCGAAGTGCATTCATTACGGCGAATAGCGAGGGTAACACAATCAAAATCAGGGAAATAAGATTGAAGCTATCCAAAAATTAATCTAGTGGTTATGCGGGTGCCCCACCCAAGGCAACGGTTGTGTAGATCCCACCTGGATGTTTGCTATTTAGCGGGTAGGAGCTGGGTAAGTGATTTTCGTTTCCAATTAAGGTGTACCAGTCTAACCTAGAACGTGCGCTGCTGACATCTGTCGACTAACAATTACCACTTATCCATTTTAATATGTATATGAAACCATTATGTCAATTTCCAGGATTCCCCAACAAGACCGATATTATCATCCGCAAACCTTACCTCATTCCTGAATTTAATCCTTGATTAAACTTCATAGTTGGTTAATGTCTGATAGTGTCGCTGCAAATTCGTATTCCACAAATATGGACTAGTCGAAAGGATTTTTTTTCTCACGCTATCACGTGATAGGGGTTGCCAATGCGGACGGATCGGACCGACGGGTTGTTGAAGACTATTCCCCCTGACGGGACCGTGTTGAGTGATGGGCGTGAGAGTGGAATGAAAATTGAGATGCCACCTGGTAATAAACGGAAACATGGTCAGCAGTTGGGGCGTCTAGGATGGAGGCATCTTGGGCGTCTGTGAAAATCCACGTGGAGGGGCGATGGCGTGGTATTACGTGGGGATAAGTCCGCAGCGCTATCACATTATCCAATGGTGTCGACCGGGAAGCTGATGTAAGCCAACTGGAACGCTCCCTTGGCGGAATTACAGCAGCTTCCTTGAGGTGAAGTGTAGGTCTGACGGCACGTGGGAGTTTGAGCTTCATCAGACGAAACCTACACGACACACTTTTCGCGTTAGTATCATGATATGGGATGCAATTACCTTCCCCATCTAGACTCAGTAAAGTAGTTCGTCCGGAGGTATGGGCGTTGGAGCGATTTCGGAAATGGCGTGATGACTTAATTCGCTTTCTCTTGGACGTGAACGGATCCGGATCCGGATCCAAACGGTATATTCATGTGCTACTAATATTTGCAAATGTGAAGTGTATTCCAAGCGCAAGATTTATAGTTGTATTTATTAATACCTTATAATCAATGTAATCGGTGACTCACATACAATAGACGAAAAAATTTTCGACACCGTAAATAAAACAAACGATTTTATAGATATAAAACCTACAGCCAGCCTAATAATAATTCACACGAATATCAGAAGTTTGGAGATGAATTTTGAAGAATTTCTTATAAGCATTAAACAATTAAATATACTTGACTGAATAATTTTATCAGAAAAGCATTCATCGAGTGAAATTAATTATAAAATACCGGGTTATTCGTACTACGCAACGAAGTATGAAATAAAAGAAAATAGCCGCACACAGTGTTTCATTTCATACAATCTAGACGGAAAAAACTCTTATTTATTTATTTATTTATTTAACGCCCAGAGGGCTTTTACATGTGGGTGGTACAAATTAAATGACAGTTTTGAAACATAAGAAAGAAAAGAAAGAAATAATAAAAATAAAATTACATAAGTATATGCGAGAAACAAAATAAAAAAAAAATAACAAGAACATAAATTAAAAAATACAGCGATTTGACTGGTTTACAAAAATATAACTTCCATTTAGGAATAGTATTGAAATAGGTCTTTTACGTTATCCACAAAATTCGCAAAGTTAATATTAAATATATCGACATCACCTAAGTATTGGTTTCCCATAGTGTGAAACCGTTGTATTGGGGAGTTCGCAATGTAA
Organism: Hesperophylax magnus; assembly: GCA_026573805.1. NCBI lineage: Eukaryota > Metazoa > Arthropoda > Insecta > Trichoptera > Limnephilidae > Hesperophylax > Hesperophylax magnus. The sequence goes on from JAIUSX010000082.1 coordinate 4,207,564, forward strand.
TTGCGCTTATGTGTGTTGCAGTGGAATAGTGTATTTTGTCGTGTTGTTATTGTAGGTATTCGTATGTTTATGAGTTGCAGAAGTTCGCAACAGTCGAATTTAGAGTTTAGAATCTTGAATAAAAAAGTTAAGTCGTTTATTTTACGCCTGTCTTCCAATGTGTGTATTGTGACAGTATCATGTTAACATCTCCGGCATCTAGCTCAGAATCATAGTTAAATATATTGCTGTTTTATAATTACCTCTTCAGCCGTACACTCTGCCTTCTCACCAATTCGTGTTGCTTGGGCGGGTAATAGGGAGGTGAATTTAATTAAGAACATCTATTAATTATGAGTCTCTATTATAATTGGGTTTATCAAGTGTTAATACTAAATCTAAATTATACTTAGATCTACTTACATCTATAACTTAACTAGTTGTCATATGGTTCCACTTTTCACATTGTCATTTTTCACTGTTGTCGCTGAGTTGGTTCTGTGCGTTGGCCTAAGTAAGGCTGAAGTTCTAGGTGGCGCGGCGGCTTCTGCAGTTCTTCAGCTCACGCCTCCCGGCCGCGTCTGGTCACCGCGCTTTCTTCGCCTCCCGGCCGCGTCTGGTCACTGCACTTTCTTCGCCTCCCGGCCGCGTCTGGTCACCATACTTTCTTCGCCTTACGCCGAGCATTACGTCGCCGGGCGGAGGATAACATATCTTGATAATCACTTCATCCACCGCCCAGCATCACATCGCTGGACGGGGAACGCGTGCTTCACCACCACTCCTGTCTCGGTCTCCTCTCTCTCCCGCCTCGATCTTGACTGTCTTCGTTCCTAAGCTCGTAGGACCTGTCGCCCTACCCCACACTTCTCCTTCTTTCTTTAAAACCCCCGTCTGTCAACACTTATATTTGGGCGCATACTGCAGGACACTCTCAGTTTATAACTCAAATTTATTTGTGACGAAATTTGATTCGTCACAGTATTTTTAGAGTGTTTAATAAGAAATGATATTGTAAGTCTTCTAGTGAGATATTTAATTTAACATTAATAAAACGCAGAAAATTTTTTTGTATTCGCTCAATGTTATTAATGTGAATTTTGTAAGAGGGAGACCAAACTACTGAGTTATATTCAATTATGCTTCTAACTAGAGATATGTATAACAGTTTAATGGCTTGTATGGAGTTAAAGTTTTTAGTTGTTCATAATACGAAGCCTAGTGTTTTCATGCCTTTGTTTACAATTTGGTGGATATGATTGGCGAAACTTAGTTTTTCATCCAAAATAATTCCGAGATCTCTCATTTCCGTGACTCTTTCTAAAGCTGTATTGTTAATGTAATATTCAAATAAAACAGGATTTTTATTTCTGCAGAAAGTCAGGGTTTTGCATTTGTCTACATTTAAAAACAGATTATTTTGTACGCACCAATCTTTAAACTTATTAATATTTGATTGTAGTATTTGGCAATGATTTACATCAGTTATTTTTTTGTATAGCTTGATGTCATCAGCAAAGAGCAATACCTCGACATCGTCGAAGCAATTTGTTATATCGTTAATGAAAATGAGAAACAAAACCGGACCAAGGTGACTACCTTGCGGTAGGCCACTGGTCGCACAGAAAGCTTTTGATAGCAAAGATTTTATTTTAACAAACAGTTTACGATTAGTTAAATAGCTAGTAAACCATTTTAGCATGTTGTCTCTTACTCCTAGGGCAAATAGTTTTCGGGTTAGTAGTTTATGGGATACTTTGTCGAATGCTTTTGAAAAGTCTGTATATATGCAGTCGAGTTGTTTATTTTTTGCAAAAGATTCTAATATAAAGTTTTGAAATATTGTAACGTTAGTTGCGGTTGATCTACCTTTGATAAAACCGTGTTGTTTTTGGTCGATTAGTTTTATTAATTTGGGATAGATTTCATCAAGGACCATTGATTCAAAAAGCTTAGAAAGTACTGACTGTATACAAATGGGGCGATAATTGGTTATGTCAGTGTCGTCTCCTTTTTTGAGGATAGGTGTAATGAAGCTCGATTTCCAGCGGCTTGGAAAATATCCAAGGAACAAGGAACAACTTAACAAGAACAACTTAATTTTATAATAATTAAGTGTTTGGGACCCTCTTGTGGGGAGTATTTAGTCTGAATGTATTGAAAATTTGGGTTGAAAGTCATTAGTACAGGGTTTTCCAATAAGAGGTGTTAATTTGATATTCAAACGTAAAAGATCAATTGTTTCGTTGCTTGTGTGGCACTTAGCGCCGTCTTGTTGAAAGTAAACGTTGTTCAGATCAATACCATCCAATTCCGGCCATAAAAAAACATTAATCATCTCTCGATAGCGCAATCCATTCACAGTAACTGTTGCTCCAGCCTCATTTTCAAAAAAAGTATGGTCCAATGACTCCGCCGGACCATAAACCGCACCAAACAGTCACACGTTGAGGATAAAAAAGCTTTCCAACAATAACTCTTTTGTTTTCCGAGCCCCAGATGCGACAATTTTGCGTTTTAACGAAGCCACCGAGGTGGAAATGGGCCTCATCACTCAAAATTAGTGACGGTTTCACCTCTTCCTCACACTCCATAAATGCTGGCGTCCCACAGGGATCGGTTCTGTCTCCGACTTTGTTTTTGTTGCACATCAATGACCTTTTGACATGTGCACCGATTCATTGTTACGCGGATGACAGTACAGTTCAGGATAGCTTTTTGTTCGACAAGCCCCCAAAGTGCACACAAACTCCAACGGCTCGGAGGGCTTTGAAGCAGAGAATGGACGGTTATCTCGAGAGTATTTCCTCCAGGGGTAAAAATAATCTCGTCGAATTTAATGTTTCAAAGACCCAATCCTATTTGATTACGTCTAAAAGGGATCCAAATGATAATCTAGTCTCCTTTGACGGAAGCAATCTTCCGAACAGGCCTTCCATTGATATGCTTGGTGTAACTATAAGTGACCAGCTCAGGTACGGGGGCTCCATCGAAACCAGAGTAAAGTTAGCCTCTCAGAAGCTGGGCGTACTGTACAGGGCCCGCAGATACTTTAATAGTACACAACTGCTGACCCTTTACAAATCGCAAGTGCGTCCTACTGTCGAATTTGGCAGCCATCTCTGGTCCGGAGTCCGGGTCCGTTTGATAGATTCCCCAATCTTACCAAACGGACTGCAATCTTTAGAGCACAGGCGTCAGGTAGGTATGCTGTCCTTGTGCTATCGGTATTACAATGGAAGATGCTCTGAGGAACTAGCGTCATTGATTCCTTCGGCACCGGTGCGTAGTCGGGATACACGCCAAACGCGTGCCTAACATTTGTACACGGTTGACATTTGTCACATTCTTAAGTTCAACAGCTCGGCTGTGGAACGAGCTACCGGCCTCTGTGTTTCCTCCCTCCTACAACATGAGACTCTTCAAGACCCATGTTCACTCCTTCCTCTCCACAAAAAGACCCTCCACACAGCATCCCCAAAGATGACATAGGCCCTGAGGGAAATTATTTTCTTCAGGGCCTCTTGTGTGGAGTTAATATAAAAAAAAGTAAAAAGATGATTTGTATTTGATTCACTCAAGTGAATTTTTATACGTTCAATACGTTGTTGAAGCGTGTATCGTTCCATTTTTATTAATGGCGTAGCTTCTAATTGTCAAATGTCAAAAAAGAATAGCTTCAAAAGTAACATCTTCCGAAATATCGGGCTATTCAAAATAATACATTTTATTGGAAAACTTTATATAATTTAAAAATCTTAAAAAAAATCGGAAAAAAGCTTTAAATAATTAATACAATATTAATTGCGTATTTAAGGTTTATAAAGAAAACAAATTTAAACACTAAAAAATATGTGTATTTTGAGAATAATAAGTAGGTAAAAGCACAGTCAGAAAATTTAATACAAATCACGAAATAATTGCAAGTACAAATAGATGATAAAAAATAGGTAAAAAATAATCAATACAATCATTATTACTAAATTAGGAAAACTATTTTAGTCATATTTAGAGACAGAACTTAATAAAAACAAGCATTAGTCGCAAAAAGTACAGTCATAAAATAAAATAATAATATCAAAAGTTATACAAGAACAGTAACGAATCAAAAAAATATTACTTATCTAATAAAGTACTATCTGAGTCATTTGCGGCGAGAGAAATTAACTGCCCTTAAACCTCGATAATTTTTTTAAGACAGAGTACAGGACCAATAGATATGTGAGAAAATAAAGTGCTTAAACAGAATGCTTATTGAAACTAGATGCTATCTGAGTTATGTTCAGAGGAGTCATCAGAATAATGTTCAGGGGAGACATCAGATCGCAAACATTGTGCTCTTGACTCGGAATTGTGTAGAAAAAGTAAATTTAACACTTCAGAGGGAAGTGAGCCCGATTTTTTTCTGAGAACCTATCTAAAACTATTTGTTATTGGATCTGATGTAATTAATAGTGTAATGGACCTGTTTGGGGTAAAAGAACGTAAAGAATTTTTTTAATAAATTAAAATACGTTCAGAGAATAGGGAGAAACGAACAGACTATGGACATCTTTGGGACATACTAGAAGCTTTATTATAGAAACCTACGTCGGTAATAGGTGTTAACCACGTAATAATTGAAAAGAGGCGTGATGGGGCTCAACGAATCAGATAATTCCCAAAATGAATTAAATAATTTTCGCCAATCACGGAGATTAAGGGCGGTCTAAGACACGATACACTCGAGATTGATTTACTGTTGAGTTAACCTTGGGATCCGGTCCCACGACGCGTGCAAAGGCACTTGGGAATCGACGATAAATTTGCATTCTAAGGCAGAAACGAAGCCATACCCAACCATCGATAACGAAAAAAGGGGGGGACGGTTTGGTGAACGAAGAGGGTGTTTTAGAATGTTTTGGTCCAGAAGACATATTACGAGTTGATCCTTGTAGAGAGAATTGTTTACGTTCGCTGGAATTCTGAGTGCTGTTTCAAGTGGCCAGAGTGAACACAAATTTTAACTTAAGATAGGACGTTTGGCCGAAATTGCCTAATTATATTAACACGGGGGAGATGCAAGTTGGGTAATTAAGAAAAGACATAAAAGTTAATGGGTCACGAAGTCTTTGATTAACGATCAAAATTTTACGACCTTTTTTTTGCGCGTAAACAAAGTTACGAGGATAATATATTGAAATTCCTAGATGAAGCGAGAAAAGAGTATATGGGTTGGGCTAAAACTAGACGCAAAAAACTGTAAAAACAGGGATGTACTGGGCGTAGATCACCGAAAAGAAAGGACCAGGAATCGAAAAGAAACCCGAAAGGTAGTTTAGCTCATGATGGAAGAGGTTTCAACGACTCGGGTAGTGGACAGCGATGGGTTACGAAAGATTACCAGAAGAGATGCGGCGGATATCACGAAAAGAGTCAAAATAGGTAGGCGAAATAACAAAAACGTGTCGAATCAAATTTTGGAACGAATGCCTACGAATCTCATCACCGAGAGGAAGGTATATGTGTCTTGGTATCACCCACGGATCGTGTAGACACCGATCAAATGCTAGAAGGCAGCACACAAGGAAGGATACTGTATTGCGCAAGCGCTGGACATAATAGGTGAAAAGCTTCCGTTAGTTAGGATAATTTATCGATTATATTATTGATATCAATAGCGAATTCCTCGGAAAGATTTCAAAGACAACGATATAGAAATGAGCTACACCTAGTCTATAGGCCGGAAATCAACCAATATTACGGACACAACACGTGTACGAGAAAAAATAATCAAATAATAATCTACATCGCCGTATATAATTTACGGGAGGGCGCCCGGAGGTCAGACCACCGAGTACGCGCCTGTACCCGCCTCGACAGGTTGGTAGGTGTTTACCTCAAATCGGAAGGCGGTAACCAAAAACCCTGAAACGGGGTTATGCAATTCTAAACTTAACGGGAAGTGAAACCTCGAATTCATAAAGGCGAAAGTCGCACAAATTTTAAGTCGATTTATTCGAAAAAACATTATTAAATAGCGTTGTTTGGAGGAAATCAGGGCTTTTTCGTTTTAACTTGGTTGGAGTCGGTCTTCGAGAACTTTACGTCGCGACAGCTTTGTGTGCTATTTTTAAACTAAACTGATAGAGTTTTAAATATAGTGAAGTTGTGTATTTAGAAAATCAAGGCATTTTCACGAAGTTAGAGTGGTTTTAATATTAATTGAAATAATTGAAGTGTTTTAAAAATTTAATAAGATTCAACCAAAAAAAGGGTAAACTCATAATTAGACAATACTAAATTCACGGATTGGAGTCTCTTGGTTTAGACTAATATAAAATGATGAAACTCAATTACAGTAATGTTTAATAATAACGCGTGTGCCATTAGAGGAGAAAAAATAGAGAGCCATAATAATTATCAAATGACCAGACGAAAACGGCTAAGTCAAAGTTCTAAATTTATTGTGAAATTGAAGAGACAGTGTTTTCCTTGCGAGCACTGGAAGGATTTTAACGGTTTACACGATATAAGAATTTAGTGAAAAAAAAATCGAAGTGAACGTGGCAAATAATATATGATAGGTTCTAGGGAGGGGGAGGGGGTCGGTGACCCTCCATAGGAGATCGGCGCTGTACAAATTATCGATAGTTCGCAATAAAACACGGCTGAAGTTACTCTCGTGTTTTACACGCTCATACTCAAAGGGGTAACGAAAGACTAGCTAATAACCTTCGGGAGCTGCTTACGGGAAATAACAACAGGATAGATCTCGGCAAATACTTACTTAGATACTCTGAAATAGTCGATAGGGAAAGATATCTAGACTAGGTACAGTGGAGGCCAACAAATACCTATGCATGTCAACGATCAATTTACAGTTAGAAAAGGAAGAGACCTTCTATTGAAAGAAATGATCCGCTTAGACATTCCGAAATCTAGTATCCGGTAATTTATGTGCTATCCACGGGGCGGCGTATGGAAGTAGGAATTTTAGCTAGAAAAATTAGATTCAATATGGTTATAGTTTCTACTGGCGAGTAGACGGGTGACATAGAAAATCGGTTTCGAATTTAATACGAACCCTTAATGGTTTAGGGGCTTTTACTCATTCCTACCTTGTGAGTTCCTGGACGTGGATTAATGTACATGTCGTCGATATCCCGACTGGACTGGTAATATTACGATTTTGGGTAAGTGACCTTGCATGAATATATATTTCCAGAACGTTAAAATTGCGACGAAGATGGGGTTGCAACCAGCAGCTCGGACGGGGCTGCGATACTGATAAGATAGTATCACATTTAGAACTGTTTGCTTGCTTCTAACAGCTGTGTTTAGCACGAGGCCAATGACCTACTTATTTGTAAGCAGTTTGTGTCGACGCACGACCCAAAAGGAAGAAAAGGGACCCCCATAAATCACTTGACGTCCGTGTCTGACGACAAAAGTCGTACATTCTACCGAGTTGGCAGCCGCGCAGGGGCACCTCAAATCAACATGGAAGCGACTAGCTGCAACCAACTCATGCTTAAAACAAATAAAAAATCAAATTAATAATATTTGTATAACCTTATATGTTCACTAACAAATTCCCAGATACCTTTGGCCTCGGCTTAGGACTCACCGTTGGAGTATGTTGTCCGTAAGCTATCTTGGGAAAGCACACAACTTCCTCAGCTCAGAAGATTTTCTACTTTCCTCATCACGCGATTTCGGGGCGTCAACGTTGTATGGAGAATCACGAAGAGTCCGGAAGGTCATCTCTTTTCGCGGAGCCGGGTCGGGTGAGAGGACACGAGAGGCAGTATGAAAATTAATGTCAAGTTGGAATGTTTGGGCCTTGGTTCACTGCGAAGGCGTTTAATTGAACGGGCTCCAAGTCTTTCAAAATCGCGTGGAGGAGACGTCGGCGTGATGAACGAGGGTTCAAAATCGGAGGACGAACTCATACTAAAGCGGGGTTTACCCGGAGGTTGATGCAACTCGACTGGAAATCCCTCGAGATCCTTTGCAGCAGCCTTCGTGAGGTGGATAGTAGGCCTGGCGGCTAGTGGACGTTGAAAGCCCCACCAGAACAAACCTACTTGAAACATGCACGCGTTTAGCATCATGACAAGGGACGCAATGAAAATTCCCCTTTTACAGTCAGTAACGTAGTCCGTCGGAGGAAGCGGGGCGGGGTGATTTGGGATATTCCAACAGGTGTATTTCCTCTTCCTCTGACGTGAGCGGTCCGGAGGTGTCAGGGCGACTATAAAAAGAAGTTAGACCAGACCTCGGGGAAAGCCAGACACGTATTGGTTCTTGGGGTTTTGCATTTGGAAGAATAGCGACCATTTCATTTGGGGCAGTGAGGTGCCGACCCAGTTTGCAAAAAACCCTTTTCTCGTCATTCAATCCGTTCCCATCTCCTTTTTCTCTCGTTTCCACTCCCATCCGCAACATCCAAAGTATACTAACCACAGCTAAATTCATCTATCTAGTTTCAGTACACCATTACAGAGGTCGACGAGGGAGTCCCAGTACTTATGCGGAAACAACACCCTATTCAACGAAGGTTTTAATAGCGCGTACACACAAGGGGGGGGGGGGTACGGTTCTATGTCACAATCTAGAATTTATAAATACGGGGACATTAGATAAGGGCGGGGATACAAGGCAATTGTAGAGATATGATAGAAACTGTTAGGTCAATTAGTAATACCTTCCACCCCATAACGGTGGGCTTCGAATTAACAAATCACACAACGTGAAGTTAAGGGATTTATTGTAGATCAACCCCAAAGCGAAAGCCTTATTTTACTGTACGCGATATCACAGGGGCGGGGGATATTCAGAGTTAGCTAGGCCCAGCACGATGTCATTTTGCAAAAGCGAAACTGAACGCTGGAGAGAAGGAGGTATAAAAACCTCATTCAAGCAAGTTAGGACAATTAGGAGGTCGAGTCAACACAATAGCATGGTTAACATTTCTCTGTTTGTTGATGTTCGGATGATTTTTCTAATAGCATGGTTAACATTTCTCTGTTTGTTGATGTTCGGTCGATTTTTCTGGCGTGCAATTGCCTAAATCTTCTACAGTCTTTATTTTGCGCCTTTTTTGACAGCTGCCCAAAAGGTACAATACACAAACTAATCACATCAAATGAATGGTGTAATAGTTTATGAATAGTTGGTGGCATGGCATACCAATCATACAGGTGAAGATATAACTCCTTAGTGTCAAATACTGTTCAAAATGTTTGATGTTAATGCTATACCTAGAAGTTATTGTACTCAAAATTATGCAAATTCTTTTGATGAGCCCAGCATCAACACTTGTTATCTCGGCACTCTTTTCGTGCTCTCGAAAAAACCGCCTTGCCGTGTTACCATCATTTGTGTTGCCAAAACCCAGGTTTCGGCTTATCTACAATTAATCCCATTTCACTTTTCAACCATTCCTGTAATTCTTTTTTCCTAGAACTTAAAATTAGTTTATTTGCATCCTTCTGACTTGCCAGCATTTGAGTTGTATTAATTTGACAACAAATCATTCGAGAATCCGAGAGGCTGCAATCCACTTTTTGGTTATATTCAAAGATATTAACTGTATTTGGCTTTTAAAATTTTTTTCAATAATATACACTGAGATTTTGACGTTCAAATTTACTTCAAATATGATTATATATTCCCTGAAACCTTTCTTTCTTGGGTAAACTTCTCTATGTCTAGAATAATTCCTGCCTGGAAGTCTGGTATGTGGTGCCTGTTAAATGACAAAATATTTGACAGATTGCAGTGGTTCCGTGACTCTCATGCACATAGTACGTGCCAAAAAAACCACTTACTCGTTCTCCCCAAACATAAAACTACTGTGTTTGAGGGTAGTTATAGCTATTCTTCGTCAAAGCTTTGGAACGAAGTACCACTATCAATTCGAATATCGACATAGTTGCATTGCTTCAAAAAGCTTTGCTGCAAATAGTTGCTATCGTTACAATGAAGGGGACACTCAGCTACATGTGGTTGCGATTATTGTTTATTTTGAATTTTTGTTGACCATATTATTATTTTGCACTCATTTGTATACCTACTATATCTATTTTTATTTTTATTTTTTGATTTATTTGATTCTTTGTTATATTTATAATATTGTTTAAATTATTTCATTGTTCATTATTATACCAAAATATGTATATGTTATTATTAATATATTTTAAGCATTGCTGAAAACTAGCTGCATTCCCGGAGAGATCCGGAATGCATAGCTGAGAGGTGACTTTTTTGTCAATAGAATTTATTTTCAAAAATATGTAAAATAAATTGGCAATTAATATTCTATTGGCAAATAAATGTTTTATTATTATTATATGATTGGTGAGCATTAATGAGCAAAAATATCGAAACAGATTTGAACAGAAAATTAATTGTTCATTCTACAAAAAAAAATCACGGAACCGTATTGATACTTTATCCGAAACAAATTCTTGAGAAGTTAGAAATTAAATATTTTTAAACCACAAAAAAGTACACAAGTTAAACATTATTTAAAAAAAAAACTATAATGTTTTATATTAAAAATTTTCAATAAAAACATACTACATACCTTCCAAATTAGCCTCAATTTTTTTAAAAACCAAAACAAACCACTTAAACAACCTTACAGCTCGCGTGACAAGATGCGAATAAAAGCAACTAATAATTCTTAACTAATTTACCTAACTTTGAGGCTCTGGTATGAGTAAATCTGTGCATTAATTACCCCAATTACAAAAGCATTTGTCACACTAACTACCTGTTAAATACCCCCACGAAATCGTTTTCAAGAATTCCAAAGTGATTTTTTTCCGTCTAGCTTGTATGAAATGAAACACAGTGCGGCGTTGCAACCTTTGTATCAAAAATTTACGCTGTAACAAATAATAATAATAATTGGATCATTTGTAGAGCGCCGTTTTTGAGAAAAATCACCTCAAGGGCGCTGTACAATTTGTTTTCTAGGATCTACATTTGTTATTTAGACCAACTGTGCCAACACAAGGTTCGTCATCCGTTCAGGTATGTGTCTGCCGCCAATATAGCGCTGACATGTGTCTGCTGCCAATAAAGAGCGCTGACACAACATCCTCACATAGACAACAAACCTTGGCAGCACCGCTATGACGTTCGAAGAAGACAGAAGATGGAGACTCTGTTGCAAGAATCCTAGGTAGCAAAGGAACTGTACCAGCTGCTGCAGCGAGAGAGACCACCCCGTCCACCAACTGTGCCAGCTCGAGGTTCGTCATCCGTTCAGGTATGTCTCCGCTGCTAATATAGCGCTGACATGTGTCTGCTGCCAATAAAGAGCGCTGACACAATATCTTCACATAGATAACAGACCTTGGCAGCACCGCTGTGACGCTCAACGAAGATAGAAGATGGAGACTCTGCTGCAAGAATCCTAGGTAGCGAAGGAACTGTACCAGCTGCTGCAGCGAGAGAGACCACCGCGTCCACCAACAGTGCCAGCACGAGGTTTGCCATCCGCTCAGGTATGTGTCTGCCGTCAATATAGAAGTGTAAATGAAATAATGGTGAATAATGTTATTTTATTGAATCACAAAAATATCACAAAAAAAAACAATAATCATCGGAGATATTAACATAAATATTGCCAATGACTGCTCCTCCAACGATAAAGATAATTACTAAAATATGTTAGCGGAGTTAAATTATATTTTATGTAATTAAAGTGTATCGTTTGGGTAAGAAGGACACTAATAAAACACGCCCCATCAAGGTCGAACTGTCCGATAAATATCAAGCCAGAACTGTTCTACAGAAAAAAGGAATACCGTATGGAAATGTAATTATCAAGACCAAGAACGACTTAACAATGCTTCAACGGCAAGAAGTACAAAACTTGTGGAAGGAGCTGGAGGATCGAAAAAGCAAGGGAGAAAATAATTTAATTATCAAATATATCAACAATAGACCCAAAATTATAACAGATATACTAAAAAAACGTATAACCGCGCCACCTTACATCTTCTACCAGAACGTCAGGGGACTTCGGACTAAACTCAGTGACTTTAGAACTAATGCACCCACCATCACACAGGACAACATCATACTCTCTGAGACCTGGCTGGAACCATCGATATACTCAGCGGAGCTCGGTCTACCTAACCACAGTATCTACCGAGTTGACCGAAATCGAAACACCAGCTCCAAATCAAGAGGAGGAGGCGTCGTGATAGCAGTAAATAAAAAAATTTCATCAAAATTATTAAAAAACAAAAACAATGATGTTGAGCAAATTTTTGTAATGTTAAACGATAAATCCAAAAAAACTATCATCGGATGTGTATATATTCCACCAAATTCTAATGTAATAATGTATAAAAATCACTGTGAAGATGTCGAGCTACTCAAATCTAACCACCCTAATCACAATATTATAATTTGAGGTGATTATAACCTACCTAATTGTAAATTTAATGATTTGGATTACTTACCATTAACGGCGTGCGAGAGAGAAATCTTAGACATGTCGACCTATTTAGGTCTATTTCAATGTAACAATGTGCCGAATTGTAGTAAACGGACACTTGATTTAATTTTTTCTACTGATGAGGATATAAAAGTCTATGAGTCAGCCGAATCCTTTGACCCAATTGATAATCACCACCCTCCACTTAAAATACTAGTACCTATTACAATAGAGTGTGACCCCCCTAATTAAAAATTGTAGTCGTAATTTCATTAATGCTAATTACCAGGACATTAATCATGCACTTAACAAAGTAAATTGGTCTGTTCTCAAGGGAGGTGATCTCAACTATAGCGTAGAACTATTTTACTCTCAACTGAATAGTATCATTTCCGACACAATTCCTCTAATTCATCATAAAGTACGAAAGTATCCGATATGGTTCAGCAAAGAATTAATTCAGTTAATTGTTATTAAAAAAAAAACACATAAAAAATATAAAGAATACAGAACAATTCCCAACTATATGGCATTCAACAATATTAGAAGAGATTGCAAAAAAATGACAAAAAAATGTTATAAAAATTACATTAATTTGGTTGAGAACACGATACTTCATGATGTAAAATACTTTTGGAAATACACAAAATCAATGAAAAACAATGATGCTGGTATATCTGGTAATATACGTTACAGACAAAATAGCTCCAGTAAAATTTATGAAATTGTTAACATGTTTGCTGATTACTTTAAGGACGTGTATGAACCTGATATTCCAGATGACTTAATTCCTTACTTCAATTCGGATATAAATTTACACTTATCGCAAAAACACATTGATTTTGATGACATTATAGTCTGTATAAAATCACTTGAACCCAAAACAAGCTCGGAACCTGATAAGATTCCTTCCATCTTACTTAAGAATTGTGTCCAAAGTTTATCTGTTCCGCTTAATATACTGTTTAACAAGTCACTCACAGGACTTTTTCCACAAATATGGAAACTTAATTACCTAACTCCTGTATTTAAAAGTGGTGATAAATCCTTTGTTGAAAATTATCGGCCTATCTGTATTCAATCGTCTATACCTAAACTTTTTGAAAAATTGATTCTTAAGAAAATCAGCTTCTTTGTAAACTCTTGTATCGCAACTTGTCAACACGGCTTTATCTCCGGCAGATCAACTTTGACTAACCTAACATTATATGAAAATTTCATTTCTAATGCACTTGCCAACAAACAACAAGTTGATTCTATATATACCGAATTCAGTAAGGCGTTTGATAAGGTCTGTCATAAAATCCTCATTAATAAACTTTTGAAACTCGGCATTAATGGAAACCTTTTATCTTGGTTTAAGAGTTACTTACTTAGGCGTCAGTTAACTGTCTGTATTAATGATCACTTATCCTACATGTTCGAAGCTACCAATGGCGTGCCCCAGGGTTCGCATCTTGGTCCTATACTTTTTTATTTATTCATTAACGACGTAACAAACATATTCACCCGTGTTCTCACTCTAATGTTCGCTGATGATATGAAGATATATAGAATTATTGACAATATCGAGGACTGTCTAACACTTCAATCTAATATTAATAGCTTTTACGATTGGTGTCTTATAAACAAATTAACTCTTAATGTTAAAAAATGTCAACTTAAGAGATTCCACAGAAAAAAAAACCCATTGTTGTTCACCTACTTTCTCAATAATCACACCTTATTATCTGTTGATGAAATAAGAGACCTTGGTATAACCTTTGACACTAAATTAACATTCATTAAACATATTAATAATAAAAACCAGTAAAGCAATGCAAATGTTAGGATTTGTCTTACGGATTTCAAAGGATTTTAAAAATGTAAAAACTATCAAATTACTATACACTTCACTTGTTAGAAGCCAACTAGAATTTAACACCACCATTTGGAGTCCTTACTACAGTGTACATGAGAATTCCCTTGAGCGAGTCCAACATAAATTTTTACGTTTTATTAATTTTAAATTGGGAATATTCATCGAAAACATTAATTACCCCTCTCTGTTACAATTATTGGGACTCGATACATTAAAAGAAAGAAGAATTTGTTTTGACCTATTTTATTTATTTAAAATCATTACCAACCTGTTGAACTCCCCTGAACTTCTTTCGTTAATATTGAGTACCTACATTCGAACTGTGCGTGCACGCTAAAAATCGCTCTGCATAAATGATCAATATTTAATAGTTAATTTACCAAAATAATCCAAAAATATTGGTGAATATATAACTGCGGAACAGTGGTGAACTTTTTATTGCGTACTTGTTTTAAAACGCCCGCTGATCAGTATCCTAAAGTGATCTTAAATCTGTGTCGTGTTCAGTGAAAGTGTTGTCGCAATTGTTATTTAGCGCAAACCGAATACTGTTTCAGTCAGGCTAATATCACATATTAGTACCAATATTATCACGGTTGCGGATAAATAGGCCGTGGCGTAGAGGATTGCAACTTTAGCGTCGCTCACTATTGTCGCGGAGGAGCTGAGTTCGCTCCCTGCTTAAAGCAACTTTTTTTTAAATAAAAGAAAAAATAATAATCAAAAACTATAATAATATAAGTGTAACGCCATCTAGTGAATTTCATCAAATACATTAAAATGAGCAAGCTAAAGAAAACCACCAAAAAAACACCATCTAGCGACTCTGATGATGACTACAACACAAATAAAATATTTAAATTCATGGAAAAAAAGTTTGAAGATTTATCGGAACAATTGATGAAATCTTTTAGAGAACAAATTAAAAATGAACTAAGAGATCTTAAGAAATCAGTAGAATTTTGTTGTAATAAAATTGATGAATATGAAGAAAATAATAAAAAGAAAGATACACTGATCAAACAACTGCAATCAGAAAACAACGAAATAAAACAGCAAATAAACAAACTGGAACAATTACACAAACAAAATAACATTGAGATACAAGGTATTCCTTTTAAAGAAAATGAAAACTTACCAAAAATAGTCAATAATATTATGGAAACCATCAAATGCGAAATGGAATCATCAAAAATAACAAATATATATCGTATCAGAAACAGAAACCCTTTAAACAAATATCCAGCCTTAATTGTATCATTCCAAAACAAAGAAACAAAAGACAAAATCATCGACCAAAAAAGAAAATATGGTGTCTTGTACACTAAAAAAATAAATTTTCCGGAAGATAACAAAATTTTCATAAACGAACAATTAACGCAACTAAATAAACACCTCCTGTTTCTGGCGAAATCCTCAAGACTCGGCTACAAATTCATCTGGGCGAAAAACGGTAACGTTATGATGAGAAAAGATGAAACAGCTCCAATCATCCATATAAGGCAGCCGAATGACATCCCTTCAGAATAAAGGACCATCTAACCGCATTGCATGTGAAAATTACTTATATCCATCAAAATGTCTGATGAAAATTTTTTGTATGAAAATTACATTTGTAAAAACACTAGTGAACTAAATAATCACTTTAAGGACGTTAACTTTTCAATTCTTAATATGAATATTAGAAGTTTAAGAAGGCACTTTGATGAGCTTTGTATTCTTCTCGATAGTCTTGATTTTTCTCCTAGTATTGTCATTTTAACAGAAACGCAAATGAAAGAAGTAATTCCCTATAACTTGCCAGGATATGTAACTATTTCATCCGAATGTAAACATACTGGTCACGATGGAATCACTTTATTTATAAAAAATTGTCTTAAAAAACCTGCCTTCGAAATTCTAGACTTTAAAACAGCTAACGCAATTAAATTAACATTTACCCATAGTAATTGCACTTATTTGCTATTAGCTATCTATAGATCACCTTCCTTAAATGAATCTCTATTCAACAATGAACTTAATTCACTTATAAAAATGACAAACAGAAATAACTTTAACTTTTCAATATTAACTGGTGATATTAATATAAACATTAATGAAAACAACAAAAGAACAAAATGTACAAATGAATACTTAGATTGTTTGTCTTATGCAGGATATCAATCATACATAAACTCACCAACAAGAGAAAATCTAAATAATTCCACGACTCTAGATCACATATTTATCAAAACACACAAACACATTATAACTAAATCTTCAACTCTAAAAACAAACATTACTGACCACTACCCAACATTCTACGGACACAACATCTTAACCACAAATTCAAAAGAATACTCTAACACTGTTGAAA
The DNA here is from genome assembly GCA_026573805.1 of Hesperophylax magnus. Lineage (NCBI taxonomy): Eukaryota > Metazoa > Arthropoda > Insecta > Trichoptera > Limnephilidae > Hesperophylax > Hesperophylax magnus. The sequence continues at coordinate 4,224,202 of JAIUSX010000082.1, forward strand.
TAAATGAAATTAATTACAACACATTAAACAATTTACTTCATTCAGAAAAATGGGACAACATACTATCAATAGCTAACCCAAATTCAGCATTAGAATTATTTTATAAAACTCTAGAAGCTTATATTTCCAAGAGTACAAATAAAATTGTCATCGCTAAGAGAAATTATAAAAAAATAAAGCCTTGGATCACTGTAGGACTAATAGTCTCTATCAAACAAAGAGATAAATTATACAAAGAGATGTTAAATTATCAAAAAGCCTGTCAAAAAAATAACACAAGTATTATGCCTTTCATGAAAACGAAATATTTAATGTACAGAAATTTACTAAATAGGTTAATAAGAAATTGCAAAAAGAAGTATTATTGTGAAAAAATTGATAGTGCAAAAAATGATACCAAAAAAACATGGAATATTATTAATGAAATCACGAACAAAAAAAAAAAAGTATCAACCGATGTCAATGAGATTATAATAAATGAAAATATTATAACTGACAAATCGACTATTGCAGAAAACTTTAACAACTTTTTTACAAATGTAGTAGATCAAATACTTGAATCTTCTAGCAAAATTGATAATACAATACCCGTAGACTCATCTTTACACTTAGACTCAACTAACGATTCAATTAACTCCTTAGAATATTTTTCACCCATCACAACAGATGAAATTGATAAACACATTGATGGTCTAAAATCAACAAATTCTACAGGAATTGATGGTCTATCAGGCAACACACTAAAAAAAATAAAACATTACATTTTAACTCCATTGCTACATATTTTTAATATATCCTTAAAAGAGGGACATTTTCCCGAACAATTAAAAACCTCTATCATAATACCAATTCACAAATCAGGAGAAACGCACATATTAGACAACTACAGACCTATTTCCTTGGTCTCAAACCTCTCAAAAATATTTGAAAAATGTATCAAAAATAGAATAATGAATTACCTAGAACAAAACAAAATTCTGTCCCAAAATCAATATGGCTTCAGAACAAAACTAAGCACTGAAGATGCAATATTCGATCTGACTAAAAAATTATACACATCTGTTGATCAAAATAAAAAGAGTCTAGCTATATTCCTAGACTTAAGAAAAGCTTTTGATACGGTAAATCACAATCTACTTATTAAAAAAATGAATCAAATAGGTTTAAAAAATGATACACTAAAAATTCTTACTAGCTATCTCAAAGACAGAAAACAAAAAACAAAAATAGGGGATTTTTATAGTACTGAAACAGGAATAAAAAATGGAGTACCACAGGGAACTGTGCTTGGCCCAATTCTCTTTCTAATATACATAAATGATTTATGTGATGTTATAATCCCTGGTAAAATTGTATCTTACGCAGATGATACAGTAATAATAGTGAACGGAAAATCCTGGCCTGAAACTTTTTTGAAGGCAACAAAATGTATTATATATGTCTCATCATGGCTAGAAAGTAATAGACTCTTCTTAAACTATAATAAAACATTTTACCTAACCTTTTCTAAAAATAGTAAAAATAAACCCCCTAATAACCTTAAAATTCGAATACATAACGTTAACTGTAATCAAGAAATATGCTCATCTTGCTTTGAACTCGGAAAAGTTGAAAAGATTAAATATTTAGGTATTGTTATTGATACAAAATTAAATTGGCAGTCACAAATTAATAATACCGTCTGTAAATTAAGATATCTTACATACACATTTTACAGACTAAAAGAAGTGCTCAATGTTGAAAAACTGAAAATTATTTATTTTTCTTTGGTGCAATCTTCACTCATATACGGAATAATAGGATGGGGCGGTGCGCTTAATGCACATATCAAACCTTTACAAATAATTCAAAATTATATCATCAAAGTTATGTATAGTCGGAAAAGAACATTTTCAACGAATGAGTTATACAAAGAATCTAAACTATTCTGTCTCCGTAAACTATTTATTTTGCAAACTATGAAATACATCTTTAAAAACAAAAATAAATTCGAAATAAATGAAAACAGAACCAACATTAGAAATAATAATGTATTTTATACTCCCCAAACGAACACAAAACAAATGCAAACACACTGCAGTTTTATTGGACCTCGTACTTTCAATCTTTTACCGAAAAATATTCAAGTGATAACTAAACTTCCTCAATATTTAAAAGAATTAAAATTATGGCTTTTCGACACAGCAGTTGAAACTTTTTTTATTTAATTTGTATCAATTTATGTTTCTCATAAAATATTCACCATATATTACATATATTACAATAAACACTTATAACTTCACTATACACTATTATAAACACTTTTTATACAAAACGCTTTTACAAAATGTATTCTTGTTTTTATTTTATATGCCCACAATTTGTTTATTTCTAGGTACAATAAAATAATAACTTAAATATATTACCCACGCACAGGCTGCGCCTTAGTGGGTTCCCATTATTCTTATTGATTTATATAATATTGTATGTAATTAATGTAAAAATTGGGAAAAATAAAGGAATTAAAAAAAAAAAAAAAAAAAAAAATATGTTTCCATGTACCTAGTCGATCAGTTCGTTTCAAATTACCCTATCATTGCAACAATACAGGATCTAACGCTGAACTCAATTCCATAATGAATCGCCTACATGTACTTGATAATAAATATGTATTGGATGAATCTATAAACATTGCTAGTTTAATCTCATACAAACACTACCTAATTAAAACTGTATGTCAGCGCTTCTCAGATTGACTATAATCAATACAGTTTTAAAGTATTAATTTATCCGGGATTTATTGTATATGAATTGTTTATATATTTATATATATATATATATATATATATATTGTTGTATTGTATTTATAATAGGTATTTCAATTGTTCTCTTTTATGTATTTTATATTTTTATTTTTTTTATATATATATATTCTGTATTAATATGTAAAACAATTGTTATTCTTTTGTAAAAGCCGCTATAATCGGCGTTAATAAATAAATAAATAAATATACCAGAAACATTCGTGGACAACGACCATCTTGTATCAATCATATATTTACAAATACTAGAGACATACAAAATATATCATCTGCTGTAATAAAAACAGCCATAACGAACCATTTTGCATGTATATTTAAATACGACTATAATAATCAAAACCTCCAATCACCAACTAACTACAAAGCCGTTAATAAGACTGAAAAATACAAATATAATATAAATATAAATTTTCTCTTAAAAACATTAAGTAACGAAAAAGAATATGAAAAAAAACGTATGAAAAAAAATATACCAATGTAACTATGTTGAAGAATGCTGCAAAATATTTCATAAAAAACTGGTTTACACATAAATGCCTGTAAAAATATTACATCTAAAAAACATCATCAAAAATTAAACCAATCAAACCGTGGATAACCCACGGATTAATCATTTCAATTAGACATAAAGAAACACTCTATAGACAATATACAAAACAACCGGAAAATATAACATGACAAAAACATTTCGAAGCTTATAAAAAAAAACTTGCATATTTAATAAAAAACACAAAGGATGACTACTATAAACAAAAACTAGAAATATCTGAAAATGATAGTAAAAGGACCTGGACCATCATAAAAGAAATTATCGATAAAAAACCTTTCAAAAATAAAACAATCAACATCATAAACCACAATGATTCTAGAATTTGCTGTAAATATAAACCATTAGAAGCCGCAAATATATTTTACCATTTTTTGCTAATTTAGGAAAAAAACCTCGCTTTCAAAATACAACAAGGTCTTAGCAACAATGACCCAAACACTACAGTAAATAATGAGCAAAGAATTGAATTTTTTCAACCAAAACACCAGAAGAAATCGAACAAATCATTACAGTTTGCTTTTAAGGAAAACAAAAGCACAAAAGACGCCATTGCTAAATTATCTCATACTATACAAAACGCTCTAGATACGTCATTAAAATGTATTGGTATATTTGTTGATCTTCAAAAGCTTTCGACAGCATATCTCATGTCAAATTAATATAAAAATTAAAAGTTTTATGTAGGATTTACAGTAAGATTTAATGATAGAGCACTAAAATGGCTAAAAAGTTACCTTTACAAAAGAATACAAGTTGTAAAAATTAATCACACATCAAGTATTCCACTCACAGGGGATTTTGGGATACCGCAAGGTACTGTATTGGGTCCATTACTTTTTATCATGTACATATGTAAACAATATTTTTAAACAAAACCTCAGTGGGAACGTTATTTTTTATCCGGACGACACTATAATCATAGTCAAAGATAATGACTGGAAAATTGTAAAGGAAAATGCAAACAATGACATCCCAATCCTAAAAACCTGGTTCGATAAAAACCTACTTACAATGAATGCAAAAAAAACTGTCTATATTCCTTTCTCAATAAATAAATTCAGAACTCACCCTAACATTGACATAATTATACATAACAACAAATGCAACAAAGTTGTCTGTAATAACTCATGTACCATATTAAACCATACAACTGAAATAAAGTACCTTGGGGTAATTGAAGATCAACAAATGAAATGGAACAGACACATATGTAAACCTTATAAGGAAAATAATAATATAATAATAATATTTAATAAGGAAATGTATCTATATATTTATTAGATTAAAAAATATTCTCAATTTATTGTTTTGGTGTTTAATTCGTAGAACTCCATTTAATTTTTTTAAATAAATTTAAAATAAATCATGTTTAATAATGTTATAATAATTATTTTTATGTTAACACAAAGTTATATATGTTAACGTTCCGCCATATTGTCTACCAGTGTTGACGTATTTTGACAGCTGCTTCAATTTACCTAGCTTTAACAATCATAATACTAGAAAATCAAACTAAAAAAGTGGTTAACTCGTCTAATCAGGAGAGTGCGCGTTGGGACAGTGAATTTTTTATCCCATAAATTATCTCGCTAAGGCGGAATACTCGTCATTATTCTGGTGTTTGTACCACAAAATACAACTCAGTGCAAAAGTGACTCGATCATTATATAAACACAAAAAACCTATCCCAAAGGCGTTTTTAGCGTCACAAAGGCTCTGCCATCTCTCATACAAGAAACAAGCATTGTGTCGTTTTTTTCTTTTTCTGTGAAACTTTGAAAAACTACCTTTAAAATGAATACACTATGTTCCATCTGTAAAAAAAACATTGACACCCCGTCAGACTTCATCTCATGTTGTATCTGCGACGATAACTACCACTTCATTTGTGCCGATATCGCAGAGACCTCACGGCGAGGAACTAAGATTTTACAGTGGCGCTGCAAACTTTGCACAAAAACACAAAAAAACTCAAAAAAAATACGTCTGAAAAAAATCTAGAACTGACATCTATCGAGAAACCTAATAAACAACCATCATCAACACCAAAATCTACAATTGCCGCCTCATCATACGCCAGTGTGAACTTACCACCAACAACCACAGATGGCACTAGTAATCTGACAATCGATCTATTTTTAACTGAATTCGCAAATTTCAAAGACTCAGTTAATGAATCTGTTGGAAAAAAATACGATGCAATCCTGCTCCAAAATAATTAAATATTAAAAACCATTCAAAACATATCTCAACAGCAAGAAGATTTAAAATATCGAATAAATAATTTGGAAAAATTACATGAACAAGTAAACTCAGCCTTAAATTCAAGACTTGAGGACTTAGAAAAAAAAAGCGAAAAAAATAAAGAAAATGAAATAAAAATTTGTCTCTTGACAGAACGAAATGAAGACCTAGAAAAAAGAATAATAGCGATCGAGATTGACCAAGAAAACAGGAACAGACGATTTAACAATACTTGTTTGGAACTTCGAGGGCTTCTAGAATTCAAAGAGGAAACATCACAAACCTTAAAAGACATTATATTCAACACCAGTAAAATAGTAGACTGCCAACTAAATACAAATGATATTTATAATATATATATAGAGTATCACAAAGAAACAAAAATATTCCTCCAACAGTTAAACCTAGGTCAGTGGTAATTAATTTTAATTCAATACCGTTAAAAGAGGAGCTCCTTAATGCTATAAAAAAATATAACAGGTCTTGCGAAAAGATTGGGGACAAACTAAACACGGGAACAATCGGATTGTCTGGCCCCATTACACCCATATACGTCTCAGAACTCCTCACGTCTAAAGGCAAACGGCTTTGGTATCTAGCTCGCCAACGTGCGACTGAATGTAAATATAGGTACGTCTGGACGAAAGCAGGTCTAATCTACATGAAAAAAGATGACTCTTCTCGACCTATATTAATAGACTCAGAACAAGCTATACCGAAGCTCTGACTACCTGCTCTTTATTCTAATTATCGTGATAAAACTACTGACTACCGCTTTATATCGCCATTTCATACTCTATTACATAACAGCACTATATTATATGAACACCTAGGTTTTTGCATAACTCCAATTTGTACTGGAATAATTTTAATCCTAATTTTAATTTTAACTTTAATTTTAATCTTTATTCTCTCTAGAATGGTAACTACACTTATTATAAGATAATTATTTGATTTATTAGAAATATTACTAATAATTCGGCAAAAGAGAACTCTAATCAACATATTTTATACAACCCAGATATTACTTATTTTTCATACTTATACTACTTTTTACTGTCTTTTGAAAGAGAAAATGCCACACACTAACTACATACGTTATTTATTTCCTGGATTTTATTTCAGATATTGTTTCTTACTCAGATATATTTTATTTTTCCTAACTACATCATTTTGTTTACAGTTTTGTCGCTGCATACTTCGTACTACAAGTATTTATATGATAATAAAATACTGTTTTAAAACTTTACCCAGAAAACAACAATTAATTTTTGAATTCTAATGGTAATAAACGATCTTCAACATGAAATCGATAGTATCTTAGTGCCAAATACTGAAATAATTTTTGAAAACATTAACAAAATTATGCAATTTAATTGGGAATCTAATAGGATTAATATTGTTCATCAAAATATTAGAACGATGGGAAACTTGGATGATTTTCTTATATTTTTGGAAGAAATAAAAGCTGTGGTAAAGTTCCATGTACTAATTCTCACTGAATGCAGGTTAAATGATTCATACATAGACAAACAAATTTCAGGCTATAATGAATACCATACAACATCGCATATTAACCAAAATATCGGAGTAGTAGTATATATCGACAACACATTAAATTCCTTAGTACAAGAAATAAACATAAATCAGTGTAATTGTTTAAAAATCAAAATTAATGAGAATTTAGGTATCCTAGCTATCTACCGATCACCATCGTTCAATGACATCCAAGATTTCCTGGAAATCTTATTGGTGAGTTAAAAAAAACTAAGGATAATGCACAATATTTACTGATCGGGGACATGAATATAAATACTATAGGAGAAGTATTGCATAGGCAGTCCGACGACTACTTATGTGCTATGGCTGAAAGTAACTTTATTTCCAATATTAATTCTCCAACTAGGGTACAAGGTAGCTCAAGCTCATGTTTGGATCATATATATACCAGAAATATAACAAATTCAAATGCATTTGTAATACATAATACAATCAATGATCATTACACCACTGCAATCAGTATCCCAAACTCAACACCCAAAAAACATAAAATTAATCACAAACAGATTATCGATTATGAGGCTTTATTAAATGATCTTAATAATAAAAATTGGGAATATGTTTATAAAGAGACTGAAGTTAACAATGCTCTAAACTATTTTATTAATGAAATCAATACATTCATAACAAAACACACAATAACTAAACGCATTCCATATAGTAAAATACATCTCACACCATGGATTACCAACGGCATTGTTAAATCTATACACAAAAGAAATCACCTTCATAAAATAGCTAAACGAGACCTATTGAACGATACTAAACAGCAAAACTATTACCGATACCGTAATATTTGCAAAACCGTTATTCGCAAATGTAAAGAGCGTTATTATAAATTCTTACTTGATAAGGATAATTCCAGCAAAAACATGTGGAATGTTGTCAGAGACATAACTAAAAGTAAAAGAAATACCAATGCATCTGTAACTGAATTAAATACCGGAAATTTGATTATAACTGACAATCAATCAATTGCATGTCATACTAATCAATATTTTGCATCTGTTGGATCAAATCTAGCAAAAAAATTTTTATTAGAAACCCAGAAAACGGAAGACTCTTTAGCATCGACAATTGAAACAAAGAAACAATCTTTTTCATTTAATATTAAACCAACTACTGTAGAAGAGGTCTTAAAAATAATCAACAGCCTTAACACTACACATGCAAAGGGTCCAGATAGTCTAAATACACAAATACTAAAAAAAATTAATAGTCAGATTTCTGCTCCGCTATCATATATTTACAACTTAAGTTTTGCATCAGGAATATTTCCTGATCACTTCAAAAAATCAATAATTGTCCCAATTCACAAAAGTGGACCTAAATCTCTTGTAGAAAACTATAGGCCAATATCACTATTAAGCGCGATATCCAAAGTCATTGAAAAGCTTTTCAAAACTAGGTTAAACGAATATGTGGAGAAACATATCATTCTAAGTCCTAACCAATACGGCTTTCGGTCGGGTAAGGGAACGGATAATGCCATCGCATGTCTCACTGGAACTATTGCAGGGAATATGAACCGTGGCAAGAAAACTATTGCCCTTTTCCTGGACCTGGCCAAGGCATTTGACACAATATCTCATTAAATTCTTTTACAGAGACTTAGAAATATAGGAATAAAGGGAAAAGCTTTTCAATGGATAGAAAGTTATATATCTAATAGATTTCAATAAACCAGAATTAACGAGGCTATTAGCACTTCACTAAAATACACTTTTGGGGTACCACAAGGAAGTACACTTGGGCCCCTTCTCTTTATTATATACATAAACGAACTTTGTAACCAAAACATTGGTGGCAAAATTATCACGTTCGCTGACGATACAGTTATTTTGTTTGAAGGAGATGATTGGAAAGAAACACACCACCTTGCGAACACAGGTATAAACAGAGTAAAACAGTGGCTGGACAGTAATTTGCTTACACTAAACATACAAAAAACAAAATATCTCACATTTAGCGCTACCCTTGCAGGTCAACCCAAAACACCTCATCACCTCACAATACATAATATTAAGTGTAGCCTTGGAAATAATAACCATACTTGTAAATGCGAAACCCTTGAATGTGTTAAATCTTTTAAATATTTAGGTATAATAGTGGATAACCATCTTAAATGGAAACAACAAATTGAAAACACAGCTAATAAAGTGCGCAAGCTTATTTATATATTTATAGCATTGCGGGAAATTATAAAAACTCAAGACATTAAAAAAATATACTACGGGCTCTGTAACTCCGTCATAACCTACGGTTGCATTGGATGGGGTGGAACAGGATTAACAATATTATACCCGCTACTGAAGGCACAGAAATCCATTCTACGCGTCATTATGAAGAAACCCTTCAGATACTCGAGCGACGCTCTCTTCAAGGAGTTTAATGTGCTTGATGTTCGACAGTGTTACATAAAAAAATAACAATCTGCGTCCACAAAAATAAAAACAAAACGATAACAGTCGATCATAATCATCAAACCAGAAGTAAGAGCAGAAACGACCTTTCTATTCCAACTAGCAATACTGCGGCTTATCAAAAAGTTTTCTCATACCTGGGACCAAAAATATACAACAAAATCCCCTCTCAATTTAAACTGTGTGAATTATCAGCTTTCAGTACTAAAATTACTAAATGGTTATTAGACTTAGGTAGAACAGATTCCGAAAAATTATTAAAAAACGTAGTCTGAGTTGATTTCTTCGATTTTGTATTTTGTATTTACCTAAAAAATATTTTTTTTATTTTTCTTTCTTACATTGATATATTATATTTTTACTTTTTATTTTACATGTACCTATCTGGATTTTATTGTTTATTACTGCTAAATTGTATTTTCCTAAAAAAATATTTTCTTTCTATTTTTTTTTCTTACATTTATATGTTATATTTTAATTTTATTTTATATTTTACATGTACCTACCTAGAATTATGTACACGCAACCTGCCAATTTGACTGTCCTAAAACGGGAAACTTCCTAGTTGGACAGTCAAAGCTTCCTTTTATATTTGTATATCTTGTATGTAATAAATGTAATAATAATAAATAAATAAATATATATATATAATCTAAAAAAAGTCTATTATGCACTAGTCCAATCATTAATTCAGTATGGAATCATTGGATGGGGAGGTGTATATAAAAAAATTGTAAGTCCTGTAAATGTGGCACAAAAACTGATTATTAAAGTAATTTTGAAAAAACAACCAACATTTCCTTCAGCAACATTGTTCAATATTTTAAGTACCAAAAAATGTAGACGTTTATAAAAAAGATTCAATATTACAAATTTTCAAAGAAAATTTAATAATTTTTTTTTAACTTAACTCATTATTAAGGCATAAGCATAGCATCCAAATTCCTCTATTTTCAACACAACAAATGCACAATAATTATTTTTACAAAGGCATAAAATATTTCAATAGTCTTCCCGAAGAAATAAAAAAAAATAACAGATTTGGAATCATTTAATAAAAAGATCAAATTATATTTTAAAAAATTAACATCCATAACATCACCTATCGCTTCATGCCATTTTATAAATTTTTAACGTTACAACATTCTAGTATTTAAGATTATATTTACTGTACACTATTTTATGGTATCATTGTACACTAAAATGTAGTAAGCTTATTAAAAAACTCCTACACCAAGCTCAAGAGCTAGCTCTCTTAATTGGCCTAGAATCCTTGTAAATGTATTTCACTATTTTTTTTTTGCCATATATTATGTTTATTACTTATGTCAGTAAAGGAGATTCGACCAATGGGAAGCCTATGAAAGGGCGGCTGAACCATGGCATTTTTTATCTAGCGTGGTCGGGAAAAGGGGCACCTTGGTCTTTCAAACTCTCTTTCTCATCGGATCTCGCTGCCTGCCGTAGCGCTTTCCCGCCGACTTCTAAGAATTTTGAACCTCCAAATGACTCGAGAATCTCCGGCGGGGTCACAAATACAAGGCTTGCCTTCGTGAATAATGTCAGCTACTCGAGTTTCAAGCTCCTCAGAATCAAATATTTTCCAACAACCATAATTTAAACTCGTGATGAAAGAGAAAAGGCCTTTTTGGCCCGGAGCTCTGTATGCCACTATATCAAAAAAGGATCTTCAGAGATGTCCCAGCACGCCACCGCTCTGCTCGCAATCCCAGATACGCCGTTGCGCCCTATATCCCTGGGCCCACTTGCCTCGTGCTCCTCTGAGCACGCTGTCGCTTACCGAGGTCTCGATGTCGCTGGGAGTTCCAGCGACGGAATACCTTGCCAGAGACCTTGTACAGAGGGATTTGTAGGATGTGAACTCACGAATAAAAAACTCATTAGTTCTCAAAAAATAAAGTATTCAAATTTAATGTAATTGAAGTATAAGAATAGATGCTATAATTAAGGCAAGAGAGAGAGTGTATTTTCATTAGTGATAAATTTTATGTTAAATATACGCAATTTTGTTGAGGTCGCACGGTGGTGAAAAATTCGATGGTGTGCTGTTGGCTCCCGGTTGTCTTCGAGATTCGAGATGTTAGATTCCTCGTACGTGGGTCCACACGATCTATTTCTTGTAATTATGGAATCCATTCACAGTTCACTGCGTCATTTTCCGAATTGGCTGCGTCATGCCGAGCGCCGGGGTTGCGAAGCGAAGTGCCTCAAACAGATGTGCATACAAAAATAATTAGAGTTTAATTCAGGTGAAAAAAGTATTTATCGTTAAATGTCACCAGTATGACATCCAGTCTCCCGTCCATTAACGGTTCCTTTAAAAAATTCGCCGTTCAATGACCGCTACTCCTTGCGGCTCTCTTCGAAAATACTTTTGCCGCAGATTTGATTATTCCACGCGGACGTTCGTTCGTTTTACTTTGACGAATTCCGGCTAGATTTTGAATAGCACTAGTAGGATGTGCTGTTTTCTGTCGATTTTTTCTCACGAGAAGAGACCCTGCGCACGATACTGCAGGCTGAATTTGTGGTCAACAGCCGACCTCTGTTGACCCACGAGATAAAAAAACCCTTGACACCCAATCAATTCCTGCTAGGGTCTTCCGGAAAGCGACCCCATTTCTCCCTGTGTGACAAAAAGAAGGAAAAGTAAAAAAACAACGAAATCGATTGAAATATACTTGAACCCTTCACCAAATCATGGAGGAGGTCTATAATTATTATACATGACCTCATATATAGTCTAATTATTGCTTTAATAAAACGAAACTAACACATAAATAAACAACGATGACAATATGTTCTATTTTCCACTAGTGTATTTTTTACTGATTTGAAACCAATAAACTGTGAAAATAAAATAATATAAATAAATAATTGTGTATTACTTTTGAACTAATTTACAGTCTGTATTATAATATTTATGTAATATGTGACGTTGTGTTAGGTCTTGGGTTGCAGGTACCTATTAAACAACCAACACTTTTTCGTAGATTACTGCGGATCACTGGTATGCAGACATTATATTTATGATTTGGTTGTCGAATTGAAGGAAACATGCGGAAACGAATACAAAAAATGTCCATGGTTTAAGGAACGGACAATCAGACGGTCCAGCTTATTGATATGGTTACTTCGGCTCGTTCAACGAAATCGGATATTTACGTTTTTTGCAGTAAGCTAAAGATTATTGAAATCTCTGTCTTTAGAAAGATTAAATTAATGCGCTTGAAAAAGAAGACAACACACATATTGTGTCAACTCAGGCAAGTAAAGTTGACTATATAGATGACGAATACATTTCAAAGTTTGATGTAACATCTCTCTCTGACTAATGACTTAAAAAAGATGTCATGTTGAACGTAGGTTAACCAATTTTAAATGATAATGCTTGTCTTGTTTTGTTTGTCTATCCCAAAGGAATTTTAAATTTGCTGTTGACAATACGGCTCGTCCCACTGCAGACCAGAAATTCCGGTCGTCCAGGTCACCGAAACATTGCTCGTCCTCCCAAATAGCTTTGCTTTGAGAGAAACCATTCATAGCTCCGAGTAACGCGGAGTACATGACGATGACCAGAGAATATTACCGATATCATTTGCAACTTTTCGTTTTCACAAAATATTTTTTATTCAAATAGCAACACGCTAGAATAAAAAAACTTTGTTAGAATAAAATTATTTTATTGAAGAATTAAATTCTAATTATTTAAATATACTTGTATCGAACATGAAAAATTATTTTATTGTATATAACTTTAATTGCGGCTGAAGTTAAACACCTTCAAGTTTGATGATCCCTTTTTCCAAATCATAATATTTACCAGTATATCAGTCTGTTACCAGGCGGCAAAAATACTGAATCTAACGTGAAACAGTTCGATAACCCTATTTTGTAAAACGAAATTAAAATATAGACAAAATCTGCGTCTGGAACGATAAACAAGTTGTGGTGATGATATTGACGTCACAAAAACTTGTAAAAAAAATTATAAATAGCAACTAAAACACAATATTGGCTCATTCAAGTTTAAAAACCACGAGTTTACCGGACACCTCCAGTTAAAACTCGATCTGTTAATTATAATTTAAAAAAATATAAATTTCTGAGTGTCATCTGAAATCTGTGGTCGCTTCTGTTCCTCCATTACGGCACAATCATTTTAAAGATTACAACTTTTTGCAACGAGCTGTTTACGAACGGCACTCTATCAGCTGAGCTAGACGCATCTATCATGATTACAATAATGGGCCGTCTCCGTGTGCCGGCTCTTATAAATGACCATGCTGCCGCTGATCACCTAGGAGCTGGCCAATCCATGCTGCACTAATGCTGATAACTTAGAGGCTGATGAATTCCTCCTGGCTACCGACTGAACCAGCCACAGATGCTGACAACCTAAAAGCTGACGAATACCTGTTGGCTACCAACTGAATTAGCCATTGATGCTGAAAACCTAGAAGTTGGCGAATTCTTCCTGGCTACCAACTAAATTAGCCATTGATGCTGAAAACCTAGAGGCCGGCCAATTCTTCCTGGCTACCAACTGAATTAGCCGTTGATGCTGAAAACCTAGAGACTGGCCAATTCTTCCGGCTACCAACTGAATTAGCCATTGATGCTGAAAACCTAGAGGCTGGCCAATTCTTCCGGCTACCAACTGAATTAGCCATTGATGCTGAAAACCTAGAGGCTGGCCAATTCTTTCCGGCTACCAACTGAATTAGCCATTGATGCTGAAAACCTAGAAGCTGGCCAATTCTTTCCGGCTACCAACTGAAATAGCCATTGATGCTGAAAATCTAGAGGCTGGCCAATTCTTCCTGGCTACCGACTGAATTATCCATTGATGTTGACAACCTAGAGGCCGGCCAATTCTTCCTGGCTACCGACTGAATAAGCTATTGATGCTAACAACCTAGAGGCTGGCCGAATCCTGCTGAACACCAATTGAACTGGCCACTGCTGCAGCAGTCGCCTACGCCATTTGCTGTATCGTATGGCGCAATGATGCACAATGTGCTCCAATCTGAAATTATCGCTAAAAGATTTCCGATTGTCTCAGTTTTCTATCTGTGTATTAAAAGCCAGTTGTATTGAAATACATATATTTTTTTTTTTTACAGTAATACCGCACAAGAGTCCCAACTGCTCCCGTCTGGAGCCAGTGAGACTATGGCATCCCCAATTGGGGTATGTTGTGAGGCTGAGGGTATTGGGGAGGGGAGGAAGATGGAGAAGAGGAAGGTGGGGAAGTACCTGGCTATTCAGATCCGGTCACCAAACACGGCTAAAGCCATTTCAAGCAACGTTTCAATTCTGAATGGTGGTCTTACACCAGGGCGATACTGAGAGTATCTTCCACTCTGGAACGTGCCGCAAATATACTATATATTATTTTAAATTAATTTTAAATTAATTAATTGTGAAATAACACAAATTAATCAAATAAAATTTATTTGCGCACGCCGGGTTCGAACCCGCGACCTTCGGATCTGTAGTCAAAAGCGTATACCACTAGACCACGCCGGCCGTCAAATAACTATTTCTTGTGAATTGGGTTGGCTGTAAAAAATAGGAAGTACCTATTATCTACACCCCTTTGTACGTTCTGTATACCAGTACAATACTTGTAATTAAAATGTGAATTTTGATTTGAATCGTCTTTCTTTTATATTGCTTTGGATAGAACACCTCACGGTGTTTTACTTAAATCATTACCCAGGTTGAGGACTGATGTGTGCCGGTGCTTATTATTTGCAGTATTTTCTTGTGCAGGCAAACACGTCTCGTACAATACTAGCAACTAAGTTCATCTCAAAATCAATTATATTCGAAAGAGATGCATTAATCTCAAAAGCTTCATTCCCCAAGAAGAAGTAAATAAAATTAAAATATCTGCATATCCTAACAAGCTCTGACTTTGTATTGGCATAATGCATTAGAGATTTAAAATTTGTATTTATTATAATGCAAGCTGCTGTCAGCGGAACAGCTGCGGGTCTTATTGGATCTGTTTCCGGCCCAGAAGTGCATTGCGATCTCAGGAGACAATAATATCTAAGAACTAGCCGTACTTCTACTTCTAAGTTGCTATGAAGCTGAGTTCCTCGAATAATGAAAATTGGACGAGAAAAATTTAATTTCCTCGGAAAGAATTCATGAAGTTTGGGGTTTTTCACAGAAATTCAATTGTAACATTGTCATCAATGAACAATCAGCGTCATTTTTTTTGTTTTTGACATTTTAAAAGACTCCGTTAAATGCTGATTCAAAATTCATTTGAGTTCATATGAAACATTGCAACCTCAATATTATCAAGATCATTTTTTAATGCAGGTTAAAATTATTTATTTTTCTCTTTTATATTTTAAATAATGTGAATAATTCATTAATTATAATCGTTATTATCAATTATCAACTTCAATTATCTCAACCAAACGTATGTTGTCAAATTTTCGTAAAACAAATGGTTGAGTATTGGAGAGTTGAGCGCAGAAATAGAAGGATTTATGCTTGCCATTCAGGATAGAGTCATTAATACTAAAAATTATAGGAAGCATATAATCAAAGATACAAATCAAATTAATGATTTATGTAGAAAATTTTTGGCTTTTCCTGAAACTATAGAACATATTATATCGGGATGTTCTATACTAGCACCGTCCGAGTATACATTTAGGCACAATCAAGTTTTAAAAATAATTCACCAAAGTTTGGTAATTAAACATAACTTGATTGACTGCCGTAATATAGAACCATATTATTTTATTTATTTATTTATTTTTTATTTATTAAAAGTATACAATACAGAATATAGTATATTATATAAAGCATTGTACTCCCAGGAGTTAATAAACTCATTGCGGGAATGATACGCATTACATGAAACATATAGCTGTATGTATTAAATGGACATATGATGGGACATACACAACATTATTATTTCAGATAGTCATTAATAAGATGAAGTTTGAGCATGTTAGTTTGGGTCTTTTTACATTGACTTGCACATTTGATCTCGTTGGGTAGTTGATTATATTTTGTGTGAGCTATGTATTCTAGGGATCTTAGTCCATATTTTGTTGATTTGATTTTTGATATATGTAGTTTGTTGTGATTTCTTGTGTTGTGTTGGTGTACGTCGTAATTGTAATAGAGTGTAGTGTTGGAATGTGCCGAGTGTTGAATTACTTGTAATATAGTTTTCGTTATTTCAAAAGTGGGAATGGTATTAGAAAGAAGTATTTGGGTGTTTCTGTAGATGTCTTTGACATGTGTGTCCCAAGGTAAACTGAAAATATTTCGCAAGGCTCTATTTCGGACGACTTGGACTTCTGAAATCATTTTTTTTGTAGCAAATCCCCAGATTCCGGCGAGATATATTAGATGTGAGTGAATCATAGCATGGTAAATCGATTTTAATAGAGAGGGAGGAAGTAACCCGCGAAGTCTATATAAAACACCAGTTATAGGAGTAATTTTGGATAGAACATGTTTAAATTGGTGATTCCATGTGAGTTGTGAATCAATGAAAAGGCCAAGATATTTTGTAACATCAGCCCTTTCAAGGCGGTAATTATCAAGACTTATACTAAGACTTACATTTTTTTTATTTGCAAACAGTATGTAATGTGTTTTTTTTTTATGTTTAGGCTAAGTTTGTTTAATCGCAGCCAGTTTGCCAGGCAAGCTACATCCCTTTCCATTTCCTTTTGAAGTTCGTTTAAATCATTATTGTGATAAAAAATCACTGTGTCATCTGCATAGAGTTGTATTGTACCCTTAAGTCCCCATTTAGCAATATCATTTATATATATTAAAAATAGTAATGGTCCTAGTACGGAGCACTGAGGCACGCCACATTTTATCGTTCTCATGCTGCTTGTCCCTTTTCCAACAAAGGTCTGACAGTGTCGGTTAGAGAGGTAGCTACACAGAAACTTCAGGGGAGTGCCTACTATGCCTAGGTGTTCTAGCTTCTTTAGTAGTATATTATGAATACGAACCAAATTTATTTTTAGAAAACGAATTTTATAAAATATATTATGATAAAACTACACTAACAGACCGAACGATTAGTCATAATAGACCCGATATAGTTTTACATGACAAAATTAAAAAAAATAACTTATATCATTGATGTCGCTATTCCAAATTCCTGTTATATTAAAAAATCTGTTCATGAAAAAATAAGAAAATACACAGGAAATGAAATTAAAAGAATTTGGCATATTCAGACTATACAAATATTACCGTTCATTATTTCGGCTACTGGCATTACACCTAGCTCTCTCATTAAAAATTTAGGCGTATTAGATCTATCAAAAAAATTATATTTAAAGATGCAAAAGTCGGTCATTTTGAATACATGTAGGATAACGAAAGATATTTTAAATATTTATGTTGAGGGATCAGTAGGATTTATAGGCCCTATTAGGAGTTCTACCGATCCGAACCCTCTGATATAAAAATATCTGGAGTCGGTGAATTTCTTTTTCCCATTTGATCTCTGGTGAGTTGACGTGTTGTTGTTCTTGTATTGTTTTGTATTTATTTTACTTATATAATGCACTTGCATAGTGTTGATTGACTAGATAATCATTTGTGGAAAAGTGTGTGGAAGGGTTTAGTTTTCCTATGGGGAAGATTTAACCCGGACAACAAAATCGGAAGCATAAAAACTCAAGTATTCCCATCTGAAGTAGTCAGTGGGACTGTGATATCCTCAATTGAAGTATGTTGGGAGGTTGAAAGGGTGGGATAGGAGGCAATAGGAAATATGAAGGTTGAAAAGTACTTTGCTATTTAGATCCGATTACCAAACATGACTAAAGGCATTTCAAGCAATGTTTCGATTCTGAATGGTAGTCTTTTACGAAACCGAAAGTACTTCTCGGGAATCTTTAGTTAATCGAATTATTTTAAGCACTTTATTTGTTTATTTGAACCACTTAATAATTTTTCACATAATAATATATAAATATATTTCTAATATGAACTAATAAGTAAGTGTTTAATTTAAAAAAATGTTAATTAAAATTTTTGAAGTGAAACTTCTTTACGCGCGTCATGTAATTTCGAGGAGTAAAACCGACTCATGACCGTCACGAAAAAACGGGATCATTTCGCTATAGGAGCCTAGCTAATATTATATACCTAGTTTAGGTCACTCTCCAAACTCAGCTTCGCGGTCTAGAGGCAGAGCGCCCGACTCTCACCGTGAAGAACCGAGGTTCGATCCCCGCTTTAGCTATTTTTTTTTTCTTTTTGTGATTTTTTTAATAAGAGGAAAAGTGATAAAATGCTCTCGTGCTGCGACTTTTGGATATTTTGACTATATGATATTTTGGTCGAAATATAGCTTACAAATCGAGCCAGTAGAGTCACTCAGTATTTTGATTAATTCACAGCTGTTCACACTTGTCGCCTAGTCGTCCCGGCAGAAATTCGGCAGAAATATATCGAAATTCATTCATGTATAAGAAAATATTAAAAAGAGAAAATCTATGCTTCGTCGTTGAATTATTTGACCTATAATCTTCAAACTAACGTAAGACAGAAAAAAAAGAGAGAATGAAATGAAAAGAGAGAGAGAAGAATACTAAAAGTATCACTTCCGTCGTGCGTAGGCTTGCCACACACTGTAGTTTTTATTTTATTTTTCATAGTACTTATTTAAGTACTTAGATAGAAAAAAATATATAATAGCGTTGATAATATTATGTAAAATTTTATTTTTTATCTTTCAAAAGGCTATTTTATACTTAAGAGAGATAAGAATCTAAAGTCAGTTTTTATTTCAAGTTTAAAATTTGTTATTATTTAAATTAAAATTTTCAAATCTTTTCCGCGCTTTTATTTCGATTACTGTATAATAATGACTAGCCATTTAATAAATAAAGATTCGAAATTTTAAAATTGGAAATTCATATGTCATACGGCATATACTCTGGCCTTGTAATGTGTAATTTCTATCACTTTTCTAAAAATATAGTACTATAGGATTCATATGTCTTACACTGATTTATAAATGTGGAAATTCTAACTATACAATTATAAATGTTCTCCAAAATGCCCTGGAAAGAATCTCAGACTTGTGATGTCCCGAAAGAAACCATTCATCTGTTCTGAATGCAGTTACTAATGTTATCCAAATTGGTAATAAATCATATCTTTTCGATTCTTTCAAGGATAAAGAAACCATACTGTCATTTCGAATGCAATCAACAATGTTCTCAAAATTTGTATTGACAGCATCGTCATTCCATTGTAAAAATATTATGTACTAAATAAACAATTAGTCTGTCCTGAAACGGGAATCCTTCCCAGTTGGATAGACAAAGGTTCATTTTGTTTTGTATTGTATGTAATTTATATATATTTTTTAATTTATTTTAATGACATTGTTTAAAATTGAATAATGCAGTTTTTATCTAGGACTCACACCTCTCCAAGTAGATAAGATTGAATTGTATGTAACCAAGATAATTAGTTGTAAAAATTATACATAGATGTCGGTAGGTGCAAACTCCCAAGTAAGATTATAAAAGATCAGATTTCATTGTACCTCTCTCTTCTTTCGCTAACGCTTTAATAAGTAAAGACAAACCTCCTTGGTCTGTCTAGGGTAGTTTGGACCTCCTGATATTCACAATGTAATTGGGGATAGAGCAAATAAAAGTCAAGAGTCCTTTTAAAGTTTCTGGGGTGTTATCATTTACAAGTTCCTTCCATTCAAAACTTAAAATATGATCCTACGAGTCGGAAGATTTAACGTGAGTGATTAAATTAATACAAAAGAACCAGCACTGACGAAGGAACATCCAGCCAACATGCAGTTTCCAGCATCCAGCAAGCAGCAGAGGACATCAGCAATAAAAATGGGCGAGTGACCAATCCATATCCATTACCTACCTTACGATTAAAATCCTCAAAAAAAGAAGCAAAATTAATGACATCAATATTGTGATTACTCATAAAAAAAATTGTTGCAAGCCGGTATGATCAAGTCTAACAAAAAATAATTCGGCATTGCAGTTATGTAGGTAATAAGATTATTGCGAAAAAACTACAGTAATGTTATTAGTTCCGAGATTAAAATAATGTTTATTTGAATTACCCGCGAAGCCGGTAAGGCAGTTTTTTAAGAAATACCCTATGGGCGAGCTAGCGAAACCCCTTAGTTATTGTTGGTATATTTATGGTTATTGTCATTTTGCATAATTGTCAAGTTGTAACGAGTTTAGAAATCAATAACGATCGTTTTTTAGGAAGTTATCAGTGTTTTTTTGTGTATTTATAGTGAATGTGATAATTGGATAACTCAGTGAACTGTAAGTAAACGCCTGATTGAATCAAAATGGATTTAAAATCGCTAATCGCTCAACGGGGAATTTGTAAAGGGAAAATAACTAGATTCAAGGATTTTTTATCCAAAGATTCTATGACGCAAAGCGAACTAGAATTACGTATAAAGCATTTCGAACCTTTGCTAGATGACTTTGAAGGGATTCAGGATAATATAGAAGCACTATCTCCCGAAGATGACGAAAATGACCGGACGAGCTTTGAAAACGATTATTTTAATACATTAGCCAGCGCGAAAGAAAGGTTATGTAAAAAGGAGTCATCAATCAGGACAAATAATAATATCAAGTTACCGATAATCGAATTACCGAAATTTAAAGGGGATTACTGTGAGTGGATAGAGTTTCGAGACGCGTTTATATCTTTAGTGGACAGCAATCCTAACTTAGATGCCGTCCAGAAATTACTTGAGGAGTTGTCTCAGAGGAAAAGCATTTAAGCTAATCACTGCATTACCTATGCACATGGACAATTATGTTACGGCTTGGAAGATGCTCACAGACAGATACGAAAACTCAAAAATAATTATAAATAATCATGTAAACGCGTTGTTTAAATTACCGGACGTAAGGACAGAAAATCACGTCGCAATAAGAAGCTTGTTGAACGAGGCGTAATTGGGTAAGTTTTTAGATTCTCACGGCCAAAAGTATTTTTGTTGTTTGTTTTTGGGGTGTTATGCCGTGTTGCGCTAACTCCTTCTTTAGCCGACGTTTCGGACAGCGTTGCAGTGTCCATCATCAGGTCAGATCCGGTAGATCCGGCTAAACGTAACGGCGTATCCGGCGTAGATCCGGCGTAACGTCGGCTAAAGAAGGAGTTAGCGCAACACGGCAGTTATGCCGGGGTGTATTTTTTGGGTGTTAACCCCAAAAACAAACAACAAAAAAGAAGCGTAATTGCATTTAAAATCGCTAAATAATTTAAATATAGCTACTAAAAATTGGGATGTAATTTTAATTTATTTGTTATTCAATAAACTAGATTCAAATACAAGAGCTCATTGGGAACAATACCCAACAAAAAATAATCTACCTACCTACGAAGAATTTATTAAATGTTTGTATGCAAGGGCCCAGGTACTAGAAGCATCGGCAAATAATGAAAAAAAAATAATCCGGGAAAAGCGAATCCGCATAATTATAAAAAAGAAACTATGGTGTCAATATCCGCACAAAAATTAAAATGTTTACATTGCAACGATAATCATAAGATTTATTACTGTCGCAAATTTTTGGAATTAAAACCGAAAGAACGAATTGATAAAATACATAAATTAGGCCCTTGTTTAAAATGTTTAAACCCCGGTCATAAATTAAAGGATTGCAAATCTAAATTTAATTGCCGTAAATGCGATGGTGAAAATCACAATAAATTACTTCATTTTAAGAAGGAAGAAGATTCAAAACACGAAAGGGCATCAACATCTTCCACTACGGAAGCGCCTTTAGTATCAAATCATGCTGCGAAGGTAGAACCAAATATCGTGTTATTGTCCACTGCCATCATCAACATAAAAAACAATACCGGAAAGTCAATTCAAGCCAGAGTTTTACTAGATTCTGGGGCGTAATCGAACTTTATAAGTGAGGAATTTGCAAATAAATTAAAATTGAAAGCAAAAAGGGCCAATATTCCAGTCACGGGAATTCACAATAAAGTTTTAAATATAAGATCTAACGTTGAATTAAATATAACTTCAAGCTATTCCGAATACGAAAAGAAGATAGAATGCCTGATAATATCTGAAGTGACCAGTAATCAGCCGCAAATTTCCTTTCAGAAAAAAGACACTGGGATCCCCAGCGGTCTCCAATTGGTTGATCCAAACTTCAACATTACCAGCCCGATAGATATCCTGTTGGGAGCGGAGGTATTTTGGGAAGTCTTGCGCTAAGGTGTCGCAACTACTAAAGTCTGACATTTGGTGGCATGGGCCCATCTGGTTGAAGTCAGGCGATTACCCGATTACCAGCAGTGAAGTTACGCCATTGGATCTACCAGAAGAAAAATTAAAACTAACTCTAATTTCAGCAGTAAAACAGGATTGGGAAATATTTTCCAGATACTTTTGCTTAACCAAATTGCAAAGGGTGGCAGCCTATATGTTACGATTTATTTTTAATTGCAGAAATTCTTTGTCAAGGCGTGGAGGGGCGCTAACTGTCTACGAATTGGAAAATTCGCTTCACATATTAATATCTCGCGCTCAATGTTTTGCATTCCCGGAAGAGACGAGGGCTTTACAGGCCAAGGGTAGTGTAAGGAAAAGTAGTAGGTTGAAGTCATTAAATCCTTATTTGTTTAAGGATTTAATCCGGGTGGGGGTAGGTTATCCAACGGAAAAATGAAACCTTCCCATCATAAACTAAGTGAGCTTATTGTCAAGCACTACCATTATTCATATTAACATGCAGGGACGCAGGCATTGTTAGCGTTAATAAGAATGAAATACTGGCCAATTATGGGTAAAAACTTAATTAAAAAGATTCTGAAATACTGTATTATATGTTTTAGATGTAACCCGAAAACAGAACAACAACTGATGGCAGACCTACCGGCTGAACGAATAACGGAATTTCGTCCATTTCAATTGTCCGGAGTGGACTACTGCGGCCCCATTATGATTAAATCAGGTGTTAGCCGAAAGACTCACAGCGTAAAATTTTATATATGTCTATTTATATGTATGGTTTCCAAAGCGAAACATTTAGAAGTAGTAATGTCTTTGAGCACTGATAGCTTCAAAAATGCGTTTAAACGTTTCATTTCGCGAAGAGGGAAACCCAGTAGAATGTTCTCAGATAACGCCACTAATTTTAGGGGAGCGAATAATGAACTAAGGGAAATCTATGAATTGTTGGAAAATTCAAATAAAAAAATCGATAAATACTTAGCCAATTTATCTATTCAGTGGAAGTTCATACCAGCAAGGGCTCCGCACTTTGGTGGACTTTGAGAGGCAGGAGTCAAATCAGTAAAATATCATTTGAAAAGGGTTGCAAATACTTCACTATTAACATATGAGGAATTTAGCACTGTATTATATCAAATTGAATCATGCTTGAATTCCCGTCCCCTCTATCCGCTGTCCAATGACCTCAAAGACCTAAATCCCCTGACTCCTGGTCACTTTCTCATAGGAACGAGTTTAGCAGCAATCCCAGAGCAGAACTTGCAGAATGTGGCAGTCAATAGACTGAATAATGTAATGATCTGCACTTTTCAAACTTTTCTTTCTTCTCTTTCTACGATAAATTTTCTTCAAGTCCCATAGGTAACTTTTCCATAAGGCTTTGATTATGTATATACCCAGGGTAGGAATTTCCTCCCTGCCGTCTGTACAAACCTTTGTTCTTCTCTTTATTACACATCCCTTCAAGTGTGCGCATCCTAGTTTGTCTACGTGATTAACGACCTTGAACTTAATCATTTCCCGTGATGGTTCAGTATAAAAAGGTTTCACCGAACGTTGTGTTGGTTTTTTGTTTCTCGGTATAGAAACCTAGTTATCTTTGTATGTGCGTGGTATTCCTCGGTTCTTTTGAGATAGAGTGAGTTGAATCCATTACCGCTGTGTTTTAAAGCCATTTCATAAACCTTATTTTCTCTGTGTCGCCTGCTCTCCAACTAGCTACGTGATTCTACCTGTCGTAGGGTAATGTGAGTATAATAAAGTGTTAGATTTTATATATGTGATATACATAAATTTATGGTGTTAGTTGTCGGCGCCATCCGTGTATATATTTTGGGAGGGAAGGGAGAGGAACGGGAATGAATTTGTTCAATCTAAGTTGGCTCCTCCTCTTTACCAAACAAATCTGATGGATGATAACTTGAACAAGGCGATCGATATCTGCGTGTCTAGATATCCGAACCGGCCGGATCCGGCTAGCTTTTGCTAGGCCCCTCCTTGTTCCAAATTGGCAACCGTCACGCCAGAATAAAGAAAACCAGGTCTCCTCACCAATTTCAGAAATGCCTCAACCTCATTGCACCTCCAGGAAAATCTACTTTACTGAATGTAGAAGGGGAAAACCATGACATCCCTTGTCACGAATCTAGTCGCGAAAATGTGACACGTAAGGTCTTAAGTTACATGCCACCTCCAGAAAACGCTGTAAATTCCACGTCGTCGGGAACTTACATCCCTTTCTAGGTCAATAACATAGATAACACATGACGATCTTGTCGACATTTAGCCTGTTTCTATCGATAGGTTGTGTGCCTATCCATTCAGCCAATTAAATGAAATATATGTAAGGCTTACTCGCAATGCCAAATTTAGGATGAGGACTGTCTGTATTTTAATATTTGGTTCCAGTAATTATTTTATGAGATTACTAGCATCCTCGTGTATTAGGTATGGGTAACTTCTATTGAATACCTATCCTCTCAGGTAGGTATAAACGAATAATTGGTATACGAAACAATATTCCGTCCGTATAATACTGTAAATGCGTAGGTAGCTGGATACACCTTTATTAGTGTTTCAGTCTCGGTAGATAGAATTTAATGTCAAAATCAGAGAAGGATTGATTCCCAAGTCTGAGTCGACGGAAGGAATTTAAGACTGGAAAAAACTGAATTTAATACTGAATTAAAACACTTGAAAATATTTTTCTTGAGATTTGTAGACTTTGGAGATGGTTTCTTCAGGAGAGAAGTTTCTCTTTTGGGGTAGTTTTTTGAACTGACTCTGTATGGAATTCGGTTCTCTATTTATAGAACGTTTTCAAATCGAACCCTATTGGGGGAGTTTTCATCCCTTTCATGAAGGGTGAGTTGGTTAGGTATTTTTCCTCTTTACAATTAATTTGTTTAGAGGAAAATTATATTTTAATATTATACCTTGTACCAGGTCAGTTCAATTTACCCAAACCACCTCCTTCAGTCCCGTTTATTTATTTTATAATAAATTATACAAAGTTTCATATTGGGGTTGAAGCAAAATATCCTTGGTTTGAACATTCCCCAAGGAGTGAAAAACATATTTAGGTACAATTCTTTAAGATATTATGTTAGTAATTAATTATTTCTTGATATTGATATTTATTCTGTGGTTATATCTTCTAATATTTTCTTGTAAATTGGATCTGATGTCACCATAGGTGGTTGCGATAATCCTCGTTATCAGTTTTTGATAAGGGCGTCAATGAAGTATGTTGAGCTGTGATTGGTTGAAAACTCGGCGGCCATCATGGAATTCCTTTCGGGTGGTATGGAGGGGATTTCACGTAAATACTGGGTCGCCCCTTTAGGGAGGTTCATTTCGTGATTGGTGACTCGTCAATGAAGTATGTTGAGCTGTGATTGGTTGAAAACTCGGCGGCCATCATGGAATTCCTTCCAGATAGTATGGAGGTGGGGGTCACGTAAATACTGGGTTGCTTTCATAGAGTGAGTCATTCCGAAGGCGGGAGGTCCCGAGTGAGGTGCTGGATGGTTATTTTCAGATGTATTCTGCTGTTATATTTCTATGTAATTGTCTTGATTAATCACATACAGCACATAATTTCATTAAGTAATTATGATTTGAAGATTTCCAATTGTGTCGGCGACACGGTATCGAGCGGTTTCGGGGTTTGAGTGTTTTTGTAATTTTTACGTAAATATGAATTCCTCTGAAAGATTCTTGAGGTCTGGATACGTATGATACACTCCCCCCGTACAGTCTTGCCTGTACTCAGCTAGTTCTTCAGACGTATCTTCTTTTGATGTTTCCGCAGGTTGTTATGTCCTGGTAATGAGGGATAGCCGCTCAATGCTAGTCCATCGATGGAGTGTTGTCCAAGCTTTGCGATGTCAGTGAGGGATAGCCGCTCAGTGCCAGTGCCATCGAGGGGGTGCTGTCCAGACTGCCGTGTCAGTGAGGGATAGCCGCTCAGTGCCAACTCAGTCGGGGGGGGCCCCCAGCGGGGTAGGAGGTGGGAGTCGATTTTGCCATGTCAGTGAGGGATAGCCGCTCAGTGCCAGCGCCATCGAGGGGGTGCGGGCCAAACTCCGCCGTGTCAGTGAGGGATAGCCGCTCAGTGCCAGCGTTGTCGGGCGCCCCCTGCGGGAGTAGGAAGTGGGAGTCGATTTTGCCATGTCAGTGAGGGATAGCCGCTCAGTGCCAGCGCCATCGAGGGGGTGCGGGCCAAACTCCGCCGTGTCAGTGAGGGATAGCCGCTCAGTGCCAGCATTGTCGGGCGCCCCCTGCGGGAGTAGGAAGTGGGAGTCGATTGATAGCTGTCCAGGGGTGCCTCCTTGTCAATACAGACAAGGAATGTCACTTGTCAGCAGGGTTTTACAGAGGTGCCTCCTTGTCACTACAGACAAGGAATGTCACTTGTCAGCTGGGGTTCCAGAGGTGCCTCCTTGTCATTTCAGACAAGGAATGTCACTTGTCAGCAGGGTTTTACAGAGGTGCCTCCTTGTCACTACAGACAAGGAATGTCACTTGTCAGCTGGGGTTCCAGAGGTGCCTCCTTGTCATTTCAGACAAGGAATGTCACTTGTCAGCAGGGGTTTACAGAGGTGCCTCCTTGTCACTACAGACAAGGAATGTCACTTGTCAGCTGGGGTTTCAGAGGTGCCTCCTTGTCACTACAGACAAGGAATGTCACTTGTCAGCTGGGGTTCCAGAGGTGCCTCCTTGTCATTTCAGACAAGGAATGTCACTTGTCAGCAGGGGTTTACAGAGGTGCCTCCCTGTCACTACAGACAAGGAATGTCACTTGTCAGTTGGGGTTCCATGATTATCACCAGGCCATCCTTCTATATTGGTGTAGTCGGATGGTGCAATTGTTGTCGGGCAGCCATAGTGGGTAGGTACTCGCGCAGCAATCTTCTCCAAAGGTATCCGCGAGTTGTTGCCGTTGTTGTTGAGTCACTTCTTCTGTTTGTTGTAGAAGGATAATTGAGGTTGTGTCCCGGCTGACCATAGTAAGAAATGGTTGGGGTTCAGGGCTTTTCGTCTTGTGGGTCGACCGAGATATGGGTGAGTGGGCGGTTGTTTAGCATAAACTTGGCCTCCGCTAGGGATGTGCAGAGTTTCTTTTAACTGATCGTATTAATTTCTCTAACGCTCCCCCCATGTGGAACTTTGTGGTAGTATAAAGTGTCACTCTATGTTTTAGGTAGCAACAGCGTCGATCATCCTGGTGTCCTGGCTCATTGACATTAGCGTGTTTTCTTGGTATCTTGGGTCTCTTCTATTGACGGAAATAATCTAGTTCGTAAGATGTGGGTGGGTGGACGTGATGAAATCAGGCGAGGTGGCGGTAGTTCGCCAACCTTTTGGCTTGTTGTACATAATCTTAATATGAAAGAAAATGAATATGTATTTCTAGTACTGTTTTTAGTCCGGTAGTTCGGGTTGTGGGAGTATTTACACTCCTTTAAGCCGCACCAGCCACTAATTTTACAATGCTTTGTAAAATGTTTGTTATTGTGGCACACTTGGTTTAAACCGGTGTTTTTAATTAACTTGAATTGTAAGTTTAATCTTATCTTTCACGGCATAAGTACGACATTCACTGATTAGGTGGTCGTTTTCCTCTACACTGGACACACCCGGCGCGGTTGTCGATCTTGTGAACTTTACTGTAATTGTCACGCACATTTTCACTGCTTCGATTATCGTCTCGATTATCACCATACAAATTTCCGACTTTTCGATTATTTTTCGCAAAACTGTTTTTTCCACTAGTATCACCTTCGTTGACACTGTTTTCACATGGCGGAATCTATTCTGACGTGGCAAACGTTTTCACAAAACTGTATTTCCACTAGTTTATTTTATTCTTATCACTTTTGTTTACACTGTTTTAAATGAGAAAATTTGTTCAACAACGTTTGTTTCAATCGGGGTGACTGACTTTCCGTGGCTTTGTTGTTGAGGAAAGTCGAGGTTGTTTTTGTTGACTCGGGTTGCTGCGGTCACACCAAGTGAGTCGACGGTAAAATTTGTTTTCAGCAGTTCTTCCGATCGTATCTGAGGCTGTTTCATGTTTAAGTGCCAATGTGGTGGTTGGGTGCTCGTATCCTGGGTCTGATCTTCCAAGGGGGCTCCATCCTAGTGTTGTGCGTGTTTTTATTCGTGTGGTATTATTATTTTCTTGCACTTCTCGTGGCACAATTTAGGTAGGCGTGATCTTGTTCTATTAATATCTTCGGGATGACGGGCTTTCCGTGGATTTGTTGTTGAGGAAGGTTGAGGTTACTTATTGTGTTGGCGGTGATGCGATATGTGTCACGGTGGATCCTTCATCAATAAGTGCGAGTGTTGAACACGTTTCTTGGTTTGGTGCACTGGGTACGATTGGTACGTTCTTCAGCTGGACGTTCTGACCTCACAGTCTCACGATGTTTTCATTGTGTAGTAAGGTGTGATGTGGTAGATGGCATCCCTCTATGTCGCACCACTTTTTTGTCTTGCAGTCCTGTGTGTGGTGTTTGTCCAAGCATTTCCTGCATAAGTTGGCTGCATTAACTGTCTCCCACCGTAGGGTGACGCTTTTGGCCGCAAACTCTCGGCATTCTCTGGTGGGGTGGTTGCGGCTGCACTGGGCACAACTGCTCGTGGTTACTTGATGTTTCTGGTTCGGCCCGGGATATCTGAGTGGTGTTATTGCCTTGCGTTTGAGGGTGTACGGCGTCCTTCCTGAGTTGTTGTTTTGCTCTTGGTATCCTGCATAGACTTGGTCTCGGCGTGGGCGAGGTCTCGGACGGTCCACCATCCCGCTGTTTGGTATTGCGTTAGTTATCTCTTTCATAAAGGCAGCGAGTTGGGTGATGGTGGCAGGGGCGCGCTGTCCGCGGACTTCCATTAGCCAGGCTAGTCGTAGAGTGTTTGGTAGCTTGTCGGTAATGTCGCTCAGCAATGTGGGGTTGGTGAGGTAGCCATCGGTTTTCAGGATCCGGAGGGAGGCCACCAAATTTTGCACTGTCCCGGAGAAGTTTGCCAGGTCTTCCAGAGATACGTCAGGTGTGAGGTAGGGCAGCCTTTTTACTTTTTCGAGCATAAATTTGGCTATTGCTCCTGAGTTGCCGTACCGTTGCTCAAGTACGCTGAGGATCTCGGGCAGTTGAAAGGGATCCATCAGCAGGGGTGCTACGGACTCTCGCGCCTTGCCTTTGAGGGCGCGTTGCAGTCGGATGAGGTTTTCACTGGCGGTCATTTGGCAGGTGCAAGTGGACTGCATATATTGCGCCTTCCAGGTAGGCCACTCAAGCGGGTCCCCAGAAAATAGGGGCAGATCCTTTGCTGAAGACTGTCTGGCGATGAGAGCTGCCATCCTTGAGTCGTCTTCTAGTGTTCGAGGGGTGTCCTGGGATCTGGTGGAGCGGATGGCGTCGGCCATTATCGACGCTATTTGAGTCAGTGGGTCGGCGCCTTGTCGTAACCACTCTTGGGTATGCCGAGCTCTTTCTTCATTTGTAGGAGGTGGTGGAAAGAGCGGAGAGTCTAGGTTTGTCGGGAATGGCTGTGGTTGATACTCCATTGTGTTATGAGTTGGGTATTCTTGTCCTGATATGGTGATGTTAGCTGCTGGGCTCGGAGGTACATTTGAAGTTGCTTCAGGTGCGGTTAAGTTGAGCATGGGTTGGGTAGCAGTTTGGCGTGTTGCTGTGTTCATGGCTGATTGTAGTTCTGTGATTTGTTTATTTAGTTGTTCCTCCCGAACGCGCATTTCTCGGCGTAGCATTTGGAGAGAGTCTTCAGTTGATTCAGAAGGTGCATCGGGCTCTTGAGGGTTCTCAGTAACAGGTTGGGTTCGGTTTCGGCTGGTCTCGGATGATGTTGAGGCCTTGCGGCCGCTGCGAAGTGACGGCATCACCACCTTTAATTGAGACTGAAGACGTGTGTAGATCCGGCTCGAAGGACCAAATATACGAAACAATATTCCGTCCGTATAATACTGTAAATGCGTAGGTAGCTGGATACACCTTTATTAGTGTTTCAGTCTCGGTAGATAGAATTTAATGTCAAAATCAGAGAAGGATTGATTCCCAAGTCTGAGTCGACGGAAGGAATTTAAGACTGGAAAAAACTGAATTTAATACTGAATTAAAACACTTGAAAATATTTTTCTTGAGATTTGTAGACTTTGGAGATGGTTTCTTCAGGAGAGAAGTTTCTCTTTTGGGGTAGTTTTTTGAACTGACTCTGTATGGAATTCGGTTCTCTATTTATAGAACGTTTTCAAATCGAACCCTATTGGGGGAGTTTTCATCCCTTTCATGAAGGGTGAGTTGGTTAGGTATTTTTCCTCTTTACAATTAATTTGTTTAGAGGAAAATTATATTTTAATATTATACCTTGTACCAGGTCAGTTCAATTTACCCAAACCACCTCCTTCAGTCCCGTTTATTTATTTTATAATAAATTATACAAAGTTTCATATTGGGGTTGAAGCAAAATATCCTTGGTTTGAACATTCCCCAAGGAGTGAAAAACATATTTAGGTACAATTCTTTAAGATATTATGTTAGTAATTAATTATTTCTTGATATTGATATTTATTCTGTGGTTATATCTTCTAATATTTTCTTGTAAATTGGATCTGATGTCACCATAGGTGGTTGCGATAATCCTCGTTATCAGTTTTTGATAAGGGCGTCAATGAAGTATGTTGAGCTGTGATTGGTTGAAAACTCGGCGGCCATCATGGAATTCCTTTCGGGTGGTATGGAGGGGATTTCACGTAAATACTGGGTCGCCCCTTTAGGGAGGTTCATTTCGTGATTGGTGACTCGTCAATGAAGTATGTTGAGCTGTGATTGGTTGAAAACTCGGCGGCCATCATGGAATTCCTTCCAGATAGTATGGAGGTGGGGGTCACGTAAATACTGGGTTGCTTTCATAGAGTGAGTCATTCCGAAGGCGGGAGGTCCCGAGTGAGGTGCTGGATGGTTATTTTCAGATGTATTCTGCTGTTATATTTCTATATAATTGTCTTGATTAATCACATACAGCACATAATTTCATTAAGTAATTATGATTTGAAGATTTCCAATTGTGTCGGCGACACGGTATCGAGCGGTTTCGGGGTTTGAGTGTTTTTGTAATTTTTACGTAAATATGAATTCCTCTGAAAGATTCTTGAGGTCTGGATACGTATGATACAATTGGTTTGATTTTGGCATTTAATTTTATGAGGCTGCCTACCTCTCGAAAGGGACCTGTTGAGAAAAGTTGTTCGGTTGGTAGTTTTATTTCGGAGATTACCATCTCCCTCTTTTGACTCTAGATTTGTTTTGTGCATCCCAATTTGTAAATTAGAAAGTCAAACAATAGATGAAAAGTATCAAATTAGAAAGTCAAATAACGGAAGAAAAGTATTTATTTTTGTTCTGTCTGGTTGCATCCGATCGCTTTCTATTCGGGCGGTCATACGCTAGCAAAAATTCCCCTTCGACTGACTGTACACCGCGCCTCGGCCTACATATGAAAAGGTCATTGGCCCGTCTCCCTTTTTCAGCTGATAGATAATCTGATTGACATATTCCCTTTTGAAACATTATTTGGGCGGCAGGGGTTGTAAACTTGGTTGCTGTTCTTCGGTTGTATCCGTCTTTTAAAGGGTTTTCTGGAATTTAATAAATAATATAAAAAAACTCACCCTGTAAGTAACCTCCAAATCCTAGTGTGAAACTTACCTGGTTACACACTACATAGCTAAATCAGTTTAATTTTCTGTCTCCTCCCTACACCTATAAAAGAGTAATTAAATAATTCTATAAACAAAATTGTACCTCCCTAATCTCTGTCAGGATTCGAACCCGCAATTTTATGGATTGTTTGATTCTCTGGTTTACGGTCTCCGTGGATAGAACGCCATCTCGCCAATTATTTTATTCCTCCCTAGCTCGATCAACCGATATGATAAACACTTCCTGCTGCTAAATACGTTCACTTTGTTTTTAAAACGCAATTATTATTTTTATTATTATTGTGATTTCTATGTTTTTAAAACAAGTAATTTAGTTTGAACTATTTACGAAATCACGTTTAATTTAACACATTTTTTATTATAATCGCAATCGCACAACTCTTAGCGCCCTTGAGGTGATTTTTCACAAAACGGCGCTCTACAAATTATCCAATTATTATTATCTCTATCCTCACTGAGTCCAACCACTTTCACTTCACACAAACACCGGTTAAATAATATTTCACTTTAATTCAATATTTAACAATACTTTTTAACACCATCTGAATTCACTAACTAACTGTAATTCCACACATTGCCACTGATTTGTATTGATTTCTCCGAGCTGTCTCCATCTCCAACTTCAAATCCCGACTGCTTGTCCCGCGATCTCATCTTTCTCCCTTCCCGTGGGAACGTGTTTACTTGACAACAAACCTGCCTGTCATGTATCCTATGTTGCTAATCTAGACAAAAAATTTTTTGGAGCACGTTCGTTTCGTTTATTTATGTGAGTATTCAAATCATCACAATCATTACCAAAAATTAAATCAACTAATACAATCCTTTTGGTCAAGGTGGCGCAAAGAATACTTGGCTGAGCTGCAGACCCGGACGAAATGGACTGGCAACCACCAAAGGCAGCTCCAACCAGGCCAGATGGTCATTCTGAAGGAAGATAACGAGCCTCCTTGCTTTTGGAGGCTAGGACGAGTGCACGCTGTACACCCAGGACCTGATGGAAGAGTACGGGTAGCTACCATTTACACAGCACAGGGAACAGTCCAGAGGGCTAACTAACTAACTAACCATCACGCCATCACCACAGTTCAGAGGGCAATATCAAAATTATGTATACTGCCAATTGAGGACAACAAATGCGGAGACCACCTACCCAAGACGGACCAGGGAGAATAAAAAGCGACCCGGCAGCACCAATACACAGTGTGGCGCTAACCAACAGAATATCAGAGAAGCTGGGAAATTTAAAATCAGACTTTATGTGAAAAACAATCAAAAGAAAAAAAAAATAAGAAAAAATGCAAAATGAATTAAGGTGGTGGAGGTCGTGACCTCTTGTGAAACTATAGTGAGAAATTGGTCTAAATGAAAAGTCAAGCTGATAATTTAACCAAAAGAAAAGTGAAGAACACTGCAAGTACCCGTTCAAATTGTTATACAAAATTAGCCGTCCTGGAAGGAAGACCTGGCCCAACCATCATTGTATTGTGTTTGTCCTAAAATTAAATGTTTTATTATTATAGAAATTATTGATTTGATTCTTGATCTTAACTTTAATTAGAGCTTGTAAAATATGAATTGTTAGTTAATTTAATATGGTGTGAAGTATTTAAAGTTATAATTATTATCAGTTATCCTTAGTATTATAAGTGAGATATCTTAGTAATTTTATTTGTGTAGTAAAAAAAACACTCTATTGCTAATCGCTTTTTAATTTTTTTTGGCGGGATATATGTATGTTTAAAATTGAATAATGCAGTTTTTATCTAAGACTCACACCTCTCCAAGTAGATAAGATTGAATTGTATGTAACCAAGATAATTAGTTGTAAAAATTATACATAGATGTCGGTAGGTGCAAACTCCCAAGTAAGATTATAAAAGATCAGATTTCATTGTACCTCTCTCTTCTTTCGCTAACGCTTTAATAAGTAAAGACAAACCTCCTTGGTCTGTCTAGGGTAGTTTGGACCTCCTGATATTCACAATGTAATTGGGAATAGATCAAATAAAAGTCAAGAGTCCTTTTAAAGTTTCTGATGTGTTATCATTTACAAGTTCCTTCCATTCAAAACTTAACAGACATTTTATAACATATTGCAATAGATTATTGCTCCAAGTGTAGGATTTAATGTACGTCATCGTTCAAAATATTTAGATTCTGATGTACCCACACTCACCTTTATACACAAAACAAAATAGCAAAATGGAAACTAACCTCCAGTTCATCAAAAAAAACATATTTCAATATCCCGGCACGCCATAAAATATTAGCGAATAATTCACATTTACTACATCCGAAGCGATTTGAGATCCATTACGCAATAATGTAGTATTTTATTATATTATTTTATATGCCAGTAATGGGTGAGGGAGGGCAAACTTCTCGTATAATTCCATAAAACCGGGTGGCCGTAAAAATATAAACCTTAACGACTTTGAAAACCGCGGGAGGAACGTTTAATGTGCCATCCATTAAGATGAAGAATATAAATTTCAATGCAACAGAGCAATAAACTTGGACTCGGGAGAACAGATTCTGGGATGATTCATGAATTTTGGAGATAATCTTTCAAATATTTCTTTTGAATCAATTTTAAAAAAAGTGTATATGGTTGGGGTATTGTAATGGCTAACCAGCGCCATTTTGTTTTCGTACAGTTGAAAGTTTAAAAATCGTAAAATTTAAACTCCGATTCCAGGTTAATTGCTGTTAAATAAATTGTGGAAAGTGGAAAAGCATCTGTCATGTTGTTGCTTGTCGGATGAACACAGATATCTCAGATGAATATCTCAAATCTCCACAGTTCATGATGGAAATGACGTTGCCGCCTGAAATTAGTTCTGTTTGGTTTAAAATAATGAATAGAAAAGTTCGTGCGTGTTCCACAAAGCTAAATTTCCATGATTTTTTTTCATCATTAAGATTGTGCTATTCAGGTTTGTTTGGTTGATATTAGTTTTTCTCGTGACAGCCGTTTTGCCCTTCGAAGTAAAGAAAATATATTATTTTAAAACTTTCCAAAAATTGAGAACATACATGAAAGAACTCAATCTTACAAATATTCAAGGATAATATTGTAATATTGTACGCGACCTATAGGCCTGAATAAGAAAAAAAAAACTGAAAAATATTAGCATCGGTACATATTCACCTTTGTCCTTTTTAATGATTCAAATAAAGCACTTGAGATACTTCATTTGAATCGTTACAAAATTATTTAAACCACTATGAAAATAAAAGGATTTTCGACTATTGCAGTGTTTAATGTTATACGTCTTGAAAAAGGCGATATCGCACACCTAGATAAAGAGTAGTACAACTCAAAATTCGTCCTTTTTCAGGAACAGCAAAAAACGTTTTACTCGATTTTTATGTGACCGATTAAAAATATTGTTATACAATGTTGTATGTTATTTTACTAGGATATTTATTTGCTCAATTACATATCATCAAATACACGTATCACTTGTTTATTAATTAATTTCGTGTTATTTTAGTATTTGTGACTCAATTATTGTTTAATAATTTTATCAACTCAAATTGCTTACATATTAGTGATAAATTTTGAATTAATGCACTCTTATTCTGTATATTTTGTTCTATAATCTTCACAAAAAAAGAAGTGTATCTAAATTATGTTATGGATGTTTTGTATTATGTAATCATAAAGTATAACATTTTTTTGTCACAAAACATCTTTATTTAACATTAAGATAACAAACAAATGAAGACAATAACAAAACACAACAGGTTTAGTAAATGGCTAGGAAAATAAAATGAACACTTACATATTTCCAATTAGAAAACTATTATATAATAAAAACACATAAATTTGTTTTTGACCACGATAGTTTTATTTTCACTCTACCGGTTTCAGAAGATCCCTTCCTTCGTCAGGAGAATATTTAAAACTTACGTTTTAAATATTCTCCTGACGAAGGAAGGGATCTTCCGAAACCGGTAGAGTGAAAATAAAACTATCGTGGTCAAAAACAAATTTATGTGTTTTTATTATAAATTATGATGAGCCACAAAGTGAATGCTTTTTACAATTACGTAGAAAACTATTAAGCTTTAAATAGATTAGTTTCGTTTAACAAAGATGACATTTCTCTTATTGTTGAGGTGTTAACATCTTTAACAAGGAATTTTAACAGCATTAGTATATACATAATCTTTGATAGATAATTTTGAAAAAATATCGAAAATGATTTCTGTTAACTTAAATTAGGTTCCAAAAAAACCACATCGAAAAGGTAACAATAAAGGCATCTAAAACATGTAACTACTACATATTATTATTATAATCAGACACACTGAGAGGATTTTAATTTACTAAATTAAATCAGACTTTTATTTTCAACCTTTTACCTAATATCTAATATGTATATTATTATATATAATTATCAAAAACATAACTATTCTGACTTTCTTTGAAATCATGTATACCTACATACATAAGTCCTGAAATTTTTATTCTATACCTAGTGCATTTTTGTAATAAGAATCGACGTAGCTCTGTGAAATAATTTTTTTGTCAATTAATTCCATAATGTCCCGCTTTTTATTGCCACCCAATGGTATTTTTGCAAATAGACTTGTCTCAAACTTGGAGAAAATTGGTGATCTTGTGTTCGCCTTTGATTCCTTACAAACGCTTTTTTAAAAACCGTCTGTTCGTCATTTTATTTGTTCTCTGTCAATATTAATAGTAAAATTGTTTCCCCATTCTTCTTGAAGGGCTTTCAAATCATAGAACTTGTCATTTGTAAGTTCTTCCACATTATAAGGTTTTCCAGTCTTTTTAGCGTTCTTATTAGGGTAGCGTATTGTTAAGCAGAGTATATCGGGCCTGATTTAGTATATCTTTTGATTTGTTTTTCGATAAAGCTATGAAAATTATCGCCTTCGTTTTACGAATGACCACGAATTAAAAATTTATGAGTAATTGAGTTTGTTCTCATGGTTGCAACAGCATAGGCGTAGACAGACAGCAGATATTTATTTTTCTGTTGACCACAGCAGTTGTCACCATAAAATATAAGTCCAGTTCGGTACCTGATGTATTCTTCTCAACTATAGTTTGTAGATGTTGCAGTACACAGGATCTAATTTCCACAGCACCACGTTTGCCCTCGATTTCGTCCCAAAAGAAGCATATTTCATCTTTTACATACAAGTCACTTATCGTAAAATTTAAGCAATCAATTCTAGATTTATAAAAAAAGCAAAGATACTTGTCCTTTGGGCAATTGCATCACAGCTTGAAGATCGTACACAGCAACAACTGCGTCTTTCCTTTTCTTATCAGCTTCCTTTTCTGATCTGGACAGCACTTTCTCTTTCAAATGTTGGTCATAAGCCTCACGCAGTTTTTGTTTTTCTTCTCATCGATCGCACGTATCTTTTTTCGGGATGTGTAAAGAATTATTAAACTGCGTATTAAAAATACGATTAAAAGTAGATGACGAAGCAATCGGTAAACGTTCATTTTCGCGTAGATCTTTGTAATCTATATAGATCTGCAAGTGATTTTTCACTTGGGATGAATTCTCTCGTTGTTTGTGCACGAAAGTAATGAGATTCAATTCTGGGGATAGAGTTAATGACAGCTACGACGCTGTCTTTTATTTCATTGTCTATGGTCGAGTGCTGCCGTATTTACCCCTTCGGTCATTTTCTATGAAACCGCCTACTTGTTTGAAAGAGCTGTCCTAATGAACTGGTCGCTTAAGTTTAGGGTAGCTTTAAAAAAAGTCTTGCAGACTCTAATACGAACGCATTCAACCTCAAAGAAAAATGCAGAATTAAGTGACCTATAATTTTGGGTAATGCTGTATCTGTATTTAGGCTTAATTTATTGAGTGTGCCTTACGATGAACTTTCTTTGCTTTTGAAGGTCGCCTAATCTCCAAAATCTATCAAACAAAGTTTTGCGTAATGTTTCACCTGTTTTAGTTTTGCATTTGAATTTGCACTTATCTTGGCATAGAGACTTGACTGCTCTTTTAGGGATGCTCTTATTTGTTGAACGCACATAAGTCTTCCCGGTGTTTCGCCGAGATTTCTTAATATTTGAGGACCAGCCGGCAGGGTTTCTTATTCTTTTCTTACCCTTCTTACTTCTTTGAAGGATTTCAGAATCAGCAGACTGCTCTATGATCGGTTGAGAGGTGGAAGCTTCAGCAAGCGGATTCTCGTTCAAAAGATTGGCAGAATCCGGCATGGCAGATGGCACAGCGTTACTATCTGTCTCTGTATTATAACTGCTTGAAGAACTGCTGCTGGAACTACTAGATGATGAACTAGAACTGGAGGAGGAGGTAGTACTAGAGGAACGAGACTTTATCCTTGGAACGATGAGTGATGGACGGTGAGTTGCCTCTGTGAGAGGTGGGTTGAAGAGCG
This sequence comes from Hesperophylax magnus, assembly GCA_026573805.1. Taxonomy (NCBI): domain Eukaryota; kingdom Metazoa; phylum Arthropoda; class Insecta; order Trichoptera; family Limnephilidae; genus Hesperophylax; species Hesperophylax magnus. The sequence continues at coordinate 4,263,242 of JAIUSX010000082.1, forward strand.
GATCCGCATCAGAATCGTGGAAATTGCTTCCATCGCTGTTAACCGGTGAAATATAGTACGATGTTTTTACCTTGGTACTGGTTGATGGTGATGCTACCGTTGTTGGATTCTTTTGTAAATCCATGGTGTAATTTTTCGAGGTTTTTTCAATCACCTTGGTGCTCGTCGAAGGTGTTATTGAGTTTTCTCGAAGCTCCATCTCCGTATAATTGCTGTTAACTGGTAAAATACAGTGCGATAGTTTTACCTGGGTAGTGATTGATGGTGATGCTACCGTCGTTGGGTTCTTTCGTAACTCTATAGTGTCATTTCTCATCACCTTGGTACTCGTGGAGGGTATTGTTGAGTTTTTTTGTAGCTACATCTCCGTATAACTACTCTCAGGCTCATTTGAGCTAGCCTCCATCGATTTCTGTAGAAGTAAGAGCCCACGGCCCTTCATGATGTGTAGAAAAAATGCGAAGTAGTTAAAATTCACGAATACTATACTAACCCAATAAAATGTTTATAAATTGCAGTATTTCAGACAACAAAAATTTATAAAAATCAATTTCAGAAATACAAGAACAACTCTAAATATGCCTCTGTCAAAATAAACAATAGCATTTATTGCTTTAGAATTAGAGCCAATTTAAATTTAACCAGCAATACCAGACTAACTCAAATATTGTAAAATAATTTCAACAACACTAAACTATTAAAAATTAGTAACATTAAAATTACTTACATTTGAAAACAAAACCGGAGTAAGTGGAGTTGATTTGTAGAACGCCCAAGAAACAAGACAGGTTCAATCACGAATACCAAATCAACTAAAATAATTCAAGCTTTATGACTGCAGTTAATCACGAATACAAAACTAAGTGTAAATAATCCAGTCTTTGTGCGTATTGACAGCACCTTCCCCTACTGCTGGTATGTCATAACTGGTGATGTGTTATTGTTGTTGGTGGGCGGTGTACGTGGAGCAACTCAGAAAGACTATCTAACAGCGCCATCACATTATTATTGATGGAGATTTTTTAGACAGGTGTCTTTTTAGTTTGTGTAGTTTTCGACGCACATTCCGACAATCGCAATAAGTTGTGCTACCCTTTATCTAGGTGTGCGATAAATTCGATATTTGTGATTTGCATAAAATAATAACGCCTTTATAAAGATGGTTGGTTTTCTATTGCGGGCGCAACTTCTTGCACCGAATCCGTATGCTGGCTCGGTTGGTAACAGTAGACGGCCTCGGGTGAGGGGATCGCGCTCGCCAGCGCTCTGGAGTGACGTCAGCAGAAGAAGTGAAGGGGACTCGGTTGAAATCAAAGATACCGAGTTAAGCTCAGAAACAATTGTACATTTTATAATCTCAGTTCTCATTTCCCTCTGTAGCCGGGCTACAACCATGCAAGAAGTTGCACCCGCAATAATAAACCAACCGTCTTTATACAAATGACAATCAGTTTCGCAAGACGTATTCGTGTATAAAACACTACAAGAGTCGAAAATCCCTTTATTTTAATGGTGGTTTAAATAACTCTGTGACGATTCAAATGAAATGAAAGTGCTTTATTTGAATCATTACAAAGGACAAAGGTGAATATGTGCCGGTGCTTATATTTACAGTGTTTTCTTGTACAAGCAAACACGTCCCTTACATAATTTACTCCTATACCAAACTCAATAGCTAGTTCTCTTCATTGGATAATAAATAATATAAAATATATATTTCATTATTTGTTGTAATACTATTAATTGTGTATTTTTGAAAGAATATTATTCACTAAATTATTAATAATTTCACCAATTTTCATTAAATATGATGTCCGAAAACTTACTTTCACTTACACTATTACGAACTTCGAAGTTTATATTTCTAACTTTTACGTTTAGTAAAAATACAGTTGCTTCGAGAAAAAGGTTCCCTAATAATAGAAAGTGGTTTTAATAACATATTATGGATACTGGGTCTAAAGCCAAGAACTCCTTTTTATATTATGTACTATTACAGTATATTTTATATAGTTATAAAATTTTACATTTTATATTTAGGGTATTTCTATTCTAATCCACTATAAAATATTCTATAATTACCTACGTACTAATATTTGAACTTCACAACTTTGGGAAATAACCCACGAAAAACTCCAAGACTTTTGGCTTCCTAAAGGAAGTTCATTGAACATTTTGAAACCTTTATAATCAATTTTTTTTTTGTATAGCCGATAAATTTGTCTTAGGAAGCTCAAAATCATTGCAGCTTCTCCTAGGATAGCCTTGGACTGTACTGTTAATACTAATATTTTTTAATAAATAATCTGTTACATTTTGATTTTTAACTTGTATACAAATACTAAGGTGTTATAGACCAAACGTTATACGCACTTAGAATATTGAGTTGGCGTTGCATTGTTTTTATCCCAGTATATCTGCTACAGCGCAATATAGACCTCATACCTTTATTCTGAATTATTTACAGTATTTAAACTTGCGTTTTATTGCTCACAAAAATGACACTTGTGCAGTAGTTCACGTGGGATACTACAATGGTGTCGTAGACCACTTGTACAGTAGTTCAGGTGGGATACTACAATGGTGTCGTATACCACTTGTGCAGTAGTTCAGGTGGGATACTACAATGGTGTCGTAGACCACTTGTGCAGTAGTTCAGGTGGGATACTACAATGGTGTCGTAGACCACTTGTGCAGTAGTTCAGGTGGGATACTACAATGGTGTCGTAGACCGCTTGTGCAGTAGTTCAGGTGGGATACTACAATGGCGTCGTAGACCACTTGTGCAGTAGTTCAGGTGGGATACTACAATGGTGTCGTAGACCGCTTGTGCAGTAGTTCAGGTGGGATACTACAATGGTGTCGTAGACCACTTATGCAGTAGTTCAGGTGGGATACTACAATGGTGTCGTATACCACTTGTGCAGTAGTTTAGGTGGGATACTACAATGGTGTCGTAGATCACTTGTGCAGTAGTTCAGGTGGGATACTACAATGGTGTCGTAGACCACTTGTGCAGTAGTTCAGGTGGGATACTACAATGGTGTCGTAGACCAATTGTGCAGTAGTTCAGGTGGGATACTACAATGGTGTCGTAGACCACTTGTGCAGTAGTTCAGGTGGGATACTACAATGGTGTCGTAGACCACTTGTGCAGTAGTTCAGGTGGGATACTACAATGGTGTCGTAGACCACTTGTGCAGTAGTTCAGGTGGGATACTACAATGGCGTCGTAGACCACTTGTGCAGTAGTTCAGGTGGGATACTACAATGGTGTCGTAGACCACTTGTGCAGTAGTTCAGGTGGGATACTACAATGGTGTCGTAGACCACTTGTGCAGTAGTTCAGGTGGGATACTACAATGGTGTCGTAGACCACTTGTGCAGTAGTTCAGGTGGGATACTACAATGGTTTCGTAGACCACTTGTGCAGTAGTTCAGGTGGGATACTACAATGGTGTCGTAGACCACTTGTGCAGTAGTTCAGGTGGGATACTACAATGGTGTCGTAGACCACTTGTGCAGTAGTTCAGGTGGGATACTACAATGGTGTCGTAGACCACTTGTGCAGTAGTTCAGGTGGGATGCTACAGTGGTTATGTAGAAATTGTAGACCACCTGTACAAGTAGTTCACTTGGGATGTTACAGTGGTGTTGTAGACCAATTTTCTTGTTTTAGCGTCTAATGTTCCCCTTTTCCTACATAAGAACTTATTTTTTTGCAATTTTTTTATTTAACATTTCAAATTTTGTGTTAACATTAAATTTTGTAAGCGATTATAATTCCCAATATCTCATTCTAGTGTAGAAATAATGCGTACAGACTTCGGTGGGTGTCCCCAACTTCAAACGACTCTCTAATTACTCCTGGCACTAATATAAACAAACGATGAAATTTTTAAAAAATTGGTCTGTCAGTTTTTAGTTTGTATTCTGTTTGGCATGCGTATATAGACATTGCCTTTTATACATTCAGATTATTACCCAATAATTAAATTATATACTATGAACTTTATACATATAGTCACAAAATGTTAAAACAAATACCTATACCATCAGGGAATACATCCTCCTTCTAACATCTTTTGGTACCTGGACATGGACAATAATAATATTATCTTGCTCGCTAAGAAGTGTAAACCACATATTACGTTATGACATATTATCTCTACGTGCCAAGAGAATACAATTATTCACGTACATATTATTTATTTAGGACGAATCACTATTTATTTTATTCTTCAGTTGTATATAAGCCCACGCTAAAGTTTAAAAAAAATTGTGTGTGTTTCTGGTTGCATTTTCAATGAATGTGAGATATTTTTTTTTAGTATCTTCTACGAAATACGCGAAATAAAAATGTTATAAAATTGTTCCTACTCCTTCTAAATGTATAACACTTACGGCCGGCTAGACTGTTTAACAAATCTAGTATGGATTATTATAAATGCCAATAATCAGTCGATGATCTCGCAAAAAAAAAGAAAATCCAGCGCTGTTACCTTAACACAAATACATCTTCTGCCGATTTGTTAGGTTTTAGATGTTATTTATTGGCTATCAATTACATAGAAACCGCACAGAAAACGATCTTAAAGGTAATACTAAAAAAACATAAACTGACTGATACAGACCAAATATTCGACAGCTGTGACGTACTAGATATACTCCAATTATACGTTAAAACACTACTAAACTACATTTTTGAGAAAAAAAAATTTTCAACATGCACAAAATAATACTAACAGACCAGTTAGACAAGCGTACAAGCGTAAATTCAAGCTTTGGACAAAGACACTACCAATACCATGCTATAAAAGCTTTCAACAGTGTAGAACTTGAAATTAAAATTGAGGAACATAAAAATAATTTCACACACAAAATTACAAAATGGATTAAAGAACAAAAAAGACAATATTACCAAAATATTATGGCATAAAATAAAAATAAAACCTACACGTAACACACAAAACCAATATAAACACACATCTCTCACAAACACACAAGATTATTTTCAATGTATTATTTTTTAATTTTAAATATATTATTATGTATTTTTAATTTAAAATGTATTATTTTCTCTTTATATCTATTATGTAGATTATATTTTCATATTATAAAATGAAGGCCTCAGCACGGACAAACCACCCAGTGAGGCCTACATTACTCAAAAAATTAAAATGTAAAAAATATTGTACCAAATAAAATAAAATAAATATTTGTTTTCGCCGAATGTCTAATAATGTAATTACTTGTCATGAATAGTGTTGTGTTCCCACAAACAGTTCTCCAACTCGTCGTGGAAGGAGATTTTAAATATTGGGTTCTTTGGGTTAAATCAGGGATTGTGTTTTTTTTTAAAGAAAGAGCCTCTTTATAAACTCTTTAACAATTCTTTAAGTACTGGTACTTTTCCAGCTCAGTGGAAAAAGAGTTATTTAACCCCTATTCATAAAAAAGGAGATAAAAGCGATATATCAAACTATAGACCAATTTGTATAATGTCTGCTTTACCGAAAGTTTTTGAGAAATTAGTCCTAGATATCATTGTAAAACCTATCAACAACATTATTGTTCCTAACCAACATGGCTTCATCACAGGTCGCTCTACCTTAAGTAATTTAATGATTTATGAAAATTACATATCTGAATCTCTGGGTCTCAAACAAGAAGTGGACAGTATATACACTGACTTTAGTAAAGCTTTTGATAAGGTTCGACATCACATACTTATTTATAAACTTCGATCGTTGGGCATCAAAGGTAAATTATTGAGTTGGATTGTTAGTTATCTTAGCTATAGGGTGCTTAGTGTTAAGATTAATTCTGTACAATCTTATATATACGAGGCCACAAGTGGGGTTCCTCAAGGGTCCCACCTCGGCCCAATATTTTTCTTATTATTCATCAATGACATTGTTGACCAATTTAATGATGTAGAAGTTCTGCTGTTTGCTGACGACTTAAAAATACATAAAAGAATACGAAATGTATCCGATTGTCAAATTTTACAGAGTAATTTAGAACAACTTCATCAATGGTGTGAACAAAATGCTTTATTTTTGAACATTCAGAAATGTCAAGTAATACGATTTTCCAAAACTCGTTATAATATATTACATGAATATTAGGGTGTATCGATTTTTAACTTTTTTTTTTGTTTTCAAATTCCAAGTTGAAAAAAAGTTGCTACTAGATACCACAACTTACCACAAAAAATTTTTGATTTTTAAAAAAATGTTTAGGTCTCCCGCACAAGGCCTAAAGTTTTATTTTTTTTCAAAAAATATCAAATTTTTTTAAAATTTAAAAAAATAAAATCGTAACTTTTGTGTTTATTCCAAGTTAAAAAAACAGTAATATTAGGGCATAAAAATAAGTAAGGAACGATTTTTTTAAATAAAAAATGGATTTTAGGTCTCCCGCACAAGCCCTAAAGTTTGTTAATTTTGATGAAATTTTGTAATTTTGTGTACATATATGAACCATGTTTTTTTTAAGTTTAAGCCACCGGAATTAATTGTACTTTTCTTATAGAAGGCATAAAATGAGACAATATATATATACATAATTCATATATACATATATTAAAAATATATACTATATAATATATAATATGTTTTTTACCTGAAAAAAGATAGTTGGACGGTGTAAATTGTATGAGAAAGGTGTTGAAAGAAACTAATGTTATTTGCTATTACTGTTGTTTATTACAAAAGTATAAAAGGTTTTAATATGTCATAAAATGTAGTATAATAACTAAGTATAAAATGTTGCTGATTACTTTCCATAAAGAAGAGTTGGCCAAACGAAACCCCAGCAACATCTCGCACGCCAGGGTGGCTTACTCTGGCAAATCGAGTCCTTCGTTTGTATGTTGCCACCGATGATCCGACCCCTCAGCTAAGAAAGCTTGCAGAGTTCATAATGAAGGTCTACATACCATCATGGTTCTCAATTAAGTGCAATCCCCAAATCCCGCAAGCTTCCATTCATTTTTTTTTAAATGTTTCTTTTCAGCAATTACTTGGAAGATGAGCTAAAAAAAGTCGTCCATGCAACGTTACAGAGAAATGCTTTCATGACTCACCCAGAGCATGTTTGATAGCTATGCTGTTCGATGAACGAAAACATATCAGAGCCTTGGCTTATAAGAGAATCTTATAAGAAAGGAAAGGGGTAAGGGTATTTAAACCCCCTCAGATCAATTTTGATGCCGAAGACTTTAAAGATATGATTGACTGGCAATCCACTTCAGTAACCGAACCCACTCTTGTTACTGATATGAGCCTAGAAGAGTTGGAGTCAATCGCGGAAACTGGCAAAAGTAGAAGGGTTGAATTTAGAATTCCTTCTCACACTCAAGCGGTGGAACGAATTGTCAACGAAGTCACAGAAGCTTCGAAACGAGTATGTGGGCTGATCGAAAGAGATTATTTTATCCGTGCCAGACTGGTAGACCGTAAAGTTCTAAATACGTTCGAGACCAAGAGCCAGTACAAAACCTCTGCAAAGGATTAGAATTTAAGTAAGTTTTTTTTCGACTATTTTGTATTTATAATGTTTCTAAATAACGTCTTACATATTAAATTGAAATTTCATTTGGGAACTGTAATAACATTTATAAAATTTTCACTAGGCCTATGTAAATACTATACATAACTTTGATTTAAGGTTTTGAAGCCAAGATGAAAGGACGAATACTTAAACAAGTAAGTAATTTTGCAGTAGAAAAAGAAAACTCCCACTCATGTCGTATGGAAAGTAATCAGCAACATTTTGTACTTAGTTATTATACCTACTACATTTTATGACATGTTATAATCTTTTATACTATTGTAATAAACAACAGTAATAGCAAATAACATTAGTTTCTTTCAACACCTTTCTCATACAATTTACACCGTCCAACTATCTTTTTTCAGTTAAAAAACATATTATATATATATAGTATACATGTGGTATATATTTTTAATATATGTATATATAAATTATGTATATATATATTGTCTCATTTTATGCCTTCTATAAGAAAAGTACAATTAATTCCGGTGGCTTAAACTTAAAAAAAACATGGTTCATATATGTACACAAAATTACAAAATTTCATCAAAATTAACAAACTTTAGGGCTTGTGCGGGAGACCTAAAATCCATTTTTTATAAAAAAAATCGTTTCTTTCTTATTTTTATGCCCTAATATTACTGTTTTTTAACTTGGAATAAACGCAAAAATTACGATTTTATTTTTTTAAATTTTAAAAAAATTTGATATTTTTTGAAAAAACTTAAAACTTTAGGCCTTGTGCGGGAGACCTAAACATTTTTTTTAAAAATCCAAAATTTTTTGTGGTAAGTTGTGGTACCTAGTAGCAACTTTTTTTCAACTTGGAATTTGAAAACAAAAAAAAGTTAAAAATCGATACACCCTAATGAATATACATTAAATAATATTAAATTAATACCAGTATCACATATTCGTGACTTGGGTGTAATATTCGTTGAAAACTTGTCATTCATTGAACACATCAACTATATAACTAATAAGGCTTTAAAGATGCTTGACTTCCTTTGCAGAACTTTAACCGATTTTAAGTCCATAGATTGTATGAGAACCCTCTATACTTCATTAGTCAGAAGTCAATTGGAGTATAATTCACCTATTTGGTCCCCTTTATATAAAGTTCACTCCAATAATATAGAAAGAGTTCAGAACAAATTTCTTAAGTACGTAAATTTTAAGCTCGGAATTCCTATTGATTACATTAATTATGTCACTTTGATGAATCAATTGCATCTTATAACACTGTCTGACAGGAGAATTATTTCAGACCTGGTTGTGTTACACAGAGTCATTAACAACTTAATTGATAGTCCTGCCATCCTTGCCACTATTAAACTACATGTGCCGACTAGGAATACAAGGCAAAATATAACATTCTTCTGTAATACATACTCGACCAACTATCAGACACACTCACTGACCAATAGGATGCATGATCTGGGCAACAAGTATGGGGGTGTTATTGATTTATTTATTGACTCCATATATAGAATTAAGCATAATCAACACTTTGTTGAATCCTACAAATTAGAGTAGCTTTGGTAAATTAGTTTTAATGATTTGTTTTATATGTAATGTTGTTGTAATTTCTTTTTTACTTTATGTTATTTTTTTTCCTTCTTTAAAATGGATTACATCTATTTGCTGTCAATATCTCCTGTATAATACATATTCTCTTATTGTACTGCATCATGTATCACTTCTATGTAAAAGCCTTTTTAGGCGTATATATATATAAATAAATAAATAAATAAACATTCTCGGGTTACGACAATAATAATAACCTGACAATATTTTAAAATCTCCTTCTACCACCACAGTAAGCGGAAAATGTTGCTTGTGTTGTGATGGAGGACTTAGCCAGCCGAGGAATTAAACGCACTATGCCTGGGTGGGATCCAAACGCGATGTCAACTCAGCTACCGACCGGTCAATATTTATTAATATTTATTTATTAATACTTCGCGTATTACAATGGTGACCTGACTAGGAGCTGGCTAAATGAGATCTGAAAACACTAAGTTTGTCTGGGAGCATTCTAACTGGTCCTGGCGACTACTAGGTACTAGCTGCCATGCGGACTTCCAAGGAAGCTCTATGCACTGCCCTCTATGAGTGCATCTGTAAAGCTTTTACTTCCCAAACTTGTTACAATTAGAAATCATTACGCTAAATCCGCAATCCTTCATCTCTTCAAATCCAACCTCCATATTCCCTTATCCAAACAGGTGCAATCAACAATAATAACCAGAACTTCAACAAACTACGCTTTTGTTATTGCTATTTATCATTAAAATATACCAATTTAGGAAAAAGGCATTTTAAGTACTACGTAATTACTAAACTTCCTTAATGAAATAATTACATCATTGAAACAATCGTACAGAATAAACAGTTTATTATGAGAAACTGCAGTCAATTTTTTAGTCAACAACCTTCGAATTAAATTACCTGAATTCTTTTTTTTATGGCTGTAGTTAGTTTTAATAGTTAAAATAACATTCAAAGTTAATTTTTCGGGTCTCTAATAAACGGATAAAAAAAATTTCTTTCTAAATGAATTCTCTCTACTAACTATCACGTTTACTCTTGACAGGCCAAGATCCCAAACAAAAAGTCTGTAACCAAGTAGGTCTTCAGATGACCCCATACTTTTTTGTCTTATGGGCATTACGCACCGACGCGCGATGCTGGGCGCTGATAGGACACACAATACTACAACATATTAGTTTTATACCAACGCTGATGTCGGGCGCACGTTCATTTTGTGGAGGAGTATTTCTAAAATACTTCAAAATTATGATTATAAATTATTTTAACTTTTTAATTGGTATTTGAATGTAATAATTGGTGTTTTTAGTAATAATGGTGTTTGAAACAGAGGGTATAAAAAAAGTGCGCAATATAGTTGTGAATGAGGAATACTTGGAGCAGGTGTATGAGTTTATGTATTTAGGAAGTATAATATGATTTAAGATTTTCACGGCCAAAAGTATTTTTGTTATTTGTTTTTGGGGTGTTATGCCGTGTTGCGCTTCTCCTCCTTCAACTCCTTCTTTAGCCAACGTTTCGGACAGCATTGCAGTGTCTTTGATTTTTCCAGTGTATACACCACAACAGTCTTAACGGCTCCTAATCATCTGGAGCCAGTAAGACTATGGCATTCCCAAATGGGGTATGTTGCAGTGGCAGCTCGTAACATATGGGTATACTAGAGTGCTAATATTACAATTTATAGTATGCCCAAAAGTCACGAGCCGCCACTGGTATGTTGTAAGGCTGAAAGTAGAGGGGAGGGGATGAAGATGGGGTAGAGGAACACCAAACAAGGCCAAAACCATTTCAAGCAACGTTTGAACTAAATTCTGGTATGTAAATTATGAAATATCACAAAATAATCTATTGAAATTTACTTGTCCTCACCGGGATTTGAACCCGCAACCTCCGGTTTACTAGTCTAGAGCCTTACCCCTCGACAATGGATGATGTAATATTTATGAAAGATCTAGAGTCTAGAGAAACGATATTCATAAAATCGTAATAGGGTACGTGTGGGAAACCGGGGAATCTCTCTCTCTTGTTTAATGGCTGACTCCGTGGTCAAGTGGTGTAGATTCTCGGTCGCGAGTTCAACTCCCAGCGAGCGCAATTAAAACATTTTCTTTTTTTTTTAAACCGTACAATCCGAAACGGTTCAAACCGTCCATAACGTTATTATGACATGAAAAAACGCCACCGTCTGGCGAGTCACCAACGTTGTCCGACGTGTTGTCAACTCCGCGGTTTACCAATTTGGTAACTCCGGCGGCAAACCGAAAATAGTACATTGTAAATCGTTATAGAAAATTTATTCGCCAACGTGCAAATAAATTTCAGAAGCTTAATAAATAATTATTTACCACAAATTTAGGAATCATAAATTAAAACACAATTATTTGACTTTTTAAAATCAAACTGTATTTTTTTCAAACTTATTAGGTGATAAACAGAGACAGATATAATTTTAATTTTGTTTATAAAATTTGTAACATAAACCGGATTTATTCCAGACAGGCCGACATCTTAGCCCGTTAAGAGAAAATTAGCATATCGCAAAAGGACATACGAAATATACAGTGTAAGCGAACAAAATGTAGCCTTTTCCATATAACATCAAAAATAGTTGCTACCGTTAGTATTGTTCATTTATGCCAACGCCCATCTTCCGGCTAGTGGTCAATCATTTAAGTAATGTAAAAATTGATAATAGGAAAGCGAACGTGACTCAAATATTACGACACGGCCCTTTCTATTAAAATGCAACTTTTATGGTCGAGTTCGTATCCCGCAGGATCTCACCACGTGCAGAACTCGGCATGGAAGGGATACGAACGGGGCAACCCAAGCAATGTTAGTGAGCTAAAATGGGACGGAAGGAAGGATTTATTTCCAGAATTTGTTAATTTGTTAAAAAAATAGTAATGATAGATAATTTCTTTTTTTAAATGTAGATTGGTAAAGAGAGAGATTGATACCGTTTTTATGGCTAGGATGTACACCCCATTGTAATCTATCTAAATAAACCCTTTTTTTACCGCACCTCTGACTTGTTTTATATAAAATTTCTTTTCTGCGCTGACCTTGGAGAGCTCGAGGAGAACATAAAAGTCCCCCACTCCTTGCAGACAGGGATCTCATCGCCTCCGTTACTGAGCTACACACAATAACATAGTCCCACTTGCCCCAAAAATAACCACATGATCGGGCAGACATGTACATTTCTCTGACAGATATCAAATAGACAATAACTTGGTAATACAAAGATACAGCACATTACCCAAATTAAACATAATCAAAATTTAAGTATTAATTTTTTTAATGATGCAATCCAACCGTTTCATGCTATGTGAACAATCAACAAAAATAATCTCTAATACTAGTTCTGATTCATTTTATAAATTCAACAAAATAAATAATATTTCACGTCAACAAGACACAATTTCATTAATTGCATTCTTTAATTCATAAAAACAACAATGTATAACGTATATTTCTACGAGTTCCCAGGTATTACCATTTGTATTGCTTCCGATTTTGTTGTCCGGGTTAAATCTTCCCCATAGGAAAAACTAAACCCTTCCACTCACTTTTCTACAAATGATTAGCTAGTCAATCAACACTATGCAAGTGCATTATATAAGTAAAATAAATACAAAACAATACAAGAACAACAACACGTCAACTCACCAGAGATCAAATGGGAAAAAAAATTCACCGACTCCAGATATTTTCATATCAGAGGGTTCGGCTCGGTAGAACTTCTAACAGGGCCTATAAATCCTACTTATCCCTCAACATAAATATTTAAAAAAACTTTCGTTATCCTACATGTATTCAAAATGACCGACTTTTGCATCTTTATATATAATTTTTTTGATAGATCTAATACGCCTAAATTTGTAATGAGAGAGCTAGGTATAATGCCAGTAGCCGAAATAACGAATGGTAATATTTTTATAGTCTGAGAATGCCAAATTCTTTTTATTTCGTTTCCGAAATCTGTGTATTTTCTTATTTTTGAATGTTACAGGAATTTGGAATAGCGACATCAATGATATAAGTTATTTTTTTTTAATTTTGTCATGTAAAACTATATCGGGTCTATTATGACTAATCGTTCGGTCTGTTAGTATAGTTTTATCATAGTATATTTTATAAAATTCGTTTTATAAAAATGAATTTGGTTCGTATGCATAATATGGTACTATATTACGGCAGTCAATCAAGTTATGTTTAATTACCAAATTTTGGTGAATTATTTTTAGAACTTGATTGTGCCTAAATGTATACTCGGACGGTGCTAATATAGAACATCCCGATATAATTTGTTCTCTAGTTCCCGGAAAAGCCAAACATTTTCTACACAAATCATCAATTTGATTTGTATCTTTGATTATATGCTTTCTATATTTTTTTGTATTAACACTTCCACCCCGGACCGGGGTTATAATTCTACACTAACTAGAGTTTTAAGCTGTATCTAGGTGGTTTTTTACACCATATAACAAATAATTTAGGTAATCTTAGAAAAACTATTCAGCTATCGATCTGCATTTAAAAAATTTATATCGCATTACTACTTTTTAAGATATTAAATAAATTACATCTAAATCTGATAGAATATTTTATACGGGGCGGGACTTTATAATCGTTTCCACGAACTGGACGAGGATCCTGCCGAAGCCGGTAGCCGAAAGATAAATTTTGCATTGTAATAAAAAGGGCTATACCGTTATAATTGAGTCACGCTAGTATTCTTATTATCACTTTACCATTTTGCTTTACTTAATGATTGACCGGAATTGAAATGGGAGGAGCGGTAACTGGACAATTTTTAAGGGATAGTAAGTAATTTCTTAGTTATTAATGGAAAGGACTTAATCCGAATCGGTGACACAGCGCTTCTCATATGTCCTTTTGAAATACTAAGATATTCACTTGCCGGTCCCAGACCATTTCGTCTGGGTAACATCCGGCAGGTGTGCTTATACATTCTAGGAGCAACACATTTTAGGAACACAATTAAAATTGCATCCGTCTCTGTTTGTCGTATGAAATACAAATAGACCAGAAAGAGACAATTATTTTTTAAAATTTGTTGGAATTTGGAAGATAGAACTTGCTCAAAAGTTTAAAGTACAGTATGGTTGAAGACTGCAGCGAATAAATAGTGTTTTCGGTTATTGCTAACTTGTGTTTTGGTGTTAAATAATTCTCTTTGGGAACGGACCAGTTTCACAGTGCTACGGGCGTCTTCAGATTGGTAAGTACATTTATCTTATGCAATGGCGTATAAAAGTATCTGTTTCAGGGGTGTTAACTAACTAACTAACTAACTAACCATCACGCCGTTTCCCCGCAGGGGTAGGCAGAGAGGACGGACCGCCAAACAACTCGGTCTTGGCACACACTCTTTGCCTCATTCACATTCATACATCGTCTCATACATACTCTTCTATTTTTCTGACTCTTGATATGACCCGACTCAAGTATCTGATTCACTTGATCGTGCCATGTCTTCCTCGGGCGTCCCCTACTTCTTACACCATTCACACTTGCGTCATAAATATATTCTCCTTACGCTCTTTTCTTCATTCATTCGCTCTACATGCCCAAACCATCTGAGGGTCCCTTTCTTAATTTTACTCATTACGCTCACATCAGCCTTGCATTCTTTGCGGATATCCACATTACTCACACGATCATACATGGTTTTACCACACATACGCCTCAGGGATCTCATCTCTACAGCATTCAGCCTACTTTCATCCTTCCTCTGCCAGTTCCATGCTTCACTGCCATACATCAGGGTAGGTACCAGCACTCCATTGTGGACTGCCAGCTTTGCTTCTTTGGACAGCTTTTTGTTGGCGCCTACGGCATTTAACCCACCATTTGTGGAGTTACCTGCATTCACCCTTCTTTCAATATCCCTATCAGCCTTCCCATCTCTCGTAAACATACTTCCCAAATACACAAACTCATCCACTTGCTCCAAGTATTCATCATTCACAACTATATTGCACACTGTTTTCATACTCTCTCTTTCAAATACCATGACTTTGGACTTACTTACATTCATAAACCTACTTTTGTTATTTTTTTTAATTTTGTCATGTAAACTATATCGGGTCTATTATGACTAATCGTTCGGTCTGTTAGTATAGTTTTATCATAGTATATTTTATAAAATTCGTTTTCTAAAAATGAATTTGGTTCATATTCATAATATGGTACTATATTACGGCAGTCAATCAAGTTATGTTTAATTACCAAATTTTGGTGAATTATTTTTAGAACTTGATTGTGCCTAAATGTATACTCGGACGGTGCTAATATAGAACATCCCGATATAATATGTTCTCTAGTTCCCGGAAAAGCCATTTATTCTCCACAATATTAAAATATTGCACTTTAATAGTTTGCTTTTATTGATGGTATCAGTGTCAAAATTTCTCGGTGTATTATTATTATAACTGCATATTATTGCAGCTTGTTTTTGCGTTTTTACTCAAAACGTTCATTTGGTTCCCATATTCTTTTATTTTATGATAAAAATTATTATATTAATTCTAAATTTATTTTCATGTAAACATTATGTATTCCATTGCTCAAACCATACAATTTATAGAATAATCGTACTACTAGTAGTACTAATAGTACCTACTAGTTTTTCACGCATTAGAATATGACCATAATAATACTAATAAAATTTGGATGATTTAAATAGCGCCGTTTTTGTGAAAATTCACCTCAAGAAGCGTTAAATTTAGTCTTACATTAATTATAATTAACAAAAAGGTATCATTTAATTCTTTTCTTTATGTGAAATATTAATTTCAAGATGTGTTTGTTATTTATTTTATTTTATCTTCGTTATTTGATAGATCATTAAAAACATAAAAATGTAAACACATAATCAACGGAAGGCACCCATGGTTATTTTTTGGATGCATAAATTTTCGATTTGAGATATTTTGAGAATATCAATCTCAGATGGGAAGGCTGATAGAGATATTGAAAGATGGGTAAATGCAGGTAACTCCATTAATGGAGGACTGAATTCCGTTGGCGCCAACAAAAAGCTGTCTAAAGAAGCGAAGCTAGTAGTCCACAGTGGAATGCTTGTACCTACCCTGATGTATGGCAGTGAGGCATGGAACTGGCAGATGATGATGATGAAAGTAGACTGAATGCTGTTGATATGAGATCCCTGAGGAGTATGTGTGGTAAAACCATATTTGATCGTATGAGAAATGTGGAAATCTGCAAAGAATGCAAGGCTGATGTAAGTGCAATGAGTAAAATTACAATATGCCCATGCTATTGATTATATTACGACTAGCATTTTAATGTTATTTTTCTTGGAAGCCTCGATCCAGGTGAAGGTAGTTATAATGTGTTGATTGTTTTGAGAAAGGAATTGTGGAGCGGGAAAACGAAAAATTAAAAACAATCATTGATTATAAATTTTATGAATAAAAGTGTTGTTTTCTAATACACTACACATATATTAATAGTAGGGGCAGGTAGGTAGGTACTTACGACTTTTAGAAAACCTATTTTGGATAAAACGAGTAATCGCTCTAAGGAGAAAATTTAGTTTTTTGTGCTCGCTATAACCAAGTTTGACTGTATATATATATTCATATATCGTCTCATATATATATATATATATATATATATATATATATATAAGACGATATATGAATGCGAATGAGGCAAAGAGTGTGTACCAATACCGAGTTTTTGGCCTGTCTGTCCTCTCTGCCTAGGTACCCCTGCGGGAAACGACGTGATGATTAGATATTTAGTTAGTTATTATTGAAAAGTAAGTGGGTTGATGCTACATAATTACTTTTTTCTGATTACAGATTGCAGGCTCTGATTGCAGATTCAGTCACGATATCAAGTTTACCTACTTACTTTTTAAATTTACACAATTCTAAAAAAATGCACAAAAAATTTTTAAAGGCTGAGCAGGTGCGAGCGTTATTAGAGAAAGACTCTGGTAGTGATGAGTCAAACAGTGATTTTGAATTTGAAAACATTCAAAACACATCGGACATTGAAGATCATGTTTCTTTTGAAAGTTCTTCTGAAAGTGAATCCGACACCTCTGACGAAGATGCCGAAAAGATTACTGATGAAACTGAAGAAAAATCTTTTACTTCCAAATATGGATTTAAGTGGAGTTCCGTTCCTCCGACACAATCCCGTAGTAGGCAACACAATATTGTTTACTCTCGTCCTGGCCTGACAAATGAAAGCAAAAATATTTCATCTATTGGAGACGCATTTTCATTGTTTATTACTGACGATATTCTCAAAGAAATAGTTACTGAAACCCAACATTTTTGTGTGAGGGAAAACAAGGGCACAGCCGATGATGCATCAATTTCTACGGATGAAATTAAATCTTTTATCGGCATATTGCTTGCTGCTGGGAGAAACCGTTGCAGAAAGATGCAGTTGAAAGAGTTGTGGACAACGAATGATCAATTTAGGCAATTTTTTTATACAGCAGCTATGTCTAGAGATAGATTTGCATTCTTATTTAGTACTCTACGATTTGATGATAGAGTGACTAGGCACGAAAGAATCGCACAAAGTGGGACAAAACTGGAGGCGATAAAATCAATTTATGAAAAATTTAACGCAGCTTGCACTAGAAATTACTCCCCGGATTCCCACATCACCGTAGACGAACGTTTGGCGACGTACCGGGGATCATGTCCTTTCCGTGTATACATGAAAAGCAAACCTGGACGATACGGAATTAAAATATGGGTGGCAGCTGATGCCAAAACAGCCTATATTTTAAATACTCAAGTATACACGGGCAAAATTGGCAATGCCCGAGAAGTAAATCAGGGGTTACGAGTCGTAACTGACTTAGTAGCACCATATTACGGTTCTGGAAGAGGTGTTACGACAGACAACTTTTTCACGTCAATACCTCTTGCCAATAAATTATTGGATAATAATTTGACGCTGACTGGTACATTGAGGTCGAATAAAAGAGAAATTCCAAAAGAATTTTTACCTTCTCCGCAAAGGGAATTACATACAAGCCTTTTTGGTTTTACCGATGCACTTACAATTGTTTCTTATGTGCCGAAAAAGTGCAGTGGCTCTTCTTTCAACCGAATTCCACGACGACAAAATTTCATCAGCGTCAGAGTCAAAAAAGCCAGATATAATATTACATTACAACTCAACAAAGGGGGCTGTAGACACCGGGGGCAAAATGACAAGGGAATATTCCTGCGTTAGGTCGACAAGAAGGTGGCCATTTCGTATTTTCATGGAGATTTTAGATATGGCTGCCTTGAATGCTTATGTTATTTGGATCACTAAATATCCAGAATGGCATTCAAATGACCGAAGCAGACGAAAAATCTTTATCAGGGAGTTGGCCATGGACTTAGTGAAAAACAACATTAAAAGTAGAAAAGAAAGCGGTGTAAAATTTCACAAAGCGCAGCAATACGGCTTCGAATTATTTGAAAAAGTTATGCCGAGCACAAGCGACGATATTGTATTAAATGAAGTACAAGTTTTACCTACCAAGGCAATACGAAGACGGTGTTATCTTTGCCCGTGCAACATTGATAGAAAAACTAAGCTGTGTTGTTATACTTGCAGGAAATCTATTTGTGTTCTGCACAGGGTCCAAGAAAATTTTTGTACTAACTGTAAAACTATCAAGGACAATGCCAATAATGAATGTTGTTAAAATAATAAAAGTTGCTTAGGACGGATCTTTTGACAGATTTTAAACAATTCATCAAATTTTAATGTTAATTTTCAGGTTCTGCGAAAGTTCTATTCAAGTTCCGATATTATTTCAGTTCTGTGAAGTACCTGGCCTATACTGATATCATAACAGAACTTGAATAGAAATTTCATAGAACTTTAAAATTAACAAACAATCTGTCATTTTTGTAATAAGCATATCCGACCTTTAGAAATTTCTTCTATTATTCACTTTTTCTAGTATTTTTGCTATTTCTTTTTCAAGTCATCACTATACTAATGGTGCCATGATCTGTAATTTTAGGTTTGTCTAGTATTTTAGAATTTGTTCACGTTCATTTGATTACACAAACTCAATTAGTGTACTGGTTGTTTGTGTTATCTTGGTGTATTCTCAGTCGAATTGTTTCATTTTTAAAATGATCAAGTTGGAAAATATTTTGCATAAAAATCCGTTTTGTTTATTTCATATTAATATTATAGTTTTTAATAATAAATTACGTGTATTTTAAATAATTAAAGCATTCATGATAGTGCATGTAGTCACTTTCTAACATTTGGTAAATGAACAACATATTTTTCTATAAGAAAACAAACATTTTTCGACCATATCTTTTGTGCTTTTAATCATTTCTCTGTTTATCACTTTTTTATAAGAAGTCCCTCTACTGTTTTAGACGTGGTGCACTTTTCTCATTTTCCATTTAAATTTATGTATAAAGGTTTCAATTGCTCAAAGCATAGTGGTCATTTGGAAATTGTTAATTTATGCGATTGTTTATTGATAACTTGATATCAATTTTACAATGTTTTCCAGAACATCTAGTTCACTTTTGCAGTCTTGTGCAATAAGTATATATCCAGGAGTCATTACGCTATAATATCTTACAAGTGAAATGTTGTCAAAAACCGGACATCATATCCAATAGTTACTGTACCTTCTTATAACATTATATTTTATGTTTTTCCATCAAATTACGCAAAAATTGTGTTGTTAACGTCAGCTTGTTTTTGTTTTGTCTTCTTTTATAAATATGATCCCAATTTTAGATTAGATTATTTCTTGGTAATCACTTTGCATTTCATTTTTTCATACAATTTATTCTGGAGTATATTTATTCGATTTACCAATAAATTAAAGTTTGGGATATGTATGTACCAAAATTAATAGCTGACAGAATTATTCGCTATTTAATAATGCTGATTTTATTCCATGTTGTTTGGGTTTAACTTTCATCGTGTTGTGTGTGTTTTTTTAAATTGTGAATTTTTATTTAAAAAGTTATTGTCTTCTAGCTAGGTTATAATTTTCGTTTATTTCATCTTCAATTTTGGGAACTCGTGCCGTGTGTATATGTTTCATTCCACTGGCTCAAGAAAAAAAAAATCTTTGTAATAATACGATAAAGAGTAAATATCTTACATTTCAAGTTGTGATTTTCATCACGCGATTTGTGTATAATATGTAAATATAACGATCGTCCAGTTGATTAGTCAGACATCTCCGAAGAATCGGAATTTGAGTTGAGTATACAGTTATATGTAAAATGAAAAAACAAACAAAAGATATGTTTTCTGGGTTATTTGTAGAAAATTTAAAAATGTCGTACTAATGTACCGAACCGTTATACTTCCCGGTGTTATTTTTTTATAGCATATTTAATTTATAAAATACAGACACATGTAAATAATATTTGGTTTATGGCGAGCATTCGAACATTGCTTTCCTCATTATCTCAAAACTTTGTATTTAGAGATGTCTGACTAATCAACTGGATGATCGACATGTCTTGTTTACCAGTAATAGGTATGTTCATTATACTATATGTGTAATAATTTTTGCTAATATCTAATGTTTGTTTCATAAAACTCATTTATTATAAAGTAGGTACCTACCTTATGTGTTTCTAAAATGTTGAGGTGTATTTTTGTAAAAATATAATATTTTGAGGTGTGTTTTTTGTCTTTTTGTAAATTTCTTCATTTTACTACGATATTATGTGTGTAAGATATTTTAAAATTATATTAAAATTATGTTTTATATTACGAATGTCTTTTTCTATTTTCTATTATAATTTTGCAATTTTCAGTTTATTTAATCAATCCCTATAAATGGTCACCATAAAAGAGATAGCCTCCTAGTATGATGACGTTTCTATTCTAAATGGTGGTTTTTGTTCAGGGCAATACTGAACGCATTTCCCATCCTTGGCCGTGCGGAAAATATATTATATTAAATGCATTATATTTTATGAATTATTTATGAAATATCACATAATTATTGAATTAATTTGCGCTTGCTGGGATTTTGAACCCGCGACCCAGAATCTCAACCATTTGACCATGGGGGCCGTCATTACTAAGAAAAGGAGAGAAATTCTCCGGTTTCTCATATGTATCCTATTACGAGTTTATAAATACCGTTTCCAGATCTCTCATAAATATTGTTTATCAAAAACGGGGAATTCTCAGGCTACAATAAAAAAATATTTATTTCAAGATTGGATTTCAATACTTTAAAAATACCTTATTTTTAACAATTTGAAGTTATTAAAAATACCTTATTTTTTACAATTTTATTTTATAAAACATTACAAAACAAAACCATTCACCGTTAAAAATGTAAAACATACCTACATAAATGGATCAGTGAAAAACTATAAACTCAATATATACCTATTCAAGCAAACGCATCATTTATGATTACAGGTTAACTGCGGCACGATGCTAGATGATACTCTAAATGAAATTATAATAAAAACAATCAGAAATAAGATATTAATTATTATTTTTTTTTTGTAAACTAATGTTTAAGACAAGAATTTTTTTTCATAGCACAAAGGGTAACATTTATTTATAAGCAATAATTATCATGAAAACACTTTTAACTATATAATATAATAGAGATAAGTATTAACCTTGTATTATGTAATTTAAAACTTGTAAAATATTTGAAAATAACAATAATGGGAACAGTTTAAACGGCCACAGCACATTCATAATGTTTATTATTATTGTTCCTTACATGTTTCAATTAATTAAAATCATTATTCTTTTTTGTGTGTTATGTTATATCGCGTATAACGCTGGAGGGGAGGTATGTAGGGTAAATTATAGGGAGTTTTCATCTCCCGAAAATAACTACAATATTATTTTTACCTACATTCTTGTGAGGCTGGTATCATTTTAAACCTGCGCGCGGCACCTTGCGCGGCAAATAATATTATTCTGTCTCCAGCAGTCTAGCCGTCGGGTTGACCCTAAACCTCCTCTAGCGTACGTGATTTATTTGTTCATAAAATTATTATGAGGGAGTTTTGTTAAAATAAAAAACCAAATTAAAATTATCCAAATTCTCGTTATTTCACACTAAGAGTAATCACGCAACCGCGGATTAGAGAACCGAAGAATCATTTAGCCAACAACCCATTTAAACTGGCGATGATAACCCATCCTCCAAAAGGAATTACCAACGATGTCTTTTATTTATGTGAATTTAGACATGCGATTAGCGGTTTTTTTTTAATTTAGTATTATTTAATAATTCTTTAGTAGCTATATCTAATACACACATTCGTAAATACACAAATACAATTAGTTTAAATAATTATACCATTTTGAACAAAATAAACAAAAAACACGCAACACGCATCACAGAAAATACAAACACAATCATTGATCATATAATCACCGACATAAAACTAGAATACTCATTAACGAACTGTGATAATTCATTATCCTACCACAATATTTTACTCCTTGATGTAATTCACACATATACTAAAAACACATCTATAAAGTCGTCCCGAAAATATGCACATATTGATTTTGATAATCTAAAGAATGATATCATTCAAAATTCCTTTCATCTTAATATGAATGACGACTCGGTATTAAACTATGACAATCTTGTAAATAACCTCACAAAAAAAATTAATTATAATAGCATCACTAAAATTAACACAAAAAACATTAATAACCCAGACTGGATAACCAAAGACCTTAAAAAATTAATCAACAAAAGAAACAGATTACACCTGAAACTAAAAAAACAACCAAACAACACGTTATTGAAAACAGAATTTCTAGTAGTAAGAAATAATATTACTAAGAGAAAACGAAACTTAAAACAAACACACTACAGTGATCTTTTTAAAAAATGCGAAAATAACAGTAAAAAAAACCTGGAAGTTAATAAACAACATCGTACAGAACCAATCGAATACTTTGAATACTTTTTGTAATAAATTAATCATTAACAACGAAATAATCACAAACAACGTAGAGATATGCGACCACTTTGGGAAAACACACATATTATAAGCTCTCGGATCCGTCACATTAAATTCGTCTATTCCAATACCAATAAATTGTTGAGCTTGCCAGTCCCTTTGGTTCAAAGATTGAAACTTGACCCCCTTAGTTCAGTGACGTGTTTCCTAAACATTTTAGCCCGGTTTTCAGAGTACAAACACTGTATAGGATTGCAAAAAATTTTAGCGCTATATTTTTAAATCTTTGTGAGAGGCATTGTTTTAGTTAATCAACTTCAAACTCATCCTGTTAAAGTTTGATTTACCTCGCTAATCATAATTATAATTCGTCCAAATCCTTAACAAGATTTCGTAACTATATCTCGTGGCGTATTCAGTAGTAATAAGTCACTCAGTAACATCGCTTAGCAGAGTTTAATAGTTTTTATTGACTTTTTTAGGGTTTTTTTTCCTATCCACCCTAGCCGGCCAAAGTCATTGCAACTGCACTGAACAAATTCTGAGAATTCTCAAACCTAACACGGAGGTCTCTGATAATCACAGTGCATGTTCCTAATTTTTTCCTAGCATCGTAAATTTAGCACTTGTTTTAAAATAGCCTTACTCCGACATCTGGAGATGTCACAATTTCGTGAGATTATACCCAAAACTATTTCCCATGATAATAACTCAACCTGGTGGGTGTTGCCTGTATTATGTGAACTTTCACCGACCCCTCTAATTAGTGGCATTTTATCCTTTTGTGTAAATCAAAAAAAAAACTAATACGCCCCTGACCTCTCAATTTACCTAGTATCTTCACTTGATGTCACTTCTGTCCACGTTTTGATTGGAGAGACCAAAATTCATTAATCCCTACAATAAACAGAAAAAAATATACAAAATAAAGACAAACACTTAGTTTTAAACCACTTTATTTTGATTTATATTCGTCGACCGGTTTCGATTGGACTCAATCTTCATCAGGACAATAAAATATAATACTGATAAAATATCGTGTCGCCCAAACCTCCAACGGTGTTGGACGCGAGTGAGCGCCGTAAGCGGTGAATAAATAAAATAACACCTTCAATCCAAGACAAATTATATAAATACATAAATTTACTGAAAATATATTTTTTTAACCTGGAAAAATGGAGGAAGCGGTTGATCCGCATGCCTTCATAACAAAGGCGAAACAAAACATAAGTGACTTACATACAATCATAGAAGAAAATAAACTTACCAAAGAAACCAAATCAAAAATGATGAAAGAAATAAATAACATCATGGAAATGATATCGCACATGGCAATAGAATTAGCTAAATTACAAGAAAAGTGTGATATTCAAGAAAAAAACCAAGCACAAAAATACCCATTTTCATACTCTTCTGCAGTAAAAAACTTAATATCACAAACGCAAGAAAAACGATTTCCTATAATAATTAAAAGCTTAAAAGAAGAAGACACTGAAAAAAAAGAGAAAATACAAAAGATTAAAATATCGCAGTTGGGAATTCGAGTATGCAAAATTAAAAAAAAAAACAAAAAAAAACCTTATAATAACATGCCCAGAAAAAGAAGACGCAAAAAAATTAAAAGATAAGATAAATGAAGTCGACAAAACCATAATAGCGGAGGTATTTCTGAAAACGGATCCATGCGTAATATTCAAAGGTCTTGACAAAGACTATACCGAAAAAGAATTCTTAGAAGACATCATTGAACAAAACAACGACATCAAAATGATATGTGAAAAATACCAAGACAAAGAAATATTACAAGTTAAGGCCATCATTACAAACAAAAAAACTAACAGCAAAAACTTCATACTACAAACAAATCCCGAAATGAGACTACATCTTATTAATAAAAAAAAAATCATCTAGGATTCATGAGAATCTATGTAGAAGACTGCAGTCCTCTTACCCAATGTTTCCACTGTCAAAGATTTGGACACACAGCACAAAAATGCTACAATAGAATGAATAAACCAACATGCAAGCACTGTTCAGAAGATCATCCCATCTCCGAGTGTAAATCCCTGGAACTGCCACCCAAATGCGCTAACTGCAACTCAGCTAACAAGAAGAAAGAAATAAACTCCTTGAACAGTAAAATGAATGAAGTAGACCACCGAACAAACAGTGAAACATGTAAGTTCCGATCTTACATGCTTAAATTAGCCAAAGAAAGAATTAACTACGACATTGAATAAAAATCTTATAAATAATTTTGTAAACTACAACCGAAAATGCATTAAATGGATGATTTCTTAAGTAAAGAATTAGAGTTAAATATTAAAATTCAAGAATATGAATGTATATGTACCGATTCGTGTAACAAAATTATTTCTAAAAACATCAATGACAATTATTATGCACATAAACCTCCGTAGCATTCAAAAAAATTTAGATGAATTAATTCTAAAAATAAATAATTTAATTAAAAAACCGGACTTTATAGTGTTATCCGAAACATTTACGAACTCTGAGTCACCGTCTCATCACTTACCTGAGTACAACTATATTTCTACCAAAGTAAACATCAATAAAAATTCGGGAATAATAATATTTACAAGCAATAAATTTAGTATTGTTAACATAAAAGAACAACCAATACACTTAGTAAACTGCATCGAAGTACATTTCAAACTCGGCAAATCAATATACCACCTAATAGCTATCTATAGAACGCATGGTTCGAGTATTATCACGTTTATTAATGACCTCAAATACATATTATTAAAATTAAAAAATAAACTTTGTTTCGTCGTAGGAGATTTTAACGTTAATATTAATGAAAAAATAGAAAATAATAACAAAAATGAATACATCAATTGTATGACTGAACAAAATTTTATATCTTGCATAAATAAAAATACTAGGGAAATAAAAGAACATACTCCATCTTGTTTAGACCACATTTGGACAAATGTAAACATTAAAGATCTTCACAAAATAAAATCAATTGTTTGGAAAACTAACATAACTGATCAGCACTCATGCTTACTTCTGTATAGTAATAATATTAAACATAATTTAATAACCAAAAAATCAACAATAGATATGACTATTCTCTCTGAAAAATTAAAAAAGGAGGATTGGAATAATGTTTTAAACAGTGATGATACTGAAATTTGTTCGACTAACTTCGAAAACATTATGTCACAACACATTAAAAATTCGACAACTGAGATAACAACACACATAAAATCAAAATTAAGATGTTTAAAACCTTGGATTACCAAAAGACTTATTATATCTATCAGAAATAAAGAAAAACTTTAAAAAATCCCCAAGATGAAAAAGCATACATTTTATATAAAAAATATAAAAATAAATTAACATCTTATATTAAAAAAAGTAAGTAAGAGTATTTTAAAAATAAAATATTATCTTCAGAAAATAACCATAAACAAATGTGGAAAACGGTTAATTTCGCCATTGAAAATACAAAAAAAACACAAAACATTAAGTACATTGAACATGATAAAAAAATTATAGATGCCAATATACAGCCTAAACAATGTGCAAACATATTTAATTCCTTCTTTGCAAATGTTGGGAAAAATCTTGCGAAAAATATTCATAAGCCTTCAAACCAAGAAAACCATAAAAATAAAAATATACAGAAACGTAATATACTTTCCTTGTTTGAAAAAACAACAGAATGTGAAATCTCCAAAATAATAGAAAATATGAAAGGAGGTTCGTCTCCCGGTTTTGATTCTATTACGACACACATGTTAAAAACTATGAAACCTCACTTAATAAAACCTATCACTCATTTAATAAACTTAAGTTTAACAAATGGAATTTTTCCAAAGAACTACAAAACCACAATAATCTCACCTATTTACAAATCTGGAGATCCACATCAAGCAAAGAATTATCGCCCAATATGTCTAATTTCTAATATAGGAAAAATCTTTGAAAAGATAGTAAAAAAACAATTGGTAAATTTTCTAGATAATAATAAAATATTACACAAAAACCAGTTTGGCTTTATAAAATCACCTAGCACACAAGATGCTATTGCTAACGTAACTTCATAGATTTACGAATCATTAGATAAAGGTAAAAAATGTGCGGGTATATTTATTGACCTTAGAAGGGCATTCGATAGCACATCCCATGAGATGCTATTAAAAAAATTGAATAATATCGGCATAAAAGGCAACGCGATTAAATGGATCACCGACTACTTAAAAAACCGTCCTCAAGTAGTAAAAATCAATCGTGTTAATAGTGATCAAGAGATTACAAGCTTTGGAATCCTCCAAGGTACAGTGCTAGGACCAATTCTATTTACTATTTATGTAAACGATATTTTTTTTCAACCTTTACATGGTCAAATTACTTCATACGCAGATGATACAGTATTAATAATAAGTGATAAGACTTGGGAAAATGTAGAATTAAAGGCCACAGAAGACATCAACACGCTCAAGAATTTTTTCGACACTAATTTACTGTCACTTAATAAAGAAAAGACATTTTTAATTCCATTTGCAATCCATACAAATGATACTCATAAAAATTTTAACATTGTCATACATAATAATACTAAAATTCACAGCCAAAACTATTGCAAATCAAACTGTACAGTACTAAAAACAACAAATAAAATTAAATATCAAGGAGTAATTATTGATAAAAATCTGAAATGGAAGGAACAAATATGTCAAGTAGTAAACAAAATTAGAAAATTAATATATATATTTTTAAGAATTAGAAACTTTCTGTCGATAAAAAAACCAAATTTAATTTACTATGCCTTAGTTCAATCCACTTTACAATACGCTATTATTAGCTGGGGATCCGCGTATAAATGCAACCTCTTCCAATTGAAATTATACAAAGAACAATTATTAAAATTATATTTAAAAAAATCCTTTGACTACCCAACAGAACGCCTGTTTGAAGAGTTTCAAGTACCTACATTTAAAGACTTATATATTAAAAACTCATTAATCCAAATTATAAAAGAAAAAGATAAATATCACTTTTTCAATGAAAACAGAACGCGACTTAGACATGTTTTTCTATGCCCAAAACTAAATACGTCTTTTGCACAACATCATTATACTTACCAGGGAAGAACTTTTTTCAATCGTCTACCAGAAGAAATCAGAAGCATTAATGATAAAACCCAAATACTGCTCTCTGTCAAGAGACACTTTAAAAATATTCTGAAAAAAAAACTACTGTCACTTAATCAATCTCACAAATATCCTTAGTTTTCCATAACTTCCTTTCTTTTTTTAAATTTAATAAATTAATATATTATCCTTCACTACTATCAAAAAAAATACTACAGCAAACATACATTTATGTACAATGAATTATTTAAGTACTAACTAACAACAACATTTATGTACACTCCCCTTCCATACACAAGCAAATGCTTTCAATGGAAGAGTAGTAAAAATACCCAAGATGTAAAATGAATTATGTACCATGTAAACATATTATTAAAAATAAAAAATAATTACAAAAAAAAAAAAAATATATATATATATATATAATACATTATTGTCCTGATGAAGATTGAGTCCAATCGAAACCGGTCGACGAATATACATCAAAATAAAGTGGTTTAAAACTAAGTGTTTATTTTCATTTTGTATAATGTCAAGCCACAAAGTGTTTGCTTTCTTCGATAATTTAAGAAAAAAATATCACGGAGCAAGTTCATCACAATACCGTATGATGTTCGGACTTCCCAGGCACTGCAGTGCCTCTTCCTCTAATAATTACCAGGGTGGCAGGACTGAGGGGAAGGATCAACAACTCCAGAAAGATATTGGCCCCCCATAATTGAAACCCCGTCGAACCGCTCTAATAAAAATCAAGGTGATTGAATATTTACTATCGTATGATACCACCCTCTTTTTTTCCCGTATTTCGTTGTTTAATTTTTATTTTTGATTTTGTTTTATTTTTATTCTAATCTATAAATATGTCATCACAAATCCCTGTATTTTATAACAGGAATGTGTGTGATAGCACTTACCTCCTCACATTCTGGAATAAAAAAATAATAAAAAAAGAGAGGAAGGGGAAAAGGCTAGTGCACAGATTGCTTAGGCAGGGGAATCAGTCATTTAAAAACCATACAGAATTTGGTACGCCTTCATCTTAACGAACAATGTTACCACAAACCATAAAAATTACACAAAGTGACCGATTAATTCGATAATTTTTTTTACAGTATTTTACATGGTTTTCGACTACCACGACTACACACGTCCGTATTATGGTAGTCGAAGTAATAATATTGACTAGCAGCTAAAAACCCGCTCCGCGGGGTTGGTTGGGCTCCGCCCAGTTTTAGTGATGGTAACAACAGTTTACCTATAATAACCTAACCTAACCTAACCTAACCAATCATTTTATTATATACATAGACAACATGTACATTTTATTATACATATAAGTACATGTCAGATTAGAGATTTGTTGGCTAATTTTACAATCAACGAAGCGTTTTTATCTTCCGATTGTGTTTTATGTTTTTATTGGGCTGTCAAAATGGTGCGAAATTATTATTTACGTAAATAATATTATGTGTTAAAAACCACGTTTTTTTATTAAAATAAGTGTGTTAAGGCAAGTTTTTAAAAATATTTTTTTATGTAAAAAAAACCAACTTAACCTAACATAACCCATACTAACTTAATCCAACCACACCTATCCTAACCTAACCTAACTTATCCTAGTCTAACCTACAATAACACAACATAACCTAACCTATAATATCCTAACCCTACCTAACCTTACCTATCATAACCTAACCTATCCTATCATTACCTAACGTAACCTCAACTATCCTAACCTAACCTAACTTAACCCAACCTAACCTATAATAACCCATCAAAACCCAACCTAACCTAACTTAACCTTTCCTAATCTAACCTATAGTAACCCAACCTATAATAACCCAACCTATAATAACCCAACCTTACCTAACCTAACCCATTCTTACCCAACCTAATATATAATAACTTAACCCAACCAAACCTACCCTAACCTAACCTAACTATAATAACCCACCCTAAACTAACCTTAAATCAAAACGCTTTATTGGAAAAAAAAACGAATTTAGGTGGACAGATTCCGAATAATTTTCTAAATGGGTAAAGGTAAATTTATATTCATTATATAAATATATATACCTTGCAAAATGATTGTTTTATTATACATATAAGTACATGCCAGTTTATAGATTTGTTGGCTAATTTTACGATCAACGAAGCGTTTCTAGCTTCCGGTTTTGTTTTATGTTTTTTTATTGGGTTGGCAGTTCCTACAATTCCTAGAAACAAACGCGTATTATGCGCGAACTTCATATCCGTGTTCTGCCAAAATGATGCGAAATTATTATTTACATAAATAATATTAAATACCAATATTTTTTTAAATAGTAAATGCAAAGAGCTCTTGTTTTATTGTCATTAAGTTGAATCAAATGTTTGTTTTTTTTAATGCGTTTAAAACGGTAGTTTGGTAGTTTGAATAGATGAAATTGTTCGTATTTGTTATGGATTATTTCAAATGAAATTATTCGCTATTATGCCGCCAGAGGTGCGCTCTGTCGGCCAATAGGAAAACTACTCCAGTGGCTGGTAAAGCAGGGATTTACATTTTCAAAGAACCTTAGAATGCGTGATATTTTCTTATGCGGAATTTACCCGAAACAAATTATTTGAATTCGACCAATCAGAGGGCCTAAACCGTCCAGACGCTGGCATAATAATACTATTAGATAGATGGATTGATGACAACCGCAACGTTTACGTAGCAATAAATAGCCAAATAATTAGCAAGGAAGACAGACTTGCGTAGTTAGTACTTCAAAATTATTTTTTCAACGGTGACATAGGAAACGTTGTTAGAGGGGGGAGAACATTGCAATTTACAATTTTTTTTCCAGGAAAGTGTCATCCCAAATACTGTACAATGTATTCAATATTACAGCTAGGAACATAATGCGGAACAATAATTACCACAGCCCAAATAGTTTTATGAATGTCACATCCGCTTAATATGGTAAGCAAAAAATATCAAATCCATTCTAAAAATACAATTTTATTTATTTATTTTAATATTAAATTTATCTACAATAGTGACGTGAGATGGCAATTTACAGAGTGGTTGTTAACTAGGTTTTAGTTTACACATTATTGTGAAAATGCCAGATAAAATAAAATCAGTATTTTTTTTTTTTTTTTTAATTATACAAATCAAGAATGAATGTAGAAGATGAAAGCGAAGCGATAATAATTTTAAGTAATTAATTAATAAAATTTCAGTTTGACCAAAAGGAATATTATGCATATATATACACAGAAGGCACAATTTTTTTATTTTTTATTGTTGGGAAGTAAGAGCTTCATAGATGCACGCACAGATGGCAGTGCATAGAGCCTGCGTGGAAGTCCGCAAGATGGAGCCAGTGGCCAGTAGTCACCAGGGCCAGTGGTAAGGCTCTCAGAAAAACTTACTGTTCCAGATTCCAACTAGCCAGCTACTAGTCAGGTCGCCTATCGAGTCACCTTTATAATACGCGGAGTATCAATAAATTCCTGATTAATCAAAAAGAACCACTTATTTATTAACTCCTTCTAAGACGAGTTGGAGACCTATTTTTACGAACACAACAGTTATGAAATACTAATAATGTATATTTTTATTGGAGGTAATCAATGATTTCAATTTTAAAGAAAGTTTTGGTTTGTTTTTTTCCAATGCCACTAGGTAGAGAATTGAATAGCTTAATAGCATTGTATTTAAAGCTTTTTATCCATAGGAGGTTTGACAAACTGGGATGATGGGACTTTTTACATGTGAATGTCTCAAGGCTCTAGTGCTTATTCATTCTTCATACAATGGGTATTTTTAAATTGATGAAGCAGGATATTTTTTTAATATAATTTTTTCAGGTTTGGAACATTTAGTGTATTAAAAATAAAATCAGTAAACGTTCTTAGTAAGACTATTAGAATAACCTTCAGAATTATTTTTTGAATCTTTGCTAATGGCTCCAGGCAAGTATGTGTGGCACTACCCCAAATGATAATACTATATTCAAGAGACGATTGAACAAGAGCATAGAAAACTTGTTTCGGTTTTTTTCTATTTAAAATATCTCTAACATTTTTAAAGAAATAGATGAGTTTCCTCAGTTTTGTCGTTAGGTTTGCAATATGTACATTTTATTTAAGAAGATATACCAAAATATTTAATAGTATCACCTCTCTTAAAGCGGGACAAGTACAATGGGTTATTACGGGGTTGCAGATGTTCAGTTTGAGGCTTTGTTGAGACGGTTAGAGCTTATTTTATATTTGAAATGTTAAAATTTTTGTTTTTTTCTGTATTTAGGGTTAATATATGAGCATGAAGCCATTTTTTAACAGTAAATGTTTGTCCACAAACTTTTAGGTTGCATAGATCATTAATGTATATTAAGAATAATAAGGATCCTAACATGCTACCTTGTGGGACGCCACAGGCCGTTTTTTGAGGACGACTATAGGTACTGTTTATTTTAACATATTGAGTTCAATCTGTTAAATAACTACAGAATAATTGCAGGACTGAGTCTGATAATCCTATCCTCTTAAGTTAATCTAGAAGTATTATATGATTCACAGTGTCAAACGTCTTTGCAAGATCTTGGAAAATTGCTAAACATTTATTTCCTCTGTATACATTACTTATTATGAAGTCTGTAACGTTGGTGATGGCATCTGAGGTTGATAGGTTTTTACGAAAACCAAACTGGTTTGCTGATATTTTACTAGAGTCAAGGTAAGTAGTCAATTGATCTCTTAGTGACTCTTGTGACTTTAACGCTCGCTCCCCTATGTGGTTTGATGACAGTAATCATAGAACGGAACGCTCAGACGCCGTTGAAGATCTTATTGCAGCGCAAGGTCTACTACTATCAAATGAACAGAGTAGTCTAACTACTTTTTCAAACACAATGGGTGCGAGCAACATTGATCTAACTCTTTGCTCTGGATCTGTTGTGGCCAGGATTTCGAACTAGATGGTCCATGAAAGTGCTTTAATATCGAATCATAGATTCATTTCCTTTACTGTAGGGGTCCAAAAGACCCAAGCTCCAAGAACCTCCTGGAATTTCAAAACTACAGGGGCGAATTGGGATAATTTTGGGGAGGATCTACGTGACACCTTAGGGGGATTTTGTAACGTAGCAGCAAATGATCAAGACGATTTGGGGAATTACTTTAACGCGGCCGTTGTGTCAGCTGCTGAATGGTCTTTGGGAAGAAAAAACCCGAAAACTATTATTTGGACGCCGTGGTGGTCGAGTGAGTTGACTTTGCTGAAGGGTGAATTTAAGAGGGCTTTCAGGGCACTTGGCTCCCTTAAGAGGAGTAGTGGTACGCAAGATATGATCACTCTTCTTAAGGGTCGTGTCTCTAGAGCCAGGAGAGTCTTCAAGCATACTATCCTCTCGGCAAAATGAACTGCATGGCATAATTGGGTAAACCAAGTGGGTAACGCAAACAAAAAAAAAACAACTGACCGTTATTTGACTAGTGTTATATCGGATAATCCCAATGGAAACTCTGAGAGTACTGATGTGACTACCACTCTTGACACTTTTCTGGGTAAATTAGTTCGGCTAGATTCAGTCCCCGGGAAAACGACCACCATAAACAGATAAGAGCTCTGTCACGGCTTCCACCTAGAATCCTTGCCCAGGAGGATAGCATATTAACTGTAACCAAAGCTGAAATTGATGTTATAATTAAGGGTTTAGGTCCTAAGAGGGCACCAGAGCACGATCGGCTTAGTGGAATAATAGCGAAGAATGTCTGGATCCATGCCAAGGGAGAGTTGTTCCAGGTTATGTATCCATAACTTTTAACTTTTTTTTCTTTCTTTTTCGTGTATATAGTCATTGTTTTAATCTTCATGTATATATTTGCGTAGTATTTTATTGGGTAAATTTTATCATGCATGTAGTTATTGTTCCTGTGCTTTATTGATCCATCTTTCTTCTAGGTCGATATGTACAAAACCGGATTATTATAAATTTTCTTTGCAATTTTCTTTCTTTTCTTTTTCTGTTTCAATGTTTCACAGAGTGACGTGCTTGCTGGTAGCAGTACTGAACTGTTTTTTTTGTTCTGTTTCGGTTTACCCCAACTCTGGGGTGGCATAAGACCTCGTCCGTGTATACACATCTTGGATGACCAAATCACGATGAGGGACTAGTGTCGTCGTCTGCCCGCTGCGCCTCCCAGGGGAGGAATTTTCTTAATTTCTTTCCCAAAAAAGAAAACCCCAGGGGGTCAGGAACTGGACTGAGGATGGGCTGAACGTCGATTCGTGACTTTCCGCCCTGCCTTCAGGTACTCAGACGCTCTCTCCTCATGGTCTTTGGGATTTTTTCCAACCCCAACTCACACTTTTCGTCGAGGCACAACCGGTTTCCTGGCTCAAGGGCGTGGAACCTGGTCCCCGTGAAACCTATCCAATGCCCTGTTTTCTCTCCCTAGGTCTGCCTGTGAGTGGGCGACGACACCCCCCCACCACACAAAGAGGCGCACACTTTACCAATGTTGCAGGTGGCTGTGAATTATTATTTGATTTGTTGATGCTTTGTACATATGATTTGTTTAAACTAACAAAATAGAATAGATCTTACCAACAAAATACTAATACGCAGCACTTGCATACTGCGAATAACATTGTATGCATGGACATTTTGGAGGTCTTGTTTTGAAATTTTAAATGTAGACTCGTTATATCAAAAAAATTAGCGTCCTTGCGAGAGCTCTGAAGGGGTACCATCGGTACCTAAAACAGGGCGGGGAAGTGGTGGGCCTCCTCCAGAATGATCTCTTAGTAGTCCTTCAAAATTTTTTGAGATTGCACTTAGAACATAAATTGGTCTGTAATTGGTAATTTCAGTTTTTTTTCTTATAGACTAGCATGTCCGATATTATATTGCTATGCATAATCTACTGGTGGGAATATATTTAATAAAATACATGTAGTAAATTTATGTTCATTATTGAGTTAATTCTATAAAATAAGTAGACATAGTTTTTTTAACACATAGTAATGTTTGATATTTTTCTATTACGTGCATGTTGTAGCTGCTGGTACGCTTTACCATATATGCAGCAAGTTTGACTGATGGGTTCAAGCACCGTTCAATATATTAACGAATTGTATTAATTTGTATTTAATTAAGACTTTCAATAAATCATAGAGTTAGTTTTCAAAGCGAACATCTGAGGAAATCTGTTATTTCAATCCGATTAACTAATCTGATAAGACGAAAAGGAGATACATTGGGAGATATGGTATTCTGGCGTGACGGTGATTGATCCAGTTCTCACAAATTCAAATGGACTTTTCACTCTCACCTGTTATAACATACTATACGTATTAATTTATTGGATTTGCTAAGTTGAAATAAACCTTTTTATCATTATGAACCCTTTTAACTTATCTGATTACGTAGATGATGCATAGTGACAACGCACTGTGTTGGATGACCCGCCGTTCGAGATTTTTTGCTGTTTCCGACATAAGCAAACAAATTTTCTGCTACATTACGTATTTCAAGATATTTTGATGTTATCATTGATACACTTGGTAGATGTTAATATGATAGATTATGTTTGCATAGTTACACTTGTTAGATGTTAATATGATAGAATATGTTTGCATAGTTACAATTGTTAGATGTTAATATGATAGAATATGTTTGCATAGTTACGCTTGTTAGATGTTAATATGATAGATTATAATTGCACACAATTTACCAGAGAATATGTATATTTTGGTTGTTTCAGTAAATAAAGTGAATTTTCCCAAAGAAAACGCTACAAAAATTATTATGCTTTCATTTTTTCCCTGCTTTGGAATCAAATTTATAATCTCGACACAATCAAGATTTATTATCAGCAAACGTTTGCCACTGAATTATTTATATTGTACGGGTAAGTCCCGTATTACGTGATTTTAAGAATATCTTAAGTACAAAAATTTTGTAATCAGTACAAAAAATGAGTGACATTTTATTTTCTAAAGATTTTTTTATGAAAATTGCAAGTGCACGACATTGTTTACAATACAATTTTAGAGCATCAAGATAATAATGCTCAGAAGAAAGATTGATAAATATTCAGAAAATTTATAATCGTGATTTTTTGATAATTGTTTTCATAAAAATGTCTGTTATTAGAGAGTAGGGCATTTAACGAGGACATTTTATATTACAAAAAAAAAACAAAATAGCTCTAGTTGGTTATTTGATGAAAACGCTATTTTACAATTATCTATTGATAGGGATAGGTCAATGAAATTTACATTACAATTAGAAACTACTTCTACTGTGAACTGAATTTTGTTATGGAATTAGTTTAATAAAAATAAAATGATAACATTGCATTTATATAGCGCAGTTTAGTATCATTTCACTTCAAGTGCGCC
The DNA here is from genome assembly GCA_026573805.1 of Hesperophylax magnus. Taxonomy (NCBI): domain Eukaryota; kingdom Metazoa; phylum Arthropoda; class Insecta; order Trichoptera; family Limnephilidae; genus Hesperophylax; species Hesperophylax magnus. The sequence goes on from JAIUSX010000082.1 coordinate 4,299,847, forward strand.
TAACAAACAACCTAACAAACTTAAAAATGGTTAAAAAAATTAATAACAAACAACCTAATAAACAGCCAAACAAATTTAAAAATGGTAATTTACTATTAGTGGTCACGTTTGTAAAATTATTCCTACAGTGTGCCTTACCCAATATAGATCTAATATTAAAACACTAAATATACTGTTTATATAAAGTGATGAAAAAGCTTGGAATAACAATAACAGCAGGACAGGACAAAACAAGAATATTTAATTTAAAAACATAATATAAAACAGGAGGCAGTTTGTGCTCAGAAATGAGAATATTCTGAGCAGACCGGAGGGGACCCAGCAGCAGCGTTTGGGGCGCATTGGATGCCCTCTCCAGCCGGACTCTCCCGGCCTATCGCCTAGCACCGCAGTGGGTGGGCTGGAACCAAACGCTCATCACTCCTAGACAGCCTGAACCCCAGATTCCTACCCACCCCTCATACCTTTCCTTTCCAGACCTTTCCTTTCACCTCCTACACCTACAAAAAAAAAAAATTAATTAAATTCATGAACATACAAAACAACAATCTTAACATCATTACAGCGGCGAGTAGCAGGCGTCCCCGGTGCGGGCCAAAACTGTTGGTAAATTTTGCCAACATTCGCGGCCTGCACACAAATTTAAATTCCGTCCATCACCATCTTTTGTCCCAACGTCCCAACCTTCTTTTCCTATCCGAAACTCAGATAGCCGAGCCGCCAGACTCCTCCTATCTGGACTGCCCGGGCTTAACCCTCGCAAGCAAATTCCGGCTGAAAGGAGGAGTCTGCCTCTATAGTCGAGCTGACGTCAACTGTGTGCGACTATTGAGTCTGGAAAACTCCAGATTCGACGTAATGTGGGTGCGCGTCAATCTTGCCAGTACGGCAAGATTCTACGCATGTCTATACCGCTCACCGAACCATAGCGAATCAGACACTTCCGAGCTCTTCAAACATTTGAGCGATACTATTGATGATCTCTTGCCCCGCTACCCTTCGGCCGAGTTTGTTGTTCTGGGGGACTTCAACGTTCATAACGAACCATGGTTGAAGTTCTCAGGCCCAACGGACTCGGCTGGCCGACAGGCGGAATCCTTTGCCATTTGCTACGGATTAGAGCAATTGGTTCAGGAGCCTACAAGGGTTCCTGATGTCCAGACTCACCGCTCCAATCTGTTAGACCTATTCTTAACTACTGTGCCACACGGTTATAAGATTGACGTCACAGCGCCTCTGGGATCATCTGACCACTGCCTAGTGACGACATCAATCCCCGTTAGCCTCAGACCAACCAATGAGAGGCTGAGGAGAAAAGTGTGGCACTATAGGTCAGCAGATTGGTTCGGTATGCGGGCCCATTTCAATGCTTTTCCGTGGTCAGCTGTTTGTTTTCGGACTTCGGACCCTTCAAGATGTGCCCAGGAGATTGGTGAAGTCATCAAATCGGCGATGGATGGCTTCATACAATCGACTACTAAAGAAACTGGTGTGGGCTCAAAGCCGTGGTTCAGTCGACAATGCTCCGAAGCAGTTCGACGAAAAAACGCGGCTTACCGAGCCTACAACACATCTCGAACGCCCGAAAGCAGATCAGCATACAACAAATCGGCAAAGGAATGCAAGAGAATCATCAATAGATCAAAATTCGAACACGACCTGCAGATCAGCAAAAAGCTGGCTGCCTGCCCGCATGGCAGCAGAGCATTCTGGTCGCTTGCGGGCTCAATAGGTCGAAATTTTTGCAAACCCAGTTTGCCAACTCTTACCAGACCTGACGGCTCACTAGCAAACACCGCCACCGAAAAGGCAAACCTTTTAGGGAAAATGTTTGCGGAAAACTCGACCCTCGACGACGGGGGTGCTGTTCCGCCGTCGGTTCCTCACTGCGGCTTCTATATGAAAAAGCTGAGGATCCGGCATCGGGATGTACTCCACGTCATACGGGGGCTCGATGTTAACAAAGCTAGTGGACCTGATGGAATACCTGCCTTGGTATTGCAGAGGTGTGCTGCGGAAATAGTTCCAGTTTTGAAAAAGCTCTTCAAAATGTCCCTGAAGTGTGGCACTGTGCCCTCTGGTTGGAAAAAAGCGGTAATTCACCCTATTCCCAAGAAAGGTGACCGCTCCAACCCGGCCAACTACCGCCCCATAGCGATCACATCAGTTCTGTCCAAAGTGATGGAACGTGTGATCAACGACAAACTGCTCACATACCTCGAGAAGAACAAAATTATCAACGACCGTCAATACGGATTCCGGCGGAACCGCTCGTGCGGTGATCTTCTCGCGTATGTGACGCATGTTTGGGGGCGGTGCCTGGAACGTCACGGTGAGACCCAAACGGTCGCACTAGACATATCCAAGGCCTTTGACCGGGTCTGGCACCGAGGACTTGTCAACAAATTGCATTCTTACGGACTTCCCGCATCCCTGTGTACGTGGATTGCTGACTTTTTAAGGGATAGGTCGATTCAGGCGGTTGCTGACGGTTTCACCTCTTCCTCGCACTCCATAAATGCTGGCGTCCCACAGGGATCGGTTCTGTCTCCGACTTTGTTTTTGTTGCACATCAATGACCTTTTGACATGTGCACCGATTCATTGTTACGCGGATGACAGTACAGTTCATGATAGCTTTTTGTTTGACAAGCCCCCAAAGGGCACACAAACTCCAACGGCTCGGAGGGCTTTGAAGCAGAGAATGGACGGTTATCTCGAGAGTATTTCCTCCTGGGGTAAAAATAATCTCGTCGAATTTAATGTTTCAAAGACCCAATCCTGTCTGATTACGTCTAAAAGGGATCCAAATGATAATCTAGTCTCCTTCAACGGAAGCAATCTTCCGAACAGGCCTTCCATTGATATGCTTGGTGTAACTATAAGTGACCAGCTCAGGTACGGGGGCTCCATCGAAGCCAGAGTAAAGTTGGCCTCTCAGAAGCTGGGCGTACTGTACAGGGCCCGCAGATACTTTAATAGTACACAACTGCTCACCCTGTACAAATCGCAAGTGCGCCCTACTGTCGAATTTGGCAGCCATCTCTGGTCTGGAGCCCCAAAATACCTGAATAAAACCCTTGACTCTGTGCAGAAACGGGCGGTCCGTTTGATAGATTCCCCAATCTTAACAAACGGACTGCGATCTTTAGAGCACAGACGTCGGGTAGGTATGCTGTCCTTGTTCTATCGGTATTACAATGGAAGATGCTCTGAGGAACTAGCGTCATTGATCCCTTCGGCGCCGGTGCGTAGTCGGGATACACGCCAAACGCGCGCCCAACATTTGTACACAGTTGACACTTGTCACATGAGAACGGGTCGCTTCTACGATTCGTTCTTAAGTTCAACAGCTCGGCTGTGGAACGAACTGCCGGCCTCTGTGTTTCCTCCCTCCTACAACATGGGACTCTTCAAGACCCATGTTCACTCCTTCCTCTCCACAAAAAGACCCTCCACACAGCATCCCCAAAGATGACATAGGCCCTGAGGGAAATTATTTTCTTCAGGGCCTCCTGTGTGGAGTAAATATAAAAAAAAAAAAAAGACATTTTAAAAAGTACAGGGAGGCAACCGAAACCAAACAATTACCGGAAGTTTATGCGGCTTATTATAAAATATCGAAAAGAAGTAAAGATTTATGGAAGGTAAGATTTTATAAATAATTTTGTTTTTAAAGTCCGTTTAAATTCAGCCAAATTTTGGAGATTAGTAAGAGCCGAAGGAAGTCTATTCCAGATGAGCGGGCCAGTTACACGAAAAAAGCGAAACATAGTATATGGCTCGAATTGACTTAGAAAGTTCGATTCAACGATTATTAACATCTAGATCTGCTAACCTTTGTGTAAGCTGTCTATTGTTTAAGTTTTGTCGGACGCATTGTCTGGCTGGCGCCATTCCTTGCAATTTTTGAAAATCGAAGGCGATCCCTTAGAAGTGGGGTTATACGACAATACTTAGATTCACCAAAAAATATTCTCGCCGCAGCAGTAAACACTGACTGGATACTATTGATTTGTTTCTGAGGTAGGCCGGCATATGCACTATTACAATAGTCCATACGTGAGACGACGAACGAATTTATGAGTGACTTTGCTCCATCAGAGTAAGTAAGTAAGTAATTTAAGCAAAAATAGGATTCAACATGAATACATTGTATTAAAAAACGGATGCAAGTAATATGAAATTCGTGTAGGGAGAACTAAGAACAGAAACAACAGAACACTTAAATATTTTAATTTTGCCTTTTTCGTAAAAAAAGCACCCACATTACATAAAATTAAACTAAAAAAACAAATTAAAACTTTATACCTTCCACTCAATCGGCAAAAGAAAAAAGATAATCGGTACGTTTCTACTTAACGATGTTTTTTTACGATTCGACTATCGAAAAACAAGCAAAAAATGTATAAAATAGTATCTAAAAGTAAAACGAGCGAAAGTTCGAATTGTTTGGAAATGTGATTGATAAATTTTTATTCAGCTCTTTGAACCTTTTTTACGGTAAAAATATCAAGCTGCCTTGACAACGATGTATTTTATTGCTCTGGAGGTGATTCTATTATTTGAGTAGGTAATAAACAAGAAAAAAAATCGACAGCTATAGAATTCTAATAAAATAATATTATTTAATCTAGATTACTGAATTAGTGCTTGGAAAGTATTTTCACGAGAGATGGAAGGTTGACGGGGATATTGAAAAAAGGATAAACGCAGGAAACTCCGTTAATCTAAATAAGTACGCGGTGGTCGATCTTAAACAGTTGTTCAAATTATCCCACGCTCCGTTGTTTGCTTGCTTGTCTACTGAGATATGCTTCTGAGTATATAACTGTATATATATAACCCACCCTTAGATTAGTTGCGAGTCATGGAAATGTCGAGTGATGCAAGTAGCCTGAATGTTTTATAAATTAGATCTCTGACACGTATGTCGTATATGCGGAAACTCCTATTAATAAATTAATGTGGAAATCTGGAAATATCGTGCAATATTTTTGGATTTCCTCACTCACTATGTAGTCATGATTTGAACTCAATAAGCACGCTTCAGTTTTTGCAATCTATTTTTTTTCAGTTTACTTTCGTCCTTGCTCTACCAATGCTTCACTGTTATGCATATTATAAATCAGAACTGAATTATAAATTACCAGCCTTGCTTTTTAAATAGATGCATACTGCATATGCAATAATATATACTGAAGAAAACACCTCTCCCTTGGCATTTCATTTCATCCCATTCCGCAACTATTTGTAAACTTCTTTCCAAAGATATGTAAGTGATTAAATTCCTCTCACAGTCGGTCGCTTTCTTTCTTTGCCAGCACATTTCGTACTATTTAACGAATACTCACCTCGTTATCAGGAACCAATAATCTTATCCAGTCGATAATGTGTCTCGTTTGTACCTCCACCTGCTTTTCACTAGCGAGTAGCAAACCACAGCAAAGGCGCTTTCATCGGCTAGCTCATTCTAGAGCAGTGATCACCAGAGAAATCGATTTTTTCCCTCAAGATAAATTAACAAGTCTCATTGATAAAACATTATTACATTGATAATATATCACGTTCACGATTTGTTTTGATAACAATAACGATACAATGGAAAATATTTATGTACGCACAAAATTTGATGACAGTAATTTTATTTTAAAAAAATTACAATAATTGCATTTTATGCGTTGAAGAAAAAATCACTTGAAAAGTAGGCGGTGGCCCACGTAAGGTTGGGAAAGTCTAGTCTAGAGCTTAGATCCTTTCAAAATTTTGTAATAGCGAAAATTTCATCTACCTGCATTTCAATCACCTATAAGGGAAAAAACAGATTTTCATTATGAAATCAGCTTAACCTTTTCGTCAACATCACATAAGATGCGAAGGGGGGTCACTAGGGTCCCCTAATTTGTTTAGCTTATTAAAGGATGTTAATGACATAATCTTGTGTAATTTCCTTTGGCAATAATTAGGAGGGAATATATTCATCGTTTTTCAGTAGCCATGATCTAAATAATTTTATAAATACAGTTAAAGTTAATATTCAAATGAATTTAGAAAATAATGCGCCTTTTTACATAGAAAACAGGGAAGGTGGGCCGATAACAGGCATAACTCGTTGAATCTGAATCTCTACTGGCGATTGGCGATTACAGCGTAGCTTATTTTTTTCACAGGGTGTTCTGAAAATGATGGAAATATTTTTTAAGTTTAAAAAATTTACCACTTCAAAACTAGGTACGGATGTTATTTCGAATATTATGGAATATTTAGATGTTAGCGAAGGTAATAATTTCTAATTTGTGATTCGTTATATTATATTTACATTTAGGGCCAAATCGTAGTATTTTCCTTACCATAGATGATGGGTTCGTTTGTATGTACATATTACGGGCGTAAAATTAATTTTAAAAAATCTATTCATATTTAGGTAAGTTTTTAGATTCTCACGGCCAAAAGCATTTTTGTTGTTTGTTTTTGGGGTGTTATGCCGTGTTGCGCTAACTCCTTCTTTAGCCGACGTTTCGGACAGCGTTGCAGTGTCCATCATCAGGGCAGATCCGGTAGATCCGAAGATGTGTCACACATCTTCGGATCTACCGGATCTGCCCTGATGATGGACACTGCAACGCTGTCCGAAACGTCGGCTAAAGAAGGAGTTAGCGCAACACGGCATAACACCCCAAAAACAAACAACAAAATATTCATATTTACTTTAAGAATTTTCATTTTCAGTACTATACTTATATTTTTAACGGTTAACGGTTTTGTACTACAAAACAACTCCTCCGTCTGGCAACGCGTCCAACAAGTTTTTTTTCAAACTCAAACGTGGAATAAATTATTTTTTATTATTGTAGAAAGCAATCACTTTGTGGTTTGACATATTTAATAAAATAAAATAAAATACTTTTTGTTTTAAAACCACGAGTTTTTAATATTTTTTTATAAACGACCGGTTTCGGTTTACTGAAACATCATCAGGGTACAAATTATTACTAGACAAGAAGTACAGAGTGTGAGATTATATATAAAAAAAATTTTGAGGGAGACAACATGATATAAATATAACAAACTCAGAGAAATCATACAATACATTTACACAAGTACAAAAGACATTGGAAAAACCGAAAGATAATTATGTAGACTAATGGATTATAATAATATATATGGAGAAACAAAGCATCAACTGACATGGTGATAAGGAGAACTTGGACATTTTTTAATGGTTTATTGGAAACAAACTTAATATTGGACTACTTGATATATCTAATTGATTATTAAGAATAGGGCTTTTGGTTTTTACTGATTTTAATTGATTGTTAAAGACAGTCCCGGAAAGACAAGGGTCCTGGGTTCGAGTCCCAGATGTGACCGTTTCCTTTTCTGATTTTTCTGTTTCAGATTTTCAGAAATCACTAATATTGTCTTCAATATTTAAATATTACAATTTGAGGTTTTACTCAATAAAGTTATTCCGAAAAATAAATATTCATTCTAGACTTGCAGAAAAGTCAACAGATGTCGCACATTAAAAATAAAAAAAAATAAGATAGGTTTATCTAAAAGACGCTGTCTGGATTGCATTTAGTTCGGGTTGAATTTTGCGATCATACATAAAGATAGTTGCCAATAAAAATGTGCGGTGGAAAAAAATGAAGACAATGTTAGTAGTTCTTATTCGAAGTATGATACAGTTAAAAGTGACCGAGGGGAATAGGGTCCCATTAGCGCAGTTGGTAGAGCACTGTCCCGGAAAGACAAGGGTCCTGGGTTCGAGTCCCAGATGTGACCGTTTCCTTTTCTGATTTTTCTGTTTCAGATTTTCGTTTAGAAATCACTAATATTGTCTTCAATATTTAAATATTACAATTTGAGGTTTTACTCAATAAAGTTATTCCGAAAAATAAATATAATATTAATCATCGTACCTCTTTTATTCAGTAACAAAGCATTTACCATTGTCTTTTACTAATCACGTTACAATGGCCCTAGAGTGGTGAATTTGTACATGGTATAATTGCATTAAGCTGGCTACCAATGGTGTCTAAATTATTAATAGCCCATGTTCAACGGTTACAATGGAGCACAACGTGATTTTTTAACTGATACAATGGCGCTCCAACGTGTTGATTCCGGACGGTTTTTTTATAATTTTTAATTTGTTGTAGCATATTAAGGTAGATATGGTTTTCTGTGTGACATTAGTGTTGTTCTGGCCTGATCAGCGATTTACTCTTCTAAATGTCGACTGGAGTGGTATCCTTTGAGTTGTGTGGCATCCGCTGGCTGTTTTCTTTAAAAAAAAAATGTTTTTAAATTTGAAAATTTTAATTAATTTAATTTTATCTAAATTTTATGACCGATGGCACTCCGGAATTGTAACGGATCTCGTTATTTGTCTTTTATTTGTGTTATGTATTGAGCTTCATCTGTGATAAATTCTTATTTAGCATGTTACTCCGTCTACGGACGTGATTAATGGTGTCACTATGTCCAATTAAGTTTCTAGGTATCCATGTAGTTCGGTAGTACACCGCTGCTAAATTTGTAAGAATTTAATGTCATGGGCCGCTCTATATTTTCTCCGCCGATGCTACATTAATACGGCATGACAATAACAATTAATGCTTGTTGTAAACGTTGAGGCATTTGCTTTCGCCGCGAGGTAAGTTGCACATTATGCTTGCTATTATTACGCAGCGATACTACGTATTACGGTATAATAAGGTGACTCATCATTTTACTTATAAAATGCATAGTACGCGGTAGGTACACACAATCTGCGCGTCGTCGAGGATTTGCTCTTGTTTTTTTTTTTTTTTAATTTGTACATTTAAATTATTTAAAAATCGTAACTGTTTCGTGGAGATTATCAATTTTGTCTTAAACAAGGGATTTTTTTTCCTTTTGCTTTCAAGTGGGATTCTCACTCCATGTGTTGCACCTCTGAGAGTGGTTTAGAATCTTTTATCTGGCTCTGCCGTATCGCAGAATGCCAGATACAGCTCGTCAAGAGTTGACTTAAGGTTTTGTTGTAATTCCATTTGGATCACTTTGACTGGCTGGTTATTGTGATCGCATTTGGAATTGCGGTTGTGTTTCGACACCATTTATGACAGAATTTGATTAATCAAGAGGAGAATTTTTCGTAACGTTTATATCTCTACTTAAGGACGTTTTACAATGTTACATTTTCGTTTATGGTTGTCCAACTCTTTAGAAAGATTTATTTGGGAACTATTGCACGAAATTTGTACATTATTTTTTTTATTTACATGAATATTTAACCTCGTAATAATTTTATAAAATTTTAATCTCATTGTTGCATTTTAGCATCTCAGAATAAAGATGCCTGTTGTATGCTGATGATGCGGTGCTGATTGCTAATAGTATGGATGATCTGCAGTCTCTCGTGTCTAGGATGAACGAAGTATGCGTGAAGAATGAGTTAATGGTGAATGTAAGTAAGTCTAAAGTAATGGTGTTTGAAAGAGAGTACGAAAAAAGTGTGCAATATAGCTGTGAGTGAGGAATACTTGGAGCAGGTGCATGAGTTTGTATATTTAGGAAGCACGTTTACGAGAGATGGGAAGGCTGACAGAGATATTGAAAGAAGGGTAAATGCAGGTAACTCCATCAATAGAGGACTGGACGCAGTTGGCGCTAACAAAAAATTGTCCAAAGAAGCGAAGTTAGCAGTCCACAGTGGAGTGCTGGTACCTACCCTGATGTATGGAAGTGAGGCATGGAACTGGCAAAGAAAGGATGAAAGTAGATTGAATGCTGTTGAAATGAGATCAAAAACCATGTATGATCGTGTGAGGAATGTGGAGATCCGCAAAGAGTGCAAGGCTGATGTAAGCGTAGTGAGTAAGATAAAGAAAGGGACGCTTAAATGGTTTGGGCATGTAGAGCGAATGAGCGAAGAAAGGAGTGTAAGGAGAATATACGATGCAAATGTGAATGGTAGCAGAAGTCGGGGACGCCCGAGGAAGACATGGCACAACCAAGTGAATCAGATACTTGAGTCGGGCCATGTCAAGGTCAGAACAATAGAAGAGTATGTATGAGACGATGTATGAATGTGAATGAGGCAAGGAGTGTGTGCCAAGACCGAGTTGTTTGGCAGTCCGTCCTCTTTGCATACCCCTGCGGGGAAACGGCGTGATGGTTAGTTAGTTAGAATAAAGATTTATTAAAATAATTTATCGATATATTTACTGTTGTTTTAAATAATATTTATCCGCGGTAGAATTTTTTTTCTTTTCTGATCATATTTCGTATTCAAACTTTTGAGTTTTGATCAATCGCATTGTTGTATTTCATTGAATTGTCACGGGTTTTGTAATCCATCTTGTAATGAGGATCATAGGATTTGACTCGCGTTTCAAGTTTTTTTTTTTTTTTTTTTTTTTTTTTTTAGTCCCAACTGCTCCCGTCTGGAGCCAGTGAGACTATGGCATCCCTAATTGGGGGATGTTGTGAGGCTGAAGGTAAGTGGGGAAGGGAAAGAGGAAGGTGGGGAAGTACCTGGCTATTCAGATCTAGTCACTAAACACGGCTAAAGCCATTTGGAGCAACGTTTCAATTCTGAATGGTGGTCTTACACCAGGGCGATACTGGTAGTATCTTCCACTCTGGAACGTGCCGCAAATATACTATATATTATTTTAATTAATTAATTGTGAAATAACACAAATTAATCAAATAAAATTTATTTGCCCACGCCGGGTTCGAACCCGCGACCTTCGGAATGGCAGTCCAATGCGTTACCACTGGACTATGCCGGCCGTCAGTCTTCATAATAAATAATTTTCAACTGCGCAATAGTAAATGTTTCAAATCAATTTCCGTTTTTATCTTTTGAAGTGAATAATAAATTACACATTTTTATTTTATTATTTGATATTCTTCTTGGAATTATTTTTCGTAATTAATAATATGATAATTAATAACGAAATAATTAATATATAATTGTTTTCACAGAATAATTCTTGAATTTTTAATTTTGCATTTAAAAATTTTAATTTCTCTATTTTTAACTTTTAAATTTTTCAATTCTCCTTAAAGTTTAATTGGTGGGATTTGTTTTCTATCTTAGGATATATTGGGTCTCAATTTACGCCTTTTAAATGTTATGAAACCTTGGAATTTGTATTTTAGTTTACAACATAAAATTAAACATTAAATAGTAAATTCTATTTTTCTCACGTGATTAATTACCACTTCGTTTGAGAGGATCTTATGGTTGTATTTTAGTCACATTTTTAGGTTTAAACCGCATCTTTTTTTAAATTCTTCTTATTATTTGGTTGTAGTTTAGCGGAATTTTTTTTGTTTTAACATTAATTAATTCAAATAATTATAATAATACTACCGCCATCATTGGTAATTCTGCGCTAACTTTTATCTTTCGTGATCTCTTGGGTTTGAGTTTTTGATGGATTTTTCTTGCATTTTTTTATATTATTTTTTTTTTTATAGGTCGAAATTATCGGTTCCTAACTAGGCAAATTGCCCGTTCCAAGGAACCAAAAATATGTGAAAGTAAGTGTGTGATTTGTCCATGTCTATAATTTTTATTCATTTATTTTTTTTTTCATTGCCGGTAACCCGGGCGTTTATTGACATCAATATTTGTTTACATGTTATGTGCGCTACCCGACTCACTAGACAATATCTGTTCTGAGCCGGGTAGCAGTATCTACCATTACATATATCAATAATAATAAAAGTGAATAAAAATACAAAGTAAATAAATAAAAATACAAAGTAAATAAATAAAAATACAAAATACAGGAAAAAGAAACGTAATTAAAAAATAAAAGATTACCTAGATAAAATAATCTAAATATAAATTATTACATACATATGTAATTATTATTTTTTTTTAGTGTGAATCAAATAATCAAATAATTGAAAATTTTTTGTTGGAAAGTTCTTTTTTTTTTTGTTTGTAATATGTCATATAAAAATTAGCATGGAAGGTTTGCAAGTAACTTGTTAATGCAATTTCTTTTTTTGTTCATTAGCCACGTATTAAAGTATTTATATGTACATTTTCTGTTGATTTGAGTTGTATGTTGTGTTTCTTTTAAGAAAATATTGAATATGGAAGGTGCGAGGTAAGATTCATGTTTTTTAGCAAGAGTGGATTTAATTTTTGGCACTTGTAAATGATTGTTAGATTTAGCTCTAGTGTTCTGGGAATGAGATATGTGTGAAGGTGACGATTTTATGCAATTTGTATGGATAATTTTTTTTATGAATAGCTTCCTGATATCAAGTATTTTATTTTTAATTAAAAGATTTTCAGTGGGATAAAGATATGGTTTTTTGAACATAGTTCTAATAAGTGCTTGTAATATTCTCATTATTTCGGTCTTTCTTTTTATTATATTGTTACAATATAAAATTTTCTTCTCTCTTGGCTATGACCGATACTTCTTTTTTTTTCTAAGGCTTTGCATATGTGTTCGCAGGGATGCGAACCCTACAACACATAAGCCTCCATGAAAATTGGACCCTTAATTTCTTTGATAACTTCAGAAAGCTACTTAAAGCCCTCTTGTACTGTATATCTTTATAGACATATGTACTTAACTAATTAATACGTTATTTACGAAATTGAACGCAAATATTTTCGTATTTATATTGTAATTAAATTCCATCAAACGTTGTGTAATTTTTTGATTTATGATATAGGATTTAATTACTTTCATTTTTGTGGTAACCCTCTTGGTTCTGATCGAGGCGTTGAGTTTCAAAATTTACTTGGTCTTTCCATTGCAAACCTAGACTTAAATGATTTCTCTGAATGAGCTAGCTTTCCTATTGTAACTATTCTGATTTCCTACACCCTAACAAAGTCGTAGTTAAACGCTGATAAAGGATGTTATACATGTTTATTTGGACAGGTAATTTAATATAACTCAAATGGTTAATTGTTAGTAAATTTGATTTTGATTAACTATTGTGTCTGTTTGGCGCCACTCCTTTATGATCCTGCTGCTATAAGGTACATGTAAAATTTATTTAGTAGGTTAATGTAATTAGTTAATGTATATTTGACGAACTCGGAATAGCCCTTTGCCTGCAAAATTTGGCTCCTATCCTCCTACAAGTAAACGAGATGATCGTGAGTCAACGAGAAATTCGCACAATCTTTTGACACGGTTCTTTGATTGATACCTAAGTTATCGCGTCCCAAAGAACCTTCCACGTCATCATGCACTGCCTTCAAGTTTCCCCTCGGGTCCCGATACCCCCAAATTCCAACTCCTCCAAGGTTTACTATTTACTTAGGGCGAACCGGTTTCGTCCTATATACAATCATATACTCACGGTTGGTGTGGACTTACGGGTCGTGAATCCTCATTCCACGTTTAAAAGATAATGCGAGAGTGGTCTACCGACCTAAATGCAAGCTGTATGCAGGTCCGCATTCTCCAGTAAACAGTACATAAGAAGATATATATGTATACATACGTTTTTGGGAAGGGTTTATAACTTGCAATACAAGGCTATTTACCTCGCATCCCAAGCTCGGATCTCGTGCCAAGAACTCTGCGAAGCTCTAAGTTTGGTTACCGAATAAATACGTACTAATAAGGTGATACTAATAGATACTAGTAAAATAAGATCTTATTTGATAGTTTGTTTTGGAGAGCTATCGAACTCCAGGCTTTTGTTTGTTTGGTTTTGACTTTTTTATTTAAGAGAATCGCCATCTCTATTTGGTTTGGATAATGGTCTTGTTATAGGAGCGACCACTGCCTCCTATTGGGTGAACTGTATTTGTTTTAAATTTTACCTCCAGGGTTCAACATTAATTTTTGTTCATCCTATCCCGTGATTTCTCAATTGTTTCAAGTAGTTGATTGCCGCATTAGAGAGTACTCGACTCTCAAATGTCTCAGGCAACTGATGGGGTTTTGTATGAGCACCCAATCAATAACATTCAAATGTTTTGTATGATTATTCGATATAAAACTTACTAACCCGTGATTTTTCAATTGTAGATTGTGAATGGTAGGTAATTGTAAACACGCGACTCCCAGCTGTTTCAAGTAACTAATAAAAATCTATGCGACTATCTAATCAATGATATTCAAATGTTTCATGTAATTAATCGATATAAATCTTGCTAACCCATGATTTTTCAATTGTCGTTTGTGATTGGAATTTGAGAGCACGCAGCTTCCAGCTGGTTCAGGTAACTAATAAAAATCTATGTGACTATCTAATCAATGGTATTCAAATGTTTCATGTAATATTTTGATATAAATCTGGCTAACCCGTGATATTTAAATGTTTCATGTAATTAATCGATATAAATCTTGCTAACCCATGATTTTTCAATTGTCGTTTGTGATAGGCATTTGAGAGCACGCAGCTTCCAGCTGGTTCAGGTAACTAATAAAAATCTATGTGACTATCTAATCAATGGTATTCAAATGTTTCATGTAATATTTTGATATAAATCTGGCTTACCCGTGATTTTTCAATTGTCGTTTGCGAACGATAGGCATTTGTGAATGACTCAAATCGCTGCACATTGCACAATGACATCCTGATGATTATCCTTATAACTCTAATAAATTATCTAGTTACGGCCAAGGTGAATTCAAACTATCCAGTTGACTGACCCAATTCTTCAGTGTATGCTTTGTTTATCAACAAATCGAATAATATAAACATCTCATTGACACACTAACCTAGATGCGAGACTGTTTATTTAAGAAATATTTCTACCTCTCCTTGTAATTCAGTTATGTTACCTTTTATTGTGCATAGTTAATTAAAATATTTTTAATTCCTTTTGAAGTTAAACTATTTATTTCATTTCCCGAAGTTAGTAAATTTACTAGAAGTTAGGTGAAAATAAATATAAATATATATAAGTACACATATCTCGATTGTCAAAATACGTTAAATAAGATTACATATATTAATAAATAAATATAAAATATATGAATCTACATAGTCTTGAATATTAATAAATACATATTTTCTTTTTCAATAAAGTAGATATGTCCATAGGTAGGTATTTAAAATCGCTACCATTTCGATGCTTCGATTAATAAATAAAATACATATATATAAATACATTACTCATATATATATTCCTTATATACAATATATTATTTTATATTTATAAATATACATATATATATAAATACACAATACACATATTTTAATGCGTAATTCCTTTTGTTGTTTTAATGATTTAATTGGGATACCATAATCAGCTGTATCTCCGCACTCCAAGGGCCTGAAAATTATTTATAAAAGGAAAACTCACCCCACCAAGGTTTTTCCGATTGGGTTCTACACAACAACCTTGCCGAAGAAAATTCTACCTTATTAACTGTATTTTCCAACCAATTTCAAAATAAATCTTTTCGACTATTTATTCCTATTTAATTTTTATTTTTGCTTGATTCATATAAATTAGCTGATATTTAATATTTGTGATATAGATGTGCCGGAAAATTATAAATTATTTAGGTCGAACTATTTTTGTTGTTTTCACTCTTTTTAATTTTTTTTTTTTTATTTATATAAATTTATAAGAAAATTCATCCCGAATTGCGCAAACTTTTAAATATTTCGATTCTGAATAAATTTTCTTCTAAATTTCACTGTTTTCACCAATATTTTAAAGTATCTACAATTATTTTTTTTCGAATTGTTACTTTTAGAACAAAGGTTTGAGCGTTTATTATTATTGAATCCTTTTTTTTGTTTTTGTGTTTGATTGATGCAAAATTATAATCTATTTCTAAATATCAATCCGCGAACCCGTTCACTCTAGATTAACGATAAAAACTCTCCATTAAATTCTAATGTTTTCACTTTGAACGAAATAATTATTTTTAAATTTTAATAATTCACTTTTAACACTTTTTGCACTATTCACTTTTAACACTTTTAAGCACTTCACACTTTACTTTTAAAGCACTGAGTTTAAACTGTATTTATTTTCACTGTTTGATTTAATTTAACTGACTTATTAAATTTCACTGACTCTAGCACTTGTACTTTTCACAAAATTTTCCTAAGTCCCAGGGACTTATTCAAAATTTAACACTTAAAGATTTTTCACTGTTAATCCTACCAAAGACGTAGTACTGCCACTTAACAACTTTTCGAATCCTCGGCGCGACTGTCTCCTGACTGATGTGTACCCTCTTTTATACCCCTCTCAGGTTCCAAAAGACGTATCTGAATTTCCTTTGATAATCGATTCTATCTTTTACCAACTCGCAAATCCGAACACCCCTTCCCCTAATTTCGATCGTTCCTACATACGATCTTTTGTTGTCCGGCTTTGGGTGGCGGTTAATTTTTATCTCACGTCGCTAACTTGATAGGGTCCGAATCGGGTAAATCTGCGTTAATCGCCCAAGCTCCCTTTGTCCTCTGTTCATACAAAATGTAGTTAAAATCTCATGATTTTGCGTTCCTTTTTTTCCTCAATTCGCGATAGGTCCGTCCCCAATAACATATATATAGATCTCAATTTTATGCATCTCGTGCGAAAAATGATTAAATCCATGGCGAAATCTTTACTATGCATTTTTGAATTTCGATTTGTCTAAAATCTACTTAATTTTATTGTCACCTATATGAGCTTTTTCCATTTTCACCCGTACCTTCTCTCTTTATGTCGCAGATTTGAGTTTTTTCCTTATTTTTGGATTTTCTTTTATTCGCGACGTTTTCCTGCACAATTTTCTTCTTTATCCTTATGTTATTGCTCATAACTCTATAACTAATTATATTCCAAGCCGTATTTATTTATTTCACGGATAAATTAGAATTGTATCGCTTTTCTCCACTTGGATCATTTTTTTTTCACCGTTCTTTACCCTTTCTTTATTTTTTCCTCGCTATTCCCGATGTGTGTGGTCTCCAGGAAAATTTCATACTTCATTTATTATTTATTAATATATATTTTTCCACACTTCCATGGGAGATATACCTTATTTGACTCTGGGATATCTGTCACTTTTATTGCCTTACTCGATCTCCGCCCTATCTCCTATCTTTGTCATACAAAATATCACATAAAATATCCGCTTTGACATCTGTTTACGTTTAAAATTTTGGTACTAGACTCGTAAGTTTAATTTAATTTCAAACCTATTAATTTTAATATCTTTTGCTTTAAATAAATATTCCATAAGTTCCACGTTAAACTTAATCGCTTTTTTAATGGGTTATTATCTTAACGTAAACAAAAATCATGTTCGAATTTCGATTGTTTATCCTTTAAACTACACATGAGACCGTCAACCTTTTATCTTGTTTCGATCCCTCTGTAATCTTGTGTAACTCTAATATCTATCTACCCTGATAATTATGTAAAATGCCTACTTTTCCTGAATCTAATCTATCACTAAATGTTTAGTTTTATTGCCTTCCTATGGTACCCTATTATCATATTCCTAGGACCTTTGTGGTAGCTCAAAATCTCTGTATTATCACTCCGTTCAGTCGCTCCACTATTTCTAAAATGTCTATTTTAATGCGAGATTTTCATTCCCAAATTGATTTTCCAATATGTCCGCTTCATCTTAAATTGATAACGATTAGTTTCTAATGTTCCTAACACTTTCGTTTTCCTTTAGTACGATTTTTATCGAACTTGACACCCTATCTCTATCATAAATAATTGCACTACAGTTGAAAATTCCGCCAGCAACTTTCTTTCGTTTTACCCGTCCTTTTTTATACTATCACGTTTATAGTTTTTTTCATTGCATTTTCGTGTGTGTGTTTTTCCAACATGAAAGGCCAAAAGCCCTCGATGTCAATGGTTCGCTATCACCTAAATGTCTCAGTTATTGTAAACATTTCCTAGAGTTTGTCACCTTGAACGTCAGTGTTTATACCATAGTGCGTTCACCTCTAATTTTTGTGGGAATGGAAATGTCGTTAATTATCTATTTTATCGCCCGGTCCAAAGTTCAATCCTTTGTCTGTAGTTGATGCACGCCTCTCCGTTCACTGATTGGTTATTCAAAATTTTTATAGCTCTCGTCCAGATCTAATTGGTCGACAACCTTCAATATTTGTTTTTAAGCCTAGACAGGGGAAGTCCCAGTCGTTCCTTGACGATTTTCATGACCTCTGTGTTTATGCTATAGAATCTCGACATAATTCCAACTATTACAGGTGTCTACTGCCAACAAACTGAATCAATTTTAAATCAACAGATGTCGCTAGAATGACGGTTTTCATAAATAATTTGCATATTTTTAGCAGCTATTGTTTATCTGTTTTTCACTGTGATTTAAGCCTTTCATCACATGCTTTATGAGCTGTATTAAGTAGCTTGATGTATGTGTCTGCGGCACCACCCCGTGCCGATATACCATAAATTAAAATGCTTTGACAAAGGGAAAAGTAGACATTTTTTAGTAGCTTAAGTGACATAATGTTTCTAATCGTTTTAAAAATGTATATTTGTTTCCGGATTCTCATTGCAAGTGAAATTATGTGAAGTTCCCATTTTAGTTTACAATCCACTGTTAAACCAAGATACTTAATATTATCCGAATGTTCAATTTTTTCGCAGTCGCAGTTTTTGGTTTGTGATGTAGTACATGGATACAGGTGTAATAATATATCTCATTAATGTTTTAATTTGTGATGTTTAATCGTTACAATCTTATGATAGAGTCGAACTTGAGCTGTTGTGTATGTTTCAATTGTGTATGAGCAATAATTAGAATAATGGAAGATATATATAGTGTGTGATTAGTCTATGTCTATACTGTGTCTGTTTATTATGTGACGTTTTTTAACATTTTTTCAGATTCTCCTCTACCCAGTCAATCAACCATTTAGTTATTATTGGGCCTATGTAGGAAATATTACAAGTTTTTATATTTAATTCAGGGGGGATTTTGTTGTACAGTTTAGGTCCCAAGTATGTGTGTGTCTTTTGATACTTTGCCGTATTGCTCATTGGGATCATTAGGTCATTTCTGGTGTGGCTTCTTGTGATATGTTTATGGTCAACTTTATTAATATTTTTTAGATTCTTGTGTACATGGATAATAACCTTTTTTATATAGTTTTGACGAATATCAAGTAGGTACATTAAATTGTTTAAGGAGCTCATCGCTAGAGAACCTATATGGTTTGCGCATTATGACTTTAATTATTGATTTCTGGGCCTTCATAAGCGGATCTAAAATTGATCTTCCTGATGCTCCCCAGCCAATGCAACCATACATTAAGAGGGGGTTGCACAGTCCGAAACATATTTTTCTTAGATCTACTTGTCTAATTATGTTTCACACTGCAAAGAAAATATGAGTCAGTTTTCTTACCCTAGTTGTAAGATTGTCAATGTGATAATTCCACTTAAGATGATTGTCTATTATAACACCTAGGTACTTGATGTTTTTCACACATTCAAGATCTTCACAATTGCAGTTAGGTTCCGTATTATAGGAGTTACAGTCATGTTTATGTGTTTTTATTGTGTGTGTTGTACTAGGTTGTCCTTTTATAGTTGAGCTGAATCTCATGTATTTGGTTTTAGAAGTGTTCAATGTTAGTAGATTTTTGTTAAGCCATTGTTTGATCACATTAATTCCACTTTCAGCAAGTTTATGTGTGTCAGTCCAGTCATCTCTTTCAAAGATATCTATCGTATCGTCTGCGAATGTAATAATTTTTCCACCGATTGGTAGCTCGCACAACTCATTGATATAGATTATAAATGGAAGGGGTCCCAGTGTGCTTCCTTGTGGTACACCAAAGTTAGTGCCTAGTGAGTTACTTAAAGTTTTACCAGTTGTGAGTTGCTGGCTTCTACTTGCTAGTTAACTCTTTGGCCATTCGTATGGCATACCTATAATTCCAATATTTTGTAGTCTTTTGAGGAGTATTTTGTGAGAAATTGTGTCAAAAACCTTGGCTAGGTCTAAGAATATTGCAATGTTTTTTCTTTCCTCGATCTATATTATTAGTATTAGAATAATGGTAACAAAATTATCAAATGTGTTTAGTGGCGCCATCTATATTGAAACAATGTGTAACATTTCAAATATATTTCAAGAAAAATAAAAGATTATTCTTTTGTCTATTGCGAAAAGCAACGTGTTTTAATAGGTTATGGGCAAATATCCATATATTTTTCGGTTTTTACTGTGTAAATTTAGTATAAAACAGTCGAAAATTGTTGACTTTTCGTGGAAATATGGCTGTAAACTATTTTCAAAGTATTGAGAAGCTGACAGGACGCCAGAATTATGATCAGTGGAGTTTTGCGGTTGAAAATCTGTTGGTGCTTGACAACCTTGCTAACTATATCAAGTCGGAGCCAGATAAAAATTTCGAGTCAAAAGCATCAGATGACGCAAGAGCCAAGGCGAAGCTAGTTTTAACTATTGACCCTGGATTGTACGTGCATATTAAAGAAACAAAAACAACTTTAGAGTTATGGATTAAACTGAGGTCTATATTTGATGACTCAGGCTTTTCTCGTAAAATATCTCTACTAAGACATTTAATCTCGTTACGACAAGTAAATTGTGATTCCATGACTTCCTACGTCACGCAAGTGGTCGAAACAGCTCAGAGATTGAAGGGCACAGGATTTGCAATTACAGAAGAATGGGTCGGATCGTTACTTCTCGCAGGTCTGCCAGAAAAATTCATGCCAATGATTATGGCGGTGGAGCACTCAGGAATGCAGATTACCACCGATTTAATAAAATCTAAGTTGATTGATATGGAGGTTTCAAAGAATGACGTGGATTCCAGCGGCGCAGCATTTGCTGCAAATAAAAGCTACAAGCAGAAATTTAAAAATGGCGCGACGTCATCGAAAAATTCAAAAGTGACAGGTGACAAGACCATCACTTGTTACAAATGTAAACAGACGGGTCATTATCGAAACCAGTGTCCAGTGTTACAAAAAAACAAACAATCAAATGCTTTTAGTGTAGTTTTTTTGAACGGAGAATACAATAAAAACGAATGGTACATTGACAGTGGCGCAAGTGCACATATGACGGCCAACAAAGAGTGGATAAAACACGCAAATTTTACGCCATATTTATCAGAGATAACCGTCGCGAATAATATGAAAGTGCCAGTTTTGTGTTCCGGAGATGTACAAATAATAACTAACTGCAACTACGATATCATGGTTAAAGATGTGCTTTGCATACCGAGCTTAACAACAAACCTGTTGTCAGTGAGCGAACTAATCAAGAACGGAAACAATGTTGTTTTTGGTGAAAACAAATGCTACATACGTAACACTAAGAATGTGTTGGTGGCCACAGGAACGTCAATAAATGGAGTGTACAAGCTAAACATCAAAGTAGCAGATTGTATACTGGCAGCACCTGCTGTAGCAAATGCAGATCTTTGGCACAGGCGGTTAGCGCATATTAACAGTAATGATTTAAATAAAATGAAGAACGGCATTGTAGATGGATTGTCCTACCCGGGTACCAGTGATATGACAATGGCGAAATGTGTGACCTGTTGCGAAGGTAAACAAATGAGGTTACCATTTCATCATGTTGGAAAAATAAGTACAGAAATACTACATACAATACATGCAGATGTATGTGGTCCTATGGAAACGAAGTCCATAGGTGGTGCTAGGTATTTTGTCTTGTTCATTGATGATCATAGTCGTATGACCTTCGTATACTTCCACAAACATAAAAATGAAGTCTTCAAGATATTTAAGAATTTTAAAGCAATGACTGAAAATAGTCAGAAAACAAAAATAAAAATATTACGCACAGATAATGGTGGTGAATTTTGTAGTGGTGAGATGGAGAATTACTTACTCAGAGAAGGAATTATACACCAGAAGACAACTGCATACACACCTGAACAAAATGGTGTTTGTGAACGGGTTAATAGAACTATTATAGAGAAAGCGCGATGCTTACTTTTTAATGCGAAATTAGAAAAAAAGTTCTGGGCTGAAGCAGCTAATACAGCAGTATACCTAAAAAATAGATCTGTAACTTCAAGTTTGGGAAATAAAACACCCTATGAAGCGTGGTATAAAAAGAAACCAGATTTAAGTCATATACGCCTATTTGGCAGCCCCGTAATGGTCCACATACCGAAGGAAAGAAGATTAAAATGGGACAAGAAGGCTAAAATGCAGATTCTTGTAGGATTTTCATAAACAGTAAAGGGATATTGTGTATATGATCCCATAAAAAATATTATAACTATAAAGAGAGATATAATAGTGATAGAAGAAGAAACAGTATCATCGGAAATCAATTCAGAAAACATAGCAGAATGGATACAGGATGATGTTGAATTTGAAGGGCATGAGTCTCCGGCAACAAACGAAGATGGCAGAGATTCAGTGGGGAAGTCTTCAATGGATGAATCTCTCCAAAATTCAAATACATCTGTATATACTGATCCGGCTAGTGAAAATAATGACGATACAAGCATCACAAACATAGAGACAGATATCTCAATCAGTGAGTTGCAACCAATTCCAGAATTACCAGAACAGGAGAAGAGAACACGAAAACCTCCGGAACGTTTTGGGTTTGGTAATATCTGTATTTCCAATTCCAATCCAGATGTCGAACAAATAGACTTCTCAAAAGCGCTGAATGGACCAGAAGCTGATCAGTGGAGACAGGCCATGCGAGAGGAGCTTCAGTCGTTCGAGGATAACGATGCGTGGGAAATTGTTGATATACCAAGTAATGGATTAATTGTCCAAAACAAGTGGGTGTTAAATAAAAAACTAGATGTGAATGATAAAGTGCGGTATCGTGCCCGACTCGTGGCTAAAGGTTTTACGCAACGACGTGGTATTGATTATGAGAACACTTTTTCTCCTGTCATAAAACATTCTACGCTGAGAATGTTATTTGCTCTGAGTGTACAGTGGGATATGGACATAACACATCTAGATGTGACAACAGCTTTTTTAAATGGAAATTTAAAAGAAAATATTTACATGTCAATTCCAGAAGGTTTTGTAAATAAGCAAATTAGAAAGGTCTTGAAATTAAAAAGAGCTATATACGGACTGAAACAGTCTGCTTTAGTCTGGTATGAAAAAGTGAAAGATTGTTTGCTGAACTTTGGTTTTAAAATAAGTAAATTTGAACCATGCTTGTTTACATTTTTTTATGAGAATGTCAAGATTATTGTAGCTTTATATGTTGACGATTTCTTAATTTTTTCTAATAGTATTGCAGAAACAGAAAAATTAAAAAATGTATTAAGTTCTCAATTTAAATTAAAAGATTTAGGTCCTGTTAGACGTTACTTAGGCATGCGAATTAGTGTAAACAAAGAATGTAAGACTATAACTATAGATCAGCAGGAATATATAGAGCAATTATTATTAAGGTTTAATATGTCCAATTGTAAAACTTCAGATACCCCCATTGAGAGTAAGTTGAACATAGAAAAGGCTGAAAATTGTGTAGTAAACATTCCATATCAAAAGCTAATTGGAAGCCTTATGTATTTGGCAGTTTTGACTAGACCAGACTTGTCGTATTCCCTTAGTTATCTCAGCCAGTTCAATAACAGTTATAATGAAACTCATTTTAGTTATGCTAAACGAATATTAAATTATTTACAAAAGACAAAACACTATTGTTTAACATATTGTAAAGAAATGCCCGCTGACTTGTTAACCAAGGGTCTTTTGTCAACTAAGCATTATAAGTTCATGGACATGCTGGGAATTAAAGTTAAATAAAACAATATCTATGTATTCTGTTTACAAATTCACATTTATTTTGTTAAGTGGGAGTATTAGAATAATGGTAACAAAATTATCAAATGTGTTTAGTGGCGCCATCTATATTGAAACAATGTGTAACATTTCAAATATATTTCAAGAACAATAAAAGATTATTCTTTTGTCTATTGCGAAAAGCAACGTGTTTTAATAATTAGAAATATGTTCTGTGAGTTGTGCTATGGCGTCGTACGTACCTCTCCCCGATCGAAAGCCGAGCTGATTTTTGCTTAAAAGTTTTCTTTTCTCTATATAATTACTTAATCTATTTTTAAAGATTTTTTCAATAATTTTTGAGATAGCGCTCAGCAGGAATATTGGTCTTTAATTGTTAACTTGGTTTTTGGGTCCACTTTTGTGGATTGGTTTTACTATAGATTTTTTAAGATGATTGGGGAAAATCTCCGAGGAAAATATTTTATTGATAATGTTTGATAGATGCGTTGCCACATTGTGTTTAATGATTTTAAGTATATATGTGTTTAGATTGTCAGGACTTTTAGAGTGTGTACTGTTGAGACTGTCAATAATTTTTAAGACCTCTTCGTTTGTAGTAGGTGTGAGTTTAAATGAAAAAAGATTTTGTTTTGATTCTATTGCCAATGCCAGTGAGTCTTCAGTTTCCTTGGTGACACTTAAGTGTCACCATGTTTTCTGCAAGCTTAGACTCAACCATTGTAAAGTATTGGTTTGTGTGGCACGCAATTATGTCCGAATCAATGATGGATGTATTCCCAATTTGTAATTCGTTAGTATTGAGTTCAGTTTTATGTTTAGTATATGTAATTTGTTTAACGATTTTCCACATATTTTTGCTAGATGTATCTCGGTCGAGTTGTTGCTTATGGTACCCTTCTTTAGCGTTACGCATACCATTTTTACAAATGTTACGGTACCTACGGTAAATTTGTTGTTTGAGAGTATCCTGTGGGTCTTTTGTCGCCTGTCTGAGTAAGTGGTTTCTTTTGTGTATGGCTTTTACAATACCCCTGCTGATCCAAGGAGTAAGTTGTTTTTTTTATGTGCAGTGAGATTATCTGTTGAATTTTTAGTTATGTACTTATCGATTTTGTTAATTAATAAATTGAGTGAACTGTTAACTTCAGTCACTTTACACAAATCTTGCCATGTTTCACCATTCAGATCTTTAATTAGTCCCTCATAACAGATAGTTGATATACAGTGGTTAGTTTTTACTTGGTTTTTATGGGATGTATCCGGAATGTTTATTGCAGTTGTATAGTGATCGGTTATTGTATTGTGGATAATAAATGCGGTGGAGTCCGTAATATTTCTGGTATTTATGTGGTCTAAACATGACCTGCTATTACCTTAAATCCTGGTAGGAGCTTTAATATTTAATGCAAAGTTGTTTTCTGCCATGGCGCATAGGTGATCGTGACATTGTTTGTGTTTATTTCCGTACGTGTTGATGTTTATATCCCCAATTACTATTTGTTGTTTGAATTCACTACATTTCTTAAGTTCAGATACGAGATTATCCCGAAATTCCTGAATGTCAGTGAATGATGGTGATCTGTAAATGGCTAAAATACATAGATGTCCATTCATTACTATTTTTAGACAGTTTGATTGACTGATATGAATTTCTTTGACTTGAGAGTGAATCTCATCGCTAATGTAGGCTACCACTCCACTGTTTTGATTCAAATGTTATGTTGTGTGGTATTCATGATAACCTGTCATTTGTTTTGCGAGATATGAATCATTCAATCTGCATTTCGACAGTATTATTATATGAAATCTCACAGTCATCTTAGTACTATCTAGGAATAGAAGAAAATCGTCAAGATTTTCCATTGTGCGGATATTCTGATGTACAATATTAAATTTATTATTTCTCCAGTTAAATTCTTTGAGTTCATCAGTATCTTCTAGGATTGTTTCAGTATTTGGGTCCCCAATATTATCTACCTCCGAGTAAGCGTTTAAGATCATTTAAATTTAGATTTATTAGGAGGTGCTGTCATAAGATCACTGAGTATTAGGCCTGTATTTATTCTTGTATGGTGGGAGTTTGAGCATATTATAAAACAGTCATTATTGTAAATACTTGATAGATGAGAGAAGAATAAATTATATCTAGTGTACAATATCATGGTGGTGGTAAGACTCATAAAACAATCCATCGCCAGTCGGTCGGCAGGTCAGGGGAGGCAATCCATTACAATAGGTCCACGTGACCAGGAGAAACTAGTCGGTTATGAGTAGGACAGTCAGGCCAGAAGCCAATCCATTACTAGTAAGAGTGTACCAAATTTCATAGTAAGCTCATGAAAAAGAAAACTATTTAGTAGTTTACGCTTATATTTTTCGTGACGTAATTAACAATTTAATTTTTATTCTGATCAAGTCAAGCGATAGAACAAGCTTCAATATATCCACAGTATATTGTTGGTATTTACAACCTATATTCGTAGTAAAAATTAATCTAAATAGTGATTTCACTTATAGCTTCACATTGGAGAGAACTTTAAAATATGCAGATTGTAGGTAGGCATGTAATAAGAAATAAATTTTACATCTACAGCTGGAGATTGAATTATATGAATACGGTAATATTTTATACTAGATCGATTACTTGGTCAAGTTAATGGTTACTACCCAGGAGTTGAGAGTTTAATCCTCTGCTAGCTATGAGAAATCCTCCGTTATTGTAAAAACAACATTTAGCGCTAACTATGATGGTAGTAGGAGGAGAAAATAATATCGGTTTTCAAACTAATGTGTTTGTGCTGTGCGCCATGGTTTTCATATTCTACAACAAAGCAGTTGCTTGGCTGGATCTGAAGCGGCAAAAACTCTCAAACAGGAAGCTCTTGGTTATAAGTGGGTTCATTAAATATAAAGGTAAAAACGTTTATTTTGAGCTTGCAATAGATACTATTTCCATCAACAGATAAAATTGTTTCATCTTGTAATATTATATTGATCAAACAGTTCGAGTTTTGTTAAATCAACAAAATACATTTATTTTTTATTAATAACAAAAAAAAACACGAATTGCAAATAAATATAATACAGTTACTAATTACATAATATATGTATTTGATTTACCCACCATAAATAAGCGGGGCTTTTATGTATAGGGGTGCTTTTGTTGAATCAATTTATAATGTGGAAAAAAACGGTTCTAGGCAGTTTTACAAAATTGGGTTGTGTCTGGTTATTTTGTAAATTTTTAGGTCAATGGTTTTCAAACACGGAGAAAACAACTCTCGCTCAATGTTTATAAATGACACAATTATTACGTTTCAACTTAAAAACGGGCTATAAAACTTAGTCAAACGGTAAAAACACAAAGTATGTACGTCTGGGACAAATATCTAAAATTATGTGCTGGTACATTTTACCCACAGTTGAATAATAATTTTATTATTAAATCAAATAAAACACTTTGTTTATTAACCACGACTTTTTTTATTATTACATCTACCGGTTTCGCTACGTTCGAGCTTCATCAGGATGTGAAATATAACTAAAAACTAAGACAGAGGTGATGCATATTTATAGGAAAACAGAGGGAGACAGAATATAACACATTATAAAAGTGGGAGGAGTCAAATATTACATAGTCATAGTGAATTGAAGATATATAATAACAAATTACAAAAAACACATTTTTACATGAATTATACATATAAAAATACATTTTAAAGACATAAGAAAAAACATAAACATATTATTAAGGAGTGGAATGGATTGTGGGAAACAAGTTAAATATAGGACTACAGAATGTGTTTTTTTGATTGGATAAATTAATTTGTGTATTTAATAAATGGTCTGATAAGTTACTGTTTATAGATTTCCTTATCTCTAATGATTCTAAATTGTCTAACCTAATGCCTATACTATTTTTATGTAAGAGGCTAGTACCTGTTATTTTATCAAATCTATGGTCTGCTGATATTAAATGGTTGGCGAGTTCCGAAAAACCATTACCATTTAAGAGTGCACTTTCCCTATCAGAATTTGAGAATTGCCTCTACGGCAACTTTTAAACCTTTGTAAGATTGCCTATAGGGTCTCTGTCGTCACTTCAAGAAAAATAATTATATTATTATTATGTCCTGAATTTGAGACATCTATTAACACGACTCCAAACTAAATCTACTTTTACAAATGTGAAATAATATCAACACGTGTCAGCTGCCAACAGCAGAGCTGTGCTGGCACAATACAAAGGAAGTCAAACTGTGGGGTATTTCAGAATCCATAAATTATTTATTTTTTTAATTTTATAATAATATGTAATTTGTAAAAAAATATGATTTTATAAAATCAATATATATAAGTTTATCTATACAGGGTGTCCGGGGGTAAAGTTCAAAAACTTCAGGAGGTTTCAAGGAGGAGAAATTTCATTTTTTTTTTCCTTAAAAAAACATTTTTTCATAGACCAATATACTTTTTTCTGTACAATCAATTAATTTTTTTTATCCGAAAACTAGCTTAAAACGTTAAAATTTCAAAAAATCGTCTTTTTTAATTGTACTATCATGTAGAATCACCTTCCTTGCACATTTAACCCCCGGACATATTGTATAAAAAATATATATGTATTATCTACTTTTGTACATTTATATAAATTATATAGATGTATACGTTTTTTATACTTATCATATTTTGTATTATGAAGATAATTTATACATTTTTAAGCTTTTTTATCAGGGTGTGGGCCATTAGTGTATCAAGGATTTAAATATAAATCAGAAGACAGTTTTGTAATGATTTATTTATTCATTTAAACAATTCAATAATTATGAGAGTAATATAACATGTATGAATCATAAAATTACATTCCAACATATATTTTTAATGATGTACCTACTCTCACAAAAAAGCTTCTGTATTTTTGTTTGGAGGGTGCTTTATTTATTCACAAAGGTAAGAAATTTTTGTAACTACTATTTTTAATAGTTTAAGTTCATGTGAACTTACAATTTAATTTTGAACTTTATTGGTTATAACATACGATATACTTTTAAATACTCTAAATCTTGTTTGTTTAAATTGTCAAATGTAATTTAATCACAAACATAATACAATGAAGAATTGGTGGTTCTGAGATATACCAATAAATACGGTGAAAGAACCTTAAACTATGTTGTACCCAAAAAATACAATAAACTAAAAACAATCAAAAATAATACCATTTGTATTGCAAGTCAAATATAATAAAAGGAAATTACTATAAGATACAGATATTTATATTGATGCCCTATTGAAGCACTTGTATTTGTAATTAGAATTGACATTGTTAGGAAAAGGAATATCATTATGATATGTTTGTAATACTTCATATACCTACCTATATAATATATGAAACTATTGATGTGACCATTCATTTGTACTTGTTTAGTGTATATCAACAACAATTGCTGCCGCACCGGAGAGGGCTGTATAATTTGTTCTATATGATCGTTTCGACCAACACCCATCCGCGATCACGTCAATCACCGCCACTCCGTCCTGTAGACAACCTTCTTCGATAGCTGCTTGACGCTCTCGTTTCGCTGCGACTTCCATGGCGACTAACGCGCATTTCTCCCATTCTCTTGACACTAATACATTTGTCTTGTGGAAAAATTTTACGGACATCGGGGGTATGTTGACAGCCGTCAAAAACTCGGACAGTTGAGCAAGCCCAATTCCTGCAGGAGTCATCCCCGATACTGCTGCTACATTGACGTCCATGGTATGTTTAGGTTTTGGGTCGCATGTGTTGACTGTAAATTTGGCGCAACACATGTTACATTCAAATAGTATTTTGGACATTAGACCAACTCTTTGCTCAGATTTAAGAATAAGATTTCGAAATCCGCATCCAAAAGGAGAATGGTCCGATATGGATTGCAGCTGGTTAATAAAAAAGAAAATGTCGACGATGCGTCTTTCTTCTCCTCCTTCGACTGCATCATTTTTATCCAACCTAGAAAAGCAAAATTGATTTATGAAAAACTACAAATAAAAGTGGATATTGATAATGATTTGGATACCAATAAAAGTATTATAAATTTTTGAATGTTTGTATTACTGAAGATTAATTTTTTCGAATGAAGCGGATGTTCTTTCACATAAAGCAGATAGTTTGTATATTAATAATTCATCTCTTTAGAACTTATGTTTTACCGTTAGTAAAATAAAATACATAAATGTTAGTAAAGTAAATCACTATAACATACCAATTGTCAATGCTTTGAGAAAGACCTCTCCGGCCGATGGGTTTCTTGTTTACAATTTTACGTTTTTTGTTGTAGTACACACGTACATCAGATTTACTGTAATAAAAAAAAAAGTTAACGGTATATATTTTTTTCACAACACGATAGTTTAATCGAAATTCTGAAATCCATTTTACCTTCCTCCATTATCTATATTCTCCTTAGGTATGTCGTTATATGTATTCTCAACAGGTATGCTTTCCCGTTGTTCGTGGAAGCTGGAACAAAATAAAAACATTGATTATAACTACATTTCAAGAACTTTCTAAATAAATGTGAAGGGCGTAAATGATTTTATTGTTACCTCAGTGCTTCAACATCTTTACAAGATGTGGACAAAACGTTCTTCAGTTGAGTATAGTCACATCTGAAATATAATTAAAGAACAAAATGAAATAAATATTTTGTTTTAACTACTTTATTTTAATTTATATTCGTCGACCGGTTTCGGTTGAACTCAACCTTCTTCAGGACAATAAACATTTATATATATCGACGAATATAAATTAAAGTTAAGTGGTTTTTGTATGAGACGATGTATGAATGTGAGTAAGGCAAAGAGTGCGTGCCAAGACCGAGTTGTTTGGCGGTCCGTCCTCTCTGACTACCTCTGCGGGGAAACGGCCTGATGGTTAGTTAGTTAGTTATTTAAAACAGATCGCCTAAAAAATTAGACTATTTTCAAATGGACGAATTCTGGAATAAATAAGTACGTAACTATAAAATAATAGAAAACCTAATTTTTATTGGAAGAAAAACAAAATAATTATTTATTATATATCCAATCAATAATTAACTTCCTCAAATTAAATTCCCTAAAGTTTGAGAACTAGTATGAAGATCTTTATGTTCTTGGATACATTATCGAAAATGCCGGTAGTTTGCCCCACCGTAAAAGTGTCTTATTATTGTACGAAATCATTGGCAGAGATGCAAATCTGACCGGGTCGCTTTCTACATATTCCAGGTACCTACAGTGTTATTATACATATTACTTGCCTCGATCCAGAAAGCTTAGAATTTGTATCAAGCCTTAGTTGGAACGCGTTCTAACATCAGATATACAGTTCTATGATATGAGATGTCAAAGTTTGCAAAGACGATTTATATATTTACCAATTTCTGATTTGAGTTTTTTGTAAAGTTTTTAAGTTTAATATTTTTAAAATGAAAAATATTTAAATAGGACATATAATTACCATTTTAGAACATACCTAAATATGCATATGGAATATTATGCAATTAGCTAGGGCATAATTATTCATTGTACAAGATTCTAACGAATGCAATTCTGTGCTCTGGCAACGTACTTTATAAATATTTTCCATTAAAATATGACGAACTAAAATAATTTGCACAAGATTGAACCTCAAATTCAAAAATTGTTAAATGGATTACGAAAACTTGTCTTTGCAAACTTTCTCTCCTCAGAACATGGAAAAGCGAAGTTAAAACTATATCCAATCAAAATGAACAACTACAAAACGCCTCAGAAACAGACAAATACAATAGGACAAAAAAAAAACAAACGTAATGCTGTTATAACGTTGTAAATTAAGTGCGGCTTGATTTTAGAATTTCTTCGCGCAATATATACAGTAGCCATACTACGTGACCCGTTCAGAGAGGGGGAGGGGATCTTCAACATACCACGCGTTTGGTCACAATGGGTTAGGTTTATATACTACACGTGGTCACTGAGGGGGGAGGAGTGGGTCACGTAGTATGGGTACATTCCCTACCTACTAACTAAAATATATAGTTTTACATTCAAGGGTCATTTTTGAAGAAAAAATGTAAATTTAAAAAAAACTTACCCGGCAATTTCAGTTTCAGAGGCCTTGGCAATAGATTTATCTCCCAAAGTACGCATTCTGAAAAATAAAACAATACCTGTCACCTTTGTTACACAATATATACATAATTTATTTTTATAATAAATATTACCTACGTAATAGTAAATAATAATATATTCATCAAATCAAAATTTATATTTTTCTTCTTACCTTACAATGTCCACCATGCGTTTTTGTTTCGAACGAAATAGTCTTTTCTTAGAAATACGAGCACTTTTTCGTTTATTTCCCATTTTCGGAATACAATATTATTATTTACGATAAATATTATTTAGTAGAAATCACGAAACGGAGAACAACACGATCGTCCGCGAAGCTCTCTAAGCAGTGACTGAAAGGCAGATAGCGTACGCGCGTGAGGAAGTGAGAGGGGCTGCAATAATCATGCTTAGAATCATAAGACGTAAGCGACTGTTGTGAAAATGTTTAATAAATCACGGCGTATTTCAAAAATAGCAAAAATCACTTTTGGGGTCTATTGAGTAGCATTAAAAGAAGCATTGTGATTTTTTTCATACACATAACTTGTAAAATAACAGAAATAAACGTGTTAATAATATTTTTCGGAGCATACTTTGCGATTTATTTCTATCGAGGGAATTTCAAATAATTACCGTTTCGGCTTTTGGAACAAATAGATACTATCTTAAAGAATAACATATATTTTTTTAAGAGCTTAAAAACTTCAAACTTTTAAGGAAAATATGTCGGAAATTGGATGAAATTCGAATAGTGGGCCCTTAAACACCGTACATGTTCGTTCACTCTGGTGTTTACATTGCGCGATGTTTTACCTATGTAAAAGGCGGGACAATCACTACAGTTGAGTTTATAAATACCCGAATGGCTTAGTATGTCATCCTTGTCCTTAGTATTAATCAAAAATTTTCCTAGGGTATTGTTTGTATAAAAGGCAGGTTTAATATCTAAAGGAAGGTTCCTAACGCTTTGATTTGAAAAATTATTTATAAATAAAATCCTACGCCAATGGTGAATAGGGGTGTTGGTATTAATTGACGGAATACTGTTATATAAAAATTTGTTTGTGGAAATATGTTTTTGTTTTTTATTAAGAATTTTATCAATTAAGGCCGCATCATAGCCATTATTTGATGCTATTTGTTTTATTATTGATAATTCATTTGAGAAATTATTGGTAGATAAAGGGACGGAAATTAACCTGTGTATCATTGAATGGAACGCTGCATGTTTATGGGAGATGGGATGATTAGAAGTATTGTGGATAGTTATGTCTGTGTAGGTCGGTTTTCGGTATATGTTAAATTCAATTCTATTATTTATCAGGGTGAGCGTGAGGTCTAGAAAATTTAGAGAAGCATTATCACCTACTTCTAGGGTAAACTGAATTTGGGTATGGAAAGAATTTAAAAGCTGGAGGAAGATATTTAACTGTCGATCCGTTCCGTCAATTAATACCAACACCCCTATTCACCATTGGCGTAGGATTTTATTTATAAATAATTTTTCAAATCAAAGCGTTAGGAACCTTCCTTTAGATATTAAACCTGCCTTTTATACAAACAATACCCTAGGAAAATTTTTGATTAATACTAAGGACAAGGATGACATACTAAGCCATTCGGGTATTTATAAACTCAACTGTAGTGATTGTCCCGCCTTTTACATAGGTAAAACATCGCGCAATGTAAACACCAGAGTGAACGAACATGTACGGTGTTTAAATGGTAATGGTTTTTCGGAACTCGCCAACCATTTAATATCAGCAGACTATAGATTTTATAAAATAACAGGTACTAGCCTCTTACATAAAAATAGTATAGGCATTAGGTTAGACAATTTAGAATCATTAGATATAAGGAAATCTATAAACAGTAACTTATCAGACCATTTATTAAATATACAAATTAATTTATCCAATCAAAAAAACACATTCTATAGTCCTATATTTAACTTGTTTCCCACAATCCATTCCACTCCTTAATAATATGTTTATGTTTTTTCTTATGTCTTTAAAATGTATTATTATATGTATTATTCATGTAAAAATGTGTTTTTTGTAATTTGTTATTATATATCTTCAATTCACTATGACTATGTAATATTTGACTCCTCCCACTTTTATAATGTATTATATTCTGTCTCTCTCTGTTTTCCTATAAATATGCATCACCCATAGACATATGAATATTAGTAGTCCTGCCCTAAGTGATTAAAAGCGTATTATCCCCACTCCCCATACGGGTTCCATTGGAGCCGGCTGTGCTCGCGTATGGCCTCAAATGAAATTTGAAAACGTGACGTCATCATTCTTGTGCGAACTATGGTCGAGGCATCATCGGTTCATTTTACGAAATAACACGGCAAAATGTTGACTTGTACTATGAAAACTTGTAAAAATAGATGTGAAAAAGAGAATAAACCCAATTGTCGTATTACATTCCATATATAAGCATTAGTTTACTTTATTTTAAGCATATTCACATGGTATAATATAGATCAGTTGTTACTATCACATCGAGAAACGTCTGGACGCGAAACACAATGCTGGTTGGTTGCTGGGAAGTAAATAATGAACATTTATAAAAGTGTCTTAACTAAATACTTAAACGAAATATTCGACTCTGAAAATGGAACCGAATTTTTTTGCCGAATTTGGACTTCGCAAATTTGTTCATAACGTGGCGAGTAATTTGCGCTCCCATGTAAAAATGTCTATTCATTCAAAGGCAGATTTTACTTTTAAGAAGTAAATGGTGATATTATAATGCGAGATGCCTATTTACTGTCAGATTGATTTATTGACGAATCACAGTCAGCCTTACTCCCTTCGTTCTTCAACAGTTGATTTTACCCCTCGCCATTATCTTCTCGTCTATTAATTTCTATGTCTGTGGCATCACCTCTGTCTTAGTTTTTAGTTATATTTCACATCCTGATGAAGCTCGAACGTAGCGAAACCGGTAGATGTAATAATAAAAAAGTCGTGGTTAATAAACAAAGTGTTTTATTTGATTTAATATATAAATGTCTAACCACAAAGTGATTGCTTCCTACGAAAAAATAATTTTATTCTGAAGGGTTATTTGTTTTAAATTTCGGTGTCGTGAATAAAAATATAATATTTCTGAATGCTATTAATGGTGTTTTTGTCATTGCCAATGCGTTTTAGCGATCAAAGTAAGACGCCCTTTAAATTCTAGGAAACATCTCTGTCATCATCATCCCTAGTGGGGACTGTGAAGTCGAAGGCCAGTCGAGTTTCATTGGATAAGAAGGGCTAAACTTTATTTTTTAATTGAAGTTAGAACGCGACAGCGGCTCGTGACTTTTGGGTATTCTAGAGTGCCTAAATTACAAAAATGGCATTATTGATGTTGTTGTAGCTGAAAACGTTTTTTAATTATTTTTCGGAAATTCAATTTTTTGTATGAAGAATTTAAGGAAATCTGTGCGGCCAAACTGAAACTTCGTGAATATTTTAGGTTTTGATTTAAATCTTGGTGATCAAAAGATTAAAGAATTGCTTATGTCACAGATAGGTTAAAAAATGGCAATAGGACGGCTTGCTGAAATTTTCAAAGTTTGTTTTGCTATGCTATAATCCCGAGAAAGACTGAACGCATCATAAATACACACGTGTTGATGCATATACCGAAATACGCATTCATGCACCTGCATTTGTCTTGATAATATATATTGAAGAAATGCGAAATTATCATGATTTTTATGAACATGTATTCCGAAGTCTTGAAAATACATTCCGCTTAAATTAAAAACTAAACTTCACTCCGGTCAACACAATCGTTAAGGGCCTGCAATTCCGTTTTTTACCAGATAACGAATAATTTGGGGAGAATCTTAATATTTTTCTCCATGTGGAATAAGATAGGGAGTCGAATTTATGTTGATATAATGGGGAAGACTGAAAAAGACATGACTCGTGAATTTAATGAAATACTAAAATGGTAAAATGTGACATAATGGTAAAATGTGACATAATCAATGCTCGAAGAAAGGGGTGTAAGTAGAATGACGTGAAAGAGAATAGTTGAAGAAGTCGGGGACACCCAAGGAAGAAATAGCACGATGAAGTTACTGAAATACTAAAATGGTAAAATGTGACATGATTAATGAATGAAGAAAGGGGCGCAAGTAGAATGACGTGGAAGTTAATAGTTGAAGAAGTCGGGGACAACCAAGGAAGACATGGCACGATGAAGTTAGTGAAATACTAAAATGGTAAAATGTGACATAATTAATGAATGAAGAAAGGGGTGTAAGTAGAATGACGTGGAAGTTAATAGTTGAAGAAGTCGGGGACACCCAAGGAAGACATGGCACGATGAAGTTAGTGAAATACTAAAATGGTAAAATGTGACATAATTAATGAATGAAGAAAGGGGTGCAAGTAGAATGACATGGAAGTTAATACTTGAAGAAGTCGGGGACACCCAAGAATACATGGCACGATGAAGTTAATGAAATACTAAAATGGAAAAATGTGACATAATTAATGAATGAAGAAAGGGGTGCAAGAAGAATGACGTGGAAGTTAATAGTTGAAGAAGTCGGGGACACCCAAGGAAGACATGGCACGATGAAGTTACTGAAATACTAAAATGGTAAAATGTGACATAATTAATTAATGAAGAAAGGGGTGCAAGAAGAATGACGTGGAAGTTAATAGTTGAAGAAGTCGGGGACACCCAAGAAGACATGGCACGATGAAGTTAATGAAATACTAAAATGGTAAAATGTGACATAATTAATAAATGAAGAAAGGGGTGCAAGTAGAATGACGTGGAAGTTAATAGTTGAAGAAATCGGGGACACCCAAGTAAGACATGGCACGATGAAGTTACTGAAATACAAAAATGGTAAAATGTGACATAATTAATGAATGAAGAAAGGGGTGCAAGAAGAATGACGTGGAAGTTAATAGTTGAAGAAGTCAGGGACACCCAAGGAAGACATGGCACGATGAAGTTACTGAAATACTAAAATCGTAAAATGTGACATAATTAATTAATGAAGAAAGGGTTCAAGTAGAATGACGTGGAAGTTAATAGTTGAAGAAGTCGGGGACACCCAAGGAAGACATGGCACGATGAAGTTACTGAAATACTAAAATGGTAAAATGTGACATAATTATTTAATGAAGAAAGGGGTGCAAGTAGAATGACGTGGAAGTTAATACTTGAAGAAGTCGGGGACACCCAAGGAAGACATGGCACGATGAAGTTACTGAAATACTAAAATGGTAAAATGTGACATAATTAATGAATGAAGAAAGGGGTGCAAGTAGAAGGACGTGGAAGTTAATAGTTGAAGAAGTCGGGGACACCCAAGGAAGACATGGCACGATGAAGTTACTGAAATACTAAAATGGTAAAATGTGACATAATTAATGAATGAAGAAAGGGGTGCAAGTAGAATGAAATGGAAGTTAATACTTGAAGAAGTCGGGGACACCCAAGGAAGACATGGCACGAAGAAGTTACTGAAATACTAAAATGGTAAAATGTGACATAATTAATGAATGAAGAAAGGGGTGCAAGTAGAAGGACGTGGAAGTTAATAGTTGAAGAAGTCGGGGACACCCAAGGAAGACATGGCACGATGAAGTTAATGAAATACTAAAATGGTAAAATGTGACATAATTAATGAATGAAGAAAGGGTTGCAAGTAGAATGACATGGAAGTTAATACTTGAAGAAGTCGGGGACACCCAAGAATACATGGCACGATGAAGTTAATGAAATACTAAAATGGAAAAATGTGACATAATTAATGAATGAAGAAAGGGGTGCAAGTAGAATGACATGGAAGTTAATAGTTGAAGAAGTCGGGGACACCCAAGGAAGACATGGCACGATGAAGTTAGTGAAATACTAAAATGGTAAAATGTGACATAATTAATGAATGAAGAAAGGGGTGCAAGTAGAATGACGTGGAAGTTAATAGTTGAAGAAGTCGTGGACACCCAGGGAAGACATGGCACGATGAAGTAAATGAAATACTTAAATGGTAAAATGTGACATAATTAATGAATGAAGAAAGGGGTGCAAGTAGAACGACATGGAAGTTAATACTTGAAGAAGTCGGGGACACCCAAGAATACATGGCACGATGAAGTTAATGAAATACTAAAATGGAAAAATGTGACATAATTAATGAATGAAGAAAGGGGTGCAAGTAGAATGACATGGAAGTTAATACTTGAAGAAGTCGGGGACAACCAAGGAAGACATGGCACGATGAAGTTAATGAAATACTAAAATGATAAAATGTGACATAATTAATGAATGAAGAAAGGGGTGCAAGTAGAATGACATGGAAGTTAATACTTGAAGAAGTCGGGGACACCCAAGAATACATGGCACGATGAAGTTAATGAAATACTAAAATGGAAAAATGTGACATAATTAATGAATGAAGAAAGGGGTGTAAGTAGAATGACGTGGAAGTTAATAGTTGAAGAAGTCGGGGACACCCAGGGAAGACATGGCACGATGAAGTTAATGAAATACTAAAATGGTAAAATGTGACATAATTAATGAATGAAGAAAGGGGTGCAAGTAGAATGACATGGAAGTTAATACTTGAAGAAGTCGGGGACACCCAAGAATACATGGCACGATGAAGTTACTGAAATACTAAAATGGTAAAATGTGACATAATTAATTAATGAAGAAAGGGGTGCAAGAAGAATGACGTGGAAGTTAATAGTTGAAGAAGTCGGGGACACCCAAGAAGACATGGCACGATGAAGTTAATGAAATACTAAAATGGTAAAATGTGACATAATTAATAAATGAAGAAAGGGGTGCAAGTAGAATGACGTGGAAGTTAATAGTTGAAGAAATCGGGGACACCCAAGTAAGACATGGCACGATGAAGTTACTGAAATACAAAAATGGTAAAATGTGACATAATTAATGAATGAAGAAAGGGGTGCAAGAAGAATGACGTGGAAGTTAATAGTTGAAGAAGTCAGGGACACCCAAGGAAGACATGGCACGATGAAGTTACTGAAATACTAAAATCGTAAAATGTGACATAATTAATTAATGAAGAAAGGGGTGCAAGTAGAATGACGTGGAAGTTAATAGTTGAAGAAGTCGGGGACACCCAAGGAAGACATGGCACGATGAAGTTACTGAAATACTAAAATGGTAAAATGTGACATAATTATTTAATGAAGAAAGGGGTGCAAGTAGAATGACATGGAAGTTAATACTTGAAGAAGTCGGGGACACCCAAGAATACATGGCACGATGAAGTTAATGAAATACTAAAATGGAAAAATGTGACATAATTAATGAATGAAGAAAGGGGTGCAAGTAGAACGACATGGAAGTTAATACTTGAAGAAGTCGGGGACACCCAAGAATACATGGCACGATGAAGTTAATGAAATACTAAAATGGAAAAATGTGACATAATTAATGAATGAAGAAAGGGGTGCAAGTAGAATGACATGGAAGTTAATACTTGAAGAAGTCGGGGACAACCAAGGAAGACATGGCACGATGAAGTTAATGAAATACTAAAATGATAAAATGTGACATAATTAATGAATGAAGAAAGGGGTGCAAGTAGAATGACATGGAAGTTAATACTTGAAGAAGTCGGGGACACCCAAGAATACATGGCACGATGAAGTTAATGAAATACTAAAATGGAAAAATGTGACATAATTAATGAATGAAGAAAGGGGTGTAAGTAGAATGACGTGGAAGTTAATAGTTGAAGAAGTCGGGGACACCCAGGGAAGACATGGCACGATGAAGTTAATGAAATACTAAAATGGTAAAATGTGACATAATTAATGAATGAAGAAAGGGGTGCAAGTAGAATGACATGGAAGTTTATACTTGAAGAAGTCGGGGACACCCAAGAATACATGGCACGATGAAGTTACTGAAATACTAAAATGGTAAAATGTGACATAATTAATTAATGAAGAAAGGGGTGCAAGAAGAATGACGTGGAAGTTAATAGTTGAAGAAGTCGGGGACACCCAAGAAGACATGGCACGATGAAGTTAATGAAATACTAAAATGGTAAAATGTGACATAATTAATAAATGAAGAAAGGGGTGCAAGTAGAATGACGTGGAAGTTAATAGTTGAAGAAATCGGGGACACCCAAGTAAGACATGGCACGATGAAGTTACTGAAATACAAAAATGGTAAAATGTGACATAATTAATGAATGAAGAAAGGGGTGCAAGAAGAATGACGTGGAAGTTAATAGTTGAAGAAGTCAGGGACACCCAAGGAAGACATGGCACGATGAAGTTACTGAAATACTAAAATCGTAAAATGTGACATAATTAATTAATGAAGAAAGGGGTGCAAGTAGAATGACGTGGAAGTTAATAGTTGAAGAAGTCGGGGACACCCAAGGAAGACATGGCACGATGAAGTTACTGAAATACTAAAATGGTAAAATGTAACATAATTATTTAATGAAGAAAGGGGTGCAAGTAGAATGACGTGGAAGTTAATACTTGAAGAAGTCGGGGACACCCAAGGAAGACATGGCACGATGAAGTTACTGAAATACTAAAATGGTAAAATGTGACATAATTAATGAATGAAGAAAGGGGTGCAAGTAGAATGACATGGAAGTTAATAGTTGAAGAAGTCGGGGACACCCAAGGAAGACATGGCACGATGAAGTTACTGAAATACTAAAATGGTAAAATGTGACATAATTAATGAATGAAGAAAGGGGTGCAAGTAGAATGACATGGAAGTTAATACTTGAAGAAGTCGGGGACAGCCAAGGAAGACATGGCACGAAGAAGTTACTGAAATACTAAAATGGTAAAATGTGACATAATTAATGAATGAAGAAAGGGGTTCAAGTAGAAGGACGTGGAAGTTAATAGTTGAAGAAGTCGGGGACACCCAAGGAAGACATGGCACGATGAAGTTAATGAAATACTAAAATGGTAAAATGTGACATAATTAATGAATGAAGAAAGGGTTGCAAGTAGAATGACATGGAAGTTAACCCTTTCAGTACTGAATTTCAGGCACAAGTCATAAAAAATTGAAAATTGGTGTCTAGACTAATGAAATAATTTCAAAAATATTTTGTTTGAAAACTTTTTTGATAATTGTTATGTTTATTGTTGTACAGAGTGTCCATGTTCATGGACAAATGGTTACAAAGGTATAAAATTTTATTATGGTACTTTTGTATATTGAACCTTGTAAGTCATAAAAAATTGAAAATTGGTGTCTAGACTAATGAAATAATTTCAAAAATATTTTGTTTGAAAACTTTTTTGATAATTGTTATGTTTATTGTTGTACAGAGTGTCCATGTTCATGGACAAATGGTTACAATGGTCCCCTGACCATATTTCTTCGCAACCGTCAAATGCATTTGTCCATGAATATGGACATCGCTTTTCAAACGTAACTTGTAATCATATAACTCAACAGAACTTCGTAACTAAACATTTAAGAACCATCGTAAACATTTAATTTCCATGAAAAAAAATGCTCGGATAAATTAGTTGCTACAAATAATAAAGAAAACTAATTATATTGTAGTGTGTCTTACCAGGCAAGGGATGGTCTGTTTTCTCCATGGCTTGTTTATCATTTTAGTTCTTGAAACTCCGTATGATGGCAGCACCACACTGCTCTACTAATGTCCATGATCATGGACAAGTTGTTGTAATGATCAAAACCTAGCAAATAGCGTAATAACTAAAGATGAAAGTCGATGTCCACGATCATGGACATGGGTACTGAAAGGGTT
The DNA here is from genome assembly GCA_026573805.1 of Hesperophylax magnus. Lineage (NCBI taxonomy): Eukaryota > Metazoa > Arthropoda > Insecta > Trichoptera > Limnephilidae > Hesperophylax > Hesperophylax magnus. The sequence goes on from JAIUSX010000082.1 coordinate 4,341,491, forward strand.
AATACTTGAAGAAGTCGGGGACACCCAAGGAAGACATGGCACGATGAAGTTACTGAAATACTAAAATGGTAAAATGTGACATAATTAATGAATGAAGAAAGGGGTGCAAGTAGAATGACATGGAAGTTAATACTTGAAGAAGTCGGGGACACCCAAGGAAGACATGGCACGAAGAAGTTACTGAAATACTAAAATGGTAAAATGTGACATAATTAATGAATGAAGAAAGGGGTGCAAGTAGAAGGACGTGGAAGTTAATAGTTGAAGAAGTCGGGGACACCCAAGGAAGACATGGCACGATGAAGTTAATGAAATACTAAAATGGTAAAATGTGACATAATTAATGAATGAAGAAAGGGTTGCAAGTAGAATGACATGGAAGTTAACCCTTTCAGTACTGAATTTCAGGCACAAGTCATAAAAAATTGAAAATTGGTGTCTAGACTAATGAAATAATTTCAAAAATATTTTGTTTGAAAACTTTTTTGATAATTGTTATGTTTATTGTTGTACAGAGTGTCCATGTTCATGGACAAATGGTTACAAAGGTATAAAATTTTATTATGGTACTTTTGTATATTGAACCTTGTAAGTCATAAAAAATTGAAAATTGGTGTCTAGACAAATGAAATAATTTCAAAAATATTTTGTTTGAAAACTTTTTTGATAATTGTTATGTTTATTGTTGTACAGAGTGTCCATGTTCATGGACAAATGGTTACAATGGTCCCCTGACCATATTTCTTCGCAACCGTCAAATGCATTTGTCCATGAATATGGACATCGCTTTTCAAACGTAACTTGTAATCATATAACTCAACAGAACTTCGTAACTAAACATTTAAGAACCATCGTAAACATTTAATTTCCATGAAAAAAAATGCTCGGATAAATTAGTTGCTACAAATAATAAAGAAAACTAATTATATTGTAGTGTGTCTTACCAGGCAAGGGATGGTCTGTTTTCTCCATGGCTTGTTTATCATTTTAGTTCTTGAAACTCCGTATGATGGCAGCACCACACTGCTCTACTAATGTCCATGATCATGGACAAGTTGTTGTAATGATCAAAACCTAGCAAATAGCGTAATAACTAAAGATGAAAGTCGATGTCCACGATCATGGACATGGGTACTGAAAGGGTTAATACTTGAAGAAGTCGGGGACACCCAAGAATACATGGCACGATGAAGTTAATGAAATACTAAAATGGAAAAATGTGACATAATTAATGAATGAAGAAAGGGGTGCAAGTAGAATGACATGGAAGTTAATAGTTGAAGAAGTCGGGGACACCCAAGGAAGACATGGCACGATGAAGTTAGTGAAATACTAAAATGGTAAAATGTGACATAATTAATGAATGAAGAAAGGGGTGCAAGTAGAATGACGTGGAAGTTAATAGTTGAAGAAGTCGTGGACACCCAGGGAAGACATGGCACAATGAAGTTAATGAAATACTTAAATGGTAAAATGTGACATAATTAATGAATGAAGAAAGGGGTGCAAGTAGAACGACATGGAAGTTAATACTTGAAGAAGTCGGGGACACCCAAGAATACATGGCACGATGAAGTTAATGAAATACTAAAATGGAAAAATGTGACATAATTAATGAATGAAGAAAGGGGTGCAAGTAGAATGACATGGAAGTTAATACTTGAAGAAGTCGGGGACAACCAAGGAAGACATGGCACGATGAAGTTAATGAAATACTAAAATGGTAAAATGTGACATAATTAATGAATGAAGAAAGGGGTGCAAGTAGAATGACATGGAAGTTAATACTTGAAGAAGTCGGGGACACCCAAGAATACATGGCACGATGAAGTTAATGAAATACTAAAATGGAAAAATGTGACATAATTAATGAATGAAGAAAGGGGTGTAAGTAGAATGACGTGGAAGTTAATAGTTGAAGAAGTCGGGGACACCCAGGGAAGACATGGCACGATGAAGTTAATGAAATACTAAAATGGTAAAATGTGACATAATTAATGAATGAAGAAAGGGGTGCAAGTAGAATGACATGGAAGTTAATACTTGAAGAAGTCGGGGACACCCAAGAATACATGGCACGATGAAGTTAATGAAATACTAAAATGGAAAAATGTGACATAATTAATGAATGAAGAAAGGGGTGCAAGAAGAATGACGTGGAAGTTAATAGTTGAAGAAGTCGGGGACACCCAAGGAAGACATGGCACGATGAAGTTACTGAAATACTAAAATGGTAAAATGTGACATAATTAATTAATGAAGAAAGGGGTGCAAGAAGAATGACGTGGAAGTTAATAGTTGAAGAAGTCGGGGACACCCAAGAAGACATGGCACGATGAAGTTAATGAAATACTAAAATGGTAAAATGTGACATAATTAATAAATGAAGAAAGGGGTGCAAGTAGAATGACGTGGAAGTTAATAGTTGAAGAAATCGGGGACACCCAAGTAAGACATGGCACGATGAAGTTACTGAAATACAAAAATGGTAAAATGTGACATAATTAATGAATGAAGAAAGGGGTTCAAGAAGAATGACGTGGAAGTTAATAGTTGAAGAAGTCAGGGACACCCAAGGAAGACATGGCACGATGAAGTTACTGAAATACTAAAATCGTCAAATGTGACATAATTAATTAATGAAGAAAGGGGTGCAAGTAGAATGACGTGGAAGTTAATAGTTGAAGAAGTCGGGGACACCCAAGGAAGACATGGCACGATGAAGTTACTGAAATACTAAAATGGTAAAATGTGACATAATTATTTAATGAAGAAAGGGGTGCAAGTAGAATGACGTGGAAGTTAATACTTGAAGAAGTCGGGGACACCCAAGGAAGACATGGCACGATGAAGTTACTGAAATACTAAAATGGTAAAATGTGACATAATTAATGAATGAAGAAAGGGGTGCAAGTAGAAGGACGTGGAAGTTAATAGTTGAAGAAGTCGGGGACACCTAAGGAAGACATGGCACGATGAAGTTAATGAAATACTAAAATGGTAAAATGTGACATAATTAATGAATGAAGAAAGGGTTGCAAGTAGAATGACATGGAAGTTAATACTTGAAGAAGTCGGGGACACCCAAGAATACATGGCACGATGAAGTTAATGAAATACTAAAATGGAAAAATGTGACATAATTAATGAATGAAGAAAGGGGTGCAAGTAGAATGACATGGAAGTTAATAGTTGAAGAAGTCGGGGACACCCAAGGAAGACATGGCACGATGAAGTTAGTGAAATACTAAAATGGTAAAATGTGACATAATTAATGAATGAAGAAAGGGGTGCAAGTAGAATGACGTGGAAGTTAATAGTTGAAGAAGTCGTGGACACCCAGGGAAGACATGGCACGATGAAGTTAATGAAATACTTAAATGGTAAAATGTGACATAATTAATGAATGAAGAAAGGGGTGCAAGTAGAACGACATGGAAGTTAATACTTGAAGAAGTCGGGGACACCCAAGAATACATGGCACGATGAAGTTAATGAAATACTAAAATGGAAAAATGTGACATAATTAATGAATGAAGAAAGGGGTGCAAGTAGAATGACATGGAAGTTAATACTTGAAGAAGTCGGGGACAACCAAGGAAGACATGGCACGATGAAGTTAATGAAATACTAAAATGGTAAAATGTGACATAATTAATGAATGAAGAAAGGGGTGCAAGTAGAATGACATGGAAGTTAATACTTGAAGAAGTCGGGGACACCCAAGAATACATGGCACGATGAAGTTAATGAAATACTAAAATGGAAAAATGTGACATAATTAATGAATGAAGAAAGGGGTGTAAGTAGAATGACGTGGAAGTTAATAGTTGAAGAAGTCGGGGACACCCAGGGAAGACATGGCACGATGAAGTTAATGAAATACTAAAATGGTAAAATGTGACATAATTAATGAATGAAGAAAGGGGTGCAAGTAGAATGACATGGAAGTTAATACTTGAAGAAGTCGGGGACACCCAAGAATACATGGCACGATGAAGTTAATGAAATACTAAAATGGTAAAATGTGACATAATTAATGAATGAAGAAAGGGGTGCAAGTAGAATGACATGGAAGTTAATACTTGAAGAAGTCGGGGACACCCAAGGAAGACATGGCACGATGAAGTTACTGAAATACTAAAATGGTAAAATGTGACATAATTAATGAATGAAGAAAGGGGTGCAAGTAGAATGACATGGAAGTTAATACTTGAAGAAGTCGGGGACAACCAAGGAAGACATGGCACGATGAAGTTAATGAAATACTAAAATGGTAAAATGTGACATAAATAATGAATGAAGAAAGGGGTGCAAGTAGAATGACATGGAAGTTAATACTTGAAGAAGTCGGGGACACCCAAGAATACATGGCACGATGAAGTTAATGAAATACTAAAATGGTAAAATGTGACATAATTAATGAATGAAGAAAGGGGTGCAAGTAGAATGACATGGAAGTTAATACTTGAAGAAGTCGGGGACACCCAAGGAAGACATGGCACGATGAAGTTACTGAAATACTAAAATGGTAAAATGTGACATAATTAATGAATGAAGAAAGGGTTGCAAGTAGAATGACATGGAAGTTAATACTTGAAGAAGTCAGGGACACCCAAGGAAGACATGGCACGATGAAGTTAATGAAATACTAAAATGGTAAAAAGTGACATAATTAATAAATGAAGAAAGGGGTGCAAGTAGAATGACGTGGAAGTTAATAGTTGAAGAAGTTGGGGACACCCAAGGAAGACATGGCACGATGAAGTTACTGAAATACTAAAATGGTAAAATGTGACATAATTAATGAATGAAGAAAGGGGTGCAAGTAGAATGACGTGGAAGTTAATAGTTGAAGAAGTCGGGGACAACCAAGGAAGACATGGCACGATGAAGTTAGTGAAATACTAAAATGGTAAAATGTGACATAATTAATGAATGATGAAAGGGGTGTAAGTAGAATGACGTGGAAGTTAATAGTTGAAGAAGTCGGGGACACCCAAGGAAGACATGGCACGATGAAGTTAGTGAAATACTAAAATGGTAAAATGTGACATAATTAATGAATGAAGAAAGGGGTGCAAGTAGAATGACGTGGAAGTTAATAGTTGAAGAAGTCGTGGACACCCAGGGAAGACATGGCACGATGAAGTTAATGAAATACTTAAATGGTAAAATGTGACATAATTAATGAATGAAGAAAGGGGTGCAAGTAGAACGACATGGAAGTTAATACTTGAAGAAATCGGGGACACCCAAGGAAGACATGGCACGATGAAGTTAATGAAATACTAAAATGGTAAAATGTGACATAATTAATGAATGAAGAAAGGGGTGCAAGTAGAATGACATGGAAGTTAATACTTGAAGAAGTCGGGGACACCCAAGAATACATGGCACGATGAAGTTAATGAAATACTAAAATGGAAAAATGTGACATAATTAATGAATGAAGAAAGGGGTGCAAGTAGAATGACATGGAAGTTAATACTTGAAGAAGTCGGGGACAACCAAGGAAGACATGGCACGATGAAGTTAATGAAATACTAAAATGGTAAAATGTGACATAATTAATGAATGAAGAAAGGGGTGCAAGTAGAATGACATGGAAGTTAATACTTGAAGAAGTCGGGGACACCCAAGAATACATGGCACGATGAAGTTAATGAAATACTAAAATGGTTAAAAGTGACATAATTAATAAATGAAGAAAGGGGTGCAAGTAGAATGACGTGGAAGTTAATAGTTGAAGAAGTTGGGGACACCCAAGGAAGACATGGCACGATGAAGTTACTGAAATACTAAAATGGTAAAATGTGACATAATTAATGAATGAAGAAAGGGGTGCAAGAAGAATGACGTGGAAGTTAATAGTTGAAGAAGTCGGGGACAACCAAGGAAGACATGGCACGATGAAGTTAGTGAAATACTAAAATGGTAAAATGTGACATAATTAATGAATGAAGAAAGGGGTGTAAGTAGAATGACGTGGAAGTTAATAGTTGAAGAAGTCGGGGACACCCAAGGAAGACATGGCACGATGAAGTTAGTGAAATACTAAAATGGTAAAATGTGACATAATTAATGAATGAAGAAAGGGGTGCAAGTAGAATGACGTGGAAGTTAATAGTTGAAGAAGTCGTGGACACCCAGGGAAGACATGGCACGATGAAGTTAATAAAATACTTAAATGGTAAAATGTGACATAATTAATGAATGAAGAAAGGGGTGCAAGTAGAACGACATGGAAGTTAATACTTGAAGAAATCGGGGACACCCAAGGAAGACATGGCACGATGAAGTTAATGAAATACTAAAATGGTAAAATGTGACATAATTAATGAATGAAGAAAGGGGTGCAAGTAGAATGACATGGAAGTTAATACTTGAAGAAGTCGGGGACACCCAAGAATACATGGCACGATGAAGTTAATGAAATACTAAAATGGAAAAATGTGACATAATTAATGAATGAAGAAAGGGGTGCAAGTAGAATGACATGGAAGTTAATACTTGAAGAAGTCGGGGACAACCAAGGAAGACATGGCACGATGAAGTTAATGAAATACTAAAATGGTAAAATGTGACATAATTAATGAATGAAGAAAGGGGTGCAAGTAGAATGACATGGAAGTTAATACTTGAAGAAGTCGGGGACACCCAAGAATACATGGCACGATGAAGTTAATGAAATACTAAAATGGTAAAATGTGACATAATTAATGAATGAAGAAAGGGGTGCAAGTAGAATGACATGGAAGTTAATACTTGAAGAAGTCGGGGACACCCAAGGAAGACATGGCACGATGAAGTTACTGAAATACTAAAATGGTAAAATGTGACATAATTATTTAATGAAGAAAGGGGTGCAAGTAGAATGACGTGGAAGTTTATAGTTGAAGAAGTCGAGGACAACCAAGGAAGACATGGCACGATGAAGTTACTAAAATACTAAAATGGTAAAATGTGACATAATTAATTAATGAAGAAAGGGGTGCAAGTAGAATGACGTGGAAGTTAATACTTGAAGAAGTCGGGGACACCCAAGGAAGACATGGCACGATGAAGTTACTGAAATACTAAAATGGTAAAATGTGACATAATTAATGAATGAAGAAAGGGGTGCAAGTAGAAGGACGTGGAAGTTAATAGTTGAAGAAGTCGGGGACACCTAAGGAAGACATGGCACGATGAAGTTACTGAAATACTAAAATGGTAAAATGTGACATAATTAATGAATGAAGAAAGGGGTGCAAGTAGAATGACATGGAAGTTAATACTTGAAGAAGTCGGGGACACCCAAGGAAGACATGGCACGAAGAAGTTACTGAAATACTAAAATGGTAAAATGTGACATAATTAATGAATGAAGAAAGGGGTGCAAGTAGAAGGACGTGGAAGTTAATAGTTGAAGAAGTCGGGGACACCCAAGGAAGACATGGCACGATGAAGTTAATGAAATACTAAAATGGTAAAATGTGACATAATTAATGAATGAAGAAAGGGTTGCAAGTAGAATGACATGGAAGTTAATACTTGAAGAAGTCAGGGACACCCAAGGAAGACATGGCACGATGAAGTTAATGAAATACTAAAATGGTAAAAAGTGACATAATTAATAAATGAAGAAAGGGATGCAAGTAGAATGACGTGTAAGTTAATAGTTGAAGAAGTTGGGGACACCCAAGGAAGACATGGCACGATGAAGTTACTGAAATACTAAAATGGTAAAATGTAACATAATTAATGAATGAAGAAAGGGGTGCAAGTAGAATGACGTGGAAGTTAATAGTTGAAGAAGTCGTGGACACCCAGGGAAGACATGGCACGATGAAGTTAATGAAATACTTAAATGGTAAAATGTGACATAATTAATGAATGAAGAAAGGGGTGCAAGTAGAACGACATGGAAGTTAATACTTGAAGAAATCGGGGACACCCAAGGAAGACATGGCACGATGAAGTTAATGAAATACTAAAATGGTAAAATGTGACATAATTAATGAATGAAGAAAGGGGTGCAAGTAGAATGACATGAAAGTTAATACTTGAAGAAGTCGGGGACACCCAAGAATACATGGCACGATGAAGTTAATGAAATACTAAAATGGAAAAATGTGACATAATTAATGAATGAAGAAAGGGGTGCAAGTAGAATGACATGGAATTTAATACTTGAAGAAGTCGGGGACAACCAAGGAAGACATGGCACGATGAAGTTAATGAAATACTAAAATGGTAAAATGTGACATAATTAATGAATGAAGAAAGGGGTGCAAGTAGAATGACATGGAAGTTAATACTTGAAGAAGTCGGGGACACCCAAGAATACATGGCATGATGAAGTTAATGAAATACTAAAATGGAAAAATGTGACATAATTAATGAATGAAGAAAGGGGTGCAAGTAGAATGACATGGAAGTTAATACTTGAAGAAGTCGGGGACACCCAAGGAAGACATGGCACGATGAAGTTAATGAAATACTAAAATGGTAAAATGTGACATAATTAATGAATGAAGAAAGGGGTGCAAGTAGAATGACATGGAAGTTAATACTTGAAGAAGTCGGGGACACCCAAGAATACATGGCACGATGAAGTTAATGAAATACTAAAATGGTAAAATGTGACATAATTAATTAATGAAGAAAGGGGTGCAAGAAGAATGACGTGGAAGTTAATAGTTGAAGAAGTCGGGGACACCCAAGGAAGACATGGCACGAAGAAGTTACTGAAATACTAAAATGGTAAAATGTGACATAATTAATGCATGAAGAAAGGGTTCGCAAGTAGAATGACGTGGAAGTTAATAGTTGAAGAAGTCGGGGACACCCAAGGAAGACATGGCACGATGAAGTTACTGAAATACTAAAATGGTAAAATGTGACATAATTAATTAATGAAGAAAGGGGTGCAAGTAGAATGACGTGGAAGTGAATAGTTGAAGAAGTCGGGGACACCCCAGGAAGACATGGCACGATGAAGTTACTGAAATACTAAAATGGTAAAATGTGACATGATTAATGCATGAAGAAAGGGATGCAAGTAGAATGACGTGGAAGTGAATAGTTGAAGAATTCGGGGACACCCCAGGAAGACATGGTAAAAAAGGGTAACCTTTCAATTCTTTACAATAATATTAATCCCACCTTAAAAAATGCACCCATTTTTCAGGTACACTAGAATTCATAACCTCAAATGTTTAATCCAAACCACTCATAACCCCGAGCAACGCCGGATATACTTCAGCTAGTATCAAAGAAATAATTGTGTTACGTTACTGTGGTACAATTAAACAAAGGTTGAAAGGAACAAGAGCAATGTATAAAATGGTCACGGGGGGAAGTTTTTAAAAAACACCTTTTTTTTAAACATTTATGAGAAAGAGAGCGTTAGAGCAAGACGACTCTAGATAATATAAAAGGTTTATGCACGACTTTCCCGTATCTCTTTGGTACCACCTGCGAATGGAAATGTGTGCATTTTTTTAACCCAGCAAACTTCCAATCCATCATCCTTATAATAATAATCTTAAGGACAAGAACACAATATTAAATAAGCAAAAGTAGTATTGAAACAATACAAGAGATAATCAATTATTTGATTGTCTTTCTAGGAATCGCCAAGCTGGTCCGTTAAGCAATCAGAAATTAAATTTAATTTGTTTAACTTAAAGCTATAATACCTTTACGACAAGCGACGAAGGGCAACCCCAAATGTCGACTACAGTTTATGAGTGTCTTTAGTTGGGCGACAGCAAGGGGAGAGCCACTTCACAAATTATACTTTCGGGGATTATTTTAATTAAAAAAACCTATAGTAACACTTGAAAAGGAGTGGTTAAAGGACCCGTGGGACCTTGACAAGTGTTAAAATTTTAATTAATTAACAGAACGACCTAAAAGTGTCATAAAAAATACATATTATTAATTTTTAGTTTGATACGAACGAGGAAATAAGACGACCCAGCGCCATTTTTTTCTTTTGAATTTGATGTTTGAAATTTTATTAGGCTATGATGTTTCTAACCCCCGTCATATTTAATTGAAAATCATATGGAATATTACATCCATTTTTCATTTTAGATATTTGAACGCACCGCGTTAGTCGCCGATCCCGCTTTATTTCAGCTGAGATATCCAAATGGCGCAAATCGTAGATTAAATGTGTCGGAACTCATCCTGAATTTTACTATTAGGCATTAACTGACCGTCATGCCATTTCCCCACACCGGTAAGCATAGATAATGTATGTCCAAACAATTGCATACGCATTCAGAAACTCTTTCATGAACTCCATAAAAAAATCAAGTAAAAAAGCGTTTAAAATTGAGATGACTTTAATGAAAAGAAATTGATTTTAAAAGCATCAGAAATATTTTCAGAAATAAAGTTTGCCGATATCTTAACATATCTGAACAGTTTTCTGGAAAAAAATTGTATACAAAATCGTGTTGTACCTTAATAAACGTCAAAAAATAATTGAATTTCTTTGGATTTAAGAGTAGGAGGTTGGTTAATTAATATAGCCCGTTTATCACAAGGTCATGGGTTAAAGGTAAAAAAAGAGCTTCTGGCCATGTAGGATCTTTTGTTTTTTTTTTTATTGTAGACTTCCATGTCAATATTGCCCTTTAAATAAAATAGGAAAAGAAGTTTAACGAAGCTTTGGGAACGCCTACTTTTCCCAAGATTATATTATTTTCAAGCAATAATTATTAGCCTGAAAAAACAATGCCGCGAACGGGAAATGAACCCGCAGCCTTCTGATTGCCAGTCAGGTGCTCTAACAATTGCGCTACATCAGAATTGGAAGAGCATATTGTTCAATTTATTTAGGTGTTTTAGACTAAAAATCATTTATTAAAAATAATATATTTTCCTTTGTGCTATACATAAAAACCTTGTCTCATAAACATTAGTTTACCATTAAAAATTATTACATTTTAGTAATTAAAATATTTATAACAATATATTTTTATAGGTGACCAGATTAATCATCAAAATGATAATTCATCACATCTTTAAAAAGTTATATTAAGTCATGGAAAGTGATGAAACAAAAACCTTATTAACTGGGTTAAGTAGGTTAGGTAAGGTTTAATTTTTTTTTCATTGTTTTTAATGACTTGTAAGGTGTATTGAATAGTCACTGTGTTGAGTTATCATGGAACCGTTTTTATAAAACCTGATTAAGTTCGGGTATTTTATTGATAATATGTTAAACCCTGTTGAAGGTTCGGGTTGAACTGAAACCGGTTGGTTATAAATATATACAATTAAGTAGTATTCAAACAAATTTATTTTATTTTTATTATTATAATTATGTATGGTCACTTTTGATGAACCGCTTTTCCAAATCATAATATTTACCAGTTGAAAAATGCACTATGTCTAGTGATTGTTGACATAGTTTACTCGGCATCTAACTGTTCATATGTATAATTAATAAATAAATATTTCATTATGAAAACGGATTGATTCAAGGGGTATTCGACGAGTAAATCAACAAGAAATACATATGTCACTCACCGTTTGATCCTTCGTGACAACACTGAATTTATGTTAGCAATACAATGCGGCGGTAGATCCCTTGCGTTTTATTATAAAACCAGGGTAATCTGTGAAAAAACACGGGATATTATTATTCCAATATTGAAAAAGACAATTAAAATAATATTTTTTAAAATATTATATCAAATGGTGGATACCAAATTTGTTGCTTTTCTGAATTTGTTCAAACAAACAGTCCCAATTATGAAAATGACATGTAAAATTCAAAGCAAATCCGAGTTCTAGAGTTCATAGAATCCATAAACATTGGATCGGAGTTACAGACACGTAACCGAAATATGTGTTTTTAAATGATTCGATACAGGCGAATAGCTAAAGACAGAGAATTTAAAAAATCTAATTTCGACAGTGACTTTCTTCTTGCTTTGAAAGTTCAACATTTTACACTTCTCTCCTGGGAACCAACATTTGAATTCAAATCTCAGGCAAAGCCGGGAAGTGAATCTATTATTTATTCTAAATAAATAAATATGTATGTTTGTTTGTTCAAAATCTTAAATCTTCGAAATTTCTTCGCCGATTGCTTTGAAATTTTTAAACAACATTGAATTCAAATACGCGTGTGTTTTTATATACATAGGTACTAGTGGGCCCAGGCAGACTTTTTCCTGCCACATCCTTTATAGTCCAAGCGATGACCGTAAAAATCTCATCCCATAGGCCACATGAACCAAATTAGTACTGGGCTTTAACCCCAAATAAGATTAGTTGAAAAAACGCATTCATCCACATTTCGGCCCGGGAGGAGTCCTGGAAAGCGACGACTTGACGACGTGAAGTACCTGACAAATTACATTGTAGGTATCCTCCAGATGCGGCAAAATATCTCATCGGCCACACGAATGAAATCGATGTCAGAATTTAGATAAAAATTCCCTGTTTAAGAATATGTCGTTCGGCCGAAATTCGGCCGAGGAGAACCTCCCGGGCCGAAATCTGGATGAATGCGTTTTTTTAACTAATCTTATTTGGGGTTAAAGCCCAGTACTAATTTGGTTCATGTGGCCTATGGGATGGGATTTTTACGGTCATCGCTTGGACTATTATCTCTTGACCTCATTTTATATGGACTGCCTTTTTATCTGTTGTCGGGTATTTTATGCATTTTACATACATAGAATATAATGTGCAAGTAATATCCATCACAGATATTGTTTTGACGTTTCATTTCAGCAGATTGTGATTATCATTCAGTACAATAATTATCATTCAGTACAACAGAAAATAATTAAAAATGCAATCGATACCGTTATATGCTCTTAAAAGTGCCTTGAAGTATGTCTTTTGCAGTTTTGACAGATTGCCGTACAATCCATAGAAAATGATTTACATTTTTTTAATATTTATTCATCTTATATTCAAGTGTAATAAATAAATTGAAAATTCTTAATTGATAATGAATAAAAATTAAATGTTGTACATGAGGCAAATAGAGATTGATTTCTTTATTCTAAACAATAGTGTTGTTTATAATTAAAGTACTGATTTCAAATTTAATGTTAATTTAATGATATGGTGAAAAATATTTTTTTTCAATCCGTCTTTTGCCAATATGAATACATAAAGCTTACACATCTTAAAAATGAATCACAACCCTTTTTCATATATGTAAAAAATCCATTAAATCGCCTAAAAAATATTGATGGGGGGTGTAGAGAAGTGAAAATTCGTGGTTGTGTGTATTTTTGGATAATGAATGTGAAATAATAAAAAAAAAAATAATTTAGATCTCGACATCTGCGAAGTCCAAAACTTTTCTATGTTTGAAGCTGGAAACAACTATATACATTCGAAAAATTTAATTGAATTCGGTTGGGTTTTTCGGAGATCAGCCTGTACGAACACAGTGAGACGTGATTTTTATATATTAACACATTATACAGTTGTCATCTGTGACAGATAAAACACTATTTAAAAAAAAACATCGCCAACCGTTGGACTTAAAAGCAGTGTTCGTTACCGATTGCTTTAAAATTTTCAATTTTTTTTCAAAGTATGTTCTTTTTCGCGCCAGGAGTATTTAGAAAGTGATTTGAATGGTAGAAGAAGTAAAGGAATACTTAACGCAATATCTCTACACCGGAATGAGATACGGATTGTGGTATGCAGTAGAGAATGGTGCAAGAAGTCAGAGACGCCCTAGAATGAAGCATTGTAGGGTTAACTAGTATAACATAAATTCATTCGTTGTCTATCTCTTGTTTTGTGGTAAAAATGCCAAGTTTAGGTAAAGTTTTTTTTTAATTAATTTGCTTTATGTTCGAAACTTTAATTTGCTATCGAAGCCTCCCTTAATTCAGTGTTTCTTGTAATACAGTTGTTCATATACGAATTATATGGAAGTCTTTCGAATGTTTCAAAGTCATTACCACAAATGTCTTTTGTTAAGCAATGGCTAACTTTTACAATTTAACTTTATTAAGCGAAACCTTGAGAAGAACCCCGATACCTTGAGAACAAGGTGTACAACCCAAATAACGGTATTTGTTAAGATTAAAAATTATGTAGTCGTCGATTAATGTCTCACATTACGACGAGAATTGTACAGTTTACACGCATAATATTCTTTCTCCCAAAAAAACAAAATTCAAAGAGTTCTACCGAAAGTTTTAGTGAAAATTCCATTCCTTGAAATGCTTAAGCATTAAAGTCAGAATAGTGCATTACTTTGTTCTCGATTAACCATCACATAATAACTCGAAACGATTAATATGCCATGGTGGGGGAACTGGCGAAGGTAATGTTGCTGGTGTCCCTAGTGAAAAGGACACCCAATTCTCTCCGGAGATGGAATTCTGAAAACATATGCATTAATCACATTAACGGATTGTTCTCATTCACGCGTGAACTGAATCTGTAAAAATCCAGTAGGTAAAATAAATAAAAAATCAACATCAGTGTCATGGGCAGCTCCGATTCTACCTCATGTGTACAACGCACATATAACCAACGCTAATCCAACTCACTCTCACTGTTGCAGAATACTCAGGAAAACAATAATATTGTATCATGCATATTTAAACACGTTCACTGACTTTTTTTTGTTTTTCTTGGGGGCGCAGTGGGGATAAGGATCCGCGCCGGATCCGTCAAATTCCAGTTGGAAGGAAGCAAACTGGGCCCTTGCTGCCCTTTGGGCCCTGGCGCGATCCTCTCTCACCATTAGTAAAGCTGGATCACTGTAAAAAATATTTAAAAAATATATGATAGCACAACACAGATCCACAGTAAAATAGCGACTTTAAAATATGTACAATGCACATATAACCAAGGCTAAACTCATTCCAACTCATTCTCACTGTTGTAGAACACTCAGGAAAACAATAATATTGTATCATGCATATTTAAACACGTTCACTTACTTTTTTTTTATTTTTTCGGGGGCGCAATGGGGAGAAGGATCCGCGCCGCCTGTTTCTGGAACTTTCTGCATTCAAATTCCAGTTGGAAGGAAGCAGACTGGACCCTTGCTGCCTTTTGGGCCCTGGCGCGATCCTCTCTCACCATTAGTAAAGCTGGATCACTGTAAAAAATATATGATAGCACAACACAGATCCACAGTGAAATAGCGACTTTAAAAATATTAAAAAATGCTAACACTCCACAGTCCACTATATATTTTATATTCTAAGTACTTATATTCTCTAAAATACTACATACAAAAAAAATAAAGATATATATTTTAATACATTCAAACATGAAGATTGTTGATTTTTTTTAATTTTGAAATAAATAAATTAATTATAAAACGAAATAATCGAAAACGTATTGTGTAGTTGGACCTTAATTCAATAAATGGCCTAAAATGGCGATTTTTTGTTCATAAATTGCTACAGATTTCAAATGCAAATAACTTTTTTAAAAATTACCCAATCTATAAAAAAATTTATATTTTTCTCTTTGTTACGAACATAGACATATGAATATTAGTAGACCTGCCCTAAGTGATTAAAAGCGTATTATCCCCACTCCCCATACCGGTTCCATTGAGCCGGCTGGGCTCGCGTTTGGCCTCAAATGAAATTTGAAAACGTGACGTCATCATTCTTGTGCGAACTATGGTCGAGGCATCATCGGTTCATTTTACTAAATAACACGGCAAAATTTTGACTTGTACTATGAAAACTGGTAAAAATAGATGTGAAAAAAGAGAATAAACCCAATTGTCGTATTACATTCCATATATAAGCATTATTTTACTTTATTTTAAGCATATTCACATCGTATAATATGAATCAGTTGTTACTATCACATAGAGAAACGTCTGGACGCGAAACACAAAGCTGGTTGGTTGCTGGGAAGTAAATTATGAACATTTATAAAAGTGTCTTAACTAAATACTCTGAAACTAACTACGACTCTGAAAATAAAAGCTGCCTTACTTTGCCGAATTTGGACTTCGCAAATTTGTTCATAACGTGGCGAGTAATTTGCGCTCCCATGTAAAAATGTCTATTCATTCAAAGCAGATTTTACTTTTAAGAAGTAAATGGTGATATTATAATGCGAGATGCCTATTTACTGTCAGATTGATTTATTGACGAATCACAGTCAGCTTCACTCGTTCCCTCGTTCCCTCGTTCTTCAACAGTTGATTTTACCCCTCGCCCATATCTTCTCGTCTATTAATTCCTATGTCTGTGGTTACGAATCATTATAATGGAATAACTTTATTTCAAATGTACACATAAATTAATTAATTCGATATTTGTAAAAACAATACACATAATATAATGGCGTCGCAAAAATTCACATTTGGTTTTAGAAATGTATTAAAAACAACAATATTTTTTATAATACTGTTGAAAACACGTTAAATAGTTACACAAATAATTAGCAGATACACTAGTACAATAATATTAAATTTAAATGACATACTTTAAAATTTCAATGATTTATATATCTGACAGTTGTAAAACTCACGCGACACAATCTGAGTAGATTTTGGAATAAAAAAGACAAATTTAAATTTCCATAGAAGACCTATCAACCCTTGGATTTGCGACATCTATGTTTTAACGGATAAATCATTTTAATAGCTTCGTTTATAGTGCAAAATAATAGACGCGGAATTTGCTAAAATTTTAAAATCAATATTTTTCCAAATCACGAAATAATTTTCAATTTTTTTCAATAAAGCAATCAAAGGCATTTAAATTGGCGCGTTTATATTACCAAAAACAATCGAGTAGATATCCTCACTCGATTCTCTTTGTGATGAACCAAGGTCTCTCCCGAGGTAAATGATATAAACCATCATAGTAGAGCCATCTATCGGAACAGACACATATGAATTACAGGGAACTGCATACAAAGGTGGGAGGTTTCCTTTAGGGCTGCGACGAAAGGGTTGGATTGCCCAATCATAGTCACATAAAAAAGGGGAGGCGTGACTTTCTGACAGGACAAAGGAAATTACAGATAGGGGGCGTGTTTAGGCTTTGATTTTTATAGCATCGACCTTGGAAATATTCCCACAAAATGAATAGGTGAACGAACGGGGCTAGATTCAAGGTTGAATCACTTGACATCTTAGGGGTTCAAAACCTTTTTTTTGAGGCGTAGCATCACTCGGACGAAGCGAGATTTGGTGGCAACAGGTCTGTTGCTCGAGGTTAAAAGAAGTAAAAGGTTGTCGATTTCTGGTACTCGAAAGTGTTAATTTTGAAAAAAAATTTGAACATGGCTTTGCATCATTTAGACAGTAATAACCGTTATCGAAAGTACTAAATTTTATACGTGGCTTATGGAAGACGAAAACACATTAGAATTAATAGTTAAACGATTAGCAGAGGAATTATGACCAAGTACATACGGGTTTGTTATGAAGGGAACTTGAAACCTCTGATTAATGTGAAATGAGTTAGGGGACAAAGACAAAAGATATGCGTGTGGGGGTATCGCCGGAGTTAACACCCAAAATTACAGAGAGGGGTCGTGAAAATCCAGTGATAATTCTTGGAATAAAACTGGTCAAAGAAATAAACAGGTTATCAAATCGAAGCGGACTTGGGCGAGGGACAAAAATAGCTGACATAATGTGTACTGGGGCATATCAACTAGAGCGAATACCGATAGGAACCTGAAATAATCGGTGAGAGGTGAGATAGTTATACTAAACCACGGAAAAGAAAGGTGACTAAATGTGAAATGTAAGAGACGACCTTACGCAAGGGATTTATCATACGGAGGAATGGGAATGTTTGTCAGAAGTGATCGATTCGGAAGGTAAAGGGAGGGACGGACGTGTACACCATTCAATTCGACAAAAGGCGATTTGCGAGTTCTATTTTCACACGGAAGAAAGAAGAATGAAGGTAGGCTGTAGGATATATCCACGAAAACGGAAAGTTAAGAGGAAAATTTTGACTAGTTACGCGTAAGAGGACGTCTTAGCGCACTAAAGGAAAGGTCATCAGAACACACATCACAGACCAAATAGGAACGCGAAAAAATTTAAATAAGAAAAAACAGGTCAATTCTGACGGATTAGAAGGCACCTACCAGATGAGGCGAACTTAAGAATTTCACCAGTACGGGCCTGTGTTGTGAAACAGCAAATGCCCTTTTTTTCTGAGAAACGCAAAAATATATACCTGATAAGTTTTAAGTGACACAGGGGATATTGGGCAAGAAAGATAGGGCCGTAACGCTTCGATAAAGGTTGGATTGCAATGACAAGCGTAGTTAATTACTGTTATAAAACATCGTGCGCGGGCACAAATCGGGATAGTTCGTCACAAGTCGCCGAGGACCTTAGGAAATATACGCGCTGCGCTACGAGGAATTATCACTTTGGTAATTTATTCTGGACTTTTTTCTGGTCAAAACATACAGTTCAATTCAGTGTTTGAAGAAATTAGACTCAGTGTCCTTGACGTAATAATAAATTCAGGTTGAAAAGTTTAATTGGTTTAAATTCAGTAATTAAAATTAATAAACGCTAAAATTCCTTCTCGAATAAAGTTGAACACGATTTTTATGTTTTAAATAAAGTCGCGAATTATAAATGAGTTGTAATTAAAATAAATAAACGCTAAAATTCCTTCTCGAATAAAGTTGAACACGATTTTTATGTTTTAAATAAAGTTACGGATTATAAATGAGTTGTAATTAAAATTAATAAACGCTAAAATTCCTTCTCGAATAAAGTTGAACGCGATTGTTATGCGTTCAAATAAAGCCACTGATCATTAACAAAAGATTGTAATCAAATGATAATAAACCCAAAATATTCTTCTCGGATAAAAATAAACGAAAGTGTTAAAATCTCTCGTTGGGGCTTCAATGTTCTCGGACTAAAGTCAAATTATAACTGAAAATCTATATACCTTGCTATCGCGTGTCGGGCTCGATCGAAGCCGTGTTACAACGAAAATTTTCAATAACTACTAGGTTAGGGAGGGAATATCGAAGTGCATTCATTACGGCAAATAACGAGGGTAACACAATCAAAATTAGGGAAATAGGAAAGGGGGGATATCTCAGGTGAAGAAAAAATATTAGGTATAAACTTAGGGTAAATCTAGTGGTATTCGCGAACACCCCGCCAAAATGGCAACGGTTGTGTAAAACCCAACCTGGATGTTGTTATTTAGCGGATAGGGGCTTGGTAAGTTTTTTTATTTCCAATTCAATTCAACCAAATTCCCAGATGGACTTGGAACGCGTGATGCTGATATTTGCCGGCTGACAGTTACTACTAATCCACTTTAATATGTACATAAAATCCACATGTCAATTTTCAGGATTCCCCGACAATATCAATATAACTACCCTCAAGCCTTACCCCATTCCCAAATTTACCCCTCGACTAGACTTCATAGTTGGGTAATGTCTGATAGTGTCGATGCAAATCCGTTTCTCACAAACACGGACTAGATAGAAGGATTTTTTTTCTCACGCTATCACGTGAGAGGGGTTGCCAACGTGGGCGGATCGGACCAACGGAGAGCTGGGAGGGCTACTCCCTCTGACGGGGCCGTGTAGGAAAAGGGGCGCGAAAGTGGAATGGAAATAGTGATGCCAATTGGTAATGAACGGGAACATGGTCAGCAGTTGGGGCGTATAGTCTAAAGGCACTTTGGACGTCTGTGAAAATCCACGTGGGAGGGCGATGGCGTGAGATACGTGGGAATAAGTCCGCAGCGCTATCACATTATCCAATGGTGTCGACCGAGAAGCTGATGTAAGCCAACTGGAACGCTCCCTTGGCGGAATTACAGCAGCTTCCTTGAGGTGAAGTGTAGGTCTGACGGCACGTGGGAGATTGAGCTTCATCAGGCAAAACCTACACGACACACTTTTCGCGTTAGTATCATGATATGGGATGCAATTACCTTCCCCATCTAGACTCAGTAAAGTAGTTCGTCCGGAGGAAAGGGCGTTGGAGCGATTTCGGAAATGGCGTGATGACTTAATTCGCTTTCTCTTGGACGTGAACGGATCCGATAGGGTACCTTTATGAAATGGGTTGCCAGCTATGGGGTATAGTCTAGCCACGTCGGAGTCAGCGTTTGATTTCTGATCACCATCCACCGTTCTCGTATTTGGTCAGCGGAGGAGCCAACGTAATTTGCAAAAAAAAATATTTCGATCATATAGTTTACCCTTCCTCCCCCCTTCCCCCCCCCTCTCGTCTCTTCCCTATAAAAGATTGAGTGTCGAGTACCAAAATTAATATATGTTAAAATAGATGGAGACGACCCCGGAGCTGAGATACCGAAAGCCGACGTCCTATGCATGTCTATACTGTACTATACTAATTTGTGCAATAACGAAACTATTTCATGTTCTCGGATTTACTTAGGGTCAGGAA
This sequence comes from Hesperophylax magnus, assembly GCA_026573805.1. NCBI lineage: Eukaryota > Metazoa > Arthropoda > Insecta > Trichoptera > Limnephilidae > Hesperophylax > Hesperophylax magnus. The sequence goes on from JAIUSX010000082.1 coordinate 4,361,883, forward strand.
GGAAAGGTTGCGAGCGATTACCACTGTATTAGAGTTAGGCGTACTGCAGGGGACAGAAGTAGGCTAAACACGCGGTCTTATAAGAAAGTTTAAAAAATTTCAATGATAAGGGGATCATTCACTCTAATTTAAACGAACCAGGATTACCACAAATATATGCATTAATAGCCCGTTCATATCTCATATGAATTTCAAAACCAAAAAAGAAACACAACGCTGAAAAAGGGGCATTATTGCGAATTAAATCTTAAGATCTTTGCCGTATGTTCCATACGGGGGTCGAAAGGCTTAGCTAGGGTTTCCTCTTAAGGTAGTCCTTTTTAAGGGCGCCACCAACAGCTTAGGAAAATCGAAGGACAATGACCAGGATGTTACAACATTTTGCAGATCAGACAGGAGAAATAACCATTATTTTAACGTAGGTATGAGTGTAGAAGGATGGAAACATTACATCTTTCAAAAGTAATAGAGATATTGGCTAAGTCGAGATTGGCATCATTCTTAGAAACATATAACATACTTTCTAGCAATCAGTTTGGTTTCAGAAAGAATATAGGAACAAGTGATGCAGTGTTGAGGGTATTGTCCAAAGTCACTAGTGCGTTAGACTATGGAAACAAAGCTTTGGCTGTGTTTTTAGATCTATCAAAGGCATTTGATACGGTGTCCCATGGATTACTCCTCAAAAAATTATCTTCTCTTGGCATTCATAGTACAGCACTAGGCTGGTTCACATCATATCTAATTGATAAAACGCAACATGTAGAGATAAATAATAATTATGGCAATAGCAAACCAATCTCTTTTGGGGTTCCGCAAGGTAGTGTGCTTGGATCAATATTGTTTTTAATCTACATTAATGATTTGTGTAATTTAGATATTCCAGGTAACGTTGTTAGTTTTGCAGACGACACTAACAATGCTTTAATATTTGAGGGTAAAACCTAAAGAGATGCTTTTAACAAATGTGACTTAGAATTAAAAGCAGTAAAGAGTTGGTTGAATAATAACATCTTAACTTTGATTACAATAAATACTAAATGTGTGAAATTTAGTATACCATCAAAAAGTCAACCTTCTGATACTCATAATCTAATTATACATAATTGTCTGCTAAATTGTAATTGCCACCTCTTGGAAAATGTAGATTGTATCATGTATCTAGGTGTAAAGATTGATAAATTTTTAAGATGGGATGACCATATCGATATGTTAACAAAGAATATCAGGAGACTTACATTTATTTAAAGAACTTCGACACATATTGGACAAAGAGAAATAAAAAACTGTCTATTTTGCCTTAGTCCAAACTCGACTTTCTTATAACATAATATGCTGGGGAGCATGTCTAAGGTCCAATGTTGAACCACTAAATATTACTCAAAAATTGATCCTTAAAGTGATGTACAAAAAAAAATTTCTGTTATCCATCCAACCTACTTTATAAGAAATATAATGTTATGTGTATAAAACAGCTATAAATCACTCAAATACTCGATTTTTTATCTTTATTAAATTTTCTGAAAGAACGCAACAAACGCAAACAACTAGAATTAGCTCTACATTGAACTTTATGGCGGTACATACTAAAACTTCTTTTGGTAAAAGAAATTATTTATATCAGGCAATACTTATGTTTAATATTCTTCCAAATTATTTGAAGTATTCCAATTCCTTAGTTAAATTTAAAAATTTAATTAAGGTTTTTGTTTTGACAGACGATTGTCTTAATATTTTTTCATCCTTGTACTTTCTTAAATTATAAGATTTTATATAAGTCCCATTTGCTAAAAACTGAATGTCACCCTATCTGTCTTTATAATCTACTTTGCTTCTTCTTTTGAATAATGATTAATGATTAGTTATGGTTCAAATATTGTTAAAATATACTGTCAAATTACCCATCTGGTAACACATCTAATACTTATTTTTTCTTTAATTTTGAAATATTTTGTGTTTGTATGTAGAATTACTTTATGTTTGTTTCACTCAAATGTAAATTGTTAACCTCGATACAGGTTTTGTCCTAGTGAGGTTGATTTTTATGTGAAAAAAAACGTGTTTTATGTATAGTGAGATGCAATAAAAAAGTAACCTGGCTATTAATATCTGGTTACAGCCATTTCAAGTAACAGTGGCTCGGGAATGGTAGTCTTTCACCAGAACTACTCTCTGACTACATACTACTCTTGAACGTTTATTTTCATTGCAATGTGATTTAACACAGTTATCAAAATATAAAATTTTGTTTTACCGAATGTTTATTTGATGGAAATGTAGTCAATAAGTAGCAGCATTAAGATCCCATGAATAAAATATTTTCGTGTCAAAGCATTTTTATCCACCGTGTTTTTTTGTATTTTTTACACAGATTATTGGCATTTGATAAAATTTATTTTTCATTAATCCGATCAGAACATAATAAGCTTTTTCACTGAAGACAATCTCCAGAGAAATGCGAGGGTAATAATAATAATAATAATGGGATAATTTGTAGAGCGCCGTTTTTGTGAAAAATTACCTTAAGGGCGCTGGGTAGGGTAGTTCTGTTAGACACGACAAACGTTGCGAGAAAAGTCAGTGGCGTGCCAATGCATGATTTAGACACTTTTGACTCTTTCCTTAAAACTCTTAGCACTTAAAGCTATTGAAACAAGATTCTAAAACTGTGTATTTTTCCTCTGTGTATTAACCCACTGTACTAATGAAAAATCACTATCTTCAAATGCTATTGTACAAACCTAGTTCAAAATTTAGACTTCACAAAAATGACTCAAAACAACAAATAAATTAAATTTGTATGTAAAGACTGAATAACACATATGTATAAAATATAACTCTACAATTAAGTAATTGTAGCGTCAGGCAATTAGGTAGGTACCTACCTTCACAGATATATTTTAGATCACACGTATAACTAAGGCTTTGCTATGCCCTTTTGACAAACATTAAGAAATAAATGTACAGAGTGTGGTAGTTTTACCAACTAAAATTTTAACCAGTTTTAAGTAATGAAAAGTACCCCACTGGAAATAACGAAGTCACCCTTAGAGAATTCAGTGAAGTAGACATTAGGAAATTGGGTCTCACAGGTGTGGCCGTTTGATGTTTGATTTTTTTAAATATCACATACAACTAATACTTTCTTCCACGAATTATTATACTCGCTCTTCCTTCAGTAGCTTACATAAATACTTACCTCAGCAGAAAAATGTAAGTTAAAACAGGACAACAAAATCTGTTACTCTATTATTACGCAAAATGAATAAATATTGTCTACTGAAGAGGTGTACCGATATCCGTCTCGGGGTTTGGAGTGAATTAGTTGGAGCTCGGCTTTCATTTGAACACAGCTCTCTGACTTAACTTTATACCACCTTACCTTCAGTCAATTCTTTAATAAATATTGTCTTCTGAAGAGGTGTACTGATATCCGTCTCGGGGTTTGGAGTGAATTAGCTAGAGCTCGGCTTTCATTCGCGTGAGGATCACAGCTTAGCCCGCTGTTTTCTCTGACTTAACTTTATACCACCTTACCTACAATCAATTTTTTAATTTACCTGAGCTCACCATTTTTATAAAAATCCGCATACCGTCAAAACCAACCCGAAAAATCAATATGACATATTAGTAATGCGTACGATCACAAATTAACTAGTAAGAATACGCTGTACATCTTAAGTTGTTCATAGAAACAGATATTACATGAGCATTTCATTGTAAAGCAAACTACGGAAACAGCAAAAGCCTGAGTGGTTAAATTCTTTGTTAGTTACAATGTCATAGCCATGTGATGTGTTAAAGATTTTTATTTAAATTTAGTTATCTAAACTTTTAAAACTTCTGTGTTCTGGTATTTTGCAGTATATCATGTTAAGTACTCATATAGGCATGTAAAAGCCCAACATAGAGTTTATAATAATAAAATAAATAAAAATGGATATAGAAATTTTTTGCATGTGTTTTGTGCATCGTCTTAACTATTATTTGTTGTCATATGAAAATAGATTTCTTAAGATAATTTGTTTTGACTTATTGGGAATGTTGGGTCCGATTTGAAGTGATTAGAATAAAGTTTGATTTGGAATCAGATGATGTCACAAAAGTTGCCAATCTCTCTCCACACGTCGCAATGTTGTTGCAAACCAGACAAAATGACTTCAACGGCTTTATGATCTGTTGGTTTAATCAATTTATTGATTTAACCTGAAATAGGTCCTAAAATTAATCTTATATATTCAAAATCGACGTTTGCTGTAACATTTGTTCACTGGAATTATATATTTCCTCAATCCAAGATAACTTTATAATTGCCCCGATTGATTTGAAACTCAAAATTACTAATTAAGTAATTACACTCGCTTAAAATTATTTTTGCTTTGTGCATTAATCGGACCTGGGTACTAACTTCATAAGTACTTACCTGGCTTGTACAGTGTGCTTGTACACTTTCAATTATTTCATTCAGGATTTCTGGCAGATCAATAAGTTTATGAATTAAAATAAAACTAATATTATACATGAACTAATTAAAAGCTTAAACGAGCGTAAAACTGCTTTCCTGTCCTTATTAGATTTTCTCTTTACGCAACCTTACCATTTCAGAATAGCTTTATTAGTTAGGAAAATAAAGAATAGCTAGTTTTTACCAGGTAGCACCTCCAAATTCATTCAACAACCTCCGCGCATAACTGACACACCCCAATTAGGTTAATTTCTTCAACGGTTCAAAATTCTTAATTCATTCCCCGGAGAAAGCTGTGAAAAAGCCAGTCAATATTTCATTCCTTAAATTCCTGGAAAATTAACAATGATGCCTTACCGAATTTAATTTATACCTCGGTCCCTCAACAATTATTATTTAATGTCGTTAGGCAAAAAATTAACCTACCCTTCGTTATTAATTACCCCGAGCAAAATGGCGACGGATAAGAAACCAACCCTTAAATAATTAATTAATTAAGCCCCTGTCATATTCGTATCTACATAACTAATTCCTGGCCGTGTGGGGCGGGCTTCAGGCTTTTAGGAAATTTGATATAAGAGACTGAAATAAATAAAAAACAGGGTGAATAAAGACACAAGGGACGTTGTAAGGAAGTATCAAATCAAAATGTAAAATAGAAATAAAACGATTTTCAAGAAACAAACAATCGATATAAACCGTCTGTCCAGTTGATATTGACTCAAATCTCTGTATTGATTTTTTATGTGATTACCGCACAAGAGTTCCATCTGTTCCCGATTGTATAAAACCAGTGTGAAAATTTTATTTCCAATTTGATTTGATTTGGGGGTGGGATGCGGTTTTGGAGAGAGGGAAGTTGGGAAGTACCTGACTATTCTGTTCTGATCTGTAAGCGTAGCAATAGCCATTTAAGAAATGTTTTCTGTCACTACGGTAACGATGAGAGTTTGTCGCACTATAATAAATTTAACCCCATTTTTATGCACCTTTATTTTGAAAATACCTTCCTAAGTAAAACTTTTAAACCAACAATTATTACATTTAAAGTATTCTTTAATTGTCATAATTTGTTGCAAATGTGTCAGCTATTTCACCTTCTGTAAAACGATCTACATATTTTTTTAGAAAAGCTGATTATTTTTTTCCTGAAACCCTCAAATTTTCAAAGAATTTGTTTGTAATAATATTAAAATGTATGCTTTGTTCTCACGGTGATTTACAGTCACAGGTCGCTTCTACGGTCGTTCTTGTAATCAACAAGATTTTGCCGGCTTCTGTGTTTTCTGCCTCTCTCACGTGCACTTATTTGTTTCCTCAAAGTGTCCCTCCATACAGCATCCCCAAAGATGACATAGACTCCGAGGGAAAATATTTTCCTCTTGGATTTCTGTGTGGAGTTAATTATGCTCTTGAAAGTTTCCACCTAATATATTCCATATCATCTATACTTCAAATGTTCAAAAAGGCGAAAAATAATGAAAAAATGTGTGGTATCTTGGTCAAAACTAGTAAACATGATGTATTCGCGGTTGTATACAGATATACATGATTTTGCCGATGAGTGACAATTGTGAACACTATAACAATGAGAAACAAGACTGTGCGCTAAAGCAACAAGTAAATGTAAACACAAACAAAGACACTTTGCGTATGTATTTCTTTGTCTTCTTCGGGCTTACATTTGTAAAATAAACAAAATACCAAAGCTTTTGGAAATTCATGATAGTTCAGTTTGCCTAAATAGTTTTGAATTATAGTTTAAGAAATATGGTCGCAATGGGTCCCCAATAGAACATGATCTTATTACGCAGAAACATCTATGCTGTAACTGAAGGTAAATAAAATTAAATGAATGAACAATTAAACTAGGTAGTAACAATTGACAACATTTAAAATAATTGAACATATTTAATAGGTGTACAAATGCTGTTATGTCTTGCCAGGTCAATATTAGTTCACATCTAATAAGATTACCTGTTCTAAGGAACCAACTTAATTTTAAGCTACATTATTTACCAATTATTTTTCAGACTCACCACTACCCGAACCAACAAACTATTTGGTCAGACATTTTGCAGATTTAAATGCTTATTTGTGGTGAATTCATTATATTATTTCATTTCCAGAAATGTGTATATATATACAGTAATACTCAGTTTCTTTGTTTTTTTTTGCTTGGGGCCAATTAGGCGAAAATCGACCGCTCTCCCCCTTAAGTTGTTTACACTCGAGGTTCGTTTTGGCGTGCCAGAAAAAAAGTCCCATTCAATTGTTTTTTTGCCGAATTCCTGGCGAGTAAAAATCGACTGCCGCTCTCACGGAGCCGCTTCGACTCGAGGTTCACTATGGCGGGACGCGTTTTGGGCGAAATTCAGCCAGAGTTTGTATGAAAATAATTACCGGAAACTCGAGAGGATTCGTTCGGGCATCAATGTCGTCAAAATCGTCCGGGAACTCTGGCGGCGGAAACTGGAAGCGCTCGAGGCGCGCCATACAAGAGCGCTGATTTTCTCACTCTTCGGCGGCCGGGACGGCAACACTCCAATAAGTTAATTCGCGGCCGGTCAATCGGCAGAGCTTCCCGGCGACAAATCAACTTTTCCCCGCGAGTTTTGCAACACGCACGGTTTCGAAACGGCCAAATTTTGGTGCATTTTCTCAATGTTTTGTTTTCATCGATCGCCACCGATCTGTAAAACTTTTTCTCCTTCACCGTTTATATTTTTATTCAATTTCGAACGCACCCCGAACCCAAAATCATAAAAAAAAAAATTCCTGCGCCTTTTTGCTTGAAAATTTTTCGTTTTAAGCATTACTCTAACGCAAATTAAAAAGACGATTGATTTTGATCGAGCGTCGTGTCTGATTTAATCAGGTATCGCTGATTTTTTTTTTAAATTTCACGAAAAAATAAATTTAATTTCAAAATAAAATTTAAATACTAAATAAATATTACGAATTTCCTCATTTATCGGGAAAGATTTTTAATTTAAGTGGAATTGTTTTTCTTTGCATAATGGCATCATTGGACAAAAATTAGTCACGTGGTCAACACGAAACCACGTGGTATGCCTTTTTATAAAATCAACACGGTCAACCTAATGATAGAATTCCGTCAAAAAGGCACAGTCTACGGTTAAAATTATCGAAAAAATTCATCCTCCGAAGGTTTAGGAACGTTAATCGACCGTTCTACATATGGCGCTCGGTTCAAAATGTCTCACAATAACCGGCTAAAGTTTTGACATTTGCTATTTTAACAAAAAATGCCAACAGTCGGGCTTTTGGTCAATCAGAAATCAGCCAATCATAGACAAGCACCGAAGAGATGTTTTATTATATAGTGATGTTACTTCAAAGAAAAGATAAAATCTGTGTAGGTACTTACTTTGGTGGCTTATCTTTTGAAAATCGATAATGCTTTTGAACGAAATAAAATATATTAATTATTTACGAAATAAAGTTGGGGAAAATAATTTAGCACGGGTACCGTCGCCCCGTAGTGAAAAACTACATCAATAGCGTCCCGCAATTTTATAATTTCTACCAGGAGCGCAGAAGTTATATAGGGTGAAGCGATGTTAATTGTTTTGTAAAATAAACATTTTTTTAATCAAAAGTTTATCCAGTCTGAGTGTTTGTAATAAATTTGAGAGGCGGGCATAGGTACCGTCGCCCCGGGAGCCATTAATATTTTAAGTTTTTATCTCTTTATTTTTTAACGAGTAGGTACCACATGAATATATAGTAGGTACCTTATGCGTTATGAATATATTTTTTTGGTATTTTTTTTTTAAATATATTAAATTTGAAGAATTTTTTTTTATATAATTTTTTCCAATAAAAGTTTTTACATTTTACATGTTTGTAGAGCGATGTTTTTTTCCAAAATAAAACTCGCTGGGACTTTTGAAGAATGTCGGTGACAAAAACCGTACATCGGATATGGGTATCAAATTACGCGTCTCGAACTACACAACCCGAACGGCTCGGTGAAAAAATGATCAGTAAGCTCCTTGGCACATTTTTTTCTCAAAATATCCATTTCTTTTTTTAAATTTTGTAGTCCCACACTCTTCGTCTCATCTACATTCAAACATCAGATCGCTTATCACATTTACCCATTAGTTGCCTGCAACGGGCAAAAAGCTAGTATACAGTAATACTCAGTTTCTTTGTTTTTTTTTGCTCGCCGAAATTTAGGCAAAAAGCGACCACTCTCCCCCTTAAGTCAAACAACTCGAGGTTCGTTTTCGCGTGCGAGAAAAAAAGTTGCCTTTCATTTGTTTCGGTCTTCAGGCAAAAAGCGACCGAGACGCCTCTCTGTCGGCGCAGAACCCGGGGTTCAATTCGGCGTGCAAAAACCTAAAATACGAGTCAGTAAGAGTTTGTATGGAAATGTTTACCAAAATATTCGTTCGGGGTAATTTGTCGACAAAAATTTGAGTATTATCTGGCGGCGGAAACTGGAAGAGCTCGCGGCGCGCCATGCGAAAGTGCGGAGTACTCTCTCCGACCGCCGGGATTGCCTAACACACAAGAAAATGATTTAATCGGGAGAGCTTCCCGGCGAAAAAGATAGTCACGTGATCACGCAAAAACCACGTGGTATGCTTTTTTTATAAAATCTACACGATCAACCTAATGATAGTATTCTGTCAAAAAGGCGCAGTCTACGGTTAAAATTATCGAAAAAATTCATCCTCCGAAGGTTTAGGAACGTTAATCGGCCGTCCTACAAATGGCGTTCGGTTCAAAATATCTCACAGTAACCGGCTAAAGTTTTGACATTTGCCATTTGAACCGAAAAATGCCATTTTCAAACAGTCGGCCTTTTGGCCAATCAGAAATAAAAGCCGATCATAGACTAGCAGCGAAATGTTGTGAATTCAAAGAAACAATAAAATCTGTGTAGGTACTTACTTTGGCAGTATATTTTTAAAAATCGATTGTGCTTTTGAACGAAATAAAATAAAGTTTGGTAAAAATAATTTGGCACGGATACCGTCGCCCCGTAGTGAAAAACTACATCAATAGCGTCTCGCAAATTCATAATTTGTACCCGGAGCGCAGAAGTTGGATAAGGTTAGCCTGGGAGCCATTCATATTTAAAGTTTTCATCTGTTTATTTTTTAACGAGTAGGTACCTAATTGCGTTATGTAAATATTTTTTCGGTAAATTTTTAATAGTAGGTGCAGGTACCTACACAGATGGTACCGGGTAGAGGTCCTAGGTAGGCAGGTACTGAGAGCGTGTTTTAGCCCGTTTTCTAGGTTAGGTCCGTAGTGTTGTTGTATAACGTATGGATTTAAAATTAAAAAAAACGATCATATCTGTTCAGGTACTTACTTTGGCAGTTTATCTTTTGAAAATCGATAATGCTTTTGAACGAAATAAAATTAAGTTTGGTAAAAATAATTTGGCACGGGTACCGTCGCCCCGTAGTGAAAAACTACATCAATAGCGTAACGCAAATTTATAATTTTTACAAGGAGCGCAGAAGTTATATAGGGTGAAGCGATGTTAATGGTTTTGTAAAATAAACATTTTTTAAATCAAAAGTTTTTCCAGTTTGAGTGTTTGTAATAAATTTGAGAGGCGGGCATGGGTACCGTCGCCCCGGGAGCCATTCATATTTAAAGTTTTTATCTCTTTATTTTTTAACGAGTAGGTACCTAATTGCGTTATGAAAATATTTTTTTGGTAATTTTTTTTTTTAAATATATTAAGTTTGAAGTTTTTTTTTTTAATATAATTTTTTCAATAAAAGTTTTTACATTTTGCGTGTTTATAGAGCAATGTTTTTTTCCAAAATAAAACTCGCTGGGACTTTTGAAGAATGTCGGTGACAAAAACCGTACATACGATATGGGTATCAAATTACGCGTCTCGACTTACAGAATCCGAATGGCTCCGTGAAAAAATGATCAGTAAGCTCCTTGGCTCTTTTTTTTTTCAAAATATCCATTTCTTTCTAATATACATATATTTTAATACATTTATGGTCACACACTCATTGTTTCATTTATATGCCAAAACACATATTACATTTTTGAAAGTTTTTTAATTTTGCGTGTTAATTGAGCAATTCTTTTTCAAAAATAACAACTTTTGAAGAATGTCGGTGACTAAAACCGTACATACGATATGGATATCAAATTATGCGTCTCAACCTACACAACCCGAACGGCTCGGTGAAAAAATGATCAGCTCCTTGGCTCTTTTTTTTCTCAAAATATTAATTTCTTCTTTAAAAAATTGTAGTCCCACACCCTCGCCTCATCTACATTCAAACACTACACCACGCACCACATTTTTACCCATTAGTTTCCTGCAACGGGCAAAAAGCATATAGTAATATTCAGTTTCTTTGTTTTTTTTTCGGGGGGCATTTATGCGAAACGCGACCGCTCTCCCCCCCCAATTCGATACGACTCGAGGTTCGTTTTGGCGTGCGAGAAAAAAAGTCGCCTTTCATTTGTTTCGGGTTTCAGGCGAAAGTCGACCGAGACGCCTTCCCGTCCGTAAAGAAGCCGAGGTTCAATTCGGTCTGTAAAAACCGAAAAAACGAGTCAGTAAGAGTTTGTATGGAAATGTTTACTATTATATTCGTTCAGGGCAAGATGTCGACAAAAATTTGAGGAGCCTCTGGCGGCGGAAACTGGAAGCGCTTTGCGGCGCGCCATACGAAAGTGCAGCAGTACGCTCTCCGGCCGCCGGGATGGCCTAACACACAAAAAGTCGATTTGCGGCCGTTCAATTGGGAGAGCTTCCCGGCGACAAATCAACGTTTTTCCCCGCGAGTGTTGCCACATGCGAGGTTTCGAAACGGCCAAATTTTGGTGCATTTTATCAATGTTTCGTTTTCATCGATCGCCATCGATCTGTAAAACTTTTTCTCCTTCACCGTTTATATTTTGATTCAATTTCGAACGCACCCCGAACGCGAAATGATTAAAAAAAATTTCGTACGCCTCTTTTACTCGAAAATGTTTCATTTTTCGCATAACTCTAACGTAAATTACAAAGACGATTGATTTTGATCGAGCGTCGGGTCTGATTAAATCAGTGTTCGTTGTTTTTTTTGTTTTTATTTCACCCAAAATTTTACGACTTTCCTCACTTTTAGTCTAATTGATTTAATTTAAGTGGAAATGTTTTTCTTTGCATAATGGTATCATTGGAAAAAAAATTGTCACGTGGTCAAGCAAAACCACGTGGTAAGATTTTTTTATCAAATCTACATGGTCATCCTGATGATTGAATTCCGTCATAAAGGCGCAGTCTACGGTTAAAATTATCGAAAAAAATCATCGTCCGAAGGTTTAGGAACGTTTATCGGCCGTCCTACATATGGCGCTCGGTTCAAAATGTCTCACAATAACCGGCTAAAGTTTGACATTAGCTATTTTTAAAAAAAAATGCCATTTTCAATCAGTCGGGCTTTTGGCCAATCAGAAATAATAGCCAATCAAAGACTATCAGCGAAGTGACGTGCTTTTATTTTAGGGTTGTGAATTCAAAGAAACGATAAAATCTGTGTAGGTACTTACTTTGGCAGTTTATTTTTTTTAAATCGATAATGCTTTCGAACGGTTTAAAATTAAGTTTGGTAAAAATAATTTGGCACCGGTACCGTCGCCCCGTAGTGAAAAACTACATCGATAACGTCACGCAAATTTATAATTTGTGCCAGGAGCGCAGAAGTTGGGTAAGGTTTGCCTGGGAGCCATTCATATTTAAAGTTTTCATCTCTTTACTTTTAAACGTGTATGTACCTAATTGCGTTATGTAAATATTTTTTCGGTAAATTTTTAATAGTAAGTGCAGGTACCTACACAGATGGTACCGGGTAGAGGTCCTAGGTAGGCAGGTACTGAGAGCGTGTTTGAGCCCGTTTTCTAGGTTAGGTCCGTAGTGTTGTTTTATAACGTATGGATTTAAAATTAAAAAAAAACGATCATATCTGTTCAGGTACTTACTTTGGCAGTTTATCTTTTTAAAATCAATAATGCTTTTGAACGGCATAAAATTAAGTTCGGTAAAAATAATTTGGCACGGGTACCGTCGCCCTGTAGTGAAAAACTACATCAATAGCGTCACGCAAATTTATAATTTGTACCAGGAGCGCAGAAGTTAATAGGGTGAAGCGATGTTAATTGTTTTGTAAAATAAACATTTTTTTAATCAAAAATTTTTCCAGTTTGAGTGTTGGTAATATAATCATTAAATTTGGGAGGCGGGCATGGGTACCATCACCTTGGGAGCCATTCATATTTAAAGTTTTTATCTCTTTATTTTTAAACGAGTAGGTACCTAATTGCGTTATGAAAATATGTTTTCGGTAATTTTTTTTTAAATTAAATTAAGTTTGAAATGACAACTTTTTTCCTCCATAATGATAATTCTTATAAAGCCATTTCTGCCAAAAATTACCTCGAGGAAGCTGTCATCTAGAAGGAGCACCGAAGTTTGGGAAAAATATAAAAAACGGATTATTTAATTTTAATTTAAAATTTTGATTTTTTCCATAAATGTTTTAACATTTTGCGTGTATATAGAGCAATGTTTTTTTTCCAAAATAAAACTCGCTGGGACTTTTGAAGAATGTCGGTGACAAAAACCGTACATACGATATGGGTATCAAATTACGCGTCTCGACTTACAGAATCCGAATGGCTCGGTGAAAAAATGATCAGTAAGCTCCTTGGCACTTTTTTTTCTCAAAATATCCATTTCTTTCTAACCATACATATATTTTAATACATTTGTGGTCACACATTCATTGCCCCATTTATATGCAAACATACATATTACATTTTTAAAAGTTTTTAATTTTTGCGAGTTAATTGAGCAATTCTTTTTCCAAAATAAGACTCGCTGGGACTTTTGAAGAATGTCGGTGACAAAAACCATACAAAGGATATGGGTATCAAATTACGCGTCTCTACTTACAGAATCCGAATGGCTCGGTTAAAAAATGATCAGTAAGCTCCTTAGCTCTTTTTTTCTCAAAATATCCATTTCTTTCTAAACATACATATATTTTAATACATTTGTGGTCACACACTCATTGTTTCATTTATATGCCAAAATACATATTACATTTTTATAAGTTTTTAAATTTTGCGTGTTAATTGAGCAATTCTTTTTCCAAAATAACAACTTTTGAAGAATGTCGGTGACAAAAACCGTACATACGAGATGGGTACCAAATTACGCGTCTCGACCTACACAACCCAAACGGCTCGGTGAAAAAATGATCAGTAAGCTCCTTGGCTGTTTTTTTTCTCAAAATATTCATTTCTTTCTAAACAAACATATATTTTAATACATTTGTGGTCACACATTCATTGCTTCATTCACATGCAAACATACATATTACATTTTTAAAAGTTTTTAAATTTTGCGTGTTTTTGAGGTTAGGTTAGGTTAGAACATGGGAAAAGGTATTTGAATCAAATCATAAACCAGTCTATACAAACCTAGCGTAGCCCATAAACTACTTGAAAACTGGGATGTAACTCTAAAGGGGACGCGAGCAGGCGTTATTAAAGGGGCAATTTTTTGTTACAGAAAAATACATGGAAAATAGGTATTAGAATCAAATCACAAACCAGTCTATACAAACCTAGCGTAGCCCACAAACTACTTGAAAACTGGGATGTAACTCTAAAGGGGACGCGAGCAGGCGTTATTAAAGGGGCAATTTTTTGTTATAGAAAATCACATTTAGGTTAGGTTATATATATATATTTCTTTAATATTTTCACCACATTTTTACGCATGACATCACATTATAAATATAAAAGTAGGCACACACCTCTCGCTCCACCCGCATTCAACGCCAAATCATACATTTGAAAGTATTTTTACCCATTAGTTGCCTGCAACGGGCGAAAAGCTAGTTATATATTAAGTCTCTTGCTATTTTGCCATATAGCCCCTCGGAACCAGTATGACTTCTTCTAATATATAATTATAGATAATTTTTTTAAGAATTTAACCGTTTTTAAGTAGTTTAGACCGTAGGTTCTCAACCTCATTATACCCACCACCCACTTTGAGAGTATTTTTTTTAAGATACCCCGAATCTTTCGCAAATCTGAAACAGCTATTGCCAGGATTATATTTATCTAAACGTGTAATTACACTGTCATCTTATATAGTCGTAAGATAGGACATAACTCCTACCATATTTCTGAGTTTAATGATGAATGTTTCTGTACTGGACAGGAGTCCGCACTAGACTGTAAATTTGGGCGCCGGGTCCAAACCGTGACTTCAACTGATGAGAATGATCCTTTACGGCCGATGATGATGATAGTTGTAAAGTTTAAGCAATCTGCCTCCCGCACCCGGTGCTGGTGTGAATGTTGGGCACTGGGTGTGCTGTCGTCTCTGCTCACTTCTGGCTTTTGGCGGTTTTCCTAGCAGGGCCGGCTGGTCTTGAAGAGGTAAACACCAAAAGATTTGGACAAGAAGACTAGGGGAGGTAAGGCAGGTGAAAGGCAGGAATCACTTGTAAGTAAAACACTTGTTTTGTTGGTAAAGATGAACTGATTTAATTTTATTTTTGACGCTGCTTATATCCAATAAGGCCGACTTTCAGCCGGCATTTGGCTGTCGACCGAAAAGGGGTGGGGATTTTACCCACGCTACATGAGAGTACATAAGCCACCGCAAAATGTTTCATATTCATTTTGTCGGTGGGTTTGCTGAAGGTGAGACTTTGCAAAGATTTTGCAAGCTCGCCTGAATTTCAATTACATAGTTTTATCACATAGTATTTATGACAATTTGTATCTTGACAAGTAGATTTTCAGTTTGTCAAGATACGACAAAAAATAAGAAATGTTTGTATAATAAAATTGTAAATATGATCTTGAAGCGATCAAATATGTAAAAAGGTTATGACAGTATTTTTCGCAGGTTTCTTGTAACATAGCGCTCCAAAAGAGGAAAGATTTACTATGTTACGAGGTTTCTGGATTTTTGTAGAGACAAATACGTAAATTAATTATAAAAAAATGGTTTCATTAAAATCGTTAAAAAAGGCGTTTTAAATATCTTCTCAGGGGTAGCATATCGCAAATAGTTTTTATTTGACTACCGCTGAGGAGATGTACAAGTTAAAACAGGTATTATCAACATATTTGTAAATTATAATTAGTTAGTGAAATTTGCATACAAAAAACTGAACATCGTACCGCTCAGCCGGGGTACGTGCTCGATGCGGTATCGATACTTTTCGAAGTCAAAAATTTTGGGCAATTTTGGCCGAAACGGGATATGAATGAGCAGTGGCAGGAAGTGAGGAATTTACCAGTGACGTGAAGTTGGCACATTTTATAAAAGTTAACATATTTTTTGAAAATGGAAAAATATGGCCAACAACGTCCGTTACAGTTTCAATGAGAACTATTAAAAATTACACTTAATTATTTTGAGAAGTATTTTTTATAAATATTTAAAAGACATTGAATTTATAACTTATCTAACGAGAAGGTTGAATTTGATGTTCTTTAAGGAGCTTGTTAATGTCAGGATCAATTTTACTTAAAACGAGTTCAGTAACGTTGAGCCAATTTCTCTTTATAGTTACCAGCACTAAATCCACGTTCAGCTAAATAGGAAGATGGGAATGCTATCAGGAATCGTTGAACAATCGAATAATAATCCTGGTTACAGTAAAGTTGCAAAATCGGTTTTTGTAGCCAAAATTCTTGGTAGCCAATCTAAAATTTATTTTTTAGTTCTTCTTCTAACTGGGATTATCCTGTTTTCAAATACGCAATATCGTTCTTTGAGGAAATTAGGTTTTTGGGCAATTATTTGGCTTTGCTTCCTATAAACTCTATCACAGACCCAAACGATTGTTAAATCAAGTCAAACAAGTTCCTTTCGACAGTCAGCGTACTCTTGTGTGAAGCAGCAATCGGTTGAAATCTTCATCATTGGCAATGCAAAGCCGACTAAATAATCTGTCTTTCAACGAGTTACCTCTGATTTTATTAACTGCTCTGATAACATGTTGCAGCGATGTATGGAAGCGTTCACTCTTTCACGATTTTTGCAACAAAATGTTGGAGATGAATTACGCAATGCACAACAAGCACATCAGGAAAATTATTTTTAAGCACGCTATGAAGCCTTTGTGGCGTCCTATCATGCTGGTGCGCCATCCGTAGCAACTGACAAAATATAATCAACAGAAATTTCCTTCTCGTCACAAAACTTTTCCAGTGTATTAAATATGGTTTCTCTATTTGTATCTGTTTCTAAATTTTTAGCAAACAATAGTTTCTCGCCACATTTCGTCATTTTTGATGAACCTCACGTACGACAATGAAATGCTTTACTGGTTGGTAAAGTGGACTCATTCAGCTGCATTGAAATTGCAGATGATTGCACAATTATTTTTCAATGTTTTCACCCATCTCATCACTTCTTCTTTGAACAGAACTATTGCTCAAATGAATTTTTCCGAAAATATCTGCATCTGGGTTATGGAGCACAGTGGTTACTTCTTTCACTTGCTGAATCCCGAATGCCCCGAAGACACTAAACAAGTCAGAACAAGCAGATATAATACTGTCAATTCTTGTAGGATTGCAAAAGTCGCGTTATTTAACAAAAACTTGTTACAACTTAATTGCTGAAAACATGTTTTTTTATAAATTTCATCCGTATATATAAATGAGTCATTTCGTTGTTCATCGCATGTTTTAATTATTTTTAATTCAAACCAAAAATCAGTTTTTTTTTTAAATTTCAATGGAATCTTTCAGTTCAGTTTCATCCACTCACGAACTACCTAAATTTGTGAATTTTCGCACCCGTGATAAAAATGATTACAATACATACAATGACAAAAATTAATCAACATTAAAGTTTACTTTGCTTTATTAGTAGATGATAAGCGTGTTTTTTGTCTTTTTTTAGACTATTTAGTTTATATATTTTTTACCTCCCGACGCCCTCATAGTGTCATCTCAACACCCCTAATGTTGAAATATTTTGAATAGCCCATCGCTAGAGAACCTATAGACAGATTTTACGCAAAATTACACAATTACGATTTAGGCTGGCCGCATACATACGTTTTCCGTATTCGATTTTCGAATTCGTTTTCCGTATTCGGAATTCCGTGAGACTAGCGCAAACGTTCGTTTTTTTCCATTCGGAATGTATAAACGTCAGTACCAGTGTTGCCAACAAGGGCGATATATCGCCATTTAGGCTACTCAGAGCGAGAATCGGCGCCGAAAAAATCTAAAAGGCGACTGGTCGCCAATTAAGCTACTTCAAAAACATCAATTTTAAACATGTCCCGAAATTCTCTAGCCCACCCCCCCCCCATGAAATTTATTTTTCTGGGGACAAATTTTATATTTTCTTGAAACTCTCTACCCACCCTCCCCATGAATTTTTTTTATTTTCTGGGGACAAATTTTATCTTTTTGAAATTCTCTAGCCACCCCCCCCCCCCACGAAATTTTACGAAATTTTTCAAACTGTATGCAATAGCTGCGTTCCACATGACGTCATTAGGTTTTTTCCATTCGTTTTCTCCGAATGCGCCGGCTCGCATTCGGAACGTGCGTACGGAATTTGTTCCGTTCGGAACTAAAACGAACGTGTGCGGCAGTTAATGTATTTTCTACTGATTCCGTGCATTCGGATGTCCGAATACGGAAAACGAATTCGGAAATCGAATACGAAAAACGTATGTATGCGGCCAGCCTTAACTACGAACTGAACAGATAATCAGAAAAAGTGTGTCTCACAAGGGGTGGGGTGTCTCGCAAAAATTAAAACGTAAAATAGTTGAAGTAATAGTGAATATATCATGGCAAATATTTTAAAAGATTTATTATATGTTCAGTTGAGCCACCCTGCGTCGATGTAATCTTTTGTATGCATTTATTAACGTGATAAGGTATTAATTATAAAGATGGGTTGGGGGAGGTATGGAATACTAAAACAAAATTCTTCGTCCTTCAAGGAAGTGTGTCGGGTGTATTACGGGCAGGGCTGTCCTTGTTTTGTTTGCAACTCATCTCATATATTATTTTGTAAGTATGCGCAGGTACTTAGTTCATAATTATACTATGTTTGCTAAGAATTAACCTTTCCTATACCAAGTTTAACAACTTCTTTCGGATCTCATGATGACGCGTCAGCGTCACATTGATTTTTGAGTTATTTGTCCGTGACTGAGCTTTAGTGGAATAATAAATAAATTTATTTCATTAATGCATTATTAAAATTAATTAAATTACATGGAACATTTCAAATAAAATTTAATACTTATCAATAATAATAGACAAAAACCTAAACAGGAAAGATAAAATCAACCTTACCGTCAACAAAATAAGAAAATTATTTATATATTTTTGAAAATCCGAAACATTCTCTCATTGAAAAATATAAGATCGGTCTACCACGCTATCGGACAATCAAATCTCAAATACGCTGTAGTCAGCTGGGGAGCGGGGAGATGCATACAAAACAAATTTACTCCCGTTTTTGTTGTTTGTTTTTGGGGTGTTATGCCGTGTTGCGCTAACTCCTTCTTTAGCCGACGTTTCGGACATCGTTGCAGTGTCCATCATCAGGGTAGATCCGGTAGATCCGAAGATAACACATCTTCGGATCTACCGGATCTACCCTGATGATGGATACTGCAACGATGTCCGAAACGTCGGCTAAAGAAGGAGTTAGCGCAACACGGCATAAGACCCCAAAAACAAACAACAAAAATGCTTTTGGCCGTGAAAATCTAAAAAACTTACCTAACCAAATCTACTTCCTTTTGGAATTGTACAACGTCTAATTATAAAAATAATTTTGAAAAAACCAAGAAATTATCTAAGAGATCTAACTTTTGAAGAGTATAAAGTATTAAAATTTAATTATCTTGTCTGAAAAAACATAATTCAAATAATAAAAGAAATTCAAAATCACAGCTTTTTAAATGAAGATCGTACTAGTCACAAAAAAAATAACTCACAAAAATGTAACAACACTTTTGCTCAACATCATAACATATATCTAGGGGAAAAATACTTACTTAGGAGCCTACCTGAAAATATCAGAACAATCAAAAACGTTAAACACCTACTAAAAGCGATTAAAGAGAAATTCAATATAAAAATGTTGAAAATATCTTCTTGATTTATATAAATTTTAATTTGTTTATTTACATATATATTTTTTTATAATCATATTTCATAATTACAAACACTAAATATTCTTTATCTTGATGCTCATCATTTTTTTAAACCCAGGTACCTGCTTCTATAGAAGAGAACAAATTTAAAAATCAAAGCGGCGAAAACTAATTTTAGGAATTATTTTAGTTAAAATAAATGTTTGTATTCTGTAAATTACTTAAAAAGTAATTAAGTATCTTTCTAAATATCTAACCATCCCACCATTTTCCGAAAGGGTTGGCAGAGAGGATGGACCGCCATATTAACCAACCCTTCTAGTTTTTTACAGGGTTTCAAATGAAGGTACTCTTCTGTTTCATTATAAATATTTATGCACTGCATGTAAACCTAAAATAAGGGTAAAGAATCATGATTGGGCCTTGAAATATTATATTTGGCTGATTTCTTTTAAGGCCAGTTGTTGAACGATTATTTTTGGTTTTTCGTCATTTTTAAATATTTAACATTTATTTTAGATCAATAAGTTAGATCAACGCCTAACAGTGAAAGAATTGGCGGTTCACGGGAACCATTGAAGTTGAAAAAAAGTTGAACCATTGAAGTTGATTGCTTATTACTTATGAAAGTAATGTTTTTTTTTTAATTTTCCCGAAAAATATTGCAAAGTTTGGATCCAATATCAGCTAAGTGTTATTTCGCGTGTAATATTGTTAGATAGATAGATACAGTTTCATCTTAGAATAGCAAAACACGCGAAATAAATAAAAGTGTTACTTGTAATAACTGATCTGGCGGAAATTCTGTTTCATGAAATAGATAATGTTTTCCTTCTTAAATTGCTGAAAGCGTTGAATCTCAGTTGAAGTCAGATAGGAAAGCTGTCTTACGCAATATAATTTGTGATAATTCCACTAGAAAAACATTAAATATTAATTTTCGAAACTTAAGACAGAACTAGATACTATAACGGTACTAAGACTTATGACCGTTACAAGAAAGTTTGCAAAGGCAGATGCGTATAATGGGGATTACTTCCACAATCTTCCCGAAATCGAGTCGTTTTCAGAAAACATATCTCGGCTTCTTTCGCGCCGTTTTTGGTAATAGTTCTTCAACGGCTTTCGGTTGGAGCCTTATATTTTTATTTGATTTCTTTTTGAATGAATTTCATTGTGTTTTTGTGGAGAAATGGCAGGGCTTTGTGTGGTTATTCAGAAAAACTGATATGGAATACTAAAATTGTTGGAGTTATGAAACAACGTGGGTGGAGCAATTTGGTGGTACGCTTCAAATTTATATTTATACGATTTGAAAAAAAACTTCTCATACAAAAGGTTCAATAAATCAAAAAAACTTTCAATGGGTAATGTTTGTTTAGTAATTGAAATTCGTTTAATTTCGGGGAAAAACTAGTTTTCTTTGAACATGAAACAAATTATTTGAAAGAAGAGATTATTAGTGAAAGTGTTCCGAAAAAAATGATTACTTTTGTCAATTCAATAAAGTCTTCAACATTCTCAATAGCATGACATGACATTCAATTTTCAACTGTTTTTTAATTCTTCTTCAATAAATCATATATTATGAAATAGTCTTGAGACTGCGTAAACCATTATTAATATAAGCAGATATTAAAATTCTCGCATTTATTTGTAAGTAGGTATATAATAATATAATTATATACTTGTAATCAACTTCATCGCAAGGTAAGTAGGTACCTAACATTCATTCGAAAAACAAACATTCCCGGGTTACAAATGATCTGAAAATATCTGAAAAAATTCTACCACCATCATTAAAATATGTTGCTAGTGCAATGATGGTGGACTACCAACTATAAGAGGAATTGGACGCATAATAGAATCGATACCTGGATGGAATCCAGATCCATTTACGATAATTCCACGATACTGTAACATGAAACGATGATTATTAATACTTTTCCAGAAAGGAATACTCACTCATTATCACTCGTTATACAATATAATATCACAAATTAAATCATATTGCTTTATTATTTCAATATCTTTGGACCCTTAATAACCGGCTCTGAACAGCTAGGTGTTACTCCGCTTACTTTTTTTCAATTCCTTGAATGATGAAACAAATTCAAAGGTGAAACAATGCAAGCATACATATAAGCCAAGGATTTGTTAAAAAACAAAAAAATATTTCCACTGACGCATAGGATTTCCGTTGCCTCCCTTTCACGACCAATCAGAAATAAAATAACGCGTGCACAGATCGAAGAGCAAAGCAATGTTATTATACCAAAGCTTTATACAAAGCCCATTCCAATATCAGTCGCAAAAAAGAATGACCTGTTAAAACTATGTAAGACCAATATTATTCCACCAGCCTTACATAACTGGTATGAAAATATACCATGTTTAAGTAGCATCAAAAATGTAGCTCCCGAGCCCAGCTTTTCTGATTCAA
Organism: Hesperophylax magnus; assembly: GCA_026573805.1. Lineage (NCBI taxonomy): Eukaryota > Metazoa > Arthropoda > Insecta > Trichoptera > Limnephilidae > Hesperophylax > Hesperophylax magnus. The sequence continues at coordinate 4,383,970 of JAIUSX010000082.1, forward strand.
GATGAGTAGAATGTACCGTACCTACATGTCTACACGTATACGCATCCCTTAAAAGCCTTTTTTATTATTATAAAATATTATGAATGTGTCTTTCTGTAAACACCAATAATGATTGGTAATTTTTATTATTTTTATTTGTAATAAAAAATATTAAAATTTGTATTGAATTCTTGGTTTTCATATTTATTTCTACTAAATATTACAAACATTGCTTATTTTTACGTTGATTAATGTTTTTATAATCTTTTTTATTTCATCTAAATACACACATTGTTTTTCGTCATAATATCTTTTATGTGATTATTATCATCATAAATATTTCTTTTGTAGCTTTGAATATCTGTATTTCAGTAGGTACCAACAATAATTTGTAATTATTATTATTTTAATAAAAAAACTACCTAAAAAAACTTTTGTCTTATTTAGAAATTTTTATAAGAAATATTAATAGGTATTTTAATTAAATATTATAATTAAAATAATTTAAAAGCTATTTTGCAGCATTACAGTCAACAATTTGACAATAATCTTAACAAGCAAAGCACACTAAGTCATTATTGACCGGTAAAAACCACTAAGTCCGGCTCATTTTTTTGTAAATCTTTAATTAAAGGTTGCTGTTATTGCTTTCAACTAATTTTGTGTATTGATAAGGTACTTCAGGGTTCAATCTAAATTATAAAATATTCAAAAATATATATTTTAGAGATATTCATCCACTTATAGCCTTTCCAAAATCGCTAAATATTAAAATGCGATTATCTTAGGATTGTGTTTTAGTGAATTAGTAGACTTTGCCAGTAGACCGACGATTTCTTCATTTCAACACGGTTTTGTCTCTGGCCGATCTACTCTATCTAATCTTACACTATACGAAAACTTTATCTCATGTGCTCTCGCTAACAGGCAACAAGTCGACTCAATTTATACGGATTTTAGTAAAGCGTTTGTCATAAAATCCTTATAAATAAATTGTCAAAACTTGGAATAAGTGGCAAACTATTAGACTGGATTAAGAATTACTTATCTAAACGAATACTGACTGTAAGTATCAAAGAACACTTGTCTTACGAATTCGAAGCCACTAGCGATGTGCCTCAAGGTTCACACTTAGGTCCAATATTATTTATACTGTTTATAAACGATGTCACTTCTATTTTCTCTGATGTTCACATATTATTATAAGCTGATGATATGAAAATATTTAAAATCATTAAAAATATCTATGACTGTTTGTCCCCACAATCCAATTTAAAAAAAACTGCAGAGTGGTGTTCCATTAACAAACTTACACTTAATGTTAAAAGATGTCAAATTATGAATTTTTTCAGAATAAAAAACCCCATCAAATATAGTTATACACTGAACAACCACATTTTATTATCTGTACCTGAAATTAGGGACCTCGGTATAATCTTTGATAGTAAATTATCATTTACTAATCACATTAATGTCATTACTAGTAAAGCAATGAAAATGTTGGGCTTCATTACTAGAATATCTAAAGATTTCAAACATATCCATACATTAAAATTACTTTATACAACTCTAGTCAGAAGTCAATTAGAATATAATTCGTCTATATGGAACCCTTCCTACAAAAACCATGCAAACTCCATTGAAAGAATCCAACACAAATTTCTCAGAACAATTAACTTCGAATTAGGAATTCCCTCTGACGACATTGATAACGATTCATTATTACAATTAATGCATCTCTTATCGTTAAAACATAGAAGAATACTTAATGATCTAATTTTTTAATTTAAAATAATCAATCACCGGTTTGACTCACCTGAATTAACTTCATTATTTTATAAGCAATAATTATTAGCCTGAAACACTCATCCACATTGAAAAATCTCCTGATAAAAGATACATGACGCCAACGGGACTTGAACCCGTGTCCTTTCGATTGCCGGTCGACAGCTCTGACCACTGAGCTATGGCGGCTTATCTCTTATCCGCGAAATAATTCAATATATACTAGTGTTTCATTCAACAATTACTGCTTATTACATTTTTTCACCTGAAAACAACCAACTTTATTTTATATGAGAAAGGCATTGTAAGTGCTAACTCTCTCACTAGATGGCGTCGAGACAAATTGTCTACATTTTTTGGTGAAAATAACTAGAACTTGTCAAATATTAATTATTATTTTTTGGTAAACTAATGTTTAAGACAAGATTTTTTATGCATAGCACAAAGGGTAACAATTATTTTATAAGCAATAATTATTAGCCTGAAACACTCATCCACATTGAAAAATCTCCTGATAAAAGATACATGACGCCAACGGGACTTGAACCCGTGTCCTTTCGATTGCCGGTCGACAGCTCTGACCACTGAGCTATGGCGGCTTATCTCTTATCCGCGAAATAATTCAATATATACTAGTGTTTCATTCAACAATTACTGCTTATTACATTTTTTCACCTGAAAACAACCAACTTTATTTTATATGAGAAAGGCATTGTAAGTGCTAACTCTCTCACTAGATGGCGTCGAGACAAATTGTCTACATTTTTTGGTGAAAATTACTAGAACTTGTCAAATATTAATTATTATTTTTTGGTAAACTAATGTTTAAGACAAGATTTTTTATGCATAGCACAAAGGGTAACAATTATTTTATAAGCAATAATTATTAGCCTGAAACACTCATCCACATTGAAAAATCTCCTGATAAAAGATACATGACGCCAACGGGACTTGAACCCGTGTCCTTTCGATTTCCGGTCGACAGCTCTGACCACTGAGCTATTGCGGCTTATCTCTTATCCGCGAAATAATTCAATATATACTAGTGTTTCATTCAACAATTACTGCTTATTACATTTTTTCACCTGAAAACAACCAACTTTATATCGACGCCATCTAGTGAGAGAGTTAGCACTTACAATGCCTTTCTCATATAAAATAAAGTTGGTTGTTTTCAGGTGAAAAAATGTAATAAGCAGTAATTGTTGAATGAAACATTAGTATATATTGAATTATTTCGCGGATAAGAGATAAGCCGCCATAGCTCAGTGGTCAGAGCTGTCGACCGGCAATCGAAAGGACACGGGTTCAAGTCCCGTTGGCGTCATGTATCTTTTATCAGGAGATTTTTCAATGTGGATGAGTGTTTCAGGCTAATAATTATTGCTTATAAAATAATTGTTACCCTTTGTGCTATGCATAAAAAATCTTGTCTTAAACATTAGTTTACCAAAAAATAATAATGAATTAACTTCGTTGATAAACTACCATGTTCCCTGTAGACCAACTAGACTCAAGTCACCTTATTATTGCAACAATACTGGAACTAACGCAGAACAAAATTCAATAATCCATCGCTTGCACAGATTAGGCAATGAATATTCCAACATCGATCAAGCTGATTGTCTATTATCATATAAAAGATGCATAAAACAAAAACTGTCGAGTAATACCATACCATCATAATGATTATGTATTTCTGATTAAAAACTACTAGTATTCAATAGGTAGAAGCTGATATCAGTGCATTATATATCAAGGTCATCATAGGTACTATGTAAAACTTTATCGGACTGTCAAGCAGTGTCGCACATCATTATTATACGCGCAATTCTCACGGTAGATTTACGTAATTTATTACTTTTGTTTCCTTTTCATATTATAATAGTATAAATTTTATTCCTTTCATATTCTAATAATATATACCTTTCCTATATCTTTTATTTTATTTTTTACAAACTTTTAATGCCTTTTAGCATCGATGTATTATACTAGATTAGCCTTATCTAGTTAAATCCATTTTAAAAATGACACCACATAGCGTACGTCACAAATATGGAGATGAACTTAACAACCCAACTCTGTTTAAACTCCTTGTACAAACGTTCAAACTCGTAAGCGAAACCAAAGAACAGCGTTCATTTTGATACCGAGTTGTTGTTGTAATTTGAATACAAAACCGTCACCAAAAATAACATTTTTTTGCTTAACCTGGTCTGAATCAGATAAAGGACTAATAAATAACACAAAATGATTTTTATTTTCACATTTTAAGTTTTGGATTCTGTACACTACATATTGAACCAAAACGGGAAACGTACACATATTTACTATTGAGTAGAAGTTTTATGAATTTACAAAATTATTTAAATAAAATAGTATATAATTATCAAAGAAAACGTTTACTTTGTGCCTTGACACTATAATCAAATGAAAAGTGATTTTGTTTTTAACCTCTTCGTTAGGTTTATAAGACAGCATTATAAAAAAACTAGTTTAGGTACTTATTAATAATGTATGAAATATAATATCAAAATAAAGCGAGAGAAATCATATTAGACGAGAAAAAAATTATGATTGTACCTTCCTTCCCAAGGATTGGAGTGAACCGCGCCAACAACCTTGCCAAATGTATGCCGATCGGATCGACATTTATTTCGTATATTAACTGCTGTAATGTCATACGTTTTCAGAGAAATGCCTATTCGGTTTATTTTTGTAGTACCATTTTTGTGAAATATATAGATAGTGCTTAATCAAAGCTAGACAATAACAACCAGTTATTAAAATAACCTTTCTCAGATTAAGCAACGATACCTAATTTGTGAATATATTACATTCTCTCTTCCACACAGAATGCTCAAAGATTATAAAGGACCTGAAGGAAATTGCAGTCTTAACGTTTGGGATGAAAATGATTTGACAACAAGTGGCTTCCTGATGATGGTACGGTCAACGTGTTCCGATATCGTGATAATTAATGTATTCGAAATTTACTATCAATTTAAGAGGAAACCTGTTTATTCATTCGTTAAGGGCCTGCAATCCCTTTTTTAAATAAATTATAAAAACTCTGTTCCGACATCGTGATAATAAATGTATTCGAAATTTACTAAAAGTTCAACCAGAAACCTGTTCATTCGTTCGTTAAAGGCCTGCAATCCATTTTTTTAAAATAAATTAGCAAACACTCTTTTTTCCGTATTTGTAAATATTTATTTACTTATTTTGTAAGAAACAAACAGCTTTTATATAATAAACAATGATAGATATTGTTACGTAATACAAGTCACCCTATAAAAAAGATGCATACTTTAGCCTCGCTTTCCCCATGCAAACGATCGTGGCGTACGTGTTAAAACGACACAACGCCGCGTGATCGGACGGACCACCCAGGCTTCTGGCAGTTAATACGGCCCGGCCTCGGCGCGCTTCCGCAGTGCAGAACCGACCTTGGTTATAGCAACACGGTCGCTCACGATGGCAAAAACCACTCGCGGGCATGGCGTGCATAATTACGCAATAACGGACGCGATCTCGTTCCAGTTTAACTAGATGCATTTCGCCATCAAACTTCCAATCATGTTTATTATCTCGGTTCGAACTAAACTCAATGGAGTCCCGCCTCCGTGTATAATTCCGAGTGCATTTCATCACCTCAACTGCCCCGTCGCCTCTGAGCGCGGGTAGTCCTGGTCAACATGATCTTCCATACCACACCTCAGGACGAATCGTAAGCTTTCAACCTATCCCTTTCTTGTGTTCAATTCTTGTAACTTCTTGTGAAAATCCTCGTTTCATCCGGTCGTCACAGAGAGTGTGGAGAAAGTAGAGATCCAATTTATACCTGTGTTTCTTTAGAAGATGATTAATATACCTTGTGCCTTTTACTTATGTGTTATTATTGTGATGGCCTTTTCCAACCTCCTGACCGATGGACGAGCTGCTGATCAAAGAACTGCCCACCCCTGATTGTACACGAGTCATCTGCTTTACCTTTCTACTGAGCTTAGCCAATTTATAACCAGGTTCGATTCCGGGTACCATAACTTAGCACTGGCGCAAACGTGGTTTTTCTCTGATTATTAATCGTCCATCGGGAGGTCAAATTGGAAATAATTTTGAACTCTTTCACTGTGTTTTATGTCTTGCTTTGTATTAACAATTGAATAACTATGTTTTCTTCCAATAAATCATAGCTGTTCTACAAACCATCGCGTCAAATCTAAAACAACCGTGTCACATTAAAACTATTCTGTGTTAAATTACAAGTTCTACGAATCGTCACTCGACAAAATTTAATTACCGGTATTCTATCACAAGGTGCGCAACCAACATTCACTTCTTTTCGGACATCTCAAACATCACATAGTGATCTTTAACCATGAAGGTTTACTTTCCGAGTACAACTATTAGAGGAAACGAGCTACATTAAACTACAATTCAACAATTTCAAATCTTGTACATGATACAAAATGAATTTCTTGTTCGTGGAACCATAAGACAGCATCGCTCTGCAAAATACACAACCAAGGAAACTAAAGCCCTTCTGTCATCTGATAATTTCGCTTTATATGTAATAAAAGTGGGTAGTGTATCCTTTTTGTAAAAAAAAGTCTTGAAAGCCGACCTACTCCTTACATATAATTGAGATTCGCGATTGACGTAAATCCCCGACTCTCGGCCCTTCTCCGCCTCGAGCCTGTCGTTGTCCAGGGAAAGGGATGCTTGCGTGTAAATAACCAAAAGCTGGTTCTGCCTAAATTCAGACAATTGGTCACGAATCACAAACAACCCTCCATTAATTGTTGAAAGAACAAACAATAATTCCTCGAAATCTGTATTCGGAAATTTTTCGGAATTTTGAAATTTTTTTCGAGAAATTTAATTTTTCGGAAATTTCTTTTTTTTGGAAATTTTTTTTCAAAACGCACATCTCAGGGACTTTTCCATCAAAATCCCAGGGTAATCCCTGGCCATTTTTTTTCAAAAATCAAGGACTTTGAAATTATTTTTTTTTCGAGAAATTTAATTTTTCAGAAAATTTCTTTTTTTTGGAATTTTTTTTTCAAAACGCACATCTCAGGGACTTTTCCATCAAAACCCTAGGACAACCCCTGGCCGTTTTTTTCACAAATCAAGGACTTTGAAATTTTTCGGAAATTTTATTTTTCGGAAATTTTCTCACTTTGAAGTTTTTTCAAAATTTTTTCAAATCACACAACTCAGGGACTTTTCCATCAAAACCCTAGGACAACCCCTGGCCGTTTTTTTCACAAATCAAGGACTTTGAAATTTTTCGGAAATTTTATTTTTCGGAAATTTTCTCACTTTGAAGTTTTTTCAAAATTTTTTCAAATCACACAACTCAGGGACTTTTCCATCAAAACCCTAGGACAACCCCTGGCCGTTTTTTTCACAAATCAAGGACTTTGAAATTTTTCGGAAATTTTCTCACTTTGAAGTTTTTTCAAAATTTTTTCAAAACGCACATCTCAGGGGCTTTTCCATCAAAATCCCAGGGTAACCCCTGGCCATTTTTTTCAAAAATCAAGGAAATTTTTTCGAGAAATTTAATTTTTTCGGAAATTTGAATTTTTTTCGGAAAATTTTTTCAAAACGCACATCTCAGAAACTTTTCCATCAAAAACACAAGGAAACCGCTGGCCATTTTTTTTTCCATATTGGGACTTCAAAAAAATTTTCACAAAATTCTTCACCCATCATCACAAGCCCATCTTTTTTTGAAAAAACTCAGCCACAACACTCTGACAATTCTTTTTTCTTTTCACAATGTCTAACTCAACTAGCCACAAAATGAATCCTCAAAACAACACTTTAGGCATAATAGCCAACATCTGCTCTCGAAGTACGCAAAGTTTAGAAAAGGAATTGAAAGACAGGAATATTTCTCCTTTCAACAAAACCAAAAACGTCCTGATCAAGTACGCGACATATTATAACAGGAAATATATTAGGAGAATTTGGAATTTCAACCCGGCAGTATAACAATCTCTGACACGAGCATACCTACTTGCACAGAAATTAAACCACCAATTACACCCATCAAGGAAACCACAAAACCCTTCGATCTAACTGAATGGAAAATTAAGTACAACGGCAATACTAACGTAGAAGATTTCATCGACCGAATTGAAGAAACAGCCGCGATACGCAACATTCCTACTGAGATACTACACCGTAACTTCATAGATCTCATCTCGCACGAGCTACTCTCCTGGCATAGAATTCACAAGAAAAAAGTAAGCTCCTGGCCCGAACTCAAAGCTGCTCTCCTGAAAAGTTTCGCACCAAAAGAAACACAGCATAGGATTAAGTCTACTCTGTTTTCCATCAAACAATTCTCCAACGAAACAGTAGCACAATACGCCCAGAGAGCAGATCTTCTAAACATCAAACTGACAACTCCAGTCCCTGAAACAGAGCTAGTCCCTATCTTGACTGATGGCCTCCTAGCAAGATATGAGAACATAATAACCTCTCAAAAAATATCCTCAGTAGAACAACTCAAAGATGTCTGTCTTCTATTGGAAAACTATCAAGATAAAAGAAGAAACACCAAGACTTCTAACGAGCCCCTTCTACCAAGCCTCGCCTTTCGGTCATCCAATCAAATTAAACCAGAGTTTAACGAGAAGAAGTTTTGCACCTTTTGCAAAAGAACCGGACACTCACAATCATCTTGCTACAAAAAAGCAAAACTTTCGTATACTCAAGATAACAGGGGCCACCAAAAGCGCCCCCGTGACCATTCTCCTCAACATGACAACTTGAGGGAAATCTTCAAGAGATCAAGAAATAACCTTGAAAGACTACATCCTTCTAACAACTTAATTGCAAGACCACCTACAGATTTCTCTAAACCTCCGCCAAATTGGTCCAAGAGAACTCCAAAAAACTAAGACTCAACCCCTCGGAAGTTCATTCAATATCTAGGCCTACTGAATGGACCGAGTGGTTGAAACACATTGCATATTTCAAAGAGGCCTTACAACTTTCTACAGTGAGCTGCACTCAAGCTAAAGATGGTCGCCCATACGCGCATTTTTCTGTTAATGACGTCGTCTTCTCTGGACTACTGGATAGTGGAGCTTCAGTTAGCTGCCTCGGCGGTAACGCCCACATCCCCTTTGTCAACAATGGATTCACAATCAACAAACACCCCGCTTTCGTCACCACTGCAGACAACAACACTCAAAAAGTCACAGGAGCAATTGTCCTACCTGTCAAGTGTGGAAGTAAATCAATTCCAATAAATTTTCTAATTGTACCAACCATCACCCAGAAATTTATTCTTGGAGTTGATTTTTGGAAAGCATTCAACATTGCACCCCAGGTTTTCAACCCATGCAACAACACCACACCCACCACCTCAATCAACGAAATCCGTACAATAATTCCGTACGAGAACCTTCACCCACCACAGGCCGAACAACTGGAAAGCATGATCAAGAAATTTGAATCAATCTCGTTCGAAAAGTGTGGACTTGGTTTGACAAATTTAGTCAAACATCACATCAAGACAAATGGACCACCTATCAAACAAAGATACTACAATTTGGCTCCCCAGAAACTAAAACTGTTGGAGAAGGAACTCGATGATATGTTAAATATGGGCATCGTGGTTCCCAGCAGAAGCCCCTGGACCAACCCCACACTCTTGGTATCCAAAAAGACGGTTCCGCCCGATTCTGCCTCGACAGTAGAAGACTTAATGCCTGCACTGAGGCTGACGCGTACCCACTTCCGCTTGTACACGCAATCCTGGATAAACTACGCAACGCAAAATTCATCTCTTCAATAGATCTGTCCAAAGCATTCTGGCAGATACCTCTGGATGAAGTTTCATGTGAAAAAACAGCATTTGTAGTGCCCGGCAGAGGAATGTTCCACTTTAAGAGACTCCCTTTCGGTTTAAAAAACAGCCCTGCTGAGCTACAAAGACTGATGGACAGACTGTTCGGCCCCGAATCCGACAATAATTTGTTCTGCTACCTGGACGACCTAATAATCATCAGCGACACGTTTGAAAAACACATCGCCACCCTAGAAAGAGTATTCCAACAACTCAAGTTTGCCGGATTAACAATCAACCTACAGAAATCCGAATTTTGCAAATCACGCCTACGCTACCTCGGCTTTGTAATAGACGAAAAAGGTCTAAGGACCGACCCTGCCAAAGTCGAAGCTATGACAAACTTTCCCAGGCCAAAGAATGCTAAAGAAGTTAAAGGTTTCCTTGGTCTCGCCGGATACTACAGAAGATTCATAAGGGATTTCTCCACAATATCGGCCCCCCTTAGTAAAATTACCGGTACCCGTAAAGGTGTCAGTAACTTCGCTTGGTCTGCCGAAACTGAAAAGGCTTTCACCTCTCTAAAAACAGCACTGCAATCTGCACCGGTACTAAACTGTCCAGATTTCAATCTGCCTTTCACCCTGCATACAGACGCCTCCAATGTTGGAATCGGCGGAGTCCTAACACAAGAATTCCCCGACGGCGAACACCCAGTGGCATACTTCTCTCGTAGTCTAAACAAACACGAAAAAAACTATGGGATAACTGAAAAGGAACTACTCGCAGTCATGGATTCTATCCACCATTTCCGCGGCTATATCGAAGGCAGTAAGTTCTCAGTCATCACCGATCACAGTAGCCTAAAATGGTTGGTATCATTAAGCAACCCATCTGGTAGATTGGCCCGCTGGTCGTCTCGCCTATCACAATACACCTTTGATGTCATACATCGTAAAGGCGCAGACAATATTGTCCCAGACGCCCTCTCAAGAATAGAACTCGCCACTCTGACCTCCGAAGAAGCAACACCAACTCCTACCACCAAAGACACTTGGTATTTAAAAACCTACGAGGAATGCAGGAACAACCCGCAAAAAATTCCCAACTTTATTATAAAAGAAGGTCGGTTATATCGTAACTGCAAACCACCACTGTTTATACTCGAGGACTATGCTTGGAAGTTAGTCATTCCCTCGGAGGACACACAAAAAATTATCATCGACAATCACAGCGCCCCCGGATCCATACACCCAGGAACTTTCAAAACCTATAAGAAGATAGCCTTAAGGTATTACTGGCCAGGCCTGTTTAAACAAGTTCGCAACTACATCTCTAAGTGCGACATTTGCAAAGCATACAAACATAGTACTGCACCCCCATCTGGTCTCATGAATAACCCCAAACGAGCAGACAGGCCATTACAATCATTCTCTATGGATCTCATCGGCCCTTTTCCCAGAAGCTACGCCGGAAACATGCATATACTTAGCATAGTGGATGTATTCACAAAGTTCTGTTGGATCTTCCCATTAAAAAGAGCCACAGCCTCTGCAATCATAAACTTGTTAGAAAAAAACATTTTTATCCCCTACGGCACTCCTCGCACCGTCATTTGCGACAATGGAAAACAATTCATAGCTCTGGAATTCAAGGAATTTCTGGCCAAATATGGCATAAAAGATATTTTCTATAATACCCTTTACACGCCTCAAAATAATACGGTAGAGCGTTACAACCAGACCATCAACACAGCTCTGGCAATCCTGGTTGACAAAGATCAACGAACATGGTGCAAAAATCTAGAAAAAATTCAAGCTGCACTAAACAATACAGTGAACCTCACTACTGGGTACACTCCTTTCTTCCTCAAACATGGTATGGAACAAATTGTCCATGGCTCCTTGCATTGGGACGCTAGCCTCCCATCATCTTTTCCTCCTTCTACTGATAACCCATCAGAGAATTATGCTCACCGTCTTGAGGAACTTTCCGCTATCTACAGCGAAGTCACAGATGCGTTGATACTTGCTCACAAAAAGAGTGCAAACAGATACAATTTACGCAGGAAACATGTTACCTTTAAGGAAAACGACATAGTTTGGAGACGCAACAACACACTCTCACAAGGTGCTCTGTATTTCTCTGCAAAACTAGCTCCTCGCTTTGTTAAAGCAAAAGTCCTGAGAAAAATCTCCGATGTAGTATATACCCTATCGGATGCCTCTGGGAAACACATCGGCAACTATCACGTAAAAGATATTGTCAAAATAGGAAGTGTGGACACAATAAACACCACCTTCACTAGGTCACACTCACATAACTAACAAACTTTTGGCTCTACCTTTGTCCCGCGAGATTTGGCCCTCGTGCAGACAAACAGCATGTCTTAACGCGTCAGTTTCATATAAAAACTCGCATTTTCGACCTCTGCAAGGTAACCTTTTTTTTTCTAAAACACAGAAGTGTCAACTGTGGTTTTAAATCATTTCTCACCCATACATGTACAACTATGCTCTTTTGTATAAACCCTTTGTTAATTTTGTTTCTTTGTCACACCTCACCGTGTAATGTTTATAAATTGTACTAATATTTTGTACGTATCTTCTCTGGAACTGATATCATTCTAGTCAAGAGACTTTTCCGCCTCCCAAAACAATTTATGCTCCCGGAGTCATGACCCTGGACATCATTTGTTAGTCGTTACCATTCTGACATTTACGACACTAAATACATAACTATTTTTTGTCATAAATACCACAAAAAAGTCACGTACAACATTGTTTTGTAAATATTTTTTCTGTTCTTTGTTCTTCACATTGTTCTTTCACTTTGTTCTTCACATTGTTCTTTACATTGTTCTTTCACATTTGTTCTTCACATTTGTTCCAATGGGTTCCATCGTACATAAAACAATGGCCCCTTTGCAACATACACCCAATTGAGGTGAATATTCTACCCCCTGTAACTTGTAATCATAATGCGTGTGTAAATTCCAGTTTGGTATCGTCATTTGATTCAAGTTTACATAGGTGTAACAAATAAAAAGTTACAATTACTTTGTTTTAAAGTTTTTTCAGTTTTTTATAAAAAATTGAATGGCGCTCAACATTCCCATTTGCTCTAATTGGTTGTTTTTTCAGAATTTGATATTGACACGTCAATTCTGAAAAAGGTTGTTGTAAAGGAGAACAAACACCGATTTGTCCTCCTCATCAATAACATTGTATAATACATAACACCTTTCGGTCACATTGAGTTTGTAAAATCTTAAGATCTCAACTTCCTGACCCCAATTTGTTATATTATGTACTATATTTTGACTTAAATAAGCATTTATTTTGCCTTGTCAAATACACCGAGCCAGGTCACTCATATTAAGTCATCCTGTGTCTCTAGGTGCCTTCTGTATCAAATTTGTAACGTAAAGTTCACAACATTCGTGTTTGTGGCAATTTTGGCAACACCAAGTGTGTTTCCTTGTTTTGTTTGGTCATTTTAAGTAAGTAAAACCCTAAAAGGTCTTAAATAAACCACTACAAACCTTTTTTGTAAGCAAAGAGTAAGTAAAACCGATTAGGTCTCTTTTGCTATACGTGTGTCTTGTTTAAGACATCCTTGTAGGCATATGTTTTGTATTATTGCCAACTTAAAGCATAAACCCAACCAAAGGTTATGCCATCACAACATTTTGTAAGCAAAGAGTTAGTAAAACCAAATAGGTCTCTTTTGCTATATTTGTGTCTTGTTTAAGACATACTTGTTGGTATATGTCTTGTATTATTGCCAACTTAACGCATAAACCCAACCAAAGGTTATGCCGTCGTCATTTTTTGATAATACCAATAGCCACTACTTGATTGTTGTTGACATTGTGTATGTATCTTTTTTCCGGTATTGAAATGGTACTTTTTTATTATTGAACGTTGATATGTTATTTTCATGATACATGAGAATGTTACAATATCCACCATGAGACGAGGGATCGTTATAAAATCTAACACTATACATGAGAATGTTATAATATCTACCATGATACGAGAAGTTCGTTATAATTACTTTTTACTCGCTTACATACACTGTGGCCAAAGAGATAATTTGTTCCATTAAATGGTTATAAATATCTATGTTGTACCTTTCCTTTCAATACTAGGGTTCTTTCGTAATTCGTTCAATTTCTACATGAGACGTGGAGACGTTATAATACTTACCATGATTCGTGCGAACGATACAATCTTATTGTTGTTTTCTTTAAATAAGTTGACACTATGTACTTGTTCTACCGGACGTAGATCATTTTACCCTGACTTGTCACCCTTAATTGGGACCCTTTTTGTATAACTCATGACACTGAGGGAAATTTCCTTCACTGTAGTGAGAATTTTTTTTGTTCTCTTCAAACAAACATGAAGCTGTGCATTCAGCAATTTTTTACGCTAACTGATACCTGTGGACTTCTTGTCAGCGGACCCAAGAACCATCCACTATCCATTGACCATGGACTAGCCATCAGCTTCACTGTTGGTTATGAGGTATCGTGTCGTGGGAGTTAATTGAGACAGTGACACAAAACCACCTAACTCGTTGTCTGGGAGACGAATAAGAAAAACTCCCAGGTTTGTGAAACTTGAGCAAGGGTCTGTCTTGTTCTCAAAAACTGTAGAAGATTAAATACGACCCCTAATCTTTCACCAAATACACGTGAAAGATTAGATTGTTATTACTGTGTATTCTCCTTCACCTTTTCATAAAATTCATGTATATTTGTGTAAAGAGTTAGGAAATTTGCTGGTTGATATATTTCGTCCTCACATAGAGATCGAATTGGGAATTAGCTCAGTCACTATCAATTTTCGCTACTCAATCCTCCATCCTTCACCCTTCCATCAAATTCATGTATATTTGTGTAAAGAGTTAGGAAATTTGCTGGTTGATATATTTCGTCCTCACATAGAGATCGAATTGGGAATTAGCTCAGTCACTATCTATCACTCAATCCTCCATCCTTCTCCCCTCCATCAAACTCTTGTACATTTGTAAAAGTTAGGAAATCTGCTGGTTGACCACATTTCGTTCTCTGAAAGAGATCGAACGGAGAATCAGCTCCATCACCAGCAGACCTTCTCGCTCATCGCCATTTTTTTTTTCCCCTCATTATCCTTGAGGTTAATTTCATGAATCTGGAAGGTGTACCCTACGCACATAGCGTATCGTCTGTCTATAAGACAATCTTTATCCATGAAATTTGCTTCAAATCTCTCCTTTTCACCCTATTCCTAGGTAATCAACACATTTCTTGTAATTTTGAAAGTCGTAAGTTGTTATCGCTCAAGCGCTAACACCGGCCATGGAAGGCCAACTTCTTTCAGAAACTTGGTGTTACTACTGTACAACCACCTACCTATACCTTGTATATCAAATAGGTAACCTCACGCCAGTCGTGATAGTTTTTTTGTCTCCCCAATCTCGGGATACTCATGGTATAGTCAGCATATTGGATCTCTCTCTAATCTCTCTCTACTCTCTCTCACTCCTCTCTAACCAACGACGTTTTTTTTGTCTTTTTGTCTTTTCTCTTGAACATAATTTGTTTCTCTCCAAACGTTTTGCATCATTGGTCTACTAGGCAGGTAAACTTCAAGAATTTTGGCTCTAATAATAACCTGCCCCTGGATTAAAAAGAAGACCAGCAGCCCTTCTCATCACCTGCAAGCTGAGCTTCTCTTCTTTGCCGCCTTCACTTCCATCACTCACATCTCTCCAATCTCTGCGTACCAAAAACACCCGACCGCACCCAAATTAGGTGTGAGTCGTGCGTGCAGTTGCAAATCAAGTTGTCTCATCATTCAAACCACATTCAAAAGAACCAACCTCAGAGCATGCCAGCTCAAGGTTAATTATGTTCCTGCAATCAACCACTTGCCGTTTGTGCAAATCAACCACTTGCCGTTGTGCAATCAACCACTTGCCGTTTGTGCAAATCAACTACTGGCAGTCGTACAAATCAACCACTTGCCATTTGTATAAACCAACCACTTGCCGATGCGCAAACTCAACATAATAACCATTACACGCATCAACCATCAATCAACTTATTGGTATTACTCCATGTTATTACCAACTCCATTTCACCTTGACAACCACTGCTCCACCGCATCAGCATAATGGAATTCACGCTGGTACAACAACAAAACCCGGATACTTCTGGCCCTCCGCATCACCATCTCTCAACCACAACCAAGAAGCACAGTTCAATTTCTATGGCCCTAGTGATACTTGAGTGCAATCTCAAATGGGTCAAGTTACCGTGAAAATGTAACTTTATAACTTCAGTGAAATTACGTCTACTTGGTACTCTACGAAAACACTACGCTCTTCAAACTTAGCTTACAGACCAATGAAATTTTAAGAGTCCTTCTTTTTGTTCTTTTCATCACTGCATAACCTTGTATGTTGTCTTTTCATCACTGCATAACCTTGTATGTTGTTCTTTTCATCACTGCATAACCTTGTATGTTGTCTTTTCATCACTGCATAACCTTGTGTGTTGTTCTTTTCATCACTGCATAAACTTGTATGTTGTCTTTTCACCATTGCATAGCCATGTATCTTTTCTTTGTTTTTTTTGTAAATCAACACTGTTTTTTCTTCTCTCTCTACTTCCCTCACGACAAGGTGAAGAGGATTTTTAGCGCCTTAAGCTTCATTACCACGTCGCCTTTTACTGGCGGAGGGGGAATGTGTTACGTAATACAAGTCACCCTATAAAAAAGATGCATACTTTAGCCTCGCTTTCCCCATGCAAACGATCGTGGCGTACGTGTTAAAACGACACAACGCCGCGTGATCGGACGGACCACCCAGGCTGCTGGCAGTCAATACGGCCCGGCCTCGGCGCGCTTCCGCAGTGCAGAACCGACCTTGGTTATAGCAACACGGTCGCTCACGATGGCAAAAACCACTCGCGGGCATGGCGTGCATAATTACGCAATAACGGACGCGATCTCGTTCCAGTTTAACTAGATGCATTTCGCCATCAAACTTCCAATCATGTTTATTATCTCGGTTCGAACTAAACTCAATGGAGTCCCGCCTCCGTGTATAATTCCGAGTGCATTTCATCACCTCAACTGCCCCGTCGCCTCTGAGCGCGGGTAGTCCTGGTCAACATGATCTTCCATACCACACCTCAGGACGAATCGTAAGCTTTCAACCTATCCCTTTCTTGTGTTCAATTCTTGTAACTTCTTGTGAAAATCCTCGTTTCATCCGGTCGTCACAGAGAGTGTGGAGAGAGTAGAGATCCAATTTATACCTGTGTTTCTTTAGAAGATGATTAATATACCTTGTGCCTTTTACTTATGTGTTATTATTGTGATGGCCTTTTCCAACCTCCTGACCGATGGACGAGCTGCTGATCAAAGAACTGCCCACCCCTGATTGTACACGAGTCATCTGCTTTACCTTTCTACTGAGCTTAGCCAATTTATAACCAGGTTCGATTCCGGGTACCATATCATAGCAATATAAATATACAAGTTAACTGAAGTCAAGCCACAGAAGTTTCTTATGCTAATGTTCATTGGAAATGAAGTTTTAATATCTTAAAATTAATTTGGTTTTGGTGTTAAAGGAAGGGGAGAGGATGAGAAAAATAGGAAGATGATAGGAGATGCTCCCGATACATTCCATACTCTCATATTAATAATCGATCGTACGCATTACTTCATATCGATATTTCTTTAGGTTATTACCAAAAATGTCAATGCTGTAAAATTTTGTATTAGATTGTGCACATATACGAGGAATTGGGGAATTTTTTCGAATATTATATATAATAAATATAACCTAGTTATTTTCACAAAATTGAATCCGGATTGCTTATATCCATTTCTCAATTTTTTCTTGGTTTGTAGGGAAACCTAAGCGAAAATAAGACATTTTAAGAATAATTATCGGAATATATATATAGAAAATATTTATTCCTGTACCTAACATTTTAAGCCTACATGAACGTTACTTTTCATATAACAAATCTTCCACCACCTTCATCACCTCTACAGCAATAGTCATAATAAAAAAAGGTAAGTGTAATATATATATATAAATACTTTGTAATATATATTTTTTCTATGAAAAGAAAAATGTTATTTAAATAGTAAACACAAAATAAATTACTCAACGACGCGATTTTTCCATATAATTTAACACACAAATAATTGTGGACTTGATACAACCCTGAATTAGTGACAAGACTAAAAAATAACCAACATTTCTAAAGTTTTTTGCACGCATCAAGTAAAAACGCGTGATTTTAACCAACACATCAATAATTATCATGTGGCAAGCTCGTGCCATGTACTATTGTTTATATGTATTCGTTAAAAGCGTATAACACACTGCATGACGTCATGATTGTAACTACTTTGAAAGATGACGTCAGAAAATTTACTTGTCGTTAGTAAAATTCTATTAATTTCTGATATTTGTTAATGCGTTGCCTTCAATCTATCGGTAAGGTACTTATATTTTTTTTATTCAGATAGCTGATTACATTTTCTAAAATAAAGTCCGCGATAGGTACAATCTAAAATATTTGGAACTGGGTTATTTTTGTGATTGAAAAAATGAACTTGCCCAGCATAGCTGACAAGCAAAATAGCTTAACTCTAGAACAACAAAAGGTAAAACGCAATGCACAGTGCCCATTTTGCATTGCGACACAATGCGTGCGCCTTTTCATAAATGTGCACGTGAACCAAACCAAAATTGTGTTGAGGTTATTTTTCAATGGTTACACGGCTAGTCTAGTTGTATTTAGTCTATGCCTTTTAGACATTTTATAAGCACTTCATTCTTCCTTATACTACTTTGTTGTATATTATTACATATAATTTCTCACTTTGACTTTATTACTATACTACAGATTGCGACTTATATCTCTTTTTTTCATACTTTTAACCTTACTTACTATTTACTGATTATACCATTATACTTACATTTATATTGTTGCATTCCTTATGTTGCTGTACTATTCTATGTAAATTAGTATGTGAATGGCACATGTTGTGCCGTATATGTGAAATAAATAAATAAATAAATAAAGAAGGGCGACCAAACTATGGAGTTATGTTCTATCAGGCTTCTAACAAGGGATACTTACAATAGTTTTATGATTTGTAAATATTGTTACGTAATACAGTCTCCATATTAATTAAATAAGGCATAGTTTACCCAGCTTCCCCTCGCAGCTAGCCACCGCGTGTTCAGCGCACGTGACAGGCCACCCAGACAGCCAGCGCTAGCAGAGCTCACAACGCTCCCCGCGCCCGCCAGTCCAGAACCGACCTCGGGCATAGCAGCATTGTCGCTCGCGAAGGCAAAAACTACTCGCGGGCATGACTTGCATAATTACGCGATAACGGACGCGATCTTGTCCCAGTTAATAATTAACATCACGCGCTGCCAAGTCACAAACATGTGCCGTCATCACGACTCTAGCTTCACCGTCGGAGCCTTGCTTCCGGTAAATTCCAAGTGTAACGCAATAACAATTGACCGTTGCGTACCCCGGAGACGCAGAACATCTACAGCCCGACACGTTTCGCCGCTACCCATCTTCAGAACCAGGAAATCCGTAAGCCTTCAGTACCCCTCTTTCTTGTGTTCAGATCATTAATACTGGTAAAGTCCTCGTTTCATCCGGTCGTCACAGAGAGTAGAGAGAGTAGAGATCCAATTTATACCTGTGTTGCTTTAGAAGATGATTAATATACCTTGTGCCTTTTACTCATGTGTTATTATTGTGATGGCCTTTTTCCAACCTCCTGACCGATGGACGAGCTGATGATCAAAGGAACTGCCCACCCCTGATCGTACACGAATCTCCTCTGCTTTACCTTTTCTACTGAGCTTAGCCAATATTTAACCAGGTTCGAGTCCCGGTTTATCCATATCTTAGCAATATTCATATTTTTAATTGTTCTTAATATAAAACCTAACGTTTTCATACCCTTATTCACAATTTTTTTAATAATAATAATAATAATTGGATAATTTGTAGTGCCGTTTTGTGTGAAAAATCACCTCAAGTGGAATGTGGGTCGTAAAGTCTAGTTTCTCATCCATTATTATGCCAAGATCTCGCATTTCCTTTACTCTTTCTAAATTTGTTTTATTTATTGAATAGCCAAAAAATTGCGATGTTTTTTTTCTGGAAAAGGTCAAAATTTTGCATTTTTCTACATTTAAATATAAATTGTTTTATGAACACCAGTTATTTAGCATGTCTTTATTAGATTGAAGAACTTGACAGTCGTTTAAGGAGGTTATTTCTTTATATAATTTAATATCGTCGGCGAGTAGCAGAACATTGACATTTTTAAAGCAGTTGACTATGTCATTTATAAAAAAAATAAATAAAATTGGGCCAAGATGACTACCTTGCGGTAAGCCACTAGTGGCCTAAAATGGTTTAGATAAAAAAAAATTATTTTAACAAGTAAAGTTCTACCATATATGTAGCTACTTAACCAGCTTAACATATTTGCTCCCATAATTCCTAAAGCATGAAGTTTTTGGATCAGTACTTTGTGAGACACTTTATCAAAGGCTTTCGAAAAATCAGTAAATATACAGTCAACTTGTTTATTTTTAGAAAAATACTCCAATATGTAGTTTAGAAACAGTAATTAATTTGTTGTAGTTGATCTACTTCTAATGAAGCCATGTTGTTTGTCATTTATTAACTTTGTTAGTGTGGGATATATTTCTTCCAAAACTAAAGATTCAAAGATTTTGGGTAATACAGATTGTATGCATATTGGTCGATAGTTTGAAATGTCAGTCTCGTCACTTTTTTTAAATATAGGAATAATATAGCTGGATTTCCAGTAGACGGGAAAACATCCAGAGGATAGCAGGTGGTTAAATAAAATGGTTAGTGGTTTAGACAATACGGAGGAGCACTGTTTTAGTGCTTTTGTTTTAGACTTGTTTATGTCTAAGGAACTTAATTTATTTTTGCAAGATTCTTCGGTGATGTAGCAGTCTGTTAAATGTGTGGTTTTTTTGAATGTGTATGAATGAAAATTTTCTTCTGGTGTTTCATCATCACAAACATTTTTAAAGAATTTAGAAAAAAGATTTACAATGTCATACGTATTATTGGCGTATTTGTCGTCCATGTGCATTTCTGGAGGATAGTCTGCGCTGTCATTGTTTATTTTTTTTATAAATTTCCAGAGATTGTTCGAGTTTAAGGCTGTGTTCTTGATAGATTTGATATATGTTTTATAACAGATTTTAGAGAGATCTTTGCATTTTTTCCTTCTTTCACTGAAATTTGTATTTGAATTTGATTTTCTTAGAATTTTTTATGAAGTATTTTTTTTGTTGTTGTAAGGCTATTAGTTCTGATGAGAAGTTAGTTGGATATGTATGTTTTTTAGGAGTAAATAGTGGTACATATGATTTGATAGTGGTGGAGAATATTGAATAAAGGTTTTCTAAGGAATCGTCAATATTAACGTCAGACAAAAAAGACCAATCAACATGCGAAAGATGAGAATTTATAGATTCAAAATCTGTTTTTTTTAGTTGAGAGTTTTTTCAACGGGTTTCGGCTTGACGCCACATATATATATTTTTTTTTTATTATTATTTATTGAGTTAGTTTTTACATTTGAATATAAACTAATATAAACAAGATCATATTTCATTTTGTAATTTTACATATTTTTACAATAAATATAACATTTCTTTTTAAATACATTCATTCTCCCTTCATTCTTCAGACTTTCAGGCATTTCATCATACATTTTTAGTCCTTTGTACATTAGGCAGTTCTGTGATTTTGTTTTTTTCATATGTGGCAATCTAATCCTATTTACATTTCTGGTTTCGTAATTATGAACATCTCTATTAAAAACAATTTCATCCTTAAAATATTTTGGCATTTGGTTGTTCATGATTTTATGTACAAAAATTAACACATTAAATAATAGTCTCTTTTTTATAGAAATCCAATTTAGTTGTTCTCTCATTTGATCTATGCTTGCGTATTTTACTTTTCCTAGTATACATCTCATAGCTCTATTCTGTATAACATCTAGCTTGTTCAAGTTTCCTTCATTGGCCAAATACAACATAGTAGAGCAATAATCTAAATGTGGAGCAACTATAGTTTTATAAATCAGCTCTGTAGTGTTTCCATTTAGTTTATTTCTTAATCTTCTAAGAAAATTGACTTTTTTAGATACCTTCTTTAGCACATATTCAAAATTTGCTGCGAAAGTTAGTTTTGAATCTAGTATCACACCCAGGTACTTAATTTCATTTAACTTAATATAAAGAGGGAGTGATGGTTATCAACAGGTAACAGAGGATCATTACATTTCTCAATGAACAATTTAGGATAATTTGATATTTCTAGATCTAGTAAGCGATCATTTGTGTTGTATATAAAGTTATGTTGTAAATATTTTAAAAATTTGTCATATCTTAAATCTCACGTGCACAATCATTTTGCCTTTCATTAAGAATGAAACCACTATCACTTGTTTTCCATTTTAGGTTAGGGAGGTTGTAATCCCCGAGAATGATAATTTTAGAGTTAGGGAATTTGTAGAGTAGATTTTCAACGTCTTCGCTGTGGCTTCGATAGTTTCCGGCATCAGATAGTGGCGGTGTGTATAAAATTGCAATTATTTTCTTTTCTACAGTGGTATCAATTTGTACAAATAGTTGTTCGAGTGTATTATTTTTTGTTTTGAGTTTTCTTGACATCAATTTCTTCTTTATTGCAATTAGTACTCCGCCTCCCCTTGTTTTGGAACTGGATTTAGAGATTCTATCGAAGCGAAAAATTTTGTAGTTGTTAAGTCCGAGTTCTGATGATTTTATTTCCGAATCGAGCCAAGTTTCTGTCAGCACATATACGTCGTAATGGTATAGCAATATTGTAGAACGTAGTTCATTTAATTTGGTGCGTAATCCCCGCACGTTCTGGTAGTATATCTTGAGTTTGCATCGTTTTTTGGCGGTATTTGCACTATTTTAGGGTTTCCGTTTACATATTTTATAGTAATATCATTTTCGCCATTTTACTTTCGTTTTTCCAGTTCTTCTCTTAGATTTTTTAGATGTTTTCGTTGAAAAATTGTAGCATCGGGGTAAACCCTTGGATATATCCTTGTGTTGTTTTTTAAAAGATGACGTTTACTTAGCAATGTTGTGGATGATGTGGAGTTATTGATTTCTATTTTAAGGGACCTTGGTTTTTAAACACTTGGTTTTCCAATGCGGTAAACGCGTAGCATATCACGTAGCATAGCATAGCAGATATTAAAACAGTTACCTTGTTTTTGTCATCGATTAGTTTGTTGGCCGCAGTTGTTTCAATGTTTTCGGGTATATTACAAACGATGATGTTTTTTAGCTCTTTCGCTACGCTCATTGATTTCAGAAATTACCTCGCAAATGTCTAGGTTGATTTGCGGGGATGGGATATTTATTCCGATTTCTTTATAAGCCCGTAATTCACCCTCTAGACTAGCAGTTTTATTAGACACCATTTGCGACAATCTACCAATAGCTATTAAGAAATTACTTGTAATTGGGGTTAGTTTTGTTATTTGGTCTTTCGTGAACTTATTTGCGGGATCCGTTAAACAGGTATTAAATGCAGCCACAGCATTTTCTACTTATGTTATCAATGTTTCGACATCCATTTTGGTAAAAATTGGATTGCAAGTAGAAAAAGATTATTATGTTTATTTAATTATTTGACTGCAATGGTTTCACTCCCCTGAAAGTTGGTTTATTCCGAGTACCTACATAATATTTCTATGAGTACTTATGTAGGCAATACACTGCGAAACAGTAAGTTTGACAATGCAGGTAGGAATAATAATCTTCCAGATATTCGCTCTAAGTCACTTTTTAATTATTATTTTGTTTTCACTTTTGACAATTTAAAATCACTTTTTTTAATGTAAGACCCGTTACACTTGTGAGCAATTGAAGCCACGTTTTAATATACTTTTCACTGCTTTTGAGTATAGAAATTCACTGGTTTTCTGTTAATTTGTATAGAGCAAATATTTAATGTGCTCACTGTGTCACTGTTATTATTGTTGTCTTGAAGCTCAATTTACCCCAATAACCGACCATGATGACCCAGCCTTCGTTTCGATGGTGGATTCAAAAGTAGCCTTAATTTTAAATACAGAATCTGATGACTTGCCAATCAAATTCTCAATACCTAAGAAAATCCAAAAGATAATCAACGCTCTCAAGATAAAAAAGCTGCGGTCTAGACGGAATATCAAATAAAATAGTAAAATGTTCGCCAATTAAAGACATCTGCTCCCTAACAGCCATCTACAATGCGTCACTACGACTTAGTTGCTTTCCTAAAGCGTTTAAACATGAAAATGTAATTCTTATACCTAAACCGGGTAAAGACCCACTATTAACTGAAAATCATCGCCCAATCAGTCTCCTTCCTTGCTAAAGTAAAATCATAGAGAAAATCATTAAAACTCGTTTAGAATCATTTAATAGCGAAAATAAAACCTTGCTAGATTTTCAACACGGCCTTCGACCGGGACATTCTTCAATCCATCAACTTTTTATTTTTATTTTATTTTATTTGTGTACAAAAATTTTACAACATTACAGATATTTTATCTAATTTATTGTAAAAGTACCATTTTCACAGTGAGAATGTAGTGCCAAAAACCTTACAAACTCATTGAATTTTCCGAAGAATATGTCAAAATTTTTATCTAAAATGTTTAAATAACGTATCGCTCTTCCCACGGGCGAATTCGGGTACAGATTTGTACGACTCAATCGGCAATATTATATGTTATGGAGACGTGCCCGAGAGTGAGACTCTGGGACAAATAAATTGATTTGCGCCAGAATCTCACCGTTAGAGACGAGGCCAATGATTAATTTAAAGAAATATTTTAGCAACGCAAAACATCTACAAGTTTCTAGAGAATGGTAGTTAGTCATACCTAGAATAAATCTCGATGGATATAAATATGGATATGTTCCATAGAGGCGTAAAAATAAGAAACGTAGGATTTTTTTATGAACTCTTTCAATGTTTAAATATAGGATGTTTCAAATGGGGCCCAGATAATACAATTCGACTCCAGTACACTTAGCACCAGTGAGTTGTAAAGTAGCCTAATTGTTAGTGGGTTTTGAAATGAGCGTGAATTGCGAATGACAAAGCCCAGCAGTTTATATGATCTAATGCATAAGTCATTTGTGTGCTGGTGGAATGTCATTTTGCTGTCAAAAGTAACCCCTAGATCTTTTATTTGACTAAAGCGATGAAAAATGTTATCGTTTATTGAATATTCAAATATGATCGTCTGTTTTGCCCTTGAGAAAGAGACTACATTTCATTTAGGTGCACTGAAGCTGAAGCAGTTAATTTTTGCCCAGTTTGCGACAGAGTTCACATCGATTTGTAGGAGGACACAGTCAGCGAGAATTTTTATTATGCGGTAGAGTTTTAGGTCATCAGCAAACAATAAATAAGAGGAATGAGTGATGATTGAGCCAATATCGTTGATGAACAACAAAAATAATAGCGGTCCAAGAATTGATCCTTGCGGAACTCCAGAAAAAACCAGGAATTCAGCAGAGCGAGAACCTTTATAAAAAAACGTATTGTTTGCGATTTGTGAAGTATGAAGCAAAAAGTAACAAAAGTTTTTTGGAAAAGCCAAACGTAGCTATTTTTTTTAATAGGACATCGATATCGACCTTGTCAAAGGCCTTTTCAAGGTCAAAGTATGTAACATCTACTTGATTTACTTGGTCGAGAGTTCTTGATAGTAAGTCGGAAATGCATAGTAGATTTGATGATACTGACATCTGGGGTCTAAACCCATGTTAACGATCGTCAAGAAGAGATTTGACATGGCTATACAAATACCGATGAAGGATTTTTTCGAATATTTTCGCTACAGAGCAAAGAATTGCAACCGGCCGGTAGTTACGGATATCGCATTTATCGCCCTTTTTATGTATCGGGGTTATTTTGGTAAGTTTCCATATATCCGGAAAAGATCCAGTTCTTAAGCAAGTGTTAAAAAAATGACACAATGGTAAAATAAAAAAATTCAGAACAACCTTTAAGAATGAACGTTGGTATGTTATCAGGTCCCATTGAGTTGGGCTTACTTAGTGCGGATATTGCCGTCTTAACATCCTCCTCTGTGATTTTGACTAAGTCGAACGGCTGACCTATTTGCTCGGTGTTTATGATGGCGTTAACGTCAAGAGTTGGTTGTTTAGTATTATAGACGGATGAAAAAAATTCTGCAAAGCTGTATGCAATATCATCATACGTATTTAATTCATTGCCATCAAATGTCATAGATTTAAATGCGTTATTTGATTTTTTAAGCGTCTTTACATAAGTCCAAAACTGTTTGGAATCTGAAGCTAATGAAAGTTCGATGGAGTTTAAATAATTTTTTTGAGAGTCTCTTATCTCACGTTTAACTAAATTACGGTAAAGTGAGAATTGAGCATAGTCTGCGAGGAGCTTACTTTTTTTCCATCTTTTATGTAGCATATATATTTTTTTATATTACTAATAATATGATGAGAGTACCATTTAGGGTATACTCTGAGCGATGAAGTGCGGGGTGTAGAAGTCGGTATACATTTGTCAAATATATTATAAATTAGGTTGTAAAAGATTTCACTTAGATTATTCAGGTCTGTTGACTTTTGATAGACAGGTTGCCACGAGCATTCCGATAACAATTGGTACAATACCTGGTAGTTTCCTTTGTGAAAGCGCAAGGTATTCCCAATCCCTGCCCTGACCTTAGGAGAATCTGTACCCGGATTAGAGGTGGGAGGAGCATAACATATGTTTATAGTTAACGATGGATGAAATTTATCTTCATTTACAATAGGATCATAGCATTTTTCAACAGAATTTATAAAGTTTCCAGCACTACATAGTACAACGTCTAGAGTGTTGTTAAAATCATTAAATATTGTATTATGTTCCTTAAGACCATAAAAGCACTTAAAATATATTTAAGACACTAGGGTTGCAAGATGGAAGATTTAGATCACCTAATAGTAAAATATTTTTTCCATGGAGAAGATTACACTCACTTTCAATTTTATCAAAAAAGCTTGAATAAATTGAGACTGATGAACGAGGTGGTATATAAATGACGCATACATATAAAGTGGATGAATTAAATGTTAATTTGACCCAAAGCGATTCAACGTCAGGAAGATCCATCGAAGATATTCGTTCAGCGCGCAGATCAGATTCTGAGCGCACAGCCAGAAGAACACCCCCGGCACGTGTACCACGGTCTCTGCGGAAGACGATGTAATTCTCGGGGAATAATTCAGAATCATATACGCTTGATGTTAGCCAGGATTCGGTCACTGCTAATACATCGACATTACATCGAGAAAACAGATTATTCTTAAATACTTTCGTTTTCGAGTTCAACCCCCTCACGTTCTGATAGTAAACGGATAGAGTAGATTTTACTTTCCGTTCATTTCTTGTGCGTGAAGGGCTATGGTTTGTTGGTATGGTTTGATCTGCGAAAAAACCACTCGTTGAACGAAATATGGTTTGGCCATAAGTTTGGATCCATAAATGTGGCGAATTTTGATTCCGGGATCCCGATACGGAACGAAGCGTACTCAGACCGAGAAGATAGTCTGGTAACGTCACACTTTAAAGTGTTGTCAGTATTACGCAGGAATTTTTCAATGTCATCGGTTGAGGTGCTGGCGTCGAATTGCCAAGCATGAATGTACTTCATCCTTTCGACGGCAACCAGACCGGTAGGTTCTTGAGCGGTACCACGTAGAATAGGACGTCTCTTATTCCTATGCGTCACTTTCTTCCAATCGCTGGTATTGTTAACTGGCAGCTCGGAGGTAGAGGAGGTATGCCCGGTGGTGGAGCGGTTAACATAGGAGGAAGAGGTCGAGGCCTTGGGACCAATTTCGGTAGTTTGAGACCCTACTGATGGATCTGGAACAGAGGATGCCGTTGAAGCAGATGTTATAGCAGGTTGAGGGTCTACTTCCGATTTGCCCTTTTTTGTAGCAGATCTCGTGGTAATCTTACGAGCGTTGGGGCGTCCAACTAAGGCAGCTTGGGTTGTGGCAGGCGGTGGGCTAGCTGCTCTGTTTAGCTGTACGTCGCTGGGCCCCGTTGAGAGCTGCGGGGCGGAGGGGGGCGAGCGTAGTAAAGTTGTGACCGCTTGTGCGGCGGCGGCAGGCGCGGCGGGCAAGACGCGCGGGTCCGGGAGGATCGGACCTGCGGCGTTCGACGAAGAGACACTGCATGTACATGTACACATTTTAACACTACCGACATACGTTGTCAGTAAATTTTTAAGGGAATTCTGTTCCCTTTCAAAAAACAACATTTTGTCACTCAAACTTTCAATCGTTTTCGTTAGTAGGTGAAGCCCAGTCAAAATTTCATTACTGTCACCCATTTCGGTTATTATCAAGCGCTGATAATAGGAAACAGAAACAAAATTGTAGCGCGACAAAAAAGACTTGCGTTCCGGGCTATATAAAATACGTAGTCGAACACATAACAGAAGGTAAGTTTTTAGATTCTCACGGCCAAAAGCATTTTTGTTGTTTGTTTTTGGGGTGTTATGCCGTGTTGCGCTAACTCCTTCTTTAGCCGACGTTTCGGACAGCGTTGCAGTGTCCATCATCAGGGCAGATCCGGCGCCACTTCCGTTGGCATTTCGCACTTGGACGGGCCCAGGCCACAAATAAATAAGCACAAACTCGACAGCCAAAAATTTACACATCTTCGGATCTACCGGATCTGCCCTGATGATGGACACTGCAACGCTGTCCGAAACGTCGGCTAAAGAAGGAGTTAGCGCAACACGGCATAACACCCCAAAAACAAACAACAAAAAAACATAACAGAAGGTTTCAACATAAACAAACATACGGTGATCCTCACGTTCGACATAAGACAAGCATTCGACAGAGTATGGCATTACGGTTTACTATATAAAATGTATCTTATGGGCTTTTCTAAAGCGTCGATTAAAACGATATTCAGCTATTTTTCAGAGCTTACTTTTCAAATACAATTGGAGGACATATTATCCTCAATACGTCCACTAAAAGCCGGTGTCCCGCAAGGCGGATCACTGTCTCCTGATATGTATAACGTATATTCTAGTGATATTCCCCCACCAATGGACCACAATATAAAACTTTCTCAATTCGCATACGACAAAAACGTAATTTTAAGTTCAACTGTCGTAACCACTTCTACACGCCGCATACAGTTCCAGGCCAGTCTAATCGAAGATTATTGTAAAAATTGAGAATTTCAGTTAACTCCACTAAAAATGCTGCAACAGTCTTCATACGAAGAGTGCCCAATCATCCCCCGAACACAATTCTGTTTGGGAAAAGGGTCTCATGGGAAAAATCAATAAAATACCTCGCATTAACATTAGACTCTAAATTAACGTGAGCTAAAAACATCAATAAGAAAATAAAATCAGCAAATAAGTCAATATCAGCACTCTACCCGATGCTAGGTAGAAATAGTCGATTATCAGCAGACAATAAATTACTTATCTACAAGACGACCATAAGGTCGGGCTTTACATACGCTGCACCCATTTGGGGACACGCAGCTCACACACAATTAAATAAATTACAAACCCTGAAAAAAAAAACTATTCGATTAATATTGAATGCGCCAAAATGGATCAGGTTTAACACTCTCCATAAAGACAAAAACACTAATAAAGGATGTAATTGTTTCACACTCGGAAAAATTCTATGCTGGCCTAACCGGGCATGAAAATCCAACCATTAACACTCTCGCTCAATATAACGAGAATGAAATTACGAAACATAGAAGACCTTATGTAATTCTCCGCAAGGAGTAGGCAATTAAGTATATAAAAATAAATAAATCCTGTCTCAAGTTGCAGTATAACTTTAAGTTTCATTTCACACCACCGAATAAAATCATTTTTTTTCTTTTTAAAGAAAGACAAACATTCCCGGGTTACGAATAACCTGACAATATTTGAAAATCTCCTACTACCACCACAGTAAGCTGAAAATGTTGCTTGAGTTGTGATGGAGGACTTAGCCAGCCGAGGAATTGAACACACTACGCCTGGGTGGGACCCAAGCGCGATATCAACTCGGCCACCGACCGGTCATTTGAAGTAAAGTTTCAAAAGAAAATCCAAATTTGCCATTATGCTAGAGTAAGTAAACTCATATTTTAATATTTGAAACTGTTATTTCGTGGTGGAATTCCATTATAAATATATATAAAGAACACAATTTTAAACTTTTTTCCACTTGTTTTTATTTGACCGTGACCGGTTTCAGCCTGTTAGGGCCATCTTCAGACTGGTACAATTTTTGTCTTAAACTAGGATTTATATACATAGGCAAATTACATTGAGGGGAGGGGTTAACATAGTAGGTTGGTTTGAATTATGAGGGGTTTTTTCGTGAAACATGATATTTCCCAAATAAGTATTGTTATTAAAATCAAATGAATTTATCTGTAGAACTATGATAATTATGCCTATTAGGACTATCAATTTAAGGATTTACCCAACATAAAGTTATCGGTAATCTATTGTGTGGTTAGGAAAAAATATTTTAATGGATTTTATATAATTCAAATACATATTTATGATAGGTGACATACTGATTATAATGGATATAGCAACGGAGATTTAGCAACTGATTCTAATTTTGTGTTCATAACATTGTTGGAGTTTACTTTTTTTTAGTTAGGCGGGTTATCTCTAATGACTCTAGCCTATCTAATTTATGACCTTTGTCGCAGGTATGTAAAAATTTTACATCTCTATCCTTGTCAAACGAGTGTTTATTCTCAAGTAAGTGTGCCGCAACATTCGACATTTCGCCTTTGTCATTTACCCAGCTTGAAAAATGTTCCTTTATGCGGGTTTTGAATGATCTACCCGTTTGGCCTATATAGTAAGACGGGCAATTGGCACAGTTGATTTGGTAAACTCCTGAGTTTTCCATTTTATCCCTTTTATCTTTATTATTTATTAGGATTTTACCTAATGAATTTACATTATAGAATGCTGTTTTACAATTGTCTTTATTGGTTATCCTAGATATTTTTGTGGATATATCACCAATATACGGTATTTTAACCCATTGTTTTTTTGTGACATCATTTTCATTGTTGATTGTAAGACCTTGTGATATGATTGCCAGTGTGAGTTTTTTATTCTTTTTCTTTAATAAACTATCAATAAGTTCACTACTATATCCATTATTATTTGCTATGGTTTTAATAACATTTAGTTCATTATTATAATTTATACAATTCAGGGGTATATGTAAGAGTCTGTGAATGAGTGAGTTAAATAACTCACTTCAACTTAAACTTAAATAACTCACTTCAACTTAAATAACTCACTCATTCACAGACTCTTACATATACCCCTGAATTGTATAAATTATAATAATGAACTAAATGTTATTAAAACCATAGCAAATAATAATGGATATAGTAGTGAACTTATTGATAGTTTATTAAAGAAAAAGAATAAAAAACTCACACTGGCAATCATATCACAAGGTCTTACAATCAACAATGAAAATGATGTCACAAAAAAACAATGGGTTAAAATACCGTATATTGGTGATATATCCACAAAAATATCTAGGATAACCAATAAAGACAATTGTAAAACAGCATTCTATAATGTAAATTCATTAGGTAAAATCCTAATAAATAATAAAGATAAAAGGGATAAAATGGAAAACTCAGGAGTTTACCAAATCAACTGTGCCAATTGCCCGTCTTACTATATAGGCCAAACGGGTAGATCATTCAAAACCCGCATAAAGGAACATTTTTCAAGCTGGGTAAATGACAAAGGCGAAATGTCGAATGTTGCGGCACACTTACTTGAGAATAAACACTCGTTTGACAAGGATAGAGATGTAAAATTTTTACATACCTGCGACAAAGGTCATAAATTAGATAGGCTAGAGTCATTAGAGATAACCCGCCTAACTAAAAAAGTAAACTCCAACAATGTTATGAACACAAAATTAGAATCAGTTGCTAAATCTCCGTTGCTATATCCATTATAATCAGTATGTCACCTATCATAAATATGTATTTGAATTATATAAAATCCATTAAAATATTTTTTCCTAACCACACAATAGATTACCGATAACTTTATGTTGGGTAAATCCTTAAATTGATAGTCCTAATAGGCATAATTATCATAGTTCTACAGATAAATTCATTTGATTTTAATAACAATACTTATTTGGGAAATATCATGTTTCACGAAAAAACCCCTCATAATTCAAACCAACCTACTATGTTAACCCCTCCCCTCAATGTAATTTGCCTATGTATATAAATCCTAGTTTAAGACAAAAATTGTACCAGTCTGAAGATGGCCCTAACAGGCTGAAACCGGTCACGGTCAAATAAAAACAAGTGGAAAAAAGTTTAAAATTGTGTTCTTTATATATATTTTTAAGTAAACTCATTGTTTAGGAAATCTGTCATTAAATAATATCCAACTAAAAGACAGTTCATACTGTCAGTACTACTGGACGACAATGTTTTGCAACTACCATCGGCAGCGGATAAAATCCTCGAAGTTTATCAAATGCGGTGCGGTCGACAAGGAGCACCGTAAACACAGAAATTTCAACAAAGAATTCAACATCTGTTCTGTCCTCCAAAGCCTACAGGAAAAATTGCTACACTCACACTTAAAGTTAAGCTACTAAAAATGACTCGAAACGATGAACACGGACAAGTGCATACCTACCACGAACGCCATCATCATCATTCCTAATTTTCGGTTAGGAAATTATTCAAAATAATGCGGTAAAATAGACAACAATAATAGCTTAGCCGGATATTGCAGATTTCACAAAATTGCGGAGAAAAGTCTTTCAAATGCCTTCAATCGTGCTCATCCAACCGCAACAAATCGGGAAACGACTAAGGAAATCCGCAGTAGGGACATGCAAATTTACAGAAAAAACACTTCGTCTCTTTATCCACAAACTCGACTGTGACTCGACATTTTTTTTTAATCGACACTGGCGTGAGCAAGATGACTAAGAATACTGTCACCTCATACACATGTCCCACCACGATGTACGGTGCTAACGGACCTGCAATTAAAACATACGGCACCAGAATCATCGACCAGAGTCAGAGTCTCCAGAGCCATCATAGGAGCGGACTTCCTACACCATTATAACCTAAGCGTCAACCTGAAGAAAGCTACACTAACGGATCAGTCCACAGGTCTACAGATTCGAGGCATAATGTTACGAGAACCCTCATGTGGCATCTCGACGTTGTCCACAAATCAAAAATACCCAAATATTCTAAATAAATATTTTTCAATTATTGAAGACATGTTTAGCGATTCCTAAACGAAAATTTGAAACAGAAAAAGATACGGTTACATCTAGGGCTCACCGTTTTTTTTCTGATTTTTCGATTACAAATTTTCGTTTGGGAATCGCTTATATTGTATTATATTATTGTTCTTATAATATCGCTAATATTGAGGTTTTGCTCATAAATTTATTACAAAAATAAAATATTCATCCTACACTTGAAGAAAAAGTCAATAGATGTCGTACATTAAAAAAAGATACATTTATCTAAGACACTTTCTAGATTGCATTTATTTCGAGTTGAATCTTGTAACCATACATAAAGATAGAAGCCAATAAAAATGTGCGGTGAGAAAATGAATACAATGTTGGTAGTTCTTATTCATTAGTTCTTATTCGTTTAGTTGGTAGGTCGTATTGTTAAATACGACCGAAGGAGATAGGGTCCCATTTTTTTTTTTTTTGTTTTTTGATTTTCTGTTTCAAATTTTTGTTTATGAATCGCTTATATTGTTTTCAAAAGTTAAAAAGATCTTACATTTGGCTAATACGTAAATAAATTGGACCTTAAAACTAACATGATAGTCTTATTGTCTACACATGAAAACAGGCCATTTGCAGAGTTGTTGCTCAAAATTGGGAATGGGCAGCTACCACAATACAATGGGAGAATTAATACCGACAATAAAAACCTTTGCGTTTTGGTTAATGACCTTTAAAAATTGGTTGACAATGTTTATCCAGAAATTAATGACATAAGTCGTAAGACTATACCTTGGTTCAAGGAGAGAACAATTCTGTCACCTACTAACAAACAAGCAAAGGAAGTAAATAACTTGATTCTCTCGATGATAGACGCACCGACGTAAGCATCTACTCTGCACACACTTTGCTCGATATTGAAGGGGCTGTTAATTTTCTCACAGAATTTCTGAATTCCTTGCTGCCTTTTGGACTCCCCCTTACATAAATTGGTGTTGAAAGTAAGGTGTGCAATTTATTTTATTACGGAACCTTAATCCAATCAAATTATACAATGGTACCCGTTTGCGGGTAAAATCATTAAAAACATATAAAATAGAGTATGCAATTCTGACCGGATGTGGAACCGGAGAATTCATGTGTCGGTCTGTCATGAGTCGTCTTGTCTTTAGACAGACTAATGGCATTAATAATCTTTTAAATAAAAGTGTAATTGCTTTCACCAGAAATAGGTAAGAACTAAGCATAGTTTTAAAAAATATCCTCCATATATTTGTAACTCAATGTAAGATTTTATTTTAATTTATTATTTCATTTCATGCGTTGAAAACAACGCACCTTTCATTTTAGTATGTAGCTTAAATGGTGTTCTGGACAGGAATCTATAGATTTGGGCGCCGGGTCCAAACCGTTTCTTCAACCGATGACAATGCTCCTTTACGGCCGATGATGATAATAATTGTAAAGTTTATGGCAATCTGCCTCCCGCACCCGGTGCTCGGTGAATGTTGAGGACTGGTTGTGCTGTCGTCTCTGCTCGCTTCTGGCGGTTTTCCTAGCAGGGCCGGCTGGTCTTAAAGAGGTAAACACCAGAAAATTTGGAGCAGAAGTCTAGGCAGTCGGTGGTGGGACAGGAATCACTTGTAAGTAAAACACTTGTTTTGATGGTAAATATGAACTAATCCAATTTTATTTTTCTCACTGCTTATATCCTATAAGGTCGACCAAAAAGGGGTGAGGATTTTACACACGCTACATGAGAGTACATGAGCCACCGCAAAATGTTGCACATTCATTTTGTCGGTGGATTTGCTGAAGGCGGACGCTTAAAATTGACACTTTGCAAAAATTTTCCAAGCTCGCCTGTATACAATCACACAGTTTTATTACATAGTAGTTACAACAATTTGTATCTTGGCAACTAGATGTTTAGTTTGTCAAGATACGACAAAAAATAAGAAATTTTTGTAAAATAAAATTGTAAATATGATCTTGAAGCGATCAAATATGTAAAAAGGTTATGGTTAAATTAAATCGTTAAAAAAAGGCATTTTAAAACTCTCCTCGGTAGCCAAAGATATTAGAAGAACGAGATGTGCTTATGAGCAGTTCATACTGTGTGGAATTGTTTTGCCCAGTGTCACCGGTTTTGTTCACCAATACTACTACACACCTTCGCTTACGCTAAGGTATCCGCACTAATACATAGAACAGATTTTTGTGCGTACACATCCCGACAGTATTCAAAGTATCCTAATTAGCTAGTACTCCGCCTACGGTCCGGCGGCCAACATAACATATCTCGTTCTTCTAATATCTTTGTCGGTAGCATATCGTAAATAGTTTTTATTTAACTACCGCTGAGGATAAAACATGTATTTTTAGCAAATTTGTAAATTATAATTAGTTAGTGAAATCTGCATACAAAAAACTGAACATCGTACCGATCGACCGGGGTACGTGCACGATGCGGTATCGATACTTTTCGGAGTCAAAAATTTTGGGCAATTTTGGCCGAAACGGGATATGAATGAGCGGGTGGCGGGGAGTGAGGAATTTTCCAGTGGCTTGGAGTTGGCACATTTTATAAAAAATTACATATTTTTTGAAAACGGAAAAATATGGCCAACAACATCCGTTACAAATGATTACAAAATCATAAGGCTTTAGGGTATTTTTTGTGGTTTAGCCATAATGGAGTTTTTTTGTAGGATTCTAATTTAATTGATAATTATTAACACTTTTAAGGAGCTATTAACTATAGGCGTATGTGACAAAGAAAAATATTATCACGACTCTAAAAAATTCTCAAACGAATAAAAAAATCGTTAATTTTTCAAGAAATACATAAATAAACTCACGCTCTTTATCAGACTGACAGACAAGTACTTTCATGACAAAAGAAAAGACGTTGGTCAGGACAGCAAAAAATTCTGGATGATCATCAGCACAATAACCAACAAAGGTACAAATCAAACAGTACCAAAGGAAATCTCATATCAGGGAATTACCATTGACACCGAAAAAAGCCCAAAACTATGTGGTAATATTTTCAATGATTATTTTGCAAATGTCGGTACAAATTTTGTTCGTTATATTATCCTTGACAATAAACAAACTAACCCGCCAGATGAAAATTGAGGAAGGTTTCTAATTTTTTGAGGAAGGTTTCCAAACCTTTGTTTTAGTAACTGACAATGATGTTGAAAATACTACAGGGTTTTCCAATAAGAGGTGTTATTTTGTTATTCCAATCGTAAAAGATCAATGGTTTCGTTGTTTGTGTGGCACGTAGCGCCGTCTTGTGGAAAGTAAACGTTGTCCAAATCAATACCATCCGTTTACTTTAAACAAGACGGCGCTACGTGCCACACAAACAACGAAACCATTGATCTTTTACGATTGAATATCAAAATAACACCTCTTATTGGAAAACCCTGTATAATAAGTTTAAAAGCATCAGCAAGTCCTAGATACGACAATATAATTGTTACAATATTTAAAGCCGTACATAAAGAAATCAGCAAACTAATTGTTCATATATTAACACCAACTTAAAAAGGTGTATTCCCAAATAATTATAAGAAAACTATCGTTACCCCAATTTTTAAATCGGGTGATGAAGAAAATATTTCTAACCATCGTCCAATAGCTCTTACATCAAAGATAGCGAAAATTTATGAGAAAATTGTTAAAAAATAACTCAACAACTGCATAAAAGACAATAAAGATATTAAGTCCACATCAATTTGGCTTTAGGGACAATCTCAGCACACAAGATGCAATTGCTAAACTGACATAAAAAATCATGCAAAAGTTAGATAGTGGAGAAAAGTGTCTTGGTATCTTCATTGACCTCCGCAAGGAATTTGATAGAATATCACATTCCAAGCTTCTAGAAAAACTAAAGAAAATTGTAATATATAAAATAAAGTGTCAAATGTCAAAATGTCAAAATAAATAATACCTTAAGCGAACCCGAAATCACATTTTTTGGTATACCGCAAGGAACTGTCATCAGTCCAATCCATTTTAACATTTATGTAAATAATATGTTCACACTCCCAATAGTTGGAGATATCGTATGCAGACGACACTGTATTAACAACAAAATAAAAACATGGGACGAAACAACGAGGATAGCAAATTCCAACATAAACATTCTCAAAATATGGTTTGACCAAAATTGTCTGTCACTAAATACTGAGAAAACATATTTTATCCCATTCTTATTGAATGAAAAAAACGTCAAAAATAATGTTACAATCAAAATCCACTCTTCCGAGTGTGAAAATAAAAAAAAAATAATGTAACCATGTGAAATGTTCACCCATAACGGGCAAAAATAGCATTCATTATTTGGGTGTTGTAGTTGACAGTCAATTAAAATGGAGAGTTCAAATCGAAAATACTATAACTAGATTAAGAAAACTAATAGAACCATCCTATCATCCAGTATGATTAAAATTTTATATTTTTCTCTTGCCCAATCCATATTACAATATGGTATAATCGGTTGGGGAGGGAATTTCAAAACTAACCTTTCACCTGTAGAAAAGGTCCAGATGTTAATTTTGAAGGTCATCCCAAAAAAACCATCGATATTTCCAACCATGCAGCTGTGTAACTCTTTTGGGGTTCTTAGATTAAACGAAATTTTCAAAAATAATGCACTTTTATAAATTCATAAAGACCAATTCAATTCAACAATTTTTACAAAAATAAGTAACCGATCAAGATCACGTGGTAACGTAGGAATCCCTAAATATAAAACTAGTGCTTGTCAACAACATTATACTTATCAAAGTATAAAATTGTTTAATGCCCTTCCGGATAAAATTAAAACTGAAAAAAATTATAAAACTTTCAAATTACAAATCAAACAACTTTTAGATAAACCCAACAGTAATCACATGTTTTAATTTCATTGGATACATTTTTTACATAGTTGATTATATGAACCCATTTGTAATTTTTATTGGTTGAATCGTGTTATGAATCTAAAATGAATGATTAATTAAAAAAATATGAACAAAATATAATATTTTAAAAAAAACTCCATATTCTTTTTTTACATATCCTCTAATATAAGTTATTTTATAAGCTTACAAATATGGGTTTATTGTTGTTGCGTTTTATCAAGTACCCATTTCATACAATATTGCCAGCTCGGTCTTTGAACAATTTACAACCAGTTTTCAACCTACCTTCTATTATTTCGTACCTAATAAGTACATTTTTATTTTTATATGTTACGTTTTCTATGTTTAATAAGTATTATATGATTTAAGTTATATTTTTTTAAGTTTGTTATTAAATTTCTCAATTATATTGTGTTATCAATTTTATCATCTAGTTTAATAACTATTTTTTATTTTTAGCTACATCAATTAATGAAATTTTTCAACTTATAAACCATAATGACGCCACTCCCCAACTCAAACACGAGAAATAATTTCTCAATTGAGTTGTGCAGTTTCGATAAAAAAATATACCATTTTTTCTAATCAGCCTCAAAATATCAACATTTGTAAATTATCTATTAGTTTATTTAAAAAAAAAATAAAAACCACCAAAAGAACACTCCAACGTGTGAAGTATCTCAGTACATTGATAGAAGTATCGTTTCAATTTCTTCTATCATATATTTCTGTCGAAAACTATTACTAGGCGTGTCGACGACATTGAAAAACATATTGAAGAGGTCCAAAGAAAACACCATGTTTTGACAGACTGAATAGCATAATAGTGAAAAATGTCTGGATCCTTCCGAGGAGGACCTTTTTCAAGTTATACGTGCTTGCAAAGAGAAATTTTCTCCACAGAATAGAGAGGAGTACTCCGTATTATACCCAAGGGTTACGACAAGCCAAGAACTGACATTTGGACTAATTACATTGCTTCCAGTCAAATCATTAGGAACAGGCTGGCTTCATTAAGTCCTGTCTCCACCTACCGAACGTCAATTTGGCTTTGTAAATTCACGGAGCACGTAATTAGGTTTGCGCTATAATGTCTGAGGGTCTGTCCAAAGAGGAGAGTTATGGGAGTCAACAACCAACACCACTGGTCCCTACAATAAAGCGTGGTAGCCAATTATACTATTAAAAGTAAAAAAACTGAAACTGACCTGCAAAGCTGTTCAAGATTGTCACAGACTATCTAAACGATACAAGCATTACACTCCCATATGGTGAAATTACCACAAACCGTAAAATACTTCAGTACTTGTCCCAGAATTTGGGAATATACTCTCCGACGATTCCTCCAGGTTGACCTTGCCTGACGGGTTTATAAATTTCTTCTGGTCTCGGGAAACAGCAGAAAGGAAGTGGAATGCAAAGTTGAAGAAGTTCGGAGAGAAATTTTAGAATGGGGAAAGAGAAACCGGCTGAACTTCGTCTCCCAAAAAACCATGGATCTCCTAATTAAAGGTTATCTTGATGGAGAAAGAAATCCAACCATTAAAATTGGAGTCTCAAACATACCTAGGCGTTATCTTGGATCGCTTATCGTCCTTTTTGGCGCATGTTAGGAGTATTTCCAGCAAGGCCCAGGCTCTGTACCTGAAATGGAGGAGACTCTCAACTGTGGAGTGGGGATTGCGTTCTCCAGCACTTCGTCACCTGTATAGGGGGCTCTGATTTGGACATGAAGATTGAGGAGCATAGCGCATACCCTCAGGATTGCGTCGATTAAATGGCTTTATTCCCTAGCTCACAGCATGTATTTTTGTTTTTTAAATGCTTCCGATTTTTTGTCCGGGTTAAATCTTCCCCATAGGAAAAACTAAGCCCTTCCACTCACTTTTTCACAAATGATCATCTAGTCAATCAACACTATGCAAGTGTATTAATATATTGTTGTTTCATTTTGGTTTTACTTTCTCTCTCCCTCTGTATGTATATATAAAGAAACATTTTGTATTATTGATTAAATTAATTTTGTACCCTGACGATGCTCGAGTGAAGCGAAACCGGTCTTTCTTAAAATTAATAAAAATTCGTGGTTTTAAACAAAAAATATTGTTTTATTTCATTAAAAAATCTTTCGTTATCCTACATGTATTCAAAATGACCGAATTTTGCATCTATATATATAAATTTTTTGATAGATCTAATATATATATTATTATTATTATTTATATGTTTATATTATCATAAG
The DNA here is from genome assembly GCA_026573805.1 of Hesperophylax magnus. Classification (NCBI taxonomy): domain Eukaryota; kingdom Metazoa; phylum Arthropoda; class Insecta; order Trichoptera; family Limnephilidae; genus Hesperophylax; species Hesperophylax magnus. The sequence goes on from JAIUSX010000082.1 coordinate 4,424,165, forward strand.
GTGTAATAAGAGAAATAATAATCTTATTTTATGAATTAAACTTAAAACCCAATTCATATCGTAGTCTGACAAAAAAAGTAACCAGTCAACTCAGGACAGTGGCAATTCAACACACTTTCAAAATGTGACGAAAAAAAACTAAGTTAAGTTATGTTATGTTTACAAGCCAGATTTTTTCACGTTTCAAAAGAATTACCACTGCTCTCGGTTGTCATAGAACCAATAAAAACATAGGTACATTTTTACTTACTCTCCTGGTACTTATTGCATGCATAATCCTTGCATTTGTCTTGGAAATTGCTTAATCTAGGTGTATTTTTAATTTTATTAGGAACGAAACTATACATGTGGATTCCTTTATTAGGTAAACAATTCTGTGGTTCTGTTATGTTCGTTTTTTTAGTCTTGTGTTTTCTTTCTGTCTTTATGATTTGTGTGGAAGTCTTTATTCCAATGTAGTTTGTCCTTAAAGTGGGTTGGTAGTAAATTTTTAAACACCTGTGGATACAACCTAAAACGTATTTGTTATTGGTAGGTATTAATTTCTTAGGCGTTAACTAAAATTAATATAGTTTACAAAATAGTACAATAATATGAATCACCTTTCACACCATCTTCAAATCTTCACCCCCACATAACTATTTCTAAATATTTCTGTCATCATCATCATCACTTTTGGCTCTACAACCCCTGGTGGGTCTTGGCCTCCTCAAAGAGTCTACCTCCACTCATCTCGGTCCCGCGCCAGCTCTCTCCAGTTTCGAAGCTCCAAGGCAGACAAATCTTTGAGGACGTTTTTGCTCCATCTTAACCTTGGCCTTCCCAGGCTCCTTCTCCCTATCGGTCTTGAGCTCAGCAGGGACTTTGGTTCTTGATGCTCGGTCATTCTCTCCAATGACCAAGCCACCGAAGTCTTCCCAGTTTTATGAACTTTGTGACGTTTAGCTCCTTAGACAGAGTATAGAGCTCATTGTTATAACGACTGCGCCAAAATCCATTTTCTAAAACCGGTCCGAAGATGCGCCTCAAAATTTTCCTTTCAAAAACGTCCAGTGCTCGCTCATTCTTCTTAGTTAGAACCCACGTCTCGGCTGCGTACGTAAGCTCTGGTCTAATTAGTGTTTTGTACACTAATACCCTGGTGGTTCTGGAAAGCAGTCTGGATTTTATTTGTTTTTGTAGGCGGAAATAGCAGCGGTTTGCATTCACGATGCGCTTCTGGATCTCCTCTGTAGTGTTGTTATTGTTAGTTATTAGGGAGCCCAGGTATGTGAATCTTGGTACTGTTTCAAAATTTTGGCTTCCACATACGATAGATAGGGTTTGTTGAGTACATCCTACGGCCATGTGTTTGGTCTTCTGCTGGTTTACTACAAGACCCATATTTTTGGCAGAACTTTCAAGATTTATGAAGGCGTCTTGTAAATCATCGGGATTTTTCGCAATTACGTCGATATCATCAGCGTAAGCCAATAGTTGCAGAGAGTTGTCAAATATCGTTCCTCTTTTCTCAATGCCTGAGTCACGAATAACTTTTTCTAAGACTATGTTAAATAAGAGGCAGGCCAATCCATCTCCTTGTCTCACCCCGTAGAGCGCTTCAAATGGTTCGGACAGATTACTGCCAACCCTGACTCTACAGGTTACTGGGGACATTGTCAGTTTCACCAGATTGATCAGCTTACGCGGTATTCCAAACTCACTCATTGCATTATACAATGCCTTCCTATTAATACTGTCATACGCGGCCTTGAAGTCCACAAAGAGGTGATGAGTCTCGACATTGTATTCTAACGTTTTTTCTAAGATCTGTCTCAAGGAGAAAATTTGATCAATGCATGATTTGCCTGGCCTGAAGCCACATTGGTAGTTGCCAATAATTTCCTCGGACATTGGGAGCAATCTTTTGTACAAGATGTTAGACATAATTTTATAGCCGGTATTTAACAACGTTATTCCCCTTTAATTACAGCACTCGAGTTGGTCGCCCTTCTTGTGTAGTGGACAAACAATTCCTAGTCTCCACTCTTCGGGCATCTCTTCTTCTGTCCATACTTTTTGAATTAGGTTATGCAGGTATTGAGTAAGCTCTCAACCTGCTGCTTTAAATAATTCAGCCACCAGCTCATCTGACCCGGGGGATTTGTTGTTTTTCAGCTGTGTTATTGCCTGTTTCACTTCCTCCAGTGAAGGGGGTTCAGTATTGTCATTGTACGAGTCATCTCCCATGCTCTCCACCGTGTTGGGCTCTACCTCTGCCGAGATGTTATTGAGAACCGTATCAAAGTGTCTCACCCATCTCCTCAGGATGTCAGGCTTTTCACTCAGTATCACTCCGTTCTCGTCCTTGCATATATTTATTTTTGGCTTAAACTCAGCTCTCATGTTATTTACTTTTTTGTAGAAAAGCCTACTCTCATTCTTAAGCCTAGGTGCTTCAGCCTCTCTAATTTCTTTTTGTAAATATTCACGTTTTTTTTTCCTGTGCAACTTCTTTTCTCTCTTCCTTGTTTCCCTGTAGGTGTCCATAAGTAGTCCTGTGCAGTCTTGTTGCAACGTTTTTTGGTAGAGTTGATTTTTCTTTTTCGTTACTTCTACGCAGTCTGAGTCAAACCAATGGTTTCTTCAGACAGGGGTTTCTTTACCCAGGGTTTTGAGAGCAGCTGTTGTTAAAAGGTTTTTGCAGGCCGTCCATTGTGAGTTGATATCATTTATGTCACACTGCGCTTTCTTGTTGAGTGTAGTTCGAAACTCTATTTTTGTTGCGGGGTCTTGTAGTTTGTTGGTATTAAATTTTGAGATTTTAGACCTTGTTGTTTTACCAGCATTTGATATTTTAAACCGCAGTCGACTTGCAACGAGAAAATGGTCAGAGTCAACATTAGCTCCCTTGTAAGTTCGGACATCTGGTAGATTGGATTTATGTCTAGCACTAATAAGTACATGGTCTTTTTGGTTTTTTGTTCTTCCATTTGGGTGTTTCCACGTGGCTTTGTGTATATTTTTGTGTGGAAATAACGTACCACCTGTGACCATATCGTAAGATGCTGCAAAGTTTATCAGGTGTTCTCCATTCTCGTTTGAGTGTAGGTGTGTTTTCCTATTGTTGGTGTGAAGTGGGGTTCCCTACCAACTTGCGCCTTCATGTCCCCTATTATTCCCCATAGCATTCATCCAAAGCTTTCTCCAGCTTGTCATAGAAATCTTTTTTTATATCGGTGGATTTGTCCTCTGTGGGTGCATGGACATTCAGTATGCTCAGATTGAAAAATCTTCCCTTTACTCTGAGATACGTCATTTGAGGGCTGAGTGCCTTAAAGTCCATGACGAGGTGCTTAGCTCGTTTTCTTACCAGGAAACCTGTCCCCTTTATGTGGTGCTTTTTGTGACAGCTGTAATACATGCAGTAGTCTCTTTTTTCAAAGATCCCATTCCCCTGCCATCTAATTTCAATGTTTCAAATATTTCTGTACTCGTATAATTTTAAATTAGTTTTAAAAAACGATTGTGTATGACACGGACCTGTGAAAACCGTTAACAAATTATTTAAAATATATAGTAAATAAAATGCGTAGGTATTGTTAAATAAAACTATTCAAAAGCAAAATAATATTTATAATAAATGCAGCAACTTTGTATTATCTTAATATTTTTTATTATTATTTTCTTCACCTTAAGCTGAATAGAAAGAATAGATTGATAATTTAATTTCCCTGTAAAATGAGTCAAACCACTTTGTACTCATTATATTTTTGGAAGCACTGTCTAATATAACGTATATGTGTAAAGTATATTATATATCGTCCCAATAATTCGTAGAATGCGTAACCACCAAATGTAAAATTTTACAGGAGGCAAAAAAAACCTCGTAGTGAAAAAAAATGAAAGACGGCTCATTCTTTTTATTTATGTTTCGAACATATAATATATTTCGAAATTTATTTTCAATCATTAAACTTTTGTAAGTTAAGGCTTTCTATTTCAAATCGGAGTTAGGAAGTTTACATAAAAACCGAGAATGGAGATACGTATTTTACAAAAGATACATACTTTTCTGCGAACAGTTTTATGAACAACCTAGGGGAAAAATTGGGGGATAGGAATTTTACATTCACAAAATAAAACACAACAATGTATGTATATGTCGAGGCAGTCTATTTAGATGCATTTTAATGATTTTAATGATGCGGAAGGTTATCGTAAAAGGAGTGGTAATCCTTTTCTTATGTCTGTTTTAAGTCTTGTAAATGCTGGTACTTTTCCTTCCTTAAAGGATTAAATCTGACTCTCAAGTGAAATCTTCAAACTCTGGAGATCATTACAGATTCGGCGACGGTTTTGTGCTGGGTGAGATCTACACTGACCGGGAGTAGTCGTGTCAGAGATGCTCGTTAAACGACGCTTGGGGTTGATGAAGGAGATTGTAGAAGAATTTGATCTGACATTTTCGATCACCCTTGTAGAGTCCTATAGAAATAAAACTGATGTAAGTACTAGGGTTTGCAAGACCCGGGCAAAGAGTAGCTATGACAGGAAACGTTATGAAAGAGACTCCTCAGAGTGTGAAGATAGGTGAGAGAGACTTGAAAGTGGAACTGGTGAGCAAACATGTGCTTTAAGCGTAGAAACTCTCCATGCTCAGCATCACTTTGGAGTAAAGTGAACGCCTCATCTTGCCCGGCTGGTCGATCCCAAGGCGAGAAGAAAAGACGTCGATATATGCGTGCGTTCCTGCATACGATGCAGGACAATTGACCCTCCGCCATCATCCCATGAAGCGGGTAATCTTAATGTTGTGACAACCTGGAGTCGCTTGGCAGTTGATGTTACTCATTTCGGTAGGAAATGTTTACTCACATTTATCGATTACGGTCCAAGTAGATTTGCCAGGTGGCGGGAAATCGAGTCAGATAATGCAGCTTCGATTATCAGACATTTGGAAGAAGTGTTTCGGGAAAGAGGCCCACCCAAAGTAGTTCTCATGGACAATGGTACTGCATTTTGTTCCTAGAGTGTTACAAATAAGTGTAAGAGATGGAATGTTCGTCAAAAATTTCGCGCGGCATACCGACCAGCTGGAAACGGTATAGTTGAACGACATCATCAAACAATAAAGAGAACTGCAGCCAGAAGTGGAAGCGATCCCCTGCAGGCAGTGTTTTGGTACAATCTTTGGCTACAAAAAGTCAGGATGATCAAGGTGTTGCGCTGTCTAGTATAGTTCTTACTTACTCGTGAATATAGAAGAGGATGTATTGACTGAGTTCTAAGTGGGCGATCTTCTTGTGGTTAAGCCAGTAGATGGAAGATGCACATCGTGCATGGAGGGTGACAGGCTTCAGTCAACAACATCGAAGTAGATGGCAACCCAAGACATGTGCTTGACCCGCGGAAGATGCCTGACAGAGAACGGACTGTGTCTGAGGAGAGACGAGATGGAATTGCCGCACGTTCCACCGTCAATATTTTGGGTTTGTTTGAAGAGCACAGTGAAGAACTGGATCCAGATATGCATCAGGAGGAGATCTACTTGCAAAGAGATGGTGACCTTGAAGAAGAGATAATCACAGAACAACGACCTATTAGGTAGGACGCAAAGGGCTCCGGGTTAGTTAAATTAATTCGTGCAGTGATGATGACATCCGGAGGGCGTGTGGTGATAAGCAGGTACCACTGTAAAAGCGGTGAACGCAACCGCAGAGGCACATAAAACAATAGAGCTACGGCAGAGCATCACACGGTGCAGAAGACGTCAGTTTAGACTACAGACACAAAACACTATTTGTGACTTGACAATTAAAATTAAGGTTATAAAATTTTCAAACTGATTAATCAACTGTAATGGACCTGTTTGGGGTAAAAGAACGTAAAGAATTTTTTTCATAAATTAAAATACCTTCAGAGTATAGGGAGAAACGAACAGACTATGGACATCTTTGGGACAAACTAGAAGCTTTATTATAGAAACCTACGTCGGTAATAGGTGTTAACCACGTAATAATTGAAAAGGGACGTGATGGGGCTCGACGAATCAGACCATTCCCAAAATCAATTAAATAATTTTTCGCCAATCACGGAGATTAAGGGCGGTCTAAGACACGATACACTCGAGGTTGATTTACTGTTGAGTTAACCTTGGGATCCGGTCCCACGACGCGTGCAAAGGCACTTGGGAATCGACGATAAATTTGCATTCTAAGGCAGAAACGAAGCGATACCCAACCATCGATAACGAAAAAAGGGGGTGACGGTTTGGTGGAAGAAGAGGGTGTTTCAAAATGTTTTGGTCCAGAAGACATATTACGAGGCGATCCTCATAGAGAGAATTGTTTACGTTCGCTGAGATTCTGAGTGCTGTTTCAAGTGGTGACAGTGAATACAAATTTTAACTTAAGATAGGACGTTTGGCCGAAATTGCCTAATTATATTAACACGGGGGAGATGCAAGTTGGGTAATTAAGAAAATACATAAAAGTTAATGGGTCACGAAGTCTTTGATTAACGATCAAAATTTTACGACATTTTTTGCGGGTAAACAAAGTTACGGGGATAATATATTGAAATTTCTAGATGAAGCGAGAAAAGAGTATATGGGTTGGGCTAAAACTAGACGCAAAAAACTGTAAAAACAGGGATGTACTGGGCGTAGATCACCGAAAAGAAAGGGCCGGGAATCGAAAAGTAACCCGAAAGGTAGTTTAGCTCATGATGGAAGAGGTTTCAACGACTCGGGTAGTGGACAGCGATGGGTTACGAAAGATTACCAGAAGATATGCGGCGGATATCACGAAAGGAGTCAAAATAGGTAGGCGAAATTACAAAAACGTGTCAAATCAAATTTTGGAACGAACGCCTACGTATGTCATCACCGAGAGGAAGGTATATGTGTCTTGGTATCACCCACGGATCGTGTAGACACCAATCAAATGCTAGAAGGCAGCACACAAGGAAGGATACTGTATTGCGCAAGCGCTGGACATAATAGGTGAAAAGCTTCCGTTAGTTGGGATAATTTATCGATTATATTATCGATATCAATAGCGAATTTCTCGGAAAGATTTCAAAAACAACGATATAGAAATGAGCTACACCTAGTCTATAGGCCGGAAATCAACCAATATTACGGACACAACACGGGTACGAGAAAAAATAATCAAATAATTTTGCGCAATAGTCTACATCGCTGTATATCATTTACGGGAGGGCGCCCGGAGGTCAGGCCGCCGAGTACGCGCCTGTACCCGCCTCGACAGGTTGGTAGGTGTTTACCTCAAATCGGAAGGCGGGAACCAAAAAAACCTGAAACGGGGTTATGCAATTCTAAACTTAACGGGAAGTGAAACCTCGAACTCATAAAGACGAAAGTCGCACAAATTTTAAGTCGATTTATTCGAAAAAACATTATTAAATAGCGTTGTTTGGAGGAAATCAGGGTTTCTTTTCGTTTTAACTTGGTTGGAGTCGGTCTTCGAGAGCTTTTACGTCGCGACAGCCTTTGGTGTGCTATTTTTAAACTAAACTGATAGAGTTTTAAACGTAGTGAAGTTGTGTATTTAGAAAATCAAGGCATTTTCACGAAGTTAGAGTGGTTTTAATATTAATTGAAATAATTGAAGTGTCTAAAAATTTAATTAGATTCAACCAAAAAAAGGGGGTTACTACTCATTCCTGCCTTGTGAGTTCCTGGACGTGGATTGATGTACATGTCGTCGATATCCCGACTGGACTGGTAATATTACGATTTTGGTTTCAGTACACCATTACAGAGGTCGACGAGGGAGTCCCAGTACTTATGCGGAAACAACACCCTATTCAACGAAGGTTTTAATAGCGCGTACACAAAAGGGGGGGGGGAAGGTTCTATGTCACAATCTAGAATTTATAAACACGGGGACATTAGATAAGGGCGGGGATACAAGGCAATTGTAGAGATATGATAGAAACTGTTAGGTCAATTAGTAATAGGGTCCAGTATTCGAAAGTTAGGTGAGAAACGTACTCGTTTCTTGTAGAACTCGCTGAGGGTTGTTGGACGTTTTCCCCACACTTTGGCTAAAAAGAACCGGGAGTTACCATGGAAAGGAGACATTAAATACCTACCGCCTCATAACGGTGGGCTTCGAATTAACAAACCACACAACGTGAAGTTAAGGGATTTATTGTAGATCAACCCCAAAGCGAAGGCCTTATTTTACTGTGTGCAATATCACAGGGGCGGGGGATATTCAGAGTTAGTTAGGCTCAGCACGATATCATTTTGCAAAAGCGAGACTGAACGCTGGAGAGAAGGAGGTATAAAAACCTCATTCAAGCGAAGTTAGGACAATTAGGAGGTCGAGTCAACACACAACTTATCTCAGTTAATTTCACGGTAAAACTATTACACCGTAAATAAATTTCCTCAGTCAAAAACACAACAAACGTGCACGGCTCACCGGCCAATACTGAATTAAGGAGTTTCGAAGTATTCGCGAGTAAAAATGGCACCATGATTTTACGCAGTTTCCTAATTTGTGTTTATCTAAAAGGTGGATTAAAAACGTATTTTCGAAAAATTTGGAGTTACGCAGTCTTCGAATTGATGCGACGATATATATATCTGCAGTGTCATTGTGAAATGAGCCATGCAAATTTCGTATTTGCGTGAGATGATAATATTGTTCCCGAAAACACCGCATCGTCATTTTGCTGATACATTTTAACACGCCCAATTTTAGGCAGGCAAATGAAATTTCTATTTTATCATTCCTCTTTCTTACGCATATGATGTATTTACTTGCACACACGCTTAATATTATTAAAATAATCCTTTTGTATAAAGTGAAAAAAAAACAAAAAAACTTTCATAAGCGATACCTGCATCACCCTTTCATCACGCGAGCAAAATTATTTCTAACTTAACCAGATATCAAGCCGTTTTTCGCTGCAGGGGTATGTAGAAAAATGTTATGTCTCATTATTTTATTCTACATCTCAAACACAATCATCAAACATTTTTTTAAAGTTTGATCCACTTTTTATTGGTAAAGCGAATAAAAATAGTTTTTGTGAAAATTGGAATAGTAAATTAAGGCATATTTTCATAAATATCCTACAATTTCTATCTCTTTATGTGGATACCGCACAAGAATCTCAACTGCTTCCAACCGTCCGGAGCCAATGGGTTTATGGTATCCCCAAATGTGGTAAATTGTGTGGCTGAGGGTTAGGGGTGAGGGGGGAGGAGAAGATGTGTAAAGGAAGGTGAAGAAGTACAGGAAGGTGAGGGAAGTACAAGAAGGTGAGGAAGTACAGGAAGATGAGGAAGTACAGGAAGATGAGGAAGTACAGGAAGATGGAGATGTACAGGAAGGTGAGGAAGTACAGGAAGGTGAGGATGTACCTGACACTCAAGTAAATGGTGGTACATACGTAAAGTATCTTTTACTATGAAGTGCGTTGAAAATATACTACGTAGAATATAACTGAAGAAAAACAACACACTCACAATTTTCACGGCATTCAATAACTCAAAAAAAAACATTGGTTTGTTCTTCCCACAGCGGAAAACTCATCAAACTAACACACGTAAAAATTTATGTTATTTAATAGTTATATTTCCCGCTAAAAAGTGAATCCTACCTGTAACAAGTTTTTTGGTATTTTGATTATTTTCATGTAACTTACAAAGTGATGGATTTTATAGGTAGGAACTTTGGATACAAGACATCAAGGTAAAAAGTCAATTAAATGTTTATTCGAAATCCAACATAAGATTTATTAATTTGTACCTAATTGAAAACTTCTCTGTGTGAAACTATCTACCTTAATATCTTATACCTGCTCAAACTCCCTCAAAATTACACCCATTTATTCGCTTGAATCAAGCAGTACATTTTTGGGGGTGGATTTAAGGTTTTATGCGATTTATGTAGGTTTGACTAATGGCCCGATTTTGAAATCTATTTGGGGTTGGTGATCAGGCGTAACGGAAATAAGGGTGTCATCCTAAATCCTATTCATTATAAGTAATTAATCACATTAAAAAATGATTGAGCCGTCATTGTCATGGGACGGACTTCAAAAATATTAAATATATATATATTGTTTATATGAAGCCGATACTTTGTGATGTGAGATTATAATAAAAAAAAAACAACTTAGTAAACATCACTTTTATTTTTGTACTTAATGCCGACCAAGTTTCGCAATAACCGTAGCTTCACCAGTGCTGTGAAATGCTGTCAACGTATTATACAGCCCTGATGGAGCTACTTGGTTGGTATTAAGTATAAAAAAGAAAAAATGGTGCTTTACAATTATTTTTTTTATTTAAATAAAAAACCAATTAAGCTGTGTAATGTAATACCTTTTTGATTTATAAAATAACTCCGTACACAATTTCCTGAAAAAACGTCCACAATTTTTTCGGGGTCATATTTAATTTATTTGTTCTGAGGGAGCAATCACATAAGTCGAAATTGCTTAGTTTTCAGGAGGCAGTTTTAAATGTCCCACGAAAAAAATATGTTGGAAAATAAATTTTAGAAATATATATTTATTATTATGATACAGGCATCTTTCTTGAGTACATATATATTTTTAATTTATGTGTTAAAGAACATTACAAATGAAAACTAAATCTATGACTTATGTATTTGGATACAACATTAAAAATTATGTTTTATCTATTCATTCGCTGTAATAATGATCAGAAAATGAGAAAATTAACTTACTTTAAGAAACAACCTCTGGATTATGTAGGTATGTATTTGAACAAAAAAGGCATTGGAATCTCTGAAATCATATAAAAAAATTTACTTACTTAAACGCGCAGAAGGAAAATAATGAAACAATGCAGACTTAATTATGATTATAAACTACAAACACTTATCAATACTATCCACAAGTTGTGGTTCTTGATCCAACACATTGTTTGTAGAAAATTGGCGTAATGTTGAAATATTGATGGTATAAAATCCATTGTTGACATCAATTCCCTATTTTATACCTTCGCAATTAGCTAGACTACACACAGAAGTCACAAAATATTGCCAGCTACAAACAAACAAAAATGTTCCTAATGACATAATCCTGACTTTGTGTTTATTTCCCCTTTATCAATTGCAAAATATATTATATAATTGTGAATATTCGCAAAATGGACCTCTTAACGGGGACTTTTGAATTAAGACGTTAGGGTAAAACGTGCAGATCAAATTGGATTAAAATATTCACTTGTAAAAAAAAGCATTTTGTGACTTATATTATTGTTCCCCCTGTTCATAATATTATGTAAGAAGCTGTGTAGACTATGTTTAAAAATTAGCAGTTTACCCATATCTTTCACTTGAAGAACTTACGAGAACAAATCGTAAAAATTACACATTATCACGGAGAAAATTCCTACCCTTAACAAAAGGTTGAACACATATTTGGCATGTTTTCCGTACCGTTTTTTATACGACAGTTATTATAAGCCAGAACCTTCCGTTTAAAACAGTATTTGGATCACTGCATAACTCAACTGCTGTAATGGGGAGTTCAGGGAGAGGCTGTACATCCAGGCCCTTTCCACTCGTCCGAACTCTGCATGTGGTGATAATAACCTATCATGACGGACGTTAGATATGAAATGCTGGACGGTCTGAACCAACTTAAAATGCAGATCTAGTCTTAAATTAGAAAAAATTTCCAATACTTAAGGAAAATTGCACGGATTTGGGTTGAACGACGGCCTGAGCTAAGAGTCGAGTTTACGATTAAAATCATCTCGAGCTTTAAATGCTAGGTGTGATTGCTCATGATAATAATAATAATACTTGGATGACTTGTATACCCTACGATTTTCATATTTTTTACATTTACTATTGTGTATGCCTTGAACTGTAAATATTTTTTTTATCATAACCTTGGTTATCACTGTTTATGTCAGAATTATCACCTTTTTTCGTGGATATATAGAATCCTCATTTTTTATTACAGTTATTGGCTTATTTTAAGCAATCTTCACATGCTCTACAATTGTGTTATTATTTATGTTCTTATTTTTTTTCTTATGTTTCTTACTCATTTAGGTTTCTATGCTATGGTTGATGGTTATAATGTTACCATAGCTCAATATATCAATTTTTCCGCACTTATGCTTTTGAAATTGTTAGAAATATAAAAACTCTTACAATTTGCAAACTTTCTGCTTTAAGGTTTCCATATATTTTAGCACAACTATACAGAGATTGCCTAAAAAATACATATATATGGTATTTTCATTCTCCCCATTAAAACGGGGTGGGATATACCCTGTCTGTGCATATCACTAGGCGAATGCACACCAGAGCAGTCTTCACACGGCTCGCCCGCGCCTCACTCAACGACGTGTGGCAGGTCTGAGGAGTGACTGCTCGATCCCGGCGGCCTTCCGCCTCTCCTCCGGCAACACGATGCTCACTCCTCAGGGTGTTCAGGAATTTTCCCCTCTCTCCCACTAATACTTCATCGAGGCACAATCGCGAATAAAAGCCGGTAGCCGATAGCCGGTAGCCGATAGCCGATAGCCGATAGACGGCAAAAAGGTGTGGACGTCGGCTATCAGTAGCAGTTGGGTTCATTCTCATTGAGACTTCCCGGTGGCTAGTGAAATACTTTCTGTGTACTTGTTCTCTTCTCTGACAATTAAAATTTATTTTCAACTGTTTTCACTGTAAATAATTTTGCGTTACAATTATTTCTCCACTTTTACAGCTTTTACCCATATGATTTTTATGAAGGGTTCCAGTTTTTTTAATTTTATTTTACGTTTATTGTTACTTTAACTTTTATTTGAATTCTCATCATATCTATGTTAGATCCTTTGATGATTTAATGAACAATATATTTAATCTAAGTATACAGACTGGTTGCTTCTCCCATTCTTGGAAACTCACGCATCTAAATCCAATTTTCAAAGCTCCTAGGGTTTATCATCAGAACATGTAAACAGTTTAATGACCCAGTTGTAATGATAGGCATATTCAAAAGCGTTATAAAAAGTACACTAGAGATTGCTAGTGGTGTGTGGACTCCGCACCAAACTAAATATATTAATATGCTGGAACAAATCCCGGAAAAATTCCTCAGATTCTGATGATAGATCTCACCTCAGTTCATGATATAAATCAAAATATACAATATACTAAAAAAATGCCACCCAAAACGGATAATACGAAAAACATCCAGAAAATAAGGTTACAACATTTATGTAGGATCGAAAAATGCTTGTATTTAATTTAAATTTCTATAGTCAGGAACCAGCTTTTGTATGCCAGTGCCATATCTTTCAGATACTTCTTCACAGCTTCCTCGATCATCTGATTGTTGTAAAAACGTATCCTATAAACTCCTTTAGTTTGGCGATAAGTTGGGTGATTGGAGGCGTTAGGCGACAATATTCCATTCAAACGATTCAGCAGCACCTCTGAAGTTTGCGGGGTATGGGGCCTAGCGTTGTCATGCACCACCCGGGTCAGCATACCCCATCTGCGGTTCTGAATGGCTCTCTGAGTTTTTTCTGGTATTTTAGTAGGCCTCTGCATTAATGGTAGTCCCTTTAGATACAACAACCATTAATAAGACAACCTTACTGCATCGAACGTGGGAGCCTGATATTATAAATTTCAAATAATATGGATACATAATATAAAATGCTAGGATTGATAAAACCTTGCTGCTAACTACTGATCGCCTGCATCAAGTAACAACTGCGAGTTCGATATCCCATTTTGTCCAAAACAAAATCTTAATATTGATGAATTTGAGAATACCGACGATACCCTAGTTGTTAAATGCATAACAACTGTTACTAAGCGATAAAATTTGAGACAAATTGATATTGTTTACAACCAAAGTAAAATTTTGACCTCAATTCGATACCTGCATTTAAATTAAAAAAAAAAACAACAACATGTTTTTGCAAGCTGACGTTGACATCACCACTCAAACATCTGCAAAGGCACTATAAATTAACCAAAACCCAAAATATTTAGGTACATTATTCAAATTTAACAACTTGTCGAGTCAAAACTCACGATAATACAAATTCGATCATTTTCTAAAAACTTGAATTGCCGTGTCTGATTCGACACTGAAAGCTGCGTTATCTTCTTCAGCTATCACTCACATTCTAGACAACTAACTGACCGCCCGCTGCTTGACCACGTGCAACTTACTGCCAGCACTCCAACAGCTGATAAAGCAAAGGCATTTCTATCAAGACATTTCAATATGGAAGCTGCGTTACCTGTCACAGCCACCGTTAACGTCCTGAACATTTGAGCCGGATGCATCTCTATCAAAACATTGCCGTGCCGCAAATTGTGCCGGCCCTTATTGAAAGCTGCGTTACCTACCAGAGCCACCGCGGACGTCCTAGATGCATTCGACCGGTCGGTGGCCGAGTTTACATCGCGCTTGGGTCCCACTTAGGCATAGTGTGTTCAATTCCTCGGCCGGCTAAGTCCTCCATCACAACACAAGGCAACATTTTTAGCTTACTGTGGTGGTAGTAGGAGATTTTAAAATATTGTCAGGATATTCGTAACCCGGGAACGTTGAACCCAACGCTGCTGGCCACCTAAAGCTGATTATTTACTGCTGGCTGCTGAGTGCTGGCCACTGCTGCTGGCCACTTAAATCTGGACATTTACTGCTAGCTACTGACTGCTGGCCATTGCTGCCGGTCATCCACTACTGGCCATCTGCTGTATCGTATGGCGCGCTGATCCAATCAACAGATGCACGATGTGCTACAATTTGAATCTTCACTGAAAGCATTCCTTTTGGGTAGGTGTCATTACGCCTTGTGCAGATGCTGTCCACAAAATAACTGTCACTGTTTATATTTGTGTATTTAAATGCAGTATTATTGAAATACTCGTACAAAATCTACTTCTTGTGAATTGGGTTGGCTGTAAAAAGTAGGATTTACCTTTAAACATTTGGACTTTCTGTATATTAGTGCAATAAATGTAATTGAAATGTGAATTTAAGTTTGAATTGTCTTTAATTTCATGATGATTTGGATCCAAAATCTCAAAGACAAGGTCGTCAAACAAAAAAAAATTAAATAAATTTTTCTGCGAAAATCTTTGTAAATGAAAAACTTACCCCAATAAACATACATCTCCTATGGTTAGCTAAGTCTTCAACAAAATTTGGTCATAAATACGTACAGGCGAAAGATGAAAATATTTTATTACGAAAGAGCAACGATACCCTGATAATACGTATAAAAGATGCAAAGAAAATACCATTGCAATAAACATGTAACTATTGGGGAAAACATAACTAAGAGAGACTCATATCCACACAGAAAAAACAATCAACACCTTTGAAGAACAACTAGAGAAAAACATACAAATGACTGAAATAAGTTCAACCGCAGAAGATATTGCCCTTGTAGCAGGCGCCAGATTGTATTCTTTTAACACTCCGCACCACATCATAATTACTTTAAATATCCATATTATATTCATCTACGTACACTCTGAAAACTCACACTCTCTCACCACCATAATTATTTCCTCAGCGTAATCTCATTCTTAATTACTTGTAGTTTTGGGGATGTGGTGAGGAGACGAATGAAAAAGGTTATGATGGTGACCTCACGTCTATTTAATCGGTGTAGTCACGCAGTTGGCGGATGTAGTTGACGGTGAATTCCCCTCGCCAAAGATTGAAATGGCGTCGGTGGATGTATTCAGCGGCAAATCCTCCAGGTCAACGGTGGATACCAGATGTAAGCGGAGATGAACGGTGGTGGAGTGGGCGAGGCGATGAAGTCGGTAGCTTGACACTGCGTTGGCGGAGACCGGACTTGCAGATGGTATTCAGCACTGAGGAAGACGTTGAGTCTTTCTGGTACTCCATTGGAGGAGACCCACCCCATTTCAACGGCTTTGTGAGGAAACTGATTGTTTAACCTCCTTAGCCGCACACGTCAAGACTCTATTTTTTTGTAAAAAGAAGCTACATTTATTTCAAAACGATTATAGACCCTCTTAGGTGGTACTCCAGTAAGGTACAATTGACCTGGTCGGCAGATGTTACGAGCGCGGATGGGCTCGATGCGTGGCCACCAGCAAAGATGTCGCAGGGCCTAGACGCGTAGGAGCATAGGACAGGGAAGAGGTTACAAGGCTAAGGCGCTGTTGTAATCCCACGGAATCGATAATAACTTGTAGCCTCTCCTTTAAGGTCATTTGATTCCTCCTCAAATAACACATGCTTTGCTTGTGACAAAATAAATCTACTCACAAAAAAAATCGGAAACTATCATACATCTTTAGAACAATACGAAACGTTATATCAATAAATCAACGAAAAATATTTATTTTGCACTTTGTCAAAGCATTTTAACGTACGGTATAGTAGTATGAGATAGATCAGCAGGCGAATATCTCAAACCACTTAATTAAAATGTTGTTTAAAAACCTTCACCAACATCTGACATAATAGCTAATGATAAAATATTACTACACGTTAGTAAATTATTCACTAAGAAAATCATTTATATTAAATGTATCAAAACATCACCGCACGCGCAGAACACAAGAGCAAAAATAAACAAACACTTTCAAGTACTCTATATCAAATCAACTTTCGAAAAAAACATCAATTTTACCTGGAACCACACGTATTCAATAACTTTTTAACAAAAACAAAAACTAAATAATCTTTTTTGGCTGTTAAAAAGATTTGTAATGTGGTTGAATGGAAAAAAAATGAATAGACATTCGAATTATTCTAAACAACGAATACTACCATATTACGAACACACTTCATTTAATTCATAACAAAATAAAATAATTTTTCAATAGAAGTTAACACATTGTGACTTGATATTTTAAATAAATGAAATGAAATTACTTGGTTTTAGGTCACTTTATTGATAAATTTTATTGTCTAACGGTTTCAGTACCTCCGTACCATCATCAGGACAGTTATAAAAAATATGCTATGTCTATATTTATAGAAGTACACATATATATGCATAAATTATTTAAAAAAACTTTGACCGTGATACAGGTATCAAAGTCCTACATAAAAATGGAATAGGTTTAAGACTGAACAATGTAGAAGCTTTGGAAATAATAAAATCAGTAAATTCAAAAGATAAAATTATTAATTATCATCACTATAGAAATGTATTATAAGTTTGTACAGCGCCCTTGAGGTGTTTTTGCACAAAAACGGCGCTATACAAGTCATCCAAGTATTATTATTATTTTATTATTAATTTTCAGACCAATTCTTAGTATGATCCCCATTAATTCACCTATCCCAAGTTCTCCTCCCCCAACTGACACTCTTTCCCAATCCACTATACTGTCTTTCATTCTTTTTTAGTAATTTATGTATATACTTCTGTATTTAATAGCATATTTTTTTATAACTGCCCTAATGACGGTACGCAGGTACCAAAACCGGTAGACAATACAATTTATCAATAAAGTGACCTCAAGCCGAGTATTTTCACTTAGTTTTAATTAATATAATTTTACAATATAATAAAATATTAATTATATATTAAAAATTAATATAATGTTAATTACCCGCCTCAGAACAGACTTTGTCTAGTAAGGCGGGTCTTTACCTTCTTCTTTAAAACCGATTAGTAAAATTAATTAAAAAAAAAACAAAATAAAATCCCGGGTTACCGGCACTGAACTGAAGAAAAAACCTCCCCTCAAATCCGGCTCTGCGCATTCTGTTCACTAGTATCTTATTGGCTTAAGCCCGCCCGACCAAAACCTCGATTTTCCTTTACAAATCAGCCCTTTACAAAATCACTTTTACAGTGATGTAACGAAGCGGATCAATCAAAATCCTACCCTTGTTGGAATTAGAAGTTGGAGCAATCGTTTCATTTAAAGGACGCATGCCATCAAATAGTAGTAGTGGAACAATCAACAAAATTAAATAAGAAAGGTATGCAAAGGTTAAAAATAAACAGGGAACACCATGAACGCTGTTGGCGCTAGTGAAAAGTTGATGTTAGACAGATTCCCTTGTCTTCATCGTAGATATCGCACATAGGTATAGGTACTGAATATTTTTGCAAGAAACGTGGTTTATCAAACGGACCACTATGAGTCGCAGTATTTTGGAGGAACGAGCTGCAAGCTTCAATAATACCGTGTGGAGATGACCGCATCGTTGGTATTCAGATAACCACCAACGGAGGGACGATAATCATACTGACTGTCTAGATGCCGGTATGTCACGCGGACAACCTTACCGACTTCACCAACTACCTTTCCAAAATACGAGGCGTATCTAGAAAGTAAGTGTACTGAATTTTTGTAGGTTACCAATTTTTTTACTGAAACAAAAAAAATTACATGGTTACCTTACTACATATGTAAGCATTTTTTCGACATAGTCGCCATTCCTCTCAATGCAGGTGGTGAAACGGGGCATCAACTTTTTGATGTTTTCCTCGAAGTAGTTTCCCGCCAACCCCTTCGTCCACTTCTCCACCTTCTCCTTTACCTCCTCGTCCGTCGAAAACCTTTTTCTACCCATGTACAGCTTCAGGGAGGTAAAGAGATAATAATCTGAAGGTGTTAGGTCAGGGGAATGCGCGGGGTGGTTTAGGACATCCTATTTAAACGAGGCAAGCAGTTCCTTCGTGGCGTTGGCCGTGTGTGGTCTGGCATTGTCGGGCAGCAGGCTGACTCCCTTTGTCAGCATGTGCCTCTCCTCTTGTTTTTAATCGCCTTTCGCAATTTTTTTAGGGTCTCACAGTATCTTGCAGAGTTGATGGTCTCCCCTTGAGGCAGATATTCAATCAAAATTATGCCAAACAGCCCCAAAACACGGATGCCATGATTTTCTTGGCTGAAATTGTGTGACAATTGAAGGTCTTCCGCTCTTTTGATCATCATGCACAGATGTACGACCGTTTTTAAACTCGCGATACCACTTGTACACACTCGTACAATTCATAGCTTTATCACCATATGCAGTTTTCACCTCATTATAAACCTCCAACGGAGGTTTTCCCTTTCAAACGAGATAACGGATGACGCCGCGTATTTCGCACTTGGCGGGAGATTGGATTGACATTTTTCACAAAACGTGTTGTCGCGTAGACACTTCTCAACGTACTGACCTTGAACTGGTCTCGTTGCGGGGTAGAAGAGTCAGGCTACACGGAAGTGTAGCCAACATATCGAAAATAAAATTCATTCGGTCGTGAGAGCCTCAGTACACTTACTTTCTAGATACGCCTCGTACAAACGATCATTCAAGATAACGAACACTCTGAAACCATTGTTATAGGAAATATCAACGCTCACCCATCCTCCATATACGGGAAAAAACTTTCTCATTTCTACACCGAAAATAACTACAATTTTATCGATATTGAAAGACTACCAAACGACACATATAAATATATTAGTGATGCACACAATACCACTTCCTGGCTAGATCGCTGTATATGCACTAATAATCTTAAGAATAAAAGAGATAGCCTAAAAATACACTATAATACCGACTGGTCCAATCACAGGCCGACATCTTGCGTAATCGCTGCTGAAAAATTACCTGCAACTATTTTTAATATTCCACAACAGCCTAATAACATAATATGGAGAAAGAATAATAATAAGAAAATCAGTAAATATACGTCTGCAGAAGAAGCATTACTTAGTGTAATCAATCAAAGACACTCCGAATCCATTTGTAATTCGGATTCTATATGTGACAGATGCGACCATATACAAAGCACGTTCGGACTTAAAAAGGCATTTTTTTGGCTCTATGGTTCCAAACGAGCGGGAATTTCGGATTTTTGATAGGAATCATGGTCTAAAGCTATTTAACTTTTAAAATCAGCAAAAAGTTGCATTTCTGAAAAAATCATCATTCTTATGGGAACTATTGCAAGACTTGGTTTCGGACTTTAAAAGGCATTTTTTTGGGCTCAATGGTTCGAAACCACGTGGAATTTCGGAATCGTGATAAGAATTAAATTCTCAAGCAATTTCACTTTTAAAATCTGCAAAAAGTTGCATTTCTGAAAAATTCATAATTCTTATGGGCACAATTGCAAGACTTGGGTTCGGAATTTAAAAGGCATTTTTTTGGCTCTATGGTTCCAGACAGGCTGGAAAATTGGATTTATGATAGTAATCATGGTCTTAAGCGAAATCATCAAAAAAAAAGCAAAAAATTGCATTTCTCAAAAATTGACCATTCTTATGGGCACTATTGCAAGACTTGGACTTTAAAAGGCATTTTTTGGCTCTATGGTTCCAAACGAGCTGAAATTTTGAGTTTTTGATAGGAATCATGGTCTTAAGCGAAATCATTCAAAAAGTCTGCATAAAGATGCATTTCTGAAAAATGCATCATTCTTATGGGCACTATTGCAAGACTTGGGTTCGGACTTTAAAAGACATTATTTTTGGCTCTATGGTTCCAAACGAGCTGAAATTTTGAGTTTATGATAGGAATCATGATCTTAAGCGAAATCATTCGAAAAATCAGCTAGAAGTTGCATTTCTGAAAAAGTCATCTGTTAAGATTTCAGGTACTGAAATATTAATATTGGTGCTTGTCACCCTATGGGTGTGGCAACATTTATTTTTGTGTTAGCGATTGCCGGGGCAATTTCGTATTGCCACGGATTTAATCGTTCTTCTCTTGTTACCATCCGTCTTGGGCGGTCGTTTTGGCAAAACGGCAGAGCTGCCAGGTTTTCACTTACATGTGGTTTATAAAACCGCGGAGAGAGATAGCAATATTGGGCTCACCTTACATGAGCTGCCCTACGGGTCTTTTTTATTGTTAAAATAAAGACCATTATTCAAGAGCTGGAGTTATTATTGAAGAGTTACTCCAGTCATACTTCCTTGGAATCTGGTGACTCACCACGCCGGATTGCTCTGTCAGGAGAGTGAAGTTAAGATCCTGAACATTGGTCCTTCGAGCCGGATGATTATTATTTGGATTGATCCATTTGAGACGGAAGATCATTATTTGGAGTGGTCTAGTCGGGCCTCATCATCATCGGGAGTGGTCCAGTCGGGCCTCATCATCATCGGGAGTGGTCCAGTCGGCGTCCTTATCTCCATCATTGGATTGATCAAGCGAGCCTCATCACGACGCTCGCATGCACAGCAAATCAGGTTGTAGCCTTCCTTTCATTGTCCTTTCAAATTCCATTTAAAAAAGCTAAAAATCTGTGTAGATGCCACATTATTTCGTATTGATTATATCGAATTATATTCGGGTGTTCATAATCAGATGCTTTCAAAATAGCATAAAATTGTTGGTGATAATAATTTTTATTGTTGTATTTTGCCGAATAACTTTGCTTTGCTTACGTACATATCTAGCCACGCGTTTTCAAGCTTTGTCTTTGCATGCCATAGTATTGTAATCGGTTTCTTTATAATCCATAGTATTATTTTGTTTACGTCAAAACGTCAAACTGCCGTTTCGAGTTGTGTATTAAGTTTTAAATCAGGTTATTGTGTTATTCGTTTCTAAAAAATGGAACTCGACAAGTTGGTTAGACAGCGCGGGGTGTTGAAAGGTTTATTAACGAGATTTGAAACCTATTTAAGCAACGAAAATGATATTAGGCCCAGCGTATTGTCGTCGAGATTAGATGCCATCAAACCTTCTCTGATAGAATTCTCCAAAATTCAGCTGGAGATTGATTTATTGAATAAATCAGAAGATCATGACGCGAGGGATAATTTTGAAGGTACATATTTTAATGTAATTGCATTAGGACAGGAAATATTATCAAAATTTAAGAAGATTGAAAATGTCCCGATTACATCTGTGAATTTACCACCAATTTCAATACCTATTTTTTCAGGAGATAATCATAAATGGTTGACTTTTAAAAACTCGTTCATTGCCCTAATTCATGATAACAGTAAATTAAATCATGTTCAGAAATTTCATTACCTTATTAGTTATGTGTCCGGAGACGCACTTGATTTGATTAGTTCTCTAGAAATAACCGGGGATAATTATAGTTCAGCCTGGACGATGCTTATTTCAAGATACGAAAATGTCAGACTTATTGCAAATAGACATTTGAATTTCTTATTTAATGTTACACCGTTAAAACGACAGAATCATCATGAATTGCGAAATTTAATTGATCAAGCAAACATTCATTTGAGAGCGTTACATAATTTAAAGCTTCCAACAGAACATTGGGACACATTAATTATACATATTCTAACCTCAAAGTTAGATAATCACACACGTAGCCTGTGGGAATCCATGGAGTGCGATAAAGTTTATCCTACGTTCGAGCAGTTTAGCAATTTTATTTCACAAAGGTCGCAGATTCTGGAAACTATCCAAGGTGATAATGGTGGAATGCAACAGAAAGCGGAACCAGTTGCAACAAAACCAAAGTTTTTTAATTTTACGGAAAGGAATTCTACGAACAAGGTTACGTTAGCGTCAAGCAACGTTAATTGTATGCTGTGTAATGACAGCCATTTCATTTATTCTTGTAAAATATTTGTTAACAAAGCACCAGCGGCACGAAGAAAGTTCGTTTCAGAGAGCAATTTATGTTATAACTGCCTAAAACCGGGGCACCCTTCAAAGGTGTGCAGGTGGAAGGAAAAATGCAGTGTTTGTGATCGAAAACATCACACTCTGTTACATATCAATACTGATAATGTACAAGCGGGTACTTCAACTGGCAAGGGTCAGTCGGAGGCACCAGTGAATTTAGCGTGTCATAGCGACATGAACGGGCGAGAAATTTTACTATCTACCGTAATAGTAAAAATAGAAGACGCGTACGGTGGAACACACAAAATACGCGCACTTTTGGATTCAGGTTCAATGTCTAATTTTATTACAAAGGATACTTGTAAGAGATTAAATTTGCATTGTACAAAATTGAACATACCTGTTTCAGGTTTGCATAATAATTTAATTCATGTAAAGGAAACAGTTGACATTAAATTTAAATCATTATGTTCTCAATACGAGGATGAAATATCTTGTTTGGTATTAGATGAGATTTCTTGCAATCTTCCACAGACCGTGATTAACCCAAAAATGTTAAACATTCCAGACGGTGTCCGGTTAGCTGATCCGCAGTTTTACCAGCCAGCTTCTATTGATATGCTGATCGGAGCAGAGGTTTTCTGGAAGGTGCTTCGTACGGATCAGATACAGTTAGGAAAGGGTAAACCTACATTGCATCGAACGGAGCTAGGCTGGATAATATCAGGAGCTGTACAGAGTCGTCATAATCCGAGGCCAGTTAAAGTTTGTCATATTTCATTAAATTCTTTGCAGAACCAAATAGAAAGGTTGAAGAAACCGAAAATAGTAAGCATCACTCTCTGGAAGATAGTGAATGTGAAAGGATTTTCGAAGGCACGCATAAACGCGATGCAAACGGTAGATTTGTAGTCAACTTACCGTTTAAATCTAACCTATCTCAATTAGGAGATTCATTTAGTATTGCTAAAGGTAGATTAGCGTCAATGGGAAGGAAATTCTTAAGACAACCTAGTTTAAAGGAACAATACTCGGAATTTATTGATGAGTATCTTGCGTTAGGTCACATGACTGAATGTGAACCTCCAAATCGCGATGAAATTACTTATTATTTACCACATCACGCTGTATTTAAAGAAGCAAGCACAACTACTAAAATTCGTGTTGTTTTTGACGGGTCGGCTAAACCCGCTCGAGGGATTTCTTTGAATCGCGCTCTAATGATTGGGCCCACCATTCAAAATGATATATTTTGTCACTTGGTATTTTTCAGAAAACATCAATATGCAGTCACCGCAGATATTGCAAAGATGTACCGCCAAATTAATATCAACCCGGAACACAGAAATTACCAATGTATATTATGGAAAAGGGATGCGGAGGATTGTTTGAAACATTATACGCTAAACACGGTGACATATGGTTTGGCTCCTTCGCCTTATTTAGCAATACGTTGTCTGCACCAGCTAGGTAATGACGTTTCATTTACTCATCCATTAGCTAGTAAATCCCTTAAGGAAAATTTTTATGTAGATGATTTTCTTTCTGGTAGTGATTCCATTGATACTTGTCACGTGCTTAAATCCCAAATCATTAATGCGCTTGCTACAGCAGGCATGGAGATTAGAAAATGGAGGTCTAATGCACCCTCAATTAATGATTCTAAAGATAATTTGGAATTATTGCCAAATGAATCCAATGAAGCTAAGATTCTAGGATTAATATGGGACACCAAACTTGATGAGTTTACTTATCAGGTAGAAAACATAGACTCAAAGTTAGAAGTAACAAAACGTCAAGTTTTATCATTAATTTCAAAAGTTTTTGACCCTTTAGGACTGGTAGGCCCAGTAATCATTGTCGGTAAGATAATTATGCAAAGATTGTGGAAGCTAAAAACATCCTGGGATGACAAGCTACCCAATGACCTTTTATTGGCCTGGCAGACTTACACGCTGAGTCTCAGTAAAGCAAATCATATTCGGGTACCGAGGAAAATTTTCTGCTTCAATAAAAAATCTTTTAGCTTACACGGTTTTTGCGATGCATCTCAAGTAGCATATGGCGCTTGTCTGTATTTAAGATCTACCGATGAACACGGCATTCACCAATCACAGTTAATATGCGCTAAATCTCGTGTAGCCCCACTAAAAAATTTATCGTTACCACGTCTTGAGTTATGTGGAGCACAATTATTAGTTAAATTAATGAAGCGGGTGACGGCAGCTCTCCAAGTAACAGTTGACACCACTTTGTGGTGTGATTCGTCAATAACATTGGCTTGGATTGCAGGAGAACCGTATCGTTGGACTACTTTTGTTGCTAACCGTGTATCAGAAATACAACGTGAAGGTGATGGCGCTATATGGCGTCACATTTGTTCAACTGAAAACCCAGCTGACATAATTTCCAGAGGAATAACATCTCAGCAGTTGAAATCATCTTCATTATGGTGGTCAGGACCACCATGGCTCACGTCCGACGAGGATAAGTGGCCACGTTCTACATTTGATACTCCCACGGAGTTGCCAGAAACGGCGAGGATAGTTTTGGTTACTAGTAGTCCTGTCGATTGGGAAATATTTAATAATTATTCTTCATTAAGACGACTGAGGCGCGTAGTTGCTTATATGTTACGTTTCATACATAACTGTTCTAAACGAAAACCGATGCGGGTCGACGAGCTTTCTGTAATCGAACTGGAACATGCCATGCATGTAATGATTTTGAACGCTCAGCGATTCGCATTTCGTGATGAAATAGCTTCTTTAAGTAATGGAAGATTTGTATCTAGGCAGAGCAAGGTAAAGGCACTAAATCCTTTTATGCAGGATGGGTTATTGTGTGTTGGAGGTCGACTATCACAATCTGATATTACCTCGGTCTCTCAAAAACATCCAATTTTGTTACCACAAAATCATAAGTTGACTGACTTAATAATAACCCATCTGCATTATGAGAATTTGCATTTAGGATGTAATGCTCTGCTCGCATTACTGCGTTTACGGTTTTGGCCAATATTTGGTAAAAACGCAGTAAAGCGAGCACTGCATAAATGTATTGTATGTTTCCGAGTCCGTCCGCGCGAGTGTCGCCAGCTCATGGGTGACCTTCCTGCTGACCGATTCCGAATCCAAAGACCATTTTATGTAACCGGCATAGATTATGCAGGTCCAATTTTAATTAAATCTGGTTTAACCAGAAATGCTAAGAGTGTAAAATCTTACAAATGTTTATTTATTTGTTTTTCAACAAAAGCAATTCACCTAGAATTAGTGACTAATTTAACTTCAATGGCATTTATGAATGCATTGAAAAGATTTATAGCTAGGAGGGGTAAACCCTCACGACTCTTTAGTGATAATGGAACTAACTTTACAGGTAGTTATAGGGAACTTACTGAACTATTTGATTTTTTGAAGGCATCTGATAAGGATATCCATAATTTTTTAGCCCAGCAGAATATTAGCTGGAGTTTCTTGCCTCCCCGCTCACCGCATCACGGTGGACTTTGGGAAAGTGCAGTTAAAATGACTAAATTACATTTAAAAAAGGCAATGCGGTCAACTGTTTTGACATACGAAGGCATGAATACCATACTAATACAGATTGAGGCTTGTTTAAATTCCCGTCCTCTGACTCCATTATCATCAGATCCAAATGATTTAAACGCACTCACTCCTTCACACTTCCTTATTGGCGACAACCTGTTAGCATTGCCTGAGCTTGATATCCATCATCTGCCTACAAACAGGCTTAATATTTACCAAAAGATGTCTACCGTTGTTCAATCTTTTTGGCACAGATGGAGCCGGGAATACCTAGCAGAATTGCAGAACCGAGTCAAATGGCAAAGAGGGACGTCAACGCAGTTTACAGCCTGGTGACATGGTCATCATCAAAGACAACCAACTACCTCCGCAGTACTGGAGGATGGCACGAGTGACGGAGATCCACCCTGGTCAAGACGGACGCGTCCGCGTCGTCTCCTTGAGGACGGCCAGAGGTGTCACCAAAAGAGCCGTGACACAGCTCTGTCTACTTCCCATGGAGGATCCTTCCTCCAACCTGGATTAAGAACCAATTACAACACTAAAAGTGATGTTATGTGTGAATCAAAATGCCGTCAGGCTCAACAGTGCCAAGTGATAAGATATTTTCTCATAAGTGGGTGCAGCGCACCAGAAGTTTCTACGTTATTAGACTTTTATTTTTTAATGTCAAGTCTGACATAGGGTTATATACGTTGTTATAAGTTTTTTGTTATTATTTTGATATCCATGTATTGAATATTGTTTATTTTTGTATGTGAACCTGTTGGGTAAATTCTGAGTACCAATGTTGCAATCTCTTCCTACATTATTTTATGAAAAACGACTATTCCCCAATACTCGTTTTGGGGCGGGAATATGTTAAGATTTCAGGTACTGAAAAATTAATATTGGTGCTTGTCACCCTATGGGTGTGGCAACATTTATTTTTGTGTTAGCGATTGCCGGGGCAATTTCGTATTGCCACGGATTTAATCGTTCTTCTCTTGTTACCATCCGTCTTGGGCGGTCGTTTTGGCAAAACGGCAGAGCTGCCAGGTTTTCACTTACATGTGGTTTATAAAACCGCGGAGAGAGATAGCAATATTGGGCTCACCTTACATGAGCTGCCCTACGGGTCTTTTTTATTGTTAAAATAAAGACCATTATTCAAGAGCTGGAGTTATTATTGAAGAGTTACTCCAGTCATACTTCCTTGGAATCTGGTGACTCACCACGCCGGATTGCTCTGTCAGGAGAGTGAAGTTAAGATCCTGAACATCATCATTCTTATGGGCACTATTGCAAGACTTGGGTTCGGACTTTAAAAGACATTTTTTGGCTCTATGGTACCAAACCAAATGAAATTTTGGGTTTATGATAGGACTCATGGTCTTAAGCGAAATCATTCAAAAAATCGGCAAAAAGTTGCATTTCTGAAAAAATCATCAATCTTATGGGCACTATTGCAGGACTTGGGTTCGGACTTTAAAAGGCATTTTTTTGGCTCTATGGTTCCAGACGAGCTGGAAAATTGGATTTATGATAGGACTCATGGTCTTAAGCGAAATCATTCAAAAAATCGGCAAAAAATTGCATTTCTAAAAAATTTACCATTCTTATGGGCACTATTGCAAGACTTGGGTTCGGTCTTTAAAGGGCATTTTTTTCGACTCTATGGTTCCAAACGAGCTGAAATTTGTTAGGGATAATGGTCATTATGGTACCAAACCACTTGAAATTTTGGATTCGTGATAAGAATTAAGGTCTCAAGCAATTTCACTTTTAAAATCACAAAAAAGTTGCATTTCTGAAAAATTCATCATTCTTATGGGCACTATTGCAAGACTTGGGTTCGGACTTTAAAAGACATTATTTTTGGCTCTATGGTTCCAAACGAGCTGAAATTTTGAGTTTATGATAGGAATCATGATCTTAAGCGAAATCATTCGAAAAATCAGCTAGAAGTTGCATTTCTGAAAAAGTCATCATTCTTATGGGCACTATTGCAAGACTTGGGTTCGGACTTTAAAAGACATTTTTTTGGCTCTATGGTACCAAACCAAATGAAATTTTGGGTTTATGATAGGACTCATGGTCTTAAGCGAAATCATTCAAAAAATCGGCAAAAAGTTGCATTTCTGAAAAAATCATCAATCTTATGGGCACTATTGCAGGACTTGGGTTCGGACTTTAAAAGGCATTTTTTTGGCTCTATGGTTCCAGACGAGCTGGAAAATTGGATTTATGATAGGACTCATGGTCTTAAGCGAAATCATTCAAAAAATCGGCAAAAAATTGCATTTCTAAAAAATTTACCATTCTTATGGGCACTATTGCAAGACTTGGGTTCGGACTTTAAAGGGCATTTTTTGGATCTATAGTTCGAAACCACGTGAAATTTTGGATTCGTGATAAGAATTAAAGTCTTAAGCAATTTCACTTTTAAAATCTGCAAAAAGGAGCATTTAAGAAAAAATCTTCATTCTTATGGTGACCATTGCAAGACTTGGGTTCTGACTTTAAAAGGCATTTTTTTCGACTCTATGGTTCCAAACGAGCTGAAATTTGTTAGGGATAATGGTCATTATGGTACCAAACCACTTGAAATTTTGGATTCGTGATAAGAATTAAGGTCTCAAGCAATTTCACTTTTAAAATCACAAAA
Source organism: Hesperophylax magnus (assembly GCA_026573805.1). Classification (NCBI taxonomy): domain Eukaryota; kingdom Metazoa; phylum Arthropoda; class Insecta; order Trichoptera; family Limnephilidae; genus Hesperophylax; species Hesperophylax magnus. The sequence continues at coordinate 4,452,878 of JAIUSX010000082.1, forward strand.
AAGTTGCATTTCTGAAAAATTCATCATTCTTATGGGCACTATTGCAAAAATGGTTTCGGAATTTAAAAGGCATTTTTTTGGGCTCAATGGTTCGAAACCACGTGGAATTTCGGATTCGTGATAAGAATTAAGGTCTCAAGAAATTTCACTTATAAAATCTGCAAAAAGTTGCATTTCTGAAAAATTCATCATTCTTATGGGCACTATTGCAAGACCTGGGTTCGGACTATAAAAGGCATTATTTTGGCTCTATGGTTCCAAACGAGCGGGAATTTCGGATTTTTGATAGGAATCATGGTCTCAAGCTATTTAACTTTTAAAATCAGCACAAAGTTGCATTTCTGAAAAAATCATCATTCTTATGGGAACTATTGCAAGACTTGGTTTCGGACTTTAAAAGGCATTTTTTTGGGCTCAATGGTTCGAAACCACGTGGAATTTCGGAATCGTGATAAGAATTAAGGTCTCAAGAAGTTTCACTTTTAAAATCTGCAAAAAGTTGCATTTCTGAAAAATTCATAATTCTTATGGGCACAATTGCAAGACTTGGGTTCGGAATTTAAAAGGCATTTTTTGGCTCTATGGTTCCAGACGAGCTCGAAAATTGGATAAATGATAGAAATCATGGTCTTAAGCGAAATCATTAAAAAAACAGCAAAAAGTTGCATTTCTAAAAAATTTACCATTCTTATGGGCACTATTGCAAGACTTGGGTTCGGACTTTAAAGGGCATTTTTTGGATCTATGGTTCGAAACCACGTGAAATTTTGGATTCGTGATAAGAATAAAGGTCTTAAGCAATTTCACTTTTAAAATCTGCAAAAAGTTGCATTTCTGAAAAATTCATCATTCTTATGGGCACTATTGCAAGACTTGGTTTCGGACTTTAAAAGGCATTTTTTTTGCTCTATGGTTCCAAACGAGCTGAAATTTTGAGTTTATGATAGGAATCATGGTCTTAAGCGAAATCATTCAAAAAATCAGCAAGAAGTTGCATTTCTGAAAAATTTACTATTCTTATGGGCACTATTGCAAATCTTGGGTTCTTACTTTAAAAGACATTATTTTTGGTTCTATGGATCCAAACGAGCTGAAATTTTGACTTTATGATAGGAATCATGATCTTAAGCGAAATCATTCAAAAAAATCAGCGAGAAGTTGCATTTCTGAAAAATTCATCATTCTTATAGGCACTATTGCAAGACTTGGGTTCGGACTTTAAAAGACATTTTTTTGGCTCTATGGTACCAAACCAAATGAAATTTTGGGTTTATGATAGGACTCATGGTCTTAAGCGAAATCATTCAAAAAATCGGCAAAAAGTTGCATTTCTGAAAAAATCATCAATCTTATGGTAACTATTGCAAGACTTGGTTTCGGACTTTAAAGGGCATTTTTTGGGGCTCAATGGTTCGAAACCACGTGAAATTTTGGATTCGTGATCAGAATTAAGGTCTTAAGCAATTTCACTTTTAAAATCTGCAAAACGATGCATTTCTGAAAAATTCATCATTCTTATGGGCACTATTGCAAGACTTGGTTTCGGACTTTAAAAGGCATTTTTTTGGCTCTATGGTTCCAAACGAGCTGAAATTTTGAGTTTATGATAGGAATTATGGTCTTAAGCGAAATCATTCAAAAAATCAGCAAGAAGTTGCATTTCTGAAAAATTTACCATTCTAATGGGCACTATGGCAAATTTTGGGTTCGTACTTTAAAATACATTATTTTTGGCTCTATGGTTCCAAACGAGCTGAAATTTTGAGTTTATGATAGGAATCATGATCTTAAGCGAAATCATTCAAAAAATCACCAAGAAGTTGCATTTCTGAAAAATTCATCATTCTTATAGGCACTATTGCAAGACTTGGGTTCGGACTTTAAAAGACATTTTTTTGGCTCTATGGTACCAAACCAAATGAAATTTTGGGTTTATGATAGGACTCATGGTCTTAAGCGAAATCATTCAAAAAATCGGCAAAAAGTTGCATTTCTGAAAAAATCATCAATCTTATGGGAACTATTGCAAGACTTGGTTTCGGACTTTAAAGGGCATTTTTTTGGGCTCAATGGTTCGAAACCACGTGAAATTTTGGATTCGTGATTAGAATTAAGGTCTTAAGCAATTTCACTTTTAAAATCTGCAAAACGATGCATTTCTGAAAAATTCATCATTCTTATGGGCACTATTGCAAGACTTGGTTTCGGACTTTAAAAGGCATTTTTTTGGCTCTATGGTTCCAAACGAGCTGAAATTTTGCAAGACTTGGGTTCGCACTTTAAAAGGCATTTTTTTTGCTCTATGGTACCAAAGCACATGAAATTTTGAGTTTATGATAGGAATCATGATCTTGCGAAATCATTCAAAAATCAGCGAGAAGTTGCATTACTGAAAAATTCATCATTCTTATGGGCACTATTGCAAGACTTGGGTTCGGACTTTAAAAGTCATTTTTTTGGCTTTATGGTTCCAAACGAGCTGGAATTTTGGATTTATGAAAGGAATCATGGTCTCAAGCTATTTTACTTTTAAAATCAGCAAAAAGTTACATTTCTGAAAAAATCATCATTCTTATGGGAACAATTGCAAGACTTGGTTTCGGACTTTAAAATGCATTTTTTTGGGCTCAATGGTTCGAAACCACGTGGAATTTCTGATTCGTGGTAAGAATATAGGTCTCAAGCAATTTCACTTTTAAAATCTGCAAAGAGTTGCATTTCTGAAAAATTCATCATTCTTATGGGCACTATTGCAAGACTTGGGTTCGGACTTTAAAAGTCATTTTTTTGGCTCTATGGTTCGAAAAAGGCTGGGAAATTGGATTTATGATAGTAATCATGGTCTTAAGCGAAATCATTCAAAAAATCGGCAAAAAATTGCATTTCTCAAAAATTTACCATTCTTATGGGCACTATTGCAAATCTTGGGTTCGTACATTAAAATACATTATTTTTGGCTCTATGGTTCCAAACGAGCTGAAATTTTGAGTTTATGATAAGAATCATGATCTTAAGCGAAATCATTCAAAAATCAGCAAGAAGTTGCATTACTGAAAAATTCATCATTCTTATGGGCACTATTGCAATACTTGGGTTCGGACTTTAAAAGTCATTTTTTTGGCTCTATGGTTCCAAACGAGCTGGAATTTTGGATTAATGAAAGGAATCATGGTCTCAAGATATTTTACTTTTAAAATCAGCAAAAAGTTGCATTTCTGAAAAATTCATCATTCTTATGGGAACTATTGCAAGACTTGGTTTCGGACTTTAAAAGGCATTTTTTGGGCTCAATGGTTCGAAACCACGAGGAATTTCGGATTCGTGATAAGAATTAAGGTCTCAAGCAATTTCACTTTTAAAATCTGCAAAAAGTTGCATTTCTGAAAAATTCATCATTCTTATGGGAACTATTGCAAGACTTGGTTTCGGACATTAAAAGGCATTTTTTTGGGCTCAATGGTTCGAAACCACGTGGAATTTCGGATTCGTGATAAGAATTAAGGTCTCAAGCAATTTCACTTTTAAAATCAGCAAAAAGTTGCATTTCTGAAAAAATCATCATTCTTATGGGAACAATTGCAAGACTTGGTTTCGGACTTTAAAAGGCTTTTTTTTGGGCTCAATGGTTCGAAACCACGTGGAATTTCGGATTCGTGATAAGAATTAAGGTCTCAAGCAATTTCACTTTTAAAATCTGCAAAAAGTTGCATATCTGAAAAATTCATCATTCTTATGGGCACTATTGCAAGACTTGGGTTCGGACTTTAAAAGGCATTTTTTTGGCTCTCTGGTTCCAAAAAGGCTGGAAAATTGGATTTATAATAGTAATCATGGTCTTAAGCGAAATCATTCAAAAAATCAGCAAGAAGTTGCATTTCTGAAAAATTTACCATTCTTATGGGCATTATTGCAAATCTTGGGTTCGTACTTTAAAAGACATTATTTTTGGCTCTATGGTTCCAAACGAGCTGAAATTTTGAGTTTATGATAGGAATCATGATCTTAAGCGAAATCATTCAAAAATCAGCAAGACGTTGCATTACTGAAATATTCATCATTCTTATGGGCACTATCGCAAGACTTGGGTTCGGACTTTAAAAGGCATTTTTTTGCTCTATGGTTCCAAACGAGCTGGAAAATTGGATATATGATAGGAATCATGGTCTTAAGCGAAATCATTAAAAAAACAGCAAAAAATTGCATTTCTAAAAAATTTACCATTCTTATGGGCACTATTGCAAGACTTGGGTACGGACTTTAAAAGGCATTTTTTGGGCTCAATGGTTCGAAACCACGTGGAATTTCGGATTCGTGATAAGAATTAAGGTCTCAAGCAATTTCACTTTTAAAATCTGCAAAAAGTTGCATTTCTGAAAAATTCATCATTCTTATGGGCACTATTGCAAGACTTGGGTTCGGACTTTAAAAGCTATTTTTTGGCTCTATGGTACCTAACCACATGAAATCTTGGGTTAATGATAGGAATCATAGTCATAAGCGAAATCATTCAAAAAATTAGCAAAAAGTTGTATTTCTGAAAAATTCATCATTTTTATGGGAACTATTGCAAGACTTGGGTTCGGACTTTAAAAGTCATTTTTTTGGCTCTATGGTTCCAAACGAGCTGGAATTTTGGATTTATGATAGGAATCATGGTCTCAAGCTATTTTACTTTTAAAATCAGCAAAAAGTTGCATTTCTGAAAAAATCATCATTCTTATGGGAACAATTGCAAGACTTGGTTTCGGACTTTAAAAGGCATTTTTTTGGGCTCAATGGTTCGAAACCACGTGGAATTTCGGATTCGTGATGAGAATTAAGGTCTCAAGCAATTTCACTTTTAAAATCTGCAAAAAGTTGCATTTCTGAAAAATTCATCATTCTTATGGGAACTATTGCAAGACTTGGTTTCGGACTTTAAAAGGCATTTTTTTGGGCTCAATGGTTCGAAACCACGTGGAATTTCGGATTCGTGATAAGAATTAAGGTCTCAAGCAATTTCAATTTTAAAATCAGCAAAAAGTTGCATTTCTGAAAAAATCATCATTCTTATGGGAACAATTGCAAGACTTGGTTTCGGACTTTAAAAGGCATTTTTTGGGCTCAATGGTTCGAAACCACGTGGAATTTCGGATTCGTGATAAGAATTAAGGTCTCAAGCAATTTCACTTTTAAAATCAGCAAAAAGTTGCATTTCTGAAAAAATCATCATTCTTATGGGAACAATTGCAAGACTTGGTTTCGGACTTTAATAGGCATTTTTTTGGGCTCAATGGTTCGAAACCACGTGGAATTTCGGATTCGTGATAAGAATTAAGGTCTCAAGCAATTTCACTTTTAAAATCTGCAAAAAGTTGCATTTCTGAAAAATTCATCATTCTTATGGGCACTGTTGCAAGACTTGGGTTCGGGCTTTAAAAGGCATTTTTTTGGCTCTATGGTTCCAAAAAGGCTGGAAAATTCGATTTATGATAGTAATCATGGTCTTTAGCGAAATCATTAAAAAAAGCAAAAAATTGCATTATTCAAAAAATTACCATTCTTATGGGCACTATTGCAAGACTTGGGTTCGGACTTTAAAAGGCATTTTTTGGCTCTATGGTTCCAAACGAGCTGAAATTTTGAGTTTATGATAGGAATCATGGTCTTAAGCGAAATCATTCAAAAAGTCTGCAAAAAGATGCATTTCTGAATAATACATCATTCTTATGGGCACTATTGCAAGACTTGGGTTGGGACTTTAAAGGGCATTTTTTGGCTCTATGGTACCAAACCATATGAAATCTTGGGTTTATGATAAGAATCATAGTCAAAAGCGAAATCATTCAAAAAATTAGCAAAAAGTTGTATTTCTGAAAGATTCATCATTCTTATGGGCACTATTGCAAGACTTGGTTTCGGAATTAAAAAGGCATTTTTCTGGGCTCAATGGTTCAAAACCACGTGGAATTTCGGATTCGTGATAAGAATTAAGGTCTCAGCAATTTCACTTTTAAAATCTGCAAAAAGTTGCATTTCTGAAAAATTAATCATTCTTATGGGCACTAATGCAAGACTTGGGTTCGGACTTTAAAAGGGATTTATTCGATCTATGGTTCGAATCCACGTGAAATTTTGGATTCGAGATAAGAATTAAGGTCTTAAGCAATTTCACTTTTAAAATCTGCAAAAAGTTGTATTTCTAAAAGATTCATCATTCTTATGGGCACTATTGCAAGACTTGGTTTCGGAATTAAAAAGGCATTTTTCTGGGCTCAATGGTTCAAAACCACGTGGAATTTCGGATTCGTGATAAGAATTAAGGTCTCAAGCAATTTCACTTTTAAAATCTGCAAAAAGTTGCATTTCTGAAAATTTTATCATTCTTATGGGCACTATTGCAAGACTTGGGTTCGGACTTTAAAAGGCATTTTTTTTGCTCTATGGTACCAAACCACATTAAATTTTGGGCTTATGATAGGACTCATGGTCTTAAGCGAAATCATTCAAAAAATCAGCAAGAAGTTGCATTTCTGAAAAATTCATCATTCTTATGGGCACAATTGCAAGACTTGGGTTCGGACTTTAAAAGACATTTTTTTGGCTCTATGGTACCAAACCAAATGAAATTTTGGGTTTATGATAGGACTCATGGTCTTAAGCTAAATAATTCAAAAAATCGGCAAAAAGTTGTTTTCTGAAAAATTAATCATTCTTATGGGCACTAATGCAAGACTTGGGTTCGGACTTTAAAAGGCATTTTTTTGGCTCTATGGTTCCAAACGAGCTGGAAAATTGGATTTATGATAGGAATCGTGGTCTTAAGCGAAATCATTAAAAAAAACAGCAAAAAATTGCATTTCTAAAAAATTTACCATTCTTATGGGTACTATTGCAAGACTTGGGTTCGGACTTTAAAAGGCATTTATTCGATCTATGGTTCGAAACCACGTGAAATTTTGGATTCGAGATAAGAATTAAGGTCTTAAGCAATTTCACTTTTAAAATCTGCAAAAAGTTGCATTTCTGAAAAATGCATCATTCTTATGGGCACTATTGCAAGACTTGGTTTCGGACTTTAAAAGGCATTTTTTGGGCTCAATGGTTCGAAACCACGAGGAATTTCGGATTCGTGAGAAGAATTAAGGTCTCAAGCAATTTCACTTTTAAAATCAGCAAAAAGTTGCATTTCTGAAAAAATCATCATTCTTATGGGAACAATTGCAAGACTTGGTTTAGGACTTTAAAAGGCATTTTTTTGGGCTCAATGGTTCGAAACCACGTGGAATTTCGGATTCGTGATAAGAATTAAGGTCTCAAGCAATTTCACTTTTAAAATCAGCAAAAAGTTGCATTTCTGAAAAAATCATCATTCTTATGGGAACAATTGCAAGACTTGGTTTCGGACTTTAAAAGGCATTTTTTGGGGCTCAATGGTTCGAAACCACGTGGAATTTCGGATTCGTGATAAGAATTAAGGTCTCAAGAAATTTCACTTTTAAAATCTGCAAAAAGTTGCATTTCTGAAAAATTCATCATTCTTATGGGCACTATTGCAAGACTTGGGTTCGGACTTTAAAAGGCATTTTTTTGGCTCTATGGTTCCAAAACGGCTGGAAAATTGGATTTATGATAGTAATCATGGTCTTAAGCGAAATCATTAAAAAAAAAGCAAAAAATTGCATTTCTCAAAAATTTACCATTCTTATGGGCACTATTGCAAGACTTGGGTTCGGACTTTAAAAGGCATTTTTTGGCTCTATTGTTCCAAACGAGCTGGAATTTTGGATTTATGAATGGAATCATGGTCTCAAGCTATTTTACTTTTAAAATCAGCAAAAAGTTGCATTTCTGAAAAAATCATCATTCCTATGGGAACAATTGCAAGACTTGGTTTCGGACTTTAAAAGGCATTTTTTTGGGCTCAATGGTTCGAGACCACGTGGAATTTCGGATTCGTGATAAGAATTAAGGTCTCAAGCAATTTCACTTTTAAATTCTGCAAAAAGTTGCATTTCTGAAAAATTCATCATTCTTATGGGAACTATTGCAAGACTCGGTTTCGGACTTTAAAAGGCATTTTTTTGGGCTCAATGGTTCGAAACCACGTGGAATTTCGGATTCGTGATAAGAATTAAGGTCTCAAGCAATTTCACTTTTAAAATCAGCAAAAAGTTGCATTTCTGAAAAAATCATCATTCTTATGGGAACAATTGCAAGACTTGGTTTCGGACTTTAAAAGGCATTTTTTTGGGCTCATTGGTTCGAAACCACGTGGAATTTCGGATTCGTGATAAGAATTAAGGTCTCAAGCAATTTCACTTTTAAAATCTGCAAAAAGTTGCATTTCTGAAAAATTCATCATTCTTATGGGCACTATTGCAAGACTTGGGTTCGGACTTTAAAAGGCATTTTTTTGGCTCTATGGTTCCAAAAAGGCTGGAAAATTGGATTTATAATAGTAATCATGGTCTTAAGCGAAATCATTCAAAAAATCAGCAAGAAGTTGCATTTCTGAAAAATTTACAATTCTTATGGGCACTATTGCAAATCTTGGGTTTTAAAGAAAAGACATTATCTTTGGCTCTATGGTTCCAAACGAGCTGAAATTTTGAGTTTATGATAGGAATCATGATCTTAAGCGAAATCATTCAAAAATCAGCAAGAAGTTGCATTACTGAAATATTCATCATTCTTATGGGCACTATTGCAAGACTTGGGTTCGGACTTTAAAAGACATTTTTTTGCTCTATGGTTCCAAACGAGCTGGAAAATTGGATTTATGATAGGAATCATGGTCTTAAGCGAAATCATTAAAAAAACAGCAAAAAATTGCATTTTTAAAAAATTTACCATTCTTATGGGCACTATTGCAAGACTTGGGTACGGACTTCAAAAGGCATTTTTTGGGCTCAATGGTTCGAAACCACGTGGAATTTCGGATTCGTGATAAGAATTAAGGTCTCAAGCAATTTCACTTTTAAAATCTGCAAAAAGGTGCATTTCTGAAAAATTCATCATTCTTATGGGCACTATTGCAAGACTTGGGTTCGGACTTTAAAAGGCATTTTTTGGCTCTATGGTACCTAACCACATGAAATCTTGGGTTTATGATAGGAATCATAGTCATAAGCGAAATCATTCAAAAAATTAGCAAAAAGTTGTATTTCTGAAAAATTCATCATTTTTATGGGAACTATTGCAAGACTTGGGTTCGGACTTTAAAAGTCATTTTTTTGGCTCTATGGTTCCAAACGAGCTGGAATTTTGGAATTATGATAGGAATCATGGTCTCAAGCTATTTTACTTTTAAAATCAGCAAAAAGTTGCATTTCTGAAAAAATCATCATTCTTATGGGAACAATTGCAAGACTTGGTTTCGGACTTTAAAAGGCATTTTTTTGGTCTCAATGGTTCGAAACCACGTGGAATTTCGGATTCGTGATAAGAATTAAGGTCTCAAGCAATTTCACTTTTAAAATCTGCAAAAAGTTGCATTTCTGAAAATTTCATCATTCTTATGGGCACTATTGCAAGACTTGGGTTCGGACTTTAAAAGGCATTTTTTGGCTCTATGGTACCTAACCACATGAAATCTTGGGTTTATGATAGGAATCATAGTCATAAGCGAAATCATTCAAAAAATTAGCAAAAAGTTGTATTTCTGAAAAATTCATCATTTTTATGGGAACTATTGCAAGACTTGGGTTCGGACTTTAAAAGGCATTTATTCGATCTATGGTTCGAATCCACGTGAAATTTTGGATTCGAGATAAGAATTAAGGTCTTAAGCAATTTCACTTTTAAAATCTGCAAAAAGTTGTATTTCTAAAAGATTCATCTCTATGGTTCCAAACGAGCTGGAATTTTGGAATTATGATAGGAATCATGGTCTCAAGCTATTTTACTTTTAAAATCAGCAAAAAGTTGCATTTCTGAAAAAATCATCATTCTTATGGGAACAATTGCAAGACTTGGTTTCGGACTTTAAAAGGCATTTTTTTGGTCTCAATGGTTCGAAACCACGTGGAATTTCGGATTCGTGATAAGAATTAAGGTCTCAAGCAATTTCACTTTTAAAATCTGCAAAAAGTTGCATTTCTGAAAATTTCATCATTCTTATGGGCACTATTGCAAGACTTGGGTTCGGACTTTAAAAGGCATTTTTTGGCTCTATGGTACCTAACCACATGAAATCTTGGGTTTATGATAGGAATCATAGTCATAAGCGAAATCATTCAAAAAATTAGCAAAAAGTTGTATTTCTGAAAAATTCATCATTTTTATGGGAACTATTGCAAGACTTGGGTTCGGACTTTAAAAGTCATTTTTTTGGCTCTATGGTTCCAAACGAGCTGAAATTTTGTGATTATGATAGGAATCATGGTCTTAAGCGAAATCATTCAAAAAGTCTGCAAAAAGATGCATTTCTGAATAATGCATCATTCTTATGGGCACTATTGCAAGACTTGGGTTGGGACTTTAAAGGGCATTTTTTGGCTCTATGGTACCAAACCACATGAAATCTTGGGTTTATGATAGGAATCATAGTCATAAGCGAAATCATTCAAAAAATTAGCAAAAAGTTGTATTTCTGAAAGATTCATCATTCTTATGGGCACTATTGCAAGACTTGGTTTCGGAATTAAAAAGGCATGTTTCTGGGCTCAATGGTTCAAAACCACGTAGAATTTCGGATTCTAGATAAGAATTAAGGTCTCAAGCAATTTCACTTTTAAAATCTGCAAAAAGTTGCATTTCTGAAAATTTCATCATTCTTATGGGCACTATTGCAAGACTTGGGTTCGGACTTTTAAAGGCATTTTTTGGCTCTATGGTACCAAACCACATGAAATCTTGGGTTTATGATAGGAATCATCGTCATTAGCGAAATCATTCAAAAAATCGGCAAAAAGTTGCATTTCTGAAAAATTAATCATTCTTCTGGGCAATAATGCAAGACTTGGGTTCGGACATTAAATGGCATTTTTTTGGCTCTATGGTTCCAAACGAAGTGGAAAATTGGATTTATGATAGGAATCGTGGTCTTAAGCGAAATCATTAAAAAAAACAGCAAAA